>CM029023.1:61166782-62644282 GCA_016801055.1 Panax notoginseng | reverse complement strand
GCGCGCACATATTATAGCGAAGCCAAAACATAAAGTAATGTTTTATTGGTAAAAAGAAAAGAACTGTTACTTGAGCAATCTGAAGTTATTAGCATACAGAAATACATACATTTACTTCCACCTCTCATTTCTATACAAAAATTTAACCATGCAGAATATTTACTAAATTGCTCATGTTGGTTTGCATACCAAACCGTTGATCAACTGTTGTACATGAAAAATTACCATTGTTCAATACACTGCAGTTCAGAACTAGCAATAGTTTTTTATATCAAATTCTATCCTTTTGATATAAAAGACTAACCGAGCCAGCGTCTGAAAATATTGAAGTCTAAAATCCTAAGCAAAAAGCTTCGATTGCCTACAACCTCTTCGCGAACTGCATCTAAACTGGCCTTGAGAGCCTTGTTCTCCCTCTTAAACTGTAAAATAAACAGAATCCATTACCTCAAATAAATCAGACTTTAGACATCGTAATTTACTTTATGAGCGTGGTGACCACTGTTTATCAGATTAGAAATTAGAATCATTGAATAATTTTTTACTGTTAAAAATTAACCATTAAAACTGTATTGAACATAGTGAATAGGTGTCAGATTCCTTTTATTTTTGGAGTAATGATACAACTCAATATTATAAATCAAACGATAGGTGTTGATTCAATTATACTAATTAGAAACATAAATCTTTTGTATATTGAATGGAATTGGAGGAAAGGTATACTGGAGGTGAGCCAAATCCCAATTTATCAATTAATTCCAAGCACACACCTTTGTTTTCTTACCTTATGAACAGTGGTAACAAGCTCTTCCACAGCTTGATGAAGTGAGGATATTGTTCTAAGCATAACGTCTTCATAAGCTAATTCCATTTCTTGAACTCCCGCCAGGAAAAACAACTCTTCAAGGAACTTCACATCTTCGATATCTAATCTCTCTCTCAACTGTATGAACGAATATTTTGTGCTCAGATATACTTTAAAAAAAAGTTGGATCAAGATTCAAAGTATAAGAATAAACCTTGTCAAGAATTCTCTCATGTGACTCGTCTTCAGTTGGGGAGTAAGCTTTGTCCTTCTTGGTGAATTTATCCTCCTTGCAGTTGTTACGTGGCAATGACTTTATATGCCGTGCTCTGCCCAATAAAAGTAACTAGCACTGTAAAGTGAGGTTTTGGAAAAATGTCCACGGGTAAAAGCACACCAAACAACTTGAGAAGTTTATATCTACCCTAAATTTTGTAATATCAACTCTTAAATTCAAATGTAAAATTGCCATGATGAGTTTTGTTGTCTACTCAATTCAGGAAAGACTTTGAAACAATTGGGGGCAAAAAAAAAAAGATGCAGATATTCTACTAGATCATTTTGATGTCATGATATAAACTTCTTTACTTAGTAGTTAACTGACAATATTTGATGTGAATTGGTAAAGTTCTTTTTTGTCGCACAGGAGGGTTTGGAGGAAGAAAAAGAAAGAGGACTGAGAAAATATAGTGAAAAAATATAGGTTTTCGGTCTCAGGAGAATCAAGCTCAATATAACTTTTCTTTAGTTTCCAGACTTTTGAATGTTGTTTCACAAAAGCTACTTCTGGATATAATGCTCACAACCAGATTTTGATTGGCATACCTTGCACCAAATCGAAGGGTAGACAAACTTTCTGATACATTTGTAGGGCTAGGTGAGCAACAGCACAGTAATGCAGTCCGGGAGTTTCCTCCCTGAAAAAGAAAAAGAAAACCAATTACTCCTCCCTTTTAATACTGATTTAATTAATTATATTGACATAAAAGTGTGTACCAAACTCACAAGAGCATCTTGCAAAATTCGAGTAAGCTTAGAATCGCGATATGGAATGTAATATCCTTTCCCTTGTGGACCAGTCAAAGCATCAACTACATTCCCAAGAGCCGAAAGTGATTTGTTGATATTCTTGGCTTCTTCTAGAACTCTACCTTCAGCTCCAGTCTTTTTAACTTTTTCAGATCCCGCCAAGTCTACAAGGATCAACTTTCCAGATTTCACCCTGTCCACATTGTCAAAATGTTTTAAGCTATCCTCATTTGACTCCTCAAACTTACTGAAGAAATAATACCTCTTATCTTTAGTTATTTCCTTCTGGACGGTGAATATGTAAATGCAATGACTTCTACTGCTTGCCATATTCATTTCTACAAATGTTAAGGATTTAGAACTGATTTAAAGCACTCCCTCTATTCCAAAATTAGAGATACATTTATAAAACAACGATTTACAAGGATAATTTGATGTAATGTACCCTTGATATTAGTTAAAATTAGTAGTGGTTGTGTCATGCTAGATATAATAGTAAAAAGATAATGACAAATTAGAAACATCATGCCACTTTATAGTCCTAAAAATACAAACATATCTCTACTTTTGGAACGGAATAATAAAGAAAATGCATCTCTAATTATGGAAGGGAGAGAGTAATTTATAACAGAATTGAAAGGTACCAACAAACAATACTCCTTGCAAAGACTGTATGATAAGGTAAGAAAAAGAAAACAAAGAAGAAGGATACGGGTCTCTCCAACTGCTCTATTAGCTATGCCATTCTACATTATCAAAGTGTATATAAGAAGCAAGAACTATGTACAATCAAACCAAAGACAAATTATTACAAATTTGTCTTACAGATATGCTTTGTAATGCCTCTGCAGGATCCATTATTGTGATCTGGAAAAAGAAAAAGGTTAAAGGTTCTTGGAGTGAAAACCAGATAAAATAATTCATTGAAGAAAATGCAACTTTCAATTCATATAGCATTATAGTTTCAACTATTTTCTATTTGTCTAAGATTAAAATTTTTAAAGGCAGATGGTCATGTTTCCACATAAGGGGATGCTCGTTAGTCTGTCCAATATTCATACATCTTTTGGGTCCAAACCAAGTTGGTAACAATCTAAAGCGCATTTGTGTTGAAAACAGTCTGATTTCTTTAGTCTGAGTCCATCTTCAGTGCTTGTGTGTTTTGATGATGGTAGGGTAGCCACAGAGGATGAAGATGGTTTTCAAACCCAAAGAGAAAACTCAAAACGTATGGTACTACCGTCAATAGACTTCGTCAGTTGAGGTTTACATATAAAAGGAAATATCCAACCAAAAGCATGTCGACAAATATATGCTTACACACCATCGAAATTAAGATTAAGCAACAATATCATCAAATGAAAGAAAGGAAAAGTCACCTCTGTTACCCCACACAACAATATTCCCTGCATTTTATGCTCCTTTATCTGTATGTTGTCCTTTGATAAATCAAAAAGGTCCCTGAGAGAGAAATGTAATAATGAAAAGAAGTCGAATTACACAAACTATCAGATTAACAGATTGTTTAGTCAATGTTCAACTTGATCAGATAGTAGGTTGTTTCTGGATGTTGTTCCTTTGGAAGCGAATCACGTTATTGAGATATTTCGATGGTACAAACCTTATCTTTTCCATATAGATCTCTACCTGAAGTGTCAGAACAAAAGTTCAAATTTTACAAATTGTACTTTTAAGATAAGATTCAAGCAACATAAATTGCTCAGTAGGTCATCCTAATACCATTGATAGTTTGATTGTGTGCTTGATTGTTCCATCAGAAACTTTGGTGGTCTCAAAAAGCCCATCTACTACTCTTGGTACTAATCCTTTCTTCTGCTCATCACAATCAGCGATACCAGGGCCCTGGATCAAAAGGACATGTATGAGCCTGGCTCATCAAATGTATAGATATAACTATATTATCTGGGACTTTCTCAGATATTGTCACATTACCTCCATGCTATATGTCTTGCCTGCTCCTGTCTGTTACCAAACTCAGAAGGAAATTTTGTAAGATTAACATGTAAACTAACAGATCGGTGTAAATTTCAAATGATTCAATAAACAAATTAAGAGATGCAATATGATCTCTATTTTCTTCACCAAGTATTATTGAGCTAATCCAAAGCCAATGCTACTGCAACACGAGACAGTTTTATAACGATTACTACCGATTGCCATGTCCTCATTGTTTCTCTTTTCATTCAATAGTGCCGAAATTGTGTGATGTATCTTCGTGAATAAGCTAATCACATCTATCAGAATAGATTTCATGACAAATCAGATAATAACAAAAAAAAAAATTATTATCCAACCATAAGTGTACTATCGACTACACATGAAAACATTCTAACTGAATCCATTTCTAGACAATTCATTGATTCTCCATTTGAAGAGAAAGTGTTAGATGTGATAATCAGTAAAAGTATAAAAGAGTTCCTAAACTTAAACCACATATTTGTGTGAAACTAACATTCCATTTCCATTAATGGCTAATCATAACAACAGTGGAATCTTTGTTATGCTACTTATACTCAAAAAGGCAAACATATGCGGCATCTGGTTTTATTGATCAATATGATAATGCAAATGATAAAAATTCTTACAAAGAGAACTTAATAGTTTACTATGTGAGATGCATAATAAAATCTGCCAAACATACTAAGAACCAAATAGGAAAAAAAGAACAAGTAAATATGATAAAGCACTATAGTTAAGACTTCGTAAAAGTTGAAAATATATACCTGTCCATATGTGACGATTGTCCCATTTATTGTATTAAAAACATCTGGTGATCAATAAACAGATGAACATATAAAAAAGCAAAGAGTGAGATGAAGTTGCAACGAAATCAATACATTTAGATATAGGACATGTTTTGGAATCAAACAAACAATAACTACATACTTGGTATTTGGTAAAATAAGTGAAAAGAAATCCAATTAATACCTTTAACAATTGGAAGAGCTACAAATCCATACACTTCAGCCTGTTCAGATCCAGGATAAAAAACTCTATCGAAGCTAAATGTTAACTCTTCATCCTTCTCGTCCTACCACAAATCACAATCAATGTCAGCATCTATTTGTAAAACAAGCATGTTAACACAGCACATGGATAGATAAGCAATTACCATTAGCTATCAGCTATGTACACACTTAACACACAAACACACACAGACAGACA
The DNA here is from genome assembly GCA_016801055.1 of Panax notoginseng. Classification (NCBI taxonomy): domain Eukaryota; kingdom Viridiplantae; phylum Streptophyta; class Magnoliopsida; order Apiales; family Araliaceae; genus Panax; species Panax notoginseng. Next base: position 62,639,262 of record CM029023.1, on the reverse strand, counting down.
TAGATACATAAATATAGGAACTGCTATGAGCCTGAACTATTTCAATCCAAACGAATGGAGCAAATTTTTAAGCAAAAATAAATACATATAAGCAACATAAATCGATTAAAAATCGAGCAAATTTACAATTCCATTCTCATACGAACAAATGCACAAAATTCAGTAAATTGCTATTACGTAACACCGTTTAATTGTATACACTTTCACATACAGTTATTCATATATACAAACTATGAATAGTATTAATTTAATTTCCAATTAAGATGCACAAACATATTAATTAAGCACTAATACTGCACGCAAACATATATAATACATAAACTCTTATTTGGACCTTGAAAATGAAAGATTCAGCGTCGATTCCTTGAATGCAAACAGAATCATCATCGTCTCTTCTTTCTTTTGAACTCAAAGGTCTGAATCGTGCACAGACTGTTACATTCGCCATCAAATAATCAAAGCTAATACTCTCAAAACTCGCCGATCGATGAATTGATTTGAAAACCTATCACGAACAAAATTGATCTGAGTTTTTGATTACTTAATCTTCGTATGAAATACTACATAATAAATAAAAATGCAATTTCACCTGTTGGATTTGAAGGATCAGAAGTTGTTAATGCTCTTTCCCTCTCTCTCTCTAAGTTTCTCTCGAGTAGAATTTAAAATTTTTGAAATAAGAAGCTTTAGCTCCTCCTTATATTTGTGATTTTTTGCCGCGTAACTTTGTGCGTGTATGTCTGTGAGTTTGGGGAGTGATGAAAAACTACGAAGCCAAAAAAAAGAAATTTAAGATTTTTGAGAGAGAAGACGGTGAAGGAAAGAAAATAATTTCAATTTTAATTTAAAATAATATATTATTAATTTAACCTATGAGATTATATTTAAAATATTATTATAAGGGTAGTTTTGATATTTTAGTTTGAAAAGTGTTTAGCAGATTTTTTCTAAATCTTTCTAATTTTGGAAGGAAATTTTAAAAAAAATTATTCCTTTCTCTTTTCTTTTCTCTCCTTTAAAAACTCATAAATAAGGGATTTTAATTCTCCTTCCAAAATTTTTGTTCTTCTTTCTTTTCTCTCCATTTTGGAACTCACAAACAAAGTGTAAATGCATGTTTGGGGATGACTTATTTTTAAATGATTTATAATTTAAAATTTAAAATAATTTATAAATCATTTTTAAATGGTGTTTGGTACAAGTTTTTAATTTACAAATCAAAAATTAAGTTAAAATAAAATATAAATGTATTTGACTAAAATAAATTTTAAGTTAAAATTAGATGTAAAGATTACTTAAATAAGGAAAAAACAGTCCTTTATATTTGACCAAATCTACTTATTTTAAAATGGTTTTTAAATCACTTTTTGAGAAATAAAAACTTATTACTTCTCAAAAACTACTTATAAGAAAATTTAAAAGTTCAAAAAATAAATGATAAATTATAAAAAATAACTTATAAATTAGTTTGACTAGCTTATAAGTTGTGGCCGAACAGACCCTTAATTTAGTGGTGTTTTGGTCCGATAAGATAAAGCAATTTTTATAATATTTTTTTAATAGAAGTATTTTTAGAAAGAAAAAAATTAAATACTGTTTTTGTACTAAAATTAGAGAAAATTTTAATTTTTGAGATTAATTTATAAATGTCTAGAATTTAAAATTGATATAATTTTATTTGAATTCCGATTAATAGTATAATAATATTGTCTTTGTTTTAAATTATAAAGTCAATAGAGTGCCTTTTATATTTTTCGGTCACATCAATAGATGTATGAAATATTTTAATTTATTTATCTCTTATTTTATGTCTAATAAATTTAGCTAGACCAATAAATAATTATGAGCCTACTTAAATAGTTTATATTTATGAAGCCTTATGTACCAAAATAGGGTTACAACAAACAAGTTTCCCCTTCGTCACAAATTTGGAGATAGAGGTCGCAAATCCTTTCAAAAATGGGGATTAGGCTCTTGGTCACAAAAGGTAATATGGTTTTTCATCCTTGTATAATGTAGTGCAGACGGAATCAATGAGTTCAAATTGTTCTTATGTTGAAAGTAAATTTGACATATTTTTAAATTTAAAATTGATATGATTTATTATGATTTTATTTTTTAATAAATATAAATTTAAAAGTATTTTTTAAAAAATAAAAAATTCTGTTACTAAAAAAACAAATTTAAGAATAATAAAATAAAAATAAAAGAAAGTTTTGCAAATTAAATTAATGAGTTTCACCCAACAAAAAGAAAATATTAAGAACAACAAAAAAACGCTACGTCTATCCTGATGGATTTTTATTTTTTATTTTGAACGCTCCTATCTCAGAGATTCATACAAATACAATTAAACTATATATAATAAGGTATTAAAAGATCTTACTATAATAATTAATAATTTTACCTAGTTATTTTAGTTAATTTCTTTTATACAATATATAAACTCTTTGTATCCCAATATATATATATATATATATATATATATATATATATATATATATATATATATATGCATGTATAACATAATTTAAAAATTAGTTGTGGGAAGTAATGGATCTATTAAATATCTATTATTTTCAAATTTATCTATGCATATGTGAATATTTCTACAATATATAAATTTAAGAAATACAACTTTTATAAAAAGTTTGTGTCTTGCATAGTGTTGGGGCGTGATTATTAGAACTCAAATCATATGATGGGTCAAAGTCCACGTGGAGGTATTTAACCCTTTATAGGAATATGTTTTAGCAGTTGAATATTTTAAAAAATCAAAAATTCCTAATTACATTTAATTCTCGACTCTTAAGGAAAGTGTCAGGATATAATTCGATCACTTCCTTTCTTTAAACATATTCAGTTTAATCTCATTAAGGAATCATACCTAATGAGGAATTCTATTACTAAACGGGAAGATGGTGTGATCACTATAAATACAAGGTTATACATTGGTTATCAGATACACACAATATTATTTTACAGCACTAAAGTATTAAGTCTCTGTTGTTAAACCTTATTCAGCTTGTACTTATTCTCATACCGGAGGTATCCCCTGACGACCCAAGCCATCAAGCTTTGCGTGTGACTTCGTTTCTGTGCAGGATTGGATGCACTTTTGGTGATTGAGACGCGTTGACTAATTTTGGCGTTAACATTGACACTAGAAGGATGGCGTTTTTAGTGCTACGTAATTGTCAATCACAAAGGAGTTTTGGTTAGAATCATGGCGAATAGCAAGAAAACAGTTTCTACATGTGACCAGTGTACAACTGATCCCCCCTCATCAACCACGGGGTTCGGCAAAAGACATGTTAGGGTTTTCCATCTCTGAAAGGTTAGGGTCCCATGTCAATTCTGTGGCCCCATCGAAGGAAAAGACAATCGCTGCTCGGAGTAGGCTGTTTTTGACGACCAACAAGGGAACAAGATCTAAGGATCGTGTCGAGGATGCTCCATCCCGAACACGTCCCCAAAATGACAGTCGAGATGAGAGAATGATGATCTTGGCCAAAAAGGCACAGGAGACCGATGATGCTATGCAGACCTGGTAAAAAATAGGTTTAGGTTGGTTTTGGGTTACATAAAATAGGTTAGGGTTGGCTTTAGAACAAAAACCATATTACCTATATTTAATATGGGTTATGTGATTTGGATTTAAATGGTTATGGGTTGAATCTAGTTCGACCTATTTTTCAAATTATAGTTTCATTAAAATCTTAATTTCTGTTATACTAGAAGAGTCTTATTTTAATATTTTAGACTCAAGTTTGAAACTAAAAATTTTAATTGATGTGACTAATTTGAGAATTAAAAACATTAATTTTGTGATTATAGGCACTTTAAAAAAAATTTACATTATTAATTAGTATGTTAATTAAAATTAATAAAATTATTAAGAATTTTATTACAATAATCAATAAATATTATTTTTTGGAGTGTATATATAATCAGTAACTATTATTTTTTTTGGGGGTGGGGGTGGGGGTGGGGGGTGGGGGGTGAGGGGTGGGGGTGGGAGTGGATGGGGCGAGGGACGTGGGGGTGTATACATAATCAATAAATAATATTTTTTTTGGAGGGGCGGGGCAGGGCGGGGTGGGGTGGGGGGGATGGGGGGCGGGGTGTATACATAATCAATAAATATTATTCTTTTGGTGGGGGGAGGTGAGGGTAGGACTGAGCAAAAAATGGATAAAACCGAATAACCGAACCGAATCAAATTTTTTTAACCGAATTTTTTCGATTATTCGATTATTTTTTGCATTTCAGTTATACCCGTTTTACTATTCGATTTTTGGGTTCGGGTTCGGGTTCGGTTCTTGAATTTTTACTATTCAGTTAATCGAATAACTGAACCATCCAAATGAACAGTAGACATTTGACAATACTTAGCCTATTTACCCCAAACAATAAGCTGTAACTTTTGACATTTGCATGAAATTGACACCTCTGTTTTCTTTTTTGTTAATTTCGGTTATTAACCGAATAACCGAATAGTTAATTCGATTTTTTGGTTATTCGGTTACCACTCATTTAGGATAGTTGTTCGGATATCAAAAAAAAATATAAATTTCGGTTTTTGGTTATAACCGAATAACCTATTCAGTTCGGTTATAACCGAAATGCTCATGCAGCCCTAGGTGAGGGGGGGTGTATACATAGTCCATAAATATTATTTTTTTGGTGAGGGTGAGGCAGGGGTTGGGGCAGGGGGTGTGAGGTGAGGTGGGGGCAGGATGGAGGGTGGGTGGGGTGGGCGGGGTTGGCAGTGTGGGGTGGGTGGGGGGCGAGGTTGGGGTGGTGTGGGGGGGGGGGGGCGGGGTGGGGGAAATTAAATTAAATTGTATAATATAATATAAAACAATTTATGGAGAAAAGGAAGAAATTAAATTAAATTATATAATTTAAATGAGTTATTTTAATTAATTAAAAGAGGAGATATTAATTATTTAAATTAGTAGTTCGTTACACTAAAAGTGTTAACTTTATTATGGATTAATTTCATAATTAGTGAAATGGTTTTTATACATAATTACAAATGTATAAATTACAAAAGTATGTAATATGTATATAATGTAATATGTATAATGTATATGTGTTATATAAAAATGTAGTGTAATAATGCATACATGTTGATGTATTAGCTCTACAAAGTGCAAAAAACTATTATAGACTAATATGAGTCAAAACTAGTTAAACTAGATCCAAACTATATTTGTAATAATAATATGGGTCCAAAACCAAACCAGTCCATCACCTAAAAACTAGTTAACCAACCCAATAGATCCAAGTGGTTTTGGTTAACTATATGGTTTTCAATTTAAATTGTCAGGTCTAATGCTATGAAAGTTGTTGACGTCGAGATTTTTATTTTTCCCTTTTCTGTTCTTGCCTTTTGGTGTTCTCATGTTAGGTGAGATTTGTTTAAAAAAATTAGTTGTGAAAAGGTCCGACATGTATATATCGACGATTGGATTGTAAGAGTCGCCAGTTGGTATTTTTAAATGGTTGCACCAACTCAACCGAAAATAGTTTGCACATTGACCTAGTGATGTGATACTATTTAACTGGTCTGTGAAATCGAGATTCGTTAGGGTCCGGGGGCTTGATTATGTGGAGGGAAAGTGTTAGGCACCCCCTGACATTTGTGGTGACACGGTGACCTCCACTTTTCAATTAAAGCATTTATCTAAATGTGTGTGTATGTGTAAATCAATGTGCAATTATGTGGAAGTAGTGTTATGCCTCGCTTGCACCTATATACAAAGGGTTTGAATTTTATATAAAAGTTCAATTTTAACAAGATATAGCAACGATGTTTAGTAAAAGAGATTTTTTAAACCCTTATGCTCAATAGTAATTGAGGCCTTTGATACTTCCATTTTATTATGTGTTCGGCTTGATTGCTTTTATTTTCGAGATGCGAAGCATCTTAATTCGCAAAAATAATATAAAAAGTAGTGACGAACTCCTTGTGGGCATGAGAACCGTCTAAAGAAATTCAAACACCATGAATAATTTACAAGCTGGTCACAATTGAAAATGTCCATCACGGGAACTGAATCTAGATTCAGGAGACTGAATCTGTGATCACATGATGATGCAGTTTGTATGAAAGCTGTAAGCAGTTATATATATAAAAGCTGTAAATATATATATATATATATATATATATATATATATGAACGATCAACCGCCACGAAGTAAACTCCAGGCGAGATAAAATGTAAATATAAATATAAAAGCGATCAACCGCCATGAAGTAAACTCCAGGCGGGACGAAATGTATATATATATGTATATATATATATGTATATATATATATGTGTATAAAAGCAGTAAATGGCCACGAAGTGATCTCCAGGCCTGACATAACTGTAAATATATATAATTGAGCTTGGATCAATATATATCTGGTGCGTTTATATATATATATATATATATATATATATATATATATATATATATATATATATATATATATATATATATATATATATATAAGCAATAAAGGCCACGGACTGACGGTCCGAGCATACACACACAACACGACTCTTAACGTGAACAATAGTGTGTGCACAAAAGTGGAGAAATGCTTTAAGAAATGTAAGAAAGCTTATAGTGGACTGCCAAAGAAGACTTCAAATAGCTTTAAATGGATGAACACTCGGTTCCCATCGATAAAATATAGCAAAATATAAGCTCACAAGTGTTTGAAATGAGAAAGCTCTCAATTTTTAGTGTGTATAGAGCAAAATGGACAGGGTTTTCTCTCCTTTTTCTTTTACAAAATGGCCACCCCAAGCCCTCTATTTATAGAGGGGGAGCCGCAGGTGTACCTGCGACAGCCATGGGTCTACCTATGGCTGCTCGGGGTGCCCCGGGCAATGTGGGTCCCACCATCTCGAAGTACGTGTGTTAGTTCCCAGTAGGCACAATAGATCTAGAAGGGGAGGGGGGGTTGAATAGATCCTTTTAATTTCAAATACTTTTCTCGTTTATTTTGTATTGCTAATGAATTAGCATATGACAAACATGAGAATCTTTTCAAGCACATCAGAATAAGTCAAAGATCCCCTTCAATGATATATTCGTAATCATACATACATTATTCTTAGAGTTAGTTCGGTTGTAAGTAGTTTAAACATACATAGGAGTTATAGCAGTTAAGTACATAATGTAAATAACACAAAATAAATGACACAAGGGGTTTTAAGTGGTTCAGAGACTCAAGCTCCTAATCCACTCTTCTGCTTTCAACTAGCAGAATTTCCATTAAGGAAGGGCAGCACCCTGAATCACTAAGATTTCTTCAAGGCCAGCAGCTTTGAGACTTCAGTTCACTAAGAACTCTTCAGGGCCTGCAGCTTTGGAACTTCTCTAGTTCCCTAGGAACTCTTCAAGCCCAGTACTCCCTCCAGACAAGGACCCCTCAGGCCCTGGCTTCTTGTTGTTGAGTTGTTTGTTTGTTTGTTGGAGTTGGTGCTGAGCTGCTAAGATGTCTTTATGCTCTGAACATCTTCTGTACTTAGCAGCTTGGCGTGATCATCCTTAAAGTGCAGTTGAGTGTTGCATGATGCTCAGCTTCTTCAGTTACTCAACCACTTCTGATGATCCCTTGATGAACTGCCTTGAAGATCATTCTTCTTGATACTTGATGGCTGCACATGATGAGTTTCTAAGATGACTGTAAGCTCTTCTCTTAGGTACTTATAAACTTTCTCATGCTTGCCACCATGATGGCGTTGGTGATCTTCTTTCTTGATACTTGATGCCTTCTCATGATGGACTTGCCAAGATGACTGTAAGCTCTTCTCTCTGGTACTTAGAGTCTTCCCATGATGGACATCAAGATGACATTGATGCTCTTCTTTCTCTCGGCAGTTCAGAACACTCTTCTTGTAGTAGAACTCTCACTTCTACATTGTAGAACTCTCACTTCTACTCCTTTCTTTTTCTGTCTCTAAGTGTTCTTCGTGGATCGTAGAATGAGTTTTCATACCTTCATTGGTCACTCACTATTTACGTTGGTTAGATCAGTCCACCATTTCTCCAAAATCAACAACTCCAGCTACCTTTGATCTTTGAAGCTCTAGTTGATTTATACTCTTTCCCAATCTTCTCGTTGGAAAGTAGCCATTGAAAGCTCTTTAAATTGCTTCACAGATCTCGAGTTGTTTGGTGTAGACTGTGGATGTGACATGTCATGACTTTCTGGCACTGCAGTTTACTGTTTCACCTACTCCGTCAGAGATGTCACTTTAATGTCTTGGGCAGGTCGACGACTTTATTTTCTCCTTCTAATTTCTCGATCAGAGGTTGTCTTTTTGCATCGATACTCTCGATAAGCTCTTGTCTGAATATCACTCTTCAGATTCAACAGTTGCCAATGCTTCAATCTTTGGATGACCGAACTCTACGATTCTGATGCATGCCGTCTTGGACCTGATTGTAGTGTCTTGTTGAATGTTGCTCATTGACTGGTAGAGTTAACACTACGATCGTGAAGAGTGTTTATTGGATCTTCAATTTAGAACACCTCTTCCTTCTTCTGTGCAGTGCTTCAATGCTTCTGTTTACCTCAACTGCTTTCAGATACTGATGGCTTGAATCCTTGCTCTGGCCCCTTCTGAATAACAAGACACTTCAGATTTGTGGTGTGTCCAGCTCGCTTTCTCCTTATGATCTCCCGTTCACTTATCATCAATGGACTGACCCAATGCTTAATCACTTTAGCCTTGATCTTAAGAGGCTGACCAGTATCTCTGTGTATACTCCATCAGTTCCTTCTTTGTTCGACAAACACTATGATCCTGTTTGCTTCCAAGATCGTTGTCTTCTATTCACTAGACAGCTACTGCACTTGCTGAATTTCCTTAGTCAGTTACTGAAGTCTTCTTTTGATTAACTTGTGGAAGACTTCATCTCGAATGACTTCACAACTCAATCTGGATGTTGATTGGGTTGGTGCTTAGATCTGCTGTTAGCTTGCATGCCATTCGTTGAGTGCTCTCTAGTTTCCTTTAGGTTGGATGTAACATTCCAGCTTAGACCAGATGCTTCATTCCTTTGGATATTCTAGGAGTGCTCATTTGTTGAGAATCGTATATGCTCTATGATTCTGCCTTGGCATTGTGAACACATCTGTTGAAGTCTTAGTTATGCACTCTACGTCTCAGCTTCTGCTGTGCAGACACTACGACTCTGAGATCAGATCTTGACACTCTACTCTTTCTGTCATTGTGCTCGTTGTCTTCATCTGATCTTGCTCGACTACGATCTTTGCCTCAGATATGATCAGTAGACTCTATGCCATCGAGTGTAGTCTAGGATTCTGATTTGGCTTTGGCATCAGTAGACTCTACGACTCCGAGTGTAGCCTACGATTCTTGACTTGGCTTTGACAGATGATCGGTCGGCTCGTAGGCAGGCTGTTTCTACGATTCTGAACATGACTTCCTCAGCAGACTATGGCTCCGAGGAAGTTCTTCTCGACACACTACGATCCTTTCTCATCTCTCCTGGTAGTCTACGAACTCCGAGATCTACTATCTTGCAGACTACGATTCTGCCTCGATAGCTCCCGAGTTTTCCTTGACTCTCCTGGCAGACTACGATTTCTGATGCAGTGCTCGACGATCAGACAAGCCTATATATTACATCATAAGATCAACCTAACATGCTTAATCTTTATATATTTATAGTCCTTGTACATCATTTCTTTTTAAGGACTTTACAAAGCTGTTTTGCCTATGTAGGATCAACCTAACATATTTGATCAATTCATTCTAAGTCCTTGTACACATATTTCTATTATCTATCAAAGGACTTTACAGCTTTTCTGTGATGCCCCCAAAATTAGGTATACATCACCCATCTTGGGTCGTCAGATACAAAGTACAGAATACAAATATAACTTACTAATACAGCTGTCATGTACAAAACGACAAAACATAAACTGCGAGTTTGAATACAAATATTATCTTCTAGAGAGTATTCATACTCAAAAGGAGTCCTCATTACATTTATTAACACACTATTACATAGAATAGTGAGGACTACTAACTAATACTATCATTCGAACCATCACTCCGTTTCCCGACTTGCCCCAGCTACGTTCTCATTTCCTGAAGAGAACAGTGAAAGAAAGGGTGAGCTCAACTAGCCCAGTAAGAAATATTATGACTAAGATAATGCAGAATAAATTATCATTAGCCTTCAACAATGTTAAACTGATAAAATATAATAGACAACAAGTTTAACTGCAGCGGAACAAGCAATCCATTAAAAGAGTCAAGTAGAAAATAAACTCTACTATCTTTTATGATTTAAAAGGTTTTTCAACACTGTTATCGCTGGGACTCAGCTTAATAAAATAATCCACATCATCGAATCACCCCTGCACTACGGCCAAGGATATTCGTGAATTCATTAATGGTCATGATCATGCCAACAACTGTCCATCAATGCACTACGGGCCAATGAGGACTTTTACCACATCATTTATAACATTACGGTCATGATTATACCGAATAATTCCTGGTCATAATCATACCAAGTCCATCTATGCACTACAGGCCACAGATGACTTTCAACATTTTATAAACATGAGGATGATGACAATGATATAAGAATTCAATAAAACAAGTTCAAGAATTATTTTATCCAAGAATTAACAACGTCCAAATTGTCAACATGATACTGCTTTGTGGAGTAAAATTCAAGAATGATTAGAAGAAAATTTTCATAAAAAGATACTGGATGAAACGCAATTATCAAGGATATTCCACAAATTTCATGGAGTATAGAAGTCAAAACTTAACCAACTGAGTATAATAAAGAATGGAATAACAAAAGAAATCACCATGCATACGATAGACCGCACAGACAGGTTATTCCCACAGAATAATAAATAATGGAACCAGGTCCGGCGTAAAACGCACAGACAGGATATTCCAACAGAATAATAATAAAGACGGAACCAGGTCCGGTGTAAAACACACAGACAGGATGTTCCAACAGAATAATAATAAAGACGGAACCAGGTCCGGTGTAAAACACACAGACAGGATGTTCTAACAGAATAATAATACAGACGGAACCAGGTCCGGTGTAAAACACATGGACAGGATGTTCCAACAGAATAATAATAAAGACGGAACCAGGTCCGGTGTAAAACACACAGACAGGATGTTCCAACAGAATAATAAAAGAATGTCACCAAGTATAGGGTAGACCGCGTATACAGGTTATTCCAACAGAATAATAAGAAATGGAATAACAAAAGTTCTCTTCATGAATAAGAAAGAATAACACCCCTTACCGTTTTAAAGAAGAGCTGAAATAAGGAAGTAGTTAAGTAGCAAAATACTCTTCTTCTCTCTTTCTATAGTTTCTCTCTATAGTTTCTCTCTCTAGAGTTCAGTGAATTCGTAAGAAATAATGAAGGAATGAGCAGCTATTTATAGAAAAATAGAATGCATAGTAACTAATCCATGAACGGTCCAGATTGATTACTTTAATCTGACGGTCCATATTTAAAGAAAAATCTTTTAAATAAAATATAATATATTCTATTTATAGAATAACTTTAATAAAGTATTCTGTTTTATATAAAAAGATGTTTCTGTTTTATTACGTTAATAATACGAATAAAACAAAACGTCATTATCGCTAAATAATTCATATTATTAATTGACAATAATTGAATCAAACTGAGTGACTTCTCACATAAGCATTAATAATCAATACCGTGTGCTACTATGCAACCACACGTATTACTGTACTTTTACTACAGAGTAGTTCAACAGTAACAATGGTAAAACTTCCGCCGTTATTTTTAATAAAATATTTTTGTCGTTTTCTCAATCCGACAATAATTCCGTTGTGGGGTCCACCAATGATTGTGTCGTTGTACGAATATTTCCTGTTAAAATGAATATTTCCCGATCAATCGAATATTATATAACAACTTGCGTACTTTGCAAAATTTATAAATATTACCCACAACTATAAAATTATATCAAATTAACTCCATAATATTCAAAAATGATATTTATAGAAAATTCATCTTTATTTATAAAAGTTGGGGTCTTACAACCTCCCCTTCTTATGAAATTTCGCCCTTGAAATTAGGGTACGTACCTGGTATGTCGAAGAGGTAAGGATACCTTGATTTCATTTCAGATTCTAACTCCCAAGTCATTTCCTCAACATCGCGGTTTCTCCACAAAACTTTGACTTGAGGTATAACCTTGGAGCGTAGAATATGTTCCTTCTTATCCAAAATTTGAACAGGAACTTCTTCATACGTCAAATCCTCCGCTATTTCGTCCGGTTCTAACTCAATAATGTGGTTCGGGTCTTCCACATATTTGCGTAACATAGATATGTGAAAAACGTTATGAACACGAGACATACTTGGCGGTAAAGCGAGTCTATAAGCCACAGTTCCTACTCGATCGAGGATTAAAAATGGACCGATGAATCGAGGATTGAGCTTTCCTCTCTTTCCAAATCTCGTAACTCCTTTCCATGGAGCAACACGTAAGAACACATGATCTCCTACATCAAATTTCATGTCCTTTCGATGAAGATCAGCATAACTCTTTTGTCGATCTTGTGAGATTTTTATACGTTGTCGGATCGTTTGAATCTTTTCTGTAGTCATATGTACCAACTCCGGTCCCAACAACGTTGCTTCACCCACCTCATCCCAGCATACTAGAGAACGACATTTTCTTCCATACAATGCTTCGAATGGAGCCATGCCAATACTTGCTTGATAACTGTTGTTGTAGAAAAACTCCACCAATGGTAAGAACTTGTCCCAACTTCCTTTGAAATCAAAGACACAGAGTCTTAATAAATCTTCTAGAGTTTGAATAGTCCTCTCTGATTGTCCGTCCGTCTGAGGATGATATGCCAAACTAAATCGTAAATCTGTGCCCATAGCTTTTTGTAAACTAACCCAAAATCGTGAAGTGAATCTTGGGTCTCGGTCAGAAACAATGGATACTGGCATACCATGTAGTCTTACAATCTCGTTTATGTACATACGAGCAAGACGTTCAAGTGTATAAGTTTCTCGTATCGGTAAGAAATGAGCAGACTTGGTCAATCTATCAACAATGACTCAAATCGCATCAATACCTTGAGAAACCCTAGGAAGACCGGTAACGAAATCTATGGTAATGTGCTCCCACTTCCATTCTGGAATTTCAAGTGGTTGCAATGGACCTTTTGGTACTTGATGCTCCGCTTTGACTCGTTGACAAGTTAGACACCTAGAGATAAACAACGCTATCTCTCTCTTCATATTGCTCCACCAAAATGTATGATGAAGATCATGATACATTTTGGTACTTCCAGGATGGATTGCAAACGGTGTGTTGTGCGCCTCCATCATGATTTCATACTTTAAATCAGGGTTGTTAGGAACACAAAGTCTGGAGTTGACTCGAAGTATTCCTTCTTCATCGATTCTTGCTTCCGGCATAACACCTTCTTGCACTTTCTTCCTCATACGCATCAGCTCCAGGTCTGTAGCTTGAGCAGCTTTAACTTTATCGATTAAAGTCGGTTCTACTCGTATATTCACCATCATCACATGGGTCCCTGGAGTCTTTAACTCTATCTCCATCCTTTGCAAGTCACACAAAATGGGCCTTTGTGTTGACAATATCGCACTCGTACTTGCATATGATCTTCTACTCAATGCGTCAGCTACCACGTTCGCTTTTTCAGGATGGTATTAAATGGTATGATCATAATCTTTCAACAGTTCAAGCCAACGTCGTTGTCACATGTTGAGTTCCTTTTGAGTGAAGAAATATTTAAGGCTTTTATGATCCGTAAAGATCTCCACCTTCTCCCCATACAAGTAATGCCTCCAAATTTTAAGTGTAAAGACAACAGCTACCAACTCTAGATCATGAGTAGGATAATTCCTCTCATATTCCTTGAGTTGTCTTGATGCATAAGCTATGACTTCTCCATGTTGCATGAGAACGCATCCCAACCCTTTGCTCGAAACATCACTGTAGATGACAAATTCCTCCGAGCCAGATGGTATTGTTAGAACAGGTGCTGAAATGAGTCTCCTCTTGAGTTCTTGAAAACTTTGCTCACATTCTTCGCTCCAACCGAACTTTGTATCTTTCCGAGTCAGCTGAGTTAATGGAGTAGTGATTCGAGAAAATCCTTCCACGAATCTCCGATAATAACCAGCTAAACCAAGAAAGCTACGTACTTCGGTCACTGATTTAGGTTGCTCCCAGCTTTGAATAGCTTCAATCTTTGCCGGGTCAACCGATATTCTACGACTTGATACTACGTGCCCAAGGAATGCTACCTCCTCCAGCCAGAACTCGCATTTCTCAACTTGGCATAAAGCTTGTATTCACGAAGCTTTTGGAGTACCAGCCTCAAGTGTTGCTCATGATCTTCACGGCTCTTGGAATAAATAAGGATGTCATCAATAAAGACGACCACAAAGTGATCCAAATATTCCTTGAATACCCTGTTCATCATATCCATGAAGGCAGCAGGAGCATTAGTCAATCCAAAGGACATGACTAGGAATTCATAATGCCCGTACCGAGTTCTGAAAGCCGTCTTTGGAATATTCTCAGTTCTAACCTTCAGCTGATGATATCCAGAACGAAGATTGATCTTTAAAAAGAATTGTGCTCCTTGCAACTGGTCAAGCAGGTCATCAATACGTGGCAATGGGTACCTATTTTTGATGGTGACATGATTCAACTCCCGATAATCAATACAAAGTCGCATACTTCCATCTTTCTTCTTCACGAATAGAACAAGAGCACCCCAAGGAGAAGTACTAGGACGAATAAAGCCAATGTCTAACAATTCCTGCAGTTGGATCTTTAACTCCTGAAGTTCAATAGGAGCCATTCGATATGGGGCTTTGGAAATGGGTTTTGTACCGGGTTCAAGGTCGATACAAAATTCAATTTCACGCTCTGGGGGTAGGCCAGGAAGTTCTTCAGGGAATACGTCAGGGAATTTATTAGCAATAGAAATATCATTCAAAACTGACGTATTTTTGTTTAGATCTGTGACATGAGCTAAGAAAGCTTGACATCTATTTTTCAATAAACGAATAGCTTTATGGCTTGAGATGATAGCGATTGATTTTAGTGGTTTGGTTGCTTGAATTCGCATAATAGGTCGATTAGGAATATGAAAGCTAACAACCTTACGAAAACAATCAATTTTTACATTATGAGTAGTTAACCAATCAATCCCTAGAATCACGTCAAATGCAAGTATTTTTAATGAAATCAGATCGACAGGTAATGTGTGGGTACCAACTTGAACCAAACAAGACTTATAAACCGTGGATGTAATGAAGGTTTCTCCCAATAGAGTTTCAATAGATAAATCAAAGTCTAATCTCTCCGGAGTCAAATTTAATCGATGAGCGCAAGTAGGAGAAATAAAAGAATGGGTAGAACCGGTATCAAATAAAGTATAGACTTCGTTAGAGTTTATGATAAGCTTACCCGTGATGACCTCATTTGGGTTCCTTGCTTTCTGGGAGGTCACAACAAACGCTCTCCCTTGCACTACCAGTTTTGACTTTTCTGGGACGGCCTTTGGTGTCTCCATCTTGGCTGAACTTGTTTTTGGTAAACGACAAAATCGAGCTAAATGACCTTCTCTTCCACAATTATAACATGCTTTAGACGGCATCGCGCAGTTTGGACTGATGTGCCCCTCCCCTCCGCATTTGAAACATATGATAGGTGGTCGTTCACCTTCCTTAACAACGGGTGCTGGTGCTGACGTCTTTCCATCATTGTTGAATCTCCTCTTCTTGAAATGACCATTCTTATTATTTTGGCCCTGATTACCACCGAAGTGGTTACCATTTTTGGCCTGTTGATTCCCTCCACGCTTGTTGTCACCGCTTCGATGACCGCTCTCACTGGTATTATCATTTTATTGACTGCTCTCTTTTGGTTGCGTTGACTCGTTATCGCGCTCCACTAACTGAGCCCTATTCACAACATCTGAATACAAACACAGTTTATGAGAAATAAGATGTTGACGTATCTCAGGTTTCAAACCTCGCAAAAACATTCGCGTCATTCGCTCTTCATTATCCACCAAGTGGGACGCAAACCGGGACAACTCAGCAAATTTAGCCTCATAATGCGACACGGTCATATTATTATGCTCCAATTTGATGAACTCCACCTCCTTCATGTGACGAACACTTTCGGGAAAGTATTTGTCATTGAACAGCTCTTGGAACTTCTCCCAAGACATCTTCAGTGCGGCAGGTTGAGTACGCTTAATCGATTCCCACCAGTAATCTGTCTCTCCTCGCAACATAAAGGCGGCAAAGAGAACCTTTTACTCCTCGGAGCATCCCAAGACATCAAATATCTTGGTAATCTGCTTTATCCATATTTCCGCTATAAGCAGTTTTGGCTCTCCCTTAAACTCTGGTGGTCCCAGCTCCTTGAACTGTTTAGCGGTGATCGTCCGAGAGTTTTCAGTGTTTCCTCCTATATTTTGGACAGGAGCCGCTCTCGCCTACTGTTGCATGAACTGCATAAAGTTTCTGAACATTTCATCATTCATCATCTGGTCAGTGTTGTTTGCATGAGGATTGTCACCTTCCTGATGCACATTATCCTGATTATTGATATGTGGTGAATCAACAGTTGCCTGTGCTCCATTGCTATTCTCAACATTCTCAGATGCCATTTTCAGATACTGCCACAAAATATAAGTTAATTGATATGTCATATATTATCCTTATATTATGACCGACCAATTAAATATCATGCAAATAAACTTAGGTAGGTCATACTATCGAAGGAATTCCCCGTCTCTCCCCTCCTAGTTCTATTCTCACATCTTAGCCAGGGATCATATCCCTAAGCTCTGATACCAACTGTGACGCCCCCAAAATTAGGTATACATCACCCATCTTGGGTCGTCAGATACAAAGTACAGAATACAAATACAACTTACTAATACAACTGTCATGTACAATACGATAAAACATAAACTGCGAGTTTGAATACAAATATTATCTTCTAGAAAGTATTCATACTCAAAAGGAGTCCTCATTACATTTATTAACACACTATTACATAGAATAGTGAGGACTACTAACTAATACTATCATTAGAACCATCACTTCGTTCCCCGACTTGCCCCAGCTACGTTCTTATTTCTTGAAGAGAACAGTGAAAGAAAGGGTGAGCTTAACTAGCCCAGTAAGAAATATTATGACTAAGATAATGCAGAATAAATTATCATTAGCCTTCAACAATGTTAAACTGATAAAATATAATAGACATCAAGTTTAACTGCAGTGGAACAAGCAATCAATTAAAAGAGTCAAGTAGAAAATAAACTCTACTATCTTTTATGATTTAAAAGATTTTTCAACACTGTTATCGCTGGGACTCAGCTTAATAAAATAATCCACATCATCGAATCACCCCTGCACTACGGCCAAGGATATTCGTGTATTCATTAATGGTCATGATCATGCCAACAACTGTCCATCAATGCACTAGGGGCCAATGAGGACTTTTACCACATCATTTGTAACATTTCGGTCATGATTATACCGAATAATCCTTGGTCATAATCATACCAAGTCCATCTATGCACTACAGGCCACAGATGACTTTCAACATTTTATAAACATGAGGATGATAACAATGATATAAGAATTCAATAAAACAAGTTCAAGAATTATTTTATCCAAGAATTAACAACGTCTAAATTGTCAACATGATACTGCTTTGTGGAGTAAAATTCAAGAATGCTTAGAAGAATATTTTCATAAAAAGATACTGGATGAAACGCAATTATCAAGGATATTCCACAAATTTCATGGAGTATAGAAGTCAAAACTTAGCCAACTGAGTATAATAAAGAATGGAATAACAAAAGAAATCACCATGCATACGATAGACCGCACAGACAGGTTATTCCCATAGAATAATAAATAATGGAACCAGGTCCGGCGTAAAACGCACAGACAGGATATTCCAACAGAATAATAATAAAGACGGAACCAGGTCCGGTGTAAAACACACAGACAGGATGTTCCAACAGAATAATAATAAAGACGGAACCAGGTCCGGTGTAAAACACACAGACAGGATGTTCCAACAGAATAATAATACAGACGGAACCAGGTCCGGTGTAAAACACACGGACAGGATGTTCCAACAGAATAATAATAAAGACGGAACCAGGTCCGGTGTAAAACACACAGACAGGATGTTCCAACAGAATAATAAAAGAATGTCACCAAGTATAGGGTAGACCGCGTATACAGGTTATTCCAACAGAATAATAAGAAATGGAATAACAAAAGTTCTCTTCATGAATAAGAAAGAATAACACCCCTTACTGTTTTAAAGAAGAGCTGAAATAAGGAAGTAGTTAAGTAGCAGAATACTCTTCTTCTCTCTTTCTATAGTTTCTCTCTGTAGAGTTCAGTGAATTTGTAAGAAATAATGAAGGAATGAGCTGCTATTTATAGATAAATAGAATGCATAGTAACTAATCCATGAACGGTCCAGATTGATTACTTTAATCTGACGGTCCATATTTAAAGAAAAATCTTTTAAATAAAATATAATATATTCTATTTATAGAATAACTTTAATAAAGTATTCTGTTTTATATAAAAAGATGTTTCTGTTTTATTACGTTAATAATACGAATAAAACAAAACGTCATTATCACTAAATAATTCATATTATTAACTGACAATAATTGAATCAAACTGAGTGACTTCTCACATAAGCATTAATAATTAATACCGTGTGCTACTATGCAACCACAGGTATTATTGTAATTTTACTACCGAGTAGTTCAACAGTAACAATGGTAAAACTTCTGCCGTTATTTTTAATAAAATATTTTTGTCGTTTTCTCAATCCGACAATAATTTTGTTGTGGGGTCCACCAATGATTGTGTCGTTGTATGAATATTTCCTGTTAAAACGAATATTCCCCGACCAATCGAATATTATATAACAACTTGCGTACTTTGCAAAATTTATAAATATTACCCACAACTATAACATTATATCAAATTAACTCCATAATATTCAAAAATGATATTTATAGAAAATTCATCTTTATTTATAAAAGTTAGGGTCTTACATTTTCTTAATGTAAGCATACTTACATATTCATTCGTATATATCATAATCAAATCATATATAAAATAGGAATAACATTCATATGCTTATTCCTGACAATCTCTCCCTATTTCATTATGCCAAAAATAATAAGTGCATATGCATGTTATGAATGAATCTTATATACAGTGAGCGACTGTATTTCTAAAACAGATAACTATGAATGTAATTTATAATCATATGGAATTTAATACACTATGACTTTCTACATTCTGGATCCAGAACATACCTAACTAGTTTAGAGATGTACCTCTTTGGCTCCATGTATGCTTCCAGGATGTCGGTTGATCAGCTATTCATGTGTTTGATTTCTTTGCTCCTGCTCCCCCTGGGATGTGAACCTCATTTCTTTTTCTTCTGGTTCTGGCTCCCCCTCAGCCTCAGGCTCATCATCCTTTGGCTCCCCCTTAGATGATGACTCAGCTTCTTCTTGTGTTGTCTTCTTTTTTTCGTTCCTTCTGCTCTCCTTGCTTTTTCTAGAGTACCTCCTACTCTTCCTCTTTCTATGCCTCTTTTTCTCCCCCTTTTTGTCATTAATCATTTGGGAGAGCTGCTTCATGTTGGACATTAGTTGCTCCATCAGGTAGAAGGAATTACTAACTTCCATTTTGAGTTCTTGTTGGCTCAGCTTAAGTTGCATAGAGAAGGACTGATTCATATTGTCAATCTTGTCAGTGAGGACTTGGAAATGTTCTTCATTTGCCTTCTGTGCTCGTAGAGCTTCTGCCTTCTGATCATTTATGGCCTTCAGATAGATGTGATCTCTCTGTTTGATTTTGAGAGATACATCAACCATGGTGGTTTGGAGTCTGTCTGGAACTGAGTTATCTTCTGTTGTTGTCGGCCTCTTTAAATCTTCATTTATTAGAGACATCTTCTCAACCAGTTCATTAGAATTCTTCAACAGCTCCTACTCCATAGGAATTTAGTCATCTGGTTGGGAAGCCTCTTGTTGAGCATCAGATTGTACTCTACAATTTTCATCCTTGGACAGATTTTTGAAAGCTTTGAGAATCTGAACAATCGTTGAGTACCAATTGTCATTTAAGGATGAAGGAATGTCAATTAACAGTGCTTGGGCAGATGGAGGCTCCTCATTTTGGACTTGAGCACCATCATTGGTAGAGTGATCAGACTCTACTCTTATCTCCTTGGCCATATTCCTTCTGCCTTTTGAGTCCACTCTTCGATCAAAGGGAATATAGTGGTTACCAGCATGTCTGTAGACTTTGTAATGGGGCTGGTCTTTGATCACCATTGTTGCAAAATTCTTCACCCTTGGGAAGTTCTGAGACACCAGCTCCAGGCTTGGAAATTGAGAGTAGCACCAGCTGAAGTAACTTCCATCTCTTTCAGTATGTGCCTTTAACCAAGGCATCCATTGGAAAAACCATCTTATCAGCAGATCATCAGGGTTATAGAGGATAGTAGTGCAGTCCATCTCCATGTTGTTCTAATTTTTAAATACTTCAAATGCAATCATCCTCACAACCTTTAGCTGTTCATTTCCATGGTTTACCCACCTTTCTGGAGGTACTTCTGGAGGTTCATCAGAGACTTCCACCACTATTCTCCTGGTGATTTTTGCTGGAGAGAAAACTGGATAGTCTGATGGTTCTTCTGATTCCTGATATGCAGAATTGGAATCATTCTCCATTTCTTCTCTTTCGGAGCCTAAAACATTTTGATCATTTTCATCAATGAATTATTCTTGCTGCATTTTATTCCTAGAACCTTCTTCAGCAAGATCTTCCTCTAATTGAACTTCTTCATCATTGGTCCTATCTTCAACACTTTCTTCCTGTGATACAGACTCATCATCACTTAATTCTATGATAGCATTGGATTGATCATTTTTCTTTCCGGAAGCAAATCGACCAATTAATCTGTAGCTCTTCCTTCTTCTAGGAGGTTCAGCTTTGAGAGAGTTAGACTCTTCTTCCTCTTCAGATTATGAGACCTTTAGATCAGACGAACTTTCATGAGGTTCAACCTTTTCAGGGGCAAGCCCTTCTTCTTTGGACTCATCACCTTTTGAATCATCATGTGGGCTTTTAGGATTTGAAGGGGCATGTTCTTCTTCTTTAGAAACAAAATCATTTGACCTATCATCTGTACTTGTTGGATCATTTGCATTTGGGGATGGAGTTGGATCAGCTTTTATCGTTTCTTCATCATCAGATGCTGTATTTTCTTCCATTAATCCAGCTTCACCTTCATTGCTGGATTTAGTCTGAGGGGACTTAGCCTTGAGATTATTAGTTGTCTTCTCTTCTTCTGACTCTACTTCCTTTTCTTCGTCAGACGTACTTTCTTAGTAAATTGAGACTGGTCTGTTTACCACCTTAACTTTCTTGCTGGATGGCCCTTGTAGTAATCTGTTACTTCTTCTCTTTGTGGTCTCTGCCGTTGAGACCTTTTCTTCTTCAACCTTGTCTTCTGTGGATAGACTTCTTGTAGGAGCCTCAATTTTCCTCATACCTTTGGATTTCTTTCTGGCTGGTGTGGTTGCTGCTGGTACAAAATCATCAGACTCAGAGCTTTCTACCTCTTTTGCCTTCCTCTTCTTTGTAGAGGCCTTGTTGCTGCTTCCAGTTGTCAGTCTCCTATTTTCCTTGGGGTTTTTCTTCCAATTTACAAATAGTTGTGGAGACATGACTTTATGAACATTCAAAGGCTCTCCTTCATCATTCTTGATTTTGCTTCCCAGTTTCTTCTTTAACACTATACTCAATAATCTTCCATGAAACACCTTTGTCAGGGGTTTTCTGTAGACTTCTTTAACTCTGCTTTTTCTACCCATTTGGAGATCTGATCAAACAGGATAACTCCAAAGTTGATTCGTTTCTTCAGAACTATAGCAGACATAATCTTCAACTGTTGATCAAGCACAGTGTCATGTGCAGTATCCTTGCATAGTATATATTTGCCCACTATTTTAGCAAGGAACTCGAATTCTTCCGGAAACTCCTTCTTCTTCATGTCCTTCAGACTAGGGTTTCTTTGGTACCGCATCAGCCTCTTGCCTTCTTCAATGTCGACTTCATCTAGGTTTATCAGACCTTGATTGGGAAACCCTAGACATTGATTGATGTCTGATGCTCTTATTCTCAGACTTGACCCTTTCACCTTCGTGGTCAGCAGTCTAGAATCTATTGAAGCATTTGAGTAGAACTGCTTCACCAGCTCTGTATAGACTGGAGTGTTGGCCTGCAAGCATTTAGAGAACCCAGCCTTCTTTACGAGTTCAAGAATATCCTTAAACTTCATTTATGATCTTTCGAACTTTTTGAAGCCGAGTTGGATTCTGGTTATAACTCGCCATTCTGCCATTTGAAGAGTTCAAGGTATATGGGTATGTGGTTTGGGCTAAGTTCTGGAGGATTATTAGGATTAGGCTTTGAAGAGGATTCTTAGGGAAAAAATGGGAGGGAGAAAGGTTCGATGGTTTTTGAAAACTGTTTGCATATTTTGAATTTGTCTTTATGGCAGTTCCTTTTAACTCTGCATTATAAGTGATGTGTCAACCAACCATTGGTTGCACGATGTCCACTAAATGAGCTGTAACTCCCCATAACTTTTCAGTTAGATATTTCTTTTAAGAGAGTAGACGTTTAATTGACTTGAGTTGACCGTTGACCTTTTTGGTCGTAGAGTAGCTTGGTGAGATAGCCATGGACTCTACGTTTTCCTTTGTTGACTCAACGATCTACTTCTGAGTGATGTTGCAGTGGATGGTTCTGGCACTAGTCCTCATCTTGAGACTGCATAGCTTAACCACTGATGTTCTTTTTGAAGGTTTGGGGACTCTACCTCTGAGATGAGTCTTCAGGTCATCTTTCCATACAATATTCGACCTTATCTTTTCATACTTTGAATGATTTAGCAGTTTTCTAGTTCTTCCGAGCTCCTCACGAGCTAGTGTATTCTGGTAGGACTGTGATCGTCGAGTCTGCTCCTACGATCGTTGAGGTTCCACCACGATCTTTGAGTTCTCTCCAAACTCTACTCTACGATCGTTGACTGTCTTGGTCCCTGAGATAAACTTGACTAAGCAATCCCTCTGGGTTAAGGTAGCTCAGGAAGGGCCAACCTCTTAGAGTGAACTAAGGGTCAGGTTTGTCCCTGAGGCGCTTTCCAGATGAAATGCCTTGGAAGTAATTTGTACTGATGTCTCATTTGACCTTTTCTGCTGGGGAGATCCTCTACCAAATCTAAGACATTTGCATTGGTTGTAGTCGTGGTGTCCTCCTGCTCTTACACTACGATCAGATGTTTGATCGTAGGCACTCCACGATTTTGAGTTGGGTGGCTGATAGGTTATCATTAGTACGTTTTGAGACGTTCCTACTGACTATGGATCTTTATTTGGTTCATCAACCATAAAGTTTTGGGACTTTGTAGCTGGTACATTACTTCATAGTTTATCTCAGTGCTGTTATTCCTTAACAGATCACTGCTCCCCCATGGTTGATGTTGTCTTTTTAGTAAGGTGTAATTTCCTTTTTTTCAGGTGCATCAGAAGGTAGCCATGCATATTTCCTTCAGAACTGGAATCACTATAATCACTTAACTCTCCTTGTATCGTAGGCATGGATATTTTTAGGATTGATCACTCTACGATCGTTTGACAGCACTACGAACGTAGTTTTCTTTGACGGCTTGTGCTTGCTAAGTTTTGCTTCCATAGTATAACTCATAATTGATGCTCAATGATCCTTTGACATGAACTCTCTTGAGGATTCTCTTCATATGACATGTTTTGCATGATTGAGCATATAAGACCCTTTTCATCTTTGGTTGAATGGCCTTCTTCCACATAAAGATCAGCAGCCAAGTGAGCTTTATTTGGATTAGCTCAGCAGGTCTTTAAGGACAGGCTTTGACATATAGGGGCATTATCAGAATCATTTCTGAATAGTCTTAAGCCTTCTGCTGGTTGAATCTTCTTGACTGAAGTCTTCTGCTTTTGCATTCCTTAGTGTGGTCAGATAGACTAAGTACCTGTAGGTTAAATACATTTCTATTTTGGTACCCATAGTTAAATGGGTCCTACCAGGTTATTTTTAAAAAAAACATTCCTCATATATTAGAATTAACATCATATTGATCACCAATAATTAGATTCATGCATGCAACTAACTTGGATATTACATTTTGAGATGCATGATGATGAGTGTATGTAAGATTTGCTATTTTAATAAAACACTCTTTTCCTTTGATGGTTTCATCATTTGTATGGTTATGTTCACAGAGTTTAAATGTTCACAGAGTGAGAATCAACACTATTACTTATGTGTATCTGGTTGATTCATAGAGGTGATCAGTATCTACGAATCTTCAAGACACTCTTGTAGAACTGATCATACTCTGAATGTTATCAAACACTTGGAACATAGGTTTGTACATACATACTCACCCATCAGCAAAGATTACTCTATAGAATTAATGTATCCTTTGATATGCTTATGACCCATTTCAGATTTCTTTCAAGATATCATCTTCAACCTAAAACTTGGATGGAGAGAAGGTTTGTAAGCATTTGAGCTTTCAACTTCAGTGTAATTTCTCTCTTCACCTTTTTAGGTAGATTATGATTCCTTGATAAAATACTGTTATAGTTCATAAGGAGATGCAACATGATGTACATAATTATATTAGCGAGGAACCGTACCTTTTTACTGTCAGTTTCTTAACAGTTATTTAGCTTAGATATACTGAGGTTAGGCATTGATGTGCATAGTTTCACATTTACTCCTGACAGCTTGTTCCTCCATCTGACCTTCAATCAATCAGTCGTGGTCTTGAAGATGTAAGCTAGGAGAATCTCAGCATCTTTTAGTTCTCATGGTTTACATCCAGCTGCTGGTTGGCCAGACATATGTTTGAGAAGATTTTCTTTCTTCTATGGATAAACATTCCTTAGCATGTATGGTCTTTTCATCTTTTTAAGCTGGTGGATGATTGACTCTTTTCTGTTGATGTCTCTTGAGCTTCCTAGTCTGGTCTTCAGACTCCATAATTGACTGTGGGCAGGGATTGGTCATGTTGATATGGTAATCAAGAACATAGACTAATCTGAGCAGCTTCAGGTGTATACACATCTACCTGTACAATAATATTTCCAACGTGTGAGCTCACTGCATATAACAAGTGACTTACTACTAAACTAAGTTTAGAACAATATCTATGCCTAGGATCAGACTCAAAGCGATTAGCTTTTGAATATAGCATGAGAACCTGCTTTGATACCAATTGTTAGTTCCAAGTAGGCACAATAGATCTAAAAGGGGGGGTTGAATAGATCCTTTTAATTTCAAATACTTTTCTCATTTATTTTGTATTGCTAATGAATTAGCATATGACAAACATAAGAATCTTTTCAAGCACAACAGAATAAGTCAAAGATCCCCTTTAATGATATATTCGTAATCATACATACATTGTTCTTAGAGTTAGTTCGGTTGTAAACAGTTTAAACATACATAGCAGTTATAGCAGTTAAGTACATAATGTAAATGACATAAAGTAAATGACACAAGGGGTTTTAAGTGGTTCAGAGACTCAAGATCCTAATCCACTCTTCTGCTTTCAACTACCAGGATTTCCACTAAGGAAGGGCAGCACCCTGAATCACTAAGATTCCTTCAAGGCCAGCATCCTTGGGACTTCAGTTCACTAAGAACTCTTCAAGGCCTGCAGCCTTGGAACTTCTCTAGCTCCCTAGGAACTCTTTAAGCCCAGCAGGCTTGGAACTTCATTTAGTCCCTCCGGAAAAGGACCCCTCAGGCCCTGGCTTCTTGTTGTTGAGTTGTTTGTTTGTTTGTTGGAGTTGGTGCTGAGCTGCTAAGATGTTTTTATGCTCTGAACATCTTCTGTACTTAGCAGCTTGGCGTGATCATCCTTGAAGTGTAGTTGAGTGTTGCATGATGTTCAGCTTCTTCAGTTACTCAACCACTTCTGATGATCCCTTGATAAACTGCCTTGAAGATCATTCTTCTTGATACTTGATGGCTGCACATGATGAGTTTCTAAGATGACTGTAAGCTCTTCTGCTAGGTACTTATAAACTTTCTCATGCTTGCCACCATGATGGCGTTGGTGATCTTCTTTCTTGATACTTGATGCCTTCTCATGATGGACTTGCCAAGATGACTGTAAGCTCTTCTCTCTGGTACTTAGAGTCTTCCCATGATGGACATCAAGATGACATTGATGCTCTTCTTTTTCTCTGCAGTTCAGAACACTCTTCTTGTAGTAGAACTCTCACTTCTACATTATAGACCTCTTACTTCTACATTGTAGAACTCTCACTTCTACTCCTTTCTTTTTCTGTCTCTAAGTGTTCTTGGTGGATCGTAGAGTGAGCTTTCAGACCTTCATTGGTCACTCACTATTTACGTTGGTTAGATCAGTCCACCATTTCTCCAAAATCAGCAACTCCAGCTACCTTTGATCTTTGAAGCTCTAGCTGATTTATACTCCTTCCCAATCTTCTCGTTGGAAAGTAGCCGTTGAAAGCTCTTTGAATTGCTTCACAGATCTCGAGTTGTTTGGTGTAGACTGTGGATATGACATGTCATAACTTTCTGACACTGCAGTTTACTGTTTCACCTACTCCGTCAGAGATGTCACTTTAATGTCTTGGGCAGGTCGATGACTTTATTTCCTCCTTCTGATTTCTCGATCAGAGGTTGTCCTTTTGCATCGATACTCTCGATAAGCTCTTGTCTGAATATCACTCTTCAGATTGAACCGTTGCCAATGCTTCAATCTTTGGATGATCGAACTCTACGATTCTGATGTATGCTGTCATGGACCTAATCGTAGTGTCTTATTAAATGTTGCTTATTGACTGGTAGAGTTAACACTACGATCGTGAAGAGTGTTTATTGGATCTTCAATTTAGAACACCTCTTCCTTCTTCTGTGCAGTGCTTCAACGCTTCTGTTTGCCTCAACTGCTCTCAGATACTGATGGCTTGACTCCTTGCTCTGGCCCCTTCTGAATAGCAAGACAATTCAGATTTGTGGCGTGTCCAGCTCGCTTTCTCCTTGTGATCTCCCGTTCACTTATCATCAATGGACTGACCCAATGCTTAATTACTTTAGCCTTGATCTTCAGAGACTAACCAGTATCTCTGTGTATACTCCATCAGTTCCTTCTTTGTTCGGCAAACACTACGATCTTGGTTGATTCCAAGATCGTTGTCTTCTATTCACTTGACAGCTACTGCACTTGCTGACTTTCCTTAGTCAGTTACTGAAGTCTTCTTCTGATCAACTTGTGGAAGACTTCATCTCGAATGGTTTCACAACTCAATCTGGATGTTGATTGGGTTGGTGCTTAGATCTGCTGCTAGCTTGCATGCCATTCGTTGAGTGCTCTCTGGTTTCCTTCAGGTTGGATGTAACATTCCAGCTTAGACCAGAGGCTTCATTCCTTTGGATATTCTGGGAGTGCTCATTTGTTGAGAATCGTATATGCTCTACGATTCTGCCTTGGCGTTGTGAACACATCTGTTGAAGTCTTAGTTCTGCACTCTACGTCTCAGCTTCGGCTGTGCAGACACTACGACTCCGAGATTAGATCTTGACACTCTACGCTTTCTGTCATTGTGCTCGTTGTCTTCATCTGATCTTGCTCGACTACGATCTCTGCCTCAGATATGATCAGTAGACTCTACGACATCAAGTGTAGTCTAGGATCCTGATTTGGCTTCGGCATCAGTAGACTCTACGACTCCGAGTGTAGTCTACGATTCTTGACTTCCCTTCGGCAGATGCTCGGTCGGCTCATAGGCAGGCTGTCTGTACGATTCTGAATATGACTTCCTCAGCAGACTACGGCTCTGAGGAAGTTCTTCTCGACACACTACGATCCTTTCTCGTCTCACCTGGCAGTCTACGAACTCCGAGATCTACTATCTTGCAGACTACAATTCTGTCTCGATAGCTCCCGAGTTTTTCTTGACTCTCCTGGCAGACTACGATTTCTGATGCAGTGCTCGACGATCAGGCAAGCCTATCTATTACCTCATAAGATCAACCTAACATGCTTTATCTTTCTATATTTATAGTCCTTGTACATCATTTCTTTTTAAGGACTTTACAAAGCTGTTTTGCCTATGTAGGATCAACCTAACATATTTGATCAATTCATTCTAAGTCATTGTACACATGTTTCTATTATCTATCAAAGGACTTTATAGCTTTTCTTAATGCAAGCATACTTACATATTCATTCGTATATATCATAATCAAATCATATGTAAAATAGGAATAACATTCATATGCTTATTCCTGACAACATGCACTCGAACAACGCGTTGTTCGCTCGAACCTTTATAACTTTCAATCTGGGAATCCGATGGAAGCGTGCCATACCATTATGGAAATCTCTTTCCGAGAGGTACACAATGACATATGATTTGCCCTTTTTTAAATCTAGGAAGATGGGTCCATGACCGAAATAGCATTTCTGGGTCTCCGTCAGGCAGTCCGTTGAGCTGTTTTACGTATTTTTCGCTCAGAAGTTAAGATATAGTTCTTGTGAGACTTCTTTTGAAGTAATTTGAGTTGAAATGAGTGTATTTGATTTGAGTTGAAGTTGAGTTGGCAAAATAACCATTTTACCCCTCCCAGGGTTATCTTCGATTTTCGCGCAGTTATAGCAGTCTTTTCTCAGGGTTATCTCTGAGGTTGGCTTGACCTCCCGGGGTTGACTTCAGGTATTATACTTGATCTCCCGGGGTTATTTCCAAAGTTGGAACTGACTTTCCCGGGGTTATCTCTGGGGTTAGAAACTGATTTCTCGGGGTTATCTCCGGGGTTAGAAACTGGATCTCCCGAGTTGGAATTGATGTTGTGGTCCTCCAAGGTTATCTCTGGAGTGTGAAAAAGATATTTTTGCCCTCCTCCATAGTTAGTAACAGGAAAACAAAATTTTGAGTGTCTACAGATGCTCCTCTTTATCATGTACATGCAATGCAATGGAATGGACATGACAAAGATTACTAGACACTTGAAATATGACAAGGTATTTCTATTGATGCAAATCGATATGTAATGAATGTTATGATGAATGTTAACATGTTTTCGCAAATCGCAGTTCGCACATTGCATTTTGCAATTCGCATTCCGCTTTTGGCCAATCGCACTTCGCAACTCGCACATCACATTTCATAAATCACAAATCTTAAATCGCACTTCGCACTTCACAAATCGCAAATCGCTTTACCTTTACCAGTTATTACCGATGCTTATGTTGGTGTTGACTCTAACGGTTTGGCATTTAATCGGTGTTGTTGATGCTTGTTTAATGAAGATAAGTTGAGATATTTTTTACATCTCTGATGGGGATGACATTCTGAAATCACCGAACTTTCTCGATGTATACGCTGGTAGTTTACAACGGTGCCTACCCTACTGGTAGTTAAATACGCTGACATCACCAAACTGTTTCGGTTCCCACTTGAACGGTGGTATACAAAGCTTTCATCGCTGAGCTGTCTTGATGTGGCGCTGAATTGATGCCAATGGTTTAGAATACCGGATCATCTGATACCTTCGCTAAAGTAATATTCAACGGTTTGCTTCACCAAAGTCTGCCTGATGTTACGCTGGATTGATGACTGTAATAACCCGATATTTTTTTTATATAATTAAATCATAAATTTTGCTTATAATTTTTTTTTATTGTTATTTTAAAGGTGAGAATATGTGCCAGGTAATGTGTATGTATATTTGTGATAAATAAAAATTTATTTATTACATGAATAATTTTAAATAATTTTATTTTAGAATTATTGATCATTATAAATTATATTCTTATAATAATTAATTTTATAGTAGAAATATTTTTATTAATTAATTTCCAGGGAAATATGTTTATATATTATTTAAATGATATATGAAATGATTATAGCATTATTATAATAACTATTTTATTATATGAATTTATTTCAGATTAATTATACTAATTATTTAACTTAATTAATAATGTTATATATGACAGATAAATCAGATATAGAATCCAAACTATAATTTTGGATTTTGATCAAGGAATGAGAATAATAATATAATATTAATTATATTTTGATTTTTCAGTACTATAAATAAGTATTGTATGTACGCATTGTTAATGATTGGTCAAGGGTGGTGCATTATTTGCAAAACCCTAATGTTACTGAAAAACCCTAGTTTTGAAGTCAAATGAGACTTTAAAATCTGTCTGGTAATTATGTTATGTGATTAATGACATTTATTATAAATATTATTTTTATTTTAGTACTATAAATATGTACTGTATGTGTGGACTGATAATAATTGTTCAATTATGTTGAATAATGACCAAACCCTAGCATTAAATTGTTTCACCCTATTGTGAAATTCAAATGGGAAATTCGAGAATGTGTGGTAACTGTGTTATGTGAATCATGTCGTGTATTATAGAATTTAAAGTAATTAGGTAAAACCCTAATTATACTGAGAAAACCTAATTAATTAGAAACCATAATTAATTGAGAACCCTAATTACTAAATTTAAAAACCCTAATTAGTAATTATAAACCCTAATTACTAATTGTAAATCCTAATCGTGAAATTAGAAACCTAAATTTTATAATTAAAAACCCTAATTAATAATTAGTAACCCTAATTGTTATATGGGTAATGCTAATTGCTAATTATTTGCTCTAATTGCTAAATTAGTAAGCTTAATTATAATTATTAAATTATTAGACTAAATGTTTAATTTTCTAAATATTAGAAAACCTAAACTAATTAAGAAAACCCTAATTACAAATTTTAAGAAACTAAATTTTTATTTTAACCTAATTTGCAAAATCTTAGAAATCCTATAACTTTTGTGCTTAACCTTAGGGTTAAACCCTAAGGGTTTAACAAGTTACTAGTTTGCCCTTAAATTCATAAGCCAAATGGCATTTTTACCCCTCTTGTATTATTTGAGCTTGCTTACAAATCCTACCAAATTGGGAGTTGGTGACCAACTTATTTGACCATGTGACTAATGTGTCTCCAGCAATCAGCCTAGATCTATCGGCCAACACATTATATACATGTAATATATAAGCTCAAGGAGAGAGAAATTTCATTAGTTGCTCATTTTTTTACAAACCCATATCCAAGAGCTTCTCTCTCAAAACCCACGAAATGTTGTAGTATATCAGTCCCAAAACACAGCCCCACTAACACCAATATCAAATCAGTAGCCCAGAATCAAAGAGTTGTTCATCAAGGTATAAACACTAATCGAAAAATCTGACTTTAATCCTCTGTTAGATCTTGTGTTTTAAAGTTAAAATATGTTGTATGGAGTCTATTTAAGTGATCTGGGTTGATAGATGTTAGATCCATAACATCTATAAGCTCGGATTTGAAGTTTTTGAAAAACTGGAAAAAAATTATTCTGTGTTCTGACAACGAATGTCAGTGGCCTTAGATCTCTACCTGTTTATTGTTTTTGTTGTTTAAGTGTTTAAACATGTAGTTTGTTATGTGATCTTTCATCTGGAACTTGATTCAAAGCCAGATCAGTTATAGTTCTTGGTCAAACATCGTTGACCGAGCTTGACCGGCTGATTTCTGCGTAACCCAGAAATCAAATAGCAGTGTCTGACAACGTTTTGGAATGCTTATATATGTCAGGTGTTATGTGATATGTTTATGTTATGATATCCATTTTGTAGCCTGATATATGGTCTTTATATTTATACTTTTAGATCTCTTAAACAACAAACATGTTGTATTTAATGGGTGGTCAAACTAGACGAGTCGCACTGTTTTGCGTTTCTGGGAAAAACCCAGAAACTGGTTAGACAAATTTTCTGACAATGTTTAACCGATCAAGATCTGCTTTCTTTGTTGTTGTTATGGTGAAATTTTCTAATGGATCTATACCTTGTTATGTTGTCTACAACCTGAAAGCCTAAGATCACAAAAACAGTTCTTGTGTTGCAAGTTATGAAGATTATAAGTTGCCAACTCGGATTGTTCTTCATTTCTGAAAAACCCAGAAATGAAGAACTGCTTCTGACAAGGTTTTTTGAAGCCTAGATCTCTTTGATCTGGTGTGTTATGGCCATAAAATTGATTGATAATGGTAGTATTACAGTTATTGTAAGACCCCAAATTATTAATAAATGAAATTTAAATTCCCTCTATTTATTATTTTGAAATAGTAAGTGTTAAATTGATTAATGAGGTTAGTTATGGGTAAAATGCGCAAATATTTCAAATAAGCAGGTGGTTATAAAATAATCATTTTTGTCGGGAAATATTCGTTTGGTCGTGGAATATTCTTCCTGTCGGGGAATATTCGTACGACGGCGCAGTCTTTTGTGGGCCCCATAACGGAAGGCGATTGGATGAAGAAAACGACAAGTATATGTTGTTTATTAATAACGGCGTAGTTGTTACCGTTAATACTGTTGGAATACCCGGTGGTTAAAACACAGTAATACGCGTTGTTACACAGTAGCACACTGTATTGCATCAATTATTGATTCTTACGTAAGAAGGCACTACTCAATAATGGTTACAGTAATTACTGTTCAGTATTTTATTTTATTGATTCAATAATTGCTGCGTTGATATTTTATATTACTGTTGTTTCAATAATTGTCACTACACAGTATTTCCCATTATCAGATCAATAATTCATATTATTTGAATAATATTATTAGATAACATTATTGGCAATGTCTAGAAAGTTCTGTCTAAGGAGAGGTTTGGTCATCTAATTGCGCGCCAGTAAGGAGAAATCCTTATTGGAAAGCCCCCTCTTTCCTGGGAACGGCCTGGTTGTCATAAATGTGATTCTGTAATATTATTTGTGAATAATTAATTATTGATTCATATGATAAGGAAATATTTATTTTATGTGGATATAAATGAGGGATATACATTTTTGTGGTTAAAAATGAAGAAGTTAATGTTGAGATTTTTATCAGTATTTTTGTCGGAATGGAGGTATTAAAAATCAGGGTTTTTGAGATATTTTGCGGGGGTTATAATTTTTAATCCGACCGTTGGATCGTGGTAATTTTTGGATATGTTATACATATATAAGTTGAGTATATGTCCTCAAATTTTGAACCGTTAAAAATGAACGTATGATTTATTATGAATTTTACGAGATGACTGGTTCAGAAATTGTTGAATTTTTAGAGTTTATCATTTTGATGGAAAATTCTAGAATTGGTGGGCCCCACTTGTGGTTGGTGAAGAAATGTGCTGAATTATATTTCAAATGTGGTGGGTGGGAATAGTAGCAGGTAAAGTCATCAGGTTGCAGGTCAAACCTACTAAAATTTTCCTATAAATAGAGGGCTAAGTTAGAATTGAAAATCACACCAGAAACAAGTTTTCTCTCTTTCTCTCTCTAGATTATTGAGTGTATTTTGTGAGTATTTAGATACTTTGAGAGTTTCTATTCATCAGAGCAAGTTTCTTTCAGCCTTATACCGGTATTCCGACCAGAAGTACTGATATTTTGAGGTAAGGGATATTATTTTCTTCTTAAATGATATTATTTTCTTCAATATCATTATGCTGAAATATTGATATGAGTTTTTATCAAATTTGGAACTTTTTGTGTCGGGGTTACTATTCATGTATACGGCACTATTCACGTATACGGCACTATTCACGAATACGGCACTATTCACCGAAAAATAAAATTTTTCCTTTTTGTCCAAGATGTCTATTATGGTTACTATCTTTGATTGTATCCATGTTTTGATCTTTATTTTTGAATTCTGCTTCACAATTGATTATTATGAAGTATTATTGATCTTGGATAAACTGTTATACGAATTCCTACTATTTGTCCTTCTGTCTCATTGGATTCGTTCTCTTTAAGATATTTTTCATCATCCTCAGTCCTAAATGATGATATTAATGAATATCTTTGGCCTGTAGTGCAAAGATGTATGATTACTTGATGAATATCTTTGGCCTGTAGTGCAAAGATGAACAGGTGTTGAGATGAACATGACTGACAGGTGATACAAATGAATATCTTTGGCCTGTAGTGCAAAGATGAATATTTGGATAAAGATGATTATTAATTGATGTTACAGGGATAAAATATTGATGATGGACTTTTAAATCTTAGAAGATAGTAGAATTCTTTCTCTACTTGACTCTTCTAATGGTTTGCTGTTTCCGCTGCAGTTGTTGATCTAAAACTTGTTGTCGATTATATTCTATCAGATTTTTCCCTGTTGAAGACTAACGATAATTTGTTTGTATATTATCTTAGTCATAATATTCTTTACTGGGCTAGTTGAGCTCACCCTTTTCCTTTTTGTTCCATTTTTCTTCTCAGGAGGTGAGAACATAGCAGGATCTAGTCGGGGTATGGAGTGATGGTTCTAGAAAGATGTTTTAGCAGTCCTCACTATTTCTGTAAAATAGTGTTTGAATAATTGTAATGAGGATTTATTTGAGTGTGGATATTGTCTAGAAGACAATATTTGTATTTAAACTCACAGTATGTGTTGTCGTATTTTGCACGACAATTGTATTATTGAAGTTGTAGTTTTCTTTCTGTACCATGTATTTGGCGACTCAGAATGGGTGTTGTATACCTATTTTGGGGGCGTCACAGTTGGTATCAGAGCTTAGGGATATGATCCCTGGCTGAGATGTGAGACAAGAACTAGGAGGGGAGAGACGGGGAATTCCTTCACTAGTATGACTTGACTAAGTTTATTTGGTGTTTATTTGGTCGGTCAGAGTATAGGGATAATATATGACATGACTATTAACCCTTGTTTTATGGCAGTATTTAAGAATGGCAGCTGAGAACGTTAATAATGGAGTAAATCAGACCGTGGAGACACCTTTGATCACCACCCAGGGGAACGTGCAACAGGAAGGCAATATTCCTCCTGTAAACAACGTTACCGAGCAAACGATGAATGATGGAATGTTTAGGAGCTTTTTGCAGTTCATGCAAAATCAGACGAGGGAGACTCGTGTGCAGAATACGGGTGGAAATGATAACGCGCGGTTTGTCACAGCTAAGCAGTTCAAAGAATTGGGACCACCAGAATTTAAGGGAAAGCCGGATCCGATCATGGCGGAAACGTGGGTCAAGCAAATTACCAAGATATTCGATGTCTTGGGATGCACGGAGGAACAAAAGGTTCCATTCGCCACCTTTATGTTCCGCGGTGAGGCAGACTACTGGTGGGAGTCTGTGAAGCGTACCCAGCCTGACGCACTCAACATGTCCTGGGAAACATTTCAAAAACTGTTCAATGACAAGTACTTTCCTGAAAGTATTCGTCATATGAAGGAGGTAGAGTTTATCAGACTGGAACAAAACAACATGACGGTGTCCCAGTACGAGGCGAAGTTTGCAGAGTTATCCAGGTTTGCACCTCATCTGGTCGAAAATGAGGAACGAATGATAAGGATGTTTCTGAGAGGTCTAAAACCCGAGATTCGACAATATCTTATCTCTCATAAATTTTCTTAATATTCAGATGTTGTAAATAGGGCTCAATTATTAGAGCGAGATAATGAGTATGTGCAACCGAGGGACCACAACCAGGGTCATACCGGTGGCGGCAGTCATCGAAGCAACACCAGCAGGGAGGAAAATATTCGGACAAAAGCGGTAACCACTCTGGTGGTAATCGTGGTCGTGATAATAGAAGGAGCGAGTCAGGAGGAGATTTCAAGAAGAGAAGGTACAACAATGATAACGTGAAGAAGTCAGCACAAACATCAACTGTTTCTAGGGGAGGAGAACGACCACCGGTCGTATGTTACAAATGTGGGAAAGAGGGACATATCAGCCCAAACTGCCCACAACAATCCAAGGTATGTTATAACTGTGGAAAGGAGGGTCATATAGCTCGAGAGTGTTCTGCAGCAAAACCAAGTTCAGCGGGGATGGTGACTCCAAAAGTTATCCCGGATAAGTCGAAATCAGCGGTTCCTGGAAGGGCGTTTGTCGTGACTGGCCAAAACGCGAGAAACCCGAACGAGGTGATCACGGGTAAGCTAATCTTGAATTCTTGCGAAGTTTATACTTTATTAGATACCGGTTCTACCCATTCATTTATCTCTCCTGCTTATACTCAACGTTTAAACTTGATTCCGGAGAAGTTAAACTTTGACCTATCTGTGGAAACTCCGTTAGGAGAAACTTTCATCACATCCACTGTTTATAAATCTTGTTTGATCCAAGTTGGCACCATCACATTACCTGTTGACCTTATCTCTTTAAAGATACTTGCTTTTGATGTGATTTTAGGAATCGATTGGTTAACTACTCATCATGCCAAATTGATTGCTTTTGTAAGGTTGTTAGTTTTCATATTCCTAAGCAACCTGTTATTCAAATTCAAGCAACCAAACCATTGAAGTCAAACTCTTTCATATCAAGCCGTAAAGTCATTCGTTTATTGAAAAACGGATGTCAAGCTTTCTTAGCTATGTTATGGACTTGAACAAAAATACGTCAGATTTGAATGATATTTCTATTGTTAGTAAATCCCTGACGTATTTCCTGAAGAATTTCTTGGCCTACGTGTGATATTGAATTTTGTATCTTCTTTGAATCTGGTACAAAACTCACTTCTAAAATCTAATATCGAATGGTTCCTATTGAACTTCAGGAGTTAAAAATCTAACTATAGAAGTTGATAACCGAGCCTCTATCTGGTGACTTCCTTTGTGAAATGCATCGAAGCCAGACTCTCCGTAGGGGGCGTCATATTTGTGCGGTAGTAAACTGATAGGTGCCATTGTGACGTGATATCCATGATTAGGATATGAGTCACAGTTGAGAGCAACCTAAGTCAGTAATCGAAATACGTAGCTTTCTGGGCTTAGCTGGTTATTATCGGAGATTTGTGGAAGGATTTTCTCGAATCGCTACTCCGTTAACTCAGCTGACTCGGAAAGATATAAAATTCGTATGGAGTGAGGAATGCGAGAAGAGTTTTCAAGAACTCAAGAGGAGACTCATTTCGGCACATGTTCTGACAATACCATCTGGTTCGGATGGATTTATTATCTACAGCGATGCTTCAGGCAAAGGGTTAGGATATGTTCTCAACATGGAAAAGTGATAGCCTATGCCTCACGATAACTCAAAGAATATGGGAGGAATTATCCTACTCATGATTTGGAGTTGGCAGCAGTCGTTTTTGCGTTGAAGATCTGGAGACACTACCTGTATGGGGAGAAAGTGGAGATCTATACAGATCATAAAAGCCTCAAATATTTCTTCACCCAAAAGGAACTCAACATGCGGCAGCGACGTTGGCTCGAGCTGTTGAAAGATTATGATCATACCATCCAATATCATCCTGGAAAAGCAAACGTAGTAGCTGACGCATTGAGTAGAAGATCATATGCGGGTACGAGTGCAATGTTGTTAATACAAAGGCCCATTTTGTATGACTTGCAAAAGATGGAGATAGAGATGAAGGCTCCAAGTACCCACGTGATGATATCAAATATACGAGTAGAACCGACTTTAATCGATAAAGTTAAAGCTGCTCAAGCTACGGACATAGAGCTGATGCGTATGAAGAAGAAAGTGCAAGAAGGTGCTATTCCAGAAGCAAGAATTGATGAAGAAGGAATACTTCGAGTCAACTCCAGACTTTGTGTTCCTAATGATTTTGACTTGAAGCATAGAATAATGATGGAGGCACACAACACACCGTTTGCAATCCATCTTGGGAGTACCAAAATGTATCACGATCTTCGACATACATTTTGGTGGAGCAATATGAAAAGAGAGATCGCGGAGTTTATCTCGAGATGTTTAACTTGTCAATGTGTAAAAGCGGAGCATCAAGTACCAAAGGGTCCATTGCAACCACTTGAGATTCTGAAATGGAAGTGGGAACACATTACTATGGATTTTGTTACGGGTCTTCCCAAGGTTTCTCAAGGCATAGATGCGATTTGGGTTATTGTTGATAGATTAACCAAGTCCGCTCATTTCTTGCCGATACGTGAGACTTATTCTCTTGAACGTCTTGCTAGTATCTACGTGAACGAGATTGTGAGATTACATGGCATGCCAGTATCCATAGTTTCGGATCGTGACCAAGATTCACTTCACGATTTTGGGTTAGCTTGCAGAAAGCTATGGGCACGGATTTACGATTCAGTTCGGCATACCATCCTCAAACGGATGGACAATCAGAGAGGACTATTCAAACTCTTGAAGATTTATTAAGACTTTGTGTCCTAGATCTCAAAGGGAGTTGGGATAAGTACCTACCATTGGTGGAATTCTCCTACAACAACAGTTATCAGGCGAGCATAGGTGTGGCTCCATTCGAGGTGTTGTATGGAAGAAAATGTCATTCTCCAGTATGCTAGGACGAGGTGGGTGAAGCAACATTGTTGGGACCAGAGTTGGTACACATTACTACAGAGAAGATCCAAACGATTCGACAACGTATACAAACGGCACAGGATCGACAAAAGAGTTATGCGAATCTTCATCGGAAGGACGTGGAATTTAATATTGGGGATCATGTATTATTACGTGTTGCACCATGGAAGGGAGTTACAAGATTTGGGAAGAGAGGAAAGCTCAATCCAAGATTTGTTGGTCCATTTGAGATTCTTGAGCGAATAGGAAATGTGGCATATAGACTCGCATTACCTCCAAGCATGTCTCGTGTTCATAATGTTTTTCACATATCTATGCTTCGTAAATATGTTAAAGACCCGAACCACATTATTGAGTTAGAACCAGACGAGATAGCTGAAGATTTAACGTACGAGGAGGTACCTGTTAAGATCTTGGATAGGAAAGAGCATGTCCTACGCACGAAGGTTATACCACAAGTTAAAGTTTTGTGGAGAAACCATGCTATTGAGGAAATAACCTGGGAGTTGGAAACGGAAATGAAAGCGAGGTATCCTCATCTTTTCGAAACACCAGGTACGTACGTTAATTTCGAGGACGAAATTTCATAAGGAGGGGAGGTTGTAAGACTCCAAATTATTAATAAATGAAATTTAAATTCCCTCTATTTATTATTTTGAAATAGTAAGTGTTAAATTGATTAATGAGGTTAGTTATGGGTAAAATGCGCAAATATTTCAAATAAGCAGGTGGTTATAAAATATTCATTTTTGTCGGGAAATATTCGTTTGGTCGTGGAATATTCTTCCTGTCGGGGAATATTCGTACGACGGCGCAGTCTTTTGTGGGCCCCATAACGGAAAGCGATTGGATGAAGAAAACGACAAGTATATGTTGTTTATTAATAACGGCGTAGTTGTTACCGTTAATACTGTTGGAATACCCGGTGGTTAAAACACAGTAATACGCGTTGTTACACAGTAGCACACTGTATTGCATCAATTATTGATTCTTACGTAAGAAGACACTACTCAATAATGGTTACAGTAATTACTGTTCAGTATTTTATTTTATTGATTCAATAATTGCTGCGTTGATATTTTATATTATTGTTGTTTCAATAATTATCACTACACAGTATTTCCCATTATCAGATCAATAATTCATATTATTTGAATAATATTATTAGATAACATTATTGGCAATGTCTAGAAAGTTCTGTCTAAGGAGAGGTTTGGTCATCTAATTGCGCGCCAGTAAGGAGAAATCCTTATTGGAAAGCCCCCTCTTTCCTGGGAACGGCCTGGTTGTCATAAATGTGATTCTGTAATATTATTTGTGAATAATTAATTATTGATTCATATGATAATGAAATATTTATTTTATCTGGATATAAATTAGGGATATATTTTTGTGGTTAAAAATGAAGAAGTTAATGTTGAGATTTTTATCAGTATTTTTGTCGGAATGGAGGTATTAAAAATCAGGGTTTTTGAGATATTTTGCGGGGGTTATAATTTTTAATCCGACCGTTGGATCGTGGTAATTTTTGGATATGTTATACATATATAAGTTGAGTATATGTCCTCAAATTTTGAACCGTTAAAAATGAACGTATGATTTATTATGAATTTTACGAGATGACTGGTTCAGAAATTGTTGAATTTTCGGAGTTTATCATTTTGATGGAAAATTCTAGAATTGGTGGGCCCCACTTTTGGTTGGTGAAGAAATGTGCTGAATTATATTTCAAATGTGGTGGGTGGGAATAGTAGCAGGTAAAGCCATCAGGTTGCAGGTCAAACCTACTAAAATTTTCCTATAAATAGAGGGCTAAGTTAGAATTAAAAATCACACCAGAAACAAGTTTTCTCTCTTTCTCTCTCTAGATTATTGAGTATATTTTGTGAGTATTTAGGTACTTTGAGAGTTTCTATTCATCAGAGCAAGTTTCTTTCAGCCTTATACCGGTATTCCGACCAGAAGTACTGATATTTTGAGGTAAGGGATATTATTTTCTTCTTAAATGATATTATTTTCTTCAATATCATTATGCTAAAATATTGATATGAGTTTTTATCAAATTTGGAACTTTTTGTGTCGGGGTTACTATTCATGTATACGGCACTATTCACGTATACGACACTATTCACGAATACGGCACTATTCACCGAAAAATAAAATTTTTCCTTTTTGTCCAAGATGTCTATTATGGTTACTATCTTTGATTGTATCCATGTTTTGATCTTTATTTTTGAATTCTGCTTCACAATTGATTATTATGAAGTATTATTGATCTTGGATAAACTGTTATACGAATCCCTACTATTTGTCCTTCTGTCTCATTGGATTCGTTCTCTTTAAGATATTTTTCATCATCCTCAGTCCTAAATGATGATATTAATGAATATCTTTGGCCTGTAGTGCAAAGATGTATGATTACTTGATGAATATCTTTGGCCTGTAGTGCAAAGATGAACAGGTGTTGAGATGAACATGACTGACAGGTGATACAAATGAATATCTTTGGCCTGTAGTGCAAAGATGAATATTTGGATAAAGATGATTATTAATTGATGTTACAGGGATAAAATATTGATGATGGACTTTTAAATCTTAGAAGATAGTAGAATTCTTTCTCTACTTGACTCTTCTAATGGTTTGCTGTTTTCGCTGCAGTTGTTGATCTAAAACTTGTTGTCGATTATATTCTATCATATTTTTCCCTGTTGAAGACTAACGATAATTTGTTTGTATATTATCTTAGTTATAATATTCTTTACTGGGCTAGTTGAGCTCACCCTTTTCCTTTTTGTTCCATTTTTCTTCTCAGGAGGTGAGAACATAGCAGGATCTAGTCGGGGTATGGAGTGATGGTTCTAGAAAGATGTTTTAGCAGTCCTCACTATTTTTGGAAAATAGTGTTTGAATAATTGTAATGAGGATTTATTTGAGTGTGGATATTGTCTAGAAGACAATATTTGTATTTAAACTCACAGTATGTGTTGTCGTATTTTGCACGACAATTGTATTATTGAAGTTGTAGTTTGCTTTCTGTACCATGTATTTGGCGACTCAGAATGGGTGTTGTATACCTATTTTGGGGGCGTCACAGTTATACTATAATATCAACACATTGGTAAACCCAGAAACTTGATAACCACATATCTAGAACCGGTCAAACTTAGCAACTCGAACTCAGACTTGAAGGTTCTGGGTTTGGCCAAGAACATGAAGAACACCTATAGCGACGGTTCTGTCACTATAGGCAGTCTTTAGCGACAGTTTATTTCCAAAATTAATTATTTTTATTAAATAAATAGAAAATTTAGTTTTTAATTATTAAAAAATACAAAATAAAGAAACCTTTATGTTTTCTTCCATCATAACCACCTAAATGACGGTCCAATTTTTTGACACGGGTGTTGGGACACACTTGATACAGTCTGTTCTTTCCAAGTTTATATTGCAAGCCCGTGTACATGTTATTGTGCACAAGCTGATTATTGATTACACTATACTCATAGTCTTACTATAATATTCATAGTTATCTTAAAGTTGCAAGTTCATATAAATCCACATCTTATTATATGTATTTAATTACTTGCAGGATTATTAGATGTACATATCGCCTTAGAAACCTTAATTTTGGATGTTCTTCAAGAACCAGGTTGTTATTAAGATCCTAAATGAATAGGATTGAAAGCTGAAATAATAGCTTACTATAGGAGCATCTGTCACATGCAATGCCGGTGAAATAAGTAATTAGTTAACAGTTAAAACGTTTCTTAAGAAAGACATGGAGACTGTAAGTTACAAACTCTTACACGACATAATAAGAGAAGGTTACTTATGCTTAATGGATATAAAACCTCACAGTTAACAAAATAATCTACACTTAAATTTGATAATCAACAAAACTTTAAACTTACAAGGAAAAAGGCCCTTCAGGAGGAAAAAGGAGCTCTAACCCATCAAACCTTCTTATAGATACACAATGTAAGAGTGTTGTATACTTGTATAATACGTGTGACGTGTGTACTGAGGTTCACCTCTTGCTTTATGAATTAGAATTATAATAGAGGTGATTCAGGTTCAGCCCCAAATTCAATTGTGCTATACACACATATGCACACCTTCTTCCCCAAAGGAGAACATAATCAAACCCAATTAATTCATAAACACAATCACTAAATGTGATCCCTTTCTTAGTTCCAATTACCTATAAGGATCAAGTCTTTCCCAACGATAAGAACAGATGCTCCAATAACTGAATTTGAAACCAAAACAACCAATAACCCTAAATTACTCGTGTATTTAGGCAGCATCATTTAAATTATTGCTTTTGATTAGCAGCTTAAGTACTGAAATTTAAACAAAATTGGGGAAAAATTATTTTGTTGGACATAACCGAAACTCACAACAAGTTCATGAACACTAAAACTCATAGTATCAAATTTAGGAAAAATTATAAAACTCGAAAGCAATTTCCCTCTCCTAATCGAAGGATTCATAATATCAACAAAACGC
Source organism: Panax notoginseng (assembly GCA_016801055.1). Taxonomy (NCBI): domain Eukaryota; kingdom Viridiplantae; phylum Streptophyta; class Magnoliopsida; order Apiales; family Araliaceae; genus Panax; species Panax notoginseng. The sequence continues at coordinate 62,596,141 of CM029023.1, read as the reverse complement.
TATGGATAATAAGCCAACAAAGCAGCCCATTGCAGGAACCCACTAAATTTTTAGACATACACAAAGTATCAAGATGTACATAAAAGTACATCAACCTATCATAATGCTCATCAAATGTATAATTTGAAAAGTAGTAAATCATACCAAACATAACCATTTCTCGAGGCATAACTACAGAATAACGATTAGTTTTATGAGAAATGGAGAAATTGAGGTGTGTGGTGATGAAATTAGGGCTTTTGACGAGAAAATACCAAAATTTACATACTGAAGTGAGCCGAAGAAGGGTTTTCACTGATAGCCTCGAAAGAATATTGATCACGGTCTCAATTGGAAGGTCCTTAGTTGAAGAAGCAAGCATTTCTGGATCACAAGAATATCACTCCCTAATTTTCTCCAAGTTATTTTCTCAACAATTTGCTATATCTTTCCTTCTCTTTTAGAACGGACAGAAATGGATAAGTAATTAATCAAGACTTACAAAATTAATTTGATTATTGATAAGTAATTAAAAAAATTAAAAAAATATCTTTAAATAAACAAAAAAAAATAAGTTTTTAAATAATTATTCAAAATTTGGATAATTGTTTAAAATTTCAATGTTTTAGGTGTTAAAAAAAAGTTTAATTGTTTTTCTCATAGCTTAATAAGAATTAATTAGATTTTTGGTGATTAAGTCTTTTTAAAATTTAAATTCATTACATAATTTCGAATGTTTAGAAAAAGAATCTTATACCAGGTTAATTTGATTGATAATAAAATTCTAAATTTAATTCTTCAAATTTTACAAAGTTAAAATTAATCTTATATTTTAAAAAAAGAATTTTTATTTTTGAAAATTTTATAAGTATTTTGAAACATTAAAGTATTTTTATTTTTATTTTTAAAATAAAACATACATATTATAAATATTCTAATATTAATTTTTATTAATATTATACATAATATAAATATTTAGGTAAAGAAAAAGAAAGAAAATAAAACATAAAAGTATTTTTATTTTTTAAAATTTTATACATATTTTAAAACATAAAAACATTTTTATTTTTATTTCTAAAATAAAACATACGTGTTATAAATATTCTAATATTAATTTTTATTAATATTATTCATATTATAAATATTTAGGAAAAGAAAAAGAAAGAATAGAAAACATAAAAGTATTTTTATTTTTAAAAAAATTTATACGTATTTTAAAGCATAAAAGTATTTTTATTTTTATTTTTAAAATAAAACATACATGTTATAAATATTCTAATATTAATTTTTATTAATATTAAACATAATATAAATATTTAGGTAAAGAAAAAGAAAGAAAATAAAACATAAAAGTATTTTTATTTTTAAAATTTTTATAAGTATTTTAAAACATTAAAGTATTTTTATTTTTTAAAATTTTATATGTATTTTAAAATATAAAAGTATTTTTATTTTTATTTTTAAAATAAAACATACGTATTATAAATATTATAATATTAATTTTTATTAATATTATTAATATTATAAATATTTAGGTAAAGAAAAAGAAAGAACAGAAAACATAAAAGTATTTTTATTTTTAAAAATTTTTATAAGTATTTTAAAACTTATAAGTATTTTTATTTTTATTTTTAAAATAAAACATACGTATTATAAATATTCTAATATTAATTTTTATTAATATTATACATATTATAAATATTTAGGTAAAGAAAAAGAAAGAAAATAAAACATAAAAATATTTTTATTTTTAAAAATTTTATAAGTATTTTAAAACATAAAATTAATTTTATTTTTATTTTAAAAATAAAACATACATATTATAAATATTCTAATATTAATTTTTATTAATATTTTACATATTATAAATATTTATGTATAGAAAAAGGAAAAAAATGAAACATAAAAGTATTTTTATTTTTAAAATTTTTATACATATTTTAAAACATAAAAGTATTTTTATTTTTATTTTTAAAATAAAACTTACATATTATAAACATTATAATATTAATTTTTATTAATATTATACATATTATAAATATTTAGGTAAAGAAAAAGAAAGAAAATAAAGCATAAAAATATTTTTATTTTTAAAAATTTTATACGTATTTTAGAACATAAAAGTATTTTTATTTTTATTTTTATTTTTAAAATAAAACATACATATTATAAATATTATCATATTAATTTTTATTAATATTATACATATTATAAATATTTAGGTAAAGAAAAAGAAAGAAAACAAAATATAAAAGTATATTTATTTTTAAAAATTTTATAAGTATTTTAACACATAAAATTATTTTTATTTTTATTTTTAAAATAAAAAATACATATTAAAAATATTCTAATATTAATTTTTATTAATATTATACATAATATAAATATTTAGGTAAAGAAAAAGAAAGAAAATAAAACATAAAAGTATTTTTATTTTTAAAATTTTTATAAGTATTTTAAAACATTAAAGTATTTTTATTTTTAAAAATTTTATGCATATTTTAAAATATAAAAGTATTTTTATTTTTATTTTTAAAATAAAACATACGTATTATAAATATTATAATACTAATTTTTATTAATATTATTCATATTATAAATATTTAGGTAAAGAAAAAGAAAGAATTGAAAACATAAAAGTATTTTTATTTTTAAAAAATTTTATAAGTATTTTAAAACTTATAAGTATTTTTATTTTTATTTTTAAAATAAAACATACGTATTATAAATATTCTAATATTAATTTTTATTAATATTATACATATTATAAATATTTAGGTAAATAAAAAGAAAGAAAATAAAACATAAAAGTATTTTTATTTTTAAAAATTTATAAGTATTTTAAAACATAAAATTATTTTTATTTTTATTTTTAAAATAAAAACATACATATTATAAATATTCTAATATTAATTTTTATTACTATTATACATATTATAAATATTTAGGTAAAGAAAAAGAAAGAAAGAAAAAATATAAAAGTATTTTTATTTTTAAAAATTTTATAAGTATTTTAAAACATAAAAGTATTTTTATTTTTTAAAATTTTATACGTATTTTAAAATATAAAAATATTTTTATTTTTAAAATAAAACATACGTACTATAAATATTATAATATTAATTTTTATTAATATTATAAATATTTAGGTAAAGAAAAAGAAAGAACAGAAAACATAAAAGTATTTTTATTTTTAAAATTTTTTATAAGTATTTTAAAACTTAGAAGTATTTTTATTTTTATTTTTAAAATAAAACATACGTATTATAAATATTCTAATATTAATTTTTATTAATATTATATATATTTGTGACGCCCCCAAAATTAGGTATACATCACCCATCTTGGGTCGTCAGATACAAAGTACAGAATACAAATACAACTTACTAATACAACTGCCGTGTACAATACGACAAAACATAAACTGCGAGTTTGAATACAAATATTATCTTCTAGAGAGTATTCATACTCAAAAGGAATCCTCATTACATTTATTAACACACTATTACATAGAATAGTGAGGACTACTAACTAATACTATCATTCGAACCATCACTCCGCTTTCCGACTTGTCCCAGCTACGTTCTCATTTCCTGAAGAGAACAGTGAAAGAAAGGGTGAGCTCAACTAGCCCAATAAGAAATATTATGACTAAGATAATGCAGAATAAATTATCATTAGCCTTCAACAATGTTAAACTGATAAAATATAATAGACATCAAGTTTAACTGCAGCGGAACAAGCAATCCATTAAAAGAGTCAAGTAGAAAATAAACTCTACTACCTTTTATGATTTAAAAGGTTTTTCAACACTGTTATCGCTGGGACTCAGCTTAATAAAATAATCCACATCATCGAATCACCCCTGCACTGCGGCCAAGGATATTCGTGTATTCATTAATGGTCATGATCATGCCAACAACTGTCCATCAATGCACTACGGGCCAATGAGGACTTTTACCACATCATTTGTAACATTACGGTCATAATTATACCGAATAATCCCTGGTCATAATCATACCAAGTCCATCTATGCACTACAGGCCACAGATGACTTTCAACATTTTATAAACATGAGGATGATGACAATGATATAAGAATTCAATAAAACAAGTTCAAGAATTATTTTATCCAAGAATTAACAACGTCCAAATTGTCAACATGATACTGCTTTGTGGAGTAAAATTCAAGAATGCTTAGAAGAATATTTTCATGAAAAGATACTGGATGAAACGCAATTATCAAGGATATTCCACAAATTTCATGGAGTATAGAAGTCAAAACTTAACCAACTGAGTATAATAAAGAATGGAATAACAAAAGAAATCACCATGCATGCGATAGACCGCACAGACAGGTTATTCCCACAGAATAATAAATAATGGAACCAGGTCCGGCGTAAAACGCACAGATAGGATATTCCAACAGAATAATAATAAAGAGGAACCAGGTCCGGTGTAAAACACACAGACAGGATGTTCCAACAGAATAATAATAAAGACGGAATCAAGTCCGGTGTAAAACACACATACAGGATGTTCCAACAGAATAATAATAAAGACGGAACCAGGTCCGGTGTAAAACACACGGACAGGATGTTCCAACAGAATAATAATAAAGACGGAACCAGGTCCGGTGTAAAACACACAGACAGGATGTTCCAACAGAATAATAAAAGAATGTCACCAAGTATAGGGTAGACCGCGTATACAGGTTATTCTAACAGAATAATAAGAAATGGAATAACAAAAGTTCTCTTCATGAATAAGAAAGAATAACACCCCTTACCGTTTTAAAGAAGAGCTGAAATAAGGAAGTAGTTAAGTAGCAGAATACTCTTCTTCTCTCTTTCTATAGTTTCTCTCTATAGTTTCTCTCTCTAGAGTTCAGTGAATTCGTAAGAAATAATGAAGGAATGAGCAGCTATTTATAGAAAAATAGAATGCATAGTAACTAATCCATGAACGGTCCAGATTGATTACTTTAATCTGACGGTCCATATTTAAAGAAAAATCTTTTAAATAAAATATAATATATTCTATTTATAGAATAACTTTAATAAAGTATTCTGTTTTATATAAAAAGATGTTTCTGTTTTATTACGTTAATAATACGAATAAAACAAAACGTCATTATCGCTAAATAATTTATATTATTAACTGACAATAATTGAATCAAACTGAGTGACTTCTCACATAAGCATTAATAATCAATATCGTGTGCTACTATGCAACCACACGTATTACTGTACTTTTACTACAGAGTAGTTCAACAGTAACAATGGTAAAACTTCCGCCGTTATTTTTAATAAAATATTTTTGTCGTTTTCTCAATCCGACAATAATTCCGTTGTGGGGTCCACCAATGATTGTGTCGTTGTACGAATATTTTCTGTAAAAATGAATATTTCCCGACCAATCGAATATTGTATAACAACTTGCGTACTTTGCAAAATTTATAAATATTACCCACAACTATAAAATTATATCAAATTAACTCCATAATATTCAAAAATGATATTTATAGAAAATTCATCTTTATTTATAAAAGTTGGGGTCTTACAACCTCCCCTTCTTATGAAATTTCGCCCTTGAAATTAGGGTACGTACCTGGTATGTCGAAGAGGTAAGGATACCTTGATTTCATTTCAGATTCTAACTCTCAAGTCATTTCCTCAACATCGTGGTTTCTCCACAAAACTTTGACTTGAGGTATAACCTTGGAGCGTAGAATATGTTCCTTCTTATCCAAGATTTGAACAGGAACTTCTTCATACGTCAAATCCTCTGCTATTTCGTCCGGTTCTAACTCAATAATGTGGTTCAGGTCTTCCACATATTTGCGTAACATAGATATGTGAAAAACGTTATGAACACGAGACATACTTGGCGGTAAAGCGAGTCTATAAGCCACAGTTCCTACTCGATCGAGGATTAAAAATGGACCGATGAATCGAGGATTGAGCTTTCCTCTCTTTCTAAATCTCGTAACTCCTTTCCATGGAGCAACACGTAAGAACACATGATCTCCTACATCAAATTTCATGTCCTTTCGATGAAGATCAGCATAACTCTTTTGTCGATCTTGTGAGATTTTTATACGTTGTCGGATCGTTTGAATATTTTCTGTAGTCATACGTACCAACTCCGGTCCCAACAACGTTGCTTCACCCACCTCATCCCAGCATACTGGAGAACAACATTTTCTTCCATACAATGCTTCGAATGGAGCCATGCCAATACTTGCTTGATAACTGTTGTTGTAGGAAAACTCCACCAATGGTAAGAACTTGTCCCAACTTCCTTTGAAGTCAAAGACACAGAGTCTTAATAAATCTTCTAGAGTTTGAATAGTCTTCTCTGATTGTCCGTCCGTCTGAGGATGATATGCCGAACTAAATCGTAAATCTGTGCCCATAACTTTTTGTAAACTAACCCAAAATCGTGAAGTGAATCTTGGGTCTCGGTCAGAAACTATGGATACTGGCATACCATGCAGTCTTACAATCTCGTTTATGTACATACGAGCAAGACGTTCAAGTGTATAAGTTTCTCGTATCGGTAAAAAATGAGCAGACTTGGTCAATCTATCAACAATGACCCAAATCGCATCAATACCTTGAGAAACCCTAGGAAGACCGATAACGAAATCCATGATAATGTGCTCCCACTTCCATTCTGGAATTTCAAGTGGTTGCAATGGACCTTTTGGTACTTGATGCTCCGCTTTGACTCATTGACAAGTTAGACACCTAGAGATAAACAACGCTATATCTCTCTTCATATTGCTCCACCAAAATGTATGACGAAGATCATGATACATTTTGGTACTTCCAGGATGGATTGCAAACGATGTGTTGTGCGCCTCCATCATGATTTCATACTTTAAATCAGGGTTGTTAGGAACACAAAGTCTGGAGTTGACTCGAAGTATTCCTTCTTCATCGATTCTTGCTTCCGGCATAGTACCTTGTTGCACTTTCTTCCTCATACGCATCAGCTCCAGGTCTGTAGCTTGAGCAGCTTTAACTTTATCGATTAAAGTCGGTTCTACTCGTATATTCGCAATCATCACATGGGTCCCCAGAGTCTTTAACTCTATCTCCATCCTTTGCAAGTCACACAAAATGGGCCTTTGTGTTGACAATATCGCACTCGTACTTGCATATGATCTTCTACTCAATGCGTCAGCTACCACGTTCGCTTTTCCAGGATGGTATTGAATGGTATGATTATAATCTTTCAACAGTTCAAGCCAACGTCGTTGTCGCATGTTGAGTTCCTTTTGAGTGAAGAAATATTTGAGGCTTTTATGATCCGTAAAGATCTCCACCTTCTCCCCATACAAGTAATGCCTCCAAATTTTAAGTGCAAAGACAACAGCTGTAACGACCCCAAAATAGGTCCATTCCACCCAACCCATTCTGAGTCGTCAAATACATGGTACAGAAAACAACTACAACTTTATTACAACAATTGTCGTGCAAAATACAACAACACATATGCTGTGAGTTTGGATACAAATATATACCAAATGTAACTCATGTCCCAACCGTGGACATCACCTCACAGTAACACCTTACATAAAGGTATAGTCAAAAACTGTTTTAGAAATTAGAATCTTTGGGAAGTGCTCAAGAAAACCTTCGTACATGGGAGGCCACGCGTCTAGGTTATGATAGATATCATATGGCCACAGAATTATCCTTGGTTGACCCAATAGACCCCAAAGAAAAACGAAAAGATTACTATCATATTCTTCCCAATGGTGAGTCTTCTCTTGACTTATCATTATCTCCACTGTCTCTAATTGAGAATTATACTTCAAACAAACACCAAGATTATATAGGTAGTGCCCATAGATATACTTAGCAAGTGGATGAGCACAACCCTGTCCTATGATGACACGAGGTTGTATGTCATTAGACATCTTGTATGATAGTGACAAAACACCCTTCCAACGTTGGGTTCGCCTCACCCTATTTTCTTCACCAAATATAACTACTAAATGATGACCACCGTTCTATTCCCTTGTTACCCACGCTCGACCCAGCTACACTCTTATTACCTGAAAGGAATTGTGAAGCAAAAGGGTGAGCACAACTAGCTCAGTAAAGAATATCATGACTAAAGATAATTAAATTATCAATAGCCTTCATCAATAATAAATCAGAGATTTAGAACATATGGTAAATGATAAAAATTTCAACCATAGTTGCAGCAGAACGAGCAATCCATTAGAAGAGTCAAATAGACTAATAAGTCTATTATCTTCTCCATGTTAAAAATCTACCAACAATATTTTATCCATGTAACATCACTCAACAGTTCCTTTCCACAATCATATGAATAACTCATAATCATAATTGTGACTATAAATTTTTCTTCGCACCCAGGACGAATAATATTTTCATCACCTGTCTTTACCTGAAACATCAGAGATCATGGTTATACCAAATCACATTTCCTGTTCATAATCATACTAATAAATCCATCTTTGCACTACGGCCGAAGATATTCATTTGTATCACCAGTTGGTCATGTTTATCTCAACATCTGTTCATCTTTGCACTACTGGCCAAAGATATTCAACAACATGTCATCTTTGCACTACAGGCCAAAGATATTCATCAACAATTCATCTTTGCACTACAGGCCAAAGATATTCCTCAACAGTTCATATTTGCACTACGGCCAAATATATTCATCAACAGTTCATATTTGCACTACAGGCCAAATATATTAATATCTCAAAGAAATATATAATCATTTCAGAATTTATATAAACAATAATTATAACCATGTTAATCAATTCACCTTTGCACTTAAGCTAAAGATATTCACTTATAAATTCAATGGTCATGATCATACCAGTCAACAATTCAACTTTGCACTACTGGCCAAAGAGAACCCATAGTCATGATCATACCAATAATTTACCCATCTTTACACTCAAGCGAAAGAGAATTTCAACATCAAGGTTATAAAAATGTTATATATGATAATAAAAATAATATGATCAACATATAATTTTAATCTCAAGAGTAATATTCGTAACTCATGAATAGTAACCCCGACACAAAAGATAAAAATTCTACAATAAAATTCATACCAATATTTCGGTATAATGATATTGAAAGAATAACATTACTTAAATTTATAAACAATTTATTTTAATTGTTTACACTTTACTAATTAATGCATTTAATCATCATAAAATGTCAACTCTTACAATTTCATCATCAATAACCAAAACTCTCATCAAAAATCTGCATATACCTCATATAGGATTCTCAAGCCATAAAATCCTATTTTCTAATTTTCTTTCTTCACAAAACATATTTAATTCATTTACTCATAACTAGACTATTTTCATGAAAAATACCAAATCAGTTCCAAAAATATTTCTTTTCTGAGATTTAGCATAATATAGTCCCATAGTGAACATATATTTTTCTCAGAATTTTTAAAAGTCATTTACTATTTTTCATATGGCCAAAATAGCCGAATATTTAGACATTTATCAAAAATTGTACTTTTATCTAAAAATTCTGAAATTCACAGAGTATACTCCTTTCATATACATGTACTCCCAATAAAAATTTCATCAATTTTGGAGTTAACCACAAGGAATTATAAGCTGTTACTTTTAAAATAGTCTTTTCCCGTAAAATTCATAACTCTTAATCTATACATCCAAAAATCACCATTTTTGGACACAATCAATAAAACTCATCAAAATATCATTTCAAATTTTTCCAGAATTTTTGAAGATCTGAAAAATTACGAAACTGAAAATCATAACAACCCTTAAAAATCCCTTAATATCCCTTACTATCCCTTACCTCAAAAGAGCAGTACTTCTGACTGGATTGCAAAGCCGAAGAAAACTTGCACTGAATAGCAACTCTCAAAGTATCTAAATACTCACAAAATATGCTTCATAATATAGAGAGAGAAAGAGAGAAAGCTTATGTTTCTGGTGTGATTTTTAATTCTAACTTAGCCCTCTATTTATAGGAAAATTTTGGTAGGTTTGACCTGCAACCTGATGGCTTTACCTGCTACTATTCCCACCCACCACATTTGAAATATAATTCAGCACATTTCTTCACCAACCACAAGTGGGGCCCACCAATCCTAGAATTTTCCACCAAAAATGATTTATAATCTGATTTCTGAATCAGCCACCTCTTAAAATTCATAACAAATCATACGTTCATTTTTAATGGTTCAAAATTTGTGGGCATATACTCAACTTATATATGTATAACATATCCAAAAATTACCACGATCCAACGGTCGGATTAAAAATTATAACCCCCGTAAAATATCTCAAAAAAACCCTGATTTTTAATACCTCCATTCCGACAAAAATACGGATAAAAATCTCAACATTAACTCCTTCATTTTTAACCACAAAAATATATCCCTCGTTTATATCAACATAAAATAAATATTTCCTTATCATATGAATCAATAATTAATTATTCACAAATAATATTACATAATCACATTTATGACAACCAGGCCGTTCCCAGGAAAGAGGGGGCTTTTCAATAAGGATTTCTCCTTACTGGCGCGCAATTAGATGACCAAACCTCTCCTTAGATAGAACTTTCTAGACATTGCCAATAATGCTATCTAATAATACTATTCAAATAATATGAATTATTGATCTGATAATGGGAAATACTGTGCAGCAACAATTATTGAACAACAATAATACAAAATTTCAACGTAGCAATTATTGAATCAATAAAATAAAATATTGAACAGTAATTACTGTAACAATTATTGAGTAGTGCCTTCTTACGTAAGATTCAATAATTTCAAAAATACTATGCAATACCGTGTGCTACTGTGCAATAACGCGTATTACTGTATTTTAACCACCGGGTATTCCAACAGTGTTAACGGTAACAACTACGCCGTTATTTGTAAAAACTCAAATTTATCGTTTTCCTTCACCCGACAGTTATTCGTTATGGGGCCCACAAATAGCTGCGCCGTCGTACGAATATTCTCCGACAGAAAGAATATTCCACGACCAAACGAATATTCCCCGACAACAATGATTATTTTATAACTACTTGTGTATTTTGAAAAAAAATCATATATCACCCTTAACATTAACATTTATCAATTTAACCATTTACTGAATAGTAATTATAAGAAAAATTGAATACTTTTATTTCATAAAATTCGGGGTCTTACAACAGCTGCCAACTCTAGATCACGAGTAGGATAATTCCTCTCATATTCCTTGAGTTGTCTTGATGCATAAGCTATGACTTTTTCATGTTGCATGAGAACGCATCCCAACCCTTTGCTCGAAGCATCACTGTAGATGACAAATCCCTCCGAGCCAGATGGTATTGTTAGAACATGTGCTAAAAGGAGTCTCATCTTGAGTTTTGAAAACTTTGCTCACATTCTTCGCTCCAACCAAACTTTGTATCTTTCCGAGTCAGCTGAGTTAATGGAGTAGCGATTCGAGAAAATCCTTCCACGAATCTCTGATAATAACCAGCTAAACCTAGAAAACTACGTACTTCGGTCACTGATTTAGGTTGCTCCCAGCTTTGAATAGCTTCAATCTTTGTCGGGTCAACCGATATTCCACGACTTGATACTACGTGCCCAAGGAATGCTACCTCCTCCAGCCAGAACTCGCATTTCTTCAACTTGGCATAAAGCTTGTATTCACGAAGCTTTTGGAGTACCAGCCTCAAGTGTTGCTCATGATCTTAACGGCTCTTGGAATAAATAAGGATGTCATCAATAAAGACGACCACAAAGTGATCCAAATATTCCTTGAATACCCGGTTCATCATATCCATGAAGGCAGCATGAGCATTAGTCAATCCAAAGGACATGACTAGGAATTCATAATGCCCGTACCGAGTTCTGAAAGCCGTCTTTGGAATATTCTCAGTTCTAACCTTCAGCTGATGATATCCAGAACGAAGATTGATCTTTAAAAAGAATTGTGCTCCTTGCAACTGGTCAAGCAGGTCATCAATACGTGGCAATGGGTACCTGTTTTTGATGGTGACATGATTCAACTCCCGATAATCAATACAAAGTCGCATACTTCCATCTTTCTTCTTCACGAATAGAACAAGAGCACCCCAAGGAGAAGTACTAGGACGAATAAAGCCAATGTCATAATCATACCAAGTCCATCTATGCACTACAGGCCACAAATGACTTTCAACATTTTATAAACATGAGGATGATGACAATGATATAAGAATTCAATAAAACAAGTTCAAGAATTATTTTATCCAAGAATTAACAACGTCCAAATTGTCAACATGATACTACTTTGTGGAGTAAAATTCAAGAATGCTTAGAAGAATATTTTCATGAAAAGATACTGGATGAAACGCAATTATCAAGGATATTCCATAAATTTCATGGAGTATAGAAGTCAAAACTTAACCAACTGAGTATAATAAAGAATGGAATAACAAAAGAAATCACCATGCATGCGATAGACCGCACAGACAGGTTATTCCCACAGAATAATAAATAATGGAACCAGGTCCGGCGTAAAACGCACAGACAGGATATTCTAACAGAATAATAATAAAGACGGAACTAGGTCCGGTGTAAAACACACAGACAGGATGTTCCAACAGAATAATAATAAAGACGGAACCAGGTCCGGTGTAAAACACACGGACATGATGTTCCAACAAAATAATAATAAAGACGGAACCAGGTCCGGTGTAAAACACACGGACAGGATGTTCCAACAGAATAATAATAAAGACGAAACCAGGTCCGGTGTAAAACACACGGACATGATGTTCCAACAGAATAATAAAAGAATGTCACCAAGTATAGGGTAGACCGCGTATACAGGTTATTCCCACAGAATAATAAGAAATGGAATAACAAAAGTTCTCTTCATGAATAAGAAAGAATAACACCCCTTACCGTTTTAAAGAAGAGCTGAAATAAGGAAGTAGTTAAGTAGCAGAATACTCTTCTTCTCTCTTTCTATAGTTTCTCTCTATAGTTTCTCTCTCAAGAGTTCAGTGAATTCGTAAGAAATAATGAAGGAATGAGCTGCTATTTATAGAAAAATAGAATGCATAGTAACTAATCCATGAACGGTCCAGATTGATTACTTTAATCTGACGGTCCATATTTAAAGAAAAATCTTTTAAATAAAATATAATATATTCTATTTATAGAATAACTTTAATAAAGTATTCTGTTTTATATAAAAAGATGTTTCTGTTTTATTACGTTAATAATACGAATAAAACAAAACGTCATTATCGCTAAATAATTCATATTATTAACTGACAATAATTGAATCAAACTGAGTGACTTCTCACATAAGCATTAATAATCAATACCGTGTGCTACTATGCAACCACACGTATTACTGTACTTTTACTACCGAGTAGTTCAACAGTAACAATGGTAAAACTTCCGCCGTTATTTTTAATAAAATATTTTTGTCGTTTTCTCAATCCGACAATAATTCCGTTGTGGGGTCCACCAATGATTGTGTCGTTGTACGAATATTCCCTGTTAAAACGAATATTCTCCGACCAATCGAATATTATATAACAACTTGCGTACTTTGCAAAATTTATAAATATTACCCACAACTATAACATTATATCAAATTAACTCCATAATATTCAAAAATGATATTTATAGAAAATTCACCTTTATTTATAAAAGTTGGGGTCTTACATGTTTTAAAATAAAACATACATGTTATAAATATTCTAATATTAATTTTTATTAATATTATACATAATATAAATATTTAGGTAAAGAAAAAGAAAGAAAATAAAACATAAAAGTATTTTTATTTTTAAAAATTTTATAAGTATTTTAAAACATAAAAGTATTTTTATTTTTTAAAATTTTATATGTATTTTAAAATATAAAAGTATTTTTATTTTTATTTTTAAAATAAAACATACGTATTATAAATATTATAATATTAATTTTTATTAATATTATTAATATTATAAATATTTAGGTAAAGAAAAAAAAAGAACAGAAAATATAAAAGTATTTTTATTTTTAAAATTTTTTATAAGTATTTTAAAACTTATAAGTATTTTTATTTTTATTTTTAAAATAAAACATACATATTATAAATATTCTAATATTAATATTTATTAATATTATACATATTATAAATATTTAGGTAAAGAAAAAGAAAGAAAATAAAACATAAAAGTATTTTTATTTTTAAAAAATTTATACGTATTTTAAAACATAAAAGTATTTTTATTTTTATTTTTAAAATAAAACATACATATTATAAATATTCAAATATTAATTTTTATTAATATTATACATATTATAAATATTTAGGTAAATAAAAAGAAAGAAAATAAAACATAAAAGTATTTTTATTTTTAAAAATTTTATACGTATTTTTAAAAATAAAATTATTTTTATTTTTATTTTTAAAATAAAACATACGTATTATAAATATTCTAATATTATTTTTTATTAATATTATACATATTATAAATATTTAGGTAAATAAAAAGAAAGAAAATAAAACATAAAAGTATTTTTATTTTTAAAAATTTTATAAGTATTTTAAAACATAAAATTATATTTATTTTTATTTTTAAAATAAAACATACATATTATAAATATTCTAATATTAATTTTTATTAATATTATACATAATATAAATATTTAGGTAACGAAAAAGAAAGAAAATAAAACATAAAAGTATTTTTATTTTTAAAATTTTTATAAGTATTTTAAAACATTAAAGTATTTTTATTTTTTAAAATTTTATACATATTTTAAAATATAAAAGCATTTTTATTTTTATTTTTAAAATAAAACATATGTATTATAAATATTATAATATTAATTTTTATTAATATTATTCATATTATAAATATTTAGGTAAAGAAAAAGAAAGAATAGAAAACATAAAAGTAGTTTTATTTTTTAAAATTTTAATAAGTATTTTAAAACTTATAAGTATTTTTATTTTTATTTTTAAAATAAAACATACGTATTATAAATATTCTAATATTAATTTTTATTAATATTATACATATTATAAATATTTAGGTAAAGAAAAAGAAAAAAAATAAAACATAAAAGTATTTTTATTTTAAAAAATTTTATAAGTATTTTAAAACTTAAAATAATTTTTATTTTTATTTTAAAAATAAAACATACTTATTATAAGTATTCTAATATTAATTTTTATTAATATTTTACATATTATAAATATTTATGTATAGAAAAAGAAAGAAAATGAAACATAAAAGTATTTTTATTTTTAAAATTTTTATACATATTTTAAAACATAAAAGTATTTTTATTTTTATTTTTATTTTTATTTTTAAAATAAAACTTACATATTATAAACATTATAATATTATATTTTATTAAAATTAAACATATTTTAAATATTTAGGTAAAGAAAAAAAAAGAAAATAAAGCATAAAAGTATTTTTATTTTTAAAAATTTTATACGTATTTTAAAACATAAAAGTATTTTTATTTTTATTTTTAAAATAAAATATACATGTTATAAATATTCTAATATTAATTTTTATTAATATTATACATAATATAAATATTTAGGTAAAGAAAAAGAAAGAAAATAAAACATAAAAGTATTTTTATTTTTAAAAAATTTATACGTATTTTAAAACATAAAAGTATTTTTATTTTTATTTTTAAAATAAAACATACATATTATAAATATTCAAATATTAATTTTTATTAATATTATACATATTATAAATATTTAGGTAAATAAAAAGAAAGAAAATAAAACATAACAGTATTTTTATTTTTAAAAATTTTATACGTATTTTTAAAAATAAAATTATTTTTATTTTTATTTTTAAAATAAAACATACGTATTATAAATATTCTAATATTATTTTTTATTAATATTATACATATTATAAATATTTAGGTAAATAAAAAGAAAGAAAATAAAAAATAAAAGTATTTTTATTTTTAAAAATTTTATAAGTATTTTAAAACATAAAATTATTTTTATTTTTATTTTTAAAATAAAACATACATATTATAAATATTCTAATATTAATTTTTATTAATATTATACATAATATAAATATTTAGGTAACGAAAAAGAAAGAAAATAAAACATAAAAGTATTTTTATTTTTAAAATTTTTATAAGTATTTTAAAACATTAAAGTATTTTTATTTTTTAAAATTTTATACATATTTTAAAATATAAAAGCATTTTTATTTTTATTTTTAAAATAAAACATATGTTTTATAAATATTATAATATTAATTTTTATTAATATTATTCATATTATAAATATTTAGGTAAAGAAAAAGAAAGAATAGAAAACATAAAAGTATTTTTATTTTTAAAAATTTTTATAAGTATTTTAAAACTTATAAGTATTTTTATTTTTATTTTTAAAATAAAACATAAGTATTATAAATATTCTAATATTACATTTTATTAATATTATACATATTATAAATATTTAGGTAAAGAAAAAGAAAGAAAATAAAACATAAAAGTATTTTTATTTTAAAAAATTTTATAAGTATTTTAAAACTTAAAATAATTTTTATTTTTATTTTAAAAATAAAACATACTTATTATAAGTATTCTAATATTAATTTTTATTAATATTTTACATATTATAAATATTTATGTATAGAAAAAGAAAGAAAATGAAACATAAAAGTATTTTTATTTTTAAAATTTTTATACATATTTTAAAACATAAAAGTATTTTTATTTTTATTTTTATTTTTATTTTTAAAATAAAACTTACATATTATAAACATTATAATATTATATTTTATTAAAATTAAACATATTTTAAATATTTAGGTAAAGAAAAAAAAAGAAAATAAAGCATAAAAGTATTTTTATTTTTAAAAATTTTATACGTATTTTAAAACATAAAAGTATTTTTATTTTTATTTTTAAAATAAAATATACATGTTATAAATATTCTAATATTAATTTTTATTAATATTATACATAATATAAATATTTAGGTAAAGAAAAAGAAAGAAAATAAAACATAAAAGTATTTTTATTTTTAAAAAATTTATACGTATTTTAAAACATAAAAGTATTTTTATTTTTATTTTTAAAATAAAACATACATATTATAAATATTCAAATATTAATTTTTATTAATATTATACATATTATAAATATTTAGGTAAATAAAAAGAAAGAAAATAAAACATAACAGTATTTTTATTTTTAAAAATTTTATACGTATTTTTAAAAATAAAATTATTTTTATTTTTATTTTTAAAATAAAACATACGTATTATAAATATTCTAATATTATTTTTTATTAATATTATACATATTATAAATATTTAGGTAAATAAAAAGAAAGAAAATAAAAAATAAAAGTATTTTTATTTTTAAAAATTTTATAAGTATTTTAAAACATAAAATTATTTTTATTTTTATTTTTAAAATAAAACATACATATTATAAATATTCTAATATTAATTTTTATTAATATTATACATAATATAAATATTTAGGTAACGAAAAAGAAAGAAAATAAAACATAAAAGTATTTTTATTTTTAAAATTTTTATAAGTATTTTAAAACATTAAAGTATTTTTATTTTTTAAAATTTTATACATATTTTAAAATATAAAAGCATTTTTATTTTTATTTTTAAAATAAAACATATGTTTTATAAATATTATAATATTAATTTTTATTAATATTATTCATATTATAAATATTTAGGTAAAGAAAAAGAAAGAATAGAAAACATAAAAGTATTTTTATTTTTAAAAATTTTTATAAGTATTTTAAAACTTATAAGTATTTTTATTTTTATTTTTAAAATAAAACATAAGTATTATAAATATTCTAATATTACATTTTATTAATATTATACATATTATAAATATTTAGGTAAAGAAAAAGAAAGAAAATAAAACATAAAAGTATTTTTATTTTAAAAAATTTTATAAGTATTTTAAAACTTAAAATAATTTTTATTTTTATTTTAAAAATAAAACATACTTATTATAAGTATTCTAATATTAATTTTTATTAATATTTTACATATTATAAATATTTATGTATAGAAAAAGAAAGAAAATGAAACATAAAAGTATTTTTATTTTTAAAATTTTTATACATATTTTAAAACATAAAAGTATTTTTATTTTTATTTTTATTTTTAAAATAAAACTTACATATTATAAACATTATAATATTATATTTTATTAAAATTAAACATATTTTAAATATTTAGGTAAAGAAAAAAAAAGAAAATAAAGCATAAAAGTATTTTTATTTTTAAAAATTTTATACGTATTTTAAAACATAAAAGTATTTTTATTTTTATTTTTAAAATAAAACATACATGTTATAAATATTCTAATATTAATTTTTATTAATATTATACATAATATAAATATTTAGGTAAAGAAAAAGAAAGAAAATAAAACATAAAAGTATTTTTATTTTTAAAAAATTTATACGTATTTTAAAACATAAAAGTATTTTTATTTTTATTTTTAAAATAAAACATACATATTATAAATATTCAAATATTAATTTTTATTAATATTATACATATTATAAATATTTAGGTAAATAAAAAGAAAGAAAATAAAACATAACAGTATTTTTATTTTTAAAAATTTTATACGTATTTTTAAAAATAAAATTATTTTTATTTTTATTTTTAAAATAAAACATACGTATTATAAATATTCTAATATTATTTTTTATTAATATTATACATATTATAAATATTTAGGTAAATAAAAAGAAAGAAAATAAAAAATAAAAGTATTTTTATTTTTAAAAATTTTATAAGTATTTTAAAACATAAAATTATTTTTATTTTTATTTTTAAAATAAAACATACATATTATAAATATTCTAATATTAATTTTTATTAATATTATACATAATATAAATATTTAGGTAACGAAAAAGAAAGAAAATAAAACATAAAAGTATTTTTATTTTTAAAATTTTTATAAGTATTTTAAAACATTAAAGTATTTTTATTTTTTAAAATTTTATACATATTTTAAAATATAAAAGCATTTTTATTTTTATTTTTAAAATAAAACATATGTTTTATAAATATTATAATATTAATTTTTATTAATATTATTCATATTATAAATATTTAGGTAAAGAAAAAGAAAGAATAGAAAACATAAAAGTATTTTTATTTTTAAAAATTTTTATAAGTATTTTAAAACTTATAAGTATTTTTATTTTTATTTTTAAAATAAAACATAAGTATTATAAATATTCTAATATTACATTTTATTAATATTATACATATTATAAATATTTAGGTAAAGAAAAAGAAAGAAAATAAAACATAAAAGTATTTTTATTTTAAAAAAATTTATAAGTATTTTAAAACTTAAAATAAATTTTATTTTTATTTTAAAAATAAAACATACTTATTATAAATATTCGAATATTAATTTTTATTAATATTTTACATATTATAAATATTTATGTATAGAAAAAGAAAGAAAATGAAACATAAAAGTATTTTTATTTTTAAAATTTTTATACATATTTTAAAACATAAAAGTATTTTTATTTTTATTTTTATTTTTAAAATAAAACTTACATATTATAAACATTATAATATTATATTTTATTAAAATTAAACATATTTTAAATATTTAGGTAAAGAAAAAAAAAAGAAAATAAAGCATAAAAGTATTTTTATTTTTAAAAAATTTATACGTATTTTAAAACATAAAAGTATTTTTATTTTTATTTTGAAAATAAAACATACATGTTATAAATATTCTAATATTAATTTTTATTAATATTATACATATTATAAATATTTAGGAAAAGAAAAAGAAAGAAAATAAAACATAAAAGTATTTTTATTTTTAAAAATTTTATACGTATTTTTAAAAATAAAATTATTTTTATTTTTATTTTTAAAATAAAACATACATATTATAAATATTCTAATATTAATTTTTATTAATATTATACATATTATAAATATTTAGGTAAATAAAAAGAAAGAAAATAAAACATAAAAGTATTTTTATTTTTAAAAATTTTATACATATTTTAAAACATAAAAGTATTTTTATTTTTATTTTTAAAATAAAACTTAAATATTATAAACATTATAATATTAATTTTTATTAATATTATACATATTATAAATATTTAGGTAAAGAAAAAGAAAGAAAATAAAGTATAAAAGTATTTTTATTTTTAAAAATTTTATACGTATTTTAAAACATAAAAGTATTTTTATTTTTATTTTTAAAATAAAACAAACATATTATAAATATTCTAATATTAATTTTTATTAATATTATACATACTAGAAATATTTAGGTAAAGAAAAAGAAAGAAAATAAAACATAAAAGTATTTTTATTTTAAAAAATTTTATACGTATTTTAAAACATAAATGTATTTTTATTTTTATTTTTAAAATAAAACATACATATTATAAATATTCTAATATTAATTTTTATTAATATTATACATATTATAAATGTGACAACCCGAGAATTTTGATTATTTTTAAAATTTTAATTAATTAATTTAGTGTTCAAAATTAGAATCTAGACATAAAATAAGTGTATGCGTATGATATTTTTAAGAAGGAATTTTTAGGATTTCAAAATTCTGTGAAGGATTTAAGTGAATTATTCAGGATTAAGTAATATGTGAATATGTTCTGTGTATGTGTGTACAATATGTGGTTAAGGGTCAAGGGTTGACCAGATATTTGATATCTGTAACAAACCCTAAGTATATATTAAGAACGTCAACATTCGGTTAGAAAACCCTAAAGATTAACAAGAAACCCTAGAAACCGGTTCTGGAAATCCTAATTTCAGTTCCGGGAATTCGAAATCCTAATTCGGTGCATGAAACCCTAAATCGGGAACTTAGTGGCGTAAGTATAAATAATTATAATATTAATTAGGGTAACGCTTAATTAATTAGCAAACCCTAATGTCACATTTTGAAAACTCTAATTACGGATTTGAAACCCTAATTTGTAAATAGGGAAAAACCTAGGTGTTAATTAAATAGTTTTAGTGTTAATTAGGATATATTAATCTTAATTTTCAAGTTATAGTAATTAGAAAGCCCTAATCTAATTACGAAAATCTAATTTTTAATTTAGGAAAATTATTTTTCTATTAGAAATCCTAATTCGTGGGTTATAAACCCTAATGACCATTTTGACCCTAATTGCTTAATTAGCTATTGTAATTAGGAAATATTAATCCTAATTAGCAATATTTAAGTTATGATTAAGAAAATTTTATATAATTAGAAAATTCTAATTATAAGTTAGAAATATTAATTTTCTATTTAAAAAAAAAATCTAAATTGAAAATTTTAGAAAATTAAACGTGTAAACCCTAAGGGTTTCAAACCCTAAACCCTAAGAATGTTTCAAACCCTAAACACTAAGGGTTTGGGACAATATCCAAATTGCCATTAAAAATTAAATGGAAAATGACATTAATGCCCTTTAGCATTTTTTAAATGGTTGGAGTGTAGATCTTACCAAGATAATGGGTTGGTGACCAAACCCTAACCCTAGCCTTAGCTATGTGTCAATTATCAGCCATTTAGATGTGCTAGAAACATTGAATCACATCATTTATATAGATTAAGGAATAGAAAATGCATACTTTCATTTTCATTTTTCTCCTACACTTTCTCTCTCTAGAAATCCGAAATGTAGAGTGAGAAAGAGAGAAAAGATAAACCAAGAACATTTGTTAGCTAAACAATATCAGATCCCACGAGTCAGAATCAAGAATCAAGAATCAAGAATCAAGCTTCTAAGTGGTAAAGAACCCTAATTTTTAAAATCTTATGTTTTGTTGTTAAAAGTTGTAATTGATTGGTTAGATATGTGTATTAAGGTGTCAATTAGATATCTGGGTTGTTGGATCATGGATCCATAACACTTAGATGCACGAATCAAGCATTTTTGAAATCTGGAAAAAAATTCAAGAATTGGTCTGACAACCGAATGTCAGTGGTTGTAGATCTTTGTATATTTATGATTTTTATTGTTTGATGTGTTAGATCTATAGCCTGGTATGAGATCTTCTATCTGCAACTAGTTATATAGCTTTCAGATGTCTACATGTGTTGTTATTCATGGTCAAAGAGGGTTGACCAAGCATGACCAATCACTTTCTGGGTAACCCAGAAAGTGTAAAAATGGGTCTGACAAGGTTTTGTAATGCGTAGATCTGTCAGTTTTTACAAGTTTGGTTGTTGTTGTGGTAATACATGTGTAGCCTGTTGTCTTAACTATAGATCCATGGCCTTATAACTCTTAAATAACTAACGTATCGTTCGTAGCAAATGGTCAAAGTAGACTACTTGCACTGATTCTTGCATTTCTGGAATTTTCAGAAAAGGATATGAATGTTTTTTTGACAAGCTTTGACCGAGTCATAGCTTGTGGATCTGTTGTTGTTAAACTTATTTGTTGTTATGGTAATGTTCCTTGTTATGTATACTATATATGTGATTCATTAAACGTCATAAAACATGATCAGAACATTAAGGAAATCGAGCTTGAAAGTGTCAACTCGACACTGTCTGGGTTTCTAGGTTACCCAGAAAACCCAGATTAAGTCTGACAGTGACTTTGCATAGCCTGATCTTCATAATACGTTGATATATGAACTGGATTTATTGGTGTTAATTGTAATTCTACACAAACACTACAAGATCTAAGTTTTAGATTGGACAGATCATGCTTGAACAAAGAATTGTATGCGGTCAAACCTGCCCACTCGAACTCTGACTTTATTTCTGGGTTGGCTCTAGAACAGGTTCAAGAACACCTATAGCGACGGTAATGTAGCTATAGGGCCCTTTAGTGACAGTTTTATTTTCTATTTTCCGGAAATTAATTAAAAATAGAAAAAAATGGTCTTTAATTATTAAAAATACAAAATAAATTCTAAAAAATTATTTTAAATTCTGAAAAATAATTTTTAATTATTTAGAGTATATTTCATAAATATTTAATATTTTTGGAATATAATTGGTATTTAATTTATTTAATTATAATATTAAATAAATGATTTAAAAATAATTTTAAATACATGAAAAATCATGAAAAATAATTTTATGGTATACTAAAATATTTTAAGTTATTTTCAGTAACTTTTAATATTTTTTGATGAATTTCATTAATTAATCAATATTAATGATAATTAGTTTATTTAATAAATATATTAAATAAATTAAGGAAAAATGGAATTAATGCTTTATAAATCATATCAAAATGATTTAAGTGTTATAAAAATATTTTGAGTTATAAAATATAACTTTTGATATTTTGTCATGAAAATATTAATATTTTAATATTAATATCAATTATCGGATAATGGATTTAAGTGTTTAAAAATCATATAAATATGATTTTAAGGTATTAAAAATACTTTGTGATATTATAAATATATTATAATATTATGACGTGTATTTCATTAATAAATAAATATTAATGATAAAATAATTATGTGGTATTTAATTCATTTAAATACGAGTTTAATGATTGAAAAATCATGAAAAATGATAATAATTATCTGAAAATTAGTATGAGACTTAGAAAAATATTTTAACTGATATTAAAATTATCTGAGATAATTGTAAGTGTTTAAGTTAGAGTTTAATTGAATTTAGACTCGATAAAAGTCCGACTAGACCGTCGGAATGTTAGAATTGTGTCAGTTTTAACTCGGACTTAAATAGTCTGACTTGATACTAAGTTTTATGTGCTGAATAGACTGATAGGGTTATGTGCTATGTGTTTAGGTTATTCTATAAATATCCATATATATATATATATATATATATATATATATATATATATATATATATATATATATATATAGTATTATATTGTGATGATATTTTTCTAATATTGGAGATCTATATTACTAATATTAGGTCTTCGGATAAAGCGTTATAAATTGTGTTGCGGTAATCAACGGTTCAGGCAAGTTTGTTTTACTTAACTCTATTAAGAGTTGTATTTCATTGGATAAGCTTATGGTTAATCATTGCTGATTGCCATGTATAATTGTACTCTGTACAGATTGCATGTATAAGTCAGGTATGAAAGGCTGATCACCTTCATTACCCTTCGGTTCAGAAATATTTTTTCATGTTATATACTTGTTCAGTCATAACCTTGTTCCTGCTAGTTCACAATTATATTGTTGAATTATAGCCAGCTTATTATTCAAACTCTTCAATCATGATATATCGTTATATTATTGTACTTAAACTTTCTGGGCAACTTTCATGCTCACCCTTGTTATATCATGATAAAATATTGCAGATTAAGGAGAACGCGTCGGATTCAAGAAAAGGTCAAAGACAGTTCAAGCTTTAGTATAAGTATGCGATTAGTTTTGTAATAGTGTTGTATGATAATAATGTTGTTATATGTTAGAAAAGTTATGAATGTGATTAAGTTAAGGTTACTCGACCTTGGGGAAAAGTGTGTAAGTTTAATGTATAAATAATTTATGTTTATATCTTCCGCAAATATAGTAATAGTTGTATAGAATAATCGAACCGGATTCGAGGTGATTTGGGACCTGGATTCGGGGCCCTCACAGTTGGTATCAGAGCTGTTGGTTATGAAGCTTAGGTAGGAATACCTGAGACTAATAACCGCAGTGATTAAGATAATTACTAACTCACATAGAGTTAGTTGGGTCGGTAAGATTCAAAGACGAATCTCGACGAGTTATAAGATACAGAGTTCCCTAACTCTGATAATAAAAGTTGAATAGTAGTGAGGAATAGATAGAGTCTAAAAGATTGAAAGTGCAGGGATAGAAGATCGTAAAACAAAACGATCAAGATATAGAAATGAATTGTAATAAATACGATGAGATCACCCCGTGATCTGATAAAGTGATAGCATGGATAAGAATCAATCTAATGATTGACAAGTTTACAGCAAGATTGTTGGGTGTCAGTTGTACTATGAATTGGTATAAATTTAGGAAAGGATTATGAATACGAGTTAAATGAAATTCGTATTGAGAAGGGTGTTAGTGTTAGGTGGGGATTCAATTGAGGACTCATGTCGGCAGCTGAGTTGTATGATTCCTTGTATGGGCGGGGAATTGTACTTGGTGTAAAAACTACTTAGTTTCTGACAATGATAATCATTGAAATGTTCTGTCGCGCTATTTGCTATATGCATGTTAAGAGGGTGATTCCTTTCTCATGTGTATACCAGATAGATAGGCCATAGGTAGATGATATAAGTTTAAGTACGAGTTCTTAAAACTCATACTTATGTGACATTCTCGATTCATAGTTATATGAAATGTTTATGAACCCCTCAGCGAACGGACGCCAAATGTCAGACTAGGACAAGTTCTTAAACTCATATGATTGTGGCAAGTAAATGAACTCATAAGTGTGGTGTGACGAACTGGGTATAGTTGTGTGTAAACAGAATATTGAGGATAATAGGAATAGATAGATTGTTAAGCAAATGATTACTAGTGAAGAAATAAGTTTTTCAAAACTCCTAGCTATGCTAGACTTCGAAATTTTGACATCAAGCTAAATACGCACTATGTGCCTTTAAAATAAAATATGTAGACTCGTAATCATTTTTGAAACGGTTTAAAGTATAGTCTATGCTGCTTATTTTAGCTAGATGCAAACGATTTGAAATATCAAAATATGTTTTAGTTATCACTCATGTACCATGTAACCTGATGCAGAGATGATAAAAAGGTGATGGAGTTGTAAATACAAGAATACTTAGTGCGAATCCGATCTGAAAATCACTGTTCCACTATTGTATGATATGTTATGAGAAAGTCATATAATGACGGCATCCTCAAACGGACTGTTAATACAAAACGACATCATGACGTCATTCTCAAAAATGTTTTCAAAAGTTTAATTTGCCAACGGGGTTTGGCTACACCTAAATAATTCGATTGAATTGAATTATTGATATGAGTCTATGCTATTCGATTCAGCTAGACTAATGTTATGAAAACTCTAAGTGTTCATTGAAATAAATTACCCGACCCAAATTGTTTTGGTGCGGACTCCTATGATAAGTCTGAGGTGAACAACCCTGAAAATGGGGATATACTAATTGGATAAAATATTCCAATCTAAGAACGCATATAGTCGTTCGGATTACTAAGGTACAATAGATTGATCATCTAAAGTACCCGCATCGGTAGTTTACCTTCTTTGTGATTGTAAACATACTGTTAACCTTTGTAAGGGGTAGAGTACCTTTTTCTTAATTGAAATAGGTAGCAGGTAGTAATACCTATAAACCTTAGTAGTTCATGGTCTATATGACCCCTCAGTACAATTTGAAAACTTTTACTCTTGTGAGAGATGTATTGGGTAGCACATGATAATGTGTGAGAATGGTGTAAGCAGTATGGTGTATGGAGTATGGTGTAAGGTAAATTTCGGGGACGAAATTTTTAGAAGAAGGGGTGAATGTGACAACCCGAGAATTTTGATTATTTTTAAAATTGTAATTAATTAATTTAGGGTTCAAAATTAGAATCTAGACAGAAAATAAGTGTATGCGTATGATATTTTTAAGAAGGAATTTTGAGGATTTCAAAATTCTGTGAAGGATTTAAGTGAATTATTCAGGATTAAGTAATATGTGAATATGTTCTGTGTATATGTGTACAATATGTGGTTAAGGGTCAAGGGTTGACCAGATATTTGATATCTGTAACAAACCCTAAGTATATATTAAGAACGTCAACGTTCGGTTAGAAAACCCTAACGATTAACAAGAAACCCTAGAAACCGGTTCTGGAAACCCTAATTTCAGTTCTGAGAATTCAAAATCCTAATTCGGTGCATGAAACCCTAAATCGAGAACTTAGTGGCGTAAGTGTAAATAATTATAATATTAATTAGGGTAACGCTTAATTAATTAGCAAACCCTAATGTCACATTTTGAAAACTCTAATTACGGATTTGAAACCCTAATTTGTAAATAGGAAAAAACCTAGGTGTTAATTAAATAGTTTTAGTGTTAATTAGGATATATTAATCTTAATTTTCAAGTTATAGTAATTAGAAGGTTTAAATATGATTTACTACCCTAAACTATAGGCCATATTCCACTTCGGTGATCCACCTTTTAATTTTGTCAATTAGATGATTGAACTATCAATTTTTTTCGATTTCATTCAATTGGGTCTACCACGTCAGAAATTGCTGACGTGGCATCCTAATAGGCAGCAGGAGTGCTTATGTGTAAAAATATTATATATTTTTAATGAGATCAAAGGACAAAAAGGTAAAATAAAAAATAAAACAACTAAAAATTACACAAATAATATAAATTAGTTGTATAATTATTTATTTATAGTTATATAAATAATATAAATTATTATATAAATAATATAATAATTGTTTTTATTAAAAATAATTATTTTTATTAAAAAAACTGTGTTTTTTTTAATTTTTTTATTAAAAAAATTGTGTTTAATATTAATGATAATAAAAATAAAAATAAAAGTGCAGTTTTTTTTAATAAAAAAAAATAATTATTTTATTTAAAAAAAAACCAACCAACTGCGTTTTTTTTAAATAAAGCAACAGCGTTTTTTTTAGTTGCTTAATTATTATTTTTTTTATTAAAAAAAACTGCTCTTTTATTTTTATTTTTATTATCATTAATATTTTTATTTTTATTATCATTAATATTAAACACAATTTTTTTTAATAAAAAAATTAAAAAAATGCAGTTTTTTTAATAAAAATAAGTAATTTTAATAAAAATAATTATTATATTATTTATATAATAATTTATATTATTATATAACTATAAATAAATAATTATACAACTAATTTATATTATTTGTGTAATTTTTAGTTGTATTATTTTTTATTTTACCTTTTTGTCCTTTGATCTCATTAAAAATATATAATGTTTTTACACATAAGCACTCCTGCTGCCTATTAGGATGTCACGTCAGCAATTTCTGACGTGGCAGACCCAATTGAGTGAAATCGAAAAAAATTGATAGTTCAATCACCTAATTGACAAAATTGAAAGGTGGATCACCGAAGTGGAATATGGCCATAGTTTAGGGTAGTAAATTATATTTAAGCCTAATTAGAAAGCCCTAATCTAATTACGAAAATCTAATTTCTAATTTAGGAAAATTATTTTTCTATTAGAAACCCTAATTCGTGGGTTATAAATTCTAATGACCATTTTGACCCTAATTGCTTAATTAGCGATTGTAATTAGGAAATATTAATCCTAATTAGCAATATTTAAGTTATGATTAAGAAAATTTTATATAATTAGAAAATTCTAATTATAAGTTAGAAATATTAATTTTCTATTTAAAAAAAAACCTAAATTGGAAATTTTAGAAAATTAAATGTGTAAACCCTAAGGGTTTCAAACCCTAAACCCTAAGAATGCTTCAAATCCTAAACCCTAAGGGTTTGGGACAATATCCAAATTGCCATTAAAAATTAAATAGAAAATGACATTAATGCCCTTTAGCATTCTTTAAATGGTTGGAGTGTAGATCTTACCAAGATAATGGGTTCGTGACCAAACCCTAACCCTAACCTTAACTATGTGTCAATTATCTGCCATTTAGATGTGCTAGAAACATTGAATCACATCATTTATATAGATTAAGGAAGAGAAAATGCATATTTTCATTTTTATTTTTCTCCTACACTTTCTCTCTCTAGAAATCCGAAATGTAGAGTGAGAAAGAGAGAAAAGATAAACCAAGAACACTTCTTAGCTAAACAATATCAGATCCCACGAGTCAGAATCAAGAATCAAGAATCAAGCTTCTAAGTGGTAAAGAACCCTAATTTTTAAAATCTTATGTTTTGTTGTTAAAAGTTGTAATTGATTGGTTAGATATGTGTATTAAGGTGTCAATTAGAGATCTGGGTTGTTGGATCATGGATCCATAACACTTAGATGCACGAATCAAGCATTTTTGAAATCTGGAAAAAAATTCAAGAAATGGTCTGACAACCGAATGTCAGTGGTTGTAGATCTTTGTATATTTATGATTTTTATTGTTTGATGTGTTAGATCTATAGCCTGGTATGAGGTCTTCTATCTGCAACTAGTTTTATAGCTATCAGATGTCTACATGTGTTGTTATTCATGGTCAAAGAGGGTTGACCGAGCATGACCAATCACTTTCTGGGTAACCCAGAAAGTGTAAAAATGGGTCTGACAAGGTTTTGTAATGCATAGATCTGTCAGTTTTTACAAGTTTGGTTGTTGTTGTGGTAATACATGTGTAGCCTGTTGTCCTAACTATAGATCCATGGCCTTATAACTCTTAAATAACTAACGTATCGTTCGTAGCAAATGGTCAAAGTAGACTACTTCCATTGATTCTTGCATTTCTGGAATTTCCAGAAAAGGATATGAATGTTTTTTTGACAAGCTTTGACCGAGTCATAGCTTGTGGATCTATTGTTGTTAAACTTATTTGTTGTTATGGTAATGTTCCTTGTTATGTATACTATATATGTGATTCATTAAACGTCATAAAACATGATCAGAACATTAAGGAAATCGAGCTTGAAAGTGTTAACTCGACACTGTCTGGGTTTCTAGGTTACCCAGAAAACCCAGATTAAGTCTGACAGTGACTTTGCATAGCCTGATCTTCATGATACGTTGATATATGAACTGGATTTATTGGTGTTAATTGTAATTCTACACAAACACTACAAGATCTAAGTTTTAGATTGGACAGATCATGCTTGAACAAAGAATTGTATGCGGTCAAACCTGCCCACTCGAACTCTGACTTTATTTCTGAGTTAGCTCTAGTAGGCTCAAGAACACCTATAGCGACGGTTCTGTCGCTATCGGGCCCTTTAGTGACAGTTTTATTTTCTATTTTCCGGAAATTAATAAAAAATAGAAAAAAAATGGTCTTTAATTATTAAAAATACAAAATAAATTCTGAAAAATTATTTTAAATTCTGAAAAATAGTTTTTAATTATTTAGAGTATATTTCATAAATATTTAATATTTTTGGAATATAAATGGTATTTAATTTATTTAATTATAATATTAAATAAATGATTTAAAAATAATTTTAAATACATGAAAAATCATGAAAAATAATTTTATGGTATAATAAAATATTTTAAGTTATTTTCAGTAACTTTTAATATTTTTTGATGAATTTCATTAATTAATCAATATTAATGATAATTAGTTTATTTAATAAATATATTAAATAAATTAAGAAAAAATAGAATTAATGCTTTATAAATCATATGAAAATGATTTAAGTGTTATAAAAATATTTTGAGTTATAAAATATAACTTTTGATATTTTGTCATGAAAATATTAATATTTTAATATTAATATCAATTATCGGATAATGGATTTAAGTGTTTAAAAATTATATAAATATGATTTTAAGGTATTAAAAATACTTTGTGATATTATAAATATATTATAATATTATGACGTGTATTTCATTAATAACTAAATATTAATGATAAAATAATTATGTGGTATTTAATTCATTTAAATACGAGTTTAATGATTGAAAAATCATGAAAAATGATAATAATTATCTGAAAATTAGTATGAGACTTAGAAAAATATTTTGACTGATATTAAAATTATCTGAGATAATTGTAAGTGTTTAAGTCAGAGCTTAATTGAACTTAGACTCGACAAAAGTCCGACTAGACCGTCGGGATGTTAGAATTGTGTCGGTTTCAACTCGGACTTAAATAGTCTGACTTGATACTAAGTTTTATGTGCTGAATAGACTGATAGGGTTATGTGCTATGTGTTTAGGTTATTCTATGAATATCTATATATATTATAGTATTATATTGTGATGATATTATTTTAACATTGGAGATCTATATTACTAATATTAGGTCTTCGGATAAAGCGTTATAAATTATGTTGCGGTAATCAATGGTTCAGGCAAGTTTGTTTTACTTAACTCTATTAAGAGTTATATTTCATTGGATAAGCTTATGGTTAATCATTGCTGATTGCCATGTATAATTGTACTCTGTACAGATTGCATGTATAAGTCAGGTATGAAAGGCTGATCACCTTCATTACCCTTCGGTTCAGAAATATTTGTTCATGTTATATACTTGTTCAGTCATAAACTTGTTCTTGCTAGTTCACAATTATATTGTTGAATTATAGCCAGCTTATTATTCAAACTCTTCAATCATGATATATCGTTATATTGTTGTACTTAAACTTGCTGGGCAACTTTCATGCCCACCCTTGCTATATCATGATAAAATATTGCAGATTAAGGCGAACGCGTCGGATTCAAGAAAAGGTCAAAGACAGTTCAAGCTTTAGTATAAGTATGCGATTAGTTTTGTAATAGTGTTGTATGATAATAATGTTGTTATATGTTAGGAAAGTTATGAATGTGATTAAGTTAAGATTACTCGACTTTGGGGAAAAGTGTGTAAGTTTAATGTATAAACAATTTATGTTTATATCTTTCGCAAATATAGTAATAGTTGTATAGAATGATCGAACTGGATCTGAGGTGATTTGGGACCTGGATTCGGGGCCCTCACAATAAATATTTAGGTAAAGAAAAAGAAAGAAAATAAAACATAAAAGTATTTTTATTTTTAAAAATTTTATACATATTTTAAAACGTAAAAGTATTTTTATTTTTATTTTTAAAATAAAACATACATATTATAAATATTATAATATTAATTTTTATTAATATTATACATATTATAAATATTTAGGTAAAAAAAAAAGAAAGAAAATAAAGCATAAAAGTATTTTTATTTTTAAAAATTTTATACGTATTTTAAAACATAAAAGTATTTTTATTTTTATTTTGAAAATAAAACATACATATTATAAATATTCTAATATTAATTTTTATTAATATTATACATATTATAAATATTTAGGTAAAGAAAAAGAAAGAAAATAAAACATAAAAGTATTTTTATTTTTAAAAATTTTATACGTATTTTAAAACATAAAAGTATTTTTATTTTTATTTTGAAAATAAAACATACGTATTATAAATATTCTAGTATTAATTTTTATTAATATTATACATATTATAAATATTTCGATAAAGAAAAAGAAAGAAAATAAAACATAAAAGTATTTTTATTTTTAAAAATTTTATACATATTTTAAAACATAAAAGTATTTTTATTTTTATTTTTAAAATAAAACATACATATTATAAATATTCTAATATTAATTTTTATTAATACTATACATATTATAAATATTTAGGTAAAGAAAAAGAAAGAAAATAAAATATAAAAATAATTTTATTTTTAAAAATTTTATTTGTGACAATAAAAATTGTCATAATTTATTAATTTTTCGTCTTTACAAAATTTGCCTCCAAAATTTCTTAAATTTTTTTCCCTCCAAATCAAATTGTGACGATATTACGTATTTTCTCACTAAATATAAGAATTTATGACGAACCATTTTTGTCACTTATCCACGCATCTAATTAGTGACGCATTATTATCTCGTCATATAAAATTGGTATTTATGACATTACAAATTGTCATAAATTATTATTTTTTCGTCTTTAAAAAATTTCCCTCCAAAATTTTTCAGAAAAATTTTGCCTCCAAATAAAATTGTGACGATATTACATACTTTGTCACTAAATATAAGAATTTATGACGAACCATTTTTGTCACTTATCCACTCATCTAATTAGTGACAAACTATTATCTCGTCATATAAAATTGATATTTATGACAATACAAATTGTCATAAAATATTATTTTTTCGTCATTAAAATTTTTTCCTGTAAAATTAATTTTGCCTCCAAATAAAATTGTGACGAAGTTGTATTTGGCGTCACTAAATGTGAACATTAGTGACGAAAGCACATTGTCACTAAATTTTACAAATAATTAATGACAAACTATTATGTTGTCATTGAAAAAAATATTTGGTGACAATAAATACTGTCATCAATTATTATAAAATGTCACTAAAATGTTTCCCTCCAAAATTTTGGTGCGAAATTCTACCTCCAAAATAACTAGTGACGAAAATTTCTTAATCGTCATCAAATGTGTAAATTAGTAACGATATAAATGATTAATAGTAACAAAATTAAAGGTCGTCACAAAAACAAAAGTTTTAGTGACGATTATGAATTTCGTAATTATTAATTAACAAATTATGACAAAATTTTGTGCGTGGCAAAACATTCGTCATAAAATGTGTGATTTCTTGTAGTGATATTAAAAAAATATTTTAAGAAAATTAAATCTTTATTCATAAAATTTGGGGTCTCACAAAGTACCTCATCTAAAACCTAAATCATGGTTCGAGATTTTAACTTCAGGTAAACAAATCAATCCTCTCGTGATACTATTAAACTCTATCAATCAAGTAGCACGTAACTTTACCGTGTGTCCTTAACCTGCAAAAGTGGTTATTTGCAAGGGTGAACTCGACAACCCAACAATTCTAATAGTTTTCATACATCACATAACACATAATATCATGTGCATTTTATAAAATCATAATTATTTAAACTTGATACGCATGCTGCTTCTCACATAGTAAGTATAGAGATTATCTTCTAAAACACATAGTCACAGATTTACTTTCAATCTCATACATATCTCATAGACATTTCCACGTTTCATGGCATAACTGTAAGACCCCAACTTTTATGAATAAAGATTAATTTTCTCTAAATACTATTTTGAATAATAGTGTGGATTTGATATAATATTATAGTTGTGGGTAATATTTATATATTTTGCAAAGTAAGCAAGTTTACATAAAATATTCATTTGGTCAGGGAATATTCGTTTTATCAGGGAATATTCGTACGATGACACAATCATTGGTAGACCCCACAACGAAATTACTGTCAAAGTTAGAAAACGACAGAAATATCTTTTTATAAAAATAATGACAAACGTTTTACCGTCAACTGTTGAAATACCCGGTGATAAAAGTACAGTAATATGCGTGGTTTCATAGTATCACACGGTATTGTACAATATCTTTGATTATTGATGCTTACGTGAGAAGTCACTCAGTTATACTCAATTATTGCCATAATAGTTGATGCATAGTATCTCATATTATTAATTCAATTATTGTCACAGTATCATCTACACAATATTTTATATTATTAAATCAATAATTGAGAGGACAAGTTATTTATATTATTATTTGTATTATTGACAATGTCTAGAAAGTTTTGTCAAGGAAATGAGTTTGGTCACCTAATTGCGCGCCAATAAGGAGAAGTCCTTATCGGAAAGCCCCCTCTTTTCTAGGAATGATCTGGTTGTTAATATTGCAAGTTATAATATTATTGATGAATAATTATTGTTCAAAAATGTGTTTAGTGAAGTCAAGTGAATTGAGATAAATAAATGGGTATTTTATGAAGTATTTGTTGTAAATTTTACTTATTATATGGACCCCCACTTACTCATTTTTCAAAATCGTCGAGAGAAAGTTATCTCAATTTATATATATATATATATATATATATATATATATATATATATATATATATAGAATATGTTATATTTTATTTAAAGTTTTTATTTTATTAGAATATTTTATTGCACAGTAATGAATAGTAAAAATATGAGAATTCAGATTCGGCGCCCGTGAAATTCGTCCGAAATCCTACTATGCGTCCGTGATTATATTCAAATAGTATCATTCTATTCTCCTATAAATAGGATGCTTAGTTTAGAAATATAAATCACACCAGAATCATAGAATTCTTCTTCTATAATATTGAGCGTATTTCTTTAGAGTTTAAAGAAATATTGAGTATAGAAAACAGTACAAATTTTCTTCAAGAATATTCCCGTCCTACCAGTCAGAAATACTCTCCTTCTAAGGTAAGGGGTATTATTTATTTCATATTCGCTTACGATATTATTTTTCGTATTCGTAAGGAATTTTATTTTCGTTCAATATTCGTAAGGAATATTATTTTCGTTCAATATTCATAAGGAATATTATCTTCGTTCAATATTCGTAAGGAATATTATTTTCGTTTAATAGTCGTAAGGAATATTATTTTTGTTCAATATTCGTAAGAAATAATATTTTTTTCTATACTCTGTAGTATGTAAGTAATATTATTTCGTTTCAGATTCCTAATTCTACACTCATGTTGTTAAGTATTGCTTCTATACTCCTTGAAATTAGTAGAATATCCTTAAAATTTGTGCTTCATCGAGTATCTTTTCACGGGAATATATTTTTAAACATTCTTGTTAAGTTTTAACCTTTTCATGCCGGAGTACTATTCATGGGATACTATTCCCGAAGTACTATTTACGGGATACTATTCCCGAAGTACTATTCACGGGATACTATTCACTCGGGTACTATTCACCCAGGGTACTATTCATGACAAAAAATGATTTCTTTTCTGTCCAAATTATTTTTGATACAATATTATTCTTGAATTTTACTCCACAAAGTAGTATCATGTTGACAATTTGGACATTATTGAATTCTGGATAAATTAAATTATAAATCTTTAAAATTTATCCTTACTCTCATTTAATTGAATTCTTATATCATTGTCATCATCCTCATGCTTATATTGCAATGAAAGTCATCTTTGGCCCGTAGTGTATAGATGGACTGTTGATTGGTATGATTATAAATATGTATCGGTATAATCATGACCTGTAATATTACAAATGATGTGGTAAAAGTCCTCATTGACCCGTAGTGCATTGATGGACAGTTGTTGGCATGATCATGACCATTGGTGATAATAACAAATATCCTTGGCCCGTAGTGCATGGATAATTCGTGGATGTGATACTAATGAATATCCTTGGCCCGTAGTGTATGAATAATTCAGTGATGTGGATTATTTATTGAGCTGTGTTACAACGATAGAATATTGATGATGAATTTTTAAATCATAGAAGATAGTAGATATCATGCTCTACTTGACTCTTCTAATGGATTGCTTGTTCCGCTGTAGTTAAACTTGTTGTTTATTATATTCTATCAGTTTAACACTGTTGAAGGCTAACGATAATTTATTCTGCATTATCTTAATCATAATATTTCTTACTGGGCTAGTTGAGCTCACCCTTTGCTTTCATTATTCTTTTCAGGAAATGAGAACATAGCCGGGACTAATCGGGGAATGGAGTGATGGTCCGAGATGGTGGCTATAGTAGTCCTTACTATTCTATGAAATAATGTGATAATAAATATAATGAGGACTCCGTTTGAGTTTGGATATTGTCTATGAGATAGTATTCGTGTTAAAACTTTCAGCTATATTTTGTCGTATTTTATACGACAATTGTAGGGATTTTGGCACAAAAAACGCACAGCGGAATATAAAAATTTACAAAACAATCTCCGAAACCCAAAACTGGATCCATGCGAAACAGAAATTAATTCAGTGAGTTAGATATTATACCGATTATAGACAATTCTAAAATGGCTTCGAATCTCCAACGCAATCAAACGGAACTGCGTCTCTATGGTATCCACACGAACGTCCCACGAATAGTCACACGATTTGTAGTAAAAGGAGACGCGGTACTAGTCACCAAGGATATGGATTTTCGAAACTTTTCTCTCTAGTCTCTTTCTAAGAGCGGCTAGGGTTTTTTTAGGTTAATGATGATTCCCTAAAATGGTTGATATATCATATATATAGCAGTTAAAAAGAATTAATCAAAAAACCTAATCTAATTTAAAAAATATATATAAAATCTGAATTTTATATATATTATATCTTAATTAAGTCTTACTTAATTAATATACATATATACAAATTATCCTATTAATTTAAATTCGTGATTTAAATACTATCAATCATATTGACATATTTAAATCCTTACAATTTGTCGACGTCGGGATTTTTATTTGTCCCTTTTCTGTTCTTGTCTTTTAGTGTTCTCATATTAGGTGAGATTTGTTTGAAAAAATAAGTTATGAAAAGGTCCGACATGTATATGTCGACGATTGGACTGTAAGAGTCGCCAGTTGGTATATTTAGATGGTTGCATCAACTCAACATAGAAAAGGTTCGCACATTAACCTAGTGGTGTGACACTATTTAACTGGTCTGTGAAACCGAGATTCCTTAGGGTCCGGGGGCTTGATTATGCGAAGGGAAGGTGTTAGGAACACCCCGACATCCGTGTTACCACGGTGACCACCACTTTTCAATTAAACTGTTATCTGAATGTGTGTGTATGTGTGGGTCAATGTGCAATTATCTAGAATTAGTGCTATGCTTCGTTTGCACCTATATACAAAGGGTTTGAATTTTGTATAAAAGTTTAGTTTTAACAAGATATAGCAATGATGTTTTGTAAAAGAGGTTTTTTCAAACCCTTGTGTTCAATAGTAATTGAGACCTTTGATACTTCTATTTTATTATGGGTTTGGCTGGATTGCTTTTATTTTCGAGATGCGAAGCATCTTCGAGAAAATAAGGTAAAAGGTAGTGCCAAATTCCTTGTGGGCATGAGAGCCGTATGAGGAAATTCATACACCATGAATAATTTACAAGCCATGTACAGCTAAAAATGTCCATCACGGGAACCGAATCTAGATTCAGGAGACTAAATTTGTGATCACATGATTCCTAGGCTCACATGATATAGCAGTTTGTATGAAAGCTGTAAACAGTTATATATATATAAGCTGTAAATATATATATATAGGAACGATCAACCGCCACGAAGTAAACTCCAGGCTGGAAGGAATGTAAATATATAAAAGCTGTAAATATATATATATAGATACGATCAACCGCCACAAAGTAAACTCCAGGCGGGACTGAATGTAAATATATAAAAGCTGTAAATATATATATAGAGACGATCAACCGCCACGAAGTAAACTCCAGGCGGGACTGAATGTAAATATATATATATATATATATATATATATATATATATATATATATATACATAAAAGCAGTAAACGCATCGGATGTCAATCCAGGCTCAATCAAACAGAGTTTGATGATAATAATATATATAAGTATTTATATATATAAAAGTAGTAAACGCTCTGGATATAAAATCCAAGCTCACCGAACAGAGTTCGATAACAGTTTTATATATATATATATATATATATATATATATATATATATATACACACACACACACAAAAGAAATAAAAACCCACGGACCGAAGTCCGGGCATACACATGCAACACGACTCTCAACGTGAATGACTGTGTGCGCCAAAAGTGAAGAAAAGGCTTTAAGTAATGTAAGAAGGCTTACAGTGGACTGCCAAAGAAGACTTCAATAGCTTTAAATGGATGAACAGTCGGTTCCCACTGATAAAAAGTAGCCTGATATAAGCTCACACGTGTTTGAAATGAGAAAGCACTTAATTTATAGTGTGTATAGAGCAAATTAGGCAGGGCTTCCTCGTCTTTTTTTTCTTACAAATGGCCACCCCAAGCCCTCTATTTATAAAGCTGGGAGCCGCAGGAGTACCTGCGGTAATAGCAGATATACCTATGGCTGCCTGGGGTGCCCCGGGCTCTGTGGGTTCTACTATCTCGAAGTACGTGCACTCGTGCAACGTGTTATCCGCTCGAACCTTCAAAACTTCAATTTGGGTATCCGATTAAGGTGTTTATGACCTTTTACAGTATGCTATTGTCGAGAGATACACAATGACATGGGATAAGAGGTTGTACAAAGTTAGGAAAATGGGTCCATTCCCAGATCTTCAGGTTTCAAATTCTATCCGGTGTGCTATCTTGTGTATTAGTCACTCGGGATTAGAGCTATGGTTCTTGTAGGACACTTCTGTGTAGCATGTAGGTTGAAATGTTGTTGAGATGGCGCGAATGTGGGATTGAGGTGGCAAAATGATGATTTTACCCCTGACCGGGGTTATCTCCGGTTCTGGGCTGATTTAGCAATCGTTGCTCAGGGTTATCTCTGAGATTGGGCTGCTGCATGTGCTGAACAAACTCAGGGTTATCTCTGAGGTGTTCCTATCCTCCCGGGGTCATCTCCAGGCTTGGGACTGAGTTCCTCGGGGCTATCACTAAGTGTTGAAGCTGATTGTTGGGGTTTGAAATAAGCATTTTTGGGGTTATCTTTGGAATTGCAAATGCATGCCTCGAGGTTGTCTTCGAGGTTTGAACTATATCTTAGGGTTGTCTCCGAGATGGAACTGAGGATTCCAGGGTTGTCTCTAGAACTGGAACTGCACTCATTGGGGTTGTCTCCGAGGTTGAAACTGAAGCTCCCGGGGTTGTCTCTGGGGTTGGAACTGAGTATCTTGGGGTTGTCTCCGAGATGACAAAGATCTCCGGTGTTATTTTTGGAACTGGAACTGTATTTCCTTGGGGTTGTCTCCGAGGTTGCAACTGAATATCCAGGGTTGTCTCCGAGATTGTGCTGACTTGACTTCTGGGGTTATCTCTGGAAGACGATTTTGCCCTCCTGCAAGGTTAGTAATAGGAATAAAATTTTTTTGAGTGTTTACATATGCCCCTCTTTATCACATTCATACATTGTAATGGCATGGATAGGATAAAGAACACTAGACACTTGAAATATGACAAGATACTCATGATGCAATGTACTGCAGCATGATGCAAATGTATGATGCATGTGATTTGTTGGACTATTTTCCAATGGAATGTGATGACTGTCTGCTCCTATGACTTCTGATGGGGATTGGAGTGATCACTGAGGTCTATGAAGAACTGCTTGGATATGTGCTCTAAAGTTCGTAGGAAATACCAGGATGTTGACTTTTGGGTTATCACCAAAGTTTTTAATCCTTGGTACAAACTTTCCATCATAGATGTTCATCTCATGTGCAAGAGATTGTGGGGGATTGTGTTTTGTTTGATGATGTGTATAATAGATTCCATCATCGGTCCTCCCCGATGAGGATCTCATTCCCTGTTTTGTATCGCCAGGTCTTTCCAGTGATTTATAGGAGTTACTGCCAATAATCTGTGTTTGTCAAGGTTGCCTGACCCTCGCTGACATGTGCATCAACGGATACCATCATCAGATCATTTTTGACACTTCGTTGGGTTTAACTGCTAATGGTTGGTGATGTCAAGGCTGCTTGACCTTTGTTGAAATGTACATCAACGGCTGAAGATGCATGAAATTCCCGCTGGGGAGAGCTATTTTGGAGTTACGACTCCGAACTGACGGCATCGGACCTTGGTGAGGTATTGTCGATCATTATTTGCAACAGTTGTGATCATTGGTGTTGTGTACCCTATGTTCGGGTTAATACCAATGAGTGATGTGGGGACCTGCAGTTTGGTCATGTGAGAACCAGGATTTCTAGCTTTTTCGCTCAATCGCGTAGCATCTTTTTTCCTTATTTGACTGTTTCAGTCCGCGAGACTTTCTTTGCAACTCAATTTGGATCGAGCTGGAGGGGTGGGACCCACCCAGGGGATCCGTAGGTACACTTACGGCCAACCGTGGGTGGTTTTAAATGGCTTGTTGCTTTCATAAGTCATTTTCATACTGTGCCACACAGGAAATCAGAGAGCTCTTCTTCAGATCTGTTGAGTTTGGGTCTCTTTCTGCAAATTCTGTCACCGTATAAGTGTTTCACACTATCCTGATAATGTACGCATGTCTTCTTTTCCAGTTTTTGTCTATTGGAAAATGAATTATCACATGAAATGCGTCTAAACACATAGTAGTGAATATGCATGATCATATGACTTGATAAAAAATATTCAACATAGTAAATATTAGTATTTAACCATGCTGAACATAATGATGTAAAAAAATTTGACTTTTGAAACAGTCAAATTGACTCCTTTTTCTGCTATTTCTTATCATATTTGAGGACAAATGAGCAAAGATTGAAAAGCAAAGTAATTCTGGTAATTAGTCTACCATCATGGATTATGACTTTGATATTTGTATGCATATAGGATGTTTATGATTGTGGGTAGGTGTTCTACTGAATGACCACCTAGCCATGCGTATGTGCATGTGGATAGTCCTGTTTACAAAGGAGACTGGCAAAATTTTCCAAAAGTCTAGGCATTGGGTAGTCATGCATTTTTTTACTCTACTGTAGGCGTATGTTAAAGTAATGCATGCATGCATGTAGTCATAAAATGCATTTTGAAAAGCTCAAGGTTAGAATTTACCACACCCTTTTAGAGGTGATTTAGAGACTTGTGCCCAGATATATATGGATCCGGATCAGCTGAGCAGTTCTCGCAGGACCACTTCAGGTGTGCGGAGGAGGGCTTCTGATGTGTCTCAACCCCGTTCAGTTAAATAACCTCGTCATTTGGCTGAGGCGGTGATACTTCCTGTCCGGGTTAATGTACCGAATATTGAGGACAAGGAGAAGGATGTACCGGTTGCGACTCCAGCTCCTGCTACTCATATTCCCAGCAGGGATCTTCCAGGCATCGTTGTGACAATTCCAGAGCTTTTGGATGATTTGAGTGGCCACCCCTCGGTTTACTTACATGCAAACGAGGTAAAAGTTGGGTTTGATCTTCCTTTTTCCTATTGATGAGGAGTAAGGATTCTGATGTTGATTTGTATTTGACGTAGGTTCCTAGCTTTACGCAGCCTCGAGGGAACTAGTTCAGCATACACTCCCTATATCAGGCTCTACATCCAGATTACCGAGGTATTATGCATGGTTGGGGGTTTGAGGCATTCTTTTCTATCCTCCCCCGCCATTATCCCTGGGGTTACCTTAGGCCATTATCTAATCGCTGGTTTCACCAGACTCAGTCTCTTCATATGTTGGATTGTGAAGTGATGATGACGCCGATGAATTGGCAGTTTATCAATGGTATGGAGTTTGGAGGGACGCCAGTTCCATGTATGGTGAACATTACCTCGACTGTCGTCAGATCCTTGCTAGGAGTTTCGGCTGAGGC
Organism: Panax notoginseng; assembly: GCA_016801055.1. Taxonomy (NCBI): domain Eukaryota; kingdom Viridiplantae; phylum Streptophyta; class Magnoliopsida; order Apiales; family Araliaceae; genus Panax; species Panax notoginseng. The sequence continues at coordinate 62,554,198 of CM029023.1, read as the reverse complement.
GCTCAAGGGCAGGACCGTTCGTACAGGTCCTTTGAGCGTAGATGCTATGAGTGGGCTGTTGAGTGAGCCTATGCCCGCTGATGTGAGAGTCAGGGATCGCATTCTTTGGTGATTATTCCTGATTATTATCAGGGGTTGTTTCATAGTAGACAACTCTTCCACGGTGTCATTCGCTTTGATCACCGCCACGCGAGAGGTGAACTGTATTGGAGAGTATGACTGGGGCTCCTACTCCTTTACCTATTTACTCAGGGGAATGCATATGCATTCGCAGTGCTTGACATAGGCTTGGCTAGGATTTTACCCATTTCTACTAGTGAGCATTTCTCTTTTAATTTCCCATGTACAGGTTAAGAGTGTTGACTGACAGCAGATGTTTTACCTTTGTGTTGGCAGTTTTGGGCCTATGAGAGGATCCCTTATTTGTGTCCTATTAGTGTGTTAGGTTTGGAGACCTATTCTTGAGGACGACGATGACATCACTCCATATTGGCGGAGGTTCATGTAGCTGAGGGTTTCACCCATTGTCGCTTACAGTTGGAGTTGTTGGCAGCTGATGCCATCACTTGGGTTCCCTATTTTGGGGACCATTTGACAGTTGGATTTGAGGATGGATTCCCGAATGGTGTCAAGTATGTGATATCCACCCGTAGGATTTCTCTCTTCACAAATGGAGGATGGAAGCTCTATTTAGGAGAGCGTGCTATTAGGAGCACCACATGAGAGATTTGTGTACCGATCTTACCTCCTACCAGGCGTTATTGGCCTGTGTTGCAGTCTCCTGTCAGTGATATCCCGTTGATGGGTGTTGAAGGCTACACTTTGTCAGAGGGTCCGTTTACTCAAGAGGCATTATATCGCTGATGGTCCCCTCGTACCATCAGAGCCCAGACCTACGCCACTCAGTTCATGGGGGATATGGTTCCTAGATTCGTGATGATGACGGATTGGATGTCATGTGTCCGAGATCCGTCTCATTTGACACAGATTGACAACTTTACCCGGCAGTTGAACCGGACACATTTTTTTATTTGATATTTAGGCAGAGATCCTTCAGAGGCGTATACTTTTAATCCTTCCATCTCGGGGGCTGGCCCTTCAGATGACCCATATGGCTTTTTCGGTGCAGATCCTCCCTTGTATAGGTCTGATATCCCTCTTGGAGGAGATCCAGTGACTCAAGAGGAGTTACATCTGGTGGACAAGATTGATGATGTACACATAGACACCATTATCTTCTTCTGATATGTATTCTTGCTATATCTTCTGATAGGCCTCTGTTAGATACTAGGTAGATGTGTCCCATTCTCGTTATATCTTTTTATAGGCCTCTGTTAGTTGTAGGGCGTCTGTGCCCTATTTCCCTGTATTTTTTAGCTGTACAGAGATGACGCATTTAGATGATGATGTACTTAGGAATGTATGTATTTTTTTCCATTCCCTACATCATATTACCATCTATTATATTTTATGCATGTATCATGTCATGCATATGTATGTCCAGAGATATTCAGCATTGACGCCTGGATGGCCTTATGATACGGCCCATGTGACGCCCCCAAATCCAAGTACTTGGAACTCGTATTTAGTGCTCCACGATAACATTCATTCAACTACTAAATGTATTAATTAAACAAAATTATTATATCAAAGTTATCTACCTTCCCAGTCTCGAGAACTTTTAAGTCTTACATTATATGATAAATATTATATTATCCTACTACAATTAGTCATTACAAATAATATTTTGTAACCTAATCCTTCAGCTTTCCCTTCCCTTTGTCCTTGCCGGAACCTTCAGGTTGTGCTAGCTTAGCTGAAAAAATTTAAATTTAAAGCAAGGATGAGCATTTGAGTGCCCAACAAGTAATAGCAATGAATAAAGATTATCTAAAAGAATTTAAATATTTTCTTTGGACAACACTTCTACAACGAAGCAATAGTTGTGAAGTAAGCTGAAATAATACTGAACTACATATCAATTCTATTTTATTTTTGAAACTACGTATTGACTATAAATGGTGAATAGTTGACAAACTATGAACTTTATTTTAATTTTGAAAAGGTTAAACAGAACTTCATCTGCAAACCGTCTTTTCTTACGGACATGGAGGGTGATCAGCCATGTTATGCCCTGTATTGATCAATACTACGTGTTCGAACGATATACCTGATCTGCCTTTGGCGCATAAAAGTTTCCCATGTTCGGGATGTTCATAATTAGTCTGGAATTCAAACTAAAACAGTTCAATTGAATAACAATAGTTTTCTATCATGGTCTATAATATTTTTAATTCTACGTCTAGCTTAATTAAATAGCTTAGACAGTTTTTAAATAACATATACATACCTGAAAACTAGTAGGTATGTGTCAACATGTGATTAAATACAATCATTATCTAAGTGAGGGCACTTGTATAATCTAACTTAACTATCTATAAATAAGGTATATATATTGATCATACATTACTATTGTATTGGTAAACGAGTATAGTTCGATCACTGGCATGAATACTAATGTTGAAATACATGATTAATAACAATAGAGCTAAAAAGTCTATGTAACAGGAGTATAGCTCACTAACTTACTTACACAGGATTATTGCATAAGTAGATACAAAGAATAAGGATGCTTGCCTGATCTGTTGCTTACACAACTTAGTTTTATCTTTTATACTGAGACCTATCATTCATAAGATTATTCTTTTGATCAGAATAATATATCATAACACATAACACTGCTATTTGCAATAATCATATAGTCTAAACACATTGTCACATACTTATATCATTCATTTTAACATAAATAATTACTTATCAGGTGAATCTATATAAGTCTGGGCCAACTTCGGATTCATTTCGGTGTACCGACGGTTTTATCGGATAATAATCGAGTTTATATTCACTTAAACTCTATTATGTAACTTTAATACTTTATTAGATAATTAAAATATTAATCATATTATTTTTCAGGATATTATAATAATTTTTAAATAATTATTATAATTTATCATAATTTTTCAAACACTGAAACCATTTTTACATGATTTAAATACAGAATAATTCCATTATCATTAATATTTAAATAATATAAAATTATTAATGAAATACTTGACAAAATATTAAAGTTATTTATAATAACTTAAAATATTTTTAAAATACTAATTTTCCCCTTAAATAATTTTTAAAACATTTAAAATTATTTTTAAATAATTACCATTAATATTTAAATATTAATGTATTATTCATCAAAATATTAAAAGTCATTTATTATAACTTAAAATATTTTAAAATTATTTATATCATTTTTAAATGATTTTTAAATTATTAAAACCATTTTTAAACTATTTATTTAATATAATTATTAAATAAACCTATTATCATTAATAATAAATTATTAATGAAAATTACCTCAAAATATTAAAAGTTAGGATTTATAACTTAAAATATTTTAAAATACCGTATTATCATTTAAAATAATTTTTATAATATAAAAATTATTTTTAACCCATTTATTTAATACATTTATTAAATAAATTTAATATCATTAATATTCAAATAAATAGTAATATTAATGAAAAATATGTCAACTTATCAAAAGTTAATTTTTATAACTTAAAATAATTTTGAAAACTAATTTTGTAATTTTTAGAAATTTATTTCTATTTTTAATGAATTTTTCGAAAATTAGAAAACTAAAATAATTAAATCCGTCGCTAAAGGCTATAGCAACAGTTTCTGTCGTAGTAGGTGTTCTTGAGGTTCAAGAACACCTACAATCAGTTGCTAACGTGCTTACTTTGACCGTTCATTACTCGTTATACATGATGTTTCTGGGCATGATTTTGTAATGATCATGTAGTATGGATGTAATACTACACAAATCATCAACTAACAGGGTCATATGGTAACATACACGCAAGATTTGGAGGTCTAAAGTGGTTGTCAGGCCCTTCTTGGGTTTTCTGGGTTACCCAGAAACCTAGGCAATGCTTGATAGCTACTTTGTATCTTAATTTAATCAAGTTCTGTGTGATTTTATGGCGTTCTAATGGTTCAGGATTGTAGTATACATGTCAGAGTACATAAATCAATCATCTGGTCAGTCAAACTACAACATAATCATAAAATAGCATTCGGTCAAACCTTGTCAGAAGTGATTTTCTTAAGCTTTCTGGGTTTCCCAGAAAACCGAGTTCGTGAATGAGCTAGCTAGTTTGACCATCATTTATTTTCATTCTGTTGTTTATCTAAGTGATATAGGAGCATGAATCTGTAGTACACATACAAGAGTATAACCCAAATGCACTAACACAAGCAAAACAACAAACACATGCAAGATCTGGGCCCATGAACTTGTTGTCAGAAACTGATGAACAAGTTCTGGGTTACCCAGAAATTAGAAAGTCATGGTCGAGTAGGCTACTTTGACCATCCACTACTTACAATCTGTTGATTGTTTGAGTTATATAAAGGCATGGATCTAGAGTCTATCTAACAGGCTACATACTAGATACAATAATATCTCCACATCTCCTAACATCTGACAGATATTAGCCTTAGAAAATCTTGTTAGACACTGGTATTGAGTTTTTGGGTTACCTAGAAACTCTTGGTCATGCTAAGTCAACTGGGTTTACCAAGAATATTTTGTATTCTGGACATGATCTAAGCATGATTTCAAGTCCAGATCAAAGTCCTTATAGCAAATTACAAGTCTAAAACAGAAAGCACCCAAAATCATTAACAAAAAAGAATCTATAGCCTCTGACTTTTGCTTGTCAGACAAAATTTAGATTTCAAAGGCAGTTTTGAAAACTTTGATTTTAAAGCACTTTAAGACTATAGATCTATGATATAACATTATAGATCATCATATAACATCTTCTAGCATGCATCTAAACATTTAAACACAAAATTTATCCTAACATGTAAGATCAAATTAATAGTGCTAGGGTTTTATACCTCTCTCTTGAAGATGCTTTGATCTTGCTCTATACAACTGATCTTGGTGTTCCAGGGGGTGGTTTAGGGACTAAATACTTAGAAAATTCGTAGCTTTGGGAGAGAGAAGGTTTGGTTGGGTGATAGCTAGCAAATGAGCTTTTTCTTTTGATTTTCTCTCTCTTTAAATCTATATACTTTGATGCATTGAACCTAATCTTGCAAGGTGGCATAAGAGATAACAATTTGGCTGAGATTTTTAATCACATGGGATATCTAACATGGTGTGTCATGCAATTCTAGAACAATCTATTAACTTAAGCTTTAAGTAAAGGGTAATTTGGTCATTTTTCACACTAAAGGGTATTTTGGTCTTTTTCCTCTAAAATTGAAGGGTAGTTTGGTAATTTCATATATTTCTAATAAATTTTAATCTTAAGATTTGCTAATTAACATTAGGGCATGCTAATTTCCAATTAAGGTTTGAAAATTAGGGTTTAGGATTTCTCGATATTGAAATTAGGGTTTCACATTTAATAATTAGGGTTTCTACATCATCGTTAGGGTTTTCCCTAATTAGATTCATATTCACTAACATATCTCCTTGATCACAGATACCTGATTAATAATCAGTCTTAGTTTCCTATTTGGGGTTTGAATTAGGGTTTATCATTTAAACTTAAGGTTTTCTAATACTTTGCTATTTCTGATCACCACTGAACAATCCACACATACAGTACATATATAACATATTGAAATATAATTATTATATACTAATATTCTCATTCCTTGTTCATAATCCATGAATTAGGGTTATGGACCATATCCGACTTAACTTTCATTATTAGTCAACTTAAAAAAATTTAAATTGACTATCCTGTTAAATCCATATCACTTATATTCAAGATATTATTCATGCTACCAATCTTAATAAAATAATAATAATAATTTATTTGTAAAAAAATACAGATATAATTATTCGAAAATTTTCGGGTCTTTACAGCCCACATAGATGTCTTCCTTGATAGTCAGCCGTATTGATCACACCCCACCAGTATTGGTGGCCTCATGCTTGAGATCGTGGTATGATAGTGTATCCCCTTCATTCAGGGTGATTGCAGATCATCTATTACAGTATTACATGACTCTCCTGACGTTATAGGTTCCATTGGGCTTTGTAGATGGCATGTTAGAGCATTGGGTACCAGAAAGGCAGGTTTTTCGATTTGGGACCCATGAGTTGACTCCTACCTTGGAGGAGTATGAGCAGTTGATGGCTTTGCCCTTCGACAGGCCTTACGCTCGGATGGTTGTCGGAGATATGCGTCGGCAGTTCATGACCCTCACCGGGTTGCGGTGTAGAGTTGTGCAAGATGAGATTACATCCGGTCATGTAGTGTCCTAGCATTTTCTGACAGATAAATTTGGCTCAGTGGACAGTTATGCACGATACTCTGGGGATTTCACCATGCCAGAGGATCAGTGGCATATGGCCAGAGTAGATGTTCTTGTGATGTGCGTAGTGGCCTATGTGTACATGCCACTGTATATGGATGAGCTGGACATCGGTGTTGTCATGGCAGTGAGAGCTCTCAGGGAGGGACATACCATTATTTCTATGATTGTGGCAGAGACATTGAGGTCAGTCACGTACTGCAGCATCCACCCTGTAGAGATATTTACAAGCAGCTCGATCATGTTGTATGTGTGGTTCATGTCACACCTGAGACCGATTGGCACATTCCGACGGCATGTGTATTGTTTTTCCCATGAGATAGCCATCTTTTACCCCTTTCAGCCTGCGGAGTGTATAAACGCTGCATCTTGGTCGATGTTCTTGGTAGGGATTGGAGATTCATTTGGCATTTTGCCATGTATAAGGCTCAGCTCTGTGACGCCACCAAATTCAGGTACTTGAAACCCGAACTCAGTGCTTCACGATACCATTTCTATGAGCGGAATAATACTAATAATAATAACAATAATTTAAATATCAAACTTAATTTACATAAATCAGAGTCTCAATCCCAGGTACGCGACCTTTAAACATTCATTACATCATAGATAATAAATATCATTGTCTTTATAAACTTTAACTATTACACAGAATATTATAAGACTCATTCGAACAGCTTTCCTTTCCCCTTGTTCTTGCCTGAGCCCTCAGGTTGGTCATACTTAGCTAAAAATATTAAAATTTAAAGCAAGAATGAGCAATTGTTGCCCAGCAAGTAATAGCAACAATAAATATTAGCTGAAAGGATTAAATATTTTCTTTGAATGACACTTCTATAATAAATCAACAATTGTGAAGTAAGCTGAACCAATAATAACAACAAATCAATTCTATATCAAATTTTTTGAACTACGTACTGACTATAACTAGAGATTAGTCGATAGACAAATGAACATTATTTTCAATTTTCGATAAGGTTTAACAGAAATTCATCTACAAACCGTCATAACTTACAGGCACGGGGGATGATTAGCCCGTTATGCCCTGTATTGATCAATACTACATGCAAGAACGATAATATCGTTCATCTTATCCACCTTAAGTGCACAAAAGTTTTCACATATTCGAGATGTTCATACTTAGTCGAAAATTCGAACCAAAACAATATGGTTGGATACAATAAAGTTCTATCTTGCTCAACAATATTTTTTTTTAAGTTTATGTCTAGTTGAATCAAATAGCTTAGACGACTTTTAAGTCATCGTATCCATACTGGAAATGAATAATTATATATCAACATGTGATTAAATACAATGATTATCCAAGTGAGGACACTTGTATGACCATATTTGAAAATTTACGCACAGAATAAATATTTGGCACAATAATAATAATATTCTGAAATATTCTTACTCATGTCCATTGCATAAAGTAAATGCAAAGGTAGGATACTTGCCTGAGCTGCTGCTTACAATAACGCAACTTATATTTATCTTTTATATCGAAACCTATCATTAATAAGATCATTCGTTAGATTAGAATAATATATCATATCTCATTGTATTGCCATTTGCAGTCATCACATAACCGAATCACATTGTCACATAAGTTTAACAATCATTGATTCACAAACAAATACTTATCTAGTCAAATTATATAAGTCTAGATCGATTTCTGAGACATGTCGGTGTACCGATGACTTTATCGGGTAATTATTAAGTCTAAAACTCTATTATGTAGTTCAATATTCATTTAGATAATTTAAATATCAGTCATACTATCTTTCATAGCCTGATAATAATTTTTAAATAATTATTATAATTTATCATGATTTTTCAAACACTAGAATCATTATTAAATGATTTAAATATTAAATAATTCTATTATCATTAATATTTAATTAATGTTAAATTATTAATGAAACCATTATAAAAATATTAAAATTATTTATAATAACTCAAATTTTTTTTAAAACATATTTATTACCCTTAAATGATTTTTAAAACATTTAAACTTATTTTTTAATAATTACTATTAATATTTAAATATTAATGTGTTATTTATCAAAATATTAAAAGTTATTAATTATAACTTAAAATATTTATATCCTCTTTAAATGATTTATAAATTAATAAAATCATTTTAAAACTATTTATTGAATATAACTATTAAATAACTCTAATATCATTAATAGTTAATAAATAATAAAATTTACCTTTAAATATTGAAAGTTATATTTCATAACTTAAAATATCATTAAACTCTTTATTTTCATTTAAATTAATTTTTCTAATATTAAAATTATTTTTAAACTAATTTATTTAATACATTTATTAAATAACTTAATTATCACTAATGTTAATTTATTAATGAAATTCATCACAAAATATTAAAAGTTATAAAAAAATAACTTAAAATATTTTCTTATACCATAATATAATTTTAAATGATTTTTCAGATATAAAAATCATTTTAAAATAATTTATTTAATATAACAATTAAATAAATTAAATACCTTTAATATCCCAAAATATTAATTATTTATGAAATATATTCAAAATTAGTAAAAACTAAATTTTTGGCTTTAAAATAATTTTTAGTAATTTATTATGTATTTTTAATAATTTAAAAATAATTTTCTCTAATTATTTAATAAAATAATAAATTTCAAAAATTAAGTGTCGCTAAAGGGCTCTATAGTGACGAAACAATCGCTATAGGTGTTCTTGAGCCTGCTCAGATCTTCATAGTAAGTTAATAAGGTACCATGTTTGATCAGCTACAGTTCTTTGATCCTTAAGTTTTATGGGTTGCTAAAGTTTTAAGAATGTAGTATTCATGTAATACTACAACCACAAACTGATTTTATGGCCATAATAGATCACAACAAAGAGATATAATATCTCAAAGTTGTTGTTAGAGGCTGTTCTTCATTTCTGGGTTACCCAGAAATGTAGAACAGTTCATGTTCATACTTTTAGGTCCTTATAACTTGCGTTCTGTACCTTGTTTGTGTGATATAATGATTCCGGGTTGTAGACAACATGTAAGACAACAAATCCATTTCATAAAAATAGTATAACCACAACAGAATCAACTGATCAAAGCCGGTCAAACTATGTCAGAGATCACGATCTTGAGTTTTCTGGGTTACCCAGAAAACACAAGCCGTGATCGTCTGGCCTACTTTGACCAGCCACTGTACTCAACACGTTTGATGATTAGGAGTTAAACTAGCATGAATCTACAGTCCATATACTAAACTATAAACTACATACAACTACAAACATAAATCAACAACATAATGAAAGATCTGGGGTCACAAACGTACTGTCAGACAGTTCTTGGGTTTTCTGGGTAACCCAGAAACCCAGGCAGTGTCATGGTGCCACTTTCAAGCTCATTTAATCAGGTGTTCTGGTCATTAGTAAAGTGTTTTTATGGTCGAAGTATGTACTACACATGACAAGGAACACATGGTTATCAACAGATCGGCTTAACAATAACGAGATCACAAGTTATGATTCGGTCAAAGGCTGTCAGAAAACTTGTCCATACAGTTTCTGGGTTTTCCAGAAACTCAATCCCTGACCGAGTGACCTAGTTTGACAGTCCATTAAATCCAACATACGTAATGTTTTAGTGATATAAAGGCATAACCATGAAGTACAAATAACATAGTTCAACTTAGAAGTAACAACAATAACAAACTAACAAACAACTGAAAAATCTGAGGCTATGCACATGTTATCAGGCTGTTCTGGGCACATTCTGGGTTTTCCAGATTTTAGAAAGTCATGGTCGGTCAACGACCTTTGACCATTAATAACTTGAAATATAAACATGATCTACACTTGATTCCAGTTCCAAATCAAAGCTCTTATAACAGAGTACAACTACAAACTTTCAAAACACAAAAATCATTAACGATCACTGACATATAAGGTCTGACATTTGTTGTCAGACAAAAAAAAATATTTTCCAGATTTTGGAAAATATCAAATTCGAGCCTATAGATGTTATGGATCTAACATCTATCAACCCAGATCATCGATATACACTACATACAACATGTTTAACACAAAAAAACTAACCTCTAACATGGAAACCAAGATCAGATTCTAGGGTTAGTTTTTATACCTTTAAGAACAAACTCTTGAATCTAAGCTTCTAATCTGCTAAGAGTGTTAGTGGGGCTTGTTTTTGGGACTGAAATGCCTTATATTTTCGGAGGTTTGGGAGAGAGAAAAGTTGTTTGAGAGCTAGATAGCCAAATGAGCAACTTCAGTAACTTTCTCTCTCTTAATATATATGTATAACTTGTATGCAATGATCTTGGCTGGTTAAATGACTGATAGCTAGAGTGTTATATCTCATAGCTAGACTAGGTTGATGACTTGCCAAGATTTGGCAAGATTTGCTAGCAATAATTCAAGAGTGGGACAAAAAGGGTATAATGGTCATTTTGCTAGTAATTTTAATGGTATTCTTGTCCATGGAGCTTGAATCTAGGGATTAATCACTAGATTTTTAAACCTTAAGGTTTCCCAAATAATTTCTAGGGTTTGAAAAATTAAGTTTAAGGTTTAATAAAATTTTAATTAGAACACGCTAATTAAAATTAGGGTTTTTAATAGAAAATTAGGGTTTTAAATAATTAGGGTTTCTTGATATTATTAGGTTTCCCCAAATCATGAATTAAGGTTTCCTAATTAACATTACAATTTACTAACATAATAAATAGGGTTTCTAACTTAGCCATTAGGGTTCCTAATTACCAAATTAGGACTTCTAATTTAAGAATTATGGTTTATAAGTAATAATTAGGATTTCCCTAATTATCATTAAATTCCAAAATACCTAAACTTAATTATAATAACACAGTTACATAACAATCTCGAACTCATAATTGAGTTTCAAAATAGGGTTTAACAAATTGATATAAGGGTTTTGACATTATACACCATAATTGACCAACTAGTATCAATACACATATACGGTATATATTTATAACACTGAAAAATAATATTATATTTAATATAATACTCCCTCCGTTCCAAATTATCTGCTGTTTTAGCAAATAAAATTTGTCCCACAATATCTGCATTTTCAAGATTTCAATACATTTTTTCCATTTGTTTTCCAAGTTTGCCCCTTTACCCTAATTAATGATAGTCATTACTCTCATTCATGTATCTCCTCTTTTTAAGCATCTTTTCATATTCCCACCAATAAGGATTCATGCACAGAAAATAAAAAAATCAGCACATAAGGGTATTTTAGTATTTTTATCACACATATTGGTATGTGTGTAAAACTCTAGAAAAACAGATAATTTGAGACGGAGGGAGTATTATTATTCTCATTCATTGCTCAAAATCCAAAATTAAGGTTTGGATTCCATATCTGATTTATCTTTCATATATAACATTATTAATTAAGTTAAAATAATTAACTTAATAATCTGAACTAAAATTCATATGACAAAATAGTATTATAATAATCCTAATAATCATTTCATATATTATTTAAATAATGTAAAAATCATATTTTCATAGAAAATAAATAATAAAGACATTTCTACTATAAAATTAATTATTATCAGAATATACTTTATAATAATTAATAATTCTAAAATAAAATTATTTGAAATTATTCATGTAATAAATAAATTTTTATTTATCATAAATATATATACACATTACTTGGCACATATTCTCACTTTTAAAATAATAATAATAAAAAATTTATATGCAAAATTTCTTATTTATTTATATAAAAAATATCGGGTTATTACATTTACCCTCCCTTATAAAGATTCCGTTCCCGGAATCACCGTTTTAAAACTTATACATACAAGGGTATATAGCATATCCTATCATTGCAAGTAGATTTCGATCGTATTTGATCGAACTAAACTTTAACTATTCAACATAAAACTTGTCTATCTGATTATACGAAATTTTGTTTTCTTAAAGAGCTCAAATTCCTCCTTCAAAATTTTCTTATAAATAATTTGCTATATATAGGAAAATCATATATATACAAAAATAAAAGTTGTTCGAATAATACCTAGAGTTCTATTCCCAGCTGCCACAGTATCTTGGACCGTCATATTGAAGACTCTCGCGGTTGCTTTTGTTGGTTTGTTAGTTGAAGTCGGTCTTGTGATCGTCAGAGTTCCGCTGCCTTTCCCCGTGGTTACACTCCCTGCCTCCATTCTCCTTTTTGGACAATCCTTCACTTTATGCTCCGTAGACCCACACAGAAAACACCCACTGTTCATCCTTGGGTTGGGCCAGTTGGGAGAGATATGGCCCTCCTGCCCGCACTTGTAACATACAAACTTACCCTTTAGACACTCACCGGAGTGATTCTTCCCACATTTCCCACACTGAACTACCTACTTCTTTACACCTTCCTGTTTCACCTGAATATTCCTAAAATTATTCCCCTTTCTTTTCTCACCCCTATTTCCAGTATTACTTTCCACCTTAACAGCTCCTTCGACCTTGCCCTTATTCCTTTTCTCCTTGTTGTAGAGGCTCATGGCCTCACTCTCTTCTTTGGCTATGATAGCCTTCTCCATGAGTGCTGCAAAAGTGCTTATCTGTAACACTGCCACTTTGTTGTAGAACTAGGGTTTTAATCCCAGCTCGAACCTTCTTGCATTCCTAGCCTCCGTATCCACTTGGTGTGGAGCGAACCTAGCCAATTCATTGAACTTTGCGTCATATTCTGCAACAGTCATGTTATCCTACTTTAACTCAAGAAATTTCACCTCCATCCTAGCCTACATGCTAGCTGAGAGATAGCTTTCAAAAAACAAAGTCTTAAACCTAGCCCAAGTTACCACCTCTTCTCCAACCCTCGCTTGATTTACTTCCCACCAAAAGTTCGCCTCCCCTTTCATCATATAGGTGGCAAAAGCGGTCTTTTGCCCTTCATCTATCCTAGTAATTATGAACACCTTTTCTATCTCGTTAACCCATGTCTGGGCTTCTATAGGGTCAGCTGTTCCCCTGAATTCTGGTGGTCCTACTGCTTTGAAGTCTTTAAAATTTGCCAAACGATTGTCTGGCTGGTTCCTTGCAGCTGGTATTCCCTGCTGCATATCCTGAGCTACCATATTTGCAAAGTTTTGCATCGGGTCTGGTTGTTGTCCCCCAGCGTTGTTGACAGATTCTTCTGCCATTTGATTTCGTGTTCTACGTCTTGGCGGCATTATCTGATAAAATCTTAAATTTAACCTACATTCTAAACCTTATTGTATAAATTTAACATGCAACACTAAGTTTTATACAAAACTTATTCCATTAATCAAACATAGATTCATATTCATTCAACTAAGTCATAGCACTTTACATATCATAACACATACTGCTATCCCTTTGTGACCACAAAAGTCGGGATTCTTTACAACAACTTGTACAAAAGTTTGAGAATATTACATTACATACGCATACTTATTATGGAATATGCATAATCTAATAGTACTTATACTATTGGTTCACTATGCCTTTTTCTGGATCTTGGACAACCTTTTGCCTGATGACCTTCTATCCCACAAATAAAATAGCCACCTTGCTTTGGATTGGGACAATGAGGATAGATATGTCCCTCATGTCCGTAATTATAGCAAACCATCTCTCATTTTCGGCACAAGCCTTCATGTTTCTTATCACAGTTTGTACACTTTTCTATTCGGTTAAGATTCCCTTGGTTGTTATCAGGATTTCCTAAGTCACGGTCTTTCATCTTTTTTTCCCCTTCTTTCTTGGAGCTGCACACGATTTGTTGCTTCTGGCTCCCATCTAATCAATTTTGATTTTAAGGTTATCTTGTTCTTCCATAGTTTCTATTAACGCCTTTCGCAATTGACTATTTAATAGCTTTTCTATTTCCCACAACTTTTCCAGAGAAGAAACCTGGTTCCTCAGATTCTGCACTTCCGTTGATGCTTGCTCAGCTCCAACTTTGGTGTCCGAATCACTATCTGTTAGTTCTATTATTTCTGGATCTGGTACTATATTTTCCCACACCACCACCTCATCAAGGTTGCTTGCACTGTGAGCCTCTATTTCAGCTATTGGCTTTGATATTGACTCCTTCTTTACCATCTGAGGGTATCCTAATTCTTTTCTACCTGACATCTATACACAAATTATTTCGATTAGCATATAGTATATACACACAGCAAATAATAATTTTATAAAAGTTATCTTTTATTTTGTTTAACGATGAATTTATTCAATTCATCTCTTTTTAAACTATATATGAGTTATTTGTATTTTTAACGTTTCCCTCTGTTCTAAGGTTATTGCCTAAGGTGTATCCCACCTAAGGTTTCTAACCCTAAGCTCTGATACCAACCTGTGACGCCCCCAAATTCAGGTATTTGAAACCCGAACTCAGTGCTTCACGATACCATTTCTATGAGCGGAATAATACTAATAATAATAACAATAATTTAAATATCAAACTTAATTTACATAAATCAGAGTCTCAATCCCACGTACGCGACCTTTAAACATTCATTACATCATAGATAATAAATTTCATTGTTTTAATAAACTTTAACTATTATACAGAATATTATAAAACTCATTCGAACAGCTTTCATTTCCCCTTGTTCTTGCCTGAGCCCTCGGGTAGATCATACTTAGCTAAAAACATTAAAATTTAAAGCAAGAATGAGCATTTGATTGCCCAACAAGTAATAGCAACAATAAATATTAGCTGAAAGGATTAAGTGTTTTCTTTGAATGACACTTCTATAATAAATCAACAATTGTGAAGTAAGCTGAACCAATAATAACAACAAATCAATTCTATATCAAATTTTTTAAACTGCGTACTGACTATAACTGGAGATCAGTCGATAGACGTCATAACTTACAGGTACGGGGGATGATAAGCCCGTTATGCCCTGTATTGATCAATACTACATGCAAGAACGATAATATCGTTCATCTTATCCACCTTAAGTACACAAAAGTTTTCTCATGTTCGAGATGTTCATACTTAGTCGAAAATCCGAACCAAAACAATCTAGTTGGATACAATAAAGTTATATCTTGCTCAACAATATTTTTTTAAGTTTATGTCTAGTTGAATCAAATAGTTTAGAAGACTTTTAAGTCATCGTATCCACACTTGAAATGAATAAGTATGTATCAACATGTGATTAAATACTATGATTATCCAAGTGAGGACACTTGTATAACCATATTTGGAAATTTACGAACAAAATAAATATCTGGCACAATAATAATAATATTCTGAAATATTCTTACTCATGTCCATTGTATAAAGTAAATGCAAATGTAGTATACTTGCTTGAGCTGCTGCTTACAATAACGCAACTTAGATTTATCTTTTTTATCGAAACCTATCATTAATAAGATCATTTGTTCGATTAGAATAATATATCATATCTCATAATACTGCCATTTGCAGTCAGCACATAACCTAATCACATTGTCACATAAGTTTAACAGTCATTAATTCACAAATAAATATTTATCTAGTCAAATTATATAAGTCTAGATCAATTTCTGAGACATGTCGATGTACCGACGACTTTATTGGGTAATTATAGAGTCTAAAACTCTATTTTGAAGTTCAATATTCGTTTAGATAATTTAAATATCAGTCATATTATCTTTCATAGCCTTATAATAATTTTTAAATAATTATTATAATTTATCATGATTTTTTAAACTCTGGAATCATTATTAAATGATTTAAATATTAAATAATTCTATTATCATTACTATTTAATTAATATTAAATTATTAATGAAACCATTACAAAAATATTAAAGTTATTTATAATAACTCAAAATATTTTTAAAACATGTTTATTACCCTTAAATGATTTTAAAAACACTTAAAATTATTTTTAAATAATTACTATTAATATTTAAATATTAATGTGTTATTTATCAAAATATTAAAAGTCATTAATTATAATTTAAAATATTTTTAAAATATTTATATCCTCTTTAAATTATTTATAAATTAATAAAACTATTTTAAAACAATTTATTGAATATAACTATTAAATAACTCTAATATCATTAATAGTTAATAAATAATAAAATTTACCTTTAAATATTAAAAGTTATATTTTATAACTTAAAATATTTTTAAACTCTTTATTTTCATTTAAATTAATTTTTCTAATATTAAAATCATTTTTAAACTAATTTATTTAATACATTTATAAAATAACTTAATTATCATTAATGTTAATTTATTAATAAAATTCATCACAAAATATTAAAAGTTATAAAAAAATAACTTAAAATATTTTTTTATACCATAATATAATTTTAAATGATTTTTTAGATATAAAAATCATTTTTAAATAATTTATTTAATATAAAAATTAAATAAATTAAATACCTTTAATATCTTAAAATATTAATTATTTATGAAATATATTCAAAATTAGTAAAAACTAAATTTTTTTGGCTTTAAAATAATTTTTGATAATTTATTATGTATTTTTAATAATTTAAAACTAACTTTCTCTAATTATTTCATAAAGCAATAATTTTCAGAAATTAAGTGTCGCTAAAGGGCCCTATAGCGACGAAACTGTCGCTGTAGGTGTTCTTGAGCCTGCTCAGATCTTCATAGTCAGTTAATAAGGTACCATGTTTGACCAGCTACAGTTCTTTGATCCTTAAGTTTTATGGGTTGCTAAAATTTTAAGAATGTAGTATTCATGTAATACTACAACCACAAACTGATTTCATGGCCATAATAGATCACAACAAAGAGATATAATCTCTCAAAGTTGTTGTCAGAGGTTGTTCTTCATTTCTGGAGTGACGCCCCCAAAATTAGGTATACATCACCCATCTTGAGTCGCCAGCTACATGCTACAGAATTCAAATACAACTTAATAATACAACTGTCGTATACAATACGACAGAACATAAACTGTGAGTTTGAATACAAATATTGTCTTCTAGAGAGTATCCATACTCAAAAGGAGTCCTCATTACAATTATTATCACACTATTACATAGAATAGTGAGGACTACTAATGCTATCATCTAGGACCATCAGTCTATTCCCCGACTAGTCCCAGCTACGTTCTCATTTCCTAAAGAGAACAGTGAAAGAAAGGGTGAGCTCAACTAGCCCAGTAAGAAATATTATGACTAAGATAATGCAGAATAAATTATCATTAGTCTTCAACAATGTTAAACTGATAAAATACAATAGACATCAAGTTTAACTGCAGCGGAACCAACAATTCATTAAAAGAGTCAAGTAGAGAATAAAATCTACTATCTTTTATGATTTAAAAGGTTTTTCATGACTTTTATCGCTGAGAATCAGCTTAAAAAATAATACACATCATCGAATCACCCCTGCACTACGGCCAAGGATATTCTTTAGTATCACGACCACGAATTATCCATGCACTACGGGACAAAGATAATCGTGTTTTCATCAACGGTCCTGATCATGCCATAAAACAATTCATCTTTGCACTACGGCTAAAGAGAATCAATAGCCATAATCATACCAAAAACTGTCTATCAATGCACTACGGGCCAATGAGGACTTTTTTCACATCATTTGTAACATTACGGTCATGATTACACCGAATAATCCTTGGTCATAATCATACCAAGTCCATCTATGCACTATAGGCCACAGATGACTTTCAACATAATATAAACATGAGGATGATGACAATGATATAAGAATTCAATAAAACATGTTCAAGAATTAATTTGTCCAGGAACCAATAACGTCCAAATTGTCAACATGATACTTTTGTGTAGAGTAAAATTCAAGAATGCTCAGAAGAATATTTCCATGAAAAGATACTGGATGAAGCGCAAATATCAAGGATATTCTACTAATTTCATGGAGTATAGAAGTCAAAACTTTAACCAACTGAGTATAAAAAAGAATGGAATAACAAAAGAAATCACCATGCATGCGGTACTTCGCATAGACAGGTTATTCCAACAGAATAATAATAACGGAACCAGGTCAGGTGAAATTCACACCGACAGGATGTTCCAACAGAATAATAAAGACGGAACCAGGTCCGGTGTAAAACGCACAGACAGGATATTTCGACAGAATAATAAATAATGGGACCAGGTCCGGCGTAAAACACACAGACAGGAAATTTCGACAGAATAATAAATAATAGAACCAGGTCCGGCGTAAACGAACAGACAGGATATTCCGACAGAATAATAAAGAACAGAATAATAGAAGAATTTCACCATGTATGCGGTACTTCGCAAAAATAGGTTATTCCAACAGAATAATAAAAAATAAAATAACAGAAGTTCTCTTCATGAATACAAAAGAAATAACACCCCTTACGGGTACAACAAATAATATCACTTACCGTTTTAAAGAAGAACTGAAATAAAGAAGTAGTTAAGTAGCAGAATACTTTTCTACTTTCTCTCTATAGTTTCTCTCTATAGTTTCTCTCTCTAGAGTTCAGTGAATTCGTAAGAAAATAATAAAAGAATGAGCTTCTATTTATAGGAAAATGGAATGCATAGTAACTAATCCATGAACGGTCCAGATTGATTTACTTTAATCTGACGGTCCATATTTAAAGAATTTTTTTAAATAAAATATAATATATTCTATTTATAGAATAACTTTAATAAAGTATTCTGTTTATATAAAGAGATGTTTCTGTTTTATTACGTTAATAATATGATTAAAACAAAACTTCATTATCGCTAAATAATTCATATTATTAATTGACAATAATTGAATCAAACTGAGTGACTTCTCACATAAGTATTAATAATCAATACCGTGTGCTACTATGCAACCACACGTATTACTGTACTTTTACTATCGAGTAGTTCAATAGTATCAACGGTAAAACTTCCGCCGTTATTTTTAATAAAATATTTTTGTCATTTTCTCAATCCGACAATAATTTCGTTGTGGGGTCCACTAATAATTGTGTCGTCGTACGAATATTCTCCGACAAAAATAATATTCCCCGACTAATCGAATATAATACAACAACTTGCATACTTTGCAAAATTTATAAATACTACCCACAGCTATAACATTATCTCAAATTCACACCATAATATTTAAAAAAATATTTCGAAAAAATTAAATCTTTATTCATAAAATCTGGGGTTTCACAATCTCCCCTCCTTATGAAATTTTGCCCTCGAAATTTACGTACGTACCTGGTATGTCGAACAGATGAGGATACCTTGACTTCACTTCAAATTCTAACTCTTGATGTATAACCTTTGAGCGTCGAATATGATCCTTCTTATCCAAGATGTTAACACGTATCTTCTCATACGTTAAATCTTCTGCAATCTCGTCTAGTTTTAATTCAATAATGTGGTTCAGGTCGTCCACATATATACGTAACATCGATACGTGAAAAACGTTATGAACACGCGACATACTTGGCGATAACATGAGTCTATAGGCCACAGTTCCTACTCGATCAAGGATTTCAAATGGGCCAATTAAATCGAGGGTTGAGATTTCCCCTCTTCGTCGATTCTTGCTTCTAGAATAACGCCCTCTTGAACCTTCTTCTTCACATTCATCAGCTCTGAGTATGTAGCTTAAGCGGCTTTAACTTTATCGATTAAAGTCGATTCTAATCGTATATTCGTTATCTTCACGTGGGTCCCTAGAGTCTTTAACTCTATCTTCATCATTTGTAAGTTATACAAAATGGGTCTTTGTGTTAACAACATCTCACTCGCATACAATCTTCTACTCAACGCGTCAGCTACCACGTTCTCACTTCCACGATGACATTGAATGGTACAATCGTAATCCTCAACAGCTCGAGCCAACGTCTTTGGCGCATAATACATTAGTTTTAGTTGAAGAAATATTTGAGGGTTTAAGAAATGGGTTTTGTACTGGGGTCAATACAAAATTCGATTTCACACTCTTGGGTAGGCTAAGAAGTCTTCAAGAATATGTCAGGAACTTTATTAATAATAGAAATATCATTCAAAACTGTGACCCTCATCCAAGACTTGGATAACACGTCACCTTGATACCTATCAACTTGTCATCGTCATTCACGACGTCGCCTATAGAAAGTCTGGCTTCGGTGCATTCCACACAAGGAAGTCAACAACGAAAGGATCGGACTCTTTACTTTTGGCTTGATATGACAATGATTGACTTTAGTGGTTTGGTTACTTTGAATTCGCATAACAGGTTGGTTAGGAGTATGAAAGTTAACAACCTTACGAAAAGCATGATGAGCCGTTAACCAATCGTTTCTAAAAATCACATCAAAGGAAAGTATTTTCAAAGAGATAAGATCAATAGGTAACGTGAAAGTGTTGATTTGAACAAGATTTATAAACAGTGGAGGTAACGAAGGTTTCTCCCAACTAAGTTTAAACAGATATATAAAAGTCTAACTTCTCCGGAGTTAACTTCAAACATTGAACACAAGTAGGTGAAATAAAAGAGTGAGTAGAACCGGTATCTAACACTGTATAGACTTCGCAAGAGTTTATGACTAACATACCCGTGATAATTTTATTCAGGTTCCTCGTCACGAAAAAAAATGCTCTCTTAAACTACCGACTTTGGCTTGTCTGGGACATCCTTTGGCATCACTATTCCAGCTGGACTTGACTTCATCATACGACAAAATCGAGGTAGGTGACCTTCTCTTCCGCAATTAAAACACGCTTTGGATTGCTACGTACAGTTTAGACGGATGTGTCCCTCCTGTCCGCATTTGAAACGTACGACCGGTGGTCGTTCTTCTTCCTTTGAAACGGGTGCTAGTACCGACGTCTTCACGTCATTGTTGAACCTTCTCTTCTTGAAATGTCCATTCTTATTGTTTTGGCCATGATTATCATCGAAGTGGTTACCATTTTTGACATGTTGATTCCCTCCATGCTTATTATCACCGCTTTGATGACTGTTATCACCAGTATTATCATTTTATCGATTGCTCTCTTTTGGTTGCGTTGACTCGTTATCACGTTCTACTAACTGAGCCCTATTTACAATATCTAAAAACAAACACAGTTTATGAGAAATCAGATATTGACATATCTCCGGCTTCAAACCTCTTAAAAATATCCGCGTCATTCATTCTTCATTATCAACCAAGTGGGATGCAAATCAGGACAACTCGGCAAACTTGGCTTCGTACTGCGACACGGTCATGTTGTTTTGATCTAACTTGATAAATTCCACCTCCTTCATGTGACAAATGCTTTCGAGAAAGTACTTGTCGTTGAACAGCTCCTGGAATTTCTCCCAAGACATCTTGAGTGCATCAGGCTGGGTACGTTTTACAGATTCCCACCAGTGATCTGCCTCTTTACGCAACATAAAGGTGGCAAAGAGAACCTTTTGCTCCTCAAAGAATCCCAAGATATCAAATATCTTGGTGATCTGCTTTAACCACGTCTCCGCCTTAAGTGGTTCTGGCTTTCCCAAAAACTCCGGTGGTCCCAGCTCCTTGAATTGCTTAACGGTGACCAACCGTGGGTTGCCATTGTTTCCTCCCGCATTATGAACAGGAGCCGCCTTCGCCTGATATTGCATGAATTCTAAAAAGCTCTTAAACGTACCGTCATTCGTCAATTGTTGTTTACATGAGGATTATTATCTTCCTGTTGAACATTGTCCTGATTATTGATTTGTGGAGACTCAACGGTCTTCTATGCTTCATTGCTTATCACAACATTTTCAGATGCCATTTTCAAATACTGCAACAAAACAAGGGTTAATTAACATATCACATATTATCCCTATACTCTGACAGACCAATTAAATACCAAATAAACTTAGGTAGGTCATACTAGCGAAAGAATTCCCCCGTCTCTCCCCTCCTAGTTCTTGCCTCACATCTCAGCCAGGGATCATATCCCTAAGCTCTGATACCAACTGTGACGCCTCCAAAATTAGGTATACATCACCCATCTTGAGTCGCCAGATACATGGTACAGAATTCAAATACAACTTAATAATACAATTGTCGTGTACAATACGACAGAACATAAACTGTGAGTTTGAATACAAATATTATCTTCTAGAGAGTATCCATACTCAAAAGGAGTCCTCATTACAATTATTATCACACAATTACATAGAATAGTGAGGACTACTAATGCTGTCATCTAGGACCATCACTCTGTTCCCCGACTAGTCCCAGCTACATTCTCATTTCCTGAAGAGAATAGTGAAAGAAAGGGTGAGCTCAACTAGCCCAGTAAGAAATATTATGACTAAGATAATGCAGAATAAATTATCATTAGTCTTCAACAATGTTAAACTGATAAAATACAATAGACATCAAGTTTAACTGCAGCGGAACCAATAATCCATTAAAAGAGTCAAGTAGAGAATAAAATATACTATTTTTTATGATTTAAAAAGTTTTTCATGACTTTTATCGCTGAGACTCAGCTTAAAAAATAATCCACATCATCGAATCACCCCTGCACTACGGCCAAGGATATTCTTTAGTATCACGACCACGAATTATCCACGCACTACGGGCCAAAGATAATCGTGTTTTCATCAACGGTCCTGATCATGCCATAAAACAATTCATCTTTGCACTACGGCTAAAGAGAATTCATAGCCATAATCATACCAAAAACTGTCCATCAATGCACTACGGGCCAATGAAAATTTTTTCCATATCATTTGTAATATTACGGTCATGATTACACCGAATAATCCCTAGTCATAATCATACCAAGTCCATCTATGCACTACAGGCCACAGATGACTTTCAACATAATATAAACATGAGGATGATGATAATGATATTAGAATTCAATAAAACATGTTCAAGAATTAATTTGTCCAGGAACCAATAACGTCCAAATTGTCAACATGATACTTTTGTGTAGAGTAAAATTTAAGAATGCTCAGAAGAATATTTCCATGAAAAGATACTGGATGAAGCACAAATATCAAGGATATTCTACTAATTTCATGGAGTATAGAAGTCAAAACTTTAACCAACTGAGTATAATAAAGAATGGAATAACAAAAAAAATCACCATGCATGCGATACTTCGCATAGACAGGTTATTCTAATAGAATAATAATAACGGAACCAGGTCAGGTGAAATTCACACCGACAGGATGTTCCAACAGAATAATAAAGACGGAACCAGGTCCGGCGTAAAACGCACAGACAAGATATTTCGACAGAATAATAAATAATGGAACCAGGTCCGGCGTAAAACACACAGACAGGATATTCTGACAGAATAATAAATAATGGAACCAAGTTCGGCGTAAATGCACAGACAGGATATTCCGACAGAATAATAAAGAACAGAATAATAGAAGAATTTCACCTTGTATGTGGTACTTCGCATAAACAGGTTATTCCAACAGAATAATAAAAAATGAAATAACAGAAGTTCTCTTCATGAATACAAAAGAAATAACACCCCTTACGGGTACAACAAATAATATCCCTTACTGTTTTAAAGAAGAACTGAAACAAAGAAGTAGTTAAGTAGCAGAATACTTTTTTTCTTTCTCTTTATAGTTTCTCTCTATAGTTTCTCTCTCTAGAGTTCAGTGAATTTGTAAGAAAATAATGAAGGAATGAGCTTCTATTTATAGGAAAATGGAATGCACAGTAACTAATCCATGAACGGTCCATATTGATTTACTTTAATCTGACGGTCCATATTTAAAGAAAAATCTTTTAAATAAAATATAATATATTCTATTTATAGAATAACTTTAATAAAGTATTTTGTTTTATATAAAGAGATGTTTCTGTTTTATTACGTTAATAATACGAATAAAACTAACTTTCATTATCGCTAAATAATTCATATTATTAATTGACAATAATTGAATCAAACTGAGTGACTTCTCACATAAGCATTAATAATCAATACCGTGTGCTACTATGCAACCATACGTATTACTGTACTTTTACTATCGAGTAGTTCAACAGTATCAACGGTAAAACTTTCGTCGTTATTTTTAATAAAATACTTTTGTCATTTTCTCAATCCGACAATAATTCCGTTGTGGCGTCCACTAATAATTGTGTCGTCGTACGAATATTCTCCGACAAAAATAATATTCCCCGACTAATCGAATATAATACAACAACTTGTATACTTTACAAAATTTATAAATACTACCCACAACTATAACATTATCTCAAATTCACACCATAATATTTAAAAAAATATTTCGAAAAAATTAAACCCTTATTCATAAAATCTGGGGTTTCACAATCTCTCCTCCTTATGAAATTTTGCCCTCGAAATTTACGTACATACCTGGTATGCCAAACAGATGTGGATACCTCGACTTCACTTCAAATTCTAACTCTTGATGTATAACCTTTGAGCGTCGAATATGTTCCTTCTTATCCAAGATGTTAACACGTATCTTCTCATACGTTAAATCTTCTGCAATCTCGTCTAGTTTTAATTCAATAATGTGGTTCAGGTCGTCCACATATTTACGTAACATCGATACGTAAAAAACGTTATGAACACGCGACATACTTGGCGATAACACGAGTCCATAGGCCACAGTTCCTACTCGATCAAGGATTTCAAATCGGCCAATTAAATCGAGGGTTGAGATTTCCTCTCTTCGTCGATTCTTGCTTCTAGAATAACGCCCTCTTGATCCTTCTTCTTCACATTCATCAGCTCTAAGTATGTAGTTTAAGCGGCTTTAACTTTATCGATTAAAGTCGATTCTAATCGTATATTCGTTATCTTCACGTGGGTCCCTAGAGTCTTTAACTCTATCTTCATCATTTGTAAGTTATACAAAATGGGTCTTTGTGTTAACAACATCTCACTCGCATACAATCTTCTACTCAACGCGTCAGCTACCACGTTCTCACTTCCACGATGACATTGAATGGTACGATCGTAATCCTCAACAGCTCGAGCCAACGTCTTTGGCGCATAATACGTTAGTTTTAGTTGAAGAAATATTTGAGGGTTTAAGAAATGGGTTTTGTACTGGGGTCAATACAAAATTCGATTTCACGCTCTTGGGTAGGCTAAGAAGTCTTCAAGAATATGTCAGGAACTTTATTAATAATAGAAATATCATTCAAAACTGTGACCCTCATCCAAGACTTGGATAGCACGTCACCTTGATACCTATCAACTTGCCATCGTCATTCACGACGTCGCCTACAGAAAGTCTGGCTTCGGTGCATTCCACACAAGGAAGTCAACAACGAAAGGATCGGGCTCTTTACTTATGGCTTGATATGACAATAATTGACTTTAGTGGTTTGGTTACTTTGAATTCGCATAACAGGTTGGTTAGGAGTATGAAAGTTAAAAACCTTACGAAAAGCATGATGAGCAGTTAACCAATTGTTTCTAAAAATCACATCAAAGGAAAGTATTTTCAAAGAGATAAGATCAACAGGTAACGTGAAAGTGTTGATTTGAACAAGATTTATAAATAGTGGAGGTAACGAAGGTTTCTCCCAACTAAGTTTAAACAGATATATCAAAGTCTAACTTCTCCAGAGTTAACTTCAAATATTAAACACAACTAGGTGAAATAAAAGAGTGAGTAGAACCGGTATTTAACACGGTATAGACTTCGCAAGAGTTTATGACTAACATACCCGTGATAATTTTATTCAGGTTCCTCGTCACGAAAAAAAAATACTCTCTTAAACTACCAGATTTGGCTTGTCTGGGACATCCTTTGGCATCACTATTCCAACTGGACTTGACTTCACCATATGACAAAATCGAGCTAGGTGACCTTCTCTTCCGTAATTAAAACACGCTTTGGATTACTGCGTACAGTTTGGACGGATGTGTCCCTCCTGTCCGCATTTGAAACATACGACCGGTGGTCGTTCTTCTTCCTTTGAAACGGGTGCTAGTACCGACGTCTTCACGTCATTGTTGAACCTTCTCTTCTTGAAATGCCCATTCTTATTGTTTTGTCCATGATTACAATCGAAGTGGTTACCATTTCTGGCATGTTGATTCCCTCCATGCTTATTGTCACCGCTTTGATGACTGTTATCACCAGTATTATCATTTTATCGATTGCTCTCTTTTGGTTGCGTTGACTCGTTATCGCGCTCTACTAACTGAGCCCTATTTACAATATCTAAATACTAACACAGTTTATGAGAAATCAAATATTGACGTATCTCCGGCTTCAAACCTCTTAAAAACATCCGCGTCATTCATTCTTCATTATCAACCAAGTGGGACGCAAATCGGGATAACTCGGTAAACTTGGCTTCGTACTGCAACACGGTCATGTTGTTTTGCTCTAACTTGATAAATTCCACCTCCTTCATGTGACGAATTCTTTCGGGAAAGTTCTTGTCGTTAAACAGCTCCTGGAATTTTTCCCAAGACATCTTGAGTGCGTCAGGCTGGGTACGTTTTACAGATTCCCACCAATGATATGCCTCTTCACGTAACATAAAGGTGGCAAAGGGAACCTTTTGCTCCTCGAAGCATCCCAAGACATCAAATATCTTGGTGATCTGCTTTAACCACGTCTCCGCCTTAAGTGGTTCTGGCTTTCCCAAAAACTCCGGTGGTCCCAGCTCCTTGAATTGCTTAGCGGTGACCAACCGTGGGTTGCCATTGTTTCCTCCCGCATTATGAACAGGAGCCACCTTCGCCTGATGTTGCATGAATTCTAAAAAGGTCTTAAACGTACCGTCGTTCGTCAATTGATCAGTGTTGTTGTTTACATGAGGATTATTGTCTTCCTGTTGAACATTGTCCTAATTATTGATCTGTGGAGACTCAACGGTCTCCTGTGCTTCATTACTTATCTCAACATTTTCAGATGCCATTTTCAAATACTGTAACAAAATAAGGGTTAATTAACATATCACATATTATCCTTATACTCTGACGGACCAATTAAATACCAAATAAACTTAGGTAGGTCATACTAGCGAAAGAATTCCCCCGTCTCTCCCCTCCTAGTTCTTGCCTTACATCTCAGCTAGGGATCATATCCCTAAGCTCTGATACCAACTGTGACGCCCCCAAAATTAGGTATACATCACCCATCTTGAGTCGCCAGATACATGGTACAGAATTCAAATACAACTTAATAATATAACTGTCGTGTACAATACGACAGAACATAAACTGTGAGTTTGAATACAAATATTGTCTTCTAGAGAGTATCCATACTTAAAAGGAGTCCTCATTACAATTATTATCACATTATTACATAGAATAATGAGGACTACTAATGCTATCATCTAGGACCATCACTCTGTTTCCCGACTAGTCCCAGCTACGTTCTCATTTCTTGAGGAGAACAGTGAAAGAAAGGGTGAGCTCAACTAGCCCAGTAAGAAATATTATGACTAAGATAATGCAGAATAAATTATCATTAGTCTTCAACAATGTTAAACTGATAAAATACTATAGACATCAAGTTTAACTGCAGCGGAACCAACAATCCATTAAAAGAGTCAAGTAGAGAATAAAATCTACTATCTTTTATGATTTAAAAGGTTTTTCATGACTTTTATCGCTGAGACTCAGCTTAAAAAATAATCCACATCATCGAATCACCCCTGCACTACGACCAAGGATATTCTTTAGTATCACGACCACGAATTATCCATGCACTACGGGCCAAAGATAATCGTATTTTCATCAACGGTCCTGATCATGCCATAAAACAATTCATCTTTGCACTACGACTAAAGAGAATCCATAGCCATAATCATACCAAAAACTGTCCATCAATGCACTACGGGCCAATGAGGACTTTTTCCACATCATTTGTAACATTACGGTCATGATTACACCGAATAATCCCTAGTCATAATCATACCAAGTCCATCTATGCACTACAGGCCACAGATGACTTTCAACATAATATAAACATGAGGATGATGATAATGATATTAGAATTCAATAAAACATGTTCAAGAATTAATTTGTCCAGGAACCAATAACGTCCAAATTGTCAACATGATACTTTTGTGTAGAGTAAAATTCAAGAATGCTCAGAAGAATATTTTTATGAAAAGATACTGGATGAAGCGCAAATATCAAGGATATTCTACTAATTTCATGGAGTATAGAAGTCAAAACTTTAACCAACTGAGTATAATAAAGAATGAAATAACAAAAAAAATCACCATGCATGCGGTACTTCGCATAGACAGGTTATTCCTACAGAATAATAATAACGGAACCAGGTCAGGTGAAATTCACACCGACATGATGTTCCAACAGAATAATAAAGACGGAACCAGGTCCGGCGTAAAACGCACAGACATGATATTCCGACAGAATAATAAATAATGGAACCAGGTCCGGCGTAAAACACACAGACAGGATATTCCGACAGAATAATAAATAATGGAATTAGGTCCGGCGTAAACGCACAGACAGGATATTCCGACAGAATAATAAAGAACAGAATAATAGAAGAATTTCACCATGTATGCGGTACTTCGCATAAACAGGTTATTCCAACAGAATAATAAAAAATGAAATAACAGAAGTTCTCTTCATGAATACAAAAGAAATAACACCCCTTACGGGTACAACAAATAATATCCCTTACCGTTTTAAAGAAGAACTGAAATAAAGAAGTAGTTAAGTAGCAGAATACTTTTCTTCTTTCTCTCTATAATTTCTCTCTATAGTTTCTCTCTCTAGAGTTCAGTGAATTCGTAAGAAAATAATGAAGGAATGAGCTTCTATTTATAGGAAAATGGAATACACAGTAACTAATCCATGAACGGTCCAGATTGATTTACTTTAATCTGACGGTCCATATTTAAAGAAAAATCTTTTAAATAAAATATAATATATTCTATTTATAGAATAACTTTAATAAAGTATTCTGTTTTATATGAAAAGATGTTTCTGTTTTATTACGTTAATAATACGAATAAAATAAAATTTCATTATCGCTAAATAATTCATATTATTAATTGACAATAATTGAATCAAACTGAGTGACTTCTCACATAAGCATTAATAATCAATACCGTGTGCTACTATGCAACCACACATATTACTGTACTTTTACTATCGAGTAGTTCAACAGTATCAACGGTAAAACTTCTGCCGTTATTTTTAATAAAATATTTTTGTCGTTTTCTCAATCCGACAATAATTCCATTGTGGGGTCCACCAATAATTGTGCCGTAGTACGAATATTCCCCGACAAAAATAATATTCCCCGACCAATCAAATATAATACAACAACTTGCATACTTTGCAAAATTTATAAATACTACCCACAACTATAACAATATCTCAAATTCACACCATAATATTTAAAAAAATATTTATTCATAAAATCTGGGGTTTCACATCTGGGTTACCTAGAAATGAAGAACAATTCATGTTCATACTTTTAGGTCCTTATAACTCGCGTTCGGTACCTTGTTTGTGTGATATAATGATTCTGGGTTGTAGACAACTTGTAAGACAACAAATCCATTTCATAAAAATAGTATAACCACAACATAATCAACTGATCAAAGCCGGTCAAACTATGTCAGAGATCACGATCTTGAGTTTTTTGGGTTACCCAGAAAACACAAGCTATGATCGTCTGACCTACTTTGACCAGCCACTGTACTCAACACGTTTGATGATTATGAGTTAAACTAGCATGAATCTACAGTCCATATACTATACTACAAACTACATACAACTACAAACATAAATCAACAACATAATGAAAGATTTGGGGTCACAAACGTATTGTCAGACAGTTCCTGGGTTTTCTGGGTAACCTAGAAACCCAGGCAGTGTCATGGTGCCACTTTTAAGCTCATTTAATCAGGTGTTCTGGTCATTAGTAAAGTGTTTTTATGGTCGAAGTATGTAGTACACATGACAAGGAACACATGGTTATCAACAGATCGACTTAACAATAACGAGATCACAAGTTATGATTCGGTCAAAGGCTGTCAGAAAACTTGTCCATACAGTTTTTGGGTTTTTCAGAAACTCAATCCGTGACCGAGTGACCTAGTTTGACCATCCATTAAATCCAACATACGTAATGTTTTAGTGATATAAAGGCATAACCATGAAGTACAAACAACATAGTTCAACTTAGAAGTAACAACAATAACAAACTAACAAACAACTAAAAAATCTGAGGCCATGCACATGTTATCAGGCTGTTCTGGGCACATTCTGGGTTTTCCAGATTTTAGAAAGTCATGGTCGGTCAACGACCTTTGACCATTAATAACTTGAAATATAAACATGATCTACACTTGATTCCAGTTCCAAATCAAAGCTCTTATAACAGAGTACAACTACAAACTTTCAAAACACAAAAATCATTAACGATCACTGACATATAAGGTCTGACATTTGTTGTCAGACAAAAAAAAATATTTTCCAGATTTTGGAAAATATCAAATTCGAGCCTATAGATGTTATGGATCTAACATCTATCAACCCAGATCATCGATATACACTACATACAACATGTTTAACATAAAAAAACTAACCTCTAACATGGAAACCAAGATCAGATTCTAGGGTTAGTTTTTATACCTTTAAGAACAAACTCTTGAATCTAAGCTTCTAATCTGCTAAGAGTGTTAGTGGGGCTTGTTTTTGGGACTGAAATGCCTTATATTTTCGGAGGTTTGGGAGAGAGAAAAGTTGTTTGAGAGCTAGATAGCCAAATGAGCAACTTCAGTAACTTTCTCTCTCTTAATATATATGTATAACTTGTATGCAATGATCTTGGCTGGTTAAATGACTGATAGCTAGAGTGTTATATCTCATAGCTAGACTAGGTTGATGACTTGCCAAGATTTGGCAAGATTTGCTAGCAATAATTCAAGAGTGGGACAAAAAGGGTATAATGGTCATTTTGCTAGTAATTTTAATGGTATTCTTGTCCATGGAGCTTGAATCTAGGGATTAATCACTAGATTTTTAAACCTTAAGGTTTCCCAAATAATTTCTAGGGTTTGAAAAATTAAGTTTAAGGTTTAATAAAATTTTAAATAGAACACGCTAATTAAAATTAGGGTTTTTAATAGAAAATTAGGGTTTTAAATAATTAGGGTTTCTTGATATTATTAGGTTTCCCCAAATCATGAATTAAGGTTTCCTAATTAACATTACAATTTACTAACATAATAAATAGGGTTTCTAACTTAGCCATTAGGGTTCCTAATTACCAAATTAGGACTTCTAATTTAATAATTAGGATTTATATGTAATGCCCCCAAATTCGGGTCCCAAATCACCACAAATCCAGTGTACTATTTCTATGTCTATTACGAAAGATATAAGCATAAACTGTTTATACATTAAACATTACACACTATTCCCAAGGTCGAGAACCTTCATATAATTCCTAAATCAATATCCTATCAAACATACAAAGTTATTATCATACATTACTGTTACAATTTTATCTGCACATATAATCCGAAGCTTACTTGTCTTTTGACTTTTCCTATATCCGACGTATTCGTTCTAATCTGCAATGTTTATCATGATATAGCAAGGGTGAGCAACAATTTTGCCCAGCAAGTATAAGTTCAATTAAGGATATATCATGATTGAAAGAATTAAACAATAAGTTGGCTAACTTTCTATAAAATATACATTGTGAAAAAGCATGAATAAATTTTCATAGCTGAATGAATAATGAACTTGAATAATTCAACTGGACCAAATGGTAATGAAGGTGATCAGCCTTTCACATATGATGAATACATGCAATGTGCACAGAGTGCGGATCAATAATTCATAAACATGGTATAATCAGTAATGATTAACCCCAAGCATATTTCAAAAATATCAACTCGAGATCGAGTTAGAGAGCTTGCCTGTACCATTGATTACCGTTAAGCAACCTATATCGCTTTGTCAGCAGACCTAATATAGATAATACCGACCTCCAAATATTAGAATAATATCATCACAGTATAGTACTGTTAAATATAGTTATAATATAACCTAACAAATTATCACATAATCCTATCAGTCTATAAAATACCTAAAATTCGGTATCAAGTCAAACTATTTCAGTCTGAGTTGAATTCGGTACAATTTCTGACATCCCGACGGTCTAGTCGGATAATTCATGAGTTTAATTTCCATAGGACTTTGCCTAAATGCTTTATATTTACCTTAGATAATTTCATTTTCAGTCAAAATATTGTTCAATAACTTATAATAATTTTCAGATAATTATTATCATTTATCATGATTTTTCAATCATTAATATCATATTAATATGAATTAAATACTACTTAATTCAATTATCATTAATATTTATTTCATATCAAATATTAATGAAATATATGTCATGATATTATAATATATTTATAATATTTCAAAGTATTTTTAATACCATAAAATCATATTTATATAATTTTTAAACAGTTAAATCCATTATACAATAATTGCCATTAATATTAAAATATTAGTATTTTCATGACAAAATATCAAAAGTTATATTTTATAACTTAAAATATTTTTCTAACCCTTAAATCATTTTTATATGATTTTTAAAACATTAGTTCTAATTTTCCATAATTTATTTAATATATTTATTAAATAAATCCATTATCATTAATATTAATTTATTAATGAAATTCATCACAAAATATTAAAAGTCATTAAAAATAACTTAAAATATTTTCTTACACTTTAATATAATTTCAAATGATTTTTAAAGTATTAAAATCATTTTTAAGTAATTTATTTAATATAATAATTAAATAAATTAACTATCATTAATATTTAAAAATATTAAAATATTAATGAAATATATTCCAAATTATTAAAAACCCATTTTTAGGCTTTAAAATAATTTTTACAAATTTATTATGAATTTCTAATATTTATTTTCTATTTATTCTATAATTTTCGTTTAAAGTTGGGGTCCTCCACAGAAACACTTGTAGACGGTAATCTACAAGTCCAATTTGGGCCCACTTGGTATCGTTAGAACCGTGACTTCCCGAGCTACGTTTTAGGCTCAAGAAACAGTCCATTTGGCCCAGTATAGCATCCTGAAAACAGGCCACTACCGACTGACCATTACATACCTTGTAAACATTTTTAGTTTTGGAGTCTTTTACAGAAACGCTTGTATTACGAGATCCACAACTCCGATTGAGGCCCAATCAGACTCGTTGGATCCGTATCTTCTTGAACTACAGTTTTCATTTATCAAACACCAAATTCCAATCTGTCTAGGGCCCGAAAATCAGGTCCAAAGTGACTCAGCAAGGTTTTCTTCAACAGTTGGTTCAATTTCCAGATTTGGGGTCTTTAACGGAAACACTTATAAAGCAAAATCTACAAATCGGATTTTGGTCCAATAGGTATCGTTGGATTCGTATTTTCCCGAATTACAGTTTCTATGTATCAAACATCCATTTTGGTTCTGTTTTGGTCCTGGAAAAATGGACAGAAGTGACTGATCAGTAGCTTGTGTTCAGCAGTTAGGGTAGTTTGGGTTTTAATTCATAACTTGTTCATTTCTTAACATATTTGAGTGATTCCAAAGGGGTTTTGCCCTTAACTCATGTATCTAGCATGCTAACATGTTTTAAACCAATAATCACATGAAGCCAAAGAATCTAATATAAAAATATATATAGCATACAAAGGAAAGCTTTTTCATAAACCTTTTGGTACAAAACTTGATTTTCTCACTTTGGATCTAACTTTTGATTTCAAAAATACTTTGATACACATATAAAATACCAATACTCATATAAATCATGAGTTTTTAATGATCCAAAATAAAAGTTGCTTGGTTCATAAAGATCTAACAAAAAAAGCACAAAAAATGAAAATTTTCAATTTCTTACCTTTTTCTTCTTGCAAGCCTTCTTGATCCTTCAAAGTAGCTTATGATTTTAAGTTGTATGAAGATCCAAGACCCCTCCTAGACTCCCTATAATACATTTGATTATAATACATATTATTCACATAATCTCCATATTAATCACTTAATCATTATAATACATTTGATTACATTACTCCATATTAATCACATAATCTCAATAAATAATTCAATTAAAATATTTATTTACTTAAATAAATATTAAATTAACATTTAAATTCTCTTCACACCAATTCACATATTTCACAATATATAACACATATACACATACTCGTACTTAAACATCTTAAAATAAGAATTTTATTTATTAAATTCTCATTTATTAATTCTTAAAAATTCGGGATGTCACATCCTTCCCTCCTTATAAGGATTCCGTCCTCGGAATCAACGAAACCTCCCTTACTCGGTTTTCGCAAAATCTCTTCCACAATTATTGTTGAATAACTTCAACACGTTAACTTAGCAAAAGGTTTTACACACACACACACACACACACCCACACACACACACACACACACACACACACACACACACACACACACACACACACACACACACATATATATATATATATATATATATATATATATATATATATATATATATTTCATTCATTTCCTCAACAACTTTTAGGTTTTATTACATAACCTTCAATTAAACACAGTAATATATCAAATATTATATATTCTTTAACCCATTCATTTTCTTTTCTAAGGATCGTTATCATAAACACTCGGGATATTACATTCACCCTTATTTCTAAGAATTTTGTCCTCGAAATTTTATTTATTAATCTTCATTCATTCAAGCTATCAAAATACATTTTACGTAAATCTATATTCACTTGATTAAAGTGTTCTACAACTACTTCTTTTTAAGGGCAATTCTTCTCGCTACATTCTCCATCAGAATAATAAGAATCTTCCATAATTGCTCAATAATTGGGAAGCGATATAAATAACTCAGAAATTTAAAATATTCCAATAATGCTGAGTGGTCGCAAGACCTTGAACTTCTTTCTAGGTTTAATAGTACTTCACCCCCGGTACTTTACACTATAAACCGCATCGATACTCTAGGTGGCCAGCCGATCGTACCCTACGTTGTGCACAACGTATTACATCTTAACATCGTAACGATTATATGCGTTACTTTCGGAACCATTGTCTCCAATAACATTTTCCCTTTTACAGGGTTGTTCACCTCAGCTTCTTAAGATTTGAATCCACACCAAAATAATTTGGTTTGACATAACTTTTCAAGAAACGCTTGAATTTCATGAACATTTTTTAATATTCGTCTAGCTGAATTAAATAGCATAAACTTCTACAACAATTCGGACATCAATCGAAATATAGATATCCATATATATATATATATATATATATATATATATATATTCTCATATGTTAAAGAAATCTTAAAAAAATATTTTTATGACGTCATGATACCGCACCGTATTTACAGTCCGTTTGAGGATTCCGTCATTTGGTGATTTTACCATACTACATCATACCATAGTGGGTTGACGATCCTTAGATCACATCCAACACTAAGTAATACTGCATTGATGACTCCATCATTTTTATCATCTTTGCACCAGGTTCCATGATGCGTTGATGATATAAAAATACATTTTGATATATTTCAAATCACTTTTGTCTAGCTGAAGCAATTAGCATAGACATGAGAATAACAATATTATTTTTAAAACTCATTAGTTCCATCATTTGATCCAATGTTTTTCAAGAAAATAAAAGTGCAAACATCAGCACGAAGTCAATAAATTTCGAAAGTCTAGCATATCCAGTAGATTTAGAAAACCTATGTCTCCACCATCAACTCCATTTTCTATAATGATCCATTGCTTAATCAGTCTAACTATTCCTATCATCCTCAATACTCCATTCACACTTATCTATACCCCAGTTCATCAAACTTACCACACATTAGAAGTTCAGGAACTTGCCACAATAATATGAGTTTAAGAACTTATCCTAGTCAGACCATAGGCGTACATTCACTGAGGGGTTCAAAAATATACCATATTACTATAACTCATAAACTTACCATATGTATTAGTTTTAAGAACTGCACCTAATCCTAATAATATCTGACTAATCTTAATAGTTTCTAACTATCAAATATACACATGAGAAAAGAATCACCTTTTTGCTACATATACATTGATAGCACGACCCCAACATTCTAATGATTATCAATGTGATAAACTGAGTGCAAGCACAAAACCCTCACCCATACAAAGGTATGTACAACTCAGTCATCACATGAGTCCTCAATTGAAATCCCACCTAACTCTATCTTACCTATAACTTTTTTTTTGCTCGATACGAATTCCTCGTATCACATCATTTATAACTCCTCACGAGTTTATCTCGTACCATATCATAGTACATTATCTTCGTAGCATCAAGCTATCACTATTCAAATATTACAGACCATCTTCCTTTTATAACTTAAATAGATCACGTCGTGATCTTAATCTATAATCATCTCCCTTTAAATTCTTTTCTTAGCTCGTGATTATTTTGTTTTACGATCCTCTTTCTTTTCTTTTTCATAATTTACGACATTATTCGTTATCTTGACTATTGGAGTTAGGGTAACTCCCATTTCTTATCTTTATATCTCTTCAAGATTCTTCTTTGAATTTTCTTGTTTATATAACAATTCTTCCTTTAGGAATTTCTAACTTCATTTACATTGCTCAACATTTCATTCGAGTTTTACATTTTCATCATACGTATCCTTTTCTATACTTGGTACACATCGAGTCTCTAATAGTTTTAATATGGTACACTGAGTGGTTTTCCATAAACAACCAACAAACTAGGTTCCAAGTTGCTAGTTCGTATATACCTCCGCTCTGTGAAGGAATCGTTTAGCTTAGATACCATACATCAACTATTAAAGAGTACAATTATACCATACTTAAATATAACTTTCTGTTCTTAACTTCTTTACCATTCTCTTTTTATAGACATTGTCTATTTATCCTCACCTTACATTCTTATCATTGGAGTTGGGTAACCCCACATTTATATTGCTTATAACTCTGCGAGATTCTTCTTTGAATCCTCTCACGCATGTTCTAATCCCTTCTTTATAAATTTCTTAAATTACTTCTTATTGTTTAAACTTTATTTGAGCTTATTCTTTCATTATCTTCACATTCCTTCTCTAAGGTTATAGCCTAAGGTACTCCTACCTAAGGTTTATAACCTACAGCTTTCATACCACTGTAACATCCCCAAATTCGGGTCCCAAATCACCATAAATCCAGTGTACTATTTCTATGTCTATTACGAAAGATTTAAACATAAACTGTTTATACATTAAACATTACACACTATTCCCAAGGTCGAGAACCTTCATATAATACCTAAATCAATATCCTATCAGACATACAAAGTTATTATCATGCATTACTGTTACAATTTTATCTGCACATATAATCCAAAACTGACTTGTCTTTTGACTTTTCCTGTATCCGACGTATTCGTTCTAATCTGCAATGTTTATCATGATATAGCAAGGGTGAGCAACAATTTTGCCCAGCAAGTATAAGTTCAATTAAGGATATATCATGATTGAAAGAATTGAACAATAAGCTAGCTAACTTTCTACAATATATACATTGTAAAAGAGCATGAATAAATTTTCATAGCTGAACGAATAATGAACATGAATAAATCAACTGGACCAAATGGTAATGAAGGTGATCAGCCATTCATATATGATGAATACATGCAATATGCACAGAGTGCGAATCAATAATTCATAAACATGGTATAATCAGTAAAGAGTAACCCCAAGCATATTTCAAAAATATTAACTCGAGATCGAGTTAGAGAGCTTGCCTGTACCATTGATTACCGTTACGCAACCTATATCGCTTTGTCTGAAGACCTAATATAGATAATACCGATCTCCAAATATTAGTATAATATCATCACAGTATAGTACTGTTAAATACAGTTATAATATAACCTAACAAATTACCACATAATCCTATCAGTCTATAAAATACCTAAAATTTGGTATCAAGTTAAACTATTTCAGTCTGAATTGAATTCGGTACAAGTTCTGACATCCCGACGGTCTAGTCGGATAATTCATGAGTCTAATTTTCATAGGACTTTGCCTAAATGCTTTACATTTACCTTAGATAATTTCATTTTCAGTCAAAATATTTTTCAATGACTTATAATAATTTTCAGATAATTATTATCATTTATCATGATTTTTCAATCATTAATATCATATTAATATGAATTAAATACTACTTAATTCCATTATCATTAATATTTATTTCATATCAAATATTTATATAATTTTTAAACAGTTAAATCCATTATCCGATAATTACCATTAATATTAAAATATTAGTGTTTTCATGACAAAATATCAAAAATTATATTTTATAACTTAAAATATTTTTCCAACCCTTAAATCATTTTTATATGATTTTTAAAACATTAATTCTATTTTTTCATAATTTATTTAATATATTTATTAAATAAATCCATTATCATTAATATTAATTTATTAATGAAATTCATCACAAAATATTAAAAGTCATTAAAAATAACTTAAAATATTTCCTTACACTTTAATATAATTTCAAATGATTTTTAAAGTATTAAAATCATTTTTAAGTAATTTATTTAATATAATAATAAAATAAATTAACTATCATTAATATTTAAAAATATTAAAATATTAATGAAATATATTCCATATTATTAAAAACCCATTTTTAGGCTTTAAAATAATTTTTACAAATTTATTATGAATTTCTAATATTTATTTTCTATTTATTCTATAATTTTAGTTTAAAGTTGGGGTCCTCCACAGAAACACTTGTAGACGGTAATCTACAACTCTGATTTGGGGCCACTTGGTATCGTTAGAACCGTGACTTCCCAAGCTACGTTTTAGGCTCAAGAAAAGTTCCATTTGGCCCAGTATAGCACCCTGAAAACAGGCCACTACCGACTGACCATTACATGCCTTGTAAACATTTTTAGTTTTGGAGTCTTTTACAGAAACGCTTGTATTACGAGATCCACAACTCCGATTGAGGCCCAATCAGACTCATTGGATCCGTATCTTCTTGAAATACAGTTTTCATTTATCAAACACCAAATTCCAATCTGTCTATGTCCCAGAAATCAGGCCGAAAGTGACTGGTCAGCAAGGTTTTCTTCAACAGTTGGTTCATTTTCCAGATTTGGGGTCCTTAACGGAAACGCTTATAAAACAAAATCTACAAATCGGATTTAGGTCCAATAGGTATCGTTGGATTCGTATTTTCCCGAACTACAGTTTTCATGTATCAAACATCCATTTTGGTTCCGAAAAAATGGACAGAAGTGACTGATCAGTACGTTGTGTTTAGCAGTTAGGGTAGTTTGGGATTTAATTCATAACTTATTCATTTCTTAACATATTTAAGTGATTCCAAAGGGGTTTTGCCCTTAACTCATGTATCTAGCTTGATAACATGTTTTAAGCCATTAGTCACATGAACCCAAAGAATATAATATAAAAATATATATAGCATACAAAGGAAAACTTTTTCTTAAACCTTTTGGTGCAAAACTTGATTTTCTCACTTTGGATCTAACTTTTGATTTCAAAAATACTTTGAAACACATATAAAATACCAATACTCATATAAATCAGGAGTTTTTAATGATCCAAAA
This sequence comes from Panax notoginseng, assembly GCA_016801055.1. Lineage (NCBI taxonomy): Eukaryota > Viridiplantae > Streptophyta > Magnoliopsida > Apiales > Araliaceae > Panax > Panax notoginseng. The sequence goes on along the minus strand of CM029023.1, from coordinate 62,514,194 downwards.
CAAAAGTTGCTTGGTTCATAAAGATCTAACAAAAAAAGCACAAAAATTGAAAATTTTCAATTTCTTACCTTTTTCTTCTTGCAAGCCTTCTTGATCCTTCAAAGTAACTTATGATTTTAAGTTGTATGAAGATCCAAGACCCCTCCTAGACTCCCTATAACTACCAAAATCTGCAGCCCCCTTTCTCTCTCTATTGTTCTTAGTTTAGACTTAAGTTTAGAAAACTAACATAACTTAGTGTATATACAATATACATATAAAACATATAATTATAGAATATGTAACTCCCAATATAATTACATATACTAATTATCAATTTAATATATAAGTTACAAAATTAGAAATTTAAAAGCCCTAAGACTTGTTTGGCAAAACCATATTATTTTAAAATCAGGTTTTAATAGTTAAGGTCTTGTTTGGATAAACAGGTTTAAAACAAAAGTAAGGCCTTGTTTAGAAAAACAGTTTTAAAAACTCTTTTAAATCTTTTAATATATCCTTTAACACATATTCTTAATGTTATCTTTTAATTACTTAAATCTTAACATTAATTTAATTAATTAAAAGTTTAACATCAATTAATCACATAAAATTGTCACATTATAATTACTCGCTAATTATAACTTCATGTAACAATTACCACATCACTACATTATCTCAATTAAATTAAAACTATAACATAAAATCATTACATATTAATTAAATATTAAATAATCATTTAATTAATATAATACATTTGATTACATTACTCCATATTAATCACATAATCTCAATAAATAATTCAATTAAAATATTTATTTACTTCATTAAATATTAAATTAACATTTAAATTCTCTTCACACCAATTTACATATTTCACAATATATAAAATATATACACATACTCGTACTTAAACATCTTAAAATAAGAATTTTATTTATTAAATTCTCATTTATTAATTCTTAAAAATCTGGGATGTCACATTATAAGTAATAATTAGGATTTTCCTCATTATCATTAAATTCCAAAATACCTAAACTTAACTATAATAACACAATTACATAACAATCTCGAACTCATAATTGAGTTTCAAAATAAGGTTTAATAAATTGATATAAGGGTTATGACATTATACATTATAATTGACCAACTATTATCAATACACACATACAATATATATTTATAACACTGAAAAATAATATTATATTTAATATAATATTATTATTCTCATTCATTGCTCAAAATTCAAAATTAGGGTTTGGATTCCGTATCTAATTTATCTTTTATATATAACATTATTAATTAAGTTAAAATAATTAACTTAATAATCTGAACTAAAATTCATATGACAAAATAGTAATTATAATAATCCCAATAATCATTTTATATATTATTTAAATAATATAAAAATCATATTTTCTTAGAAAATAAATAATAAAGACATTTCTACTATAAAATTAATTATTATGAGAATATACTTTATAATGATTAATAATTCTAAAATAAAATTATTTGAAATTATTCATGTAATAAATAAAATTTCATTTATCACAAATATACATACACATTACTTGGCACATATTCCCACTTTGAAAATAATAATAAAAAAAATTATATGCAAAATTTCTTATTTATTTATATCAAGAATATCGGGTTATTACAAGCTCACCCTTCAGCTTCATTACTCATGCACCGGGCATGAGTTGTCTCCTTCTGGCTGGTTTGAGGGGCATGACCACATATCACCCACTGGCTGTGATGTCACAGTTTGACCAGTTTCAGGATGTGCATCCTTTTGAGGGGGCATTAGGCCAGCGTTTGGCTTCTCGCCATTTGTCAGTAGCGAACGGATCCAGGGTTTATGCTTATTGGGATCAACGTGAGTGTGCTGAGTTTTTTGTTAGCCATCCGGGCTGTTCGATAGAGTATTCTGCATGGATGGAGACAGACTGCATTGGCTGCGGTAGTATCCATAATGTCGGGGATTGAGTTAGATGGTGGAGCACCCATGGATGACATTAATTTTCCCACCAAGGAGGAGCCATTCACTGGGTTGCCAGCAGCTCTTGTAGATTCTCCCAGTACGAGTGCTATTGTGATACAGCATTCAGCACAGTATTTGTAGAAGAGTATTCATCTGATGACCTTTGAGAGAGATCGGGCTAGGGCCTTGATGTTGACAGCTCTTGATGGGAGATACGCCGCTCTATTAGAGAGAGACGAGGCATTAGCTTATAGAGATGCCGCTGTTCCTGAGCGGGATGATGCCTGATCATCTAGAGATGTAGTGATTATGGAGCGGGATAGCGCTATATCTGCCCGAGATATCACTGTTACAGATAGTACTATAGTGCGGTCCCTTACTACTGGCATCATTGCATAGATGAGCACGTATATTGATGAGCATAGTGCCACCATACAGTTGGCTATAGATCTGTTGACTCGTGTAAAGACCCTTGGGCAGGAGATCACATCGTTACCTCTTTCTTCTGAGAGGGATGCGATGTTGAACTTGATAGTCCATATACACACCGACTTGTAGATGGGCTTGTATTTTCCTGTACAGAATAGCTTAACCATTTTATCATGTACTGTTGCCTCTTTTATAGTTCTTATAAAAGAGGTCTAACTCATGCAAGTATACACGGGTCAACAAGTAATACAGAGTAAGTAAAGTATCGATCCCACAGAGAAAGTTGTTAACCTTAGACTACTATGCATTAATTAACTCACTATATTTATATGCTAAGAATAATGACATCAATTGTTGATTTAAACTAATTATAATTACCACCTAAAAATACAAATATAAATGGACTAAAGATAATGTGGAAACCATGTGATCCTAACTTCATTCAATATTTCGTTTAATCGCCATATGTCATGCAAGAAGTGTTCACATATCACAGGATAATAGCCAAGAGCACAAAGAGAGTTATAACTATTTTCCAATGCACTATAACCAACTCACATATCATCTACAGATGTTAGAATTTATGTAATCACCAATACCATCACAATTACCATATTCCTATGCGCAATTGCAATCCTATTGATTTTAAGCACAACCCTTATTCTGGCTCATACGGTGAAACAGTATATTCCTATCTGATTCACAAAATATGCAAGACTTACTCTAGCCCCATATTCGCATGCTATCATGATTACAATCCATATTTATATGTTCATTTCCAATTCCATACAAATACTAACACAAATGATTATCAGTCATTCATACATGCAAAACAACCATGATAAATAATCCATATGATATGCAAAAAAAATCTAACACTTAGATGTACAACCACACTATATATTGAAGTCCGTTAGAATTCCATAATGGAATTTAGTTCATGACTGAACCAAAAGCCATTACGGGATCAATGTTAAGCATGATCAATAAACAAGCAATCAAAGTAAGAGGGATAGAACGATCAAACCCAATCGCTGAATAGAAATCAAAGATTAACTATTAAATCCACAAAGAAATCCAATAAACAATAATCAATATCTACGATGGTGAAGAACTCCACGAAGAAGAAGAGAATAAGATGTGGTGGCTTCGTTCTCCGTTGGAATCTCTCCAAGGTGTAAACCCTAATTGCTACTATGAAAATTACGTAAATAAAAGTTTCGTCCCCCTCTCTGACACACGTCAGAATCGTTTTATATCAAATTACACATCATTAAGTTGAGAAATAAAAATAAAATAAATTACAACATCAACATCGTGCGCGTCCTTAGTGTCTCTGGCTCGTAGCCCCGAGACTTACATTAAGCTCAGACCAAACCATGCGATCTCTCGCGCGGTCACGCGCTCATTCCTCGCGGGCGCGTGCTGAATCTCTCGCAGACGCGCGCTCATGCCTCGCGGGCGCTTGACTTGCAGAAGGTTCCCCATGTAAAGCCCTGTATTCGTGCGGGCGCACGAGTCTTCACTTGTTATGTCGCACGGCCGCGCGACCTGTGTTCTGCAGTTCCTGAGTCTGGTTTTTGGTCTGCTGCTCCTGCTACTGGTCTATTCTTGCTTAAACCCTCTTGCTTGCTTTATTTCCATGCCTCATTGTACCCCCATGCCGTGCACATTCTCGCCTTGCGACTAGCCTTCATGCATCTGCTCACCGATACCCTAGTTTCCACCAAAATGACGCCGATTTCTGCACTTATTCACCAAAAGGAATTTTAAGTTTATGCAATGCAGAATAACATGAAATGCAACTAAAATACAATGAAATGTACTCGAGGTGGGCACAATTCGCCTGGATTAATATACAATAAGTGAGTAAGAATATCACTTATCAAATACCCCCAAACTTAAACTGTTGCTTGCCCTCAAGTAATGCATATAAATAAACACTGAAAATGTAACTACTAATCTATACACTACTCTATGATGCAAACTAGTCTCACATAATCTTAGCCATAACAGAATTTCAGCCCACATTGCCTCAGTGAATTATCCCGATTCCAGAACATAGTTTCAAACCAAACCATAGACATAGTATCATACACGCAGATAATTCATGAATGCTATAGAGATGCTGTGTATGTGTGTGGTGTTCACAAAAACTTGATCTAAGCAAAGATTATATATTATACATAGCTTCAAATAGAAAATTATAGTCTAAATCAAGATTCATGTATACTCATGGAACATAGACTGTTTAAACATATCACCGCAAACTAAAGTTTAACAATGGGTTAATTGCTTTATTGCTACTCACGAGGGCAATTTTGCACTTTCCCGTGGTGTTTATTGCTATTGTTTCTTTTCTCTTTTTTTTTCACATGATTATGCAATGTCTCAATACATTAGGCACGCTGCTACCCCTTAACGAGCTTTCAACCAACGACTCCCAGACCATGAAAGACCTTAGGGCGCTAGGTGTAGAGACAATCCCCTCGGGCGTACTTACTCAAGTAGCCAGGGCCTCGAATTAAGACTAGTCACGTTATTGCATATATATATATATATATGTTTTTTTTATACAACATACCCATGTTTCCCCAAAATATGCACTTCAATGACTCATACAATCTATAACACCTTCCTCATGTTTCTCTTTTTAACACTACATGTTCTATTGAGCAATGCATAACATACATCTTAAACTTACAAGTGAATGTGAACACAATTGTGCAAACCGAAAGTATATAAACAGCAACATGAATTGCATTGTGTAAAACATTATATCCAAGTTGTGCTATGCAACATATTCTGAAATCTTCCACAATTCACTATCCTCATTGGCTTAGGCAAAAATTTCTATTTATAAGCAAAAATTTATGTGAGACATTGAACTAGAATATACTAAGAATGAATAAAAATAAAAATTTTATGCTAAAATTTAACTAACACATATTCATGCAAAATTAAACTAAACATGCTAAAATAAAATGCAATCTAAACTACTATGCAAGTACACCGATACCCCCAAACTTGAAATATTCAATGTCCTAATTGAATGAAGGTAAAGGGTATGAGAAAAACTCCCCTAATGATCGGCATGACCACCTCGGGTGGTGAATTTAGTGGTGGATACGGCATGGCGGTCCCGAACTGGGGAGTATGGTTCCTTGCTGCGCGAATGCTTTGGCCAAAGCCCTGGAGAGTCCCGTAGCAAATGTCCCAAGATTGTCATACAATGCGTCGACTTTACGCTCCAACCTGCGGAGCTATCGATCGCTAGAGACAGGCTACGCACGGGTGGATGGACCTGCTTCATCGGGCTGTGGGGGCTGCTGGGGTGGCTTGGAAAAGGTGGGTCGGAGAATGAATCCTCGTCCTCGCGGATGTGGCTCGCCACCTGCCCAGTCCTTAAATTTGGCAATTGTGGAGTGCGTGATATCTTGGATGGGATATTTCATTTGCTCATTGCCCCCAACGAACCCCTTGCTGCGCACATAACATGGCTATCACTGAAGCGTGTGGGATGCTTCCAGTGGTAGTTCCCTTCAGATACTTTACAATGTTTTGATGGATCAAATACCCTACGTCAATATATTTGCCAGTGATGATGCCCCACATAAGTATGGCTCTCTCTGCTGTGATTTCATGTTGATGCGATGATGGCAATAATTTAGCGCAAATGAACAGATTCCATGCGTTGGCATACCGATTCAATGTAGCTGCTGGAAAAATGCGTGGTTGGGTCGTACCGACTTTGTAAGTCCATCGCGAGCCGGGAATGCACAATTCTGCGATGACCTGCTCCAAGTCTATTTCCTGATGAGCTCCCGTGATCCAATTGGCCGCCCCTGCTGGTGGTCGAGCGGGGAGCCTCAGCACGTTTCTGATGGCGGAGGGTTGGTAGTCTACTTCTATACTACGAACCATAGAGGTATCGTTCATGGTGACTTTGGCATTAGCGTAGAACTCTCAAACTATGCTCATTGGAATCGGCGTAGGTGCATCAGTTAGTCCACCCCATCCTCATTCGTGGATCATGGCACATAGTTCCCCATCCTGACCTTCTGGCCTAAATCCTCTTTCCTTGATGAATGTCTTTGCGACAATGTGATAGTACTCCAGCTGGGCCTCCAAACATGGAAATTTACTACGGTCGACACGATCCTCCTCATGACCGCTGGAGGAAGATGAAGAGGAAGAAGCTGCCCGTACTCTCTTTGGACCCATTGGAGATAGAGATAGCAAATGAACTTACTGAAAGAGAGAATGTATTTGTGAATTGATAATTTCCACTCTTGCTTGTGCTATCCTAATGTAGAGCCCTAGCTTTATATAATGACTGAGATGTGGATGAGCATTGAATCGTGAAGGAACTCGTGGAGATTTGATGGAGAGAAATACGCCTCAATCTGTAACTGATAGAGAGATAGAGACGTGAGTTATGGGGAGTGAGAGATTCTAGCTTCTGTTGATATCGCAAATAAGAGTCCGAATGATTCCAACTTTTGTTTTAAAATGTTTTTTATCTAGCTGGATCCGGTGTCGCGCGTTGCCGCGCGATGATATAATGCATTAAGCGGGTGGGAGCGAGACTTACAAAAAGGTTCGTGGATTAACTGGCTGAACGCGAGGGCGCGCGAGTTGATACTGCTTGGGCCGCGCGGCCGCGCGACCCCAATTACTACCATTCTGCTTTGATCTCACTTTTCCATCAGTGATGCTCTCTAATCATTGTACCTGAACAGATATTAGTGCACATGAATAAGACATACAATAGTGGTTGCGTTATGCGAAATTAATGACATGCATATACGCTCGCTTATCCCATAACTTGTTATCACTGAATTTGAACTACTAACTAAAAAAATCAAAAGGAAATAACGACAATAAATGAATTCTTGGGTGAAGAAGTGATGGGTTGCCTCCCATCCATCGCTAAGTTATAGTCAATTAGCTTGACTGTCTTGAAATTTTCACGTCACATCAATAATTGTGGTGCCTTCCTTGCTGTCCTTGGCACCCTGAAATTTGATCACTTCGGCTTTCAGCAACGGCTCCACCTTCAACTCTGCATTTTCACCCGTTACATATCTCTGTGATTCATCTGTTCTTGGGTTGTGTATCCAATCCTTGCGGTTTCCATCTTCCAGATCAACTAGAAAACACTCTTCTTCATCAGCTGGGAGCTTTATTGCGTTGAAGACATTGAATGTGACCTCCTGATCTTGTACACACATAGTTAATTCCCCTTTCTGAACATCTATAGAAGTCCTACCCGTGGCCAAGAATGATCTTCCCAGTATGATCGGAATATTCTTGTCCTCTTCGAAATCTAGAATGATGAAATCAGCCGGAAAGATGAACTTATCCACTTTAACTAATACATCTTCAACAATTCCCCACGGATATGTGATAGACCGGTCTGCTAGCTGTAATGATATGTTCGTTGGTCGTGGGGTCGGTAATCCCAACAGGTTGAATACTGACAATGACATTAAATTTATACTTGCTCCCAAATCACATAAACACTTGTTATACTCCATCTTTCCAATGGTGCACGGAATTATGAAGCTACCCGGATCTTTCAGCTTTAGCGGTAACTTGCATTGGAGCACTGCACTGCATTCCTCTGTCAAGGCAACCATTTCAAACTCGTCTAATCTTCTCTTCCTTGACAAGATACCTTTCATGAACTTTGCGTAGCTTGCCATATGTTCCAATACTTCGGCAAAAGGTATATTGATTTGCAGCTTTTTGAAGACCTCTAAAAACTTGCTGAATTGTTTGTCATCTTTCTGCTTTGCTAACCTCTGCGGAAATGGTACTCGAGGGTGCAGTGGTTGTAGTGGACTCTTGACCTTCTCTTCTGAACATGCTTTATTCTTTTCTTCTTGCTGAACCTCAGAATTTTCCAAATTTTTCTCCTCCTCAGTTTCTTTCTCTGCCTTGCGCGGCCGCGCGGCCTCCTTAGTGGTATCATGTGCGGGCGCACGACTTGCAAACTCTGTCAAGTCTTTCCCAGATCATAATGTTATTACTTGACACTGCTCCTTCCTATCTCTTCTCGAATTTGCCTCTGTGTTACTTGGCAACGCTCCTTGGGGCCTATTAGTAAGCATGTTCGCCATTTGCCCCATTTGCGTCTCTAAATTCTTGATAGCCACTGCTTGGCTTTTGATCATGACCTCGGTGTTTGCCATGTATTTCAACATCATCTCCTCCATTTCTGATTTCTTCTCTGAATGTGATGCAGCCGGAGTGGGGTGTTGTTGCTGTTGAGTAAATCCCGGTGGAAATGGTGGTTTTGGTGTAAACTGTGGCTGTGCTGACTATTGTTGAAACTGTTGATTCGGCTGGAACTGATTTTGTTGTTGTCTTTGATTGTTAGACCAACTGAAGTTTGGATGATTGCGGTTGTTTGGATGGTACGTGTTCTGGAATTGGCCTTGGTCCTTTCTGTAATTGCTTACATACTATACTGATTCTGAGCTGATAGCACATTGATCCGTGGAGTGTGACCCCGCACAAATCTCACAAACAAAAGTAACCGTCTTCACTTTGCTCTCTGCCAAAGTATCTATTTTCTTAGCCATGGCTGCCATTTGTGCCGACAGCTATGTAATCGCATCCACCTCCAACACACCTGCAACTTTGGGTTGAGACATCCGAGCTGTAGGATTCTGATAGTCATTCGAGGCCATAGTCTCGATAAGCGAATAGGCTTCATCATAGCTCTTTGCCCATAATGCCCCTCCTATGGCTGCATCTACAATCTATCCGGATTGCCATCCCAAGCCATTGAAAAATGAATTAATTACCAGCCAGTCTGGCAAACCATGATGTGGACATTTCCTAAGCATCTCCTTATACCTTTCCTATGCTTCATATAGGGTTTCGCCCTGTTGTTGCTCAAACTGAGATATCGATGTCCTCATCTTTGCAATTTTAGCCATTGGGAAGAACTTGGCTAAGAATTTCTGTGCTAAGTCCTCCCATGTAGTGATCGATCCAGCCGGCAAGGAATGTAGCCAACTCCTTGCTTTATCCCTTAAGGAAAATGGGAATAGCCGTAGTCTGATGGAATCCTCCGTCACACCATTATATCTGAATGTGTCACAAATTTCGATGAAACTTAATAGGTGTTCGTTCGGATCATCCGTAGCAGCACCCCCGAACTGTACTGAGTTCTGCACCATCTGAATAGTGCCCATTTTTATTTCGAAGGTGTTTGCTGCTATCGCTGGCCTGACTATGCTAGACTGTAATTCATTTATGTTCGGCATGGAATATTCCCTTAGAGCTCGAGGCTCTTCTCTTTGCTCAATCCTTTGTTCTTCTGCCATATTAACTGTAATTCTTTCTAACTGCTCTTTCAGATTCCTCCGCACACTCACTTTCCAACCCTTTCCGTTAATATTAGCTTGAGCTGGTGTTAACTCCGAGTTGGATGATCGCGTGTGCATAAATGTTTACAAGTACCTGTAATCAAAACAAAACAAAAATAGAAATGAGAAATGAACAGATTTGTCGAAGTCATACAATACAGCTTTAAACTAATGATAATTATCTAAATTAACGCCTTTCCCCAGCAACGGCGCCAAAAACTTGTTGCCTCTTTTATAGTTCTTATAAAAGAGCTCTAACTCATGCAAGTATACACGGGTCAATAAGTAATACAGAGTAAGTAAAGTATCGATCCCACAGAGAAAGTTGTTAACCTTAGACTACTATGCATTAATTAACTCACTATATTTATATGGTAAGACTAATGACCTCAATTGTTGATTTAAACTAATTATAATTACCACCTAAAAATACAAATATAAATGGACTAAAGATAATGTGGAAACCATGGGATCCTAACTTCATTCAATATTTCGTTTAATCGCCATATGTCATGCAAGAAGTGTTCACATATCACAGGATAATAGCCAAGAGCACAAAGAGAGTTATAACCATTTTCCAATGCACTATAACCAACTCACATATCATCTACAGATGTTAGAATTTATGTAATCACCAATACCATCACAATTACCATATTCCTATGCGCAATTGCAATCCTATTGATTTTAAGCACAACCCTTATTCTAGCTCATACGGTGAAACAGTATATTCCTATCTGATTCACAAAATATGCAAGACTTACTCTAGCCCCATATTCGCATGCTATCATGATTACGATCCATATTTATATGTTCATTTCCAATTCTATACAAATACTAACATAAATGATTATCAGTCAGTCATACATGCAAAATAACCATGATAGATAATCCATATGATATGCAAAACAAATCTAACACTTAGATGTACAACCACACTACATATTGAAATTCGTTAGAATCCCATAATGGAATTTAGTTCATGACTGAACCAAAAACCATTATGGGATCAATGTTAAGCATGATCAATAAATAAGCAATCAAAGTAAGAGGGATAGAACGATCAAACCCAATCGGTGAATAGAAATCAAAGATTAACTATTAAATCCACAAAGAAATCCAATAAACAATAATCAATATCTACGATGGTGAAGAACTCCACGAAGAAGAAGAGAATAAGATGTGGTGGCTTCGTTCTCCGTTGGAATCTCTCCAAGGTGTAAATCCTAATTGCTACTATGAAAATTACGTAAATAAAAGTCTCATCCCCCTCTCTGACACGTCAGAATCGTTTTATATCAAATTATACATCATTAAGTTGAGAAATAAAAATAAAACAAATTACAACATCAGCATCGCGCGCGGCCGCGCGCGTCCCTAGTGTCTCTGGCTCGCGGCCGCGAGACTTACAGTAAGCTCAGACCAAACCAGGCGACCTCTCGCGCAGTCGCGCGCTCATTCCTCGCGGGCGCGTGCTAAATCTCTCGCGGGCGCGCGCTCATGCCTCGCGGGCGCTTGACTTGCAGAAGTTTCCCCATGCAAAGCCCTGCATTCGCGTGGGCCCCGCGAGTCTTCACTTGTTCTGCCGCGCGGCCTGTGTTCTGCAGTTCCTGAGTCTGGTTTTTGGTCTGCTGCTGCTGCTATTTGTCTATTCTTGCTTAAACCCTCTTGCTTTCTTGATTTCCCTGCCTCATTGTACCCCAATGCCGTGCACATTCTTGCCTTGTGACTAGCCTTCATGCATCTGTTCACCGATACCTCAGTTTCCACCAAAATGACGCCGATTCCTGCACTTATTCACCAAAAGGAGTTTTAAGTTTATGCAATGCAGTATAACATGAAATGTAACTAAAACACAATGAAATGTACTCGAGGTGGGCACAATTCGCCTGGATTAATATACAATAAGTGAGTAAAAATATCACTTATCATGTACAATACACATTGTAAATATCAAACAACATTATATATAGTAGGGAAACATATTTTAATCACTTCTCTTTTAGTTATGCCTTGTTGCCTGCTTGATATTTTCCTGTTTCTTCAGGGCTTGTGATCTTGATGAATTCTGAACTCCTCCTTGATGGACGGACTTTGAGATGTCTCAAGATCTTTTAGAATGGATCGTTGATCTGTGTGTATTCCTTACCATCTTTGGTGTCTTGGGACTGGTGTATGGAGATATGGAAAGGAGTGTAACTTTCCTCTCTGAGGTTGACTGCACCACAGATGGTCGTCAATACTCCTTTATATGGGGGAGCCCAATTAGTTCCATCTCTTATGGATTGGTGTTTCTCTTTAAGGAATCAACTGCAGCTTAGATGGTCTCCGATTCTCCCATTTGTGTGGGGAGGTTAGGTAGTTCCATCCCTTTGGTCAGAAGCCGATGAAGTGTGGTGGATTGAAATATGATCCCAGTACCGCTGACAAATTTTTGTTTTTTGGTAGGGGGTAAGATCGAACCATGAATGGCTGCCTACGTACTCCTATTAAAGAGGAGATTAGGTCTGCGTAGTTCGAACCTGGTGCGAAGGTTCAACTCTGTTTGTGGCAAAGTGGTGTAGAAATGTGTTTTTGTTGTTATTGTAGTGAGAAAGGTGTAGAAATATTTTTGTTATTTTTGTTTTATTACTACTGGACCATATAAAATGACTGCCTATGTACTCCCGTGTATTGGAGAGATCAGGTCGATGTAGTTCACCCCATGTACATGGCAGTTTGCAACCAAAAATTTTAATCCCATGTACAGGATAAACTAAAGGTGTAAAAAGTTTGATCCCTAGTGGGACAAACTGCTAGTGTGAAAAGTTTTATCCCTGTTGAGACAAAACTGCAGGTGTGAAAAGTTTTATCCCTAGTGGGACAAAACTGCAGGTGTGAAATGTTTTGAAAATGAAGTTGAGTGGAGGATCTGCTGATCCGAAACTAAAATGCTAGTTGGAAAGTGCTATTGTCCCTGATGGGGCGAATGAGGGTGAAGAAAGGTTATATGTAGTGATGGTTAGAAAACCTGAATTGACTGGGTATCTGGTGATCCTAAACCAAGATGCTTGTTTACTGGTATCCTCAGACGTAGTACCATTTCACGACGTCTGAGTTGATGAGCTGTGGAAATTCATCGCCATCCATCTCCTGTAATCTGAGAGCACCTCCCGTCAATACCTCCTTAATAATAAACAGGCCTTCCCAGTTCGGGGTGAATTTTCCCTTGGACTGATCTTGGTTGTCAATGATCTTCTTCAAAACCAAGTCATGTTATTTAAACTGTTGTAGCCGGACTTTTCTATTGTAGGATCTGGTGATCCTTTGTTGATATAACTGACCGTGGAAGATAGTAGCGGTTCGCTTTTTGACTATTAGAGACAATTGATGATACCTATCTTGTAACCATTGGTCTTCATCCAGCTGAGCGTCTATCAACACTCTGAGGGATTCCATTTCCACTTCTATGGGGAGCACTTCTTCCATTCCATAGGTTAATGAGTAGGGGGTTACCCCAGTGGAAGTGCGTATTGATGTTCTGTAGGCTAACAGAGTCAGAGGCAATAAGTCTGGCCATCCTTTATGATTGGCGGACATCTTTTGCATGATCTTCTTGATATTCTTATTATCCGCTTCAACAACACCATTCATCTTTGGACGGTAGATGACAGAGTTAAGATGTTTGATGTGGAATTTACTACATAACTCCTCCATCATTTTGTTGTTGAGGTTCTTGGCATTGTCTGATACAATTAACTCTGGTTGTCTATATCGACAAATGACATTATTTCTGATAAAACCAATGATAACTTCTTTTGTAACCCTGGGGAAGGAGGCTGCTTCTACCCACTTGGTGAAGTAGTCTATCATGGTGAAGATAAATCGATGCTCATTACTGGCTTTTGGCTCGATGGGCCCGATCACGTCCATTCCCCACATTGAGAAGGGCTAGGGTGAACTCATATTGTGGAGCTCCCTTGGAGGGGTGTGGATAGCATTCCCATAAATTTGGCATTGGTAACATCTCTTGACATGATCATCACAGTCAGCTCTGAGAGAGAGCTAGTAATGCCCTGTTCTTAGGATCTTTTTGATAAGTAGGGGGCCGCTCATGTGTGGGCCACAGAATTCACCATGGATTTCATCCATGAGTCTCTAAGCTTGGTCCTTGTCCAGACATCTGAGGAGACCTAGTCCTGCATCTCTTTTATAGAGTGCATCTCTGCTCAGGTAGAACTTCATAGCCATTCAATGGATTCGCTTTCTTTCAGCTGGACTCGCCTCAGTGGGTGTAGATCCATCTTGTATGTACTCCTTGATATGCTGATACCAAGGGTGGTGGATGGGTGGTAGCTTATTCGATACTTCTCCAATGTAATTCCCATAGGCTGGAGCCTTTTATCGGGAAAATGTGATGGTTGGCATGTTTTCCTTATCAACTATGTTGATCAAGGAGGCCAAGGTTGCTAGCGTATCCGTAAAGTCATTCATATTTTGAGGAATGTGGAGGAAGGTTATTTCTTCAAACTCCGAAGCCATCTGTAGAACCTACCGATGGTAAGGCAGTAAGTGTAGCCCTTTGGTGTGATAGATTCCTGTGGTTTATCTTATTACCAATTTAGAATCTCCAAAGATAGTTAATCGTCTGATGCCCATTAATTGGGCAAGTTTTAGCCCCATGATACAGCCTTCATACTCAGCTATGTTGTTGGTGTTGGCAAACTGCAATTTAAGAACGACGGGATGCTGTTCCCTCGTAATGGATACTAGAACTGCTCCAGCTCTAGAACCTTCCATGTTTACAGCTCCATTAAAATACATCCTCCATGTTTGGCGTGCATCGTACTGATGGTGTTACTTAACTGTCAGTACCCCTTCATCAGGGAAGTATGTTTCCAAGGGTTTAAAATCCCCTGAAGGTGCAGCGGCTAGTTGATTCGCAATTCCCTGACCTTTGATAGACTTTTACGTCACGTAGACTATGTCAAATTGTTGTAAGATCAACTGCCATCTAGACAGTCGACAATTCAGCATGGGTTTACTGAACACGTACTTGAGAGGATTCACACGGGATATGAGATGGGTTGTGTGACCATGGAGGTAATGCTGTAACCTCATGGAAGCCCATGCTAATGCATAACAAGTTTTCTCAATTAGAGTGTACTTGTGTTCACTGCTGCTGAATCTTTTACTGAGGTAGTAGATAGCTCGCTATTGGCATATATCGTCTTTCTGTCCCAGCATGCTGCCCATGACATTGTCATTGATGGACAGGTACATAAACAGGGGAACATCATCCCTGGGTTGTACCAAAACAAGAGCTTTGACTAGTTGTTCTTTGATTGTAAGGAAGGCGTTCTGGCACTCATCATTCCATTTCGTGGAGGAGTTCTTCCTTAACAACTTGAAGATAGGCTCACAGGTTGCTGTAAGTTGGGAGATGAATCTGCTAATGAAGTTGATTCTTTCCAAAAATCCCCGTATTTCCTTCTCTGTCTGAGGAATGGGCATTTTCGTAATGGCCTGGATTTTGGTGGGATCCAGCTCAATCCCCTTGTGGCTGAGTAGGAATCCTACCAACTTACCTGATTTGAAGCCAAAGGCACACTTGGCTGGATTCAACTTCAAGTTATACTTACGCAATCTGTTAAAGAGCTTTCTGAGATGGTCTAGGTGGTCTTCCACCCTTCGGGATTTAACAATGATGTCATCTACATAGATCTCTATCTCTTTATGCATTAAGTCGTGAAAAGAGCCATCATAGCTCGCTGGTAGGTAGCTCTGGCATTGATGAGGTCGAATGACAACCGTCTATAGCAAAAGGTTCCCCAAGGAGTGATGAATGCAGTTTTTTCACGATTCTCTTCAGCAACCATGATTTGATGGTACCCCGCAAAGTAATCAGCGAAGGAGTATATGTCGTAATGAGCTGTATTGTCAATGAGAATGTAGATGAATGGCATGGGAAAGCTATCTTTTAGACAAGCTTTGTTCAGGTCCCGATAATCTACGCAAACTCGTACCTTTCCTTCGGGTTTAGGTACTGGGACTATGTTGTATAGCCATTCAGGGTTTGTTAACACCGTGATGATGCTGGCTTGAAATTGTTTCACAATTTCTTCTTTAACTTTTAAACTCCACTCAGGTTTTAATTGCCTGAGCCTCTGCCTGACAGACTTGAATCCCTCTTTGATGGGAAGGTGATGAATGACAATGTTAGTGGACAAACTGACCATGTCTTCATGAGACCATGCAAACACATCCTAAAATTGGGTCAATAAAGTAACCATGTCATTCCTTTGGTTTGGAGTGAGGTCCGTACCAATCTGGATTTGTTTAGGGTTTTTTGAGGTTCTAAGGTTGAAAGAGGTGGTTTGATCAAGATTTGGTTTGGGTTTGTCTTCGACCCATTCTTTGATCTCTTGAGGTATCTCATTGTCCTCTTGTATTTCTATCAAGTCTGAGTCCAACTTTACATCAAAGTTACAGTCCTTGTGGAGAAAAGGCACCTCATCAGCAAGTATATGCACATCTAACTTTAGAGTCCTGAAACAAAATGCTTTCACTTAATATATGAAACTGCTCAATCATACAAAGTGTTAGCATGTAATGACAAAACAACTGCTAATACTGTACATAAAAGTAAGTAGTTATAGCTATCTACAGGGCAGAGGGAGTTTCTGCCCTTTTTACCCTTGTCGACAAATGTAGGGAGTGCTGCTCCAATTGTCAAGGGTGTAGTCCTGGCGGACGGCTGTGATGAAGGGGCTGTTATCGTCTTCCTTCTCCTGAATGATGACCATGATATCTGGACAATCATCGTCTGGGGTGACCCTGTTTGTACTGTCCGTGTGGACTATGATGCGTATGTTTGATAAGCGCTTTCCAATGTCCTACTTACGCCTTTGGTCCTCTTCTTCCGCCTCTGGATCTGATATCAATATCTCTTTTCCTTTGATTGGTATCGGCTTAGGAAATAACATAGTCATCACATGTGCAGGAACCTTTACTAAAGTCTGTATAGATTCAGCCCCTATAGGTGCAGGCAATCGCCGTATGGCTGAAGATGAAGGAACCTGTTTGTGTTTGTGAGGATTCCTATGAGTGGAAGAATAGCCTAATCCGGTTGTCCCTGTTTGACTGGGAACTTGAATTGGGCGCTTAATGCCCTGATGATATTTGCCCAACCCTTGTCCAGGTTGATAACCCAAAGAAATCATTTTTTGACCTACCGACATTACCTTGGTGGAAACTCTGTGTATCAGAGGTGGTGCCCCAATGGGATGGTAGTGAGTGTTGCTCACCTCCAGGGCATGGAAGTTGATAGGCTCAACTTCTGAGTTGAAATTGATGAGTGGGATGTCACCTTGTACAGGACATTCTGGCTCAGCATTAACAGTGACTAGGCTGTTGTTAACGATGTATTTGAGCTGCTGATGAAGGGTGGACGGGATGGCTCCAGCCATATGAATCCACAGTCTCCCTAGAGCAGCTTGTATCCTATAACTATTTTGAGCACATAAAAGGATACGCTGAATGTATGTGGACCAATCTCCACAGGTAGTTCAATCTCTCTGACAGCATTTCGTCGGGATCCATCGAAAGCTTTGATAACAATATGGCTGCTTCGGATCCTTTTAAGATTGATGTTCATCTTCTCCAAGGTGGCATAAGGACATATATTCAAGGATGACCCTCCATCTATCAATACTCCAGATACCACATATCCAGAGGACATAACTGCTATGTGCAACGACCTGCAATGACCCGTCCCTTCAGGAGGTATGTCATCATCAGTGAAAGATATCACATTATTATTAAAAATGTGATCAACCAGATGCTGGAACTTTTCAACATCCACCGATTTTGGTAAGTGGTTTTCTTCCAAAACCCTTAGCAAGACCTTCTTGTGATCCTCGGAAGAGAAAACCGAGTCCAGTATGGAAATTTGTTGTGGAGCTTCTCTTAAGATTGAAACCACCTTGGCTTCATTGTGTCCCATAGTACGGAGGAATTCTTCAATCTTCTCCATGGGAACTTTCCCCTTTGATTTGATGGCAGGGTTCATCACCCGTTGGGGAAGATACAATGGATTCTCCTTCAACACTGCAACATTTATGTGAGATGTGGATCCTTCAGCCTCTCAATAATTCCATGGAACGTTCTGGAGGCTGACAACAGGATATTATGGTCTGGAGGGCAAGATGATTGGCTCTAGCGCAACCACTTTCAAAGGATTCTCAATACCTCTAAATTGAATAGGTTAAATTGTATGTGAGGGGATAGCTGAATCTGTCTCAAAAGATATAACTACTATGACTTCCTTCCATTTTGTAGGAAATGTATTCCTACTCTCAAAATGTCGTCATCTGCCAGCTGAAGGACACCTTTGTCAATTAGATTTTGAATTAGGTGGTGGAGTGCCCAACATTCTTCTGTGTTGTGACCACGAGAGTGGGAGTGGTATTAACATACTCCATTAGAATTGAGTTGTCTTGAAAGAGGGTTGATTGGAGGTAGCAGAGCTGTGATTCTTCCTTCATTGATCAGCATCTGAAATATCTCCTCCATCGGCTGGCCTAGGTATGTAAATTCCCTTTGATTGGCAAAATTCCAACGAGCTTTGGCATTTACTCTTTTTGCAATTTTATCTTCCTGCATTTCACCTTCGGAAGTTAATAATGGAGTACTTGTAATAAAAGGAAAGAGGCTAGCATGCTCCTAACTGAATAATTGGCGTGTGACTTGGTGCTGATGGATCACCAGTTCTGCCAATTGGTCGACTTGCTCATAGAGAGTCTTCATTTTCTGTTCCATCACAAACTGGAACTGTGCATAATCCCACTTGTTAGAATTATACTTGCTGGTTTGGGAGGATCCACTAATGGATTAGGAAGTCTGTCCCTTACTCCAATTAATCATTTTGACCTCCTCTTCTCTGTATTGAGGAATAGGCTTGTCTTGCACATGGGGTTGGTTGGGTTTAGTCACCACGATCTCACCATTGTCAATCAAATCCTGGATCTTATGTTTTAAGGCCCAACTATAACGCCCCGAAATCTGGTCTATCTTCACACTCGAATTCCGTATGTCACGAGTACATCATTCATCCAACATACATCATTATATACTGAAATATAAAAACATACATTCTCAAATCCCAGGTTCTGGAAACCTTATAACCTCTTTCATTACAAATAATGATAATACATTAATTATTTCATCTTACAAGAATGACTTTTATCTGTCACCAAGGATACATAACAGTTCATTAAGCTAGTCTATAATTCAGTTTCATCTTTCTATATTACAAGTCTTCACTTGAACTTCTCGCTCATTCACATTCTGAATGACACTTCATCTGGATACCGTCAGCTTGATCTTTACAGGATCCTTAAGTTCTTCTATCCTTGTTCACTGAAAATGTTTTTCATTTAAAAGCAAGTGTGAGCATTCAAATGCCCAGTAAGTCATAACAGTTGAACAAACAACTTCAAGAGTTTAAACATTTCTTCAGAACTTCGATAACCGAACAAAGGTTATGAAGCAACTTGAATAATAGGAATAGTCTCGATTCCTATCATCTTAAAATATCAGTCACTTTCATTTTGAAATACTTTCATTCCTCTACCTTTTTCATACACATCATGTCTGGCTAGAATCATTAGCACAGACTTAACAATAACGGTTCATGTATAAATAAAACATACTTGTATTGAACAGCTCAATCACAGAACAGTTCATATCATAGAAACACCGAAGTGTTCACATTGTGGTACAAGGCCTCATACATTCTACCACCTTGTACCAATATCGCACATTCGCACATAGACAGAACTTCTCAAGTTCAACATCTGAGAAGTTTAAGAAACTAGCATTCATATAATATGAATGAAGTTAGGAAACTTGCCTTGCGCACAGCTACCACTTATGCTGAACTTCTCATTCCAATTCCTATATAACACATAAGGAGAAAACATATTGAACTTACGCATTGGTTTACTTAACTTTACTTCTTAGAGTTTGCGTTCTTGCAATATAAGTTTACGCGACTAACTTCCTTTACCAGTTATGGCTTCATGACATACAGAGATATCTTACCCAAAACGTTCATCATCTTTATTGATTTATATTCTTGTCTTCTTCTTATAACCTTACTAGGACTCAACACACATCGTGTCTCTGCTAGTAGTCCATATAGTACTCTGAGTGGTTTCCCACAAACAACCAATAAACAAGTTCCTGTCTTATCTACACTGCCATCACAGTGAGTTAGATTGGTTGCCAATTTTGTATATACCTTTGCTCTCGAAAGGAATTGTTTAGCTCAGCTCCCATATGTCAACCATCAAAGTTACGATTGTACCACAACCTAAACTTTATCTAACTTATCCGAACTATTAAACTATACTGTTCGTTAAATCAATTTCTTATTCTTTACGGCTTTCTGGCAACTAAATGCCATACCTCAGGATTCATTCCTTATCTGACTCACATTTAGCTTTCATTAATCTTATTACCGTTTACTACGGCTTTGTTGATAATTCATATCTTATTTAATACTCTCGTTATCTCTTCCATGAACCCCATGTTCATTACTCGTTCTTAGTGTTGAAGCCATACCGATCGTTGTATGCTAAGACCGATCGTCCATCGCAAGAACATTGCGTTCACAGCGTCTATATGCTTCACACTTATCTCCCATTATCACGACATAACATCGAAATGTTATTCATTACCCTCATCACTCAACGTCTAAGGAATCACAATCATAACAATCCCTCACGTTCGTTCATCGCGACTACAGTCCCCGAATATCGGTTCCGTAACCCGTACCTAAAATCTTTGTCTTTTAATCTTGTTTAATCTTTCTGTTCAACCTTTATTTAAGGTTTAATTAACTTGCTTAAGTGTTACATTAGTTGAACATTATGTTCTTTATCTTCCCTTACGTTTTCCCCAAGAGTTGAGCAATTAAAAGCTCATCTTTGGCTTTTTCTCAATACTGGCGCTGCGGCGCCACTGTCCTCATTAACTCTCGTGCCGTGGTGTGAGTTGGCAGTACACGGCTCCTCGGTCTAGGCTACTGTACCACATAACAAAGCATGGCTGGCGCCGCGGCGCCAAGCCCTAATTCTTGAAAATTTCTCTAAGTGTTAAATCCACTTTGAGACGCTTACTTCCCGATCTCATAACTTATTCGTTATAACTCGAAACGAGGTTATTCCAAAGCCATTCTCTTACTTATCTTATGTACTTCAATACCCCTCAAACAAAACATAATTCTAAATCCATTAACGTGACATTCGATTGGCTTGATCATCACCCTTCGTTCATTTTTATGCTTTTAGTGTTCTTCGCTCGTTCGTCCGTAATTCGGTCATCCGAACTCAGAACTCGTTCGTTCTTGAGTCCATGACTCACGTTTTCTATGTTCTCTTACTTCCTTATGAAACCCTATACGTTCGGGTTCATTTACTAACTTTCTAATTGTCATTTGTCCTTTAAGAAAATTTTGCCATAACTTCGTTATAGCTAAGTTCGATCCGTTCCTCATGAACGTTTCCACGATTGTTAACCAAACAATAAGCAACTAACTTATATACGATGGTTTTAAACTTGTCCATCATCAACAATTATCCTACGATGGTTTTTCATTTGTCCATCAACAACGTTCTTCGTGTTCTTCGTGTGTTCTTTGTTCGTTCTTCATTTTAATAAATATTTTGGATTACGATTTCACTTTTTATTAGAATTTGATGTTATAGAACACCATTCCTTACTTATTTCACCTACTTATTCATATAATCCACTCGGATAGCTCAAAATCCTCACGAATCTTATACTTCCTTAAGAAATTTATAAACTAAACTTCTAATTCTTATTTCTTTATTTTCTTATGATTTCAACCATATGAAATCATTACTAACATCTTTTACTCCTTATTCTCATTAAGTTATGTTATTAACATATAGGACTTAAAGAGAAATTAAATTCGACTAGGTTTTAGGATTACGGTTCTTCTTTAATCTCCTCCTGTCGGACAAAGTTTGTACACGGGCTAGCCTTTCCTCCTTCTCCTCCTCCCATCCGAACTCTCTCTCTCTCTCTCAAGTGTCTTAGGATTTTCAAAATCCAAAAACAATGAAATGAGCTTCCTATTTATAGAAAACCAAAGTTAGGGGTAGTTAAGTTTACTTAGCCTCCACACTTACTTAACCATTAAGTCTTCTTAGCCATTAAGTTTTCTTAGCCCTTAAGTTTACTTAGCCCTTAAGTTTACTTACTCATTACTTATAAGCACTTTACTTAGCCATTAAGCATCAGCACGTTAGTTAGCTATTAAGTTTACTTAGCTATTACTTAACTTATCCCTTACTTAGCCTTTAAGACTAAATCGTATTTTACGCATCTCATTCTCGTATTCTCGGATTCTCTTCGTATATCGTTCGTACGATATTTGTATTATACGTCGTAATAATCTTCGTACTATACTCGTATTATAACTAGTATTATACTCGTATCTCTCATGCATAATAACCCTAATTATTATACGTGATTATAGTATTCTCAGAACTCACTTTTCCTAACCCTTAGGTTTTGAGTCCACAGGCGAAAACTTCATTTTTACTATAACTGAAATATTATTGAATATTCCATCACGTCTCAAAATTATACATAATCACTAAATTCTCAGAATTTGAAAACAAATCTCCGAGCAGAAACTGATGAATAGTGCATATTTCGTCTTTTTCTCCAGAAATAATTTTGTTCTCGGAAAATTTTTATTTTCGTCTTAAAAATTCTTACTCGTTCAATCTAGCTCGTAGCCAGAATACTCCAAACTAATAATCATCCTAGGTTATAGAACGATTAATAAACACATAGCACAGAATAGTATTAATAAAATTTTTTTTTATTAATAACTAATTCTTTAAACTTAAATTTTGATCAACTCGAATTTCCGGGTCGTTACACTCTTCCCCCCTTATAAAAATTTCGTCCTCGGAATTTCTTAAAACCACACCCTTTCCCGGGTCATCACATTCACCCCTTCTTCACAGAATTTCGTCCTCGAAATTTTAGCTTACTCTACTTCTCAACTTCCCTTCAATGGAGTTCTTATTTTTCCATCATTCCTAACCTACATAACCTATCAAGAATCATGAAGTAGAAGGAATAACGAGGAATATAAATTTTCCTTTTAAAACATTTCATACTTTTGCTGAGGGGTTAAATCGACCATGAACTCTTACTAGGTTAAACAGCATTTCGCCGTAAACCCTTCTTTAACGGTCAGTTTACAATCACAAAGAAATTAATGTAATAACCCAATATTTTCTATAAAAATTAAATCATAAATTTTGCGTATAAATTATTTTTTTTATTTTATTTCAAGGGTGAGGATTTGTACAAGATAATGTGTATATGTAATTATGTAATAAATAAAAATATATTTATTACATAAATGTTTACAAATAATTTTATTTTAGAATTATTGATTATTATAAAGCATATTCTTATAATAATTAATTTTATAGTAGAAATATTTTTACTAATTATTTTCCATGAAAAATATAATTATATATTATTTAAATAATATATGAAATGATTTTTAGAATTATTATAATAATTATTTATTTTATTATATGAATTTATGCAAGATTAATTAAGTGAATTATTTTAACTTAATTAATAATGTTATATATGAAGAATAAATCAGATATGGAATCCAAACCCTAATTTTGAATTTTTATCAATGGATAAGAATAATAATATAACAATATTATATATTGATTTTTCAGTGCTATAATTATGTACTGTATATTTGTACACTGACAATGGTTGGTCAATTATGGTGTATTATGACCAAACCATAGTGTTACTGATAAACCCTAGTTTTGCAGTCAAATAAGACTTTTAAATCTGTTAGGTCACTGTGTTATATGAATAATGACATGTATTATTAGAATTTAATTTTAATTAGGAAAACCCTAAGTATTATATGGAAAATCCTAATTAATAATTTAAAACCCTAATTTAAAACTCAATTTGAGTTCGAGACTGTTATATAACTGTGTTATGCGATTTGTGTGTTGTATTATAGAATTAAATATTAATTAGAGAAACCTTAATTAATATTTAGAAATCCTAATGTTTTTTTAGAAACCCTAATTTTTTTAAAGGGTATAAATCCTTAATATTAATGTTTCTAAATTATAAACCCTAATTTAATTAGGGTAAACCCTAATCGCTAAATTGGGAAGTGTAATGCTAATTAGTGTCTCTTAAACCTAATTAGCAAAGTGTTAAGTAATTAAAAACCTAATTGATTAAGAAACCCTAATTTCAATTTTTAGAAACTAAAATTTTATTATTTTATTTTATTTTAATTTTTTTTTGTGCAAACCCTAAATTGTAAATTCTAGAAATTATTTTTAAACCCTAAAATGGTTCTAACCCCAAACCCTAACCCAAACCCTAAACCCTAAGGGTTTGACAAGTTTATAAGATTGTCATTAAAAATAAAAACGAAAAGACCAAAATACCCCTTGCATTATTAAAGCTAAAAACATAGGTTTTGACATTAGGGGAAGTTGGTGACCAAATCCAACCACCCCATGTGACTTAAATCAGCAGCTCAGCCAACTCACCAGCCACATTTATTGCATCAAGTGAATATGTATAGAATTAGAAAGAGAAAATGTCACATTTTAAGCCTCTTTTGCTCACAATACTCCTCCTTGACTCTCTCTACAACCTACGAAATAATGTAGTGTATCAGTCCCAAATAACAGCCCCACGATCAACCATAACAAATCATAAGCACATAATCAAGAATTTCTCATGAGAGGTATAAAACCCTAATCAAAATTTCGGACTTTGATCCTCTGTTAAAAGTTATGTTTTTGTGTTAGAATATGTTGTTAATAGTGTTATTAAGTGATCTGGGTTGATAGATGTTGGATTAATAACATCTATAAGCTCGAATCTAGTGTTTTTAAAATTCTGGAAAAAAATTATTTTGCGCTCTGACAATGAATGTCAGAGGCTGTAGATCTTTATCGGTTTATGTTTTTGGTTGTTATATGTTTTAGATATGTAGTCTGTTGATAGTTCTTTGGTCTGAAACTGGATCTAGGGTCATGAGGTGCACAGATTTCCTGTTATTAATGGTCAAAGACCGTTGACCGGCATTCACCGGACTTTTCTGGGTAACCCAGATTTGCCCAGAAAGGGCCCGACAAGAGTTTTAAGCGTCTAGATCTATGAGTGTATTGTTAATTTGTTGTTTTTGTTGAATCTATGTTGTAGTGGGTACTAGGATATACAATCTCATGCCTTTATATTACCTAAACATCAAACTTGGTGCACTCAGTGGCTGGTCAAAGTTGGACAGATGTTCACGTATTGAGTTTTTTGGGTAACCCAGAAAACTCAAGAGCGTGATTTCTGACATCACTTTGACCGGCGTGGATCTAGCTATTTTGATGTTGTTAGATCAAGTTTATGTATTAGATATGTTGTCTTGCATGTTATCTACGAACTGAAACCATTAGAACACCAAAACGTTACAAGGATTGCATGTTAGAGAGATCCAAAGTAGCCTGCTGGAACTGTTCTTCATTTCTGGAATACCCAGAAATGAAGAACAGCTCTGACATGATTTTTGGAGGCTTAAATTGCTTTTGTTTTATGTTGTTTGATCGTGTTATTTGCTGGAGTTTGTAGTATGACACTATGTCTACAAGATCTAGCCATTTCTTTTCCCAGAAACGCATCGATCTGATCTATGAGATTGGTCAAACTCACCCCCTCGTTTTCTGACATGAGTTTTCTGGGTTTGGCCAAGAACTCGAAGAACACCTACAACGACGATTCTGTCGCTATAGGTGGTCTTTAGCGACAGTTAATTTATAAAAATTATATTTTTATTAAATAATTAGTATTAATTAGTTTTTAATTACTAAAAATACAAAATAAATTATTAAAAATTATTTTAAATATATTTGATAAATATTTAATATTTTTGGAATATTAAAAGTATTTAATTTATTTAATTATAACATTAAATAAATTATTTAAAAATAATTTTAATACATAAAAAATTATTTAAAATTATATTATGGTATAAGAAAATAATTTAAGTTATTTTTGATAACTTTCAATATTTTGTGATGAAATTTCATTAATTAATTAATATTAATGGTAATTAAGTTATTTAATAAATGTATTAAATAAATTACGAAAAATAGAATTAATGATATAAAAATTATAGAAAAATGATTTAAAGGTTATTTAAGTTATAAAAAATGACTTTTGATATTTCGTCATGAAAAATATTAATATTTTAATATTAAATGATAATAAATCTATTTAATACTTATATTAAATAAATTAGTTTAAAAATAATTTTAATATTAGAAAAATCATTTCAAATGAAAATAAATAGTTTAAAAATATTTTAAGTTATAAAATATAACTTTCAATATTTAAAGTTAAATTTCATTAATTAATTATTATTAATGATATTAAAGTTATTTAATAATTATATTAAATAAATTAGTTTAAAAATAATTTTTAATATTAGGAAAATCATTTTAAATGAAAATAAAGTGTTTAAAGATATTTTAAGTTATAAAATATAACTTTTAATATTTAAAGGATAATTTCATTAATAAATGATATTAATTAATATTAGATGATATTAGATTTATTTAATAATTATATTAAATAAATAGTTTTAAAATAGTTTTATTTATTTAAAAATCATTTAAAAATGATATAAATGAATTAAAAATATTTCAAGTAATAATTAATGACTTTTAATATTTTGATAAATAATACATTAATACTTTAATATTAATGATAATTATTTAAAAATAATTTTAATTCTTTTAAAAATTATTTAAGTGTAATATTAATACTTTAAAAGTATTTTAAGTTATTATAAATAACTTTAACATTTTGGTAATAGTTTCATTAATAGTTTAATATTAATTAAATATCAATGATAATAGAATTGTGTAATATTTAAATCATTTAATAATGATTCCGAGGTTTGAAAATTCATGATAAATTATAATAAATGTTTAAAAATTATTATAAGTCATTTACAAATAATATGACCGATACTTACAGATGTGGAATTATAGGATAGAGTCTTAGACTCGATAATTACCCGATAAAGCCATCGGTACACCGACATGTTTCAGAAATTGATCTAGACTTATATAATTTATTTGTATATGTGTTTATTTGTGATCCAAATACTGTGAAACATGTGTGACAATGTGATTAGGTTATGTGCTGACTGTAATAAGCAGTATTATGTGTTACGATGTGGAATTCTAATCGATAAAATGATCTTATTAATGATAGGTTTTGATATAAAAGATAAAACTAAGTTGCGTACTGTAAGCAGTGCATCAGGCAAGTATCTAACCTTTGCATTTTCTTTATGCAATGGACATGAGTAAGAATGTTTCTAAACTATATTATTACTGTACAGATTATTAACCTTATATTATATAAGCTTATTGATTATCAACATGTTAGTATATGGTAACTCAGATATATATATTCTGTTCGTTAATTTCTAAAAATGGTTAAACAAGTGTCCCCACCTGGATAATCATTGTATTTAATCATATGTTGATATACCTTTGTCAATTACCCGTATACATATATGTTGAATTATAGATTATTGTTGAACAAGATAAAACTTTTAATTTGAAACCCAGACAAGTATGAACATCCCTACACGGGAAAACTATTTATGCACCCAAGGTGGATAAAGTGAACGATCCTATCGTTCTTGTAATGTAGTATTGATCAATACAAGGCCCATGGGAAATACAACCTAATGCCTATAAGTTATGACGGTTTGCAGATGAATTTCTATTGAACCTTTTCGAAAATGAAAACAATGTTCATGGCATGTCGCCATAAACCCTATTTATAGTCAATACGTAGTTTCAAAAATTTGAAAGAGAGTTGTTATATTATTATTATCGGTTCAGAATACTTCACAACTATTGACTTGTTGTAGAAGAATAGTACAAAGAAAACATTTAAATTCTTTCAGATTATATATATAATTGTTATTACTTGTTGGGCACTCAAATGCTCATCCTTGCTTAATTTAAATGTTTTCAGCTAAGTGTGAACGATCAGAGAGCTCTACTAAGAACAAGGAAAAGGGAAAGGTCGCTGAATGAATGAATGAACGTTATCTTATGTAATAGTTTAATGTTATTAAGACAAGTATGATATATATTATCTATCATGGTTTGTAATGAATGTTTAAAGGTTACGTACTTGGGATTAGACTCTGATAAATGTAAGTTAAGTTTGATATTTATATTATTGTTATTATTATTATTATTATTCCGCTCATAGAAATGGTATCGTGATGAACCGAGTTCGAGTTTTAAGTAACTGAGTTTGGGGTCTTCACAATTAAACTACCTCTTCCATGTTCTCCTCAGACTTAATCATTAGATTTCGCACCAAAATAATTTGGTTTGCAACAAGTTCTCAAAGAAAGCTCGATTTTCTTATAACATGACATACCATTTGTCTAGCCGAATCAAGTAGCTTAGACCATACCAATAAATTGGATATCAACGTGAAACATTCGTCTAGTCAACTCAATTGACATCGACTACTTCTTTAAATTCTTTTCGCAATACATCAAAACGTTTTATGATGTCATGATACCGTACTTTTTATAGTACGTTGAGGACTTCGTCAGTTTGTGACTTTGTCATTATACATCATACCATAGCGGGTTGTTGATCCTAAGATCACATCCAACACCAGGTTCAATTGCATTAATAACTCCATCCTTTTACCATCCTTGCATCGAATGCACAGATGATATAAAATTCATTTTGATATTTTAAATTAATTTTTGTCTAGCTGAAGTAATTAGCATAGACATACCAAGAATAACTCTTTTAAAATACGTTGGTTCCAAAAGTTGAACCAATCCTTTCCTTTTTAAAATGAACATATCAGCACGAGTTCAATAAAGTTCGAAATCTAGCATAGCTAGATGACTTGGAATATCTTATTTCTCCATCTTCCTTCATTGTCTTACTGAGATAATACTTAATCTTCTCTAGCACCTTCAATGCTAAGCCTACTGAAAACAACGTGTTTTCAGTCTAAACATTTTTATACCTTAGTACAGTCCATCAACTTATCACACATTATGAGTTCAGGAACTTTCCACAATAATATGAGTTTAAGAACATCCAGACATACCATAGGCGTCCATTCGCTGAGACGTTCGAAAACATACCATATTATTATGAGTCACGAACTTACCATAAGTATAAGTTTCAAGAACTCGCACCTACCTTATCGTTCTCTACCTATCAAGTATATACATGAGAAAAGATTCACCTTCTCGCCATATACATATTGATAGCGCGACCAATCCCAATGATTATCACTACCAGAAGCTAAGTGATTGTAGAACCAAACACAATTCCCTGCCCATACAGAAAATTGGTCAACTCAGCTACTGACCGATATAGGAAGCTAAGCGGTTGTTACACCAAGGACAATTCTCCGCCCATACAAAGAATTGTTCAACTTAACAACCGTATCGCATAAGAAGCTAAGTGGTTTTAAAACCATGTACAATTTCCCCGCCCATACAAGGAATCATACAACTCAGCTGGTGATATGAGTCCTCAATTGAAATCCTAAAACTTCTTACTTTTTCTCTACTTAATACGAATTTTCTTCTTCATGTACAACTTCGTAGTACTATTCATGTATAGCATTTGCTATAAATCATTCATCTTTAATAGCTCATCTATTACTACGAATCACTATGATCACGTGGTGATCTTCTTATCCTTCTCTTTATGATTATAGTCTTAGGTACTCCTACATAAGGTTTATAACCTATCAGCTCTGATACCAACTTATAACGCCCCAAAATTCTGTAACGCCCGAGAAAATCGGATTTTTATGACAATTAAATTTTTATTTGATTATGTGAATTAAATGAATTTAATTGAATTCTTTGTGAAGTAAACTATGTGAAGGTCATTCTATGACCTAGAATGTGCTAACGTGGTTAGTATTCTGGCTACGTGGTAGAAATAGTTGTTTGGAATTTCCAAGACGATAATAATTGTTTTCTGAGAAGTTTTCGTAAAAACACTATTCATCTGTTTCTGTCCGAGGAATTATTTTGAAATTCCGAGAAACGCGTAATGATAGAATATCGTGATGAGATGGAATATCTGATAATATTTTATTTATGGCAAAAACGAAGTTTTTGCCTGCGGACTTAAAACCTAAGGGTTGAGTATATCGATTTTCGAGAAGGAAATAATATGCGTAGAAGGAATGGCGTTAGGTTTTATTCAAGTGTTATACAATTGGTGGTGCTAGTTAGTACCTATGTATTATACGTTATGTAAATACGAGGTACAATACGATTATTGTACTTATGGTATACGAAAGGAATACGTGAATCATACGTGTAGAATACGATACGTATTATAGAATTAAGTTATGACTTAATGATTAATTCATTTGAGTTGGGTTATAAGTTAGTCCAACTAATTGAAGGACTAAGCCCAATGAGTTAGGTGGGTTAAGTCAAAGTCAAGGCCCAATGTTTATTTAATTAAGCCCAATTCACAAAATCGAACCGTGGGTCGAACCGGCGGGTCACCCAATGGGTAAAACCCATGGGGCAACCCATGGGATGTCATAAAGGGGAGGTGGGCCGGCCACTTGGGGTGTACTTCAAGTATACGACTTGGTCACCAAGTGTTTTACTTGGTGACCACACTTGAATAGTAAGGAGGTGGGGGTATATTGACCATTAAGCCCTCCAATTTCATTTCCTATAAATAAGAAGCTAGGTTGTTGCATTTTAGAGTTTTCAAAGTTGCCAACTTAGATTATTTGAGAGAGAAAAGAGTGCTACACTTGTAAACATACACTTTGGAAGCTTATACTTATATTCTTCCAAGAGATTTCCAAAAGTTCTTAAGGTATAATCCTTATCTTTCATCTCCATTTCTTTTTTTTATTATTTGTCTTTTATATTGAAGAATCATATAGGGATGGTATACGCCTTGTATGAGGGATTAAAGATGACTTACCATAGATTCAATCTTTATAAGTCATGAGGTTATAAAAATAATAAGGTTTGAAATAGTTTTGAACCATGAAAATATGGATAGTTGAGATTGATCGTTTATAAACGATTGGACTCTATCAATCCGTTAGTAATTGCATCTTGCTTGGTTAGGAGGTAGATATGAAATCCATGGAGTATTTCATGTGATTTGGCTTAGAGAACATTAGTAATGAAGTTATGGCGAATTTTACGAAAATAGACGTTAAACGTCGAAAACGTAGAAATTCTGGATTTGTAGTCGAAAGTTGTCGTGAGACTTGAAAATGTTGGTTTTCAATGTCAACACATGAGATAGGGTGATTAAGAGTAGTGGGTTCGAGAATCGTCGGATTCCGACTTAAAACGAAGAAAACGAGCATTGAACGCTCATTAACGTTTACGAACGTATATAAAATGAACTCAGTAGTGAATTATGAGTTAACGGATTCGAAAGTGTTAAATTCTTATATGAACGTGTAAAGGATGTAATTCCTGACTTGTAGGAATTCAAATGGGTCAATTCGGATGTAAAACGAACAAATTAGGAAGCCGGGAGTTTCGTTAGAAAACCAAAACTGGTTTGTCAACTGATGCACAGGCTTGGCGCCGCAGCGCCAAAACCAGTACAAAATGGTGGCGCCGTAACGCCAGACTCGGCCGAGCACTCTGTTAACTTGCGCCCCAGCGCCAATGTGCCGTGCCCCAGCGCCAATGTTGTGCAAGTGCCGCGCCCCAGCGCCAAGGTGCCGCACCGCAGCGCCGGCAGTAAGAAAAAGTTGACCCAGTTATGCTTTAGACTTCAGTTGGTTAGGGATCAATCGGAGTTGAGTTTATATACTCAATGAATGTATAAAGACTAATTCTATACTAAGGTATATGGTATGAAACTTAGGAGTCTAAGGTAAGTAAACAAAATATGTAAAATGAATGAAGTAATACTTTATTAATGAAGTTGAGTCCGGTTAATAAAACGTCCATAGAGAGATAAACCGGGACGAAGGGTAATAAGTCATGTTGACTTTAATAAAAATATTATGTTAACAAAGACATAGAAGAGAACGAAGCTGGTAGGAACAATGTGAATAGTTGTTTGATAGCTAATTACGGTGTGCTATGTGAATATATCATGTAAATTCTGTAAAGGCTGTGGTCAGTCGAGTAAGTTATTTGAAGACGCTGAAAGGCAAGTTTTCTTAACGCTTGTCTAACTTCTAAGTTAGCCAAGTTTTATGTG
This sequence comes from Panax notoginseng, assembly GCA_016801055.1. Classification (NCBI taxonomy): domain Eukaryota; kingdom Viridiplantae; phylum Streptophyta; class Magnoliopsida; order Apiales; family Araliaceae; genus Panax; species Panax notoginseng. Next base: position 62,482,047 of record CM029023.1, on the reverse strand, counting down.
ATTCATTGAACTGAATTGCAAGCTTTGTTGTAAAAGAAAGGGTCGATGCCAGATTTTAACTCGGCTAGACTATTCGTAAGATATAGATTGATGATTTTCCATATCATTCTATACATGAATGTTAACGCTATCCTATGCCAAGTAATTGGTACGGATGTGAAGGTAAGGTTTGTCTATGAACAAACAAAAGTATTTTTCATCGATATTTCGATGGGCACGTGAGTTTGCCAAAAATATTAAACGTAAATACGTTTAATGAATGTAGTGTTGATCAACATAGAGTACTATAGGCTGATCACCTAGAAGTGCTCGTAAGTTATACGGATGAACGGCCTTTGTGCTGTGGACTCCTTTTCAAGTATGAAAACTGAAATTTACTGTTCATGGTCTATCAACCGGTTCAGAATTCCTAATCTATTCTATACATTGGGAATTGATGTTATATACTGTTATGATAGTATTGATTCATAATACTTCATAACTATTGTTCAGTTATGTTGGAATTGTTATATAATTCACAAATGTGGTATTCTTGTTATCCTTGATTAAACTTGCTGAGCTGTCATGCTCACTTCTTGCGTGAATTATATAACTGCAGTTAAGGTGAACGTACTGAGAATGCCAAGAAAGATAAGGGCAAAGCTAAGATGGATGCTTAGGCATTGTGTAATAGTTTAGTAAGTTTGTATGTATTATACCTTATGAACAATGAACGATGTAATCGGTTTATGAACCTGGGAAGGATTATACTTTGATTTTAATAAGAATATAGTAATTACTCTCATCTTGTTGTATTTCAATGGAATGATGGTATGGATGTTAGTATAGTGGAGCACCATCTGTTGGGTTGGAAGTTACCCGGATTTGGGGGCGTCACAGGTTGGTATCAGAGCCTTGGGTTATAAAACTTAACGGGGGAAAACCTTAGGCTAATAACCTTGTAAGGAAGGTAAAGTCCGAGAAATGGAATTCAAGTCTATTGAATTAAGATGATAGTGAGATAACCCAGTATCGAAAGAATTAAAAGATGAAAATTAATCTTAAAGATATTAAATGTGATTTGTGCTTATACTATTGTGTATTATGTACTAATCAACGTGTTATGTGTTTGTAGATGTCAACCGATAGCTTGATGTTTTGAAACGCGGAAATGAGAAGTGAGGACTCAGTTAACCAAGTTTAGGTAGTACCAATGCCAGTGGCGGAGGTACCGATAGTTGTACTAGAAGACTCAGACATTTAGGAGTACATCTCCGAGGAGGAATACTCTGAGGAGACTATGGGATTAGCATCATACCTTAAGGAGATGCTAGATGTGGATGAGGAAATGGAGGTGACATCGATTAACACGGTGTTACCTACTCTGGAGCCAGCATCTTTGGATGCAACTAGAGCACTGTACTTAGCGGTGTTGGATAGGAATGTGCACTTACGTACTCAGGTAGAGGCACAGATTGAGGAGATAACTTCCCTATATGAGGCGAAAGAATCTGCAGAGGCAGACTTTGAGTCGGAGCACAATGAAAAAGTTCTTATGACTGATAAAGCTCATAGCTATAAGGATGAGGTCCTCGAGCTAAAGCAGAAACTGGTTTAGAAAGATCAGAAAATAGCTAGGATGTCATACATCCATGAATGCGCTCATGAGGATTTCAAGCTGAAAATTGCTTGTTATTCTATTGAGTCCGGGCAGACTCGACATACCATAAGTCGAGATATAGTGTCAATTCTGGCAAATCAGAAATATGAAAATGCCGTTCGACAGTGTTAGAAGGTCGCTAGAACTTTTTGTATATAAGTAGTGACGTAAAACCCTCTTTTGTATAATTAAGGGTAGTCTTTTAGCAAATCCCAACTTTTGTAGAAGGCAATCGCGGGATAGTATATGATAGCTTTTGGCTAAGGGAACATGATGTAAATAGTTTTGACTATGAAAGCATATTAATATAATGACGTTTTTATTTAACATGCTAGTGTGGTATGAATGGTTGTTGTTAATTTAAAATGATAATCGAGTAATTAAATAGATAATAACGAAACTTTATTTATTTAATCAGAATTATGCCGCCAAGAAGGAGACAACGGAACTAAGAGGCCGAGTCTCATAATGAAAATCAAGGGGGTCCTAACAACCCTATGCAAGAGTTCGTTAATTTATTAACGGCTACATTTAACCAAGTGGGGGGTGGGATTCCTGTAGCTCCTGGGGTTGTAAGAACAACTACCTTTAAGGACTTTAAAAGTGTGGGTCCTCCCGAGTTCTGAGGAACGACGGATCCACTAGAAGCCCAAACATGGATTAGAAAAATTGAAAAGGCGTTTGTGATAACAAACATAGGTGAGGCGCAAAAGACTTCTTTTGCGACTTACATGATGAAGGGAGAAGCCAACTACTGGTGGGAAGCTCACCAGGGTGGGGCTAGGACAGAGCCTATTATGTGAGAACAGTTTAAGAAGGTTTTCTTCGAGAACTATTTCCCTACTACCATGCAGGGTAGGATGGAAATTAAGTTTCTAGAACTTAAGCAGGGGGATATGACTATTCCCCAATATGCCGCCAAATTTAATGAGTTGGCAAGATTTGCTCCACATCAGGTGGATACGGAGGAAAGAAAGGCGCGCAGATTTGAGCAGGGCTTAAAACCTTGGCTCTATAGTAAAATATCTGTTTCCATAGTGCTTCCTATGGGACCATTCTGGAGAAGGCGATAATAGCTGAAGGTGGTGGTGAGACCTTGTCTCAGTACCACAAAGAGCGGAAGATTAAGAGTAAGATAGAAGGAAGTAATAAGGCTGAAGTTGCCAGCAGAAGCGGTAACTTGCCAAAGAGGAAGGGTTTTAATCCCGGGAATACCGGGGTAAAATAGGGAGATCCCAAAAGGAGAACGGAAGCATGTAAGACATGCAGAAAATCTCACATGGGAGTCTGTTTAAAGGGGAAAGCAGTATGCTACAACTGTGGGCAGGAGGGACATTTGTCACCCAATTTTCCTAACCCTAAGAAGAATCAGGGGTGTTTTGTCTGTGGGTCAAAGGACCACATGGCAAGAAATTGCCCAAAGAAGGGTTTAGAGGGGAATAAGAGTTCTGGTAGTGGTAAATTAGCCATTACTGGACCAACACCATTAGTGGGTAGACCCTTGGCTCGTACGTTTAATATGACTATTCAAGATGCAGTTGCATCAATAGATGTGGTAGCAGGTATCATTCCGGTTAATGAGATAAATGCTTATGTGCTATTTGACTCGAGTGCCACTTGTTCTTTTATAGCATGTGAATTTGCTAAACGATTAGGGTTAATTCCTGAGAAGTTACCTATACCTTTAGACGTTAAGGTAGCAAACGAGGAGATAATCCCCATTGAACATATTCATAAGAACTGTTGCGTAGATATTAGGGGAAATAAGTTATCGGTAGATTTGGTACCGATAAGGCTAAAAGAATTTGATGTAATTCTTGGTATGGATTGGTTGGTGAACCATGAGGCAATTATAGATTGCCATAGGAAAAGTGTAAACCTTCGGCTTTCTAAGAAAACCAAGGTAGTATTTTTCGGTAGTAATTCACCGAGACACTCTTGTTGTCTGTCTATGACACAAGCTAGGAAGATGTTAAGAAAAGGGTGTGTAGGTTATCTATGCCATGTGGTGGATACCCAAAGAGTGGGGACATCCTTGGATCAGATACCAGTTGTGCAAGAGTTCGTGGATGTATTTTCGGAGGAATTATCGGGTATTCCACCAGATAGGGAGGTAGAATTTGTAATTGATTTGTTACCGGAAACGGCGCCAGTTTCAAGGGCACCATATCGAATGGCGCCAGTTCAAATGAAGGAGTTAATGATTCAATTACAAGAACTGTTGGATAGGAAGTACATTCAACCAAGTGTGTCTCCTTGGGGAGCACCGATGTTGTTTGTAAAGAAGAAGGATGGGTCATTAAGACTTTGTATCGACTATCGAGAGTTGAACAAGTTAACGATTAAGAATAGGTACCCTTTGCCCAGGATCGATGATCTATTTGATCAGTTGAAAGGGGCAAAGTATTTTTCTAAAATAGATTTGCGCACGGGGTATCATCAGTTGAAGGTGAGGAAGGAAGATATACCTAAGACCGCATTCAGAACTCGTTATGGTCGCTACGAGTTTCTGGTAATGTCGTTTGGGTTGACTAATACGTCAGCCGCATTTATGGATATGATGAACAGAGTGTTCAAATAATATTTGGACAAGTTTGTCGTAGTGTTCATTGATGATATTCTAGTCTATTCAAAGACGCTAGAAGATCATACGAAACATTTAAGAATAGTGTTGGAAACGCTAAGGAAGGAGAAGTTGTATGCGAAATTCACAAAATGTGAATTTTGGCTTGAGAGAGTGCAGTTTCTAGGGCATGTTATTGATAAGGATGGCATTTCCGTAGATCCAGCCAAAGTAGAAGCAATAAACGAATGGGAGCAACCGAAGACGCCGACTGAGATTCGGAGTTTTCTGGGGTTAGCAGGATACTATAGAAGGTTCATTCCAGACTTTTCTAAATTAGCTACTCCGTTAACCAATCTGACAAGAAAGTCAGTGAAGTATGTGTGGACTGAAAAATGTGAGAACAGTTTTCAGGAATTGAAGAAGAGATTAAGTGAGGCACCGGTATTGTCCTTACCAGACGATACCAGGAATTTTGTAGTGTATAGCGATGCTTCGCATAAAGGATTGGGTTGCGTGCTCATGCAGCATGGCAAGGTCATTGCGTATGCATCACGCCAATTGAAGGATTATGAGAAGGTTTATCCTACTCATGACCTGGAATTGGCAGCTGTAGTTTTTGCCCTAAAGATATGGAGACATTATCTTTATGGTGAGAAATGTGAGATATACACGGACCACAAAAGTCTGAAATATATCTTCACACAGAAGGAGTTGAACATGCGACAGAGAAGGTGGTTGGAGTTAATAAAAGATTATGATTGTGATATTTTATATCATCCGGGAAAAGCAAATGTAGTAGCGGATGCGCTAAGTAGAAAGGATAGTGAGAAATTATCAATGTTAACAACTCAGAATGAGTTAGTAACAGCAATGGCAAAAATGGAACTAGAAGTTAAGTTACCAGGGGAATCGGTAGAATTGTTATTTTCTATGGAAACCCAACCTACCATAGTGGAGCGGGTTAGGAGAGTACAACTGAGCAATGAGGGGTGCAAGCAGATGCTGAATAAGATAGAAAACGAAGAAAAAACTGAGTATAACCTCGATAAGGAGGGATTACTTCGTTTTGAGGGAAGAATTTGGGTTCCTAATGATCCCGAATAAAAAGAAGAAATTATGATGGAGGCCCATAGTTCGAGGTACTCGATACATCCCGGTAGTACGAAGATGTATCAAGACCTTCGTCGGAACTTTTGTTGGCCGAATATGAAGAGGGAGATAGCAGAATATGTTAGTAAGTGCTTAACTTGTCAAAAAGTTAAGGCTGAACATCAACGACCGAGCAGGTTGTTACAACCGTTAGAAATTCCAGAGTGAAAGTGGGAGCACATCACGATGGATTTTGTGGTGGGACTTCCAACAATAAGAAAAGGATATAATGCTATTTGGGTGATAGTAGATCGATTAACGAAATCGGCTCATTTTCTACCAATAGGAATTAGGTATAACTTAGATCAGTTAGCTAATCTGCATGTCAAGGAAATTATTTCCAGACATGGAGTGCCTGTGTCGATTGTGTCAGATCGTGATCCACGATTCACATCGAACTTTTGGAGAAGTTTGCAAGAGCAAATGGGAACGCAATTAAGATTAAGTACGGCATATCATCCTCAGACGGATGGTCAGAGTGAGCGGACAATTCAAACGCTTGAAAATATGTTAAGATCTTGCGTTATGGATTTCAAAGGGAGTTGGGACGAATTTCTACCATTAGTAGAATTTTCGTACAACAATAGTTTTCACGCTAGTATAGGCATGCCGCCTTACGAAGCATTGTATGGTAGGAAGTGCCGAACTCCATTGTGTTGGGATGAGGTGGGTGAACGTCAGAAGTTGGGACCAGAGATGGTTCAGCAGACGGCGGGCATGGTAGAATTAATGCGTGCTCGATTAGTTGCGGCTCAAGACCGGCAGAGGAAGTATGCAAATCCTCAAAGAAAAAAATAGAGAATTCGATGTAGGATCTTTTGTTTTTCTGAAAGTATCACCTTGGAAGGGGAAAATACGTTTTGGGAAAGAAAGGGAAGTTAAGTCCAAGGTTTGTAGGACCTTTTGAGATTTTAAAAAGGATAGGGGAGGTGGCTTACGTAGTAGCTTTACCTCCAGAGATGGAACACGTTCATAATGTGTTTCATGTGTCAGTGTTGCGTCCTTATAAACCGGACTATAAACACGTGATAGAGTATGAATCTATTCAGTTAGAGAAGGACTTGTCCTATGAGGAACTTCCAATTCAAATTATTGATAGGAAGGAACAAGTTTTAAGAAATAAGGCCATACCTTCAGTGAAGGTGTTATGGAGAAACCACAATGTTGAAGAAGCAACGTGGGAGCTGGAAAGTAAAATGAAGGAAGATTTTTCTCATTTGTTTATGTAATTATAAGCTAAGATTCTGGGGACAGAATCCTTATAAGGGGGAGAGAATGTAACGCCCGAGAAAATCGGATTTTTATGACAATTAAATTTTTATTTGATTATATGAATTAAATGAATTTAATTGAATTCTTTGTGAAGTAAACTATGTGAAGGTCGTTCTATGACCTAGAATGTGCTAACGTGGTTAGTATTCTGGCTACGTGGTAGAAATAGTTGTTTGGAATTTCCAAGACGATAATAATTGTTTTCTGAGAAGTTTTCGTAAAAACACTATTCATCCGTTTCTGTCCGAGGAATTATTTTGAAATTCTGAGAAACACATAATGATAGAATATCATGATGAGATGGAATATCTGATAATATTTCATTTATGGCAAAAATGAAGTTTTCACCTGCGAACTTAAAACCTAAGGGTTGAGTATATCGATTTCCGAGAAGGAAATAATATGCGTAGAAGGAATGGCGTTAGGTTTTATTCAAGTGTTATACAATTGGTGGTGCTAGTTAGTACATATGTATTATACGTTAAGTAAATACGAGGTACAATACGCTTATTGTACTTATGGTATACGAAAGAAATACGTGAATCATACGTGTAGAATACGATACGTATTATAGAATTAAGTTATGACTTAATGATTAATTCATTTGAGTTGGGTTATAAGTTAGTCCAACTAATTGAAGGACTAAGCCCAATGAGTTAGGTGGGTTAAGTCAAAGTCAATGCCCAATGTTTATTTAATTAAGCCCAATTCACAAAACTGAACCGTGGGTCGAACCGGTGGGTCACCCAATGGGTAAAACCCATGGGGCAACCCATGGGATGTCATAAAGGGGAGGTGGGCCGGCCACTTGGGGTGGACTTCAAGTATAAGACTTGGTCACCAAGTGTTTTACTTGGTGACCACACTTGAATAGTAAGGAGGTGGGGGTATATTGACCATTAAGCCCTACATTTTCATTTCCTATAAATAAGAAGCTAGGTTGTTGCATTTTAGAGTTTTTAAAGTTTCCAACTTAGATTATTTGAGAGAGAAAAGAGAGCTACACTTGCAAACATACACTTTGGAAGCTTATACTTATATTCTTCCAAGAGATTTCCAAGAGTTCTTAAGGTATAATCCTTATCTTTCATCTCCATTTCTTTTTTTTATTATTTGTCTTTTATATTGAAGAATCATAGAGGGATGGTATACGCCTTGTATGAGGGATTAAAGATGACTTACCATAGATTCAATCTCTATAAGTCATGAGGTTATAAAAATAATAAGGTTTGAAATAGTTTTGAACCATGAAAATATGGATAGTTGAGATTGATCGTTTATAAACGATTGGACTCTATCAATCCGTTAGTAATTGCATCTTGCTTGGTTAGGAGGTAGATATGAAATCCATGGAGTATTCCATGTGATTTGGCTTAGAGAACATTAGTAATGAAGTTATGGCGAATTTTACGAAAATAGACGTTAAACGTCGAAAACGTAGAAATTTCGGATTTGTAAATTATGAGTTAACGGATTCGAAAGTGTTGAATTCTTATATGAACGTGTAAAGGATGTAATTCCTGACTTGTAGGAATTCGAATGGGTCAATTTGGATGTAAAACGAACAAATTAGGAAGCCGGGAGTTTCGTTAGAAAACCAAAAACTGGTTTGTCAACTGATGCACAGGCTTGGCGCCGCAGCGCCAAAACCAGTACAAAATGGTGGCGCCGCAGCGCCAGACTCAGCCGAGCACTCTGCAAACTCGCGCCCCAGCGCCAATGTGCCACGCCCCAGCGCCAATGTTGTGCAAGTGTCGCGCCCCAACGCCAAGGTGCCGCGCCGCAGCGCCGGCAGTAAGAAAAAGTTGACCCAGTTATGCTTTAGACTTCAGTTGGTTAGGGATCAATCGGAGTTGAGTTTATATACTCAATGAATGTATAAAGACTAATCCTATACTACCTATACTAAGGTATATGGTATGAAACTTAGGAGTCTAAGGTAAGTAAACAAAATATGTAAAATGAACGAAGTAATACTTTATTAATGAAGTTGAGTCCGGTTAATAAAACGTCCATAGAGAGATAAACCGGGACGAAGGGTAATAAGTCATGTTGACTTTGATAAAAATATTATGTTAACAAAGACATAGAAGAGAAAGAAGCTGGTAGGAACAATGTGAATAGTTGTTTGATAGCTAATTACGGTGTGCTATGTGAATATATCATGTAGATTCTGTAAAGGTTGTGGTCAGTCGAGTAAGTTATTTGAAGACGCTGAAAGGCAAGTTTTCTTAACGCTTGTCTAACTTCTAAGTTAGCCAAGTTTTATGTGATTCATTGAACTGAATTGCAAGCTTTGTTGTAAAAGAAAGGGTCGATGCCAGATTTTAACTCGGCTAGACTATTCGTAAGATATAGATTGATGATTTTCCATATCATTCTATACATGAATGTTAACGCTATCCTATGCCAAGTAATTGGTATGGATGTGAAGGTAAGGTTTGTCTATGAACAAACAAAAGTATTTTTCATCGATATTTCGATGGGCACGCGAGTTTGCCAAATATATTAAACGTAAATACGTTTAATGAATGTAGTATTGATCAACATAGAGTACTATAGGTTGATCACCTAGAAGTGCTCGTAAGTTATACGGATGAACGACCTTAGTGCTGTGGACTCCTTTTCAAGTATGAAAACTTAAATTTACTGTTCATGGTCTATCGACCGGTTCAGAATTCCTAATCTATTCTATACATTGGGAATTGATGTTATATACTGTTATGGTAGTATTGATTCATAATACTTCATAACTATTGTTCAGTTATGTTGGAATTGTTATATAATTCACGAATGTGGTATTCTTGTTATCCTTGATTAAACTTGCTGAGCTGTCATGCTCACTTCTTGCGTGAATTATATAACTGCAGTTAAAGGTGAACGTACTGAGAATGCCAGGAAAGATAAGGGCAAAGCTAAGATGGATGCTTAGGCATTGTGTAATAGTTTAGTAAGTTTGTATGTATTATACCTTATGAACAATGAACGATGTAATCGGTTTATGAACCTGGGAAGGATTATACTTTGATTTTAATAAGAATATAGTAATTACTCTCATCTTGTTGTATTTCAATGGAATGATGGTATGGATGTTAGTATAGTGGAGCACCATCTGTCGGGTTGGATATTACCCGGATTTGGGGGAGTCACAAATTCGGTCTATCTTCACATCCGAATTCCGTACGTCATGAGTACATCATTCATCTAACATACATCATTATATACTGAAATATAAAACCATACACTCTCAAATCCCAGGTTCTAGAAACCTTATAATCTCTTTCATTACAAATAATGATAATACGTTATTCATTTCATCTTACAAGAGTGACTTTTATCCGCCACCAAGGATACATAACAGTTCATTAAGCTAGTCTATAATTCAATTTCATCTTTCTATATTACAAGTCTTCACTTGATCTTCTCGCTCATTCACATTCTGAATGGCACTTCATCTGGATACCGTCAGCTTGATCTTTACAATATCTTTAAGTTCTTCTAACCTTGTTCGCTGAAAATGTTTTTCATTTAAAACCAAGTGTGAGCATTCAAATGCCCAGCAAGTCATAACAGTTGAACAAACAACTTCAAGAGTTTAAACATTTCTTCAGAACTTCGATAACCGAACAAAGGTTATGAAGCATCTTGAATAATAGGAATAGTGTCGATTCCTATCATCTTAAAACATCAGTCACTTTCATTTTGAAATACTTTCATTCCTCTACCTTTTTCATACACATCATGTTTGGCTAGAATCATTAGCACAGACTTAACAATAACGGTTCATGTATAAACAAAACATACTTGTATTGAACAGCTCAATCACAGAACAGTTCATATCATAGAAACACAGAAGTGTTCACATTGCGGCACAAGGCCTCATGCATTCTACCACCTTGTACCAATATCGCACATTCGCACATAGACAGAACTTCTCAAGTTCAACATCTGAGAAGTTTAAGAAACTAGCATTCATATAATATGAATGAAGTTAGGAAACTTGTCTTACGCACAGCTACCGCTTACGCTGAACTGCTCATTCCAATTCCTATATAACACATAAGGAGAAAACATAAACACCAATTAGTTATATATTGAACTTACGCATTGGTTTGCTTAACTTTACTTCTTAGAGTTCGCATTCTTATAATATAAGTTTACGCGACTGACTTCCTTTACCAGTTACGGCTTCATGACATACAGAGATATCTTACCCAAAACGTTCATCATCTTTGATAATTTATATTCTTGTTTTCTTCTTATAACCTTACTAGGACTCAGCACACATCGTGTCTCTGCTAGTAGTCCATATGGTACTCTGAGTGGTTTCCCACAAACTATAAGACCCCAAATTTTATGAAATAAAAGTATTCAATTTTTCTATTTAGTAAATGGTTAAATTGATAAAAAGTTAAAGTTAAGGGTGATATATGAATATTTTTCAAAATAAGCAAGTGGTTATAAAATATTCATTTTGTCGGGGAATATTCGTTTGGTCGTGGAATATTCTTTCTGACAGGAAATATTCGTACGATGGCGCAGCCATTTGTGGGCCCCATAACAGAATAACTGTCGGATGAAGAAAACGACAAATTTGAGTTTTTACAAATAACGGCGTAGTTGTTACCGTTAACACTGTTGGAATACCCAGTGGTTAAAACACAGTAATACGCGTGGTTACATAGTAGCACACGATTTTGTACAGTATTTTTGAATTATTGATTCTTACGTAAGAAGACACTACTCAATAATTGTTACAGTAATTACTGTTCAATATATTATTTTATTGATTCAATAATTGCTACGTTAAAATTTTATATTATTGTTGTTCAATAATTGTCACTGCACAGTATTTCCCATTATCTGATCAATAATTCATATTATTTGAATAATATTATTAGATAACATTATTGGTAATGTCTAGAAAGTTCTGTCTAAGGAGAGGTTTGGTCACCTAATTGCGCGTCAGTAAGGAGAAATTCTTATTAGAAAGCCCCCTCTTTTCTGGGAACGGCATGGTTGTCATAATTGTGACTCTGTAATATTATTTGTGAATAATTAATTATTGATTCATATGATAAGTAAATATTTATTTTATGTGGATATAAATGAGGGATATATTTTTGTGGTTAAAAATGAATGAGTTAATATTGAGGTTTTTATCTGTATTTTTGTCGGAATGGATGTATTAAAAATTAGGGTTTTTGAGATATTTTGTGGGGGTTATAATTTTTAATCTGACCGTTGGATCGTGGTAATATTTGGATATGTTGTACATATATAAGTTGAGTATATGTCCACAAATTTTGAACCGTTAAAAATGAACGTATGATTTGTTATGAATTTTACGAGATGACTAGTTCAGAAATTATTGAATTTTCGGAGTTAATCATTTTGGTGGAAAATTCTAGAATTGGTGGGCCCCACTCTTGGTTGGTGAAGAAATGTGCTGAGATTTTTATTCAAATGTGGTGGGTGGGAATAGTAGCAGGTAAAGCCATCAGGTTGCAGGTTAAGTCTGCTTCGGCGTGCTAACATTTTCCTATAAATAGAGGGCTAAGTTAGAATTGAAAATCACACCAAAATTCATAAGTTTTTTCTCTTTCTCTCTCTATATTATGAAGCATATTTTGTGAGTATTTAGATACTTGGTGAGTTGTTATTCATCAGTGCAAGTTTCCTTCAGCGTCATATCCGATATCCAGTCAGAAGTGCTGCTCTTTTGAGGTAAGGGATTTTAAGGGTTATTATGTTTTTCAGTTCGTAATTCTTCTGACCTTCAAAAATTCTGAAAAATTTTAAAATGATATTTTGATGAGTTTTATTGATTGTGTCCAAAAATGGTGATTTTTGGATGTATAGATTAAGAGTTATGAATTTTATGAGAAAAGACTATTTTAAAAGTAACCGCTTATAATTTCTTGTGGTTAACTCTAAAATTGATGAAATTTTTATTGGGAGACTATTTTTGGATAAAAGTACAATTTATGATAAATGTCTAAATATTCGGCGGTTTTGGCCATATGAAAAATAGTAAATAAATTTTAAAAATTCTGAGAAAAATATATGTTCAATATGGGACTATATTCTGCTAAATCTCAGAAAAGAAATATTTTTAGAACTGATTTGGTATTTTTTATAAAAATGGTCTAATTATGAGTAAATAAATTAAATATGTTATGTGAAGTAAGAAAATTAAAAAATATGATTTTATGGCTTGAATATCATATATGAGTTATATGCAGATTTTTGATGAGGGTTTTGGTTATTGGTGATGAAATCTTAAGAGTTTGGCATTTTATGATGATTAAATGTATTAATTAATAAAGTGTAAATAATTAAAATAAATTGTTTATAAGTTTAAGAAATGTTATTCTTTCAATATCATTATACCGAAATATTGGTATGGATTTTATTGTAGAATTTCTACCTTTTTGAGTCGGAGTTACTATTCACGAGCTACTATTCATGAGTTACTATTCACGAGCTACTATTCATGAGTTACTATTCATGAGTTACTATTCACGGGTACTATTCACGATAAAATTGGTTTATTTTTTAACCAAATTATAGTTGATTTATGAATATTACTCTTGAGATTAAATCTATATGTTGATCATATTATTTTTATTATCATATATAACATTTTTATAACCCTAATGATGATATTTCTCTTTGACTTGAGTGTAAAGATGGGTAGATTTCTGGTATGATTATGACTATGGGTTCCCTTTGGCCAGTAGTGCAAAGTTGAACTGTTGACTGGTATGATCATGACCATTGAATTTATAATTGAATATCTTTAGCTTAAGTGCAAAGGTGAATTGATCAACATGGTTATAATTATTGTTTATATAATTCTGAATTGATTATATATTTCTTTGAGATATTAATATATTTGGCATGTAGTGCAAAGATGAATTGTTGATGAATATCTTTGGCCCGTAGTGCAAAGATGACTTGTTGTTGAATATCTTTGGCCTGTAGTGCAAAGATAGTCTGTTGATGAATATCTTTGGCCCGTAGTGCAAAGATGACCTGTTGTTGAATATCTTTGGCATGTAGTGCAAAGATGATCTGTTGAAGAATATCTTTGGCCCGTAGTGCAAAGATGAATTTATTAATATGATTATGAACATGAACTGTGATTTGGTATAACCATGATCTTTGATGTTTCAGGTGATGAAAATTATCTTTGTCCTGGATGAGAAAAAGAATTTAGAACAACAATTACGGTTATGAGTTATACATGTGATTGTGGACAGGAATTGTTGATTGATGTTATAGGGATAAAATATTGTTGGTGGATTTTTAACATGGAGAAGATAATAGACTTTATAGTCTATTTGACTCTTCTAATGGATTGCTCGTTCCGCTGCAACTATGGTTGAAATTTTTTATCATCTACCACATGTTCTAAATCTCTGATTTAATTCTGTTGAAGGCTATTGATAATTTATTTATCTTTAGTCATGATATTCTTTACTGGGCTAGTTGTGCTCACCCTTCTGTTTCACAATTCCTTTCAGGTAATAAGAGTGTAGCTGGGTCGAGCGGGGGTAACAGGGGAATAGAACGGTGGTCATCATTTAGTAGTTATATTTGGTGAATCATCTAGGGTGAGGCGAACCCAACGTTGGAAGGGTGTTTTGCCACTATCATACAAGATGTCTAATGACATACAACCTCGTGTCATCATAAGACATGATTGTGCTCATCCACTTGCTGAGTATATCTACGAGCACTACCTATATAATCTTGGTGTTTGTTTGAAGTATAATTCACGATTAAAGATAGTGGAGATAATGATAAGTCAAGAGAAGACTCACCATTGGAAAGAATATGATAGTAATCTTCTTGTTTTTCTTTGGGGTCTATTAGGTCAACCAAGGATAATTCTGTGGACATATGATATCTATCATAACCTGGAAGCATGGCCTCCCATGTACGAAGATTTCCTTGAGCACTTCCCAAATATTCTAATTTCTAAAATAGTTTTTGACTATACCTTTATGTAGGTATCACTGTGAGGTGCTGTCCACTGATGGGACATTTGTCACATTACGGTTGGGACACGAGTCACAGTTGGTATATATTTGTATCCAAACTCACAGCATATGTGTTGTTGTATTTTATACGACAATTGTTGTAATAAAGTTGTAGTTGTTTTCTGTACCATATATTCGGCGACTCAGAATGGGTTGGATGGAATAGACCTATTTTGGGTCGTTACACAAACAATCAACAAACAAGTTCCTGTCTCATCTACACTGCCATCACAGTGAGTTAGATTGGTTGCCAATTTTGTATATACCTTTGCTCTCGAAAGGAATTGTTTAGCTCAGCTCCCATATGTCAACCATCAAAGTTACGATTGTACCACAACCTAAACTTTATCTAACTTATCCGAACTATTAAACTATACTGTTCGTTAAATCAATTTCTTATTCTTTAAGGCTTTCTGGCAACTAAATGCCATACCTCAGGATTCATTCATTATCCGACTCACATTCAACTTTCATTAATCTTATTACCGTTTACTATGGCTTTCTTGATAATTCATATCTTATTTAATACTTTCGTTATCCCTTACATGAACCCCATGTTCATTACTCGTTCTTAGTGTCGAAGCCATACCGATCATTGTATGCTAAGACCGATCGTCCATCGCAACAACATTGCGTTCACAGCGTCTATACGCTTCACACTTATCTCCCATTATCACGACATAACATCAAAATGTTATTCATTACCCTCATCACTCAACGTCTAAGGAATCACAATCATAATAATCCCTAACGTTCGTTCATCGCGACTACGGTCCCTGAATATCAGTTCTGTAACCCGTACCTAAAATTATTATCTTTGAATCTTGTTTAATCTTTCTGTTCAACCTTCATTTAAGGTTTAATTAACTTGCTTAAGTGTTACATTAGTTGAACATTATGTTCTTTACCTTCCCTTACGTTTCCCCCTAGAGTTGAGCAATTAAAAGCTCATCTCTGGCTTTTTCTCAATACTGGCGCTGTGGCGCCACTCTCCTCATTAACTCTCGTGTCGCAGCATGAGTTGGCAGTACTCGGCTCCCCGGTCTGGCGCTACAATGCCACATAACAAAGCATGGCTGGCGCTGCGGCGCCAAGCCCTAATTCTTGAAAATTTCTCCAATGTTAAATCCACTTTGAGACGCTTACTTCCCGATCTCATAACTTCTTCGTTATAACTCAGAACAAGGTCATTCCAAAGCCATTCTCTTCCTTATCTTCCGTACTTCAATACCCCTTGAAAAAAACTTCATTATGAATCTATTAATGTGTCATTCGATTGGCTTGCTCTTCACCCTTCATTTATTTTTATGCTTTTAGTGTTCTTCGTTCGTTAGTCCGTAATTCGGTCATCCGAACTCGGAACTCATTCGTTCTTGAGTCCATGACTCACGTTTTCTATGTTCTCTTACTTCCTTATGAAACCCTACATGTTTGGGTTCATTTACTAACTTTCTAATTATCATTCGTCCTTTAAGAAAATTTCGCCATAACTTCGTTATAGCTAAGTTCGATCCGTTCCTCATGAACGTTTCTACTGTTCCAAATCAAGTAATAAGCAACTAACTTATACACGATGGTTTTAAACTTGTCCATCAACTACAATTATCCTATGATAGTTTTAAATTTGTCCATCAACAACGTTCTTCGTGTTCTTCGCATGTTCTTCGTGTTCTTCGTTCGTTCTTCATTTTAATCGATATTTTAGATTACGATTTCACTTTTTATTGGAATTTGATGTTATAGAACACCATTCCTTACTTATTTTACCTACTTATTCATATAATCCACTCGGATCACTCAAAATCCTCACGAATCTTATACTTCCTTAAGAAATTTATAAACTAAACTTCTAATTCTTATTTCTTTATTTTCTTATGATTTCAATCATATGAAATCATTACTAACATCTTTTACTCTTTATTCTCATTAAGTTATGTTTTTAACATATAGGACTTAAAGAAAAATTAAATTCGACTAGGTTTTAGGATTACCGTTCTTCTTTAATCTTCTCCCGTCGGACAAAGTTTGTACACTTCTCCTCCTCCTCCTCCCATCCGAACTTTCTCTCTCTCTCTCTCTCAAGTGTCTTAGGATTTTCAAAATCCCAAAACAATGAAATGAGCTTCCTATTTATAGAAAACCAAAGTTAGGGGTAGTTAAGTTTACTTAGCCTCCACACTTACTTAACCAATAAGTCTTCTTAGCCATTAAGTTTGCTTAGGCCTTAAGTTTACTTAGCCCTTAAGTTTACTTACTCATTACTTATAAGCACTTTACTTAGCTATTAAGTTTACTTAGCTATTACTTAACTTATCCCTTACTTAGCATTTAAGACTAAATTGTATTCTACGCATCTCATTATCGTATTCTCGGATTCTCTTCGTATATCGTTCGTACGATATTCGTATTATACGTCGTAATAATCTTCGTACTATACTCGTATAATAACTAGTATTATACTCGTATCTCTCACGCATAATAACCCTAATTATTATACGTGATCATAGTATTCTCGGAACTCACTTTCCCTAACCCTTAGGTTTTGAGTCCGTAGGCGAAAACTTCATTTTTGCCATAACTGAAATATTATTGAATATTCTATTACGTCTCAAAATTATACGTAATCATTAAATTCTCATAATTTCAAAATAAATCTCCGAGTAGAAACTGATGAATAGTGCCTATTTCGTCTTTTTCCCCAGAAATATTTTTGTTCCCGAATTTTTTTTATTTTCGTCTTGAAAATTCTTACTCGTTCAATATAGTTCGTAGCCAGAATACTCCCAACTTATAATCATCCTAGGTTATAGAACGATTAATAAACACATAGCACATAATAGTATTAATAAAAATTTATTTTATTAATAACTAATTCTTTAAACTTAAATTCTGAACAACCCGAATTTTCGGGTCGTTACACCAACAATCCTGAGTATCATGGCCTGGAGCTCCAGTATGATAAGCACATTTTCGGCTAGCATTGAAACCCTTCCCACTCGGGTTGACCGGTGGAAGAAGATGGGTAATTTTCTTTTGAATTGCCAGAAGATTGAGAATGTTCTTGAGCGAGTCCTCTAAAGGTGTGAACACTCGATTGCGTCTGACTTCTCCTCCTTTTGGCAATGGAGGGTTTAAAGACTGAGCAGGAAAAGGGGAGTAGTTTCTCCTCTGAATAGGTAAGCTTTGACCGCCTTTTCCCCCTTGCAGCATCAAGGAAACATCTTCCTCTTTCTTCTTATGGACCCTCCGGGGGTTGTTTCCATAACTTCCAGACTGGATGTGTTTAACTACAACTTTGAGAGCAACAAGGTCTTGAATCTTTCCTGACTTCAATCCCATCTCGACCATTTCTCCATGTTTGATTATTTCGGAGAATGGTTTGCCAATGCCAGCTAAAAATCTCTCATAGAAGGGAGCTTCTTGAATATCTATAAAGGTCTTCACCATTTTAGACTCAGTCATTGATGGAATAACTTGGCCAGCCAGGTACCTCTATCTTTTGGCATAATCTCTGAAAGATTTACTAGCTTGTTTCTTGACCTTAGTAATTTGGTACCGGTCAGGAGCCATTTGAGTTTGGAAACTGTGCTGACTGAGGAAAGCATGAGCTAGCTCCTCCCAGCTATGAATTTTTGAGTTGTCCAATCTGGTATACCATGATCTAGCTTCACCAGTTAGACTCTTTTGAAACAGTTGCATTCTGAGCTTTTCATCCTCGGCATACGATCCGAGTTCTCCAATAAAGACTTTCAAATGTGTGTAAGGATCTCCCAACCCATCATACTTTTCAAAGTCAGGAGTTTTGAATTTCTCTGGATAATGAACCCTAGGGAAGATACAAAGGTCTGTATATAAAACACTCCCGTGTGTTCCAATTCCTTTAATAGACCGAATGGTCTCCTCCATTTGTAGGACTTTCTTCCTGATATCACCGCTATCTGGATCTTCTTTGAGATGGGTGGTTTTAGGAGTTTTGTTGGTTTTGTCCAACTAAGATTCAGGTACAGGAATTTCTTTGTCCGATCCCTGAGTTCCTCCATGTGCAGAGGATTCTGTATGTATGGGCATTCGTGGACCCTGAGTGGACTTATGTAGTTCCTTAAGTAGAATAACCTACTCTGTAATTTGGTTGCTTAGTCCTTCGAACTCCTCGCGAGAGACGGGAGTAGGACTAGAGTGGCCGGATGAAGCCATGCTTGGCTGTAGGCTAGTTGCCTTTTTGGATTTTGAATGGGTAACATGACCAATTGTATCCCTACAAAAAGACTTATGTCGTTTAGTCTTTAGGGAATTTGGAAATGTTACATGCTATGTGATGTGTCCGTTTTAGGAGTATTATTCTGCAAAATGGATGTCAGTTTTTTGTATGACAAGATAGCATGTTAAATAAAGGGAATGCATGTACACATATTCCTTCATATTTTCCATTACATTGAGACTTTCCTTCGCGTTTTGTTTATCAGAGGTTGACCTATCTTAGGCTACTCTCGCGGCTTTTTGGCATGAAGGTTCCCAAATCATCGCAATTTACTTGACGGGATGTTAATCCGGTCTTTCAACTGGAGCGAATTTGGATGGTGCCTTTCCTGAGCCTCGTTGGAATTAGTCTTCCTATGAGTCCAATAGTCAAACACCGACATGATAGCCTCATGATGGAGGAACTACACAACATACATTCACATATAACGTGTCTCATCGTATGGAAATGATGACATGTGTGAAACACTAATATCACAATCAGATATGGTGCAAAGCACTACGTGCAATAAGTAAATGCATTCGTACACATTCATTCAAATGTAAATGCAATATCCACACATAAGCATATAACAGTTTTGAAAAGTTTGTAATAGCGGCTTAAGCCCTCTTACTGGATGTCCCCAGCAGAGTCACCACCTGTCGACGTTGGGATTTTTATTTGTCCCTTTTCTGTTCTTGACTTTTGGTGTTCTCATGTTAGGTCGGATTTGCTTGAAAAAACAAGTTGTGAAAAAGTTCGACAAGTATATGTCGACGATTGGACTGTAAGAGTCGCCAGTTGGTATTTTTAAATGGTTGCACCAACTCAATCGAGAAAAGGTTTGCACATTGACCTAGTGATGTGACACTATTTAACTGGTCTGTAAAACCGAGATTCGTTAGGGTCCAGGGGCTTGATTATGCGGAGGGAAGGTGTTAGGCACCCCCCGACATCCGTGTTACCACGGTGACCGCCACTTTTTAATTAAACCATTATCTAAATGCGTGTGTGTATGGGTCAATGTGCATTTATCTGGAAGTAGTGTTATGCCTCGTTTACACATATATACAAAGGGTTTGAATTTTGTATAAAAGTTCAGTTTTAAGAAGATATAGCAATGATATTTTGTAAAAGGGGTTTTTTCAAACTCTTGTGCTTAATAGTAATTGAGGCCTTTGATACTTCCATTTTATTATGGGTTCGGCTGGATTGCTTTTATTTTCGAGATGCAAAGCATCTTCGAAAAAATATGGTTAAAAGTATGCCGAATTCCTTGTGGACATGAGAGTCGTCTGAGGAAATTCAAACACCGTGAATAATTTACAAGCCATGTACAACTGAAAATGTCCATCACGGGAACCGAGTCCAGATTCAGGAGACTGAATCTGTGATCACATGATTCCTAGGCTCACATGATGTAGCAATTTGTATGAAAGCTGTAAATAGTTATATATATATATATATATATATATATATATATATATATATATATATATATATATAAGAGCTATAAATATATAAATATATATATATATAGGAATGATCAACCGCCACGAAGTAAACTCCAGGCGGGACAGAATGTAAATATATAAAAGCTGTAAATATATATATAGAGACGATCAACCGCCACAAAATAAATTCCAGGCGGGACTGAATGTAAATATATATATATATATATATATATATATATATAATATATTATATATATATATATATATATATATATAAACTGTTATCGAACTCTGTTCGGTACTGAATTTTATATCCGGAGCGTTTATATTTTATATATATATATATATATATATATATATATATATATATATATATATATATATATATAAGCAATAAACGCTCCGGATGTAAATTCAGGCTCAATCGAGGCATAACTCGATGATATTATTACAAATATATAAATATAAATAGATATATATACAAAAGAAATAAAAAGCCACGGACCGAAGTCCGGGCATACACACGCAACATGACTCTCAACGTGAATGACTGTGTGTACCAAAAGTGAAGAAAAGGCTTTAAGTAATGTAAGAAGGCTTACAGTAGACTACCAAAGAAGACTTCAATAACGTTAAATGGATGAACAGTCGGTTCCCACCAGTAAAAAGTAGCCAAATATAAGCTCACAAGTGTTTGAAATGAGAAAGTACTCAATTTATAGTGTTTACAAAGCAAATTGGACAAGGCCTCCTAACCTTTTTCTTCTTACAAATGGCTACCCCAAGCCTTCTATTTATAGAGCTGGGAGCCGCAGGTGTACCTAGGGTAGCCGTAGATGTACCTGCAGCTGCCCAGGGTGCCCCAGGCTCCGTGGGTTCTGCCATCTCGAAGTACGTGCACTCGTGCAACGTGTTATTCGCTCGAACCTTCAAAACTTAAATCCAGGCATCCGATCGAAGTGTTTCAGACCTTTTACGGTATGTTGTTGTCGAGAGATACACAAGGACATGGGATAAGAGGTTGTACGAAGTCAGGAAGATGGGTCCATGCCCAGATCTTTAGGCTTCAAATTCTATCTAGTGTGCTGTCTTGTGTATTAGTCACTCGGGATTGGAGCTATGGTTCTTGTAGGACACTTCTGTGTAGCATGTAGGTTGAAATGTTGTTGAGACGACGCGAATGTGGGATTGAGGTGGCAAAATGATGATTTTGCCCCTGATCGGGGTTAACTCCGGTTCTGGGCTGATTTAGCAGTCGTTGCACAAGGTTATCTCTGAGATTGGGCTGTTGCAAGAGCTGAACATCCTCAAGGTTGTCTCTGAGGTGTGCCTGTCCTCCCGGGGTCATCTCCAGGGTTGGGACTGAGTGCCTCGGGGCTATCACCGAGTGTTGAAGCTGATTGTTGGGGTTTGAAACAAGCATTTTCGGGGTTATCTCCGAAACTGCAACTGCATGCCTCGGGGTTGTCTCCGAGGTTTGAATTGTATCTCGAGGTTAGCTCCAGAACTGGAACTTCACTTCTCGGGGTTGTCTCTGAGGTTGAAACTGAAGCTCCCGGGGTTGTCTCCAGGGTTAGAACTGAGTATCCTGGGGTTTTCTCCGAGATGACAAAGGTCTCCGGTGTTATTTTTGGAACTGGAACTGTATTTCCTCAGGGTTGTCTCCGAAGTTGCAATTGAATATCCCGAGGTTATCTCCGGAATTGTGCTGACTTGACTTCCAGGGTTATCTCTGGAAGACGATTTTGCCCTCCTGCAAGGTTAGTAACAGGAATGCAAAATTTTTGAGTGTCTACACAATTTAAATTAATTCACTTTTAATTACATTCTATTTGTGTGACCCTATGAGTTATTATTACGTTGGCAATAATTTTAAACTCATATTATAAAATTATAAATAGTGAGCAGCATCTAGTAATGCATCACTGCTACCCAAGTAATAATAAGATCGATGATTCGATGCAACCTTTTCGTGACCAATGTTTCAATGTAATTTAATCCTTTTAACCTTAACATCTTAGATTAAACTCGAGTAATGAAATGTGTCATACTATTCATAATTTAATCTAAGTTTTCTTGATCAATGAGTAGACTATATAAAACAAATCACTATTTAAGCATGGCCATGTATTTCATAGTCCTACTCAATCAAGAGGCCTATGGATATCACCCCTAATATGTAGGAGGGTTAAATTCCATCTAGAGCACTTATATTGCTCACACGATTCATGATGTACCCAATAATCATCTTTATTGTCCACTCTATTAAAGGTGACCTTTGATGATATCAAAGTACATAAATTTCCGTGTAGTAATATAGTGATTTTAGGTCGGAGGATCATTACATCATTGTCACTATGAGAATCGCTAATGACACTTTGCATAATGCTCCACGTAGAATTCTCATGGTGGGTCTGTCCAGTACATCGTTCTCTAACATGTACCTATGCATTAACTCAATATCTCATATATTTATGACCAATGAGATTTGGTCATCAGTCAATCCACATACTAGTCTCAATGTATCATTGTTGTCCCATCAACAATGATACTCAACTAGGAACATTTAAGAGCAATGATACTAATTGTAATTATATAATCTCATGTTCAAGTCACATACTTGAAACTATATAATTTGTATCACTATTCTAAGGAATTTTATTATGTTAACATTTATATAACGCAGTAAATAAAACCATAATTAAATCATTCATATATTCAATCAAATATAATATCAAAATGTTAAGCAATTATATCAAATAATTGGCCTCTAGGGCATAAACTCTAACAACAGTTGTATAATTAAGTTTGTATTTGAATTCTGTACCATGTATTTGGTTACTCTGAATGGATTGTGTATACCTATTTTGGGGGCGTCATAGTTGGTATCAAAGCTTAGGGATATGATCCCTGACTGAGATGTGAGACTAGAACTAGGAGGGGAGAGACGGGTAAATCCTTCGCTAGTATGACCTACCTAAGCTTATTTGTTATTTAATTGGTCGGTCAGAATATAGGTATAATATGTGGCATATCAATTAACCCTTGTTTTGTGGAAGTGTTTGAAAATGACATATGAAAATGTTGAGATAAACAATGGAGCACATGAGACCGTTGAGTCATTGATGGTCAATAACTAGGATAATGTACATCAGAAAGGCAATAATCCTCAGGTAAACAAAAACACCAACTAAATAATGAACGATGGGATGTTCAGAGGCTTTCTGCAATTCATCCAACATCAAGCAAGAGAGACTCATGTTTAAAATGAAGGCAAAAACACTGACAACTCTTGGATAGTCACCGCTAAGCAGTTCAAGAAGCTGGGACCACCGGAGTTTTTGGGAAAGCTAGAACCACTTATGTGACAACCCAAAATCCAGGTATCTTCCAACCCGATAGATGGTGCTACACGGTACTCATAATTATACATTCATTCCATTGAAACAACATCAAAATGAGTGTATTTACTACATTCTTATTACATTAATAATAAATCATTTCCCAAGTTCTGTAACCGAATACATTCTTCATTGTTCAAAAGTATAATACATACAAACATACTAGTCTATTGCAGGATATAATTATCCATCTTAGCTTTGCCTTTATCTTTCTTAGAACCCTCAGTTCATTCGGCCTTAGCTGCAATCATATAATTCAAGCAAGAAATGAGCATAATTAGCTCAGCAAGTCTAACAACATATTATATAAATACCACGTCGAGAATTATATGATTATTCTTCAATAACTGACCAAGTAGCTATGAAGTACTATGAAACATTTGATAGCACTTTTCATTCTCATGAAATAATTCTGAAGTACATACAGTAACTTAGGAATTCTGAGTAGGTCAAAGGACCATGAACATTCTCTTTAATTTTCATTCATGAAAAAGGACAACTCGGCACTAAGTTCGTAAGTTCGATATATCTTACGAGCACCTCTAGGTGATCAGCCTATAGTACTCTATGTTGATCGACATTCATTCGTTAAACGTATTTACGTTTAAGTTTTGGCAACCTTGCGCGCCCATCGAATAATCGATGTGTTCATCAAGTTGAAACAAAACAATATGACCGTATCGCAATACGAGGCTAAGTTTGCCAAGTTATCCTGATTTACATCCCATTTGGTAGACAATGAGGAGCGTATGACACGAATGTTCCTGCGATGTTTGAAATCTGAAATACGTCAATATCTCATTTCTCATAAACTGTGTTTGTATTTAGATGTTGTGAATAGGGCTCAGTTAATGGAGCGCGAAAATGAGTCAGCCCAACCAAAAGATAGCAGCCGACAAAACGATAATACCAGTAGTAGCAGTCATCGAAGCGGTGACAACAAACGTGGAAAAATCAACATGCCAGAAATGGTAACCACTTCAATGGTAATCCTGGCTAAGACAATTGAAGTGGAAATTTTAAGAAGAGGAGATTCAATAATGATGGAAAGACGTCAGCACCAGCACCCGTTGTTAAGGAAGGAGAACGACCACTGGTCGTATGCTACAAATACGGAGGGGAGGAACACATCAGTCCAAACTGCATGCAGCAACCCAAAGTGTGTTACAATTGTGAAAAGGAAGGTCATTTAGCTTGATTTTGTCATGCAGCGAAGTCAAGTCCAACTGGGACGGTGGCGCCAAAGGCAGTCCCAGACAAGTCAAAGCCAGTAGTTCAAGAGTGAACGTTTGTCGTGACCTCCCAAAAAGTGAGGAACCCGAATGAAGTTATCTCGGGTAAGCTAATCATAAACTCTTGTGAAGTCTATACCTTATTTGATACCGGTTCTACCCATTCTTTTATTTGTCCTACTTGCGCTCAACGTTTAAATTTAACTCCAGAGAAATTAGACTTTGACTTATCTATTGAAACTCCATTGGGAGAAACCTTCATTACATCAACTGTTTATAATTCTTGTTTGATTCAAATCGGCACCCTCACATTACCTGTCGATCTTATCTCTTTGAAAATACTTGCATTCGATGTGATTTTAGAGATTGATTATTTAACTAATCATCATGCTAAAATTAATTATTTTTGTAAGGTTGTTAGCTTTCATATTCCTAACCAACCTATTATGTGAATTCAAGCAACCAAACCACTAAAGTCAATCACTGTCATATCAAGCCAAAACTATTCGTTTATTAAAAAATGGATGTCAAGCTTTCTTAGCCCATGTCACGGATTTAAACAAAAATACATCAGATTTGAATGATATTTCTATTGTTAATAAATTTCCTGACGTATTCCCTGAAGAACTTCCTGGCCTACTCCTAGAGCTTGAAATTGAATTTTGTACCGACTTTGAACCCGATACAAATCGCATTTCTAAAACCCTATATCAAATGGCTCCTATTGAACTTCAGGAGTTAAAAACCCAACTGCAGGAATTGTTAGACATCAGTTTCATTCGTCCTAATATGTCTCCTTGGGGTGCTCCTGTTTTATTCGTAAAGAAGAAAAATGGAAGTATGCGACTTTGCATTGACTATCGGGAGTTGAATCATGTTACCATCAAAAGTAGGTACCCGTTGCCTGTTATTGATGACCTGTTTGACCAGTTACAAGGCTCCAAGTTCTTTTGAAAGATCGATCTTCATTCCATATATCATCAGTTAAAGATTAAAACTGATGACATTCCAAAGACTGTTTTCAGAACTCGGTATGTGCATTACAAATTCCTAGTCATGTCTTTTGGATTGACTAATGCCCTTGCTGCCTTCATGGATATGATGAATCGAGTATTCAAGGAATATTTGAATCATTTTGTAGTCGTCTTTATTGATGACATCTTCATTTACTCCAAAAGACGTGAAAATCATGAGCAACACTTAAGGTTGATACTCCAAAAGCTTCGTGAAAACAAGATATACTCAAGTTAAAGAAATGCGAGTTTTGGCTTGAGGAAGTAGCATTCCTTGGGCACATGCTATCGAATCACGGAATATCTGTTGACCCGGCGAAGATTAAAGCAATATAAAGCTGGGAGCAACCTAAGTCAGTGACCGAAGTACGTAGCTTTCTGGGCTTAGCTGGTTATTATTGGTGATTCGTGGAAGGGTTTTCTCGAATCACCACTCCGTTAACTCAGCTGACTCAAAAAGATACCAAAATCGGTTGGAGCGAAAATGTGAGAAGTGTTTTCAAGAACTCAAGAGGAGACTCATTTCAACACCTATTCTGACAATATCATCTGGTTCGGAGGGATTTGTCATATATAGTGATGCTTCAGACAAAGGTTTAGGATGTGTTCTCATGCAACAATGAAAAGTCATAGCCTATGCCTCACGACAACTCAAAGAATATGAGAGGAATTATCCTACTCATGATCTAGAGTTGGCAGCAGTAGTTTTTGCGCTTAAAATCTAGAGGCATTACTTATATAGAGAGAAGGTGGAGATCTATATGGATCATAAAATCCTCAAATATTTCTTCACTCAAAAGGAACTCAACATGCGGCAATGACGTTGGCTCGAGTTTTTGAAAGATTACGATCATACCATTCAATACCATCTTGGAACATTGAACGTGGTAGCTAATGCGTTGATTAGAAGATCATATGCGGGTACGAGTGCGATATTGTCAACGCAAAGGCCTATTTGGTATGACTTACAAAGGATGG
The DNA here is from genome assembly GCA_016801055.1 of Panax notoginseng. Lineage (NCBI taxonomy): Eukaryota > Viridiplantae > Streptophyta > Magnoliopsida > Apiales > Araliaceae > Panax > Panax notoginseng. Next base: position 62,455,058 of record CM029023.1, on the reverse strand, counting down.
AGATAGAGTTAAAGACTCCAGGGACCCACATGATGATGTCAAATATACGAGTAGAACCATCTTTAATCGATAAAGTTAAATATACTCAAACTACGGACCTGGAGCTGATGCGTATGAAGAAGAAAGTGCAAGAAGGTGATATTTTGGAAGCAAGAATCGATGAAGAAGGAATACTTTGAGTTAACTCCAGACTTTGTGTTCCTAATGACCCAGATTTAAAGTATAAAATCATGATGGAGGCGCACAACACACCGTTTGTAATCCATCCTGGAACTACCAAAATGTATCGTGATCTTCAACATACATCTTGGTGGAGCAATATGAAGAGAGAGATAACGGAGTTTATCTCAAGGCGTCTAACTTGTCAACATGTCAAGGTGGAGCATCAAGTGCCAAAAAGTCCATTGCAACCACTTGAAATTCCAGAATAGAAGTGGGAACATATTACCATAGATTTCGTTACTAGTCTTCCCAAGATTTCTCAAGGCATAGATGCAATTTGGGTCATTGTCGATAGATTAACCAAGTCTGCTCATTTCTTGCCTATAAGAGAAACTTATTCACTTGAGCGTCTTGCTCGTATATACATAAATGAGATTATAAGACTGCATGGTATGCCAGTATCCGTAGTTTATGATCGAGACCTAAGATTCACTTCACAGTTTTGGGTCAGTTTGCAGAAAGCTATGGGCACAGATTTATGATTCAGTTCGGCATATCATCCTCAGACGGATGGACAATCGGAGAGGACTATTCAAACTCTTAAAGATCTATTAAGACTCTGTGTCCTAGACTTCAAAGGAAGTTGGGACAAGTTCTTGTCATTAGTGGAATTCTCTTACAATAACAATTATCAAGCAAGTATAGGAATGGCTCCATTCGAGGAGTTATATGGACGAAAGTGTCATTCTCCAGTATATTGGGATGAGGTGGGTAAAGCAACGTTGTTGGGACTAGAATTGGTAGGGATGACAACGGAGAAGATTCAAATGATCCGGCTACGTATAAAAATCTCACAAGATCGAGAAAAGAGTTATGTTGATCTTCATCAAAAGGACGTGAAATTCAATGTTGGAGATCATGTGTTGTTACGTGTTGCTCCATGGAAAGGAGTTACAAGATTTGGAAAGAGAGGAAAGCTCAATCCTCGATTCATTAGCACATTTGAAATCCTCGATCGAGTAGGAACTGTGGCCTATAGACTCACCTTACTGCCAAGTATGTCTTGTGTTCATAACGTTTTTCACATATTTATGTTACGCAAATATGTGGAAGACCCGAACCACATTATTAAATAAGAACCAAACGAGATAGCGGAAGATTTAACATATGAAGAGGTGCCTGTTAAAATATTGGATAAGAAGGAACATATTCTACGGTCCAAGGTTTGGTGGAGAAACCATGATATTGAGGAAATGACCTGGGAGTTAGAATCTAAAATAAAATCAAGGTATTCTCACCTCTTCGACATACCAAGTACGTACACCAATTTCGAGGAGAAAATTTCATAAGAAGGGGAGGTTGTAAGACCTCAACTTTTATGAATAAAGATTAATTTTCTCTAAATATCATTTTGAGTAATATGATGTGGATTTGATATAATGTTATAGTTATGGGTAATATTTATAAATTTTGCAAAGTAAGCAAGTTGGCATAAAATATTTGTTTGGTCGGGGAATATTCATTTTATCAGGGAATATTTGTACCACGGTACAATCATTGGTGGACCCCACAACGGAATTACTGTCGGAGTTAAAAAACGACAAAAATATCTTTTTATAAAAATAACGACGAAACTTTTACCGTTAACTGTTGAAATACCCGGTGATAAAAGTATAGTAATACACGTTGTTGCATAGTAGCACACGGTATTGTACAGTATCTTTGATTTTTGATAGTTACGTGAGAAGTCACTCAGTTATACTCAATTATCGCCACAGTAGTTGATGCATAGTATCTTATATTATTGATTCAATTATTGTTACAGTAACATCTACACAATATTTTATATTATTAAATCAATAATTAAAATGACAAGTTATTCATATTATTATTTGCATTATTGACAATGTCTAAAAAGTTCTGTCGAGAAAAGGGGTTTGGTCACCTAATTGCGGGCCAATAAGGAGAAGTCCTTATCGAAAAGCCCCCTCTTTCCTGGGAATGATTTGATTGTTAATATTGCAAGTTATAATATTATTGATGAATAATTGTTGTTCAAAAATGTGTTTAGTGAAGCCAAGTGAATTGAGATAAATAAAGGGGTATTTTATGAAGTATTTGTTGTAAATTTTGCTTATTATATGGACCCCCACTTACCTATTTTTTAAAATCGTCGGGAGAAATTATCTTAGTTATATATATATATATATATATATATATATATATATATATATATATATATATATATATGTATATGTATGTATGTATATATATATATATATATATATATATATATATGCCCCTTACCCTAAGGCACTTACTAATATATATATATATATATATATATATATATATATATATAGAATATATTATATTTTATTTAAAGTTTTTATTTTATTAGAATATTTTATTGTCTAGTAATGAATAATAAAAACATGAGAATTCAGATTCGGCGCCCGTGAAATTCGTTTGAAATCCTACTGTGCGTCCGTGATTATGTTCAAATAGTATCCTTCCATTCTCCTATAAATAGGATGCTTAATTTAGAAATGAAAATCACACTAAAATTAGAGAATTCTTCTTCTATAATATTGAGCGTATTTCTTTAGAGTTTAATGATGTTTTGAGTGTAGAAAATAATGCAAGTTTTTTTCAAGAATATCTCCGCCCTACTAGTCAGAAATACTCTCCTTCTAAGGTAAGGGGTATTATTTATTTCGTATTCGCTTACAATATTATTTTTCGTATTCGTAAGGAATTTTATTTTCGTTCAATATTCGTAAGGAATATTATTTTCGTTCAATATTCATAAGGAATATTATCTTTGTTCAATATTCATAAGAAATATTATTTTCGTTCAACAGTCGTAAGGTATATTATTTTTATTCAATATTCGTAAGTAATAATATTTTCTTCCATACTTTGTAGTATGTAAGTAATATTATTTCGTTTCAGATTCCGAATTCTACACTCATTTTGTTAAGTATTGCTTCTATACTTCTTGAAATTAGTAGAATATCCTTGAAATTTGCGCTTCATCGAGTATCTTTTCACGGAAATATTTTTCTGAACGTTCTTGTTAAGTTTTAACCTTTTTATGCCAGAGTACTATTCACGGGATACTATTCCCGAAGTACTATTCACAGGGTACTATTCACTCGGGTACTATTCACCCAGGGTAATATTCATGATAAAAATTGATTTCTTTTTTGTCCAAATTAATTTTGATACAATATTATTCTTGACTTTTACTCCACAAAGCAGTATCATGTTGACAATTTGGACATTATTGAATTCTGGATAAATTAAATTATAAATCTTTAAAATTTATTCTTGCTCTAATTTAATTGAATTCTTATATCATTTTCATCATCCTTGTGCTTATATTGTGATGAAAGTCATCTTTGGCCCGTAGTGCATAGATGGACTATTGATTGGTATGATTATGACTATGTATCGGTATAATCATGACCTGTAATGTTACAAATGATGTGGTAAAAGTTCTCATTGGTCGTAGTGCATTGCTGGACAGTTGTTGGCATGATCATGACCATTGGTGATAATAACGAATATCATTGGCTCGTAGTGCATGAATGATTCGTGTTAAAACTCTCAGCTATGTTTTGTTGTATTTTATACGACAGTTGTATAATTAAGTTTGTATTTGAATTCTATACCATGTATTTGGTGACTCAGAATGGGTTGTGTATACCTATTTAGGGGGCGTCACAATAACATATTTCATTTCATACATATCTCATATGCATTTCATATGTAATTTAACATTCCACATCATAGCATTAATTAATCAACAGTTATCAACATTATAGAGCCAATAAGAACTGAAAGACCTACCTGGCTCGTAGATTATCAACTACAACTTAACTGCTTATAGCTATCTCTACTTCGTGTACTCCTACACAATTGTATAATCATGGATTCATACCCATCAGTCATACATTTCCTTACATTCTCAATGTAATAACAATTGTTATATTATTTTTTAACTCGGTTCTTAAAACCTTCGTTTCACTTTCTTATCATACTTTTAGGATAGTTATGTAAGTATAAGTATACAGTAGCCACACATACTTGACATCAATATTCATAAATATTTATCACACACTTGATTAGCTATGTGTTCGCTACTCATAGATGCATGATTCTCATTATTTTTGCATTTTACAAACCTTAATAAAACTTAACAACTCTGGGTTTTATATAACCATTACATGCTCATATACTTAAAACATCACTTATGTCAAGTATTATAACTTAAGACATTTATACACACATGTTTTAAGGTTCATATTACAATTTAAATAGTCAGGCAACACTGCTCTGCAGCGCAACTGCGTCGCAGTTTTGGCTTAGGATGGGCGCAACTACGACGTCCCCTGGCCAGACCAGATTTAAATCTTTACTTTCCAATTTACACCTCATTACTAAACATGCCAACACATAACACATACACACGTTAAGAGTTCTTGATCCAAGTTTGGTGCCTCTTGTGTTTACTTTAAGTTGTTTTTACACTTTATAGCTTTATTGCCATTTATTTCACGGCTAAGCAATTTCATGCAACAAGGGTCTAACTGCATACTCATCAAACCATTATTCAATACAACTTTCATACTCATACAACTTTCAATACGCATGCTCAGATGTATTCATATGACTAACATGGTTTATCATTTGAAAACTTACTTTATAATCATGCTCTAATGACTTTTTAATGACATAAATAGTACTAGCATGCATGTTAGGTTTGTAATATTCATGAACGCAATCAAATTGAACAAAAAGAAGCGGAAGCTTGGAAAATTAGAGTTTAAAAATTTTACAAACCATATACCCGGATCATTCTTTATGCACAATTATTAATTAAACGAAAAAGATAAAGAACAAAGAATTATACCCTTGAAGATTCGAGCTTTCTCAGGTACAAGTTCACCTCCAAATCTTTTCGTGTTCAACTTGAATCCATCGGGTTTGATTTCTTCCTTTGATCAACGTTAGCCACCCAAGTGTTTTGCCTCTAGAGGTGATCCACCAAGAAAGAAGAAAGATTCAAGAAGATAGATATTTGACAAAAACCCTAGTTTTTTCTATCTCTCATAGAAAAGGGTGTAATCTCCCAACAATTGGAATTACGTCTGTTGTGAAAAAGTCAACAATAACCACACACCCATAATAAGACTCCTCTTATTTATAGATGTAGGCAACACTCCTTAACAATTAAGGAATTGAGTTTTATTTTAATTAATTAAGCTCCTTTAATTAATTAGGCTCCTAATCTTATTAGGAATATTTAATTAAAATCTTTTAATTAATTTACCTCCTAATCTTATTAAGAAAATATATGAGAGTACTTTTATTAATTAATTCCCAAACTCCTTTCGAAATTAAATAATAATAATAGTTATAATAATAATAAGACTCCTCTTATTAATTTATATTTAATATTTTTAAAATATTAAATAATAAATATTAAGTTATTTAATTTATTCTATCACCATAGATTAAATTAAATATACTCAACTTATTATTACGATTATGCCATTAACTTCTTAAATAATTATTCTTTCTTTTATGGTGTGACTCTTTAGGTTCTCCATATTAAACCGGTTGTGAATAAATCAATTAGAACAATTCTAATCTTATTTAAATAAATAAATTAAACTATTAATTTATTTAAATAAATAATATTTATTCTACAATAGGGATAAGCCTCCCTAGCGATCAACGACTTTTCAGATATTATAGATTTTAACATTAATTATAAAAGAACCTTTGAGTAAATAGTTACCGTACAATTCAATCCTTCCACCATACAATGTCCCAATTAAATATAAGACATGGAATTACTGTCAAGTCTTATTTTATTTAATTATATGTATTTCGACTCTTAAATGCACAACTCCAAATAATACAAATTAGAAACTCTTTTCTAATTTCATTCTGCCTTGACCAAGGACTACTGGGTTGTCATTTATCGAATCACATAGGACATTTCTCTTCTTTTACTAGAAGTGATAGATTCATTATTGATCATACATTATCTCCATGTTTAACTTATTATACCCAAGCATACCCATTGATATACCCTAAGGGTCTTAAGGAATAAGTCAAAGTATAACTCATCATACACAAGATACTATGATAATCTCAAGTCCAAGGATCACTTGTACTACTATCACTACATAAATTTCTATTGACAGGCAAATAAAACTTCATTAGGTATTCCTTAGCGAACCACGTTCAGTGAACTTATTCTCTAATAAGCACCTACATACTTGCTTTAGTGTCTCCACACAAATGATCATGAGATCAATCATCCTTATCTAATGAGCAAGCAACGTATGTACCAATCTATCCGGATTCACTAATCTCCAATTTAGTAATCTAACGATTGGGAACTATTTTAGTTTTAAGCTTTCTAGGAATTTAGATCTCATTAGAATGATCATCGTCATTATTCTAAAAGCATTGCTTAAAAATATGGGTTTATCACATATTAAAAATAGCATCATGTAGATAATTAAAAGTCTTTAATAAATTAATACTTTTTATTAATAAATGAATAAGATTGTTACAAAGTATATGCTTTATCATCAAACATGATTGGCTTGTGTGCATACTACTTTCAATCTCCCACTTGCATTAAAGCCAATCGCCATGGTATCTCATACTCTTCTTCTCTAAGTAACGATTATCCTGCTGTTGGATAAGCTTTAGTTAATGGTTATGTAATGTTGTTCTTGAGAGTCCACTATCTCTATAGCGATTTTCCATCTTTCAATGATTCTTATAATTAAATGAAAGTGCCACAACACATGTTTAGATCCAAGATGAGACATAGGAACTATTCCTAGTTCTGTAATGAACTTTTCATCCAAACAATCAACTTGCATCTTCATTTACAGCTATATACTTTGTCTTTATCACTAAACCAGCAACTTTTTGCTATTTGAAACCTTTCCAAGTCACTGCACAGTGATCTTCTCCAGAATATGACATATTATCATCAGGTCTCGTATATTTTATTGCATACATGATTGTCACTCATGCGATCTCTCTTTTATGAGTATATGGGGACTATTAAGAGAGATACACTCCAGGGCTTATCAACAAGAGAATTTCAATGGAGTTTGCCATGCTAAACGACTTTAGCATCAAATGAATATACGTTTTTTGGGTTAAGTCGAGCATCCTTTTAAATCTATTTATATAGATTTGTGTGACAACCCCAAAATAGGTCCATTCCACCCAACCCATTCTGAGTCGTCAAATACATGGTACAGAAAATAACTACAACTTTATTACAACAATTGTCGTGCAAAATACAACAACACATATGCTGTGAGTTTGGATACAAATATATACCAAATGTGACTCATGTTCCAACCGTGGACATCACCTCACAATAACACCTTACATAAAGGTATAGTCAAAAACTGTTTTAGAAATTAGAATCTTTGGGAAGTGCTCAAGGAAACCTTCGTACATGGGAGGCCACGCATCTAGGTTATGATAGATATCATATGGCCACAGAATTATCCTTGGTTGACCCAATAGACCCCAAAGAAAAACGAGAAGGTTACTATCATATTCTTCCCAATGGTGAGTCTTCTCTTGACTTATCATTATCTCCACTGTCTCTAATTGAGAATTATACTTCAAACAAACACCAAGATTATATAGGTAGTGCTCGTAGATATACTCAGCAAGTGGATGAGCACAACCCTGTCTTATGATGACATGAGGTTGTATGTCATTAGACATCTTGTATGATAGTGACAAAACACCCTTCCAACGTTGGGTTCGCCTCACCCTATTTTCTTCAACAAATATAACTACTAAATGATGACCACCGTTCTATTCCCTTGTTACCCCCGCTCGACCCAGCTACACTCTTATTACCTGAAAGGAATTGTGAAGCAAAAGGGTGAGCACAACTAGCTCAGTAAAGAATATCATGACTAAAGATAATTCAATTATCAATAGCCTTCATCAACAATAAATCAGAGATTTAGAACATATGGTAAATGATAAAAATTTCAACCATAGTTGCAGCGGAACGAGCAATCCATTAGAAGAGTCAAATAGACTATAAAGTCTATTATCTTCTCCATGTTAAAAATCCACCAATAATGTTTTATCCCTGTAACATCAATCAACAATTCTGGTCCACAAACATATGAATAACTCATAATCAAATCTGTAGTTCTAAATTCCTCTTCTCATCCAAGACGATGATAATTTTCATCACTTATCTTTACCTAAAACATCAAAGATCATGGTTACGCCAAATCATATTTTCTGTTCATAATCATACTAATAACTTCATCTTTGCACTACGTCCAAAGATATTCATTTGTATCACCAGTTGGTCATGTTTATCTCAACATCTGTTCATCTTTGCACTACTGGCCAAAGATATTCAACAACATGTCATCTTTGCACTACGGGCCAAAGATATTCATCAACAATTCATCTTTGCACTACAGGCCAAAGATATTCATCAATATTTCATCTTTGCACTACAGGCCAAAGATATTAATATCTCAAAGAAATATATAACCATTTCAGAATTTATATAAACAATAATTATAACCATGTTGATCAATTCACCTTTGCACTTAAGCTAAAGATATTCACTTATAAATTCAATGGTCATGATCATACCAGTCACAATTCAACTTTGCACTACAGGCCAAAGAGAACCCTTGTCATGATCATACCAATAATCTACCCATCTTTACACTCTAGAGAAAGAGAATTTCAACATCAGGGTTATAAAAATATTATATATGATAATAAAATCAATATAATCAACATATAGATTTAATCTTAAGAGTAATATTCATAACTCAACTATAATTTGGTTAGAAAAAGAAACCAATTTTTATCGTGAATAGTAACTCGTGAATAGTAACTCATGAATAGTAACTCATGAATAGTAACTCATAAATAGTAAACTCGACACAAAAAGGTAGAAATTCTACAATAAAATCCATACCAGTATTTCGGTATAATGATATTGAAAGAATAATATTTCTTAAGCTTATAAACAATTTATTTAAATTGTTTACACTTTACTAAATAATGCATTTAATCATTCTAAAATACCAAACTCATAAGATTTTATCACCAATAATCAAAACCCTCATCAAAAATCTGCATATACCTCATATAGAATTCTCAAGCCATAAAATCCTATTTTCCAATTTTCTTACTTCACATAACATATTTAATTCATTTACTCATAACTAGTCCATTTTCATGAAAAATATCAAATCAATTCTAAAAATATTTCTTTTCTGGGATTTAGCATAATATAGTCCAATATTGAACATATATTTTTCTCAGAATTTTTAAAACTCATTTACTATTTTTCATATGGCCAAAACCACCGAATATTTAGACATTTATCAAAAATTATACTTTTGTCCAAAAATTTTGAAATTTACAGAGTATACTTCTATCATACACATGTACTCCCAATAAAAATTTCATCAATTTTGGAGTTAACCACAATGAATTATAAGCGGTTACTTTTAAAATAGTCTTTTCTCATAAAATTCATAACTCTCAATCTATACATCCAAAAATCACCATTTTTGGACACAATCAAGAAAACTCATCAAAATATCATTTTGAATTTTTCCAGAATTTTTGAAGATCAGAAAAATTACGAAACTGAAAATCATAACAACCCTTAAAATCCATTACTATCCCTTACCTCAAAAGAGCAGTACTTCTGACTGGATATCGGATATGATGCTGAAGAAAACTTGCACTAATGAATAGCAACTCACCAAGTATCTAAAAACTCACAAAATATACTTCATAATATAGAGAGAGAAAGAGAGAAAGCTTATGTTTCTGGTGTGATTTTGAATTCTAACTTAGCCCTCTATTTATAGGAAAATTTTGGTAGGTTTGACCTGCAACCTGATGGCTTTACCTGCTCCTATTCCCACCCACCACTTTTGAAATATAATTCAGCACATTTCTTCACCAACCACAAGTGGGGCCCACCAATTCTAGAATTTTCTACCAAAATAATAAACTCCGAAAATTCAACAATTTCTGAACCAGTCATCTCGTAAAATTCATAATAAATCATACGTTCATTTTTAACGGTTCAAAATTTGTGGGCATATACTCAACTTATATATGTATAACATATCCAAAAATTACCACGATCCAACGGTCGGATTAAAAATTATAACCCCCGCAAAATATCTCAAAAACCCTGATTTCTAATACCTCCGTTCCGACAAAAATATGGATAAAAATCTCAACATTAACTCCTTCATTTTTTAACCACAAAAATATATCCCTCATTTATATCCACATAAAATAAATATTTTCTTATCATATGAATCAATAATTAATTATTCACAAATAATATTACAGAATCGCATTTATGACAACCAGGCCGTTCCCAGGAAAGAGGGGCCTTTCCAATAAGGATTTCTCCTTACTGGCGCGCAATTAGATGACCAAACCTCTCCTTAGACAGAACTTTCTAGACATTGCCAATAATGTTATCTAATAATATTATTCAAATAATATGAATTATTGATCTGATAATAAGAAATACTGTGCAGCAACAATTATTGAACAACAATAATACAAAATTTCAACGTAACAATTATTGAATCAATAAAATAAAATATTAAACAGTAATTACTGTAACAATTATTGAGTAGTGCCTTCTTACGTAAGAATCAATAATTTCAAAAATACTATGCAATACCGTGTGCTACTGTGCAATAACGCGTATTACTTTATTTTAACCACCGGGTATTCCAACAGTGTTAACGGTAACAACTACGCCGTTATTTGTAAAAAGTCAAATTTGTCGTTTTCTTCACCCGACAGTTATTCTGTTATGGGGCCCACAAATGGTTGCGTCGTCGTACGAATATTCCCCGACAGAAAGAATATTCCACGACCAAACGAATATTCCCCGACAACAATGATTATTTTATAACCACTTGCTTATTTTGAAAAAAAATTATATTTCACTCATAACTTTAATTTTTTATCAATTTAACCATTTACTGAATTGTAATTATAAGAAAAATTGAATACTTTTATTTCATAAAATTTGGGGTCTTACAATCTCCCCTCCTTATGAAATTTCGTCCCCGAAATTTACGTACCTGGTATTTCGAAGAGTTGAGAATACCTTGCTTCTATTTCAGATTTTATCTCTCAGATCATCATGATTTCTCCATTGCTCATCTCCCATGATAACTTCATTTGGGTTCCTCATTTGTTAGGAAGTCATGACAACCGCCATCCCTCGAACTACTCGGCTTTGACTTGTCTGGAGTAGCATTTGGCGTCATCATTACCGTTGGAATATACCTTTCTATAGGACATATTCCTCCCTCAACTGCCTCTTCGTACTCCTCATTCATGATCTGAATCATCAATCTTCGATCCATATCAGATTCAGGTTGACCGCTATGTACAGGGTAATTCAAAACTCGATGTTGGGTTCTCCCAATTGCTTTCCAAAAAGAGAAATTCATATCATCTATTTTAGCCTTCTTAGATCGAACATCTCTTTCCACAATATCCACGTGTCGTGCGGCTTTTGCCCATGCATCACTTGTTCTCACTCGTTCAGTTTTTTCTTCTCTCAGCTCAGATTCTATTTTTATCATCTTATACTCTGCCAAAGAATGCTTCTGTTCAAGCATCACATATCGGGTAACACAAGCTTGAATTATTGCATCCTTTTGTTCCACGACCGCCTGTCGTTCTTCTGCCTGCTCTTCTAACTCATGAATACGATTTTGAAATTCTACATTTTGATCATATAATACCTCTAATAAACTCTCCTCTGGTACTTCTTCTTCCTCTTCTTCCTCAGTCTCAGCTGTTACATCTACGACTATCTCGGGTGTAACTATCAATTCTTCACTCACCACATGGATATCTCTAATTCCTTCTTCGTCTAACATCACATTATCACAGTTAGTGATTAGAGGTATCCCCACAGTCTCATTCACTCTATTTTTAGCATTCTCAGCTGCCATTCTCAAATACTGCCATAAAACAAGGGTTAATTAAACAAATTAACATATCACATAATATCCCAATATTATGACTGACCAACAAATAAGCTTAGGTAGGACACACTAGCGAAGAATTTACTCATCTCTCCCCTCCTAGTTGTATTCCCCGATCTCCGCCAGAGATCATATCCCTAAGCTCTGATACCACCTGTGACAACCCCAAAATAGGTCCATTCCACCCAACCCATTCTGAGTCGTCAAATACATGGTACAGAAAATAACTACAACTTTATTACAACAATTGTCGTGCAAAATACAACAACACATATGCTGTGAGTTTGGATACAAATATATACCAAATGTGACTCATGTTCCAACCGTGGACATCACCTCACAATAACACCTTACATAAAGGTATAGTCAAAAACTGTTTTAGAAATTAGAATCTTTGGAAAGTGCTCAAGGAAACCTTCGTACATGGGAGGCCACGCATCTAGGTTATGATAGATATCATATGGCCACAGAATTATCCTTGGTTGACCCAATAGACCCCAAAGAAAAACGAGAAGGTTACTATCATATTCTTCCCAATGGTGAGTCTTCTCTTGACTTATCATTATCTCCACTGTCTCTAATTGAGAATTATACTTCAAACAAACACCAAGATTATATAGGTAGTGCTCGTAGATATACTCAGCAAGTGGATGAGCACAACCCTGTCTTATGATGACATGAGGTTGTATGTCATTAGACATCTTGTATGATAGTGACAAAACACCCTTCCAACGTTGGGTTCGCCTCACCCTATTTTCTTCAACAAATATAACTACTAAATGATGACCACCGTTCTATTCCCTTGTTACCCCCGCTCGACCCAGCTACACTCTTATTACCTGAAAGGAATTGTGAAGCAAAAGGGTGAGCACAACTAGCTCAGTAAAGAATATCATGACTAAAGATAATTCAATTATCAATAGCTTTCATCAACAATAAATCAGAGATTTAGAACATATGGTAAATGATAAAAATTTCAACCATAGTTGCAGCGGAACGAGCAATCCATTAGAAGAGTCAAATAGACTATAAAGTTTATTATCTTCTCCATGTTAAAAATCCACCAATAATGTTTTATCCCTGTAACATCAATCAATAATTCTGGTCCACAAACATATGAATAACTCATAATCATATCTGTAGTTCTAAATTCCTCTTCTCATCCAGGACGATGATAATTTTCATCACTTATCTTTACCTAAAACATCAAAGATCATGGTTACACCAAATCACATTTCCTGTTCATAATCATACTAATAACTTCATCTTTGCACTACGTCCAAAGATATTCATTTGTATCACCAGTTGGTCATGTTTATCTCAACATCTGTTCATCTTTGCACTAATGGCCAAAGATATTCAACAACATGTCATCTTTGCACTACGGGCCAAAGATATTCATCAACAATTCATCTTTGCACTACAGGCCAAAGATATTCATCAATATTTCATCTTTGCACTACAGGCCAAAGATATTAATATCTCAAAGAAATATATAATCATTTCAGAATTTATATAAACAATAATTATAACCATGTTGATCAATTCACCTTTGCACTTAAGCTAAAGATATTCACTTATAAATTCAATGGTCATGATCATACCAGTCACAATTCAACTTTACACTACAGGCCAAAGAGAACCCTAGTCATGATCATACCAATAATCTATCCATCTTTACACTCTAGAGAAAGAGAATTTCAACATCAGGGTTATAAAAATATTATATATGATAATAAAATCAATATAATCAACATATAGATTTAATCTTAAGAGTAATATTCATAACTCAACTATAATTTGGTTAGAAAAAGAAACCAATTTTTATCGTGAATAGTAACTCGTGAATAGTAACTCATGAATAGTAACTCGTGAATAGTAACTCGTAAATAGTAAACTCGACACAAAAAGGTAGAAATTCCACAATAAAATCCATACCAGTATTTCGGTATAATGATATTGAAAGAATAATATTTCTTAAGCTTATAAACAATTTATTTAAATTGTTTACACTTTACTAAATAATGCATTTAATCATTCTAAAATACCAAACTCATAAGATTTTATCACCAATAATCAAAACCCTCATCAAAAATCTGCATATACCTCATATAGGATTCTCAAGCCATAAAATCCTATTTTCCAATTTTCTTACTTCACATAACATATTTAATTCATTTACTCATAACTAGTCCATTTTCATGAAAAATATCAAATCAGTTCCAAAAATATTTCTTTTCTGGGATTTAGCATAATATAGTCCAATATTGAACATATATTTTTCTCAGAATTTTTAAAACTCATTTACTATTTTTTTTATGGCCAAAACCACCGAATATTTAGACATTTATCAAAAATTATACTTTTGTCCAAAAATTTTGAAATTTACAGAGTATACTTCTATCATACACATGTACTCCCAATAAAAATTTCATCAATTTTGGAGTTAACCACAAGGAATTATAAGCGGTTACTTTTAAAATAGTCTTTTCTCATAAAATTCATAACTCTCAATCTATACATCCAAAAATCACCATTTTTGGACACAATCAAGAAAACTCATCAAAATATCATTTTGAATTTTTTCAGAATTTTTGAAGATCAGAAAAATTACGAAACTGAAAATCATAACAACCCTTAAAATCCATTACTATCCCTTACCTCAAAAGAGCAGTACTTCTGACTGGATATCGGATATGATGCTGAAGGAAACTTGCACTAATGAATAGCAACTCACCAAGTATCTAAAAACTCACAAAATATACTTCATAATATAGAGAGAGAAAGAGAGAAAGCTTATGTTTCTGGTGTGATTTTCAATTCTAACTTAGCCCTCTATTTATAGGAAAATTTTGGTAGGTTTGACCTGCAACCTGATGGCTTTACCTGCTACTATTCCCACCCACCACATTTGAAATATAATTCAGCACATTTCTTCACCAACCACAAGTGGGGCCCACCAATTCTAGAATTTTCTACCAAAATAATAAACTCCGAAAATTCAACAATTTCTAAACCAGTCATCTCGTAAAATTCATAATAAATCATACGTTCATTTTTAACGGTTCAAAATTTGTGGGCATATACTCAACTTATATATGTATAACATATCCAAAAATTACCACGATCCAACGGTCGGATTAAAAATTATAACCCCCGCAAAATATCTCAAAAACCCTGATTTTTAATACCTCCGTTCCGACAAAAATATGGATAAAAATCTCAACATTAACTCCTTCATTTTTTAACCACAAAAATATATCCCTCATTTATATCCACATAAAATAAATATTTTCTTATCATATGAATCAATAATTAATTATTCACAAATAATATTACAGAATCACATTTATGACAACCAGGCCGTTCCCAGGAAAGAGGGGCCTTTCTAATAAGGATTTCTCCTTACTGGCGCACAATTAGATGACCAAACCTCTCCTTAGACAGAACTTTCTAGACATTGCCAATAATGTTATCTAATAATATTATTCAAATAATATGAATTATTGATCTGATAATAAGAAATACTGTGCAGCAACAATTATTGAACAACAATAATACAAAATTTCAACGTAGCAATTATTGAATCAATAAAATAAAATATTAAACAGTAATTACTGTAACAATTATTGAGTAGTGCCTTCTTACGTAAGAATCAATAATTTCAAAAATACTATGCAATACCGTGTGCTACTGTGCAATAACGCGTATTACTGTATTTTAACCACCGGGTATTCCAACAGTGTTAACGGTAACAACTACGCCGTTATTTGTAAAAACTCAAATTTGTCGTTTTCTTCACCCGACAGTTATTCTGTTATGGGGCCCACAAATGGCTGCGCCGTCGTACGAATATTCCCCGACAGAAAGAATATTCCACGACCAAACGAATATTCCCCGACAACAATGATTATTTTATAACCACTTGCTTATTTTGAAAAAAAATCATATTTCACTCATAACTTTAATTTTTTATCAATTTAACCATTTACTGAATAGTAATTATAAGAAAAATTGAATACTTTTATTTCATAAAATTTGGGGTCTTACAATCTCCCCTCCTTATGAAATTTCGTCCCCGAAATTTACGTACCTGGTATTTCGAAGAGTTGAGAATACCTTGCTTCTATTTCAGATTTTATCTCTCAGATCATCATGATTTCTCCATTGCTCATCTCCCATGATAACTTCATTTGGGTTCCTCATTTGTTAGGAAGTCATGACAACCGCCATCCCTCGAACTACTCGGCTTTGACTTGTCTGGAGTAGCATTTGGCGTCATCATTACCGTTGGAATATACCTTTCTATAGGACATATTCCTCCCTCAACTGCCTCTTCGTACTCCTCATTCATGATCTGAATCATCAATCTTCGATCCATATCAGATTCAGGTTGACCGCTATGTACAGGGTAATTCAAAACTCGATGTTGGGTTCTCCCAATTGCTTTCCAAAAAGAGAAATTCATATCATCTATTTTAGCCTTCTTAGATCGAACATCTCTTTCCACAATATCCACGTGTCGTGCGGCTTTTGCCCATGCATCACTTGTTCTCACTCGTTCAGTTTTTTCTTCTCTCAGCTCAGATTCTATTTTTATCATCTTATACTCTGCCAAAGAATGCTTCTGTTCAAGCATCACATATCGGGTAACACAAGCTTGAATTATTGCATCCTTTTGTTCCACGACCGCCTGTCGTTCTTCTGCCTGCTCTTCTAACTCATGAATACGATTTTGAAATTCTACATTTTGATCATATAATACCTCTAATAAACTCTCCTCTGGTACTTCTTCTTCCTCTTCTTCCTCAGTCTCAGCTGTTACATCTACGACTATCTCGGGTGTAACTATCAATTCTTCACTCACCACATGGATATCTCTAATTCCTTCTTCGTCTAACATCACATTATCACAGTTAGTGATTAGAGGTATCCCCACAGTCTCATTCACTCTATTTTTAGCATTCTCAGCTGCCATTCTCAAATACTGCCATAAAACAAGGGTTAATTAAACAAATTAACATATCACATAATATCCCAATATTATGACTGACCAACAAATAAGCTTAGGTAGGACACACTAGCGAAGAATTTACTCATCTCTCCCCTCCTAGTTGTATTCCCCGATCTCCGCCAGAGATCATATCCCTAAGCTCTGATACCACCTGTGACAACCCCAAAATAGGTCCATTCCACCCAACCCATTCTGAGTCGTCAAATACATGGTACAGAAAATAACTACAACTTTATTACAACAATTGTCGTGCAAAATACAACAACACATATGCTGTGAGTTTGGATACAAATATATACCAAATGTGACTCATGTTCCAACCGTGGACATCACCTCACAATAACACCTTACATAAAGGTATAGTCAAAAATTGTTTTAGAAATTAGAATCTTTGGGAAGTGCTCAAGGAAACCTTCGTACATGGGAGGCCACGCATCTAGGTTATGATAGATATCATATGGCCACAGAATTATCCTTGGTTGACCCAATAGACCCCAAAGAAAAACGAGAAGGTTACTATCATATTCTTCCCAATGGTGAGTCTTCTCTTGACTTATCATTATCTCCACTGTCTCTAATTGAGAATTATACTTCAAACAAACACCAAGATTATATAGGTAGTGCTCGTAGATATACTCAGCAAGTGGATGAGCACAACCCTGTCTTATGATGACATGAGGTTGTATGTCATTAGACATCTTGTATGATAGTGACAAAACACCCTTCCAACGTTGAGTTCGCCTCACCCTTTTTTTCTCACCAAATATAACTACTAAATGATGACCACCGTTCTATTCCCTTGTTACCCCCGCTCGACCCAGCTACACTCTTATTACCTGAAAGGAATTGTGAAGCAAAAGGGTGAGCACAACTAGCTCAGTAAAGAATATCATGACTAAAGATAATTCAATTATCAATAGCCTTCATCAACAATAAATCAGAGATTTAGAACATATGGTAAATGATAAAAATTTCAACCATAGTTGCAGCGGAACGAGCAATCCATTAGAAGAGTCAAATAGACTATAAAGTCTATTATCTTCTCCATGTTAAAAATCCACCAATAATATTTTATCCCTGTAACATCAATCAATAATTCTGGTCCACAAACATATGAATAACTCATAATCATATCTGTAGTTCTAAATTCCTCTTCTCATCCAGGACGATGATAATTTTCATCACTTATCTTTACCTAAAACATCAAAGATCATGGTTACACCAAATCACATTTCCTGTTCATAATCATACTAATAACTTCATCTTTGCACTACGTCCAAAGATATTCATTTGTATCACTAGTTGGTCATGTTTATCTCAACATCTGTTCATCTTTGCACTACTGGCCAAAGATATTCAACAACATGTCATCTTTGCACTACGGGCCAAAGATATTCATCAACAATTCATCTTTGCACTATAGGCCAAAGATATTCATCAATATTTCATCTTTGCACTACAGGCCAAAGATATTAATATCTCAAAGAAATATATAATCATTTCAGAATTTATATAAACAATAATTATAACCATGTTGATCAATTCACCTTTGCACTTAAGCTAAAGATATTCACTTATAAATTCAATGGTCATGATCATACCAGTCACAATTCAACTTTGCACTACAGGCTAAAGAGAACCCTAGTCATGATCATACCAATAATCTACCCATCTTTACACTCTAGAGAAAGAGAATTTCAACATCAGGGTTATAAAAATGTTATATATGATAATAAAATCAATATAATCAACATATAGATTTCATCTTAAGAGTAATATTCATAACTCAACTATAATTTGGTTAGAAAAAGAAACCAATTTTTATCGTGAATAGTAACTCGTGAATAGTAACTCATGAATAGTAACTCGTGAATAGTAACTCGTAAATAGTAAACTCGACACAAAAAGGTAGAAATTCCACAATAAATTCCATACCAGTATTTCGGTATAATGATATTGAAAGAATAATATTTCTTAAGCTTATAAACAATTTATTTAAATTGTTTACACTTTACTAAATAATGCATTTAATCATTCTAAAATACCAAACTCATAAGATTTTATCACCAATAATCAAAACCCTCATCAAAAATCTGCATATACCTCATATAGGATTCTCAAGCCATAAAATCCTATTTTCTAATTTTCTTACTTCACATAACATATTTAATTCATTTACTCATAACTAGTCCATTTTCATGAAAAATATCAAATCAGTTCCAAAAATATTTTTTTTCTGGGATTTAGCATAATATAGTCCAATATTGAACATAAATTTTTCTCAGAATTTTTAAAACTCATTTACTATTTTTCATATGGCCAAAACCACCGAATATTTAGACATTTATCAAAAATTATACTTTTGTCCAAAAATTTTGAAATTTACAGAGTATACTTCTATCATACACATGTACTCCCAATAAAAATTTCATCAAATTTGGAGTTAACCACAATGAATTATAAGCGGTTACTTTTAAAATAGTCTTTTCTCATAAAATTCATAACTCTCAATCTATACATCTAAAAATCACCATTTTTGGACACAATCAAGAAAACTCATCAAAATATCATTTTGAATTTTTCCAGAATTTTTGAAGATCAGAAAAATTACGAAACTGAAAATCATAACAACCCTTAAAATCCATTACTATCCCTTACCTCAAAAGAGCAGTACTTCTGACTGGATATCGGATATGATGCTGAAGGAAACTTGCACTAATGAATAGCAACTCACCAAGTATCTAAAAATTCACAAAATATACTTCATAATATAGAGAGAGAAAGAGAGAAAGCTTATGTTTCTGGTGTGATTTTCAATTCTAACTTAGCCCTCTATTTATAGGAAAATTTTGGTAGGTTTGGCCTGCAACCTGATGGCTTTACCTGCTACTATTCCCACCCACCACATTTGAAATATAATTCAGCACATTTCTTCACCAACCACAAGTGGGGCCCACCAATTCTAGAATTTTCTACCAAAATAATAAACTCCGAAAATTCAACAATTTCTGAACTAGTCATCTCGTAAAATTCATAATAAATCATACGTTCATTTTTAACGGTTCAAAATTTGTGGGCATATACTAAACTTATATATGTATAACATATCCAAAAATTACCACGATCCAACGGTCGGATTAAAAATTATAACCCCCGCAAAATATCTCAAAAACCCTGATTTTTAATACCTCCGTTCCGACAAAAATATGGATAAAAATCTCAACATTAACTCCTTCATTTTTTAACCACAAAAATATATCCCTCATTTATATCCACATAAAATAAATATTTTCTTATCATATGAATCAATAATTAATTATTCACAAATAATATTACAGAATCACATTTATGACAACCAGGCCGTTCCCAGGAAAGAGGGGCCTTTCTAATAAGGATTTCTCCTTACTGGCGCGCAATTAGATGACCAAACCTCTCCTTAGACAGAACTTTCTAGACATTGCCAATAATGTTATCTAATAATATTATTCAAATAATATGAATTATTGATCTGATAATAAGAAATACTGTGCAGCAACAATTATTGAACAACAATAATACAAAATTTTAACGTAGCAATTATTGAATCAATAAAATAAAATATTAAACAGTAATTACTGTAACAATTATTGAGTAGTGCCTTCTTACGTAAGAATCAATAATTTCAAAAATACTATGCAATACCGTGTGCTACTGTGCAATAACGCGTATTACTGTATTTTAACCACCGGGTATTCCAACAGTGTTAACGGTAACAACTATGCCGTTATTTGTAAAAACTCAAATTTATCATTTTCTTCACCCGACAGTTATTCTGTTATGGGGCCCACAAATGGCTGCGCCGTCGTACGAATATTTCCCGACAGAAAGAATATTCCACGACCAAACGAATATTCCCCGACAACAATGATTATTTTATAACCACTTGCTTATTTTGAAAAAAAAATCATATTTCACTCATAACTTTAATTTTTTATCAATTTAACCATTTACTGAATAGTAATTATAAAGGAAATTGAATACTTTTATTTCATAAAATTTGGGGTCCTACAATTTGTATCCCCAATTAAGTTACTCTTCCCAAATCATTCATGGAGAAATGTTTAGACAACTTTCTCTTTACTGATTGTAGCATTAACATGTCATTCCTTATCCATAGTATATCAACATATAATATTATGAATGTCGCAGCACTCCCACTGACCCTTTTGTACACATTAGGCTCATTCTTATTTGTGATAAAATCAAACTCTTTTGATTTGTTTCATCAAAATGAATGTTCCATTTTTGAGAAGCTTGTTTCAATCCATTTCTCTGAGTGTCTACAACTCTTACCTCATCATATGTAACTGGATCATTATCTTCTATGATGTGTACCTCATCATCATCATCTATGATGAATCCATACCTCCCAAGTATCTTCGGTACTATTCCAGATTTATAATTCGGTTGTGGTACAATAGGTCTATCTACAGGTTCCTCTTATTTGACTTATAGTGTTTTGTGGTTCTTGAACTCTTGAAGATCTATTATCCTCCCCTAGCTCCTTCAATGAAAAACACCTTTATCTTAGAAGGTAGCATGTTTTGCAACAAACACCTTTTGCTAAGTAGGATTATAGAACATATACCCTAAACTTACTTTAGGATGTCCCACAAATCTGTACTTGTTAAATCTTGTCCGAAACTTATCCTTTGAAACCTTTTTCACATAAGTTGGACAACCCCTTATCTTAACATACTTAAGATTAAGAATCCTCCATGTCCATAACTTTGATGGAGTCTTGGGGCTGGATTTTGAGGTTACCTTTTCGTAGATATGCAGCCATTTCTAGGGTATGACCCTAGAGGAATACTGGAATGTCGGTAAAATCATTATGGATTGCACCATGTTCAACAAGGTACGATTTTTCCTTTCAGATACATCAATCAATTCTTGCGTATCAGGAGGCGTCCATTATGAGAAAACTATTTGAGATGATCTAGAAACTTATTACATAAGTATTTATTCCTTGATTTAATCAAAAAATCTTAATACTTTGCCAATTTGTTTCACTTCTGAAATCTTTGAATGTTTCAAATAAATCACACTTGTATTCCAGCAAATACGCATATTCAACTATTTGAATGATCATCTCCTTTTCTTATACTAATTTGTTCAATACGTAAAATTATTTTCACGCAAGTCAAGTATACTAAATCCATTAAGTAATATTTCAGTTATATACAAAATATTATTATTATAAATAGAACAACAATCGTTCTTAAATATAGTACAAAATTTTATTGTCCAACAACAAGATGAAAATAATATTTTTAACGAGAACTGGAATGCAATAACAGCTTATTGACTTAATAGACTTGCTCGTAGGCAATGCTAAACAATAAATTCCTATGGCTAATATAGCAACCTTTACTTCATTTTTCACACATAGAATTACTTATTTTTGTTTAACTTTCTACTACTGCTTGGTTTCTTCATAAATCTATATTTATGAGAACCAAAGTCGGTATCCAATACCCAAGTAGAACTTTGACTTAAAGAAAAAATTAAATCATGAACAAAATTATATTTGTAATCGAAACTTCACTAAGCTTCTTTAGTTAGCCTTTGCAAGATGTTTCTCGCAGTTTCTTTCTAGTGTCCAGGCTTATTGCAGTGGAAGCAAACTCCTTTGCTATCCGTATTAGTTTTGTTCTTATTATTCTTTATTTTTGTCTTTCTATTTAACTTCTTTGAATCGTTCTTCTTTTTAGAAGATCATTTGGCCCCTACTAGTAAGACTTGGTCTTTCATGGTTGAAAAGTGACTCTCAACATTTTTCAACATATTAAGCAAATCAGCGAAGCTGATATCTAGCTTGTTCATATGAAAAATTCACAACAATTGTGAAAGGAGTTCGGGAGTGAGTGCAAGATCAAATCTTGGCACAACCCCCATCCATGACAAAACTCGTTATCCTAACTGTTCAATCAAATTGATCATCATGAGGACATGTGTCTGTACTGTAGTGCCTTCGGTTATTCTAGATCGGAAGAGCTCCTTAGATATCTGATATCTATTAGTCCTACTTTTCTCACCATCAACTACTTGACGTGTAGGAATATAGTAGGAACATCCATAGTTTCATGCTGACGCTGAAGCTCGTTACTCATGGACGCGAGCATGATGCATTGAGCCAACTGTGCATCATCTGGCCACTTTCTAAAAGTATCAATCTCTTCCTTAGAGGCATTATCTGCAACCATTGCAAAGATATGCGTATTAAGGACATAAGATAACTTTTCAGCCATGAAAACTATTCTCAAATTTCTTAACCAATTCGTTTAATTCGGTACAATTAATTTAGCATCTAATATGCTACGCAGTGATAGTAATTTAGACATTGTAAAATTCTGTAAATAAATTTGTAATTAACAACATTTTAGCATACATTCTTTTATTAATTACCAAAATAATTTAGGTCTTGTTTTAAATTGGTATCTTCCACTATTTTTATCAAACTATATTACCCTCACTTATATAGTTCGGCAAAATCTAATTAAAGATTTGCTAGTGAGAATAAGGATCTCATTTCAAATGTATATAGCCTTGTGGTGACACAACAAACTATATATAAATAAATAGGTAGACAACTCTTGTCAATTACATCAACTATGCAACTCCTTATATTTTGTCTCTTAGATTATTTTGATCAAGTGGTGGCACATCCGAATCAAAATTATCCAAGTTAAGTCCAACCTAGCACTCGATATATTCAAAAAAGAAAAATATTGTCCTTGTGGTGACATAACAAAACAACATTGTTCAATTTTCTTTATAAGCATCAAATGTGATAAAATTAACATCTCAAAGAATTAAGATAAGCCTTGTGGTGACACACTATAATAATTAATTGATACTCTATTATTTTTATCATGCTAGAAGGCGACGTTCGATATTCCAAATATCTTTGAATGCTTAAGACCTAATATAAAATCTTTAAGGGGTTTGTTATTAATATGTCTCATCTTGTTTAGCGCGCATACACATATATATATAAAATACGCGTCATATTAATTAGCATGCGAAGCATGTTTGCATACTATATATATATATATATATATATATATATATATATATATATATATATATATATATAAGCATGTACATATAGAATACTATATTCTACCCGGATTGATTATGGACTTTTATTATAGTTTGGTTCACTAGAGCCACCAAGTGAACCAAAAGGTCAAATCCTAGGGGTGCAAGAATTAATATTTAAATATAACTATTACATTTAAACTCGGGCTCCATTATAAACGGGTCTTCAAGCGCTCCTTGCTCCTTGATCTCCAAATTTTTAAAATTAATTCTAACTAGTCCTATTACAAAACTATTTAAAATAAATAGAAACCTTGATCAACAGCCAAGGGGGAGTACATATGAGGGAGATAGAATTTACAATAAGAAAAATTAGAGAAGACGAGGTACACAGACCCCATTTAATAAAACTCATACATTCATGCATCTAATTAAAATAAAATCTAATCATATTGTTCAATAGTCCATAATCAATCTCATTTATTATCATATACATCACCATATGCATCAATAAATAACATTCATCTCATGAATAATAAACATTCAATATATATATATATATATATATATATATATATATATATATATATATATATGATATCATTTAATGTACAAATTTAGTTAGCATAAAATCTAATTTTGAATCAAAATAAACTCCTTTATTTTAATCTAAATTTAAATCAAAATAAACCTCTTTTATTTTAATTTATCCTATTTTAAATAAAATAAACTATTTTATTTTAATCAAAATCTTTAATTAAAATAAACTTCTTTTATTTTAAGATTAAAATAAACTTTTTATTTTAATTATAAAATAGATAAGAATAATATATATATATATATATATATATATATATATATATATATATATATATATATATATATATATATATATATATACCGAAGCAGGATTCGAGAATTGTATATAATATATATATAATAAAGTGATGCCCATCATTTTGTTTTTCCAAGAAATCCTACAGCAACATGTTAGTCACCTTAATCACTAAAGTAACTATTATATATATATATACTAATCATGTTAACCCATCTCCTGAACAAGCATCTTTTACATGATTCACGGAACTATATATATATATAATAACCAAAGCCGCGTACGTGAATCATATAAATATCTAAACCGAAGATAAGCTTTTGAAAATAAAGTCAGCCACGGACTAGCAAAAATTAAAAATTAAAAATTAAAAAAATCTTTTTTGCCAATGATTTCTTTATTTTTTATTTTTTAATTTTTTTTTAATTTTATACAACAAATTATGCCCAATTAAATTGATCTAAACACATATCAATATACATATCAAATTAAAACAATTAATAACTTGCATAAATATTTGGCTCTGATGCCACTGTTAGGTTTGTAATATTCATGAACGCAATCAAATTGCACAAATTAAGAGAAAACGTGGAAAATCAAAATTTTAAAATTTTACAAATCATATACCCGGATCACCCTTTATGTACAATTATTAATTAAACGAAAAGAAAAGAACAAAAATCATACCCTTGAAGATTCGAGCTTCCTCAGGTACAAGTTCACCTCTAATCATTTTCTCGTTCAATTTGAATCCACCAGGTTTGGTTCCTTCCTTTGATCAAAGTTAGCCACCCAAGTGTTTGGCCTCTAGAGCTGATCCACCAAGGAAGAGGAAGGATTCAAGAAGTTGAGTATTTGACAAAATCCTAGTTTTTCTATCTCTCATAGAAAAAGGGTGTACTCTCCCAACTATTGAAATTACGTATTCTATGAAAACGTCAACAACCACCTCACCCATACTAAGCCTCCTCTTATTTATAGATGTAGGCAACCTCCTTAACAATTAAAGAATTGAGTTTTATTTTAATTAATTAAACTCCTTTAATTAATTAGACTCCTAATCTTATTAGGAATAATTAATTAAAATCTTTTAATTAATTTACCTCATAATCTTATTAGGAATATATGAGAGTATTTTTATTAATTAATTCTCAAACTCCTTTAGGAATTAAATAATAATAATAGTAATAATAATAATAAGACTCCTCTTATTAATTTATATTTAATATTTTTAAAATATTAAATAATAAATATTAAGTTATTCAATTTATTCTATTACCATAGATTAAATTAAATATACTTAACTTATTATTACGATTATGCCATTAACTTCTTAAATAATTATTCTTTCTTTTATGGTGTGACCCTTTAGGTTTTCCATATTAAACCGGTTGTGAATAAATAAATTAGAACAATTCTAATCTTATTTAAATAAATAAATTAAACTATTAATTTATTGAAATAAATAATATTTATTCTACAATAGGGATAATCATCCCTTAGCGATCAACGACTTTCCAGATAATATAGATTTTAACATTAATCATAAAAGAACTTTTGAGTAACTCATCATACACAAGATACTATGATGATCTCAAGTCCAATGATCACTTGTACTACTATCACTACAGCAATTCCTACTGACAGACAAGTAAAATTCTATTAGGTATTCCTTAGCGAGCCACGTTCAATGAACTTATTCTCTAATAAGTACCTACATACTTGCTTTAGTGTCTCGACATAAATGATCATGAGATCAATCATCCTCATCCAATGAGCAAGCAACGTATGTACCAATCTATCCAGATTCAATAATCCCTAATTTAGTAATCCAACGATTGAGAACTATTTTAGTTTTAAGCTTTCTAAGAATTTAGATCTCATTAGAATGATTATCATCATTATTCTAAAAGCACTGCTTAAAACTATGGGTTTATCACATATTAAAAACAGCATCATGTAGATAATTAAAAGCCTTTAATAAATTAATACTTTTTATTAATAAATGA
The DNA here is from genome assembly GCA_016801055.1 of Panax notoginseng. Lineage (NCBI taxonomy): Eukaryota > Viridiplantae > Streptophyta > Magnoliopsida > Apiales > Araliaceae > Panax > Panax notoginseng. The sequence goes on along the minus strand of CM029023.1, from coordinate 62,427,860 downwards.
ATAAGATTGTTACAAAGTATATGTTTTATCATCAAACATGATTGGCTTGTGTGCAGACTACTTTCATTATCCTGCTGTTGGATAACCTTTAGTCAATGGATATGTAATATTGTTCTTGAGAGTCCACTATCTCTATAGTGATTTTCCATTTTTCAGTGATTTCTTTAATCAAATGAAAGTACCACAACATATTTTTAGATTCAAGATGAGACTTAGGAACTATTCCTAGTTCTGTAATAAACTTTTCATCCAAACAATCAACTTGCAGCTTCATTTATAGCTATATACTTTATTTTTATCACTAAACCAACAACTCTTTGTTGTTTAAAACTTTTCAATTCACTGCACCACCGTTCAAGGTAACTGTGACACCTCCAAAATTAGGTATACATCACCCATTTTGAGTCGCCAGATACATGGTACAAAATTCAAATACAACTTCATTTATATAACTGTTGAGCTGTCGTATAGAATACGACCACAATTAACTATGAGTTTTAATACAAATGTATGTAACTCTCATGGTACCTCGACCACAACCTTACAATGATACTTTAAATAAAAGTATAGTCAAAAATTGTTTTAGAAATTAAAATATTTAGGAAGTGCTTAAGGAAATCTTCGTACATGGGAGGCCATGCGTCTAGGTTATATGTCCACAGAATTATCCTTGGTTGACCCAAAAGTTCCCAAATAAAAACAAGAAGATTATTATCATCTTCTTTCAAATGGTGAGTCTTCTCTTGACATATAAATATCTCCGTTGTCTCCAAGTGAAAATTATACTTCAAATAAACTCCAAGATCATATAGATAGTGCTCGTAGATATATTCAGCAAGTGGATGTGCACAACCATGTCCTATAAGAACACGAGATTGTATGTCATTAGACATCTTGTATGATAGTGACAAAACACTCTTCCAAAGTTGGGTTCGCCTCACCCTATTTGATTCACTAAATATAACTACTAAATGATGTATTGGATACAACACACTTTTCTATACTGTTTAGGGAGAACCTCCACAGCTATCACACTATTTCATAGAATAGTGAGGACTACTAATGATATCATTTGGACCGTCACTCCATTTCCCGACTAGTCCCTGCTGCGTTCTCACTTCCTGAAGAGAACAATGAAAGCAAAAGGGTGAGCTCAACTAGCCCAGTAAAGAATATAATAATTAAAGATAAATTACATCATAAATAGCCTTCATCATTAATAAATCAGAGATTTAGAACATATGGTAACTGATAAAACTTTTTAACCATAGTTGCAACGGAACGAGCAATCCATTAGAAGAGTCAAATAGACCATTAGGTCTATTATCTTCTCCATGTTAAAAGTCCACCAATAATGTTTTATTCATGTAACATCAATCAACAATTCATGTCCACAATCATATGAATAACTCATAATCATAATTGTGATTCTAAATTCCTCTTCGCACCTAGGACGAAGATAATTTTTATCACCTATATTCACCTGAAACATAAAAAATTATGATTATACCAAATCACAATTCTTATTCATAATCATACTAATAAATTCATCTTTGCACTACGGCCAAAGACATACAACTGTATTTTAGAAGAGTCAAGTAGAGCATGATATCTACTATCTTCTACAAATTAAAAGTGTATAACCAATATTTTATCGCTGAGACTCAGCTTAATAAATAATTCACACCTTCGAATTATCCATGCACTGCGGCCAAGGATATTCGTTAGTATCACATCTATGAATTATCCATGCACTACGGCCAAAGATATTCATTATTATCACATCCATGAATTAATATTTCATCGCTGAGACTCAGCTCAATAATTAATCCACATCATTGAATCATCCTTGCACTACAGGCCAATGATATTCATTAGTATCACAACTACGAATTATCCATGCACTACGGGCCAAAGATAATCGTGTTTTCATCAACGGTCCTGATCATGCCATAAAATAATTCATCTTTGCACCATTGGCCGAAGAGAATTCATAGCCATAATCATACCAAAAACTGTCTATTAATGCACTGCGGGCCAATGAGGACTTTTCCACATCATTTGTAACATTACGGTCATGATTATATCGAAAAATCTCTGGTCATAATCATACCAAGTCCATCTATGCACTACAGGCCACAGATGACTTTCAACATAATATAAACATGAGGATGATGACAATGACATAATAATTCAATAAAACAAGTTCAAGAATTAATTTATCCAGGAATCAATAATGTCCAAATTGTCAACATGATACTGCTTTGTAGAGTAAAATTCAAAAAAACTCAAAAGAATACTTCCATGAAAAGATACTGGATGAAGCGCAAATATCAAGGATATTCCACTAATTTCATGGAGTATAAAAGCCAAAACTTTAACCAACTGAGTATAATAAAGAATAGAATAACAAAAGAAATCACCAGGCATGCGATAGACCGCACAGACAGGTTATTCCAACAGAAAAATAAATAATGGAACCAGGTTATGCATAAATGCACCGACAGGATATTCCGACAGAATAATAAATAATGGAACCAGGTCCGGCGTAAATGCACAGAAAGGATATTCTGACAGAATAATAAATAATGGAACCAGGTCCAGCATAAAGCACAGACAAGATATTCCGACAGAATAATAAATAATGGAACCAGGTCCGGTGTAAAGTACAGACATGATATTTTGACAGAATAATAAATAATGGAACCAGGTCCGGTGTAAAGCACAGACAGGATGTTCCAACAGAATAATAAAAATATAATAAAAGAAGAATTTCACCAAGTATAGGATAGCCCGCGTATACAGGTTATTCAAACAGAATAATAAAGAATGGAATAACAGAAGTTCTCTTCATGAATAAGAAAGAAAGAATACCCTTTACTGGTACAACAAATAATATCCCTTACGATAAAAAAACTTGATATCAGAGTAGTGAAGTAGTAGAATACTTTTCTTCTTTCTCTCTATAGTTTCTCTCTCTAGAGTTTCAGTGAATTCGTAAGAAAATAATGAAAGAATGAGCTTCTATTTATAGAAAAATAGACTGCATAGTAACTAACTCATGAACAGTCTAGATTGATTTACTTTAATCTGACGGTCCATATTTAAAGCAAAATCTTTTAAATAAAATATAATATATTTTATTTATAATCTAATAAAACGAATAACTTTATAAAAGATTTTACTATGCACACACTATGAAGGCACTATGCAAACACTATACATAATAAAATATAATATATTTTAATTATTGTCTAATAAAACAGATAACTTTATAAAAGTATTCTATTTTATATAAAAAGATTTTACTATTAGCCTACTAAAACGAATAACTTTATAAAAGTATTCTGTTTTATATAAAAAGTTTTTCTGTTTTATTACATTAATAATACTAATAAAACAAAACTGAGTGACTTCTCATGTAAGCATCAATAATTAATACCGTGTGCTACTATGCAACCACGCGTATTACTGTACTTTTAAAATCGGGTGTTTTAACAGTTAACGGTAAAACTTCCGCCGTTATTTTTATAAAAATATTTTTGCCATTTTCTCAATCTGACAATAATTTTGTTGTGGGGTCCACCAATGATTGTACCGTCGTACGAATATTTTCTGACAAAAAGAATATTCTCCGACTAATCGAATATTCCCTGACACAACGAATATTTTATATCAACTTGCTTACTTTGAAATTTTTTTTTACATATTACCCTTAACTTTAAATTTTTATCAATTTAACTATTTACCAAAATAGAAAAACTGAATACTTTTATTTCATAAAATTCGGGGTCTCACAGTAACGCTTTACCTTAAAATGGATTTTCTGTCGTCTTAGTTTGTTTGAAAAAACTTGAGTCTGTTAAGCCCTCTAGTTTTAATTCAGACCCACCATAAATTTGATCACATCCTTAGTGCCAGTAAAGTACTTTAAGATATTTTTCATTGTCTCATAGTGAACTTCTCCAAAATATGACTGATCAACATCAGGTCTCGTACATTTTATTGCATACATGATGGTTACTCATGCAATCTCTCTTTTATGAGTCTATGGGGACTATTAAGAGAGATACATTCTAGGTCTCATCAACTTGAGACATCTCTTGGAGCTTGCCATACTAAATAAATTTAGAATCAAATGAATATACGTTCCTTGGGTTAAGCCAAACATCATTTTAAATCTATCTATATAGATTTGTATCCCTAATTACGATACTCCCAAATCATTCATGGAGGAATATTTAGACAACTTCATCTTTACTGATTGTAGCATTAGTATATCATTCTTTATCCGTAGTATATCAACATTTAATACTAGGAATGTCATGACGCTCCCATTGACCTTTTGTACACACTAGGTTCATTCTTGTTTTTGAAAAAATCAAACTCTTTTGATTATTTCATCAAAACGAATGTTCTATTTTTGAGAAGCTTGCTTCAATCCATTTCGTTGAGTGTCTACAACTCTTACCTCATCGTATGTAACTGGATCATCATCTTCTATGATGAGTACCTCATCATCATCATCTATGATGAATCCATAACTCCCATGTATCTTTGGCACTATTCCAGATTTATGATTCGGTTGTGGTACAATAGGTCAATCTACAAGTTCCTCTTATTTGAATTATAGTGTTTTGTAGTTCTTGATCTCTTTAATATTCCATTATCCTCCCACTAGCCCCTTCAATGATAAACACATTTAACGGAAGTATTGATAACAGGAACCACGCGGAAAAGGACAACGAAAAAGCAAAAACAGTTCGGATTTTCCAATAAATTTTCGAAAAATATTACCGTTTCTTTTTTTTCTTTTTTTTATTAAATTTTATACAATAAAATTATGCACAAAAAATTTATTCTAAACACATATCAACATATATATCAAATCTAAACAATTAATAATTCGCATAAAGATTTGACTCTGATACCACTGTTAGGTTTGTAATATTCATGAACGCAATCAAATTGCACAAAATAAGTGAAAGCATAGAAAATTAGAGTTTAAAAGTTTTACAAACTATATACCCGGATCATCCTTTATGCACAATTATTAATTAAACAAAAAGATAAAGAACAAAGAATTATACCCTTGAAGATTCGAGCTTCCTCAAGTACAAGTTCACCTCCAAATCTTTTAGCGTTCAACTTGAATACACCGGGTTTGATTCCTTCCTTTGATCAACGTTATCCACCCAAGTGTTTGGCCTCTAGAGGTGATCCATCAAGGAAGAAGAAAGATTCAAGAAGATGGGTATTTGGCAAAAATCCTAGTTTTTTCTATCTCTCATAGAAAATGCTATACTCTCCCAACTATTAGAATTACGTCTGTTGTGAAAAAGTCAACAACAACCACACACCCATAAAAAGACTCCTCTTATTTATAGATATAGACAACCCTCCTTAACAATTAAGGAATTAGGTTTAATTTAAATTAATTAAACTCCTTTAATTAATTAGGCTCCCAATCTTATTAGGAATAATTAATTAAACTCTTTCAATTAATTAGCCTCCTAATCTTATTAAGATATATGAGAGTACTTTTATTAATTAATTCTCAAACTCCTTTAGGAATTAAATAATAATAATAGTAATAATAATAATAAGACTCCTCTTATTAATTTATATTTAATATTTTTAAAATATTAAATAATAAATATTAAGCTATTTAATTTATTCCATCACTATAGATTAAATTAAATATACTTAACTTATTATTACGATTATGCCATTTGCTTCTTAAATAATTATTCTTCCTTTTATGGTGTGACCCTTTAGGTTCTCCATATTAAACCGGTTGTGGATAAATAAATTAGAACAATTCTAATCTTATTTAAATAAATAAATTAAATTATTAATTTATTTAAATAAATAATATTTATTATACAATAGGGATAAGCCTCCCTAGCGATTAACGACTTTCCAAATAATATAGATTCCAACATTAATCATAAAAGAACCTTTGAGTAAATAGTTACCGTACAATTCAATCCTTCCACCATACAATGTCCCAATTAAATATAAGATATGAAATTACTGTCAAATCTTATTTTATTTAATTATATGTATTTCGACTCTTAAATGCACACCACCAAATAATACAAATTAGAAACTCCTTTTTAATTTCATTCTGCCTTGGCCAATGACTATTAAGTTGTCATTTATCGAATCACATAGGATATTTCTCTTCTTTTACTAGAAGCGGTAGATTCTTTATTGATCATACATTATCTCTATGTACAACTTATTATACCTAAGCATACCCTTTGATATACCCTAAGGGTCTTAAGGAATAAGTCAAATTATAACTCATCGTACACAAGATACTATGATGATCTCAAGTCCAAGGATCACTTATACTACTATCACTACAAGAATTCCTATTGACATGCAAGTAAAACTCCATTAGGTATTCCTTAGCGAGCCATGTTCAGTGAACTTATTCTTTAATAAACACTTACATACTTTCTTTAGTGTCTCCACACAAATGATCATGAGATCAATCATCCTCATCCAATGAGCAAGCAACGTATGTACCAATTTATCCGGATTCACTAATCCTCAATTTAGTAATCAAACGATTGGGAACTATTTTAATTTTAAGCTTTCTAAGAATTTAGATCTCATTAGAATGATCATCATCATTATTCTAAAAGCATTGCTTAAAACTATGAGTTTATCAAATATTATAAAGCAGCATCATGTAGATAATTAAAAGCCTTTAATAAATTAATACTTTTTATTAATAAATGAATAAGATTGTTATAAAGTATATGCTTTATCATCAAAAAATTATTGACTTGTGTGCATATTACTTTCAATGCCATCCTACAAGTTTATAGGGTAGGCAACACAATGTTCATAGGTATTAGTTTGCAAGGCGCTCAAGTTCACTTTTAAAAGTCATTCTAGCCCAAGTTAAAGCAACTCGGTGCAACTTTAAATATCATTTCATAGCTAACTAAGCCATGTACGTATGCTATCACGTTTAGAACTTTAAGTACACAAGTTCCTTTATGTTTATTCTCAAAGTTTTAAGTTTTCTTTAGAAATATACACTAAGGCGACTAAGAGGTTCATGGTATTAGAAGGGTCCTGAAACCACATGTCATAGCTATTTCCATGCATAACTAAGTCAAACTAATCAAGCAAGGAAAATTTGAAACACATGTCATACTCCTTTGTACATGTTTCTACACATACTTATAAGGTCAAAATATAACCACTCCATGTTTATAAAACTTAGTTTGCAAAAACATCCGAGTTTGCCTTTGAAATTGTTTTAAACCAAATCTAAGAAATCTAACACATACGATACAACTTTGAATCTTATATCATGTATAATTAGACCTCATATATATGCTATCAAGGTTAGAATTAAAGGTACACAAGTTTTGTCAGAGTACGTTCTCAAAGTCTTTATATTTCTTTGGAAAATAACCATTTAAGCAACTCATGGTATGTAATGTACTTAAGACCATATGTCATACTTATTTATATGCATGACTAAGCCATTTACACAAGCTACAAATATCTGAATTCAAAAGACTCAAGGTTCGTCTAAACTTGTTTTTAAAAATTTAAAGTTTTCTTTAAAAATATACTAAATCATGCTAAGGCAAAACCTTATAAGTAAGACAGCCTTAAACCACAGGTAATACCTATATATTGTTATATATAACCAAGTTAAACCATCATGCTTGGAATAACAGAAAGTTAGTATTTCTTTCTGGTGCATAGCACAGCTGTGCTGTTTTATACTATGGGAGCAGCACAGCTGCGCTGCTCCATAGCATGCCCAGATACTACACCCGGCGCAGCTATGTTGGAATGTCCCATAGAATGGGCGCAACTGCGCCCTTCCTGGACAGTTCCAGGAATGGTTCTACTTCTGCAGAAACCAAAATCCAAACACATAATTCCTCGATTATCATGCTTAAAATCAACCACCTTGCTTTCATACATGTATGTAAAACTCAACTAACATGCTAGCAATTAACAAACTTTATAAACAACCAATTTGATTACTCAAGTTCAAGAGTTTTACTATTTTTCCTTTATTTCACATGTTTAGCGAATTTCATCACTACAGATTCATTTCAAAACCAAATTAGTCCGTTTAACATCCGTTGTTTTCGTATTTAACCATATTCATAACATCTAACAGCGATTTACAGATTGCAACAAGTTTAGCCATCATTTTTTAACTCAAAAGTAAGTATTTCTTATAATTACTAAGAAATTTCAAAACATAGAAATCAAGAGCATATATATGAGTATTATTACCTCTTGATTGCTTGAATTTGCTAACAATAACATTTCAATCCTCTAATTGCTCTCCAATTCAACTTACTCTCTCTAGAAATTTCTCAAATACTTAGTAAACGGGAAAAGAGAAGAAGGAGCTCTATTTATGGAGATTTCAATACACAGAAATTAGCTTTGTAACGCCCCGAAATTCAGTCTATTTTTACACTCGGATTTCGCACGTTACGATTCCATCTTCTTCCAAACATACATCATTATATAGATAAATATAACAACATACATTCTCAAATCCCAGGTTCTAATATCTTATAACCTCGTTCATTACAAATAATGATAATTACATTATTCTTTACATATTACAAGAGTGACTTTTATCCGCCTCCAAGGATACATAACAGTTCATTAAACTAGTCTATAGTTTAATTAAACTATTCTACAATACAAGTCTTGGCTTGCTCTTCATGCAAATTCATATACTAAATGACACTTCTTCTGGATATCGATCAGCTTGATCTTTACGGGATCCTTAAGTTCTTTCTAACATCGTTCACTGAAAATATTTTTATTTAAAGCAAGTGTGAGCATTCAATTTCCCAGCAAGTCATAGCAGTTGAACAAACAACATCAAGAATTTAAACATTCTTTTAATACTTCAATAACTAAACAGAGGTTATAAAGTAGCTTGAATAATAGGAATAATCCTGATTCCTATCATTTTAAAACATTAGTCACATTCACTTTCAAATACTTTCTTTCTTCTACCTTTTCCATACACATCCTGTCTGGATAGAATTATTAGCACAGACTTAACAATAACGGTTCATGTATAAATAAAACATTCTCATATTGAACAGTTCAATCACAGAACAGTTCATCTCATAAAAATATTGAAGTGTTCAAATTGTGGCACAAGGCCTCATACATACTACCACCTTGTACAAATATCGCACATTTGCACATAGACAATACTTCTCAAGTTCAACATCTGAGAGGTTTAAGAAACTAGCATTCATGTAATATGAATGAAATTAGGAAACTTGCCTTACCCATAGCTACAACGTACGCTGAACTACTCATTCCAATCCCTATATAACACATAAGGAAAATAACACATACACCAATTAGTCATATACTTGACTTACACATTGATTTACTTAACGTTACTTCTTAGGATTCGTGTTCTTGTAATCTAAGTTTACGCGACCAACTTCCTTTACCGATTTACGGTTTCATGAGATACGGGGATGTCTTACTCATACGATCATCATCTTTAATGATTTAAATTCTTATTTTCTTCTGATAACTCTTTTAGGACTCAGCACACATCGCGTCTCTACTAGTAGTCCATATGGTACTCTGAGTGATTTCCCACAAACAACTAACAAATACGTTCCCGTCTTATCTACACTGTCTTTCACAGTGAGTTAGATCGGTTGCCAATTTCAACCATCAAAGATTACGATTGTATCATAACCTAACTTAGCTTAACTTATCCGAAACATTAAAACTATAATGTTCATTAAGTTGCTTCCTCATCCTTATGACTTTTTGAAAACTAAATGCCATACCTCAGGATTCGTTCTTATCGTCCTAAGTCATACAGTCTTTTGTATACTCAGAACGATCATTCAATGTTAATACTATGTATTCATAGCATTAAACATTTTATATTATCTTATTCATATCTTATAACGTACAGTGCATTTGACTCGGAACATCCTCCAAGTTATAATCATTAACTCGGCTTCTTAATATTATACGTCATTAATACAGTTTCTTAACCCTTCACAGGTTTAATCATCATTCTTTATTACCTTACGATCAAACCATACACGGCGTAGAGGTTCTGCCCGTTTAATATTTGCGTACACACAACCCTTACGTCGGCTAAAGTGTTTAATTCTTACTTCATTCTAACATTCTCTAATCGACTCACATTCAGACTTTCATTAATCTTGTTACCATTCGTTAAGGCTTTCTTGATAATCCATATCTTACTTACTACTTTCATCAACGTCTAAGTCATACAACTAATGTATAATTAGAACGTTCGTCCGACGCGAATACGATTCATGAGAATCGTTTACATGTTTTGCGTTTACGTTGCTCATCTCTTAATCATTCACTCAACCTTTACACAAGGTTTTAATCTCTTATATACGTTATCCATTACATGAACCCCATGTTCATTATTCTTTCTTAATGTCGAAGTTATACGGTTCTTTGTATGGTAAGACCGATCGTACATCGCAACTACGTTGCGTTTACATTCATTACATTCTTCGTCTTTTAATCCCGTTTAAATCTTCCCGTTCAACCTTTATTAAAGGTTAAAATCACTTGGTTAAGTGTTACATTACGTGAACTACATGTTCATTATCTTCCCGTACACTTCCCCAAGGAGTTGAGCAGTTAAACTCTCCTCACTAGGCCTCGCTCTGCACCGGCGCTGCAGCGCCGATTCCTTTCCTTCCTCTCTCACTGCAGCGCTACTAAGTAGTACCTAATGGCCCAGGTTGGCGTTGCGGTGCCACCTCCCAAGGCTTGATAGGCGTTGCGGCGCCAGGCTTAAAATCTCCAAAATTTTTCTTAGTCTCGGAAATTGTTTGAGACGCTTACTTCGAAATCTCATAACTTCTTCATTATAACTCAGAACGAGGTCATTCCAAAGCCATTCTCTTCCTTATCTTATGTACTACCACTTCCCTTGGATAGAAATTCATTCTGAATCCGTTAACATGCCATTCCATTAGCTTAAATTCCATCCTTTGTTCGTTTTACGTTATTAACGGTCTTCGTCCGTTCATCAGTAATTCGGTCATTCAAACTCGGAACTCGTTCGTTGTTGAGTCCATGACTCATGTTTTCTACATTCTCTTACATTCTTATGAAACCTTATACACTCGGGTTTATTTACATACTTTCTACTTCTCGTTCGTCCTTTACGAAATTTTCGCCATAACTTCGTTATAGCTAAGTTCAATCCGTTCTTCATGAACGTTTCTACCGTTCCTTACGAAGCAATAAGCAACTAACTTATACGTGATGGTTTTAAACTTGTCCATCAATAACAAGTTATGCTACAATGGTTTTAAATATGTCCATCAACAATGTTCTTCGTGCGTTTTTCGCGTTCTTCATTTTTAATCGATATTTTGATTACAATTTCACTTTTTCTTGGAATTCGGTGTTATAAGACACCATTCCTTACTAATTTCACCGAATCGTTCATATGATTCATTCGGATCATTCAAATTCTTTACGAAACTTATACTTAAGAAATTTATAAAATAAACTTCTAATTCTTATTTCTTCGTTTTCTCATGATTTTAACCATATGAAATCATTCTTAACATCTTTTACTTCTTATTCTCATTAAGCTATGTTTTAAACATAGAAAACTTAAAGAAAAATGACTTAGAAATTAAGTTTTGGATTACTTTTCTTCCTTAAACTTCCTCCGTTGGATAAAGCTTGCACTCGGACTAGCTTTTCCTCTTCTTTTCTCATCTCATCCGAACTCTCTCTCTCTCTCTCTTAAGTGTTGGTGATGTTCAAAATCACCAACAAATGAGTTAAGGTTCTCTTATATAGAAAACCAAAGCTAGGAAAAAATGGTCATTTCGCCTCCAAATCACTATTCCCACCTCCTTAGTACTTCACCTCCTTACTATTCACAAAGTGTCCCTCGGAAGATTCGTACTTCCGTCTTGCAGAATTCATCCGATAATTTTAAAAACTGCGATTCTCGGAATCCAAATATTTTTGGATATTTCGTATTTCCTCTACAGTTTAGCTTTTACGCATTCTTCGGAACTCCGAAAAACTGAAAAACACTTTTTGATGTTAAGCATTTTCCTTCACATTTTCCCCTAATGTAGTCAAACGAATGAGAAGTACATAACAATACTTTTCGTCATTTTTATTTCGTTCGGTTTTTGCACGTTTTTCGAAAAAAACTTTTATCGACTTACTTAACTGTTCACGATATATTATCGTCAATGTAACAATCCAAAATTTTAAATTGTAATTCAAAATATTTATTGAGTTATATAAATATTTTAATTGATATGTTTATTGATCGAATAAATATTTGTTTAAGGTGATTTAATTTGATTATTTATTTGTTAAATAAATAATTTATGAGTTAAGAAAATTGATCATCATGAGATAATATTCTAATTTAGATTATAAATTAAGTTAGAGAGTTTATAATGATTAAATAAATTATTATAATGATATTTTAATTTGAATTTATTATTAAAATGATGTGTTAGTTGATTAAATAAAGTTATAATTATAGAGAAAATTATAATTATGTTGTATTGATTTATGTGATAAATTAATTTAATAAACTGTTATTAGAACTAATTAAATTGAATATTAAAATTTAATTAAATAAAGTGTGACCATAAACTATACTATAAAGGAGTTATTAAAATAAGTTAAAGGAGGTTAATTCAGTTTTGCCAATCAAGGCTTAATGCATATTAAGTCTTTAATTTAAATATATTTTACCAAATAAGGCATAATGATTTAATTGATTAAATTTTAAAGTAGTTAGCCAAATAAGCCTTATGACTTTTGATTTTTAAATAAAAAAAATAACTGATGTCAGTTAAAGTTATATTTATATTATATAATTAATACCTATATTATTACCTATACGTTATATTTTTAGTACGTAAGGTTAGAGTAAGAGAGAAAGAACTCAGAAGAAGAAAAAGAAGAGAAGAAGAAAGTTGTAGAGAAAAATTAAGAGAGAATTGGGAGAAGTCTAGAGAATTTGAGAGAGAAATTGGGAAAAAGTGTAACGATCGAGAAATTTATAATTTAATTTAAATATTTGTTGAATTAAATAAATATTTTAAAATCATTTATTTACTGAGAAAAATAAATAATTGATGAATTGTGGTTAATTAATTTAGTAACTAAATTGATTAATGTTAATTAAATTGAGTAATGATAATTTTATTTGAAGGATTTAATTAAATTAAATCAGTTGCTTAAAATTTTAAAAAATAATTAAATTAAATGAATTGTTTAATTTAAAAAAAATAAATAAATTAAATAAAGTGATGTTTCTAATTTATTAATTAAATAAGATATATAATTATTTGTTATTAATAAATATAATTATAATAGAAATTATTTTAATTACCATTACAAGTTATTTAAATTAATTAAGCTAAAGTTATTTGGTTAACTAGGGTGTGACACAGGAAATTATATAATATAATATTATTAAAATAATTTAGTTTGGGAAATAGGTGCTTAGCCAAACAAGGCCTTGTGGCCTTTGGCTTGTTTCTAACTGACGCCTTTTTCTTTTTTTTAACTGACGTACATGGGATTGTGGCCAGCTTATATTTCCTACGCATCTTATATTTTTCCCTAAGGCTAGTTATCAGTGAAGAGCAGAGAGGGCTTGGAGAAAGATAACAGAGAAAAACACAAAGGAGATTGAGAGTGGGAGCTTGAGAGAATTTTTTGTGATTATCAAGTGGAAGCGAAGGGTTGGCTAATTGTTTTGCTAATCAAGGTATAAACTATCCCTATTTTAACTTTTAGTTGTGGTATATATATATTATATGTGATTGGAAATCACGTGAATTGTAGTGTGTATATATATATATATATATATATATATATATATATATATATATATATATGTTCAATTTGTTTTGTAAAATCTGTCAATCTTCATATATGGTTGATGCTTGTTTGTTAAAATACGTGAATTTTGGTTTATACGAAGAAAACATATAATAATGCTTATATTGTTTGATATGTTTTAGAAAGTACAAAATTTGATGCTCTATATGTGTTGTAATCTATGATTTTTTATTGGATTATGTTAATATGATAAGAAACGAAAACGGCGTAGTTCGAATCGTGTCAATTGATTAAGAAACGAATCCGTGGCGATCGAATTCGCTAAAAGTGTCAAAAATAGAATTTTCATGAGAAAACATGAAATTTAAAGAATTAAATTAGTTAAAGTTGTTTTTAAATTGTTCTATGTTGATGAATATGTTAGCAATCATGTTTATGATAGTCTTATATCAATTGTTTGTGTTAATATTACTGTTTTGTGGGTGAAATTCGTGTTTGTTGGGCTAAAAATGGAACACTGTTGCTGCGTTTCTGGTTCTGTCTGTGCACTAGCGCACCATACCCTGATCTCAGGCAGTAAAGTCTGCTTATTTGAAGGTTGTGATTTATGGTCTTATGTTGGTTAAACATGCATGTTAATGATGTTAAGACATAATATAAACTATAATAACAGATTGTAAGGTGTTGTAATGCAAAGTGTAAAGATTTTGAATAATTATTTAAATAAGTTATAAAATGAAACAAAATGTGATGTTTTCAAAGTTAGAGATGAAAGATTAAGTTATGTTGGATCGTAATGAGATTTCAGATTCATTAAGGATGTTAACCAACGTGGTTAGATGTTAGGTTAAGGTTACGACCTAAATGATGGGTTATGCCCATAAAGCTAATATTCATACAACTAATTGTTATTGCGATTCCAATGATATGTGTAGGGTAATTAAAGAATATTTTACACTTGTGTAGCTTACATACCAGGCAAGTTTCTAAACTTATCTTTTTACATTGAGCACGTTTCTAATTCTATCTTGTTATTATTGAGCAAGCTTTCTAACTTCATTCTTTTATTAATGAATGCAAGTTTCTAAACATTACCTTTTTTTATTGAGCAAGCCAAATCTATCTTGCATATGTTGAATAAGCTGTTGTAACCTAATTCGTTACCTCGAGTGAGTTTTATTTCCTAAATCTTGATATTGTTATTCAAAGCATATATTGTTCTAATACATTGATTCAAATGAGATTGTTCTAACTCTTTTGGATATAGCACTTTGCATGTGTATCGTGTTTATTCAATTATATTGTTGATATCCGATCTTTGACTTTGATAGCCTTGTTCAGTTATACACTTTTGTATTAAACCTTCAAGTAGTAAGCAAACCTTTATTGATGGAATTTGAATAGTGTTCTAAAATTCTAGAAACACTTATTAGCTAGTTCCAAACTAAACTTTCTTTAGTGCGGAAATTCTAAATTCAAACTGAGACGAACAATCCTAACATAGGGGATTTTGTACGTGTAACGTTTAGATGTTTGTGCACAATACATGGTACAAAGGGCTGATCCACCTAAGTACGTTAAGAAGAGTCTGTATAGTCTAATGACTGTTAAGGTTAAGGTAATAATACCTAAATACCAGAGACATAGTTTGTGGTCCTAAGACCCTCATATATTAAAGTTTGAACTTGTTTTCTATTTTTGATTCATAGAACAAGTTCATTATTGTTCAGTATTCGTTGTTCATTCTCATGTTATTATTATCACTACTCTTTATATCAGTGAGCAATTGTTTTCTCACTCTTGCAATTAACAATGCAGCTAAAGTTGAAAGAGGTGATGAGCCATCTACTAGCAAAGGAAGGGGCAAGATGTCCAAGTGATGAAGAATTATTTAGAATTTATTTAAATGCATGACGTTATAAGACTTATTTTCTTTTATGATGTATTCCGCAACTGATGTAATAATTTAAGGTTAGATTACCTGGGATTGTTTATGAGATGATGTAACCCTTTAATGGAAAAGATTATTGTTTAAGTTATTTAATGTTTTATCCTTTATTATGGGTAGTTAGATGTAATTATTTTGATAGTGAGCACCAAATTCGGTGGAAATGAAGTACCCAGATTTGGGGGTGTCACAGGTTGGTATCAAAGTTTTAGGTTATGAACCTTAGGTGGGAAAACCTTAGGAAGTAACCTTTAAGGAAACAGAAAACATAGTGGTGTTTAACTCTTATCGGGTTTTAAGGAATGGATTAAGGTATCCATTGAAGCTAAACAATAAAAGACATTATGTGCTATGTGTTAATAACTTATGTGCTCGCGAGTATCGAAAATGTTAAGTAAAACTTAAAATATTTTATTGTCAGGATGTCTAACGAAGGAGGATCCAGTCCAGCTAGGGAGGTGATACCTTAGGTACCTAGAGATGACGAACCCCGGGATATTCGTGTAGTGCGGGAGCAGTTGATCCAGGAGGATGAGCCTGTGACCGATCCCGAGGAGGATAGTTCAGAGGATGAGGAGGAAGAGGATCCTGTGGAGTTTCCACCAAACTCCATATCAGCTGAGATGTATAATGCTTTGTATGATCGAAACATAGAGTTACAAGATAATGTTGAGGAACTGAAGGAGTTAGTTGAGATGCATCACGCTACGATGGAGCAGAAGGATGTGGAGATTCAAAAACTCGACTCACGCCATGGAAACACAGAGTGGGAGTTTGTGCAAACGAAAGGTCAACATGAAGATTTGTTGGCAGTGAACGAGAAGATGAAGACTGACATGGAGAAAATAAAAGATGACTTCAAAAAGGAATCAGCTAAGCGTGCAAGAGCAGAGGATGCTTGGAGGAAGGCAACTTAACGTGCAGACCGTGCTGAGGCTAAGGTCCAAGTGAAGAAAGCCAAGATGAACGAGATGGATTACACTTTTAATTCTGTGATTGATAGGGCCCAGGATCGAGTCTTTTATTACCCGCCTCAATTTGAAGACTCGTCGTGGTTCATGATGGATTGTAGGACGACATATCGTATTATGGAGGAGGAACGTCGAGAAGCCTCACGACGTCTTAATATGCATAGATAGAATAAGAGTGATAATAATATGTGGTCAATTATGTGAATAAATAAACTGTGAATCCCTTATTTTGAGAATAATAAAGGGATAGTATGTGTATGTAATCTTGAAGCTTGTTTAGTTCAGGAAAGTGGATGTTTATAGCAAATATGCTATCTTTTACATGTTTTGAAGCATTATGAATGAATAAAATATCAAAGTTATTTGAAATGTTATGTGTTATAGCTTTAATCTTAGAATGTTTAAGTTAAACTTCAATTACTCAAGAAGTTGAGTGATGAACTAATAAGCGTATATTTTAACAGAAAATGCCTCCTAGAAGAAGACAACCACTTCAACAACCACCTCCTGAGGGGTCTTCTAATAATAATAACGAGGCCAATGTTAACCCGGTTCAGCAGTTGGTAACCTTGTTGACGGGTGCACTTGCGAATCAACCGCAAGCTCATGTCACGACCTTTAAAGAATTCAAAGCGGTTGGACCGCCAGAGTTTCAAGGGTCTATGAATCCAGTGGAAGCCCAGACCAGGATCATGAAAATGCAGAAGGTGTTTGATGTTTCTAGAGTTAACGAAGATCAGAAGACTGCGTTTGCAACGTTTATGCTAAAGTCTGAAGCTAGCTACTGGTGGCAAGCAAATAAGGTTCGTGGGGGACAAGGAGTGATAGCGTGAGATAAATTTAAGGAGATGTTTTTTGAAATGTACTTTCCAGCGAGTTCTCAGAATCAGTTGGAAGTGCAATTTCTGGAGTAAAGCAAGGAACGATGACGGTGCCAGAATATGCTGCGAAGTTTAACGAGTTGGCAAGGTTTGCCACATACCAAGTCAATACTGATGAGCGTAAGGCAAGAAGGTTTGAACAAGGATAGAAACCCTGGCTGTATAGTAAGGTTTCAATGTTCCAGCTGAATACATTTATGGCTGTATTAGAAAAGGTAATTATCGCAGAAGGTGGAAGCGATGCCTTAACCAAGTACAATTAAGAACAGAAGAAGAGGAAGAATGTGAGACCCCGAATTTTATGAAATAAAAGTATTCAGTTTTTTTATTTTGGTAAATAGTTAAATTGACAAAAGTTTAAAGTTAAGGGTAGTATGTGAATTTTTTTTTTCAAAGTAAGCAAGTTGATATAAAATATTCGTTGTGTCGGGGAATATTTGATTAGTCGGGAAATATTCGTACGACGGTACAATCATTGGTGGACCCCACAACAGAATTATTGTCGAATTGAGAAAACGACAAAAATATTTTTATAAAAATAATGACGGAAGTTTTACCGTTAACTGTTGACACACCCCTGTGTTAAAAGTACAGTAATACGCATGGTTACATTGTAGCACACGGTATTGATTATTGATGCTTACGCGATAAGTCACTCAGTTTTGTTTTATTGGTATTATTTATGTAATAAAAAAGAAAAACTTTTTATATAAAACATAATATTTTTATAAAGTTATTCATTTTATTAAGCTAATAGTAAATTTTTTTTATATAAAACAGAATACTTTTATAAAGTTATCTGTTTTATTAGACAATAATTAGAATATATTATATTTTATTATGCATAGTATTTGCATAGTGCCTGTATAGTATTTGCATAGTAAAATCTTTTATAAAGTTATTCATTTTATTAGATTATAAATAGAATATATTATATTTTATTTAAAAGATTTTGCTTTAAATATGGACCGTCAGATTAAAGTAAATCAATCTAGACAGTTCATGAGTTAGTTACTATGCAGTCCAGTTTTCTATAAATAGAAGCTCATTCCTTCATTATTTTCTTACGAATTCACTGAAACTCTAGAGAGATAAACTATAGAGAGAAAGAAGAAAAATATTCTACTACTTCACTACTCTTATATTCAGTTTTTTTACGGTAAGGGATATTATTTGTTGTACTCGTAAAGGGTATTCTTTCTTTCTTTTTCATGAAGAGAACTTCTGTTATTCCATTCTTTATTATTCTGTTTGAATAACCTGTATACGCGGGCTACCCTATACTTGGTGAAATTATTCTGTTATTATATTTTTATTATTCTGTTGGAACATCCTGTCTGTGCTTTATGCCGGACCTGGTTCCATTATTTATTATTCTGTCGAAATATCTTGTATGTGCTTTACGCCGGACCTGGTTTCATTATTTATTATTCTGTCCGAATATCTTGTCTGTGCTTTACGCCGGACCTGGTTCCATTATTTATTATTCTGTCGGAATATCCTGTCTGTGCGTTTACGCCGGACCTGGTTCCATTATTTATTATTCTGTCGGAATATCTTGTCGGTGCATTTACGCATGACCTGGTTCCACTATTTATTTTTCTGTTAAAATAACCTGTCTGTGCGGTCTATCGCATGCCTGGTGATTTCTTTTATTATTCCATTCTTTATTATACTAAGTTGGTTAAAGTTTTGGCTTTTATACTCCATGAAATTAGTGAAATATTCTTGATATTTGCGCTTCATCCAGTATCTTTTCATGGAAGTATTCTTTTGAGCTTTTTTGAATTTTACTCCACAAAGCAGTATCATGTTGACAATTTGGACGTTATTGATGTAAGACCCCAAATTTTATGAAATAAAAGTATTCAATTTTTCTATTTAGTAAATGGTTAAATTGATAAAAAGTTAAAGTTAAGGGTGATATATGAATATTTTTTAAAATAAGCAAGTGGTTATAAAATATTCATTTTGTCGGGGAATATTCGTTTGGTCGTGGAATATTCTTTCTGTCGGGGAATATTCGTACGACAGCGCAACTATTTGTGGGCCCCATAACGGAAAGCGATTGGATGAAGAAAACGACAAAATTGAGTTTTTATAAATAACGACGTAGTTGTTATCGTTAACACTGTTGGAATACCTGGTGGTTAAAATACAGTAATACGCGTAGTTGCAGAGTAGCACACGGTATTGCGCAGTGTGACGCCCCCAGAATAGGTATACAACACCCATTCTGAGTCGCCAAATACATGGTATAGAAAGCAAACTACAACTTCAATAATACAATTGTCGTGCAAAATACGACAACACATACTGTGAGTTTAAATACAAATATTGTCTTCTAGACAATATCCACACTCAAATAAATCCTCATTACAATTATTCAAACACTATTTTACAGAAATAGTGAGGACTGCTAAAACATCTTTCTAGAACCATCACTCCATACCCCGACTAGATCCTGCTATGTTCTCACCTCCTGAGAAGAAAAATGGAACAAAAAGGAAAAGGGTGAGCTCAACTAGCCCAGTAAAGAATATTATGACTAAGATAATATACAACAAATTATCGTTAGTCTTCAACAGGGAAAAATCTGATAAAATATAATCGACAACAAGTTTTAGATCAACAACTGCAGCGGAAACAGCAAACCATTAGAAGAGTCAAGTAGAGAAAGAATTCTACTATCTTCTAAGATTTAAAAGTCCATCATCAATATTTTATCCCTGTAACATCAATTAATAATCATCTTTAACCAAATATTCATCTTTGCACTACAGGCCAAAGATATTCATTTGCATCATCAGTCGGTCATGTTCATCTCAACACCTGTTCATCTTTGCACTACAGGCCAAAGATATTCATCAAGTAATTATACATCTTTGCACTACAGGCCAAAGATATTCAGTAATATCATCATTTAGGACTGAGGATGATGAAAAATACCTTAAAGAGAACGAATCCAATGAGACAGAAGGACAAATAGTAGGGATTCATATAACAGTTTATCCAAGATCAATAATACTTCATAATAATCAATTGTGAAGCAGAATTCAAAAATAAATATCAAAACATGGATACAATCAAAGATAGTAACCATAATAGACATCTTGGACAAAAAGGAAAAATTTTATTTTTCGGTGAATAGTGCCGTATTCGTGAATAGTGTCGTATACGTGAATAGTACCGTATACGTGAATAGTAACCCCGACACAAAAAGTTCCAAATTTGATAAAAACTCGTATCAATATTTCAGCATAATGATATTGAAGAAAATAATATCATTTAAGAAGAAAATAATATCCCTTACCTCAAAATATCAGTACTTCTGGTCAGAATACCGGTATAAGGCTGAAAGAAACTTGCTCTGATGAATAGAAACTCTCAAAGTATCTAAATACTCACAAAATACACTCAATAATCTAGAGAGAGAAAGAGAGAAAACTTGTTTCTGGTGTGATTTTCAATTCTAACTTAGCCCTCTATTTATAGGAAAATTTTGGTAGGTTTGACCTGCAACCTGATGGCTTTACCTGCTACTATTCCCACCCACCACATTTAAAATATAATTCAGCACATTTCTTCACCAACCACAAGTGGGGCCCACCAATTCTAGAATTTTCCACCAAAATGATAAACTCCGAAAATTCAATAATTTCTGAACCAGTCATCTTGTAAAATTCGTAATAAATCATACGTTCATTTTTAACGGTTCAAAATTTGTGGACATATACTCAACTTATATATGTATAACATATCCAAAAATTACCACGATCCAACGGTCGGATTAAAAATTATAACCCCCACAAACTATCTCAAAAACCCTGATTTTTAGTACCTCCATTCCGACAAAAATACTGACAAAAACCTCAACATTAACTCCTTCATTTTTAACCACAAAAATATATCCCTCATTTATATCCACATAAAATAAATATTTCCTTATCATATGAATCAATAATTAATTATTCACAAATAATATTACAGAATCACATTTATGACAACCAGGCCGTTCCCAGGAAAGAGGGGGCTTTCCAATAAGGATTTCTCCTTACTGGCGCGCAATTAGATGACCAAACGTCTCCTTAGACAGAACTTTCTAGACATTGTCAATAATGTTATCTAATAATATTATTCAAATAATATGATTATTGATCTGATAAATGAAAATACTGTGCAGCAACAATTATTGAAACAACAATAATATAAAATATCAACGCAGCAATTATTGAATCAATAAAATAAAATATTGAATAATAACTACTGTAACAATTATTGAGTAGTGCCTTCTTACGTAAGAATCAATAATTGGTGCAATACCGTGTGCTACTGTATTTTAACCACCGGGTATTCCAACAGTATTAACGGTAACAACTACGCCGTTATTTATAAATAACTTATACTTGTCGTTTTCTTCATCCAATCGCTTTCCGTTATGGGGCCCACACAAGGCTGCGCCGTCGTACGAATATTCCCCGATAGCAAGAATATTCCACGACCAAACGAATATTCCCCGACAAAATGAATATTTTATAACCACTTGCTTATTTTGTAAAATTTGCACATTTCACCCATAACCAAAGTATTATATCAAATTAGCCCTTTATTATTCACAATAATATTTAGAGAAAATTTGATTTTATTCATTAATAAGTTGGGGTCTTACACGCAGTATTTTTTTCAATTATTAATTCTTACGTAAGAAGGCACTACTCAATAATTGTTACAGTAGTTACTGTTCAATATTTTATTTTATTGATTCAATAATTACTGCGTTGATATTTTATATTATTGTTGTTTCAATAATTGTTGCTGCATAGTATTTTCCATTATCATATTAATAATATATATTATTTAAATAATATTATTAGATAGTATTATTGGCAATGTCTAAAAAGTTCTGTCTAAGGAGAGGTTTGATCATCTAATTGCGCGCTAGTAAGGAGAAATCCTTATTGGAAAGCCCCCTTTTTCCTGAGAACGACCTGGTTGTCATAATTGTGACTCTGTAATATTATTTGTGAATAATTAATTATTGATTCATATGATAAGGAAATATTTATTTTATGTGGATATAAATGAGGGATATATTTTTGTGGTTAAAAATGAAGGAGTTAATATTGAGGTTTTTATCAGTATTTTTGTCGGAATGGAGGTATTAAAAATTAGGGTTTTTGAGATATTTTGCGGGGGTTATAATTTTTAATCCGACCATTGGATCGTGGTAATATTTGGATATGTTATACATATATAAGTTGAGTATATGTCCACAAATTTTGAACCGTTAAAAATGAACGTATGATTTATTATGAATTTTACGAGATGACTGGTTCAGAAATTGTTGAATTTTCGGAGTTAATCATTTTGGTTAAAAATTCTAGAATTGGTGGGCCCCACTCTTGGTTGGTGAAGAAATGTGCTGAGATTTTTATTCAAATATGGTGGGTGGTAATAGTAGCAGGTAAAGCCATTAGGTTGCAGGTTAAGTCTGCTTCGGCGTGCTAACCTTTTCCTATAAACAGAGGGCTAAGTTAGAATTGAAAATCACACCAGAAACATAAGCTTTCTCTCTTTCTCTCTCTATATTATGAAGCATATTTCGTGAGTATTTAGATACTTTGAGAGTTGCTATTCAGTGCAAGTTTCCTTCGGCTTTGCATTTCAGTCAGAAATACTGTATTTTTGAGGTAAGGGATAGAAAGGGATTGTAAGGGATAGTAAGCGATAGTAAGGGATATTATTTTCTTCTTAAATGATATTATTTTCTTCAATATCATTATGCTGAAATATTGATATGATTTTTTTTTATCAAATTTGGAACTTTTTGAGTCGGGGTTACTATTCACGTATACGACACTATTCACGTATACGGTACTATGTACGAATATGGAGTACTATTCATTAGTTACTATTCATGAAATACTATTCATGAGTTACTATTCATGAGTTACTATTCACAAGTTACTATTCACGAGTTACTATTCAAGAGTTACTATTCACGGGTACTATTCACGACAAAAATTAGTTTTTTTTTCTAACCAAATTATCGTTGATTTATGAATATTACTCTTGAGAATAAATCTATATGTTGATCATATTGTTTTTATTATCATATATAGCATTTTTATAACCCTGATGTTGAAATTCTCTTTCACTTGAGTGTAAAGATGGGTTGATTATTGATATGATCAAGACTATGAGTTCTCTTTGGCCAGTAGTGCAAAGTTGAATTGTGACTGGTATGATCATGACCATTGAATTTATAATTGAATATCTTTAGCTTAAGTGCAAAGGTGAATTGATCAACATGGTTATAATTATTGTTTATATAAATTCTGAAATGATTATATATTTCTTTGAGATATGAATATCTTTGGCCCGTAGTGCAAAGATGACTTATTGATGAATATCTTTGGCCCGTAGTGCAAAGATGAATTATTGATGAATATCTTTGGTCCGTAGTGCAAAGATGACCTGTTGTTGAATATCTTTGGCCTGTAGTGCAAAGATGACCTGTTGTTAAATATCTTTGGCATGTAGTGCAAAGATGAGATGTTGATGAATATCTTTGGCCTGTAGTGCAAAGACGACTTGTTGATGAATATCTTTGGGCCGTAGTACAAAGATGAATTTATTAGTATGATTATGAACATGAACTGTGTTTGGTATAACCATGATCTTTGATGTTTCAGGTGATGAAAATTATCTTTGTCCTGGATGAGAAAAGAAATTTAGATCAACAATTACGATTATGAGTTATACATGTGATTGTGGACAGGAATTGTTGATTGATGTTACAGGGATAAAACATTGTTGGTGGACTTTTAACATAGAAAAGATAATAGACTTTATAGTCTATTTGACTCTTCTAATGGATTGCTCGTTCCGCTGCAACTATGGTTGAAAAATTTTATCATCTACCAAATGTTCTAAATCTCTGATTTATTACTGATGAAGACTATAGATATTTTATTTATCTTTAGTCATGATATTCTTTACTGGGTTAGTTGTGCTCACCCTTCTGTTCACAATTCCTTTCAGGTAATAAGAGTGTAGCTGGGTCGAGCGGGAGTAACAGGGGAATAGAACGGTGGTCATCATTTAGGAGTTATATTTGGTGAATCATCTTGGGTGAAGCGAACCCAACGTTGGAAGGGTGTTTTGCCACTATAATACAAGATGTCTAATGACATACAACCTCGTGTTATCATAAGACATGATTGTGCTCATCCACTTGCTGAGTATATTTACAAGCACTACCTATATAATCTTGGTGTTTGTTTGAAGTATAATTCTCAATTAGAGACAGTGGAGATAATGATAAGTCAAGAGAAGACTCACCATTGGGAAGAATATGATAGTAATCTTCTCGTTTTTCTTTGGGGTATATTGGGTCAGCCAAGGATAATTCTATGGCCATATGATATCTACCATAACTTAGAAGCATGGCCTTCCATGTACAAAGGTTTCCTTGAGCACTTCCCAAAGATTCTAATTTCTAAAACAGTTTTTGACTATACCTTTATGTAAGGTGTCATTGTGAGGTGTTGTCCACGGTTGGGACATGAGTCACATTTGGTATATATTTGTATCCAAACTTACAGTATATGTGTTGTTGTATTTTGCACGACAATTATTGTAATAAAGTTGTAGTTGTTTTCTGTACCATGTATTTGGCGACTCAGAATATGTTGGATGGATTGGACCTGTTTTGGGGTCGTTACAATTGATTCTTGGATAAATTAATTCTCGAACTTGTTTTATTGAATTCTTATATCATTGTCATCATCCTCATGTTTATATTATGTTGAAAGTCATCTATGGCCTGTAGTGCATAGATGGACTTGGTATGATTATGACCAGGGATTTTTCGGTATAATCATGACCGTAATGTTACAAATGATGTGGAAAAGTCCTCATTGGTGTAACGACCCCAAAATCCATACAATTTAAATCTCGACTTCGGTCGTTAACCAAACATTCAACCTCTAATTTTACATCATTATTCGATATTAAAAATCACTAAAAATTGCGAAATATTTAAAATTTTTGTACATTTCCTTCTTTATTGCGCTAAATCGTAACCTTTACATTACATCTCTTCGATTCCAATATATATCATGAATCGCTACAATAAACTGACTATACAAAGTCTTACATTATAAATAGATATCCATATACACTGGATAGCTCAATTTACAAATTAACAACATTTACATTCAAAATATTACATACATTTCTCATAAAACATAAGTAATCTTCGTGAATATAGTTCTCTATAACTCACTTAGCACATATCCTTACCTTAATTCCTTGACCTGCAAAAGTGGTTATTTGCAAGAGTGAGCTCGACAGCCCAGCAAAGTCTAACAGTTTTCATGCATCACATAGCACATAATAACATGCTCGATATACATCTCATTAAAGTAACATGGCATACATGCTTTTAATTCACATAGCAAATATAAAGATTGGGTTCCTTACTCAATCATCATTACTTAGCCAAAACAATGCAGTCATATATTGACTTTAACATTTCATGATTTCAACATGCATAACATATCATGCAATTTAAAACAGTTCATCAAGTCCATGTAGAAAATAGGAACCGAAAGACTTGCCTTGATCGTTGTTTACCAATAACAGTTTAACAGCTTACAGCTATCTGCACTTCACGTGCCCTACGCAATTATATAATCATACACATCAACTATTAGTCACATAACAATACATAGTAATTGTAATGTAAACTCTACTCCACATCTCATAATCTTTCCTATTAATTAGCACACAATGTTCAATTAGATTGTGTTAACTTTCAACTTATATCTCACTATATTTCATAATCGAAGTTCATTCAAGTGCTTAAGTCTTGAAAGGACTACTTATTGGTTTTATGTTAAACCCATTTCATATCCTATAATATTCATTTCAATTGAATTGAAACACTTTTTAAGTTCATTAACACTTGGCACGACGTTTCGACGTTTATTCGTCACACGCCCGATTTGCCTCTCTTGTGTATGCTTACTATGCTTCTATAACTTATCTAATACATCATTTATTAATGTTAAGCATCATTATATTTACTAACATTCATGTTTCTAACTTAGGACATCATCTTATGGTCAGGAGCATTACACATGCATATGTGCATGCCCGACGTCCTCTGATTGCCCTCAAAAACATAATGGCCCTAAATATGACCATTTTGACTACTGTTACAGACCTCCAATTGAAAAACTTAAAGAACAAAAGTTGTAGGTCTACTCGTCCTCGTTCCGGATCATCTTGAATTACCTAAATCAGAGTTCGTATGAGAAAGTTATGGCCGTTTTACTACAGGAGGCCAAAACTATCCGACTCAGACTTCTGTCCCCGCGCCGCGGCGCGAGAACTAGGCTAACTAGTGACGCCGCAGCGCGAGATTGGCACTGGGGCGCGAATTTCAGTGCTGGGGCGCGAACTTCTAGCGTTGGGGCGCGAATTTTTGCGCTGGGGCGCGAATTTCGACGATGGGGCTTCATTTTTGGCGCTGGGGCGCCGAAACTTGCAGAATGCGGCCCACGAAGAACAGAACAACTAATTTTCTATCTATAACTTAATTTATAACGCTAATTAACATGTATAACTTATACCAATTACACATATACACATTACGCAATATGCATATACTAATTTAAACCACTAAACAACAATCACAGAAAACATAATTCCTTGAAAACCCTGTTTTCAACCAAAACACCATTTTTATACTTCTAGACACTGTGAACACGGTAATCACAGTTTATAAGCTAATTTTGATTCCTTGAGACTACGATTCTCTGAATTCCATAACAAATCAATATACTCAACGTTAAATTCCACGTTTAACTAACAGTCAATTACTCATTTATTACCAAGCCATGCTCATGCTTATCTTTATTGTAAAACCAATTTCGTTCATGTTCATGTTCATGTTCATGCTAGTTATAACAATACAACTACCTACAATTATCATAATTCAGTTGTATGGCCTAATTCGGAACAAGAATTCACAGAACATATAAATTTTATGCCGTAAAACTCATACATATTCATATATCTATATAACAACACAATTTCCCATTTACAGAGACTTTACGAAATTTTGAAAGCCATATAATATAAAAATTTTAACAACGTAATAATAATGGGTTGAAGAATTTACCCAAAGTGTAAAGTGTAATTAGTAGGAGATGAATTCCTTCTCAACTCTTGTTCAATCACACACTCACAATCTCACCAAAAATTTCTCAATCTCTTTCTGTGACGCTAAGCCAAACTTAGAAAAAATGAAGAAGAAGAAGACGTTTATAATACTGGAAAAGAACTGGCGCATTGAGGTCAGTTACCCAATCATGGGTAACTGCTCTTAACTTCCCAAAAGACTATGTTTGGCTACCATTTAATTATTACTTCTATTTATTTTAATCAATCCCCTATACTATAGTTTAATAATGTCACATCCAATTATAACATAAATCAAATATCTTATTTAATTTAATTTAAATAAAATATGATAATTTCTCATTAATTCACATAATCAAATAATTAAATTCTCATTTATTAATAATGTCAAATTATTAGATCTCTAATTAATTATTAAATTAATTAAAATAACATTAGGCTTATTAATTATTTCCTTTAATTCAATAAGTTCACATAAATACATATTTGAATAATAAATATTCTCCACATTAATTTAATAAATATAACACATATAATTACATTAATCTACCATAATTTTATTAATTAATTATTTAATCTAATAATTAATTCATTAAAAAATATTTATTCAATTTAATAAATATTTAATTTAATTTACAAAAATCTCGGTTGTCACATCTGTCCCCCCTTAAAAGAATTATGTCCCCAGAATCACGACTCAATAATTCATTCGTTACAATCTTCCCTACTTACAAAGATTCTATCTCTAGAATCGAAGGCACAAATTAAACACATAACTCAGAGAAATCTTTTATCATTTTATCTAAATATAGGTTTTATATTTCCTACTACATTCCTTACTTTAATAAATTCTAGGTTTCATTTCATAACTTTCATTTAAACTCAACTATATTTGAGTATTATATTCTTAACCCATTCATTTTCTAAGGATCGCTATCATAAACACTCGGGATATTACATTCACCCTTTCTTCTAAGAATTTCGTCCTCGAAATTTTATCTATTAATCTTTATTCATTCAATCTATCAAAGTAGATTTTACACTAATACTTTATTCATTACTTGGGTTTTATAACCACTTCTTTCCATAATTGTCTTTATGCAATTATTAACTTTTTTTTATTAAGTTTCATCTTATGCTTTGATAACTCATCCCCTTCTCATTTTAAAATCTCTTTTCTCACTTAATCAACACATTCATCATTCAGTGTCGTATTCTACTACTCACTTCTTTCTAATGAATACTTTCCTTTTTCACTTCCATCTTGTAGAATAACAAGAATCTTCCATAATTGTTCAATAACTGGGAAGTAGTATGAATAACTCAGGAATTTAAAAGATTCTAAATCATGCTGAGGGGTCACAAGACCGTGAACTCTATTCTCAGTTTACTAGTGCTTCAACTCAATCCTTCACACTGTAAACCAAAGTGTTTATCAATCACAAAGACTGAAAACACCCTCTTTACGTACACTAGGTGGCCAGCCTATTATACCACTACGTTGGGCCGCAACGTAGTGTTTTGTAACGACTATATGCGTTATGCTCGGAACCATTGTCCCCGAACACATGTCCCCTTATAGGGTTGTTCACATCAGCTTTTAAACATCTGAATCTGCACCAAAATAATTTGGTTTGGCATAACTTTTTAATAAACGCTTGAATTTCATGAACATCTTTCAATATTCGTCTAGCTGAATCAAATAGCATAGACTTCTACAACAATTCGGACATCAATCGAAATATACATATACATATACATATATATATATATATATATATATATATATATATATATATATATATATATATATCTCATATCTTAAAGAAATCTCAAAAATCTTTTTCTAACGTCATGATACCGCACTGTATTTACAGTCGGTTGAGGATTCCGTCATTTGGTGATTTTATCATACTACATCATACCATAGTGGGCTGACGATCCTTAGATCACATCCAACACTAGGTAATACTGCATTGATGACTCCATCATTTTTATCATCTTTGCACCAGGTTACATGATGCATTAATGATATAAAATATATTTTGATATATTGCAAATCATTTTGGTCTAGCCGAAGCAATTAGCATAAACATATAAATAACAGTATTGTTATTCAAATTCATTGGTTCCATCATTTGATCCAATATTTTTCAAGAAAATAAAAGTGTAAACATCAGCACGAAGTCAATAAATTTCGAAAGTCTAGCATAGCTAATAGATTTAGAATACCTATGCTTCCACCATCAACTCTACTTTCTATAATGATCCATTGCTTAATAGGTCTATCTATTCCTACCATCCTCAATACTCCATTCACATTTAGCTATACCCAGTTCGTCAAACTTACCACACGTTATGAGTTCAGGAACTTGCCACAATCATATGAGTTTAAGAACTTATCCTAGTCAGACCATAGGCGTCCATTCGCTGAGGGGTTCAAAAACATATCATATAATTATGAGTCACAAACCTACCATAAGTATGAGTTTTAAGAACTCGCACTTAACCTTATAATATTCTCTAACTATACTCTACCTATCTGTTATACACGTGAGAAAAGAATCACCTTCTCAACAGGCATATAGCAAATAGCGCGACACAAACATTCCAATGATTATCAATGGGATAAACTGAGTGCAAGCACAAAACCCTCGCCTATACAAAGGTTTGTACAACTCAGCCATCACATGAGTCCTTAATTGAAATCCCACCTAACTCTATCTTGCTCTTAACTTGCTATTTGCTCGATACGAATTCCTCGTATCACATCATCTATAACTCCTCATGAGTTATCTTGTACTATTTCATAGTACACTATCTTCATAACATTAATGTAAGATCCCAACTTATTAATGAATAAAATCAAATTTTCTCTAAATATTATTGTGAATAATAAGGGGTTAATTTGATATAATACTTTGGTTATGGGTGAAATGTGCAAATTTTGTAAAATAAGTAAGTGGTTATAAAATATTCATTTTGTCGGGGAATATTCGTTTGGTCGTGGAATATTCTTGCTGTCGGGGAATATTCGTACGACGGCGCAGCCTTGTGTGGGCCCCATAACGGAAAGCGATTGGATAAAGAAAACGACAAGTATAAGTTGTTTATAAATAACGACGTAGTTGTTACCGTTAATACTGTTGGAATACCCGGTGGTTAAAATACAGTAGCACACAGTATTGCACCAATTATTGATTCTTACGAAGAAAGGCACTACTCAATAATTGTTATAGTAGTTATTGTTCAATATTTTATTTTATTGATTTAATAATTGTTGCGTTGATATTTTATATTATTGTTGTTTCAATAATTGCTGCTGCACAGTATTTTCTATTATCAGATCAATAATTCATATTATTTGAATAATATTATTAGATAACATTATTAGCAATGTCTAGAAAGTTCTGTCTAAGGATAGGTTTGGTCATCTAATTGCGCGCCAGTAAGGAGAAATCCTTATTGGAAAGCCCCCTCTTTCCTGGGAACGGCCTGATTGTCATAAATGTGATTCTGTAATATTATTTGTGAATAATTAATTATTGATTCATATGATAAGGAAATATTTATTTTATGTGGATATAAATGAGAGATATATTTTTGTGGTTAAAAATGAAGGAGTTAATGTTGAGGTTTTTATCAGTATTTTTGTCGGAATGGAAGTATTAAAAATCAGGGTTTTTGAGATATTTTGCGGGGGTTATAATTTTTAATCCGACCGTTGGATCGTGGTAATTTTTGGATATGTTATACATATATAAGTTGAGTATATATCCATAAATTTTGAACCGTTAAAAATGAACGTATGATTTATTATGAATTTTACGAGATGACTGGTTCAGAAATTATTGAATTTTCGGAGTTTATTATTTTGATGAAAAATTCTAGAATTGGTGGGCCCCACTCTTGGTTGGTGAAGAAATATGCTGAATTATATTTCAAATGTGGTGGGTGAGAATAGTAGCAGGTAAAGCCATCAGGTTGCAGGTCAAGCCTACTAAAATTTTCCTATAAATAGAGGGCTAAGTTAGCATTGAAAATCACACCTAAAACAAGTTTTCTCTCTTTCTCTCTCTAGATTATTGAGTGTATTTTGTGAGTATTTAGATACTTTGAGAGTTTCTATTCATCAGTGCAAGTTTCTTTCAGCCTTATACCGGTATTCTGACCAGAAGTACTGATATCTTGAGGTAAGGGATATTATTTTCTTCTTAAATGATATTATTTTCTTCAATATCATTATGCTAAAATATTGATATGAACTTTTTATTAAATTTGGAACTTTTTGTGCCGGGATTACTATTCACGTATACGTTACTATTCACGTATACGTCACTATTCACGAATACGGCACTATTCACCGAAAAATAAAATTTTTCCTTTTTGTCCAAGATGTCTATTATGGTTACTATCTTTGATTGTATCCATGTTTTGATCTTTATTTTTGAATTCTGCTTCACAATTGATTATTATGAAGTATTATTGATCTTGGATAAACTGCTATACGAATCCCTACTATTTGTCCTTCTGTCTCACTAGATTCGTTCTCTTTAAGATATTTTTCATCATCCTCAGTCCTAAATGATGATATTACTGAATATCTTTGGCCTGTAGTGCAAAGATGTATGATTACTTGATGAATATCTTTGGCCTGTAGTGCAAAGATGAACAGGTGTTGAGATGAACATGACTGACAGGTGATACAAATGAATATCTTTGGCCTGTAGTGCAAAGATGAATATTTGGATAAAGATGATTATTAATTGATGTTACAGGGATAAAATATTGATGATGGACTTTTAAATCTTAGAAGATAGTAGAATTCTTTCTCTACTTGACTCTTCTAACGGTTTGCTGTTTCCGCTGCAGTTGTTGATCTAAAACTTGTTGTCGATTATATTCTATCAGATTTTTCCCTGTTGAAGACTAACGATAATTTGTTGTATATTATCTTAGTCATAATATTCTTTACTGGGCTAGTTGAGCTCACCCTTTTCCTTTTTGTTCCATTTTTCTTCTTAGGAGGTGAGAACATAGCAGGATCTAATCGGGGTATGGAGTGATAGTTCTAGAAAGATGTTTTAGCAGTCCTCACTATTTCTGTAAAATAGTGTTTGAATAATTGTAATGAGGATTTATTTGAGTGTGGATATTATCCAGAAGATAATATTTGTATTTAAACTCACAGTATGTGTTGTCGTATTTTACACGACAATGACATTATTGATTTTGTAGTTTGCTTTCTGTACCATGTATTTGGCGACTCAGAATGGGTGTTGTATACCTATTTTGGGGGCGTCACAATTAAGCTATAATCATTCAAACATTACAGACCATCTTTCCTTTATAACTTAAACAGATCACGTCGTGATCTTATTCTATAATCATCTCTCTTAAAATTCTTTTGTTAACTCGTGATCGTTTTTTTTACGATCCTCATTCTTTCTCTTTTTCATCATTTATGACGTTATTCGTTATCTTGGCTATTGGAGTTAGGAAACTCCCATTTCTTATCTTTATATCTCTTCAAGATTCTTCTTTGAATCTTCTTGTTTATATAACAATTCTTCCTTTAAGAATTTCTAACTTCATTTACATCGCTCAAAATTTCATTCAAGTTCTAAACTCTCATCATACGTGTCCATTTCTACACTTGGTACACATCGAGTCTCTAACAGTTTCAATATGGTACGCTGAGTGGTTTCCCACAAACAACCAACAAACTAGGTTCCGAGTTGCTAGTTCGTATATACCTCAGCTCTATGAAGGAATCGTTTAGCCCAGATACCATACATCAACTATTAAAGAGTACAATTATACCATACTCTCTATTCTTAACTTCTTTACCACTCTCTTTTTATAGGCATTGTCTACTTATTATCACCTTACATCCTTATTATTGGAGTTGGGTAACCCCACATTTATATTCCTTATAACTCTGCGAGATTCTTGTTTGAATCCTTTCACGCAAGTTTAAATCCCTTCTATAAAAATTTCTTAAATTGCTTCTTATTGTTCAAACTCTATCTGAGCTTATTCATTTACTATCTTCACCTTTTCTTCTCTAAGGTTATAGCCTAAGGTACCCCTTCATAAGGTTTATAACCTACAGCTCTGATACCAACTGTAACGACCCCAAAATCTATACAATTTAAATCTCTACTTCGGTCGTTAACCAAACATTCAACCTCTAATTTTACATCATTATTCGATATTAAAAATCACTAAAAATTGCGGAATATTTAAAAATTTTGTACATTTCCTTCTTTATTACCCTAAATTGCAACCTTTACATTACATCTCTTCGATTCCAATATATATCATGAATCGCTACAATAAACTGACTATACAAAGTCTTACATTATAAATAGATATCCATATACACTGGATAGCTCAATTTACAACTCAACGACATTTACATTCAAAATATTACATACATTTCTCATAAAACATAAGTAATCTTCGTGAATATAGTTCTCTATAACTCACTTAGCACATATCCTTACCTTAATTCCTTGACCTGCAAAAGTGGTTATTTGCAAGAGTGAGCTCGACAGCCCAGCAAAGTCTAACAGTTTTCATGCATCGCATAGCACATAATAACATGCTCGATATACATCTCATTAAAGTAACATGACATACATATTTTTAATTCACATAGCAAATATAAAGATTGAGTTCCTTACTCAATCATCATTACTTAGCCAAAACAATGCAATCATATATTGACTTTAACATTTCATGATTTCAACATGCATAACATATCATACAATTTAAAACAGTTCATCAAGTCCACGTAGAAAATAGGAACCGAAAGACTTGCCTTGATCATTGTTTACCAATAACAGTTTAACAGCTTACAGCTATCTGCACTTCACGTGCCCTACGCAATTATATAATCATACACATCAACTATTAGTCACATAACAACACATAGTAATTGTAATGTAAACTCTACTCCACATCTCATAATCTTTCCTATTAATTAGCACACAATGTTCAATTAGATTGTGTTAACTTTCAACTTATATCTCACTATATTTCATAATCGAAGTTCATTCAAGTGCTTAGGTCTTGAAAGGACTACTTATTGGTTTTATGTTAAACCCATTTCATATCCTATAATATTCATTTCAATTGAATTGAAACACTTTTTAAGTTCATTAACACTTGGCACGACATTTCGACGTTTATTCGTCACACGCCCGATTTGCCTCTCTTGTGTATGCTTACTATGCTTCTATTGTGACGCCCCCAAAATAGGTATACAACACCCATTCTAAGTCGCCAAATACATGGGACATAAAGCAAACTACAACTTCAATAATACAATTGTCGTGCAAAATACGACAACACATACTGTGAGTTTAAATACAAATATTGTCTTCTAGACAATATCCATACTCAAATAAGTCCTCATTACAATTATTCAAACACTATTTTACAGAAATAGTGAGGACTGCTAAAACATCTTTCTAGAACCATCACTCCATACCCCGACTAGATCCTGCTATGTTCTCACCTCCTAAGAAGAAAAATGGAACAAAAAGGAAAAGGGTGAGCTCAACTAGCCCAGTAAAGAATATTATGACTAAGATAATATACAATAAATTATCGTTAGTCCTCAACAGGGAAAAATCTGATAGAATATAATCGACAACAAGTTTTAGATCAACAACTGCAGCGGAAACAACAAACCATTAGAAGAGTCAAGTAGAGAAAGAATTCTACTATCTTCTAAGATTTAAAAGTCCATCATCAATATTTAACCATGTAACATCAATTAATAATCATCTTTATCCAAATATTCATCTTTGCACTACAGGCCAAAGATATTCATCAAGTAATCATACATCTTTGCACTACAGGCCAAAGATATTCAGTAATATCATCATTTAGGACTAAGGATGATGAAAAATATCTTAAAGAGAACGAATCCAGTGAGACAGAAGGACAAATATTAAGGATTCGTATAGCAGTTTATCCAAGATCAATAATACTTCATAATAATCAATTGTGAAGCAGAATTCAAAAATAAAGATCACAACATGGATACAATCAAAGATAGTAACCATAATAGACATCTTGGACAAAAAGGGAAAATTTTATTTTTCGGTAAATAGTGCCGTATTCGTGAATAGTACCGTATACGTGAATAGTGCCATATACGTGAATAGTAATCCCGATACAAAAAGTTCTAAATTTGATAAAAACTCATATCAATATTTCAGCATAATGATATTGAAGAAAATAATATCATTAAGAAGAAAATAATATCCCTTACCTCAAAATATCAGTACTTCTGGTCGGAATACCGGTATAAGGCTGAAAGAAACTTGCTCTGATGAATAGAAACTCTCAAAGTATCTAAATACTCACAAAATACACTCAATAATCTAGAGAGAGAAAGAGAGAAAACTTGTTTTAGGTGTGATTTTCAATTCTAACTTAGCCCTCTATTTATAGGAAAATTTTAGTAGGCTTGACCTGCAACCTGATGGCTTTACCTGCTACTATTCCCACCCACCACATTTGAAATATAATTCAGCACATTTCTTCACCAACCAAGAGTGGGGCCCACCAATTCTAGAATTTTCCATCAAAATGATAAACTCCGAAAATTCAACAATTTCTGAACCAGTCATCTCGTAAAATTCATAATAAATCATACGTTCATTTTTAACGGTTCAAAATTTGTGGACATATACTCAACTTATATATGTATAACATATCCAAAAATTACCACGATCGAACGGTCGGATTAAAAATAATAACCCCCACAAAATATCTCAAAAACCCTGATTTTTAATACCTCCATTCCGACAAAAATACTGATAAAAACCTCAACATTAACTCCTTCATTTTTAACCACAAAAATATATCTCTCATTTATATCCACATAAAATAAATATTTCCTTATCATATGAATCAATAATTAATTATTCACAAATAATATTACAGAATCACATTTATGACAACCAGGCCGTTCCCAGGAAAGAGGGGGCTTTCCAATAAGGATTTCTCCTTACTGGCGCGCAATTAGATGACCAAACCTGTCCTTAGACAGAACTTTCTAGACATTGCCAATAATGTTATCTAATAATATTATTCAAATAATATGAATTATTGATCTGATAATAAAAAATACTGTGCAACAGCAATTATTGAAACAACAATAATATAAAATATCAACACAGCAATTATTGAATCAATAAAATAAAATATTGAACAATAACTACTATAACAATTATTGAGTAGTG
The DNA here is from genome assembly GCA_016801055.1 of Panax notoginseng. Classification (NCBI taxonomy): domain Eukaryota; kingdom Viridiplantae; phylum Streptophyta; class Magnoliopsida; order Apiales; family Araliaceae; genus Panax; species Panax notoginseng. The sequence continues at coordinate 62,390,701 of CM029023.1, read as the reverse complement.
CCTTCATTCGTAAGAATCAATAATTAGTGCAATACCGTGTGCTACTGTATTTTAACCACCGGGTATTCCAACAGTATTAACGGTAACAACTACGCCGTTAATTATAAACAACTTATACCTATCATTTTCTTCATCCAATCGCTTTCTGTTATGGGGCCCACACAAGGCTGCGCCGTCGTACGAATATTTCCCGACAGCAAGAATATTCCACGACCAAACGAATATTCCCCAACAAAATGAATATTTTATAACCACTTGCTTATTTTGCAAAATTTTCACATTTCACCCATAACCAAAGTATTATATCAAATTAACCCCTTATTATTCATAATAATATTTAGAGAAATTTTTTTTTATTCATTAATAAGTTGAGGTCTTACAACCTCCCCTCCTTATGAAATTTCGTCCTCGAAATTGACGTATGTACCTGATGTTTCAAAAAGGTGAGGATACCTCACTTTCATTTCTGATTCTAACTCCCAGGTCATTTCTTCAATCGCATGGTTTCTCCACAAAACCTTAACTTGTGGTATAACCTTCGTGCGTAGGACATGCTCTTTCCTATCCAAGATCTTAACAGGTACCTCCTCGTACGTTAAATCTTCAGCTATCTCGTCTGGTTCTAACTCAATAATGTGGTTCGGGTCTTTAACATATTTACGAAGCATAGATATGTGAAAAACATTATGAACACGAGACATGCTTGGAGGTAATGCGAGTCTATATGCCACATTTCCTATTCGCTCAAGAATCTCAAATGGACCAACAAATCTTGGATTGAGCTTTCCTCTCTTCCCAAATCTTGTAACTCCCTTCCATGGTGCAACACGTAACAATACATGATCCCCAATATTAAATTCCACGTCCTTCCGATGAAGATCCGCATAACTCTTTTGTCGATCCTGTGCCGTTTGTATACGTTGTCGAATCGTTTGGATCTTCTCTGTAGTAATGCATACCAACTCTGGTCCCAACAATGTTGCTTCACCCACCTCGTCCCAACATACTGGAGAACGACATTTTCTTCCATACAACGCCTCGAATGGAGCCACACCTATGTTCGCCTGATAACTGTTGTTGTAGGAGAATTCCACCAATGGCAGGTACTTATCCCAACTCCCTTTGAAATCTAGAACACAGAGTCTTAATAGATCTTCAAGAGTTTGAATAGTTCTCTCTGATTGTCCGTCCGTTTGAGGATGGCATGTTGAACTAAATCGTAAATCCGTGCCCATAGCTTTCTGCAAGCTAACCCAAAATCGTGAAGTGAATCTTGGGTCACGATCCGAAACTATAGATACTGGCATGCCATGCAATCTCACAATCTCATTCACGTACATACTAGCAAGACGTTCAAGGGAATAAGTCTCACGTATCGGCAAGAAATGAGCGGACTTGGTTAATCTATCAACAATAACCCAAATCGCATCTATGCCTTGAGAAACCTTGGGAAGACCCGTTACAAAATCTATAGTAATGTGTTCCCACTTCCATTTCAGAATCTCAAGTGGTTGCAATGGACCCTTTGGTACTTAATGCTCCGCTTTTACACGTTGACAAGTTAAACATCTCGAGATAAACTCCGCGATCTCTCTTTTCATATTGCTCCACCAAAATGTATGTCGAAGATCGTGATACATTTTGGTACTCCCAGGATGGATTGCAAACGGTGTGTTGTGTGCCTCCATCATTATTCTATGCTTCAAGTCAAAATCGTTAGGAACACAAAGTCTGGAGTTGACTCGAAGTATTCCTTCTTCATCGATTCTTGCTTCTGGAATAGCACCTTCTTGCACTTTCTTCTTCATACGCATCAGCTCCATGTCCGTAGCTTGAGCAGCTTTAACTTTATCGATTAAAGTCGGTTCTACTCGTATATTTGATATCATCATGTGGGTACTTAGAGCCTTCATCTCTATCTCTATCCTTTGCAAGTCCTACAAAATGGGCCTTTGTGTTAACAACATTGCACTCGTACCCGCGTATGATCTTCTACTCAATGCGTTAGCTACTACGTTTGCTTTTCCAGGATGATATTGGATGGTATGATCGTAATCTTTCAACAGCTTGAGCCAACGTCGCTGCCGCATGTTGAGTTCCTTTTGGGTGAAGAAATATTTAAGGCTTTTATGATCTGTATAGATCTCCACTTTCTCCCCATACAGGTAGTGTCTCCAGATCTTCAACACAAAAACGACTGCTGCCAACTCCAAATCATGAGTAGGATAATTCCTCTCATATTCTTTGAGTTGTCGTGAGGCATAGGCTATGACTTTCCCATGTTGCATGAGAACACATCCTAACCCTTTGCCTAAAGCATCGCTGTAGATAACAAATCCATCCGAACCAGATGGTATTGTCAGAACAGGTGCCGAAATGAGTCTCCTCTTGAGTTCTTGAAAACTCTTCTCACATTCCTCACTCCATACGAATTTTATATCTTTGTGAGTCAGCTAAGTTAAAGGAGTAGCGATTCGAGAAAATCCTTCCACAAATCTCCGATAATAACCAGCTAAGCCCAGAAAGCTACGTACTTCGGTTACCGACTTCGGTTGCTCTCAATTGTGATTCATATCCCAATCTTGGATAGCACGTCACAATGGCACCTATTGTTTTACCACCACACAAATATGGCGTCCCCTACGGAGAGTCTGGATTTAGTGCATTCCACAAAGGAAGTCACCAGATAAAGGCTCGGGTACAAACTTCTACAGTTAGGTTTTTAACTCCTGAAGTTCAATAGGAGCCATTCGATATGAGATTTTAGAAGTGAGTTTTATACCAGATTCAAAGATGACACAAAATTCAATATCACGCGTAGGCTAAGAAATTCTTCAGGAAATACGTCAGGAAACAAACAACAGAAATATCATTCAAATCTGACGTATTTTTGTTCAAGTCCATGACATGGGCTAAGAAAGCTTGACATCCATTTTTCAATAAACGAATGGCTTTATGGCTTGGTATGACATCGATTGATTTTAGTGGTTTGGTTGCTTGAATTCGCATAACAGGTTGGTTAGGAATATGAAAACTAACAACCTTACGAAAACAATTAATTTTGGCATGATGAGTGGTTAACCAATCAATTCCTAAAATCACATCAAAAACAAGTATCTTTAAAGAGATAAGGTCAACAGGTAATGTGATTGTGTCAACTTGGATTAAGCAAGATTTATAAACAGTGGATGTAACGAAAGTTTCTCCTAACGGAGTTTCAACAGATAAGTCAAAGTATAATTTTCTCCGGAGTCAAGTTTAAACGTTGAGCACAAGCAGGAGAGATAAAAGAATGGGTAGAACTGGTATCTAGTAAAGTATAAACTTCGCAAGAATTCAAGATTAGCTTACCCGTGATCACCTCGTTCGGGTTTTTCGCATTTTGGCCAGTCACGACAAACGCCCTTCCAGGAACCGCTAATTTCGACTTATCCGGGATAACTTTTGGAGTCACCATCCCCGCTGAACTTGGTTTTGCTACAGAACACTCTCGAGCTATATGACCCTCCTTTCCACAGTTATAACATACCTTGGATTGTTGTGGGCAGTTTGGGCTGATATGTCCCTCTTTCCCACATTTGTAACATACGACCGGTGGTCGTTCTCCTCCCCTGGAAATAATTGATGTTTGTGCTGACGTCTTCACGTTATCATTGTTGTACCTTCTCTTTTTGAAATCTCCTCCCGACTCGCTCTTTCTTTTATCATGACCACGATTACCACCAGAGTGGTTACCGCTTTTGTCCGAATGCTTTCCTCCCTGCTGGTTTTCATTGCTTCGATGACTGCCGCCACCGGTATGACCCTGGTTGTGGTCCCTCGGTTGCACATGCTCATTATCTCGCTCTAATAATTGAGCCATGTTTACAACATCTGAATATAAAGAAAATTTATGAGAGATAAGATATTGCCGAATCTCGGGTTTTAGACCTCTCAGAAACATCCTTGTCATTCGTTCCTCATTTTCGACCAAATGAAGTGCAAACCTGGATAACTCTGCAAACTTCGCCTCGTACTGGGACACCGTCATGTTGTTTTGTTCCAGTCTGATAAACTCCACCTCCTTCATATGACGAATACTTTCAGGAAAGTACTTGTCATTGAATAGTTTCTGAAACGTTTCCCAGGACATGTTGAGTGCGTCAGGCTGGGTACGCTTCACAGACTCCCAACAGTAGTCTGCCTCACCGCGGAACATAAAGGTGGCGAATGGAACCTTCTGTTCCTCCGTGCATCCCAAGACATCGAATATCTTGGTAATTTGCTTGACCCACGTTTCCGCCATGATCAGATCTGACTTTCCCTTAAATTCTGGTGGTCCCAATTCTTTGAATTGCTTAGCTGTGACAAACCGCGCGCTGTTATCATTTCCACCCGTATTCTACACACGAGTCTCCCTCGTCTGATTTTTCATGAACTGCAAAAAGCTCCTAAACATTCCATCATTCATCGTTTGCTCGGTAACGTTATTTACAGGAGGAATATTGCCTTCCTATTGCACGTTCCCCTGGGTGGTGATCAAAGGTGTCTCCACGGTCTGATTTACTCCATTATTAACGTTCTCAGCTGCCATTCTAAAATACTGCCATAAAACAAGGGTTAATAGTCATGTCATATATTATCCCTATACTATAACCGACCAACAAATAAGCTTAGGTAGGACACACTAGCGAAGGATTTACTCGTCTCTCCCCTCCTAGTTCTATTCCCCGATCTCCGCCAGAGATTATATCCCTAAGCTCTGATACCAACTATGATGCCCCCAAAATAGGTATACAACACCCATTCTGAGTCGCCAAATACATGGTACAAAAAGCAAACTACAACTTCAATAATACAATTGTCGTGCAAAATACGACAACACATACTGTGAGTTTAAATACAAATATTATCTTCTAGACAATATCCATACTCAAATAAGTCCTCATTACAATTATTCAAACACTATTTTACAGAAATAGTGAGGACTGCTAAAACATCTTTCTAGAACCATCACTCCATACCCCGACTAGATCCTGCTATGTTCTCACCTCCTAAGAAGAAAAATGGAACAAAAAGGAAAAGGGTGAGCTCAACTAGCCCAGTAAAGAATATTATGACTAAGATAATATACAATAAATTATCGTTAGTCCTCAACAGGGAAAAATCTGATAGAATATAATCGACAACAAGTTTTAGATCAACAACTGCAGCGGAAACAACAAACCATTAGAAGAGTCAAGTAGAGAAAGAATTCTACTATCTTCTAAGATTTAAAAGTCCATCATCAATATTTAACCATGTAACATCAATTAATAATCATCTTTATCCAAATATTCATCTTTGCACTACAGGCCAAAGATATTCATCAAGTAATCATACATCTTTGCACTACAGGCCAAAGATATTCAGTAATATCATCATTTAAGACTGAGGATGATGAAAAATATCTTAAAGAGAACGAATCCAGTGAGACAGAAGGACAAATATTAAGGATTCGTATAGCAGTTTATCCAAGATCAATAATACTTCATAATAATCAATTGTGAAGCAGAATTCAAAAATAAAGATCACAACATGGATACAATCAAAGATAGTAACCATAATAGACATCTTGGACAAAAAGAGAAAATTTTATTTTTCGGTAAATAGTGCCGTATTCGTGAATAGTACCGTATACGTGAATAGTGCCATATACGTGAATAGTAATCCCGATACAAAAAGTTCTAAATTTGATAAAAACTCATATCAATATTTCAGCATAATGATATTGAAGAAAATAATATCATTAAGAAGAAAATAATATCCCTTACCTCAAAATATCAGTACTTCTGGTCGGAATACCGGTATAAGGCTGAAAGAAACTTGCTCTGATGAATAGAAACTCTCAAAGTATCTAAATACTCATAAAATACACTCAATAATCTAGAGAGAGAAAGAGAGAAAACTTGTTTTAGGTGTGATTTTCAATTCTAACTTAGCCCTCTATTTATAGGAAAATTTTAGTAGGCTTGACCTGCAACCTGATGGCTTTACCTGCTACTATTCCCACCCACCACATTTGAAATATAATTCAGCACATTTCTTCACCAACCAAGAGTGGGGCCCACCAATTCTAGAATTTTCCAGCAAAATGATAAACTCCGAAAATTCAACAATTTCTGAACCAGTCATCTCGTAAAATTCATAATAAATCATACATTCATTTTTAACGGTTCAAAATTTGTGGACATATACTCAACTTATATATGTATAACATATCCAAAAATTACCACGATCGAACGGTCGGATTAAAAATAATAACCCCCGCAAAATATCTCAAAAATCCTGATTTTTAATACCTCCATTCCGACAAAAATACTGATAAAAGCCTCAACATTAACTCCTTCATTTTTAACCACAAAAATATATCTCTCATTTATATCCACATAAAATAAATATTTCTTTATCATATGAATCAATAATTAATTATTCACAATTAATATTACAGAATCACATTTATGACAACCAGGCCGTTCCCAGGAAAGAGGGGGCTTTCCAATAAGGATTTCTCCTTACTGGCGCGCAATTAGATGACCAAACCTGTCCTTAGACAGAACTTTCTAGACATTGCCAATAATGTTATCTAATAATATTATTTAAATAATATGAATTATTGATCTGATAATAGAAAATACTGTGCAGCAGCAATTATTGAAACAACAATAATATAAAATATCAACGCAACAATTATTGAATCAATAAAATAAAATATTGAACAATAACTACTATAACAATTATTGAGTAGTGCATTCCTTCGTAAGAATCAATAATTGGTGCAATACCGTGTGCTACTATATTTTAACTACCGGGTATTCCAACAGTATTAACGGTAACAACTACGCCGTTATATATAAATAACTTATACTTGTCATTTTTTTCATCCAATCGCTTTCCGTTATGGGGCCCACACAAGGCTGCGCCGTCGTACGAATATTTCCCGATAGCAAGAATATTTCACGACCAAACGAATATTTTCCGACAAAATGAATATTTTATAACCACTTGCTTATTTTGCAAAATTTGCACATTTCACCCATAACCAAAGTATTACATCAAATTAACCCCTTATTATTCACAATAATATTTAGAGAAAATTTGTTTTTTTTCCATTAATAAATTGGGGTCTTACATCTATAACTTATCTAATACATCATTTATTAATGTTAAGCATCATTATATTTACTAACATTCATATTTTTTAACTTAGGACATCATCTTTTATGGTCAGGAGCACTACACATGTATATGTGCATGCCTGACGCCCTCCGATTGCTCCCGAAAACATAATGGCCCTAAACATGACCATTTTTACTACTTTTACAGACCTCAAATTGAAAAACTTAAAGAACAAAAGTTGTAGGTCTACTCGTCCTCGTTCCGGATCATCTTAAATTACCTCAATCAGAGTTTGTATGAGAAAGTTATAGCCATTTTACTACAGGAGGCCAAAACTGTCCGACTCAGACTTCTGTCCCAGCGCCGCGGCGCGAGAACTAGGCTAACTAGTGATGCCGCAGTGCGAGATTGGCGCTGGGGCGCAAATTTCAGCGTTGGGGCGCGAACTTCTGGCGCTAGGGGGCGAATTTTGGCGCTGGGGCGCGAATTTCGACGCTGGGGCTCTATTTTTTGCGCTGGGGCGCCGAAACTTGCAGAACGCGGCCCACGAAGAACAGAACAACTAATTTTCTATCTATAACTTAATTTCTAACACTAATTAACATGTATAACTTATACCAATTACACATATACACATTACGCAACATGCATATTCTAATTTAAACCACTAAACAATAATCACAGAAAACTTAATTCCTTGAAAACCCTGTTTTCAACCAAAACACCATTTTTATACTTCTAGACACTGTGAACACGGTAATCACAGTTTATAAACTAATTTTGATTCCTTGAGACTACGATTCTCTGAATTTCATAACAAATCAATATACTCAACGTTAAATTCCATATTTAGCTAACAGTCAATTACTCATTTATTACCAAAGCCATGCTCATGCTTATATTTATTGTAAAACCAATTTCGTTCATGTTCATGTTCATGCTAGTTATAACAATACAACTACCTACAATTATCATAATTCAGTTGTATGACCTAATTCGGAACAAGAATTCACAGAACATATAAATTTTATGCCGTAAAACTCATACATATTCATATATCTATATAACAACACAATTTCCCATTTATAGAGACTTTACGAAATTTTGAAAGCCATATAATATAAAAATTTTAACAACGTAATAATAATGGGTTGAAGAATTTACCCAAAGTGTAAAGTGTAATTAGTAGGAGATGAATTCCTTCTCAACTCTTGTTCAATCACACACTCACAATCTCACCAAAAATTTCTCAATCTCTTTCTGTGACGCTAAGCCAGACTTAGAAAAAATGAAGAAGAAGAAGATGTTTATAATACTGGAAAAGAACTGGCGCATTGAGGTCAGTTACCCAATCATGGGTAACTGCTCTTAACTTCCCAAAAGACTATGTTTGGCTACCATTTAATTATTACTTCTATTTATTTTAATCAATCCCCTATACTATAGTTTAATAATGTCACATCCAATTATACCATAAATCAAATATCTTATTTAATTTAATTTAAATAAAATATGATAATTTCTCATTAATTCACATAATCAAATTCTCATTTATTAATAATGTCAAATTATTAGATCTCTAATTAATTATTAAATTAATTAAAATAACATTAGGCTTATTAATTATTTCCTTTAATTCAATAAGCTCACATAAATACATATTTGAATAATAAATATTCTCCACATTAATTTAATAAATATAACACATATAATTACATTAATCTACCATAATTTTATTAATTAATTATTTAATCTAATAATTAATTCATCGAAAAATATTTATTCAATTTAATAAATATTTAATTTAATTTACAAAAATCTCGGTTGTCACAATTGGCCCGTAGTGCATTGATGGACAGTTTTTGGTATGATTATGGCTATGGATTCTCTTCGGCCAAGGGTTCAAAGATGAATTATTTTATGGTATGATCAGGACCGTTGATGAAAACACGATTATCTTTGGCCCGTAGTGCATGGATAATTCGTGGTCGTGATACTAATGAATATCCTTAGCCTGTAGCGCAGGGATGATTCAATGATGTGGATTAATTATTAAGCTGAGTCTCAGCGATGAAATATTAATTCATGGATGTGATAATAATGAATATCTTTGGCCGTAGTGCATGGATAATTCATGGATGCGATACTAACGAATATCATTGGTCGTAGTGCATGGATAATTCGAAGGTGTGGATTATTTATTAAGCTGAGTCTCAGCGATAAAATATTGGTTATACACTTTTAATTTGTAGAAGATAGTAGATATCATGCTCTACTTGACTCTTCTAAAATATAGTTGTATGTTTTTGGCCTTAGTGCAAAGATGAATTTATCAGTATGATTATGAACAAGAATTGTGATTTGGTATAACCACTATTTTTGATGTTTCAGGAGAATATAGGTGATAAAAATTATCTTCGTCCTGGGTGCGAAGAGGAATTTAGAATCATAATTATGGTTATGAGTTATTCATATGATTGTGGACAGGAATGGTTGATTGATGTTACATGGATAAAATATTATTGGTGGACTTTTAACATAGAGAAGATAATAGACCTAATGGTCTATTTGACTCTTCTAATGGATTGCTCGTTCTGCTGCAACTATGGTTGAAAAGTTTTATCAGCTACCATATGTTCTAAATCTCTGATTTATTAATGATGAAGGCTATTGATGATGTAAATTAGCTTTAATTATGATATTCTTTACTGAGCTAGTTGAGCTCACCCTTTTGCTTTTATTGTTCTCTTCAGGAAGTGAGAACGTAGCAGGGACTAGTCAGGGAATAGAGTGATGGTCCAGATGATATCATTAGTAGTCCTTACTATTCTATGAAATAGTGTGATAGCTGTGGAGGTTCTCCCTAAATAGTATAGAAAAGTGTGTTGTATTATATACATCATTTAGTAGTTATATTTGGTGAATCAAATAGGGTGAGGCGAACCCAACTTTAGAAGGGTGTTTCACCACTATCATACAAGATGTCTAATGACATACAATCTCGTGTTCTCATAAGACATGGTTGTGCACATCCACTTGCTGAATATATCTATGAGCACTATCTATATGATCTTGGAGTTTATTTGAAGTATAATTTTCACTTGGAGACAACGGAGATATTTATATGTCAAGAGAAGACTCACCATTGGAAAGAAGATGATAGTAATCTTCTTATTTTTATTTGGGGACTTTTGGGTCAACCAAGGATAATTCTGTGGACATATGATATTTATCATAACCTAGACGCATGGCCTCCCATGTATGAAGGTTTTCTTGAGCACTTCCTAAATATTTTAATTTCTAAAACAGTTTTTAACTATACTTTTATGTAAAGTATCATTGTAAGGTTGTTGTCGAGGTACCATGAGAGTTACATACATTTGTATTAAAACTCATAGTTAACTATGGTCGTATTCTATATGACAGCTCAACAGTTGAATAAATGAAGTTGTATTTGAATTTTGTTCCATGTATCTGGTGATTCAGAATGGGTGATGTATACCTAATTTTGGAGGCGTCACAAAGAAAGAGAGTGAAAATAAGGCTGGTGGAAGTAACGTTGGAAGTAACAATCAGAAGAGGAAGTGGAACGAGAATTCGACTGTAGGAGGACAGCAAGGAAGTCAGCAGAAGAAAAAGTTTGAAGCTTGTGCTACTTGTGGAAAGAACCATACTGGGGTATGTTTGAAGGGAAAGCGGGTGTGTTTCAACTGTGGTCAGGAGGGACACATTGCACCGAACTATTTTAGTCCGAAGATAGGAGCATGTTATACCTGTGGTTCCAAGGATCACATGGCTCGTGATTGCCCTAAGAAGCCAGTGGTAAGTGCAAGTGGTGGAAAAGGAAACAACAATGATGGTGGTGCATTAACTATCACTGGACCAGCATAGTCAAGCTGACCTACTGCGAGAACTTTTAATATAACCGTGCATGATGATGTACAGTCTAAGGATGTGGTGTCAGGTATCATTCCGATTAATGGTATTAATGTTTATTTACTATTTAATTCGGGTGCTACTTGTTCATTTATATCCGATGAATTTTCTCAGAACTTAGATTTGCCTCAAGAAGAATTAGAATTTACCTTAAGTATAGAGATTGTGAATAGGGAAGTGATTCCTGTTAGATTTATATATAGGAATTGTATAGTGGATATAAAAGGTCAAGAGATGATGGTAGATTTGATACCAATTAGATTTGGTGAATTTGATGTTATACTGGGAATGAATTGGTTATTCAATTATGGAGCAGTAATTGATTGTCAAAGGAAGTGTGTTAACCTTATGACTCTGTCAAAGGTAGTGTTCTATGGCAGTAAGTCACCTCGACAAACAAGTTTTCTGACGGTGATGCAAGCCAAGAAGTTGTTGAGACAAGGATGTGTAGGATACTTAGCCTACATAGTCTATACACAGAAGTAGAGTGCGAAGTTAGAAGAGATACTGATCATAAGAGATTTTACAAACGTATTTCCAGACAATTTGCCGGGTCTTCCGCCAGATCGATAAATCGAGTTCGTGATTGATTTAGTACCAGGAACGACCCTGATATCTAAAGCACCATACAGAATGGCCCCGGTAGAAATGAAAGAGTTGATGGTGCAATTGTAAGAATTACTCGACAAGAAGTATATTCAGCCGAGTGTTTCGCCATGGGGAGCACCGGTGTTGTTTGTTAAGAAGAAAGACGGATCGATGTGACTCTGCATTTATTACCGAGAATTGAATAAAGTCACGATTAAAAATAAGTATCCATTACCTGGAATCGACGACCTGTTTGATCAGTTGAAGGGTGCGAGGTATTTCTCAAAGATAGACTTAAGAAGTGGTTATCATCAGTTGAAGGTGAGGCCAGAGGATGTACCGAAGACGACATTCATAACTCGGTATAGTCATTATAAGTTTTTAGTTATGTCTTTTGCTTTAACCAATGCACCTGCAGCGTTCATGGATTTGATGAACAGGGTGTTTAAACCATTTTTAGACAAATTTGTGGTGGTGTTTATTGATGATATACTGGTGTATTCCAAAACCAAGGAGGAACATGTTGAACACTGAAGAGTGACGTTGGAGACATTAAGAAAAGGGAAGTTGTACGCTAAGTTCTCAAAATGTGAGTTTTGGTTGGAACGTGTACAGTTTCTCAGCCACGTTATTGATAAGGACGAAATTTCAGTAGATCCATCAAAAGTTGAGGCTGTGATAAACTGGGATCAGCCGAAGACACTGTCAGAAGTAAGGAGTTTCTTAGGATTGGCAGGTTACTATAGGCGTTTTATTCAAGATTTTTCTAAGATCGCGACTCCATTGATGAATTTAACTAGGAAAGCAGTTAAATTTGTTTGGGAAGAGAAGTGTGAAGAAAGTTTTCGAGAATTTAAGAATAGGTTGAGTACGATACCTATGTTGTCATTGCCTGATGATATAGGGAATTTTGTGGTGTATAGTGACGCATCGCATAAAGGACTAGGCTGTGTGCTTATGCAAAATGGTAGAGTTATTGCGTATGCATCACGACAGTTGAAAGATTACGAGAAAGGGTATCCGACTCGGTGATGTTTGCCCTAAAAATTTGGAGACATTATCTTTATGGAGAGAGGTGTGAGATATATACTGGCCATAAAAGTCTAAAGTATATCTTTACATAGAAAGATTTGAATATGAGACAAAGAAGATGGTTAGAGCTGATCAAAGACTATGACTGCGAGATTTTCTATCATCCCAAAAAGGCGAATGTTGTTGCTGATGCCTTAAGTAGAAAGGGACGGGAGAAGTTAATGATGTTGACTACTCAAGAGAAGCTAGTGTCGAAAATGACTAAGATGGAGTTGGAAATTAGATATTCGGCAGAATCCGATGAAAAATTATTCCAGGTGGGAAACGGTTCAACGTTGGTGGATAAGGTAAAAAATTCACAACTTCAGGATGAAGACTGCAAAAAGATAAAATAGAAGATATCTGAAGGTGAGGAAAACAAATTCAAAATCGATTCGGAAGGAGTACTTCGATTCGAAGGGAGAATTTGGGTTCCGCCAGTACCAAAAGTTAAAGAGGAAATTCTGAGTGAAGTTCACAACTCAAGATATTCGATTCACTCTGGAAGTAAAAAGATGTACCAGGATCATAGACATCGTTTTTGGTGGCCGAATATGAAAAAAGTTGTGGCTGAGTGTGTGGCGAAGTGCTTCACGTGTCAGAAAGTCAAAGCTGAGCATCAAAGGCCAAGCGGATTATTACAACCATTGGAGATACCAGAATGGAAATGGGAACATATCACAATGGATTTTGTAATAGGTCTTCCAGCGACCCAACAGGGTTACAATGCCATTTGGGTGATTATCGATCGATTGACGAAGTCAGCACACTTTTTGTCAATCAAGATTAGATTTACCCTAGATCGATTGGCAAAACTATACGTGAAGGAAATTATGTCAAGACACGGTGTACCTGTGTCCATTGTATCAGACAGAGATTCGCGTTTCACATCTAATTTTTGAAAACGATTACAAGAATGTTTGGGAACTCAGTTAAGAATGAGCACATCACACCATCCTCAACCGACGGACAAAGTGAGAGAACCATCCAAACACTAGAAGATACGCTCAGAGCATATATTATGGATTTCAAGGGAAATTAGGATGACCATCTACCATTGGCAGAATTTGCCTACAATAATAGCTATCACTCGAGTATTGGCATGCCGCCTTACGAAGCGTTATACGACAGAAAATATAGAACTCCGTTATGCTGGGATGAGGTAGGTGAACGTCAGCTATTGGGTCCAAAATTGGTATAGCAGACTGTCGAGATCATCAAAGTGATTCGAGCAAGATTGATAGAAACACAGGATAGACAGAAGAAATATGCTGATCAACATCGACAAAATAGAGAATTTAATGTCGGTAGTTATGTTTTCTTGAAAGTGTCTCCCTGGAAGGGGAAAATTCAGTTTGGTAAGAAGGGAAAATTAAGCCCTAGGTTTATAGAACCTTTTGAAGTGCTTCGACGAGTTGGTGAAGTGGCATACGAGCTAGCTTTACCTCCAGAGTTGGAGTATGTTCATAATATTTTTCATGTTTCAGTGTTGAGGCCATGTAAGCCTGATTATAAACATGTTATAGAATATGAGCCCTTACAGTTTGAGAAAGATTTGTCATATGAGGAAGTCCCTATTCAAATTATTGACAGAAAAGAGGAAATACTGAGGAATAAGGTGATACCTTCTGTTAAGGTAATCTTGAGGAACCACAATGCTGAGGAAGCTACATGGAAACTTGAAAGCGTTATGATGAAGAATTATCCTCAGTTGTTTGCTTGATTTTGTATACCAATTATGGGGACAAAATCTTGTTAAGGAGGGAAGAATGTAACGAATAAATTTTTCGATTCGAGTTGTGATTCTGGGGAAAAAATCCTTTTAAGGAGGGAAGGATGTAACGATCGAGAAATTTGAAATATTTGTTAAATTAAATAAATATTTTAAAATCAATTATTTATTGAGAAAAATAAATAATTGATGAATTGTGGTTAATTAATTTAGTAACCAAATTGATTAATGTTAATTAAATTGAGTAATGATAATTTTATTTGAAGGATTTAATTAAATTAAATCAGTTGCTTAATTAAATTAATTAAATTAAATGAATTGTTTAATTTAAAGGAAATAAATAAATTAAATAAAGTGATGTTTCTAATTTATTAATTAAATTAGATATATAATTATTTGTTATTAATAAATATAATTATAATAGAAATTATTTTAATTACCATTACAAGTTATTTAAATTAATTAAGCTAAAGTTATTTGGTTAACTAGTGTGTGACACATGAAATCATATAATATAATATTAATAAAATAATTTAGTTTGGGAAATAGGTGCTTAATCAAACAAGGCCTTGTAGCCTTTGGCTTGTTTCTAACTGACGCCTTTTTCTTTTTTTTAACTGACGTACGTGGGATTGTGGCCAGTTTATATTTCCTACGCGTCTTATATTTTTCCCTAAGACTAGTTATCAGTGAAGAGCAGAGAGGGTTTGGAGAGAGATAAGAGAGAAAAACACAGAGGAGATTGAGAGTGGGAACTTGAGAGAATTTTTTGTGATTATCAAGTGGAAGAGAAGGGTTGGCTAATTGTTTAGCTAATCAAGGTATAAACTATCCCTATTTTAACTTTTAGTTTTGGTAAATACATATATTCTATGTGATTGAAAATCACGTGAATTGTAGTATATATATATATATATATATATATATATATATATATATATATATATATATATATGTTCAATTAGTTTTGCAAAATCTGTTAATCATCATATATGGTTGATGCTTGTTTGTTAAAATACGTGAATTTGGGTTTATAGGAAGAAAACATATAACAGTGCTTATGTTGTTTGATATGTCTTAGAAAGTACAAAATTTGATGCTCTATATTTGTTATAATCTGTGATTTTTTATTGGATTATGTTAATATGATAAGAAACAAGAACGACGTAGTTCGAATCGTGTCAATTGATTAAGAACCGAATCCGTGGTGATTGAATTCGCTAAAAGTGTCAAAAATAGAGTTTTCATGAGAAAACATGAAATTTAAAGAATTAAATTAGTTAAAGTTGTTGTTAAATTGTTCTATGTTGATGAATATGTTAGCAATCATGTTTATGATAGTCTTATATCAATTGTTTGTGTTAATATTACTGTTTTGTGGGTGAAATTCGTGTTTGTTGGGCTAAAAACAGAACACTGTTGCTGCATTTCTGGTTCTGTCTGTGCACTAGTGCAACTGCGCCAGAGCAGCTGCGCCATACCCTGATCTGAGGCAGTGAAGTCTGCTTATTTACAGGTTATGATTTATGGTCTTATGTTAGTTAAACATGCATGTTAATGATGTTAAGACATAATATAAACTATAATAACAGATTGTAAGGTGTTGTAATGCAAGGTGTAAAGATTTTGTATAATTATTTAAATAAGTTAAAAATGAAACCAAATGTGATGTTTTTAAAGTTAGAGATGAAAGATTAAGTTATGTTAGATCGTAATGAGATTTTAGATTCGTTAAGGATGTTAACCAACGTGGTTAGATGTTAGGTTAAGGTTACGACCTAAATGATGAGTTATACCCATAAAGCTAATATTTATACAACTAATTGTTATTGCGATTCCAATGATATGTGTAGGGTAATTGGAGAATATTTTACACTTGTGTAGCTTACATACCAGGCAAGTTTTAAACCTATCTTTTTACATTGAGCACGTTTCTAATTCTATCTTGTTATTATTGAGCAAGCTTTCTAACGTCATTATTTTATTAATGAATGCAAGTTTATAAACCTTATCTCTTTGTATTGAGCAAGCCTAATCTATCTTGTGTATGTTTGAATAAGCCTATCTTTTATTAATATTTTTTGATAAGGATTTCTCCTTATTGGCACGCAATTAAGTGACAAAACCTCTCCTTGACAGAACTTTCTAGACATTGTCAATATTATAAATAATAATATGAATAACTTTGTCGTCTCAATTATTGATTTAATAATATAAAATATTATGCAGATGATACTGTGACAATAATTGAATCAATAATATGAGAGATATGATGCAGCAATTACTGTAGCAATAATTGAGTATAACCAAGTGACTTCTCATGTAAGCATCAATAATCAATATCGTGTGCTACTATGCAACCACGCGTATTATTGTACTTTTACTACCGGGTAGTTCAACAGTTTTAACGGTAACACTTTCGCCGTTATTTTTATAAAAAGATAATTCTGTCGTTTTCTAACTACGACAATACTTTCGTTGTGGAGTCCACTAATGATTGTGCCGTCGTACAAATATTCCCTATTAAAACGAATATTCCCCAGCCAATCGAATATTATATAACCACTTGCTTACTTTGCAAAATTTATAAATATTACCCACAACTATAACATTATATCAAATCTACACCATAATATTCAAAAATATATTTCGAGAAAATTATTCTTTATTCATAAAAGTTGGGGTCTTACACCCACAACGAAAGTATTGCCGGAGTTAGAAAACGACAGAAATATCTTTTTATAAAAATAACAGCGAAAGTTTTACCGTTAACTGTTGAGTTACCCGGTGGTAAACGTACAGTAATACGCGTGGTTGCATAGTAGCACACGGTATTGATTATTGATGCTTACGTAAGAAGTCACTCAGTTTTATTCAATTATTGCCACAGTAATTGCTGCATAGTATCTCACGTTCTTGGATAATTAATAATGTCTAGAAAGTTCTGTCGAGGAAAGGGGTATTATTGATGCTTACATGAGAAAGTACAATAATACTTTGAGGTATTATTGTTGAACTAATACCGCGTATTATTGTACTTTTACTACCGGGTATTATTGATGCCACAGTAATCAAAATTGTTTTTTTTTGAGGTAAGTGGTATTATTTATTTCTTTTTCGCTTACGATATTATTTTTTGTATTCGTAAGACATTTTATTTCGTTCAATATTCGTAAGAAATATTATCTTTGTTTAATATTCGTAAGGAATATTATCTTCGTTCAATGTTCGTAAGGAATATTATTTTTGTTCAACAGTTGTAAGAGATGTTATTTTTGTTCAATATTCGTATGAAATAATATTTTCTTCCATACTCTGTAGTATCTAAGTAATATTATTTCATTTCAGATTTCGAATTCTACACTCATTTTGTTAAGATATGGCTTCTATACTCCTTAAAATTAGTAGAATATCCTTGAAATTTGTGTTTCATCTAGTATCGTTCACAAGGAAATTTTTATGAGCATTCTTGTCAAATTTTAAGTTTTTTGTGCTAGAGTACTATTCATGGGGTACTATTCACTCGGATACTATTCACCAGGGGTACTATTTATGATAAAAATTGATTTCTTTTCTGTCCAAATCATTTTTGATAAAATATTATTCTTAAATTTTACTCCACAAAGCAGTATCGTGTTGATAATTTGGATATTTTTAAATTCTGTATAAATTTAAAGTCTTTAATATTTATCCTTGATTTCATTTGATTAATGCTTATATCATTGTCATTAGCTTCATGCTTATATTGTGATAAAAGTCATCTTTGGCCCGTAGTGCATAGATGGACTGTTGATTGGTATGATTGTGACCAGGAATTATTTGGTATAATCATGACCTGTAATGTTACAAGTGATGTGTATTATTTATTGAGCTAAGTCTCAGCGACAGTTGTTGGTATGATCATGACCATGCGTTCTCTTCGGCCAAAGGAGCAAAGATGAATTGTTGTTTGGTATGTTCATGACCATTGATGAAAACACGAATATCCTTGGCCCGTAGTGCATGGATAATTCGTGGCCGTGATACTAATGAATATCCTTGACCCGTAGTGCATGGATAATTCAGTGATGTGAATTATTTATTAAGCTGAGTCTCAGCGATAAAATTGATGATAACTTTTTAAATCATAGAAGATAGTAGATATCATGCTCTATTTGACTCTTCTAATGGATTATTATTTCTGTTGTAGTTGTTGATCTAAAACTTGTTGTCTATTGTATTCTATCAGTTGTTATACTGTTGAAGGCTAACGATAATTTATTCTGCATTATCTTAGTCATAATATTTCTTATTGGACTAGTTGAGCTCACCCTTTTTCTTTCATTGTTCTCTTCAGGAAATGAGAATATAGCTGAGACTAGTCGAGAAATGGATTGACGGTCCAGATGGTTATTTTAATAGTCCTCACTATTCTATGAAATAGTGTGATAATAATTATAATGAGATTGAATTTGAGTTTGGATATTGTCTATAAGACAATATTCGTGTTAAAACTCAGCTATTGTGTTGTCGTATTTTGCACGACAGTTGTATTAAATACATTTATATTTAAGTTATGTACCATGTATTTGGCGACTCTGAATGGGTGATGTATACCTATTTTTGGGGCATCACACTGTATGTGTGGTTAATGTCACACCTGAGACCGATTGGCACCTTCCGACGCCATGGGTATTTCTTTTCCCATGAGATAGCCATGTCTTACTCCTTTCAGTTGGCGGAGTGTATAGACGGTGCATTTTGGTCAGTGTTCTTAGTAGGGATCGAGGATTCATTAGATATTTTGCTGTGTTTAGGGCTTAGTTCTCCCTACAGCTTCATTACTCATGCATCTAGCATGGATTATCTCCCTATGGCTAGTTTAAGGGGCATGACCACTTATCACCCACTGGTTGTGATGGTACAGTTCGACCAGTTTCAGGATGTTCATCCTTTTGAGGGGACATTGGGTCAGTGTTTGTCTTCTCGACATTTGTCAGCAGAGGATAGATTCAGGGTGTATGCATGTTGGGCCCAGCGTGAGAGGACTGAGTTTACTATTAGCCATCTAGGTCATTATACAGAGTATTCTGCATAGATGGAGGAAGAGATTACATCAGTTGGGGTTATATCCACCAAGCCGGTGATTGATTTTGATAGTGGGGAGCCCATGGAGGACACTGATTCTCCCACTGAGGAGGAGCTATTTGATGGGTTAACAGCAGCTCTGATTGATTCTCCCAGTATGACTGCTACTATGACCTCGCATTCTGCAGAGTATTTAGAGTAGAGTCTGCATCTGATGCCATTTGAGAGAGATCATGCTAGGGCCTTGATGTTAACCGCTCTTGCTGGGAGACATGCCGCTCTAGTAGAGAGAGATGATGCCTTAGCTCATAGAGATACCGCTGTTGCTGAGCGAGATGAGGCTAGATCATCTAGAGATGCAGTGGTTGTTCAGCGGGATGGCGCTATATCTCCCCGAGATGTCGCAATTACAGATTGTACTGCATTGAGGTCCCATACTACTGATATAATTGCAGAGATGAGCACGTTCATTGATGAACATAGTGTCACCATGCATATGGCTGTGGATCTCTTGGCTCGTGTTGATACCATAGGGAAGGAGCTTACAGAGTTACCCCCTTCTTCTGAGAGGGATGCCATGTTGGATTTGATAGCGCGCATATACACTGATTTATAGATGGGCTTGGATTTTCCTGCACAGACTAGCTTAACCATTTTTGTCATATACAGTACACATTGTATATATCAAACAGTATTATATATGGTAGGGAAATGTATTTTGATTCACTTCCCTTTTAGTTATGCCTTGTTACTTACTTGATATTTGCATGTTTCTCTAAGGCTTGTGATCTTGATATATTCTGAACTCCCCTTGATGGATGGACATTGAGATGTCTCAGGATCATTCAGAATGGATCGTGAATCTGTGTGTATTCCCTACCTTTTTGGTGTCTTGGGACTGGCTTCTGTATGTGGCTGTGGAGAGGAGTGTGGCTTTTCTCTCTGAGGTTGACCGCCCCACAGATGGTCACCGGTACTCCTTTGTATTGGGGAGCCCAAGTAGTTCCATCTCTTATGGATTGGTGTTTCTCTTTGAGGACTCAACCGCAGCTTAGATGGCCGTCGGTCCTCCCATTGGCATGAGGAGACCAGGTAGTTCCATCCCTTTGGTCTAAGCCGATGAAGAATGGTTTGAAGGATGATCCCAGTACCATTGATAAGTTTTTTGTGTTTTGGTAGGGGGTGAGACCGAGCCATGAATGGTTGCCTACGTACTCCCATTAATGAGGGGAGATCAGGTTTGCGTAGTTCGAACTTGGCATAAAGGTTCAAAGTTGTATATGGTGAAAAGGGTGTATATGGTGAAAAGTTCGAACTCTGCCTACGTACTCCCGTGTATTGGGGAGATCAGGTATGCGCAGTTCGCCCTATGTACAGGACAGACTATAGATGAAAAGTTTGATCCCTGGTGGGACAAACTGAAAGTGTGAAATATTTAATCCCTAGTGGGACAAAACTGAAAGTGTGAAAGGTTTTGAAAACCTTAGTTAAGTGATGGATCTAATGATCCAAAACCAGGCTGCTGGTTGGAAGGTGTGTTTGTCCCTGATGGGGCAAACTGATGTAAAAAAGGTTATATGTAGTGAAAAAGGTTTTGAAAACCTGAATTGACCGGGGATCTGGTGATCCAAACCCAGGATACTAGTTTGCTGCTAACTTCAGACATAGTACCATTTCACGGTGTCCGAGTTAATGAGTTGCAGAAATTCATCGCCATCCATCTCCTGTAATTTGAGAGCTCCTCCTGTCAATACCACCTTGACAACAAACGGACCTTCCCAGTTTGGGGCGAATTTTCTTTTGGATTGATCTTGGTTTTCAAGAATTTTCTTTAAGACCACGTCATGCTCCTTGAATTGCCGTAGTCAGACTTTTCTGTTGTAGGATCTAACAATCCTCTGTTGGTATAATTGACCTTGGAAGATGGCTGCGACCTGCCTTTCATCTATTAGAGACAATTAGTGGTACCTATCTTGTAACCATTGGTCTTCATCTAGTTGAGCATCTATCAATACTCTGAGGGATTCCATTTCCACTTCTATGGGGAGCACTGCTTCCATTCCATATGTTAATGAGTACGGGGTTGCCCTAGTGGAAGTTCTCATTGATGTTCTGTAAGCTAACAAGTCAGGCCATCATTTGTGATTGGCAGACATATTTTGCATGATCTTTTTGATATTCTTATTAGCCGCTTCAACAACACCATTTATCTTTGGATGACAGATGATGGAGTTAAGATGTTTGATGTGGAATTTACTGCATAACTCCTCCATCATTTGGTTGTTGAGGTTTTTAGCATTGTCGGACACAATCACCTCTGGTTGTCCATATCGACAAATGACATTATTTCTGATGAAACCAATGATAACTTCTTTAGTAACCTTGGGGGAAGAGGCTGCTTCTACCCACTTGATGAGGTAGTCGATCATGGTGAAGATAAATCGATTCCCATAACTGGCTTTGGGCTCGATGGGCCCGATCTCGTCCATTCGCCACATTGAGAAGGGCCAGGGCGAACTCATATTGTGGAGCTCTCTTGGAGGGGCATGGATAGCATTCCCATGAATTTGGCATTGGTAACATCTCTTGACGTGATCATCACAGTCAGCCTTAAGAGAAAGCCAGTAATGCCATGTTCTTAAGATTTTCTTGACAAGTAGAGGACCACTCATGTGTGGGCCGCATACTCCACCATGGATTTCATCCATGAGCCTCTGAGATTGGTCTTTGTCTAGACATCTGAGAAGACTTAGTCATGTATCTCTTTTATAGAGTGTATCTCCGCTCAGGTAAAATTTCATAGCCATTCGACGAATCCGCTTTCTTTCAGCCTGACTTGCCTCAGCGGGTGTAGATCCATTTCGTAGATATTCCTTGATGTGTTGATACCAAGGGTGTTGGATGGGAGGCAGCTCATCCGATACTTCTCCAATGTAATTCACATAGGTTGGAGCCTTTTGCAGGGCAAATGTGATATTTGGTGTGTCTTCCTTATCAAGTATGTTGATTAAGGAGGCCAAAGTTGCTAGTGCATCCGCAAAGTCATTCCTATTCTAAGGAATGTGGAGGAAGGATATTTCTTCAAACTTCGAAGCCATCTGTATAACCTGCCGATGGTAAGGCAACAAATGTAGCTCTTTGGTGTGATAAATCCCAATTTGAAATCTCGAAAGACAGATAACCGTCTGATGCCCATTGATTGGGCTAGTTTCAACCCCATGATACAGCCTTCATGCTCAGTTGTGTTGTTGGTGCTGGCAAACTATAATTTGATGGCGACGGGATACTGCTCCAGCTCTAGAACCTTCCATGTTTACAGCTCCATCAAAATACATCTTCCATAGTTGGTGTGTATCGTCCTAACGGTGTTGTTAAACTGTCATTACCCCTTTATCGGGAAAGTATGTTTCCAAAGGTTTGAAATCCCCTGTAGGTGCGATGACAAGTTGATTCGCAATTCCTTAACCTTTGATAGATTTTTGAGACACGTAGACAATGTTAAATTGCTGTAGGATCAACTACCATTTAGACAGTCGACAATTCAACATGGGTTTGTTGAACACATACTTGAGAGGATCCACACGGGATATGAGATTGGTTGTGTAACCATGGAGATAATGCTGTAATCTCATGGAAGCTCATTCTAAAGCACAATAAGTTTTCTCAATCAGAGTGTACACTGCTACTGAATCTTTTGCTGAGGTAATAGATAGCTCTTTCTGGCCTCTATCATCTTTCTGTCCCAGCATGCAGTCCATGGCATTGTCATTGATTGACAGGTACATGAACAGGGGAACACCATCCCTAGGAGGTACCATAACAGGAGCTTTGATTAGCTGCTCTTTGATTGTAAGGAAGGCTTTCTGACACTCATCATTCCATTTCATGGAGGAGTTCTTCCTTATCAACTTGAAGATAGGCTCACAGGTTGCTGTGTTGGGAGATGAATCGGCTGATGAAGTTGATTCTTCCAAAAAATCCTCGTATTTCCTTCTCTGTCTAAGGTATGGGCATTTCCATGATAGCCTAGATTTTTGTAGGATCCAACTCAATCCCTTTGTGGCTCACTAGGAATCCTAGTAACCTGCCTGATTTAACACCAAAGGTACACTTTGTCGGGTTCAACTTCAA
Organism: Panax notoginseng; assembly: GCA_016801055.1. Taxonomy (NCBI): domain Eukaryota; kingdom Viridiplantae; phylum Streptophyta; class Magnoliopsida; order Apiales; family Araliaceae; genus Panax; species Panax notoginseng. The sequence goes on along the minus strand of CM029023.1, from coordinate 62,367,039 downwards.
GTTGTACTTATGAAACCTATTGAAGAGCTTTTTGAGATGATCTAGGTGGTCTTCCTCCCTTCGGGACTTGACAATGATGTCATCCACATAGATTTCTATCTTTTTGTACATTAGATCATGGAAAAGAGCCATCATGGCTCACTGATAGATAGCTCCGGCATTGATGAGGACGAATGACAACCGTCTATGGCAAAAGGTTCCCCAAGGAGTGATGAATGCAGTTTTCTCACGATCCTCTTTAGCAACCATGATTTGATGATACCCCGCAAAGCAGTCATCAAAGGAGTAAATGTCATACTGAGCTGTATTGTCAATGCGTATGTGAATGAATGGCACGTTAAAGCTATCTTTGAGACAAGCTTTATTTAGATCCATGTAATCCACGCAAACTCGCACCTTTCCTCCAAGTTTAGGCACGGGGACTATGTTGGATAGCCACTCAAGGTACGTTGACACCATGATGATGTTGGCTTGAAATTATTTCACAATTTCTTCTTTAACTTTTAAACTCCACTCAAGTTTTAATCGCCTAAGTTTCTGGCTGGTTGGTTTGAATCCCTCTTTGATGGGGAGGTGATGAATGATAATGTCAGTGGACAAACTGACCATGTCTTCATGAGACCATGCAATTATATCTTGGAATTTGGTCAATAGAGTAACCATGTCATTCCTTTGGCTTGGAGTAAGGTCCATACCAATCTGGATTTGTTTGGGGTTTTCTGAGGTTTCGAGGTTGAAAGAGGTGGTATGATCAAGGTTTGGCCTTGGTTTATCTTCGACCCATTCTTTGATCTCCTGAGGTATCTCATAGTCCTCTTGTTCAATCTCCATCAAGTATGAGTCCAACTTTACATCAAAGTTACAGTCCTTGTAAAGAATAGACATCTCGTTAGCAAGTTTAGGCACATCTAACTTTAGAGTCCTGAAACAAAATGCTTTCACTTAATATATGAAACTGTTCAATCATACAAGGTGTTAACATAAAATGACAAAAACAACTGTTAATACTGTACACCAAAAGTAAACAGTTATTGTTATCTACAAGACAGAGGGAGTTTCTACCCTTTTTACCCTTATAGACAAATGCAAGGAGTGCTGCTCCAATTGCCCAGGGTGAAGTCCTGGTGGATAGCAGTGATAAAGGGGATGTTGTCGTCTTCCTTCTCTTGAATGATGACCATGATGTCTGGACAATCATTATCTGGGATGTCTCTATTCATACCCTCCGTATGGACTAGGATGCAAATGTTTGATAGATATCTAGTAATCTCTTGTTTACGCCTTTGATTCCTTTCTTCCACCTCTGGGCCTGGAATCAAGACTTCCTTTCCTTTGACTGGTATCAGCTTAGGAAATAACATAGCTACCACATGGGCAGGAACCTTTAATGAAGGCCGTACAGGCTTCGCCTTTGTAGGTTCAGGCAATTTCCTTAAAAATGAAGGAACTTGTTTATGCTTGTGAGGGTTCCTATAACTGGACCCAGGAGAATAGCCTAGTCCGGATGTCCATGTCTGACTAGGAACTTGAATTGGGCATTTGATTCCTTGATGATCCTTTCCTAACCCTTGTCCAGGTTGAAAACCCAAGGATATCATCTCTTGACTTGCCGACATTACCTCGGCAGAAACTCTGGGTATCAGAGGTGGCGCCCCAATGGGTTGATAGTGAGTGTTGCTCACCTCAAAGGCCTGGAAGCTGACAGGTTCAACTTCTGCATTGAAACTGATGAGTGGTATGTCACTTTGTACAGGACATTCTGGCTTAGCATTAACAGTGACCAGGCTACTTTTAATAATGTATTTGAGCTGCTGATGAAGGGTGGACGGGACGGCTCTAGCCATATGAATCCACGGTCTTCCCAAAAGTAGATTGTATCCGGTAGTGATCTTAAGCACTTGAAAGGACACACAGAATGTATGTGGGACAATCTCCACAGGTAGTTTAATCTCTCCGACAACATTTCGTCGGGATCCATCAAAAGCTTTGATAATTGTATGGCTGCTGATAAGTAGGTTTTATACCTACTTATCCGGTATCTTTTGCTTGAATTAGTTGCTTATATTCATGTGTCTTAGTTACTTTTCATGCATTTTATGTTCATTTTGTAGGTTATACGTTTGGAAGCGGTTTGAGCGATTATTGGTAAAGAAAAGCAAGGAAAATGCAAATAAAAGCAATGTTTGGGCTTTCATGTTCATTTCAAGGTCTTGGTTTGGAACTTGGACTACATTGTAGAGCTTCTTCTTAGCTTTTCGGAATATCTTGAATCATTCCAATCGGAGTTCGGATGCAAGAGTTATGACATGTGTACCAACGGACGTCGAACGTCGCTATTTTGGATGGTCATTTGCACAGCAGTCACTTCCAGCCCAATATCTACCTTCGTCTGTTTGTTATTTCTGAAATCTTAAAGAATGAAAGTTGTAGATCTCGTCGATATCTTCGATTTGGTATATGGCAGGCCTCGTAATTCTTCCTGGATCAAAAGTTATGGCCGTTTTCCCAAGGGACGTCAGAGTAGAAAATTTTCCGTCACAAAACCGCCGCCGGGGTGGGCATCCAAGTCACAAGTCAGTACCATAGCCCGCCGGGGCGGGCCCAACATAGCTAAAAACCCCCGCCGGGGCGAGGGTAGCCCAGAAAAAGTGCGGAATTCACAAATTTTGTCCAATTCGAGTCCGAAAAGGATTATTTCGATCCAATTTGCACTAGGACTTCTAAGAGAACTTCCAAGAGGACTTTAAGAAATATGAAGAGACTTATATAAGGATGAGAATCACAAGGATTAAAAAAAGGAGAGACTAGATAGAGGATTCAATTAGATTAGATTAGAGTAAATTAGATCAAAATCATAGTTCTAAATAGTTTTGGAGATTGAAGCGACTTGGAGACCATTGAAGATCAAGAGCAGGAGCTTGAGGAAGATGGAGATCTACTGACAACAGATTTATTCTTTACTCTACTCTTATTTTTATCTTTCAATGTGTATTCAATTGTGGATTCTTAGTTTTAATTCAATAATCATGAACTAATTCTTTGTTTGAGATTACAATGGATCTTATTGTGTAGTTTGTTTTAATATGCTTCGTTATCAATTATTATGTTCTATTGTGAGAATTGTCTATTGTGATTTGAACTTAATTGTTTAATTGATTGGCCATCAATTACCGTGATAATCTATATGAACTCGAGAGATGAAGTATTGATTTAGATCTTATCATAATAGCATGTGTCATAAATTATGTCGATAGCATATTTGTGATTATTGTTAAGGTAGAGATACGCTTGGCATCGCATGTAATCGGATAGAGAACTTATTCTTCAACCTTCTTCAATTGTAATTCACATAGAGATATAGTGGGTTAGTTGATTAAGGTGTTTAACGGATTTCTATCTTAATTGTGGATTGACGTTAATATGGGTATTATGCATCGAGAGGTGGTTTTATCTGCTTTAGTGTTCTTGATTAACAATTCAGTATAGAAAATAATTGATACGAAGTGTGTTAACTTAAATGAAGCGATAAGTGAAGTTGTGATCTTAAATCTCCGTTATCTTAATTTAACTAGTGGTAATTAGAATTAGTTTACTTATAAATTGAAATTAATTCGTTTAAATAAGAATGAGTTGGTTACGGGTTAGTACTTGGTGATTTTCTATTAAATAATTCTCTGTGGGAACGATACTCTACTTATCACTTTATTACTTGTTGACCACGTACACTTGCGTGTTTTGTGCGTATTGATTTTACCCAACAAGTTTTTGGCGCCGTTGCCAGGGAATTAATTTAATAATTATTTAACAATATTAATTTCAATCAAATTAGTCTTAATTTAAACATTTTTATTTTTATTTTTTTTCTCTTCTTATATTTCTCTCATTTTAGGTACCATGGATGACTTTGAGTATCAACGACCATACACGAACGTGACTCAACCAAGGGGAGCGACGATTGACATACTCGCGACAATTTTTGCATTGTCAGCAAAGTTTGACGAACTTTCGAGGAATTTGGACGTTGTTGCAGCCCAAAGGAGTTAAAGATTTACAGTTATTTGTGACTATTGCGCTGGCAATCACCCGAGTAATCAATGCACCATCAATCTTGGGCCGGTACAGTATGGAGGTAACTACCTCAATCAGTATGCATATGATAATTATGATCAAGTTTGGGGGTATCACCCGGATTCTTCATGGAGCTACAACTATCAAGACCAATACTCTATTCCAGATCCATTATACACACCGGAATTTTCATGTCCACCTCCAGTGTCACATGAGACATATAATTCAAGGTTTGACGAATCGTTTTCCAAGTACGTAGCAGCAACTGAGGAGAAGATAAGTAATCAAGCGAGGTCAATTCAAAATCTTCAAAATATAGTAGATCAATTGACCAAAGCCGTAAGCAACCTTCCTCAAAATAATTGGTGTTATGACGAGGATTCCGAGATTGATGCAGTGCCCGAGCCAAATCTGCGACTGGATGAGCCACAAGATATCGAAAGTGTGGAGACAATTGGGTATAATGAAATAGAGATCGACGAATATTTAACTTTGAGTACCAACGAAGATGAACCGATTTCATTAGTGTCACATGTACCTTCTCCGCCAAAGTTCAAGAATCCGGTTAGATTTGCAAAATCATGCCCACTTGGTAGTCATGTCGTCGGCGAATCTCTTGATGACATAAGAATGAGTACAATTTTCAATCCATGGTGGGACGAGAAAGAGAAGATAGACGAAGAGCCCATTGTGTTTGACACATTTCCATGCCCAAATATGATCACAAACACAATGGAGATAACACCTAGCTATTTTCCCTTCTTCATGGAGATCATACCAAATCAGAGCATGCTAGGTGACTTGGAAGCGATGGCTATCACAAATGGGAACCTACCAAAAGCTATATTATTTCCGATGGATGGAGGGTTCCTCAATTACCGAAGAGGAATTGGATAGCGTTGACCAGACAGAGTAAGGCTGAAAGACTATAATTCAAGCGCTAACTGGGAGGCAACCCAGGAATTTTTTATTTATTTATTTATATGTTTTCCTAGTTTATTTAGTAGATAGGAATCCAAGTATTATTCTAATCCTTGTTGTCTCTCTTCATTGCAGGTATTTGAGGTTCAATGGATAGGAAAATGATCGTCGCCGCCAACGCCACCATCACCACAAGCTTAAATGATTACAGGGAAGTCTTCGTCCACTTTATTGCTTTATTTTACAATTAGGACATTGTAATTGTTAAGTTTGGGGGAGTTAAATAAATTAGGGTTATTTATGTTTGCATTCATGTAGTGTAATTGCATAATAGTTTGCATAGTAGACCAGTTGCATAATAGTTTTTATTGATAACCAATAATAAAAAAAACAATAAAAATTGTTGTTAATAGTTAGTTTGCATATGTCCAATGGTGTCGCATTCTACAGGTTATTCTGGCAAATGATGAGATTGTGAACAAGTTAACTAATATAGTATGGATTATTAGAACTGTGATATAATTACTGTTATGAATCGATTCTTGGACTTGTTTGAAACTGTTATAAAAAGGGTAGCACTAATAACATCTTTGTTGACCGGTTAGTTCAAATTGATACATAAAGGGTTTCTAAAGGATAGTGCTAGCGTGAACCAGAAAATGAGAAGGATAGACAGTGAATGCTTAAATTAGGCAAGAACCTAAGTTTGGGGGAATATATGTGGGATATATAAGCTTTGAAAAAAAAAAAGAAAAAAAAAAGAATGTAATATGTTGAGTCTTGTGGTGGGTTGAGGTGAAGCACGCCCCATAAACACAAGCGTGAGATGGAGCGTAAAACGCACTCACCAACAATCTATGGAAAAAAGAAAAAGATAAGAATAAAACGGGAAAAGTGCAAAAAGCCCCCGTATGAAAAAAAAAAGAAAAAGAAAAAGAAAGTATAAGTATCCTGCATGTACCCTTGAATTTGGTTAAGTTTAATTTTAGTTGAATCGTGCCTATCTTTGAGATTTTTAAGTTTGTGCCGTATAATTTCTTCTAAGAAGTTGTTTATGTATTGAATTTGGGTCCGTATCAGTTATCTTTGATGTTGATCACACACGCACGCTATACCAGTGATAATCGTTCAAGAATTAAGAATTAATATGTAAGCGTGGATTGGTTTTGATAATTTGTATTGTAAAGTTGCTTGTTTTTTCTAAGGCCGATATGATAAATCAGTTTAGGCGATGTTGTTGGATTTTATTTTAGGCATTTAGATTGTTATTGCATTTCGTTGCATTGCATTGCATTATGTTGTGTTGCTTGAGGACAAGCAACGGTTTAAGTTTGGGGGTATTTGATAAGTAGGTTTTATACCTACTTATCCGGTATCTTTTGCTTGAATTAGTTGCTTATATTCATGTGTCTTAGTTACTTTTCATGTATTTTATGTTCATTTTGTAGGTTATACGTTTGGAAGCGGTTTGAGCAATTATTGGTAAAGAAAAGCAAGGAAAACGCAAATAAAAGCAATGTTTGGGCTTTCATGTTCATTTCAAGTTCTTGGTTTGGAACTTGGACTACATTGTAGAGCTTCTTCTTAGCTTTTCGGAACATCTTGAATCATTCCAATCGGAGTTCGGATGCAAGAGTTATGACATGTGTACCAACGGACGTCGAACGTCGCTATTTTGGATGGTCATTTGCACATCAGTCACTTCCAGCCCAATATCTACCTTCGTCTGTTTGTTATTTCTTAAATCTTAAAGAATGAAAGTTGTAGATCTCGTCGATATCTTCGATTTGGTATATGGCAGGCCTCGTAATTCTTCCTGGATCAAAAGTTATGGCCGTTTTCCCAAGGGACGTCAGAGTAGAAAATTTTCCGTCACAAAACCGCCGCCGGGGTGGGCATCCAAGTCACAAGGCAGTACCATAGCCCGCCGGGGCGGGCCCAACATAGCTAAAAACCCCCGCCGGGGCGAGGGTAGCCCAGAAAAAGTGCGGAATTCACAAATTTTGTCCAATTTGAGTCCGAAAAGGATTATTTCGATCCAATTTGCACTAGGACTTCTAAGAGAACTTCCAAGAGGACTTTAAGAAATATGAAGAGACTTATATAAGGATGAGAATCACAAGGATTAAAAAAAGGAGAGACTAGATAGAGGATTCAATTAGATTAGATTAGAGTAAATTAGATCAAAATCACAGTTCTAAATAGTTTTGGAGATTGAAGCGACTTGGAGACCATTGAAGATCAAGAGCAGGAGCTTGAGGAAGATGGAGATCTACTGACAACAGATTTATTCTTTACTCTACTCTTATTTTTATCTTTCAATGTGTATTCAATTGTGGATTCTTAGTTTTAATTCAATAATCATGAACTAATTCTTTGTTTGAGATTACAATGGATCTTATTGTGTAGTTTGTTTTAATATGCTTCGTTATCAATTATTATGTTCTATTGTGAGAATTGTCTATTGTGATTTGAACTTAATTGTTTAATTGATTGGCCATCAATTACCGTGATAATCTATATGAACTCGAGAGATGAAGTATTGATTTAGATCTTATCATAATAGCATGTGTCATAAATTATGTCGATAGCATATTTGTGATTATTGTTAAGGTAGAGATACGCTTGGCATCGCATGTAATCGGATAGAGAACTTATTCTTCAACCTTCTTCAATTGTAATTCACATAGAGATATAGTGGGTTAGTTGATTAAGGTGTTTAACGGATTTCTATCTTAATTGTGGATTGACGTTAATATGAGTATTATGCATCGAGAGGTGGTTTTATCTGCTTTAGTGTTCTTGATTAACAATTCAGTATAGAAAATAATTGATACGAAGTGAGTTAACTTAAATGAAGCGATAAGTGAAGTTGTGATCTTAAATCTCCGTTATCTTAATTTAACTAGTGGTAATTAGAATTAGTTTACTTATAAATTGAAATTAATTCATTTAAATAAGATTGAGTTGGTTACGGGTTAGTACTTGGTGATTTTCTATTAAATAATTGTCTGTGGGAACGATACTCTACTCATCACTTTATTACTTGTTGACCACGTACACTTGCGTGTTTTGTGCGTATTGATTTTACCCAACAGCTGCTTCGGATCCTGTTGAGATTGATATTCATTTTCTTCAAGGTGGCGTAAGGTCAGATGTTTAAGGATGATCCTCCATTTATTAGAACTCCTCCCACCACATATCCGGAGGATATAACCACTATGTGCAATAGTTTGCAATGACTCATCCCTTCGGGATGTATGTCATCATCGGTGAAGGATATCACATTACCGTTGAAGATGTGATCAACTAGATGATGGAACTTTTCAACATCCACTAATTTTGTCAAGTGGGCTTCTTCTAAGACTCTCAATAAGACCTTTATGTGATCTTCTGAAGAGAAAACCAAGTCCATAATAGAAATCTGTTGTGGAGCTTCTTTCAAGCTTAAAACCACCTTGGCTTCATTGTGTCCCATAGTACGGAGGAATTTTTCAATCTTCTTCATGGGCACTTTCCCTTTAGGTCTGATGATAGGCTTCATCACCCGTTGAGGAAGATAGAGTGGACTTTCTTTCGATATTGCAGCAGTTGTATTGGATGTGGATCCTTCAGCCTCTCTATAATTCCATGGCACTTTCTGTAGGCTGACAACATGATATTGTGGCCTAAAAGGCAATATGATTGGCTTTGGTGCAGCCACTTTCAAAGGGTTTTCAACACCTTTGAGTTGAATTGGTTGTATTGTAAGTGGTGTGGCAGCCAAGTCTCCCTCAGAGAATATAACTGCTACGACTTCCTTCCATCTTATAGGAAATGTGTCCCCACTCTCAAGTAATACAGCACATTGTCTACCATTTACATGTCACCGCTGTCAATGATGTTCTGAATAAGATGGCGGAGTGCCCAACATTATTCAATGATGTGACCGCGAGAGTGGGAGTGGTATTGACATACTCTATTGGCATCAAACTGATTTAAACGTGGGTTGACTGGAGGTAGCAGTTCTGTGATTATTCCCTCATTAATCAGCATCTGCAATATATCTTCCATTGGTTAGCCTAAATAGGTGAATTCCCTTTTGTTGGCGAAATCCGGCGGGCTTTAGCTTTTTCTCTTTTTGCAATCTTATCCTCCAGTGTTTCACTTTCTGGAGAAAGTGGTAGAGTACTTGTAATAAGAGAAAGGAAGCTAGCATGCTCCTAATTGAATAATTGACGTGTGACTCGGTGTTGATGAACCACCCGTTCTGCCAATTGATTGACTTGCTCGCTAAGAGCCTTCATTTTTCGTTCCATCATAAATTGGAACTGTGCATAATCCCATTTATCAGCACTATCCTTGCTGGTTTGGGATGATCCACCCACATACTTGAGGTACTTAGAGGTCTCTCCATTGCCTCTGTTGATCATATTAACCTCCTCTTCCTTGTGTTGAGGGAGAGGGTTGTCTTGAACATGGGGTTGGTCAGATTTGGTCACCATGATCTCACTATTTACAATTAAATCCTGGATCTTATGCTTAAGGGCCCAACAATCCTGCATGTCATGGCCTGGAGCTCCAGCATGGTAAGCACATGTCTTGCTTGCATTGAAACCCTTTCCACTCGGGTTGGCTAGTGAAAGGAGATGGGTAATTTTCTTCTGAGCTGTCATAAGTTTGAGAATGTTTTCGAGTGAGTCCCCTCAGGGTGTGAACACTCGAGTACGTCTGTCTTCTCCACTCTTTGGCAATGGAGGGTTTGAAGACTGTGCTTCGAAAGGGGAATAGTTTCTCCTCTGAATAGGCATATTTTGATTACCTTTTTGTCCTTGTAGTATCAAGGAAACATCCTCCTCTTTCTTCTTATGGACCCTTCGAGGGTTGTTTCCATAACTTCTAGACTGGATGTGCTCAGCTACGGCTTTTAAAGTAGTGAGGTCTTGAATCTTCCATGATTTCAATCTCATTTCAGCCATTTCTCCGTGTTTGATCATTTCAGAGAATGGCTTGCCTATGCCAGCTAAGACCCTCTCGTAAAAGGGAGCTTCTTGAATGTCTATGAAGGTCATTACCATTTCAGACTCGATCATAGACGGGATAACTTGAGCAGCCAGATGCCTCCATCTTTGGGCATACTCTCTGAATGACTCATTGACTTGTTTCTTGACCTTGGTAATTTGATACCGGTCTGGAGCCATCTGAGTTTGAAAACTGTATTGACTGAGGAAAGCATGGGCTAACTCTTCCCAGCTATAAATCTTTGAGTTGTCTAATCTGGTGTACCATGCTCTGGCTTCTCCAGTCAGACTTTTTTGAAATAGCTACATTCTGAGCTTTTCATCCTCGGCATAAGATTCGAGCTCTCCAATGATTACCTTTAAGTGAGTGTAAGGATCTCCTAGTCCATTATATTTCTCAAAATCAGGAGTCTTGAATTTTTTCGGATAATGAACCCTGGGAAGATACAAAGGTTTGAATATGAAACACTCCCGTGTGCTCTAATCCCTTTGATGGACCGAATGGTCTCTTCCATTTATAGATCTTTCTTTCGAATATCATCAGTGTCATGATCTTCTTTAAGATCGGTGATTTCAGGGGTTCTGTTGGTTTTATCAGACTGAGAATTAGGTGCTGGAACTTCTTTGTCCGGATCTTGAGTTCCTCCATGTACAGAGGATTCTGTGTGGATGGGTATTTGTGGACCCTGAGTTGATTTATGTAGTTCTTTGAGCAGAACAGCCAACTCTGTAATTTGATTGCTTAATCCTTCGAACTCCTCGCGAGAGACAGGAGTAGGATTAAACTGGCCAGATGTAGCCATGCTTGGCTGTAGGCTTAGTGCCTTTTTGGACTTTGAACGGGTAATAGGACCAATTGTTTCCCTACAAAAAGACTTAAGTAGTTTAGTCTTGAGGGAAAGTAGAAATGTTACATGCTATGTGATGTGTCCATTTTTAGGAGTATTATCCTGCAAAATGGATGTCAATTGTTTTAATGACAGGATAACATGATAGATTTTGATATAAAAAGGGAATGCATGTACACATATTCCTTTATATTTTCCATTACATTGAGATTGACATGGAAATGAAATTACATGTAACTGAAATTACATGTAATTGAAATGGAAAGGTATGAAGAGACTTCCCTCCACGTTTAGTTTATAAGAGGCTGACCTATCTTAGGCTACTCTCGCAGCTTTTTAGCATGAAGGTTCCCAGATCATCGCAATTTACTCGACAGGAAGTTAATCTGGTCTTTCAACTGGAGCGAATCTGGGTGGTGCCTTTCCTGAGCCTCGTTGGAATTAGTCTCCCTACGAGTCTAGTAATCAAACACCGACAAGATAGCCTCCTACTGGAGGGACCACAGAACATACATTCACATACATCGCGTCTCACTGTATGGAAATGATGACATGTGTGAAGCATTAATATCACATGCAGATATAGTGCAAAGCACTAAGTGTAGTAAGTAAATGCATTAGTACACATTCATTCAAATGTAAATGCAACATCCATACACAAGCAGATAAAAAATTTGAAAAGTTTTTAATAGCGGCTTAAGCCCTTTTACTGGATGTCCCCAGCAGAGTCGCCATCTGTCGACGTCGGGATTTTTATTTGTCCCTTTCTATTCTTGTCTCTTGGTGTTCTCATGTTAGGTGAGATTTGTTTGAAGAAATAAGTTTGAAAAGGTCCGACATGTATATGTTGACGATTTGACTGTAAGAGTCGCCAGTTGGTATTTTTAAATGGTTGCACCAACTCAACTGAGAAAAGGTTTGCACAAAGACCTAGTGATGTCACATTACTTAATTATTTTGTGAAACCGAGATTCGTTAGGGTCCGGGGGCTTAATTAAGTAGATGGAAGGTGTTAGACACCCCCCGACTTCCGTGGTGACACAGTTATCGCCACTTTTTAGTTTAAACTTTTATCTGAATGTGTGTGTGTAAGTCAATGTGCAATTATCTGGAAGTAGTGATATGCCTCGCTTGCACCTATATGCAAAGGGTTTGAATTTTGTATAAAAGTTCAATTTTAACGAGGTATGTCAGTGATGTTTTGTAAAACAGGTTTCTCAAACCCTTGTGCTCAATAGTAATTGAGGCCTTTGATACTTCCATTTTATTATGTGTTCGGCTTGATTGCTTTTATTATTTTCGAGATGTGAAGCATCTTCGAGAAAATAAGGTACATAGCAGTGCCGAACTCCTTGTGGGCATGAAAGTCGTCTAAGAAAATTCAGACACCGTGAATAATTTACAAGTTGGCTATAGCTAAAAATGTCCATCACGGGAACCGAATCTAGATTCAGGAACTGAATCTGTGATCACGTGATTCCTAGGCTCAAATGATGATGCAGTATGTACAAAAGCTGTAAACAGTTATATATATATATATATATATATATATATATATATATATATATATATATATATATATATATATATATATATAAGCTGTAAATATATATATGAACAATCAACTGTCACGAAGTAAACTTCAGGCAGGACGTGAAATGTAAATATATATATATATATATATATATATATATATATATATATATATATATATATATATATATATATATATATATGAAAGCGGTAAACGCACCAGATATAAATTCAGGCTCAATCGAACAGAGTTCTATATATATATATATATATATATATATATATATATATATATATATATATATATATATATATATAAAAGCAATAAAAACCATGGATCGACAATCCGGGCATACACACACAACACGACTCTCAACGTGAATAAGTATGTGTGGATGGAAGTGGAGAAAGGCTTTAAGAAATCTGAGATGTCTTACAGTGGGTTGCCAAGAAGACTTCAGATAGCTTTAAATGAATGAACACTCGGTTTCCACCGATAATATATCAAAACACAAGTTGTGACGCTCCAGTTCGTTCATCACGATAAAATATATACATCCACCTCTAAACAACATACGACAACTAAAATGCGGAATATAATAAACATACGCCATTCATTCAAAATGTGTTACTAGTCCCAAGATTCGATAACCTTAATAAAGTCTTACAAACATACCCTAAAATAATAATTAGGGTTCTTATTACATAACAGAAATTTAAACTAGGCATATAGTAAAGTCTGCTCCTGACGACTAATCTACATCTTTCCTTTACCCTTGTCCTTTCTTGAGGTCTCGGGCTTAGCTGAAATATAATTCATGATATAGTAAGGATGAGCAACAAGTTTACTCAACAAGTTTAAACACATCAATAAGGATATATCATGATGAAAGGAAAAATATCTGACAAAGAATTCAATAATATGAATATCTGAAGGATTCAACAATATGAATATTAGAAGCAAATATAATGATTGCTTTTAGAACAACTGCTAGTCAAGTAGACTTTAAACTATAACACTCCAATGGAATCAATAGCTGATTTACCCTTTGGTTACTGGCTACAGAATAAGTACTTGAGGGGATCAGCCTCGCGTACACTATGTATATGCATAACATTTAAATCTGCTCTGTGTATCTTATATTAGATACATGGTACTCCACTATCATAGAAAGGGTTGTTCTTTCAGTCTAAGAATCCTTACCCTCAATAGGTTTGGATAGCTTTTATAAAAATTCATACACGTGTCTGACCGGACAAAGGTTCAGACTCTATCTCACATAGTTCAAGAATTATAGAACTTTAAATGATGTACAAGTCCAAGACTATACGAACTCAAGTGCACTAAGTGCAAATATCAATAATATCGATGTGGAATAGTTGTAAAGTAATTAAACCACTTAATAGCATGCTTGGAAATAAGATTCAAGCTTAAATAAATAACTTTTAATTCAACAATAACCTTCTCAATACAACATGAGAAGGATAGGAAACTTTCACAAAAACAAATTTGTGTTAGTTAGAAACTTGCAACACAATAAAATAGTGTTCAGATACTTGCTCAATAAAAGTAGGGTTCGAGGAAGTTGCACAATCAAGAGTGAAGTTCAAAGAAACTTGCTTACGATATGCGCCGAATAAAGTAATGCAAGGGTTTAGGACACTTGCCTGTTTACTCAGCTACAATATAATTCTAGCTTTAATTAACTTGCGTTGAAACGACCAAACCTTATCAAGTCGATCATTTCAATTAGTGTGTGTAAACTAGTACGAGTCTACACTTATAAGAATCAAGTCATCATATAGCATGCTTCTCAACACATTACATGGCATTTTAGTCACATATTACAAGGTAAAGAAATCCTATAAGCATGCCATGAAACTTCAGATCAAAAACAGAATGTATACATGACTGCAGGATGGCGTAACTGCGCCTGGTCTAGGCTTAGGGATGGCGCAGTTGCGCTATCCCTTGGCCAGTCCAAGGTTGAGCTTTACATCCTGCTTTCAGTCAAACTCTAATCATACCAATAACACACATATTTCAATATACATACATGCTAGAGGTTCACATATAACGCATGATCATACTTGAGTTCATTACTTCAAGTTTAACTTATAATTTATATGACATTAATACATATGAAGGTCATCTAATCATCTTGCTTTATATTTCATGTCATATGTCAACATAGAGATTACTAAATCTGTTTATATACATGTTTGTGGTGTTCATTAGTCTTGTTGTATTAAGCCTTTCTTTTAAAACTAAGTTCTAGCACAAAGCTCATCAAGTTGGTCATGGATACAACATCTATGGATCACATATCATGATCACTTAGATTCCAAATCAGTCGTGTATATGGTCTCATAAGTTCAAAACTCGTGAATAAAAGTTTTCAACAAAGTTAGTTTTGAAAACTTTAAGTTTTGCTACAACTTCCTTACTAATCCAAGTTGATTACTTCATACCACATACACAAGCTTTTCATAACATGTTATACTCCTCTAAAGGTATGTATCTAAGTCATAAAATCAAGTTAGTAACACATATAACCAACAGAAACCAGAAATTGGAACTGAGGTTTGGCGCAGCTGCGCTGCACCCTAGTACAAATAGGGCGCAGCTGCGCCATGCCTGCACCAGAGACAGTGACCTGCTCTATTCTGCAGAGCATCAAACATCAACACTTCTCTTTGATTTAAACATGCTTCATAAAGTCATAATGCTCGCATTATGTGTTCGTGACAAAGTATACTTTTGAAACTATGATTTCATTTCAAAACCATAAGTGTTATGTCAATCATTGATATACTTGTTCATACTACATGCATGTGCTTACACGTGTGTGTTAATACAGTTTACAAGATTGCTCTAACAATGTACCAACAAGTTAGCACAACAGAAACCATCAACTGAATCTAAGGTACGGCCTAGTATAAATAGGGCGCAACTGCGCCATGCCTGCACCAAAGGCAGTGACCTACTCTATTCTGCAGAGCCTTAGCCACCTTGGTTTATTTCAGTTTTAAACATGCTACAACCTACCATTTAAGAGTTTAAACATGTAAACATACTTCATAAACATATCATGGCATGTTAATTCACATTGGTTGACAAATAATTCTAGAAATTCTTAAGAATTTGACAAAACCCAACTAAGAACATAAGTAAAGTTTGTACCTCCTTAAGCTTGGATTGGCTTCCTTATACACTAAGTATGCTCCTAAACTTTCTCAGGAACTTAGAACTTTCAATATAGACTTAACAAACAACAAAAAAATTGAATTTTAAGCTTGTATTTATAAGGGAACTATGAGCTGGACAATCACATTATCCTAATGTTGGAGCTCATGGTGCAAAGGAAAGACACATTGGTTGCTAAGGAGTGGTTGAGCAACCCACCACCAGCCATTGGCTAGAAAATGATCACCTAAGGTTAGCCACTTGAAGAATACGTAAACTAGCTTTTGTCTACTGTTCATGTACTTTGGTGACACTCAATTTGGGACAAGAGCAAAATCTCAGCATTTGTTATTCTAACGCTTGGTTTGGACACTATAAGTCCCATAATGTAATATGAATGTGTTAATGCTACTACTCAAAGGAATTTTGGGGATTATTTAGGTACTCATATCATATAATCCTTGTACATTAAATGCACGCAATAAAATAATACAGTCAAGTATTATTGTCCGGTTAGTTTCATAATTATCGCTACTACTCACATAGCCATATTATAACATTATTATTATGCAATTCACATGAATGCAAATAACTCTTACTATATAGTCTATATATAATATATAGACATATTAATGTGCCACATTGTACTCTATAAAATATATAGTTAACTATCATGTAATAAAGGTTTACTATATTGCACAAACTAATCAAGTAAACACATTCTCATTTTATAAATTATTAATCTTTTACACATTAATTATTATTTATTCATAATAATTATTAATTAACACATTATCAATTAATTACTCAAAATTAAAATTAATCAATATGTTCAACTCTTGCTACTATATTCAAATAAATTGAATATTTAATTATTAATAATCCTATCAATCATTTGATATTAAACCTTAGGGTTAGTCCACTTATTTAAACAAACTATTAGTGACTCCCTTTAATCATTTCATAAATTCACATAACCACATAAGGTTTAAATAAACTCACCAAGCTAACTTATTAAAATTAAATCACATATTTAATTAATAAGGAGTTTCAAATTCGTGGACATTACACAAGCTCATAAGTATTTGGAAAAAGAAAGCACTCAGTTTAAAGTGTGTACAAAGTAAAATGGACAGGGTTTCCTCGCTTTTTCTCTTCTCAAAATGGCCACCCCAAGCCCTCTATTTATAGAGGGGGGAGCCGCAAGTCCACCTGCAGCTACCCGGGGTGCCCCGGACTCTGTGGGCCCCGCCGTCTCAAAGTATATGCACGCGTTGTCAGTTCGAACCTTCATAACTTTCAATCCGGGCATCCGATTGAGGCGAATAATACCTTTTCAGAATGTTGTTGTCGAGAGCTACGTAATGACATGGGATAAGAGGTTGTACGAAGCCAGGAAGATGGGTCCATAACCAGATCTTCAAGTCTTCAAATTCTATCCGATGTACTGTCTTACGTAGTAGTCACTTGGGATTTAAGTTATGGTTCTTGTGGGACACTTCTGTGCAGAATGTGGAATGAAATGATGTTGAGATGGCGTGAATGTGGTATTGAGGTGGCAAAATGACAATTTTGTCCCTCACTAGGGCTATCTCTGGTTCTGGGCTGATTTAGCAGTCGTTGCTCAGGGTTATCTCTGAGATTGGGCTGATGTAGGTACTGAATGTCCTCAGGGTTGTCTCTGAGGTGTGCCTGACCTCCCGGGGTTATCTCCAGGGTTGGAACTGAGCGCCTCGGGGTTTTCTCCGAGGTTGAAATAGACTTTTGGGGATTAGAACAGACTTCTTCGGGGTTATCTCCGGAACTGAAATGGCATCCCATGGGGTTATCTTCGAGGTTGAAACTGAATCTCCTGGTGTTGTCTAGGGGACTAAAACTGAGTATCTCGGGGTTGTCTCTGAGTTGGAAAACTGAGTATCCCGGGGTTGTCTCCGGGATTGAGCTGATTTGACTTCCAAGGTTATCACCAGAAGACGATTTTGCCCTCCTGCAAGGTTAGTAATAGGAATGCAAAATTTTGAGTGTCTGCAGTATGAAATGTAATAGACTAGATGTCGCTCATGCATTTAGTGTAACAAGAAGATATCAGTCGAATCCAAGGGAAGAGCACTAGAAGGCAGTGAAAAATATCCTAAAGTACTTGAGAAGAACTAAGGATATATTTTTGTCTACGGTGGGTCTGAATTGAAACTCGAGGGCTACATGGACTCAAGTTTTTAAACGGACCAAAATTTCAGTAAATCTATTTCGGGGTATATGTTTACCTTGAATGGTGGCGCAGTGAGTTGGAAAAGGACCAAGCAGCAAACTGTTGTTGATTCAATGACAGAGGCAGAGTACATAGCTACAAGTGAAGTTGCAAATGAGGCTATTTGGATGAAAAAGTTCATAACCGAACTTGGTATGGTTCCTAACATTAAAGGACTAGTACCTTTATTCTGTGACAACACCGGAGTTGTTGTGCAAGCTAAGGAACCCAAGTCTCATCAGAAATCTAAACACGTGTTGCATCACTTTTATTTGATTAGAGAGATTATTGAAAGAGGAGATGTCGACAACATTGTAGATCCGATTACTAAAGCTTTAACGCAATAACAGTTTAATCTACACTTAGAGAAGATGAGTATGAGATACCATGACGATTGGCTTTAGTGCAAGTGGGAGATTAAAAGAAGTATGCATAAAAGCCAAACATATATGATGATAAAGCATATACTTTGTAACAATCTTATTTATTTATTAATAAAAAAATTATTTATAGGCAATTATTTTTCTACATAATGTTGTTTTTATTAATATGTGATAAACACATAGTTATAAGCAATATTTTTTGAATCATGACGATGATCATGCTAATGAGATATAAATTCTTAGATAACTTAAAACTAAAATTGTTCTCAATCGTTAGATTGCTAAAAAGAAGATTAGCGAATCTAGATAGATTGGTACATACGTTGCTTACTTATTAGATTAGGATAATTGATCTCATGATCATTTATGTGGAGAGACTAAAGCAAGTATGTAGGTGCTTATTGGAGAATAAGTTCACTGAACGTGACTCGCTAAGGAATACCTAATGGAGTTTTACTTGCTTGTCAATAGGAATTCCTGTAGTGATAGTAGTACAAGTGATCATTAGACTTGAGATCATCATAGTATCTTGTGTATAATGAATTATACTTTGACTTATTTCTTAAGACCCTTAGGATATATCAAAGGGTATGCTTGGGTGTAATAAGTTATAAATGGAGATAATGAATGATCAATAAAGAATCTACCACTTCTAGTAAAAGAAAAGAAATGTCCTATGTGATTCGATAAATGACAACCCAATAATCCTTGGCCAATGTGGAATGAAATTAGAAAGGAGTTTGTAATTTACATTTATTCGGAGTTGTGCATTTGGGAATCGAAATACATATAATTAAATAAAATAAGGCTTGACAGTAATTCCATGTCTTTTATTTAATTGGGACATTGTATGGTAAAATGATTAAATTGTACGGTAACTATTTGCTCAAAGGTTCTTTTATGATTAGTATTGAAATCTATATTACCTAAAAAGTCGTTGATCGCTAAGGAGACTTATCCTTATTGTAAAATAAATATTATTTATTTAAATATATTATTAGTTTAATTTATTTATTTAAATAAGATTAGAATTGTTCTAATTAATTTATTCGCAACTAGTTAAATATGGAGAACCTGAAGGGTCACACCATTAATGACATAATCGTAATAATATGTTAAGTGTATTTAATTTAATCTATGATGATAGAATAAATTAAATAGCTTAATATTTATTATTTAATATTTTTAAAATATTAAATATTAATTAATAAGAGGAGTCTTATTAATATTATTACAATTATTATTATTTTAATTTTTAAAGAAGTTTGGAAATTAATTTAATATAAGTACTCTCAATTATTCCTAATAAGATTAGGAGGCAAATTAATTAAAAGACTTTAATTAATTATCCCTAATGAGATTAGGGAGTTTAATTAATTAAAGAAATTTAATTAATTAAATAAAACCATATTTCTAATTAGATTAGAAGGGTTAACTAATATCTATATAAGAGGAGTTTTATGCTAGATATCAGTAGACATAATTCTAATTGTTGAAGAGTATTCTTTTTGCTACAGAGATAGAAAAAACTAGGGTTTAGCCAACCACCCTCCTTCTTGAATAATCCTTCTTCCTTGGTGGATCACCTCTAGAGGTCAAACACTTGGGTGGCTAACGTTGATCAAAGTAAGGAATCAATCCTGGAGATTCAAGGAGATCGCGAAGAACTAGGAGTTGAACTCGTATCTGTGGAAGCTTGAATATACAATGGTATGATTATGATCTTCTTCTTCTTATTCGTTTATATTGATAATTAAGCACAAAGCATGATCATGGTATGAGATTGTATGAAAATTTGAAATTCTAATTTATCGCACTTCTGCACTCTTTTATATGGTTTAATTATATAAACGCATTATATATAATCCCAACAGATATAAGTCATTGAAAACTTCCGTCGGGGTAGGCATCGGAGTGATCCGTTGATGTAAGCCGTTGAAAACTACATTCAGTGTAGGCATCGGAATGGTCTGGTGATGTAAGCCTTTGAAAACTACTTTAAGTGTATGCATCAAGATGGTCTAGTAATGTGAGCCTTTACATATTATCTTTAGGGAAAACATCGAAAGTAGTCAGTGGTGAAAGTCGTTGGAACTAACTCCAACAAAAGCATTTAACATCCATAACATCATACCATACTTATCATAACATTACATTATAAGATATATCTTGTCGTGTTTCAAGTGTTTAGTAATCTTTGTCATGTCCATTTAATTGCATTGCATAAACATAACAAAGAGGGGCATCTGTAGACACTTGAAATTTTGCTTTCCTGTTACTAACCATGCAGGAGGGCAAAAACGTCTTTTCACACCCCAGAGACAACCCCGAGGGAAAATAACTTCAACCCTAGAGACAACCCTGGGAGGGAAAAGATGTAATATTGATAGCACAACATAAAAAATAGTCGTCCAGCAGTGGATAAGGTTACAAAGAGCCACCGCAGCAATCCAGAGCGCAAACTACACCAGACAGATCCACGGACTACCTTCGGAGACTTAAAGATGATTATCTAGTCATGGATCCATCTTCCCGAGCTTGGAAAAGGGTAAGCCCTACGACATTTCGTAGCTCTCAAAAAGAGCTTTTCGGAGCGATTCTTGTAAGAACCCGAATTTTCAGAAAATATTAAAATAAGAATTTAGTAGATAAAATTCTTAAAGCCTGAGATGTGTTCGAACAAGAATATATAAATGTGTGTTACGAGGTATGTAGTATTATGTTACATAGGGTAATATGAACTATGTAATAGGTGATATTGTGTTTAATAAATATATATCATTATTATATATTTGTTATAAATTGTAGAGATAAATTAGTAAATAAGATGGGTAGAAATTTATTTATTGATATTAAATAATTGATGTGAAATTATTTTATCATAGTAAGTTGGTGACATTAAATATCTTTGATAATCACCAATTTCTTAAGTATATGTACGAGTATGTATCAAGTCTAAGGCAGTGCAACTGTACCCTTTAATGGTGGATGTATAGGAGCTGGGCTAAACAATTCCTTCAGAGAGCGAAGGTATATACGAATTAGTAATCGATCTAAGTCACTGTGAAAACAGTATAGACGAGACGGAAACCAATTTGTTAGTTATTTGTGGGAAACCACTCAGTGTACTAAATTGAATACTATTAAAGACTCGACGCGTGTTAGGTTTAGACTTGTATGCGTATACGTTGTTAACGAGAAAAGAAAATCGGTATACCTTTAAGTTGGTTAGAGAATTATTAAGTAATTTGATACACGACGAGAAGTGAAGATTAAAGAAATGTATATATGTGTTATATTTGAATTTTGTGTTATTGGTAGAAAGAAGTACTATAAATGAGATTTTATAGTTGAGAGAAGTAGAGATTAAAACTCAAAGTTTGATTATTAAAGAAAATAGTAATCCTTGATGTGGAATCAAAGAAGAGGTTGACTTTAGATGAGTTACCATTTATGAGGTATATGTGAAGTATTTAGGAGGGTAGATTCTATCCCTGCTAAAACAGAAACTTGTTATGTCTGAACTTGGTATGGCGCAGCTTGTATGGCGCAGCTGCGCCATTTCCAAGCCTATGACCAGCTTAGTTGCGCCGGTCTGAAGGATGTTCTGAGAAAATTTGTGGAATTTAAAATTTTAAGAAATGGATACTAAGGACTCATAGGGATAATAAAATCTTAAATGATGATTAAGTTGTCCATGAATGGATTTGAATAAGAGTTAATTAATTAATTAACCCGGAATAAATATCGTTAATTAATAGATATTATAGAATATTATATTATGAAGCTTTGCGTGGTATTGGCTGATAAGTGGGTTTTATACCCACAAATCGGTTCCTAATTCAAGCTTAATCAGTGTTAATTCCTTATTTTTATGTTTTGTTTTTACTTGTTTAGTGTTATTTTGTGTGTAGGTTTGGTGGTGTTGCAATTGATCAAAAAGGGTGGACTTAAGGTGCATTGGGGCAAGCAAAGGAGCAAAACAAGTTCAATTACAGAAGCCATGCCCGTCGGGGCGGGCGATTTTAAGTTTAACACCCCTGCCGGGGCTGGGGGTCCAAAGATAGAAGATAGAAGACATGCCCATCGATGCAGGGGGTACGGGAAAGAGATAGTCTCCTATTACTTTTGGGATGCTGCAATAACTTAAAGATTAGTGTTTGGCTTGGGTTGGAACTCATTTTTGGCGTGGATTTTCAGTCAGAATTCATGTCTTAGCTAGATATATTACAATCTAATAACATGATTTAAGGAGACCACGACACAAGGAATTAACATTGATTGAAGACAGATTTTGAGAGCAAGAGGAAGATTTTGAAGCGGATTTCACAACTTTTGCAGATTAAGGCTAAAGTGAAGGGTGTTCTGAATTTATTATTCTTCTCTATTTTTATATTTATAATTGGAAGGATGGTATCTTTGATTACTTCAGTTTTTAATTCATTGATGATGAACTAAATTAGTTTTTAGGCTTATGATGGATCTTTAAGTGGAACGATGATTATATAACTTTGATTTTCAGTTTAATAAGCTATTTCTCAATTTATCTATATTAATTAACGCTTGAATTTATGAATTGCCTTATCAACAATTCTTTGTGGAATTGTATGGATTCGAGATAGGAAGCACGAGTCTAGACTTCGTTAATATAGCATGTGTTCTTGAATTCTGTGAATGAATGAAATCTTGATGAATGTTAGGATAGAGATATGCTTAACATCGCATGTAATCGATTAGAGAACTTGAACTTAGACCTTCTTTGATTATAATTCACATAGAGATATAGTGAGTTAGTTAATTAAGGCGTTTAACTTAATTCTATCTGAATTGTGGATTTAAGTTAATAGGGTGTTAGTGCATCGAGAGGTGACTAATTCTACTTTCGTGTTCTTAATTAATAAACTGGGATAGTGAACTAAACTGGAATAAAGAGAAATAATTAGAGTGAAACTTATGGTGAAGTTGTAAGCCTAATTCTCCAATACTTGTTTGAAATTTCAGTTTTTAAGAGTTGTGATTGTTTTGTGATCTTAGTATTTTTCATAATATTAGTTTTTAATAATTTTAATCATTAAATTGGATAGTTTAATAAAATTGGGATTAATAGGAAGCTGGTAATTATGAGGGTTAAATTTATACTAATTTCTCTGTGGGAACGATACTCTACTTACTATTATATTACTTTGACCACGTATACTTGCGTATTATGCGTAATTAGAAATTAACCAACAGTGGCATGATATTAAATTGAATAGGAAGGATTAATTCACCTACATAAGACGGTGAATTAATATATGTGAAAGAAATATGTTAATTAATATTTGATATTTTTAATTTATCATATAGTATTGTAATATATAAAAGGGTTAATATTTGAAAATAATAGATGTTTGATATTAATCATTATAATATTTAAGTGTGATAGGAGATAATGGGTTAAGAGTACCCCATTGATTTATATTTAGCCCAATTATAATATTATTTGGACTAGCACAATTTACATGGGATATAAGATTATATATTGGTGTATATTTAAAATATAAGTATACTTTCTATATGTGGGTAGGTACATATATATGTATATATATGTGCCCATAACTTAAATTAATGTAGTAATGTTAAATCATTGTAATTGATTTAATAAGCCAAAAGGAATTAACCTTAGTAGAATGAAACCCCTTTTACTGATAAGTAAGAGAGTAATAAGCCTTGCCCCAAAATCAGTGTCACACTCTATTTAACTGCCATGTGATAGGCCATTGGCTTATTCAATTCCTTCTTCACAAAGAAATATAGCAGATGATGGCTACAAAGCTGGTAATTATAGCTACGGGAATGGAGGAAGAAAGAGAGGTTCACCAACTCCTTCTTGTCCAACATCTTCTTCCTTCTTCCATTAGTTTAATCTTTGAGGCAAAGCTATGGACTGTGTAGAGAATTCTCTATAAATAGAGACTTTTCCTTCCCTTTTCCCGTTGATTAAAATTTTTTGAGAAGTTACTATAGAGAGTCAGTAGAATTGGAGAATTAAAGAGCTATAGTTTGCAATCACTCAAGAGGTAATAATGCTAACCTATATGCTTTTGATTCCTAAGTTTTACAATTCCATAAAAATAACAAAAAAAAGTTGATTTTGAGTCACAAACTTGATGGCTAAGGATTGTTATAATCCATGAATTGTTGTTTGATAATGGTACTATAGTCATATGCGAAAACAACGGAAGTTAAACGGACCAATTTCGTTTAAAAATGAATTCGTAGTGAATGAATTCGCTAAATTTGCCAAAACATGAAAATTTAGTATGAACATGAGTTTTGGATTAATATTTAGGTTAGTTAGTGTTTATATTAATTGTTAATTATTTGGTATGTTGTAATTTTATGAGTTACAAACTCATAGAAACAAAAACGGACTAATTTGGATGTGTATAACTCATGTTATGAAAATCAGAAGGAGTATGGGTCTGTAAAATCGTGAAGAACAGAACCTGAGAAGCTGTTCTGCCTCACAGGGTGCAGATGTGCTGCCCCCAAGGCTATTTTGGGTGTAGCTGTGCTCCCCCCAAGGCCATTTAGGGAGCAGTTGGCCATCAGTGTCGGGTAAGACTACTTTGACCTACTGTACTAAATTAGGCATAACTTTTTCATACGAATTTCGACTGAGGTGACTAAGGATGATTCGGAAAGATGACGAGTCGACCTATTACTTTCGTTTTTTAAGTTTTTCGATTTGAAGTCGTTAAGAGGGGTAACAATGTCCATCTTTGTGACTATTACGTATTCGAAGGAAATCAGAGGGTGTCGGACGAGCACATACGCAAGTATAGTGCTCCCGACGATGGAATATGTTATTCTAAGTGATAAAATATAAATATGCATGATAATAGACTTGACATATAAAATTACCTTACTCATAGTGGAATGCTTTAGCATGATTTAGTATGTGTTTTGAAAAGAAACTTGGAGTTTTGAAAATAAATATTGACGAACCTTGAGTCTTTGAAGTTATGATATTTTAACACATACATATTGTTGAGCTATGAGTATACCTAAGCATGAGAAGTGATTTAAAGTTGTTTTAATTATTATCAACTTACAATATCTTAGTTGAAAATGATTTCTAAAGAAAATTCGAAACTTTGAGAACGAACTTAAAGTAACTTTTGTATTTAAGGTTCTAAACATGATAACATACATACATGGCTTAGTTAGCTATGAAGTGAGATTTAAAATTGCACCTAGTTGCTTTAACTTGGCCTAATATGACTATTAAGAGTGAATTTGAACGCCTTGCAAACTAATACCTATGAGCATTGTGTTGCCCATCCTCTGAACTTGTAGGATGGCATGCTAGTATCTTTTAAGTCACTAAACATGGCCTACATGCGCGCTTATCTAGTTAGACACCACATAAGTCGTTCAAGTATGAATTGTAATAAGTTCTCAAATGATGAACTATACTAACTATGATTAAATGAGTTGATTAAATGCGAGCATACGCGTTATAGGTGTCTAACATACTTACATGATGAAATGGTTAATGTAGTTCATTCCTTATGCATGAACCTATTTAGCCTTGTTGGAAATTATCAAATAAAGCCTTAAAGTGTGAAAACAACTTTGAGTAAACACAAGAGGTTCTAAACTTTAACCAATGACCTCTTAATGTGTGTATATATTATGTGTTAACAATAATGCATGCTAAGAACTCGGATGAAACCAGAAAATAAATATTCAACTTTAGTAAGGCCAGGGGACGGCGCAGTTGCGCCCATCCTAGACCAAACTGCAGCGCAGCTGCGCTGCAGGGCAGTGTTGCCAAACTGTTTTAATGGTAATCTGAACCTTAAAGCATATGTGTAGGAATGTCTTAAGCTTCAATACTTGACTTAAGTGATGTTCTAAGTTTACAAGTATGTAATGGTTAGGTAAAACCCAAATTTGTTAAATTTTATTAAAGTTTGTAAATGTAAGAACGATGTAGATCATGCATCTATAACCTTAAATATGTGTCGAACACATAACAAGTCAAGTGTATGATAAATGTATAGAAATGTTGATGTCAAGTACGCGTGGTTAAGGTATACCTATACATACCTAGCTATTTTAAGAGTATGATGAGAAAGTGAAATAAAGGTTTTACAAACCTAGTTAGGAAACAATGTAATATTTATTATTATATTAAGAGCGTATAAAATGTATGACTGATGGATATGAATCCATGATTATATAACTGTGTAGGAATACATGCAGCGCAGATAAGCTTTAAAAAGTTAAGTCGTAGTTAATAAACTACGAATCAGGCAAGTCTTTCAGTTCCTATTTGATATATGAATTCGATAACTATTAGTTGAGCTATATTATGCTATGAGAATGTTGATGTATATATATGAAATGCATATGAGATATGTATGAAATTTGAAAGTTTATCTTTGATGTTAAACTTGTGAAGTAAACCTATATGCCTGTTATATGAGAAGTAACATGCGTAGTAAATATTAATGGATTATGAATGCGTGAGCTGAGTATGCTATAATATGCTATGCGATGCATGAAAACTGTTAGAATTGTTGGGTTGTCGAGCTCACCTTTGCAAATAACCACTTTTGCACGTTAAGGACCCATGGTAAAGATTACGCGTTACTTGATTGATAGAGTTCGATAGTATCAAAGGAGATTGATTCATTTATTTAAATATATACTTTTGAACCATGTTTAGATTCTAGGAGATGTACATGATAGTAGTTTACGATGTGTAATACATGTTAAGTTGTACTATGTGATACATAGAGGAATTCGAATCGAGATGAAAAGATTTATACTATAATTCGAATAGAATGAATCATAACATAATTTGATTCAATGATATGTAATTGATTCAAGTTAAGACACCAATAAAAGATTTATTTTTAAAGGAGATTGAAAAAGTTTAAATTATTCCGCATATTTATATAACATCGAATATGATGTAAGATAGGAATGGTAAATGACCAAGATTTGAAACTTATAAAAGTTTGGGGTCATTACTCAGATCCTGGAAATGGAAAGAATTTATATTCTAAATTATAATAAGCAAAGTTATATTCATTAAGTTATGAATAAAGATATAAATAGTTTGACGATAGTAGTATCGTGGCGTACCGGATTCGAGGTTTGAAGGGACTCGAATTTGGGGGCGTCACAGGTTGGTATCAAAGCTATAGGTTATAAACTTTAGGTAGGAGTACCTTAGGCTATAACCTGAGATATAGAAAGATAAAGATTAAAATATATATAAGCGAAGATTCAAAGAAGAATCTTGAAATATCTAGAGAACGAGAATTCAGGAGTTTCCTAACTCCGGTAATAAAAATGTTAAGATGATGTCTATAAGATGAAGATGACAAAGATAATAAGAATGAACTCGAATGGAGTTTAGTTGATAATGGGAAAGAACCCTAAGGTAAACTGATGATCACGACGTGATCAGATTGATCTATGAAATGATAAATAGTCTGTAACGACTAAATAGCTATAGCTTGATGGTGTAAGAGAATGTACTATGAAATGGTACGAGATAAACTCATGAGGAGTTGTAAATAATGATATACAAAAAAATCGTATCGAGAAAAGAGTAAGTTAAGAGTGAGATAGAGTTAGGTGAGAAACTAATTGAGGACTCATGTGAGAGCTGAGTTGTACAAACCTTTGTATGGGCGGAGGCTTTATGCTTGTGACAACCCGAGGATTTAGATAATTATTTAAATCTTATATGATGAATTTAAGGTTGAATAATAAATCTAGACATAAAATAAGTGAATGGATTTGAGATTTCCATGAAGGAATTTTGTGAATTTAAAATTTTTGTGGTGAATTATTCAGGATTAAGGGTATATGTGTATATATTCTGCGTATATGGTTGTATATGTATACAGTATGTGGTTAAAGGTCAAGGGTTGACCAGATAACCTATATCGGTGGCAAACCATAATATTATACTAAGAACGTCAACGTTTAGTTAGAAATTTCTTACGATTTATAAGAAACCCTAAAAATCGGTTTTGGAAAACATAATTTCAGTTCCGGGAATCTGAAACCCTAATTCGAATTTCGAAAACCATAACTTGGGATCTCAGAGATATAAGTGTATTAATTATAACCTAATTAGGGATAACCCTAATTGATTTAAAAAATCCTAATTTCTGGATTAGAAACCCTAATCTATAATTAGGGAAAAACCTAATTGTAATTTAATAATTTTTATGTTAAACATTAATCCTAATTTTCAAGTTATAAGTAATTAGGAAACCCTAATCTAATTAGAAAACCTAATTTCTAAATTAGAAAGATTATTTTTTCTATTTAAAACCCTAATACACAATTATGGATCTAATTGCTAAATTAGCAATTTTAATTAGGAAATGTTAATCCTAATTAGCAAGCTTGAACTTACGATTAGAAAATTTTAAATGTAATTAGAGAATCCTAATTATAATTTAAAAATATTAATTTTCTATTTTGAAAACTGAAATTTGGAAATCTTAGAAATTAAAGAACAAAAATTTAAGGGTTAAACCCTAAACCCTAAGGGTTAAATCCTAAACCCTAAGAGTTTGGACAATTGACAAGTTAGACATTAAAATTGTTTGCAAAAAGACTATTTTGTCCTTATAGTATTTCTTTAATAGGTGGCTTGCAAATCTTGCCATATAATTGTTTGGTAAACCACCCTAGCCCTAGCCATGTGTCAAATACCAGCTATCTTACCACTTTGATCAGCCACATACATTGTATCATATTATTTATATAGATTAAGAAAGAGAAAATGCATACTTTACTTCTCATTTTCTCCAAGACTTTCTCTCTCCATAAGTTTCGAAATCTAGAGTGAGAGAGAGTGAGGAACCAAGCTAAGATCAGTTCATAGCAAGCCTTGATCAGCAACCAAAGATCAGATTTAAGATCAAAGCTAGAAAAGGTATAAAAACCCTTAACTTAGAAATCATATGATTTGTTGTTAAATGTTGTTGTTTATAGTTTAAAGTTGTGTAATAAGATGTCATTTAGTGATCTGAGTTGTTAAATCCCAGATCCATAACATCAAAGTGCTCGAATTTGAAGTTTTCAAAAATCTGGAAAACTGGAAAATTGTTGTCTGACAGCCTAATGTCAGGGCTCGTAGATCTGTGTGTTTGATGTTTAGTGTCTTTTATGTTTTAGATCTATTCTTTGTTGTAAGGGCTTTGATCTGAAACTTGAATCAGAGTTAGATCATGTGTAGATTGAAAGATATAAGCAGTCAAAGGTCGTTGACCGACCATGACTAACTAGTTTCTGGGCAGCCTAGAAACCCAGAAATGGTCTGACAAGACTTTTTTAAGCTTCTGATCTTGCTGTATGTTAGTGGTTAGGCCATGTTGTTGTTTGATCTTGGTAGCCTGTCGTGTGAACTACATATCCAAGTCCTTAGAACAAACAGATCTTGCACATCATCATAGATAATAATGGTCAAACAGCCGTTGACCAACTTGCCGGATGAAGATTCTGGGTAACCCAGAATCTTCAAAGACAGTTTCTTGGCACCACTTTGACCGTCCAAGATCTTTTAAATTTGATGTTGTTATGTTGATCTGTTGTTGTAGTGTTGTTCCTTGTCATTCATACTACACGAATGAACCAATAAAATATACAATTTAAGCCCGGAAAGCATAGATGCAAGGGCTCAAAGTAGACACCATGAACTGTTCTTCATTTCTGAAAAACCCAGAAATGAAGAACAACCTCTGACAAGAAATTTGAAGGCTTAGATCTTTCTGTTGTGTTATGATATGACCATGAAACTTGATTCTAGTTGTAGTGTTACACTTATAGTACAACTCTAACACAAATTACCAGCCCATAACTAACACAAACATAGATCTAATTCTGGTCAAACTAAGCACCCGATTAACTGCTATGAAGATCTGGGTTTGATGAAGAACAGCTCAAGAACACCATTAGCGATGAATTTTTAGCTTAAAGCCCCTATAGCGACAGTTAATTTCGGTAATTAATTATTTTAATAAATAATTAGAGAAAAATAGTTTTTAATTATTAAAAATACAAAATAAATTCCTAAAAATTATATTAAAGCCTAAAAATTAGTTTTTAATTATTCTGAATATATTTCATAAATATTTGATATTTTTGGAATAATAATGGTATTTAATTTATTTAATTATAATATTGAATAAATTATTTAAAAATGATTTTAATACTTAAAAAATTATGAAAAATTATATTATGGTATAAGAAAATATTTTAAGTTATTTTTAATGACTTTTAATATTTTCTGATTAATTTCATTAATTAATTAATATTAATGGTAATTGATTTATTTTATAAATATACTAAATAAATTATGAAAAAATAGAATTAATGATTTAAAAATCATATAAAAATGATTTAAGTATTATAAAAATATTTTAAGTTATAAAATATAACTTTTGATATTTTGACATGAAAAATATTAATATTTAATATTAATAGCAATTATCGGATAATGAATTTAATTGTTTAAAAAGTATATAAATATGATTTTAAGGTATTAAAAATACTTTGATATATTATAAGAATATTATAATATTATGTTATGATTTTTATTAATATTTAGTATTAAATAAATATTAATGATAAAGGAATTAAGTGGTATTTAATTCATATAATTATGTTATTAATGATTGAAAAATCATGATAAATGGTAATAATTATCTGAAAATTATTACGAGCTTATGAAAAATATTTTGAGTAATAATATAGTTATCTAAGATAATTATTAAGTGTTTAGGCAGAGTTTAATGGAACTTAAACTCGATATTTATCCGACTAGGCCGTCGGGATGTCAGAATTGTGCTGAATTTAACTCAGACTGAAATAGTTTGACTTGATACTAGGTCTTATATGTATTATAGACTTATAGGATTATGTGATAATGTGTTTAGGTTATTTTATAACTGTGATGATATTATTCTAATATTGGAAGATCTATATTGTTAATATTAGGTCTTTCGGATGAAGCTAAGATAGATTGCGTAACAGTAATCAACCAAGCATGCAAGTTCTCTCTAACTCAACCCTCAGTTATGATTATTCAAATACACTAGTGATTAATCATTATTGATTATCACGTCTATGAATTGTGAAATCGCACTTAATGCATATTGCATGTGTTCATCAGGTATGAAAGGCTGATCACCTTCATTACCATTCGATCCAGATATATATTTGTTCATGTTCAATGTTCGTTCAACTATGAAATTTGTTCATGCTAGTTCACAATTATATTATAGAATTTTAGCCAGCTTATTGTTCAATTCTTTCCATCATGATATATCCTTAATTTATTGAACTTAAACTTATTGGACAAACTTATTGCTCACCCTTGCTATATCATGATTTACATTACAGATTGAGGCGAATACGTCGATACAAGGAAAAGTCAAAGTTAAGTTCAGCTTGGGACTATAGGTGCAACTAGAAATGTAATTGTATTATATAATAATAGCATTGTATGTTAGATAAGTTATGAATTGTGTATAAGTTAAGGTTACTCGACCTTAGGGAATAGTTTGTAATGTAATATATAAATAATTTATGTTTATATCTTCCGCAATAGTGATAGAATGATTGTGTCGGATCCACGGTGATTTGGGACCCGGATCTAGGGCTCTCACAATACTCGCTCTTGGTTCCTCACAGTGATAATCAATGGAATGTTGGTGTCGCGCTATCGATATGCTTATGGTGAGAAAATGATTCTTTTCTCATATCATATTTGATAGATAGAGACTATTAAGATTAAGATATAGAATATTAAGATTAGACGCGAGTTCTTAAAACTCATGCTTATAGTAAGTTCGTGACTCATAATCATATGGTATGTTTTGAACTCCTCAGCAAATGGACGCCTATGGTCTGACTAGGATAAGTTCTTAAATTCATATGATTGTGGCAAGTTCCTGAACTTCCAAAGTGTGGTAAGTTTGATGAACTATACTAGGTATAGAAAACTTCTGAGGTAAGAGTTAAGAAATTATGGTATAGTAAGCATTGATGGTGTTAGAGATTGATAGAATGAAGCAATGGAGTAAAGATTGAAGTTGATGGGGAAACATGGATTTTTTAAATCTTTTTAGCTCTGCTAGATTTTCATAATTTATTAACTTCGTGCTGATGTTTGCACTTTTATTTTCTTAAAAAATATTGGATCATGTGATTGAACCAATGATGTTTAAAAACAATACCGTTATTTATATGTCTATGCTAATTGTTTCGACAAAGATAAACATAATTTAAAAATTTTCAAAATGTATTTCAGACCATGTGCATCATTTGATATGGTGTAAAAATGGTAAGCGATGGAGTCATCAATGCAGTCGAACCTAGTGTTGGTTGTGCTCGAAAGATCGTCAGCCTACTATGGTATGATGTAATATGATAAAATTATAAAATGGCGGAATCGTCAACGTATTATTGATTTGGTACGGTATCATGACGTCATAAAAGAATTTTTAGTTTTCTTTTAAATTATGAAAAAGGTCAATTAAGTAGGCTAAATTATTTCGATTGATGTCCGAGTTGTTAAAAGTCTAAGTTATTTGATTCGGCTAGATGGTTGTTGAAAAATATTTATGGAATTCAAGCATTCTTGAGTATTTATGCCAAACCAGATTGCTCTTGTGCTGATTCAAATGTTGAAATGCTGAGGTTAAAAACCCTATAAGGGGACATATTTTCAGGAACAATGGTTCCGAGCGTAACGCATATAGTTGTTATAGAACACTACCTTGCAGCCCAACGTAGTGGTACAATAAGCTGGCCACCTAATGTACGTGTGGAAGGTGTTTTCAGTCTTTGTGATTGATAAACACTCTGGTTAGAGAAGAGTTCACGGTCTTATGACCCCTCAGCATAATTTGAAATCTAAGATTTTTCATACTACTTCCCAATTATTGAACAATCGTGGAAGATTCTTATTCTTCTGAAGGATGAATATAGTAAGTAGAATGTTTCTTAGAAAGGAAAAAGTGGTAGAATGCATTGGAGAAAGTTATAATAATAAAAACTTTCAAAAAGAGAATGGATACAATTATTCAAAAGAATATGTAATATTCTGAATAGCACCAAGTAGAGGAGGTTTCGGTGATTTCGAGGACGGAATCCTTATAAGGGGGAGAAGATGTAAGAACTCGAATTTTCAAAAAATATTAAAATAAGAATTTAGTAGATAAAATTCTTAAAGCATGAGATGGGTTCGAACAAGAATATATAAATATGTGTTACGAGGTATGTAGTATTGTGTTACATAGGGTAATATGAACTATGTAATAGGTAATATTCTGTTTAATAAATATATATCATTATTATATATTTGTTATAAATTGTAGAGATGAATTAGTAAAGAAAATGGATAGAAATTTATCTATTGATATTAAATAATTGATGTGAAATTATTTTATCATAGTAAGTTGGTGACATTAAATATCTTTAATAATCACCAATTTCTTGAGTATATGTACGAGTAAGTATCAAGTCAAAGGCAGTGCAACTGTACCCTTTAATGGTGGATGTATAGGAGCTGGGCTAAACAATTCCTTCAGAGAGCAGATGTAATGACCGTGGATTTTAAACTCCTTATTAAATAAATATGTGATTTAATTTTGTGAGTTAGTTTTGTGAGCCTATTTAAACCATATGTGTGTATGTGAATTTATGAAATTATTAAAGGGAGTCAGTAATAGTTATTTAAATTAGTGGACTAACCCTAAGAGGTTGATATCAAAGAATTGCTAGGATTCTTATTGATTAAATATTTAATCTATTTGAATATAGTGACAGGATTTGAACATATTGATTCATTTTAATTATGGGTATATCACCACTATAGAAGTTAAATTACATCATATAGAACTTCTGTGGTGATATAAATTGGAACTGGCTTGAAGCTAACCCATTTTGGCAATGCCAAGGACCGGCGCAGCTGCGCCCTCTCAGCAGTACAAAATGGCACAGCTGCGCCAGAGATCAGTCTGAGACAATTAGTTTTTTTCCTGTAGAAATGAAATGGAACACTTTGTTGTAGCTGTGAAATTATTAAATCATATGGATAAAGGTACATTATGTTGATATGAGGTATCAAGTAGTACAAGAAATCTCATGTGATCTTTAATACATAAGTAATTAAAATAGCTGTGTAATTTAGAAACTGGGAAAGGAATTAGATGTTTAAATAAACATTAATATTAAATAATGTTATTATATGTTTATGAGAGTAGTAAAAATAATTATGGAACTACCCGGACAGTAATACCTAACTGCGTTATTTTATTTCGTGTATTTAATGTGCATGAATTATATGATGTGGATATATAATTAATCCCTAAATTCCTAATATGGTAACAATTGTATATTAAGATTATATTTTGGGAATTTAAAGGGACCAAACCAAGCCTTAATTGATTAAGTTGCTGATATTATGCTCTTGTCCCAAATTAAGTGTCACAATAGTACATGAAAAGTAACCTACACTCTATATACGTAACTTCCAAGTCTGTGATTATTGGCTAGGAAGATAGCTGATGGTGAGTGGTTGAGTAACCCCTTGTGAACCAGTGTATTCTCCTTCTACATTCCAGTCTCAACCTTCCATGCAAAGCTAATTCCCAGTCCAAAGTTCTTCTATAAATAGTACTTAAATTCTCAGAGTTTACGCTGGTTGTTTTGGGTCTATTGCAACACTGATAATTTGAGTTTTGTGTGTGTGTTGTCCAAAGAAGAGGTTAGCAATCTCAGAAGGAAGAAACTAAGTTCATTTAGCTCCAAGAGGTATAAAATCTTAACTTGTGTTCTTGAATTGGGTTTTCTCAAATTCTTGAAATCACTTGAAATTCTCTTTCAATCAAAGTGAATTAGCATGCTATAATGTGTTTAGGAAGTATGCTTACATATATGAACTCTTAAATGATGGTATTAAGCATGTTTAAATCAAGGAGGATTGTTGATGTTTGATGCTCTGCAGAACAGAGCAAGTTACTCCATCTGGTGCAGGCATGGCTCAGCTGCGCCCTATTTGTACTAGGGTGCAGCGCAGTTGCGCCCTACCCTAGAATCAGTTTCTGATTTCTAGTTGTGCTACATGTTGCTAACTTGATGTTATGACTTAGATATATACCTAAAAAGGAGTATAACATGAGATGTAAAGCTTTCTTATGTGGTATGAAGTAATCAACTTGGTTTAGTAATGAAGTTTGTAACAAAACTTAAGGTTTCTAAAATAAACTTTGAGGAAAACTTATGTTCACAAGTTCTAAACTTAGTGGCTCATATGCATGACTGATTTCAAAACTAAATGAGCATGATATATGATGTATAGTATCTTTATCATGGTTAAACTTGTTAGCTTTGTGTTAAAGAATGTTTTAAAGGAAAAGCTTGTTATGTTAAAGCTAATGAACATAAATGCTACAAGGAGAAGTTTCTGATCTTGAAAAGAAGTTAGCATGACTTAGTTATTGATGATAAGGGTTTTAAAGTTGTCTTATATGTGTTATCTTGCCTCATTCATGATAAAGTGATTTCAAAGGCAACCTTGAACATGTTTTCAAAAATTTAGTTGCATCACATGTATATATAGATTCTAAAGAAGTAAGATATCATGTTATGGTTATAATACTCCTAGACATGATTCTTATGTATTAAGCATGATGATAACTAAACCGAACTTGAGTTTAGAGCATGATTTGAAGTGTTAAACAATATTAGTTGTGAAAAAACAATATGAACACCACGAATATGTGTGTTAAATGATTAAGTGACCTCCCTATGTAAACCTATGATCAAGTTATAAGGCACAATAAGTAGATGACCCTTTATGCTTGAATTCTATGGAAAGTCACAAACTAAAAGTAAACTCAAGAATGGTTATACACTTTTGTAAAGACCTCTAGCATGTATATATGTTAATGTATAAGTATAGGGGTATGTTAGAGTTGGATTGATAATAGGAAGTGCAAAGCTCAAACCTGGTCTGGCCAAGGGACAGCGCAGCTAAGTCGTCCCTAAGACCAGGTGCAGATGCGCCATCCTGCAGTCATGAATAGATTCTATTTTTGATTATAAAATTCAAGGCATGCTTATATGATTTCTTTACCTTCTAATATATGACCAATATGCCATATAATATGTTGAGAAGCATGCTATGTAATGACTTGATTCTTGTAAGTATAGACTCATACTAGTTTACGTATACTATTTGAAAAGACCAACTTATTAATGTTAGGTCGTTTTAAAGCAAGTTAATTAAAGCTAGAATTAAATTATAGCTGAGCAAATAGGCAAGTTCCCTAACCTTATTCAAATTATTATTGAGCAAGTTCCTTGAACTTCACTCTTTAGTTGTGCAAGTTTCTCAATTCTTACTCTTTTACTTGAGCAAGTATTCAAACACTATTTTTATTGTGTTGCAAGTTTCCTAACTTACAAAACTTTGAGTTTTGTGAAAGTTTCCTATCCTCCACATATTCTATTGAGCAGGTTATTGTTGAATTGAAAGTTATTCATTTAAGATTGAAATTTATTTCCAAGCATGCTATTAAGTGGTTTAATTACCTTACAATTATTCTACATCGATATTATTGATATTCGCACTTAGTGCACTCGAGTTCGTACAGTCTTGGACTTGTACATTATTTATAGTTCTATAATTCTTGAACTGTGTCAGATAGATTCTGAACCGTTGTTCAGTCAGACAAGTGTATGAAGTTTTCTAAAAACTATCCAAACCAATTGATGGTAAGGATTCTTAGACTGAAAGAACACCCCTTTTTGATAGGGGAGTACCCCAGTAATCTAATATAAGATACAAAGAGCATATTTAAATGTTATGCATATACATGGTGTACGCGAGGCTGATCCCCTCAAGTACTTATCTTGTTACCAGTAACCAAAGGGTCAATTAGCTATTGATTCCATTGGAGTGTTATAGTTCAAAGTCTACTTGACTAGCAGTTATTCTCAGAGCAATCATTATCTTTGCTTCTAATATTTATATTGTTGAATCCTTCAGATATTCATATTGTTGAATTCATTGTCAGATATTTTCCATTCATTATGATATATCCTTATTGTTGTATTTAAGTTGCTGAGCAAACTTGTTGCTCATCCTTGCTATATCATGAATTATATTGCAGCTAAACCCGAGACATCAGGAAATGACAAGGGTAAAGTCAAGATGTAAAATAGTTGCGAGGAGAAGACTTTACTTTATGTCTAATTTAAATTACTGATATGTAATATAAACCTAATAACTATTTTAGGGTATGTTTGTAAGATTGTATTAAGGTTATCGAATCTTGGGACTACTAACACCTTTTGTATGAACGACGTACGTTTATTATATTTCGCATTTTAGTTATCGTATGTTGTTTGGAGGTGGATGTTTTGTGACAACCCGAGAATTTAGATATTTATAAAATCTTAAAATATTGAAGTAAGGTTAAATAATAAACCTAGACAAAAATTAAGTGAATGGATTTGAGATTTCCGAGAAGGAATTTTGTGAATTTAAAAATTTTTGTGGTGAATTATTCAAGATTAAATGTATATATGTATATGTTTTGTGTATATGGTTGTATATGTGTACAGTATGTGGTTAAGGGTAAGGTTTGACCAGATAACCTGTATCTATGGAAAACCCTATTATTATATTAAGAACGTCAACGTTCAGTCAGAAAATTCTTACGATTGATAAGAAACCCTAAAAACGGGTTCTGGAAACCCTAATTTCAGTTCTAGAAATTTGAAACCCTAATTCGAATTTTAGAGACCCTAATTTGGGAAGTTAAATGCTATGTATAAGGCTTTTGGGTATTAATTACAAATTTAATTAGTGATATCCCTAATGATTAATTAGAATTCTAATAATTACAAACCCTAATTATTAGAAACCTTAAGTTGTAAATTTGAAACCCTAATCAGTAATTAGGTAATTTAATTTCTAATTAGGAAATATTAATCCTAATTAGCGAGCTTGAATTATGATTAGGAAATCTTAATATAAGTCGAAGGTGGTATTTTATGGTAGTAAATCGACGAGACAATCTCATTGTCTGACGATGGTGCAAGCGCAGAGATTGCTTAGGAAATGTTGTATAGGTTATTTGGGTCACGTGGTTGATACTCAACGAGTCAAGGGTGAACTGAGTTAGATACCTATTGTAAGGGATTTCGTTGATTTCTTCCCAGGCGAGTTTTCGAGATTTCCATTGAATAGAGAGATTAAGTTCGTTATTGATTTGGCACCAGGGACATCACCGGTATACAAAGTGTCGTATCGTATGGCACCGGTAGAGATGAAAGAATTGATGGCTCAATTGCAAGAGTTATTAGATAAGGGATACATTTGACTAAGCGTATTACAGTGGGGAGCACCAGTCTTATTCGTAAAGAAGAAAGATGGGTCTCTAAGACTTTGTATCGACTACCGAGAGTTGAACAAGGTCACCATTAAGAACAAGTACCCGTTGCCCAGGATAGACAATTTGTTTGATCAGTTGAAGGGGGCGAAGTACTTTTCAAAGATCGACTAGAGGATCGGTTATCACCAACTGAAAGTGAGGTCGGAGGACATTCCAAATACGGCATTCAGAACTCGGTATGGACACTTTAAGTTTCTGGTAATGTCATTTGGATTGACAAATGCGCCAGCAGCATTTATGGATTTAATGAACAGAGTGTTCAAACCATATTTGGATATGTTTGTTATCGTATTCATCGATGACATTCTAGTATATTCAGAGACGGAGGAAGAACACATCGAGCATCTTCAGATAGTGTTGGAGACATTAAGGAGGGAGAAGTTGTATGCAAAATTCTCAAAGTGTGAGTTTTGGTTGCAGAGAGTGCAGTTTTTGGGGCACGTTATCGACAAGGATGGAGTTTCGGTGGATCCAGCAAAGGTAGAAGCAGTTATCAATTGGGAGCAGTCGAAGACGCCGACTAAAATCAGGAGTTTCTTATGATTGGCGAGATATTATCAAAGATTTATTCAGGATTTTTCAAAATTAGCATCACCGTTGACCAATCTTACCAGAAAAACAATTAAGTTCGTTTGGACGGAGAAGTGTGAAGAAAGTTTCCTAGAATTGAAGAAGAGGTTTAGTTAAGCACCTATGTTGGCCTTACCGGACAACACGGGAGGGTTCATAGTGTATAGTGATGCATCACACAAAGGTCTTGGTTGTGTACTGATGCAAAACAGTAGGGTCGTTGCGTACGCTTCACGTCAGCTGAAAGATTATAAGAAGAGATATCTGACTCATGACCTGGAGTTAGCAAAAGTAGTTTTTGCCCTGAAGATTTGGACGCATTATTTGTATGGCGAAAAGTATGAGATATATACGGATCACAAGAGTCTGAAGTATATCTTCACGTAGAAAGAGTTAAACATAAGGTAGCGCCGATGGCTAGAATTAATCAAAGATTATGATTGTGAGATTCTGTACCATCCAGGCAAAGCAAATGTAGTGGCAGATGCCTTGAGCAGAAAAGGCAGAGAGAAGTTATTGAAGTTAACCATTCAAGAAGAATTGGTGAAAGATTTTGAACGACTAGACTTGGAGATTAAGTATTCGATGGAGATCAACGAACAATTATTTATAGTAACAGCGAGCCCGACTTTATTGGATAAGTTTAAAGAGGCACAAGAGAAGGACGAAGATCGTAATAACATCAAAAAGTGATTGAGTGAAGGTGATGAATTGAAATTTAAGATTGATAGCACTGGGCTGCTAAGATTTGAAGGATGAATTTGGGTACCGTTAGTACCAGAACTGAGAGAAGAGATTTTGCAAGAAGCGCACAGTACGAGATACTCATACACCCAAGAAGCACGAAGATATACCAAGATTTGCGTCACCACTTCTGGTGGCCAAACATGAAGAGAGAGGTTGTAGAATGCGTAAGTATATGTCTAACTTGTCAGAGAGTCAAGGCAGAGCACCAACGACCAAGCAGGTTATTACAACCATTAGAGATTCCATAATGGAAATGGGAGCACTTCACAATGGGCTTTGTGGTGGGACTTCCGGCAATGCAGAAAGGGCACGACGCCATATGGGTGATTGTAGATCATCTTACTAAGTCAGCTCTCTTTTTGCCGATTAAGATTAAGTATAGTTTGGACCAGTTAGCCAAATTGTATGTCAAGGAAATTATCTCGAGGCATGGGGTGCTGGTATCTATTGTATCAGATAGAGATCCACGATTCACGTCAAACTTCTGGAAGGGTCTTCAAGAAAGAATGGGGACACAACTACGAATGAGTATCGCGTATCATCCGCAGACCGATGGGCAAAGCGAGAGAACGATTTAAAAGCTTGAAGACATGCTCCAAGATTGTGTGATGGACTTCAAAGGTAGTTGGGAGGATCACCTTCCATTAGTAGTGTTCGCGTATAACAATAGTTATCTCGCCAGTATTGGAATGCCACCGTACTAAGCACTGTATGGGAGGAAATCTAGAACACCCTTATGCTAGGAAAAAGTTTGAGAACGTCGACTATTGGGACCAAAATTGATATAACAGACGGTAGAAATCATCAAGGTGATAAGAGCCAGACTAGTAGCAGCTCAAATCGCCAGAAGAAGTATAGATACTTACATCACAAGGAGAAAGATTTTGAATTAGGAAGCTATACATTTCTGAAAGTATCTCCCTGGAAAGGGAAGATTTATTTTGGAAAGAAAGGCAAGTTGAGCCCTAGGTTCATAGGACCAT
This sequence comes from Panax notoginseng, assembly GCA_016801055.1. Classification (NCBI taxonomy): domain Eukaryota; kingdom Viridiplantae; phylum Streptophyta; class Magnoliopsida; order Apiales; family Araliaceae; genus Panax; species Panax notoginseng. Next base: position 62,326,059 of record CM029023.1, on the reverse strand, counting down.
TCGAGATTCTGAGGTGAGTCAGTGAAGTGGCGTACGAGGTAGCGTTACCTCCTGAACTTGAGCACTTTCAGAACGTGTTTCATGTGTTTGTATTGCGACCGTATAAACCAGACTACAAGCACGTTATCTTCTATAAACCAATCCAAGTTGAGAAAGACTTATTGTACGAGGAAGTTCTTGTCTAGATACTAGATAGAAAGGAACAGAAGATAAGGAATAAAATAATCCATTCCGTTAAGATTCTTTAGAGGAATCACGCAGTCGAAGAAGCTACGTGGGAACTAGAAGAGAGAATGAGAGCAAATTTTCCATTTTTATTTGAGTAACCTTATTTTTATAATTTCGAGGACGGAATTTTTATAAGGGGGGAAGGGATGTAATGACCGTGAATTTTAAACTCCTTATTAAATAAATATGTGATTTAATTTTTGTGAGTTAGTTTTGTGAACCTATTTAAACCTTATGTGGGTATGTGAATTTCTGAAATGATTAAAGAGAGTCACTAATAGTTATTTAAATTAGTGGACTAACCCTAAGAGGTTGATATCAAAGAATTGATAGGATTCTTAATGATTAAATATTCAATCTATTTGAATATAGTGATAGGATTTGAACATATTAATTCATTTCAATTATGGGTATATCACCACTATAGAAGTTAAATTATATCATATAGAACTTGTGTGGTGATGGAAATTGGAATTGACTTGAAGCTAATCCATTTTGGCACTGCCAGGGACCGGCGCAGCTGCGCCCTCACAGCAGTACAAAATGGCGCAGCTGCGCCACTGATCAGTCTGAGACAGTTAGTTTTTTCCTGTGGAAATGAAATGGAACACTTTGTTGTAGGTGTGACATTATTAAATCATATGGATAAAGGTATATTATGTTGATATGAGGTATCAAGTAGTATAAGAAATCTCATGTGATCTTTAATACAGAAGTAATTAAAATAGTTGTGTAATTTAGAAACTGGGAAAGGAATTAGATGTTTAAATAAACATTAATATTAAATAATGTTATTATGTGTTTATGAGAGTAGTAAAAATAATTATGGAACAACACGGACAGTAATACCTAACTGCGTTATTTTATTTCGTGTATTTAATGTACATGAATTATATGGTGTGGGTATATAATTAATCCCTAAATTCTTAATATGGTAACAATTGTACATTAAGATTATATTTTGAGAATTTAAAGGGACCAAACCAAGCCTTAATTGATCAAGTTGATGATATTTTGCTCTTGTCCCAAATTATGTGTAACAATAGTACATGAACAGTAACTTACACTCTATATACGTAACTTCCAAGTCTGTGATTATTGGCTAGGAAAATAACTGATGGTGGGTGGTTGAGCAACCCCTTGTGAACCAGTGTATTCTCCTTCTACATTCCAGTCTCAACCTTCCATGCAAAGCTAATTCCCAGTCCAAAGTTCTTCTATAAATAGTACTCCAATTCTCAGAGTTTACGTTGGTTGTTTTGGGTCTATTGCAACACTAATAATTTGAGTTTGTGTGTGTGTGTTGTCCAAAGAAGAGGTTAGCAATCTCAGAAGGAAGAAACTAAGTTCATTTAGCTCCAAGAGGTATAAAATCTTAACTTGTGTTCTTGAATTGGGTTCTGTCAAATTCTTGAAATCACTTAAAATTCTCTTTCAATTAAAGTGAATTAGCATGCTATAATGTGTTTAGGAAGTAGGATTACATATATTAACTCTTAAATGATGGTATTAAGCATGTTTAAATCAAGGAGGATTGTTGATGTTTGATGCTCTGCAGAACAGAGCAAGTTACTGCATCTGGTGCAGGCATGGCTCAGCTGCGCCCTATTTGTACTAGGGTGCAGCGCAGCTGCGCCCTACCCCAGGATCAGTTTCTGATTTCTGGTTGTGCTACATGTTGCTAACTTGATGTTATGACTTAGATATATACCTAAAAAGGAGTATAATATGAGATGTAAAGCTTTCTTATGCGGTATGAAGTAATCAACTTGGTTTAGTAATGAAGTTTGTAACAAAACTTAAGGTTTCTAAAACAAACTTTGAGGAAAACTTATGTTCACAAGTTCTAAACTTAGTGGCTCATATGCATGACTGATTTCAAAACTAAATGAGCATGATATATGATGTATGTTGTCTTTATCATGATTAAACTTGTTAGCTTTGTGTTAGAGAATGTTTTAAAGGAAAAGCTTGTTATGTTAAAGCTAATGAACATAAATGCTACAAGGAGAAGTTTCTGATCTTGAAAAGAAGTTAGCATGACTTAGTTATTGATGATAAGGGTTTTAAAGTTATCTTATATGTGTTATCTTGCCTCATTCATGATAAAGTGATTTCAAAGGCAACCTTGAACATTTTTTTAAAAATTTAGTTGCACCACATGTATATATAGATTCTAAAGAAGTAAGATGTCATGTTATGGCTATAATACTCCTAGACATGATTCTTATGTATTAAGCATGATGATAACTAAACCGAACAAGAGTTTAGAGCATTATTTAAAGTGTTAAACAATGTTAGTTGTGAAAAAACAATATGAACACCACGAGCATGTGTGTTAACTGATTGAGTGACCTCCCTAGGTAAACCTATGATCAAGTTATAAGGCACAATAATTACATGACCCTTTATGCTTGAATTCTATGGAAAGTCATAAACTAAGAGTAAACTCAAGAATGGTTATACACTTTTGTAAAGACCTCTAGCATGTATGTATGTTAATGTATAAGTATAGGGGTATGTTAGAGTTGGATTGATAACAGGAAGTGCAAAGCTCAAACCTAGTCTGGCCAGGGGACAACGCAGCTGTGATGCCCCCAAAATAGGTATACAACACCCAACCTATTCTGAGTCGCCAAATACATGGTACAGAAAGCAAACTACAACTTCAATAATACAATTGTCGTGCAAAATACGACAACACATACTGTTAGTTTCAATACAAATATTGTCTTCTGGACAATATCCACACTCAAATAAATCCTCATTACAATTATTCAAACACTATTTTACAAAAATAGTGAGGACTGCTAAAATATCTTACTAGAACCATCACTCCATACCCCGACTAGATCCTGCTATGTTCTCACCTCCTGAGAAAAAAATGGAACAAAAAGGAAAAGGGTGAGCTCAACTAGCCCAGTAAAGAATATTATGACTAAGATAATATACAACAAATTATCGTTAGTATTCAACAGGGAAAAATCTGATAGAATATAATCGACAACAAGTTTTAGATCAGCAACTGCAGCGGAAACAACAACCCATTAGAAGAGTCAAGTAGAGAAAGAATTCTACTATCTTCTAAGATTTAAAAGTCCATCATCAATATTTTATCCCTGTAACATCAATTAATAATCATTTTTATCCAAATATTCATCTTTGCACTACAGGCCAAAGATATTCATTTGTATCACCTGTCAGTCATGTTCATCTCAACACTTGTTCATCTTTGCACTACAGGCCAAAGATATTCATCAAGTAATCATACATCTTTGCACTACAGGCTAAAGATATTCAGTAATATCATCATTTAGGACTGAGGATGATGAAAAATATCTTAAAGAGAACGAATCCAGTGAGACAGAAGGACAAATATTAAGGATTCGTATAACAGTTTATCCAAGATCAATAATACTTCATAATAATCAATTGTGAAGCAAAATTCAAAAATAAAGATCAAAACATGGATACAATCAAAGATAGTAACCATAATAGACATCTTGGACAAAAAGGGAAAATTTTATTTTTCGATTAATAGTGCCGTATTCTTGAATAGTACCGTATACGTGAATAGTAACCCCGACACAAAAAGTTCTAAATTTGATAAAAACTCATATCAATATTTCAGCATAATGATATTGAAGAAAATAATATCATTAAGAAGAAAATAATATCCCTTACCTCAAGATATCAGTACTTCTGGTCGGAATACCGGTATAAGGCTGAAAGAAACTTGCACTGATGAATAGAACTCTCAAAGTATCTAAATACTCACAAAATACACTCAATAATCTAGAGAGAGAAAGAGAGAAAACTTGTTTCAGGTGTGATTTTCAATTCTAACTTAGCCCTCTATTTATAGGAAAATTTTAGTAGGCTTGACCTGCAACCTGATGGCTTTACCTGCTACTATTCCCACCCACCACATTTAAAATATAATTCAGCACATTTCTTCACCAACCAAGAGTGGGGCCCACCAATTCTAGAATTTTCCATCAAAATGATAAACTCCGAAAATTCAACAATTTCTGAACCAGTCATCTCGTAAAATTCATAATAAATCATACGTTCATTTTTAACGGTTCAAAATTTGTGGACATATACTCAACTTATATATGTATAACATATCCAAAAATTACCACGATCCAACGGTCGGATTAAAAATAATAACCCCCGCAAAATATCTCAAAAACCCTGATTTTTAATACCTCCATTCCGATAAAAATACTGATAAAAACCTCAACATTAACTCCTTCATTTTTAACCATAAAAATATATCTCTCATTTATATCCACATAAAATAAATATTTCCTTATCATATGAATCAATAATTAATTATTCACAAATAATATTACAGAATCACATTTATGACAACCAGGCCGTTCCCAAGAAAGAGGGGGCTTTCCAATAAGGATTTCTCCTTACTGGCGCGCAATTAGATGACCAAACCTCTCCTTAGACAGAACTTTCTAGACATTGCCAATAATGTTATCTAATAATATTATTCAAATAATATGAATTATTGATCTGATAATAAAAAATACTGTGCAGCAGCAATTATTGAAACGACAATAATATAAAATATCAACACAACAATTATTGAATCAATAAAATAAAATATTGAACAATAACTACTGTAATAATTATTGAGTAGTGCCTTCCTTCGTAAGAATCAATAATTGGTGCAATACCGTGTGCTACTGTATTTTAACCACCGGGTATTCCAACAGTATTAACAGTAACAACTACGCCGTTATTTATAAACAACTTATACTTGTCGTTTTCTTCATCCAATCGCTTTCCGTTATGGGGCCCACACAAGGCTGCGCCATCGTACGAATATTCCCCGACAGCAAGAATATTCCACGACCAAACGAATATTCCCCGACAAAATGAATATTTTATAACCACTTGCTTATTTTACAAAATTTGCACATTTCACCCATAACCAAAGTATTATATCAAATTAACCCCTTATTATTCACAATAATATTTAGAGAAAATTTGATTTTATTCATTAATAAGTTGGGGTCTTACAGCAGCTGCGCCATCCCTAAGCCTAGACCAGGCGCAGCTGCGCCATCCTGCAGTTATGAATAGATTCTATTTTTGATTTTGAAATTCAAGGCATGCTTATATGATTTCTTTACCTTATAATATATAACCAATATGCCATATAATGTGTTTAGAAGCATGCTATGTAATGACTTGATTCTTGTAAGTTTAGACTCATACTAGTTTACGTATACTAATTGAAAAGACCAACTTGTTAATGTTAGGTCGTTTCAACGTAAGTTAATTAAAGCTAATATTAAATTGTAGCTGAGCAAATAGGCAAGTTCCCTAACCTTACTCAAATTATTATTGAGCAAGTTCCTTGAACTTCACTTTTTGGTTGTGCAAGTTCCTTAATTCTTAATCTTTTACTTGAGCAAGTATCCGAACACTATTTTTATTGTGTTGCAAGTTTTATAACTTAAACAACTTTGAGTTTTGTGAAAGTTTCTTATCCTCCTCATATTGTATTGAACATGTTATTATTAAATTGAAAGTTATTCATTTAAGCTTGAAATTTATTTCCAAGCATGTTATTAAGTGGTTTAATTACCATATAATTATTCCACATCGATATTATTGATATTCGCACTTAGTGCACTCGAGTTCGTACAGTCTTGGACTTGTACATCATTTAAAGTTCTATAATTCTTGAACTATGTCAAATAAAGTTTGAACCTTTGTTCGGTCAGACAAGTGTATGATGTTTTCTAAAAGCTATCCAAACCAATTGATGGTAAGGATTCTTAAACTAAAAGAACACCTCTTTTTGATAGGGGAGTACCCCAGGTATCTAATATAAGATACAAAGAGCATATTTAAATGTTATGCATATACATGGTGTACGCGAGGCTGATCCCCTCAAGTACTTATCTTGTAACCAGTAACCAAAGGGTCAATTAGCTATTGATTCCATTGGAGTGTTATAGTTCAAAGTCTACTTGACTAGCAGTTATTCTCAAAGCAATCATTATCTTTGCTTCTAATATTCATATTGTTGAATCCTCCAGATATTCATATTGTTGAATTCATTGTCAGATATTTTCCATTCACCATGATATATCCTTATTGTTGTATTTAAATTGCTGAGCAAACTTGTTGCTCATCCTTGCTATATCATGAATTATATTGCAGCTAAGCCCGAGACCTCAGGAAAGGACAAGGGTAAAGTCAAGATGTAAAATAGTTGCGAGGATAAGACTTTACTTTATGCCTAGTTTAAATTACTGATATATAATATAAACCCTAATAACTATTTTAGGGTATGTTTGTAAGATTGTATTAAGGTTATCGAATCTTGGGACTACTAACACCTTTTGTATGAACGACGTACGTTTATTATATTTCGCATTTTAGTTATCGTATGTTGTTTGAAGGTGGATGTTTTGTGACAACTCGAGAATTTGGATATTTATAAAATCTTAAAATATTGAAGTAAGGTTAAATAATAAACCTAGACAAAAAATAAGTGAATGGATTTGAGATTTCCGAGAAGAAATTTTGTGAATTTAAAATTTTTTGTGGTGAATTATTCAAGATTAAATGTATATATGCATATGTTTTTGTATATGGTTGTATATGTGTACAGTATGTGGCTAAGGGTAAGGTTTAACCAGATAACATGTATCTATGGAAAACCCTATTATTATATTAAGAACATCAACATTCAGTTAGAAAATTCTTACGATTGATAAGAAACCCTAAAAACGGGTTCTGAAAACCCTAATTTCAGTTCCGGAAATTTGAAACCCTAATTCGAATTTTAGAGACCCTAATTTGGGAAGTTAAATGCTATGTATAAGGCTTTTGGGTATTAATTACAAATTTAAATAGGGATATCCCTAATGATTAATTAGAATTCTAATAATTAGAAATCCTAATTATTAGAAACCTTAAGTTGTAAATTTGAAACCCTAATCAGTAATTAGGTAATTTAATTTCTAATTAGGAAATATTAATCCTAATTAGCAAGCTTGAATTATGATTAGGAAATCTTAATATAATTATAGAATCCTAATTATAATTTAGAAATATTAATTTTCTATTTTGAAAACCTAAATTGAAAATCCTAGAAAAGTGTTTTTAAGAACCTTAGGTTTTAACCCTAAGGGTTGGACTAATTGCCCATTATGCCATTAAAATTTTAAATCAAAAGACTAAAGTACCCTTTGTGCATTTTTTTAATAAGTAACTTGTAAATCTTGCCATGATCTTGAGTTGGTGAACCACCCTAGCCCTAGCCCTAGCCATGTGTCAATTATCAGCCATCAATTGCTAGCAAATACATTAAATCATATCATTTATATAGATTACGAGAGAGAAAATGTTTACTTTATTTCTCATTTTCTCCAAGAACTTCTCTCTCCTCAATTTTTGAAATTTAGAGTGAGGGAGAAAGATAAGATGAACCATAATCAGTACTTATAAAGCCAAGATCAAATCAGTAGGATCATAATCAAAAATGGAGCATCAAAGTGGTATAAACACTAATCTTCAAAATCTCATGATCTGATGTTATATGTTGTTGTTTATTGGTTAAAGTTATGTAATAAGATGTCATTTAGTGATCTGGGTTGTTAGATCCCAGATCCATAACATCAAATTGCTCAAAAATCAAGTTTTCAAAAATATGGAAAAAGTTAAAAAAATGGCCTGACAACCAAATGTCAGAGCCTCTAGATCTTTTTGTGTTAGGTTTTATGTGTATTTTATGTTATGTATCTGTTCTATGCCATGTAGCCTGTGATCTGGAACCGAAAACAGTGTCAAATCATGTCTAGATCATAAGATAGGAGCAGTCAAACTGTGTTGACCAAGCACGAAAACGGGTTTCTGGATAACCTAGAAACCCAATTTTTGTCTGACAGTGATTTTGCGGGTTCTAGATATGACGACTGCTAAGTGTTTGGGCCTTATTACTGTTATGGTTGTGTAGACTGACATTAGGACTATTAATCCATGCCTCTAAAACTCCCAGATCATACACAGAATCGGATTAAATGATGGTCAAACCTACGTTGACCAACTCGCCAGATGAAGATTCTGGTAACCCAGATCTCCAAAGGGCAGTTTCATGGTACTACTTTGACCGGTCCAGATCTTACGATGGTGACGTTGTTAAGTTGATCTAGTGAGTTATATATGTTCCCTGACATCTGGACTACAAGTTGGAACTTGTAAATCACCCTAAACAGACTTAGAGCTCATGATCTAAGGATCTAGAGATATAGCACCATGTGTTGTTCTTCATTTTATGGAAAACATAGAAATGAAGAACAGCCTTGTCAGACTTTTTGATTGCTTATATCTCTCTGTTATGATGTTGTATGACCCTGAAATCTGTTTGTTTGTGTAGTATGACATACATATTACATGTGTAACACTTTAGATAACCCAGAATCATGAAGATCAATGATCTAGACTTGGTCAAACCTCCTACCTTGAACACTGCCTATGCATTCTGGGTTTGATGAAAACAGCCCAAGAACACCTTTAGCCATGGTTCTGTCGCCTAATGCACCTTTAGCGACACTAAATTTTCGAAAATTAGTTATTTTAATAAATAAATAGAAAAAAATAGTTTTTAATTATTAAAAATTTATAATAAATTCCTAAAAATTATTTTAAAGCCTGAAAATGGGGTTTTAATAATTTTGAGTGTATTTCATAAATATTTAATATATTTGGAATATTAGTGGTATTTAATTTATTTAATTATAATATTAAATAAATTACTTAAAAATAATTTTAATACTTGAAAAATCATGAAAAATTATATTATGGTATAAGAAAATATTTTAAGTTATTTTTAATGACTTTTGATATTTTGTGATGAATTTCATTAATTAATTAATATTAATGATAAATAGTTTATTTAATAAATGTATTAAATAAATGATGGAAAAATAGAATTAATGATTTGAAAATCATATAAAACTGATTTAAGTGTTATAAAAATATTTTAAGTTATAAAATATAACTTTTGATATTTTGTCATGAAAAAGATTAATATTTAATATTAATGGCAATTATCGGATAATTGATTTAAATGTTTAAAAATCATTTAAATGAGAAATTAAGGTATTAAAAATACTTTGATATATTATAAATATATTATAATATTATGTTATAATTTTTATTAATATTTGGTATTAAATAAATATTAATGATAAAGGAATTATGTGGTATTTAATTCATTTAAATACGATATTAATGATTGAAAAATCATGATAAATGGTAATAATTATTTAAAAATTATTACGAGCTTATGAAAAATATTTTGACTGATAATAAAATTATCTAAGATAATTGTTGAGTGTTTAGGCAGAGTTTAATTGAACTTAAACTAGATATTTGTCCGACTAAACCGTCGGGATGTCAGAATTGTAACGAATTCAACTCAGACTAAAATAGTTTGACTGGATCATATGTCTTATGTGTTGTATATACTGATAGGGTTATCTGTTTAGGTTATTTTAAATACTGTGATGACATTATTCTAATTTATAGATCGGCATTATCTATATTAGGTATTCAGGCAAAGCTTAATAAATTGTGTAACACTAATCAACGAAATAGGCAAGTTTTTTTTAACTCGACCTCGAGTTGTATTGTTCAATTATACTTGTGATTAATCATTTCTGATTACCATGTCTAAGAATTATTAAATCGCACTCTGTGCATACTGCATGTATTCATCAGGTATGAAAGGCTGATCACCTTCATTACCATTCGATTATATATATATATATATATATATATATATATATATATATATGTTCATGTTCAATGTCCATTCAGCTATGCAAACTTTATTCATGCTAGTTCGCAATTATATTGTAGAACTGTAACCTGTTTTTGTTCAATTCTTTCAATCATGATATATCTTTAATTTATTGAACTTTTACTTGCTGGGAAAACTTATTACTCACCCTTGCTATATCAAGATTAATATTGCAGATTAAGACGAATACGTAGGATACAAGGAAAAGTCAAAGCTAAGTTCAGCTTGGGATTTTATGTGCAGCTTAATTGTAACAGTTATGTATGATAATAACATTATATGTTAGATAGTTTATGAATTGTGTATAAGTTAAGGTTACTCGACCTTGGGGAATAGTTTGTAAAGTTTATTGTATAAATAATTTATGTTTATATCTTCTGCAATAGTTATAGAATGATTGTACTGAATTCGCGGTGATTCGGGACCCAGATTCGGGGCTCTAACAGTTGGTATCAAAGCTGTGGGTTATGAACCTTAGGTAGGATTACCTGAGACTAATAACCGCAGTTAGTATGATAAGTACTAACTCAAATAGAGTTAGTAAGTCGGTAAGATTCAAAGACGAATCTCAGCGGGTTATAAAAGATACGGAGTTCCCTAACTCTGATAATAAAGTTGAACAGTAGTGATGAATAGATAAAGTCTAAAAGACTAAAAGTACATGGATAGGAGATCGTAAAACAAAACGATCAAGACATAGAAATGAATCGTAATATATACGATGAGATCACCTCGTGATCTGATAAGGTTATAGTATAGAAAAGGATCAAGTGAATGATTGAAAAGTTTATGGCAAGAATGTTGTGTATCAGTTGTACTATGAATTGGTACAGATTCAGGAAAGGATTATGAATACGAGTTGAGTGAAATTCGTATTGAGAATGGAGTTAAGATTAGGTGGGGATTTCAATCGAGGACTCATGTCAGCAGCTAAGTTGTATGATTCTTCGTACGGGAGGGGAATTGTACTTGGTGTGAAAACCACTTAGTTTATGGTACTGATAATCATTGAAATGTCTGCGTTGCGCTATTTGTTATATACTTGTTGAGAAGGTGATTCTTTTCTCATGTGTATAACAGATAGATAGGTTATAGGTAGAGAATATAAGGTTAAGCACGAGTTCTTAAAACTTATACTTATGGTACGTTCGTGACTCATAATTATATGAAATGTTTATGAACCCCTCAACGAATGAACGCCAAAGGTCTGACTAGGACAAGTTCTTAAACTCATATGATTGTGGAAAGTTTCTGAACTCATGAGTGTGGTTTGACGAACTGGATAGAATTAAGTGTGAATGGAATATTGAGGATAATAGTATTAGATAGACTGTTTATGTAATGGATCATTAGTGGAAGATTAGGTTTTTCTAAATCTTCTAGCTATGCTAGACTCAAAATTTTTGACATCAAGCTAAATACGCAATATGTGCTTTTTGAAAATGAAATTTTTATTGTCAACTCATGGTGACCCTTGTGTATGCATGGACTTCGGGCCATTTACACCTCGTTACATGTTGAGGTGATAAAACTAATTTGTAATTATTTTTGAATGATTTAAAGTATAGTCTATGCTACTTGTTTCGGCTAGACGATAATGATTTGAAATATCAAAATATGTTTTTATTTATCACTTATATACCATGTAACCAGGTGCAGAGATGATAAAAAATTGATGGAGTTGTAAATACATGAATACTTAGTGTTGAATTTGATCTAAAATCGTTGTTCCACTATTGTATGATGTGTTATGACAAAGTCACGCGATGACGGCATCCTCAAACGGGCTGTTAATACAGTACGACATCATGACGTCATTTTTAAACTAATTTTAAAATTTTAATTTGCCAACGGGGTTTTGGCTATACATTAATATTTCGATTGAAATTAATTATTGATATGAGTCTAAGCTATTTAATTCAGCTAGACCAACTTTTATGAAAACTCTAAGCGTTCTTTGAAAATTTTCCTGAACCAAATTGTTTTGGTAAGGAATCTTATGCTAAGACTGAGGTGAACTATGTTGATTGGATAAAATAATCCAATCTAGTAGCGTAAAAATTCGATAGACATGATTGATACGTTATGCATGACGTAAGCGTATGATAGGCTAATCACCTAAAGTACTAGCAGCGGTAATTTACCTTCTTCGTAATTGTAGACATACCCAATAATTTACCATTTTTCGAAATAAATACCGTTAAACTATGTGTTCATGGTCTATATGACTCCTCAACAATATTTGAAAATTTTTACTCTTGTGAGGAATGTATTGGGTAGCATGTGATGCTGTGTATGAATGGTGTACAGTGCATGGTGTAAGGTAAATTTCGGGGACAAAATTTTTAGAAGAAGGGGTGAATGTAACAACCCGAGAATTTGGATAGTTATAAAATCTTAAAATATTAAAGTAAGGTTAAATAATAAACCTAGACAGAAAATAAGTGAATGGATTTGAGAATTCCGAGAAGGAATTTTATGAATTTAAAAATTTTTATGGTTAATTATTCAAGATTAAGTGTATATGTGTATATATTTTGTGTATATGGTTGTATATGTGTACAGTATGTGGTTAAGGGTCAATGTTTGACCAGATAACCTGTGTCTGTGGCAAACCATATTATGATATTAAGAACGTCAACGTTTAGTTAGAAAATTCTTACGATTTATAAGAAACCTTAAAAACCGGTTCTGGAAACCCTAATTTTAGTTTCGGGAATTTGAAACCCTAATTCGAATTTTTGAGACCCTAATTTGGGAAGTTAAACTCTATGTATAAGGCTTTTGGGTATTAATTACAAATTTAATTTGGGATAACCCTAATGATTAATTAGAATTCTAATAATTAGAAACCTTAATTATTAGAAACCTTAAGTTATAAATTTGAAACCCTAATTAGTAATTAAGTAATTTAATTTTTAATTAGGAAATATTAATCCTAATTATCAAGCTTGAATTATGATTAGGAAATCTTAATATAATTATATAATCCTAATTATAATTTAAAAATACTAATTTTCTATTTTGAAACCCTAAATTGGAAATCCTAGAAAAGTGATTTTTAAGAACCTTAGGTTTTAACCCTAAGGATTAAACCCTAAGGGTTGGACCAATTGCCCATTATGCCATTAAAATTTTAAATCAAAAGACTAAAGTACCCTTTGTGTATTTCTTTAATAAGTAACTTGTAAATCTTGCCATGATCTTGAGTTGGTGAACCACCCTAGCCCTAACCCTAGCCATGTGTCAATTATCAGCCATCAATTGCTAGCAAATACATTGAATCATATCATTTATATAGATTAAGAGAGAGAAAATGCTTACTTTATTTCTCATTTTCTCCAAGAACTTCTCTCTCCTCAATTTTTGAAATTTAGAGTGAGGGAGAGAGATAAGATGAACCATAATCAGTACTTTGCAAGCCAAGATCAAATCAGTAGGATCAGAATCAAAAATGGAACATCAAAGTGGTATAAACCCTAATCTTCAAAATCTCATCATCTGATGTTATATGTTGTTGTTTATTGGTTAAAGTTATGTAATAAGATGTCATTTAGTGATCTGGGTTGTTAGATCCTAGATCCATAACATCAAAGTGCTTGAAAATCAAGTTTTCAAAAATCTGGATAAAGTCAAAAAAGTGGCCTGACAACCGAATGTCAGAGCCTCTAGATCTTTTTGTGGTAGGTTTTATGTGTATTTTATGTTATGTATATGTTCTATGCCATGTAGCCTGTGATCTGGAACTAGAAACAGTGTCAAATCATGTCTAGATCATAAGATAGGAGCAGTCAAACTGTGTTGACCAAGCACGAAAATGGGTTTCTGGATAACCCAGAAACCCAGGTTTTGTCTGACAGTGATTTTGCAGGTTCTAGATCTGACGACTGCTAAGTGTTTGGGCCTTGTTACTGTTATGGTTGTGTAGACTGACATTAGGACTATTAATCCATGCCTCTAAAACTCCCAGATCATACACGGAATCGGATTAAATGATGGTCAAACCTACGTTGACCAACTTGCCGGATGAAGATTCTGGTAACCCAGATCTTCAAAGGGCAGTTTCTTGGTACAACTTTGACCGGTCTAGATCTTACGATGGTGATGTTGTTAAGTTGATCTAGTGAGTTATATATGTACCCTGACATCTGGACTGCAAGTTGGAACTTGTAAATCACTCAAAACAGACTTAGAGCTCATGATCTAAGGATCAAGATATAGCACCATGTGCTGTTCTTTATTTTCAGGAAAACCCAGAAATGAAGAACAACCTTGTCAAAATTTTTGATTGCTTATATCTCTATGTTATGATACTATATGACCCTGGAATCAGTTTGTTTGTGTAGTATGACATACATACTACATGTGTAACACTTTAGATAACCCAGAATCATGAAGATCAATGATCTAGACTTGGTCAAACCTCCTACCTTGAACAATGCCTATGCATTTCTGGGTTTGATGAAGAACAACCCAAGAACACCTTTAGCCACGGTTTTGTCGCCAAATGTACCTTTAGCGACACTTAATTTCTGAAAATTAGTTATTTTTATAAATAAATAAAAAAAATAGTTTTTAATTATTAAAAATTCTTAAAAATTATTTTAACGCCTGAAAAATGGGTTTTTAATAATTTTGAGTATATTTCATAAATATTTAATATTTTTGGAATATTAGTGGTATTTAATTTATTTAATTATAATATTAAATAAATTACTTAAAAATGATTTTAATATTTTGATATTTTATGATGAATTTCATTAATTAATTAATATTAATGATAAATAGTTTATTTAATAAATGTATTAAATAAATGATGGAAAATAGAATTAATGATTTAAAAATCATATAAAAATAATTTAAGTGTTATTAAAATATTTTAAGTTATAAAATATAACTTTTGATATTTTGTCATGAAAAATATTAATATTTAATATTAACGGCGATTATCAGATAATGGATTTAAATGTTTAAAAATCATTTAAATGAGAAATTAAGGTATTAAAAATATTTTGATATATTATAATATTATGTTATAATTTTCATTAATATTTGGTATTAAATAAATATTAATGATAAAGGAATTATGTGATATTTAATTCATTTAAATACGATATTAATGATTGAAAAATCATGATAAATTGTAATAATTATTTAAAAATTATTACGAGCTTATAAAAATTATTTTGACTGATAATAAAATTATCTAAGATAATTGTTGAGTGTTTAGGCAGAGTTTAATTGAACTTAAACTCGATATTTGTCCGACTAAACCGTCGGGATGTTAGAATTGTACCGAATTCAACTCAGACTGAAATAGTTTGACTGGATCCTAGGTCTTATGTGTTGTATAGACTGATAGGGTTATATGTTTAGGTTATTTTAAATATTATGTTGATATTATTCTAATTTATAGATCGGTATTATCTATATTAGGTATTCAGGCAAAGCTTAATAAATTGAGTAACGCTAATCAACGGAACCAGCAAGTTTTTCTTAGCTCAACCTCGAGCTGTATTATTCAATTATACTTGTGGTTAATCATTTCTGATTGTCATGTCTAAGAATTATTAAATCGCACTCTGTGCATGCTGCATGTATTCATCAGGTATGAAAGGCTGATCACCTTCATTACCATTCGGTTAAGATATATATATATGTTCATGTTCAATGTTCGTTCTACTATGCAAACTTTGTTCATACTAGTTCGCAATTATATTGTAGAACTCTAGCCAGCTTTTGTTCAATTCTTTCAATCATGATATATCTTTAATTTATTAAACTTTTACTTGCTGGGTAAACTTATTGCTCACCCTTGCTATATCACGATTAATATTGCAGATTAAGACGAATATGTAGGATACAAGGAAAAGTCAAAGCCAAGTTCAGCTTGGGGTTTTATGTGAAGCTTAATTGTAACAGTTATATATGATAATAATGTCAACATCGGGATTTTTATTTGTCCCTTTTCGTTCCCTATTTTTTTGTGTTCTCATGTTAGGTGAGATTTGTTTGAAAAAATAAGTGAAAAAGGTCCGACATATATAATGTCGACGATAGGTTGTTAAAAGTCGCCAGTTGGTTTTTTATATGGTTGTACCAACACAACCGAGAAAAGGTTTGCACATTGACCCAGTGATGTGACACTGCAAAACGGGTCGGTGAAACCGAGATTCATTAGGGTCCGGGCACTTGCTTATGCGGAGGGAAGGTGTTAGACACCCTCCGACATCCGTGTTACCACGGTGACCGCCACTTTTCAAGAAACTATTATATAAATGTGTGTGTGTGTGGGTCAATGTGCTGTCATTTGGAAGTAGTACGAGGCCTCATTCACACCTATATAAAAAGGGTTTGAATTTGTGTAAAAATTAAGTTTTAAACATGATATAGCAATGAGGTTTTATAAAAGAGATTTTTCAAACCCTGTGTTTAATAGCAATTGAGGCCTTGGATACTTCCATTTTATTATTAAATGTTCGGCTTGATTGCTTTTATTTTCGAGATGCGAAGCATCTTCGAGAAAATAACATACAAAGTAGTGCCGAACTCCTCATGGGCATGGAAACCATCGGAGGAAATCTAAACACCGTGAATAAATTTACAAGCTGCTTACAGCTGAAAATGTCCGTCACGGGAACTGAATCTAGATTCAGTAGACTGAGTCTATGACCACATAATTTCTAGGCTCACATGATGCCGCAATTGATATAAATGCAGTAAGCAGGTATATATATATATAGAAGCTGTAAATATATATATATATATATATATATATATATATATATATACACATATACAGACATGATCGACCACCATGAAGCACCTCCATGGGGGATCAAAAATGTAAATAAAGCTGTAAAAGTGATCAACCGCCACGGAGGAAACTCCAGGCGGGACGAAATGTACAGAAAGTTGTAAAACGGTCAACCAACATGAAGTAAACTCCAGGCAGGAGAAAATATATATATATATATATATATATATATATATATATATATATATATATATATATATATATATATATATATATATATACGAAAGCAATTAAACGCACTATACGTAAGTCTAAGCTCATCGAACATAGTTCGACACACAATTCATATATATAAGTATATATATACGAAAGCAATTAAACGCTCCAGACATAAGTCTAGGCTCAATCGAGGCATAACTCGATAATGTTAGTCCATATATAAATATATTAATATATATATATATATATATATATATATATATATATATATATATATATATATATATATATATATATAAAGAAATAAAAGCCACGGATCGAAATCCGGGAAAACACACACAACACGACTCTCAACGTGAAGAACAGTGTGTGCAAAGAAGAAGAGAAAGGCTTGAAAAGGTGTAAGAAGGCTTACAGTGGGCTGTCAAAGAAGACTTTAATAACTTGAAATGGATTAACACTCGGCTCCCGCTGGTAAAAAGTAGCTAAATATGAGCTTACAAGTGTTTAAAATGAGAAAAAACTCAGTTTGGGGAGTGTACAGAGCAAATTGGACAGGGCTTGCTCGCCTTTTTCTCTTACAAGATGGCCACCCTAAGCCCTCTATTTATAGAGGGGGGAGCTGCAGGTGTACCTGCGGCTAGGCCGTAGGTGTACTTGAGGCTGCCCGGGGTGCCCCAGGCTTCACGGGTCCCGCCGTCTCGAAGTACATGCACGCTTACAACGTGATGTTCGCTCAAACTTTCAGAATTGCAATCCAGGAATTCGACTGAGGTATGTAAGACCTATTTTGTACCGCCATTGTCGAGAGTTACGCAATAACATGGGATTAGAGGTTGTACAAAGTAAGGAAGATGGGACCATGCCCTCAGGTCTTCATGCTTCAAATTCTATCCGTTACCCTGCATAGTAGTCACTCAGGATTGGACTTCCTTGGTTCTTGTGGGACATTGTTGTGTAGAAATGTATGTATAAAATGTTGAGACGACGTGATGTGGCGTCAAGGTGGCAAGATGATGACTTTGCCCCTCATCGGGGTTATCTCTGATTTGGGCTGATAAAGCAGACGTTGCTCAGGGTTATCTCTGAGATATGACTGTAACAAGTGTTGAAGGTCATCAGTGTCATCTCTGAGGCGTGCCTATCTTCCTGGTGTTATTGCCAGGTCTTGTGCTGAGTGCCTCGGTGTAAGCGCCGAGATTGAAGCTGATTGCATGCATTTAAAACAATCATTTTTGGGATTATTTCCAAAACTACAATTGCCTTCCTTGGGGTTATCTCTAAGGTTGGACTCTGCTATTCCCAGTGTTGGGACTGAGACTGAATATCCCGGGGTTATCTCCGAGATGAATCTGTCTTCTCCGGTAGAATTTTTGGTATTAGAACAGCAGGCCTCGGGGTTATCTCCGAGGATAGAACTGTTGCTCCTGGTGTGTGTTCTGGGGTTGAGGCTGTTACTCCCGGTGTGTGTTCCGGGGTTAAGGTTGAACTTTCGGTAGTATCCAGAATGGATGTGATCTGTCTTCCAAGGTTATCTCTAAAAGTCAAATATGCCCTCCTACAATGTCAGTAACAGGTATGCAAAAAATTTCGAGGGTCTATAGATGCCCCTCTTTATCATATTCATGTAATGCAATGGCATGGATAGGATAAAGAATCCTAGACACTTGAAATGCAACAAGATAAACATGATGCAAGTGTATGATGCATGTGCATTATTTTTTCACATGCTGAGGATGATTACCGGCTCCCTGTTGCTTCTACCGGTGATGGTAATTATGACCAGATTGGATGTGTGATCCAAATCTTCTAGGATATTGCGTTGGGGCTATCACCAAAGTCCTAGATCCTTGATACAGACTTTACTCCAAAGATGTGCCTCTCATGTACAAGAGATCTGTGGGGATAAAGCTTTGTCTGTTTGAGGATGTGTATAAAATATTCCATCATTGATCCACCCCAATGATCTTAATCCTCCCTGGTTTGTATTGTCAGGATGTACTAATGTTCTGTTGGATTTACTACCAACAGTACGTGTTGTCAGGGCTACCCGACCTTCATTGACGTGTGAACCAACGATTGAGCACGCGTTGTAACCCCCGCCGGGGATCCATTTGATCTTCTGCTGACGTGTATATCAACGGATGAACTCCCTGCTGGGGATAAATGCCAAGGCTGCTTGGCCTTTGTTGATGTGTGCATCCACTGTTGATATGCGTTGTAACCCCTGTCGGGGATCCACTAGGGAATATGAGTACCAAAGTATAAAATCATCGAATAGCTTTTGATGCTTCGATGGGTTTACTTGCCATCATTTGAAATAACGTCATGGTTGCTTGACCTTCATTGATACGTACACTAATGGGTGACAATGCGTTGTGACCCCGCCGGGGAATCTCTTGGATCATCGCTGATGTGTGTGTCAACGGATGATATACGTTGTAACCCACGCCGGGGATCTATTTGTGGACAGATAACCATGCGTTGTAACCCCTATCGGGGAATCTCTTGGATCATCGATGATGTGTGTATCAGCGGTGTAAGACCCCGAATTTTATGAAATGAAATATTCAATTTTCTTATAATTATTATTTTATTTCGTAAATGGTTAAATTGATAAAAGGTTAAAGTTAAGGGTGATATGTGAAAATTTTACAAAGAATGCAAGTTGTTGTAAAATATTTGTTTGGTCGGGGAATATTCTTTTTGTCGGGGAATATCCGTACGATGGCACAATCATTGGTGGACTCCATAACAGAAGTATTTTCGTAATTAGAAAATGACGGAATCATCTTTTTATAAAAATAACGGCGAAAGTGTTACCGTTAAAACTGTTGAACTACCCGGTAGTAAAAGAACAGTAATACGCGTGGTTGCATAGTAGCACACGATATTGATTATTAATGCTTACGTAAGAAGTCACTCAGTTATACTCGATTATTGCTACAGTAATTGCTGCATCATATCTCTCATATTATTGATTCAATTATTGTCACAGTATCATCTGTATAATATGTTATATTATTAAATCAATAATTGAGACGATAAAGTTATTCATATTATTATTTACAATATTGATAATGTCTAGAAGTTCTATCAAGGAGAGGTTAGATAATCTAATTGCGCGCTAATAGGGAGAAATCCTTATCGAAAAGCCCCCTCTTTCCTAGGAATGACCTGGTTGTTAAATATTGTGAATTATAATATTAATGATGAATAAGTTCGTATTGATTAAAGATAAAATTGATAGTTCAATTGTGTTAGAATTATTAGTGTTAGTGGAAATCGACATTTATTTCGATAATAATTAACTTCTGGAGGTTATATTGACCAATCGGGTAATTAATCGGATAAATGAGCAATTAATTACTCTTAATTCACATGCTTATAACTATGTGTTCACATGTGTGTACTATTGATTCACATGATTTACTATTAGGAGAGGTGGTGCAAGTTTGATAATACTTGCAGGACTAAATTAAAAATGAAGAAAAAGAGGAAGGTATTATACTGTAATATTTCGAGCCCCAAAATGTGCAATTATTTAAACTATATTTTCCTATAAATAGAAGCTCATTCTTCCTTCATTTCTCACCAATTCACTAAGTAGAGAGAAATTATAGAGAGAAAGAAGAAGAGAAGTCTGCTACCTCACTATTCCAGTATCCAGTTTTCTTCTAAGGTAAGGGGTATTATTCCTTCGTATTCATGAAGAGAGTTATTTTCTTTCAATACTTGTAAGGGTTGTTATTCTATTCTTTATTATTATGTTGGAATAACCTATCTATGTGAAAAATTCTTCTGTTATTCCATTCTTTATTATTCTGTTGGAATAACCTATCTGTGCGGTTTATCGCATGCCTGGTGAATTCTGTTGTTATTCCGTTGTTTATTATTCTGTTTGAATATCCTGTCTGTGCGGATTACGCATGACCTGGTTCCATTCTTTTTTATTCTGTTGGAATATCATGTCTGTGCAGATTACGCATGACCTGGTTCCATTATTTATTATTCTGTTAGAATAACTTGTCTGTGTGGTCTATCGTATGCCTGGTGAATTCTTCTGTTATTCCATTCTTTATTATTCTGTTGGAATAACCTGTCTATGTGGATTACCGCATGCATGGTGAATGATCATTCGTATTCATTCTTTATTAAATTATAGAAATGATCTGTCTACGTGGATTACCGCATGGCGGATAAAAATCCATTTATAGTTTCATATATTCTATTATACTCGTATAAGATATCATTTCTTTTGTACTCGTCATGAAATATCATTTTCTTTGGTATTTTTCTTTAATAAGTTATTATTCACGGGTTACTATTCACCCAGTTACTATTCACTCTAATATTATTCACTCGGGTATTCGGGACACTTTTCATGCCAGAGTACTATTCACGAGTTACTATTCACAGGTTACTATTCGCCTAATTACTATTCATCTGAATATTATTCACTTGGGTATTTGGGGTACTTTTCATGTCGGGGTACTATTCACGAGGTACTATTCCCGAAGTACTATTCACAAGATACTATTCACGGGGTATTATTTACCCGAAAAATATATTTCTTTTCAATCCAAATTATTTTTGGTACATGAATATTATTCTTGAATTTTACAACACAAAGCAATATCATGTTGACAATTTGGACGTTATTGATTTCCAGATAAATTAAATTATAAATCTTCAAAATTTATCCTTGAACTTGTTTTATTGAATTATTATGTAATTGTCATCATCTTCATGCTTATATTGTGATGAAAGTCATCTTTAGCTTACGTGCATAGATGAACTTGGTATGATTATGACCAGGGATTATTCGGTATAATCATGACCATAATGTAACGAATGATGTGATAAAAGTCTTCATTGGCCCGTAGTACATTGATGGACAGTTATGGGTATGATTACGACCGGTGATTATTCAATATAGTTATGACCATTGATGATTACATGAATATCCTTGGCCCGTAGTGCAGGGATGATTCGATGATGTAGTTTATTTATTAAGCTGAGTCTCAGCGATAAAGTTGATGAAAAACTTTTTAAATCATAGAAGATGGTGGATTTTATGCTCTACTTGACTCTTCTAATGGATTGCTTATTCCGCCGCAATTGTTGATCTAAAACTTGTTGTCTATTATATTCTATCAGTTGTTATATTGTTGAAGGCTAAGGATAATTTATTCTGCATTATCTTAGTCATAATATTTATTACTGGGCTAGTTGAGCTCTCCCTTTCTTTCATTGTTCTCTTCAGGAAATGAGATTATCGCTGGGATGAGTCGGGGAATGGAGTGATGGTCCAGGATAAGTGGCTTTAGTAGTCCTCACTATTCTATGGAATAATGTGATAATAATTGTAATGAGGACTCCATTGAGAGTGGATATTGTCTCGAAGGAAATATTCTTGTTTAAACTCTCAGCTATATTTTGTCGTATTGTACACGACTGTTGTATAATTAAGTTTGTATTTAATTTATGTACCATGTATCTGACGACCCAAGATGGGTGATGTATACCTGTTTTTGGGGCGTCACAGTTGGTATCAAAGTTTAGGGATATGATCCCTAGCTGAGATGTGACACAAGAACTAGGAGGGGAGAGACGGGGAATTCCTTCGCTAGTATGACCTACCTAAGTTTATTTGGTATTTAATTGGTCGGTCAGAGTATAGGGATAATATGTGATATGTTAATTAACCCTTGTTTTGTGGCAGTATTTGAAAATGGCATCTGAAAATGTTGAGATCAGCAATGAAGCACATGAGACCGTTGAGTCACCAACGATCAATACCCAGGATAATGTGCAACAGGAAGACAATAATCCTCAAATAAATAACAACACCCATCAGATGATGAATGATGAGATGTTCAGAGGCTTTATACAATTCACGCAACATCAGGCGAGAGAGACTCCTGTTCAAAATACAGGTGGAAACACTGGCAACTCTCGGGTGGTCACCGCTAAGCAGTTCAAGGAGCTGGGACCACCGGAGTTTTTGGGAAAGCCAGAACCACTTACGTTGGAGACGTGGTTAAAGCAGATTACCAAGATATTTGATGTCTTGGGATGCTCCGAGGAGCAAAAGGTTCTCTTCGCCACGTTTATGTTGTGTGAAAATGTAGATTATTGGTGAGAATCTGTAAAGCGTACCCAGCCAAACGCACTCAAGATGTCTTGGGAGAAGTTCCAAGAGTTGTTCAACGACAAGTACTTTTCCAAAAGTATTCGTCACATGAAGGAGGTGGAGTTTATCAAGTTGGAGCAAAACAATATGACCGTGTCGCAATACGAGGCTAAATTTACGGAGTTATCCCAGTTTCTATCCCATTTGGTCGATAATGAGGAGGAATGACGCGAATGTTTCTAAGAGGTTTGAAACCCGATATACGTCAATACCTCATTTCTCACAAACTTTGTTTATATTCAGATGTAGTGAATATGGCTCAGTTATTGGAGCGCGATAATGAGCCAGCCCAACCAAAATGTAATGACCAGCAACACGATAATAATCATACCGGTGGCAACGACCATCGGAACATTGATAACCATCGTGGGGGAAATTATCATGCCAAGAATGGTAACCACTTCGGTGGTAATCATGGCCAAGATAATAGGAGTAAAAATTTCAAGAAGAGAAAGTTCAACAACGATGTAAAGACAGCAGCACCAACACCCAGTTTTAAGGAAGGAGAACGACCACCAATTATATGCTTCAAATGCGGAGGGGAGGGACATATCAGTCTAAACTGCGTGATGCAGTCCAAAGCATGTTATAATTATGGAAAAGACGGTCACATAGCCCGATTTTATCATGCACCAAAGTCAAGTCCAGCTGGGACGGTGGCACCAAAGGCGGATACGGACAAAATAAAGTCGGTAGTTTTAGGAAGAGCGTTTTTTGTGACTTCTCAAAAAATGAGTAACCCGAACGAAGTTAGCACGGGTTAGTTAATTATAAATTCTTGCGAAGTCTATACCTTATTAGATACCGATTCTACCCATTTTTTATCTCTATTGCTTGCGCTCAACGTTTAAATTTGACTCCGGATAAATTAGACTTTGACTTATCGGTTGAAACTCCGTTAGGAGAAACCTTCATTACATGTGCTATCCAAGTCTTGGATGAGTGTCACAGTTTTGAATGATATTTCTATTGTTAATAAATTTCCTGATGTATTCCTGAAGACTTCCTAGCCTACACCTATAGCGTGAAATCGAATTTTGTATTGACCCCAGTACAAAACCCATTTCTAAAACCCTCAAATATTTTCTTCACCCAAACGAACGTATAATGTGCCAAAGACATTGTTTCGAGCTATTGAAGATTACGACTATACCATGCAAAATCATTGTGGAAGAGCGAACGTGATAGCTGACGCGTTGAGTAGAAGATCGTATGCATTTATGAGTGCAATGTTGTTAACACAAAAACCCATTTCGTGTAACTTATAAATGATGAAGATAGAGTTAAAGACTCTAGGGACCCACGTGAAGATAATGAATATACGAGTAGAATTGACTTTAATCGATAAAGTTAAAGCCGCTCAAACTACATACTTGGAGCTGATGAATATAAAGAAGAAGGTTCAAGAAGGCGTTATCTCAACCCTCGATTTAATTGGCCCATTTGAAATCCTCGATCGAGTAGGAACTATGGCCTATAGACTCGATTTACCGCCAAGTATGTCGTGTGTTCATAACATTTTTTTTTACGTATTGGTGTTACGTAAATATGTGGACGACCCGAACCACATTATTAAATTAGAACTAGACGAGATAGCAGAGGATTTAACGTATGAGGAGATACGTGTTAAAATCTTGGATAAGAAGGATCACATTCGACACTCAAAGGTTATACCTCAAAAGTTGGAATATGAAATGAAACCAAGGTATCCTCACCTCTTCGGCATACCAGGTACGTACATAAATTTTGAGGGTAAAATTTCATAAGGAGGGTATATTGTAAGATCCCGAATTTTATGAAATAAAAGTATTCAATTTTCTTATAATTATTATTTTATTTCGTAAATGGTTAAATTGATAAAAGGTTAAAGTTAAGGGTGATATGTGAAAATTTTACAAAGTATGCAAGATGTTATAAAATATTTGTTTGGTCGGGGAATATTCTTTTTATCGGAGAATATCCGTACGACGACACAATCATTGGTGGACCCCACAACGGAAGTATTGTCGTAATTAGAAAACGACGAAATCATCTTTTTATAAAAATAACGGCGAAAGTGTTACAGTTAAAACTATTGAACTACCCAGTAGTAAAAGTACAGTAATACGCGTGGTTGCATAGTAGCACACGGTACTGATTATTGATGCTTAAGTAATAAGTCACTCAATTATACTCAATTATTGCTACAGTAATTGTTGCATCATATCTCTCATATTATTGATTCAATTATTGTCACAGTGTCATCTGTATAATATGTTATATTACTAAATCAATAATTGAGACGATAAAGTTATTCATATTATTATTTATAATATTGACAATGTCTAGAAGTTCTATAAATGAGAGGTTAGATAATCTAATTGCGCGCCAATAGGGAGAAATCCTTATCGGAAAGCCCCCTCTTTCCTGGGAACGACCTGGTTGTTAAATATTGTGAATTATAATATTAATGATGAATAAGTTCATGTTGATTAAAGATAAAATTGATAGTTCCATTGTGTTAGAATTATTAGTGTTAGTGGAAATTGACATTTATTTCGATAATAATTAATGCCTGGAGGTTATATTGACCAATCGGGTAATTAATCGGATAAATGAGCAATTAATTGTAATTAATTCACATGCTTATAACTATGTGTTCACATATGTGTACTATTGATTCACATGATTTACTATTAGAGGAGGTGGTGCAAGTTTGATAATACTTGCAGGACTAAATTAAAAATGAAGAAAAAGAAGAAGGTATTATACTGTAATATTTCGAGCCCCAAAAAGTGTAATTATTGAAACTATATTTTCCTATAAATAGTAGCTCATTCTTCCTTCTTTTCTCACCAATTCACTAAGTCTCACAAGAGTATTTATTGTAGAGAGAAATTTAGAGAGAAAGAAGAAGAGAAGTCTGCTACCTCACTATTCTAGTATCCAATTTTCTTCTAAGGTAAGGGGTATTATTCCTTCGTATTCATGAAGAGAGTTATTTTCTTTCAATATTCGTAAGGGTTGTTATTCAATTCTATATTATTATGTTGGAATAACCTGTCTATACGAAGTACCGCTTACATGGTGAAATTCTTCTGTTATTCCATTCTTTATTATTCTGTTAGAATAACCTGTCTGTGCGATCTATCGCATGCCTGGTGAATTCTGTTGTTATTTCATTCTTTATTATTCTGTTGGAATATCCTGTCTGTGCGGATTACGCATGACCTGGTTCCATTCTTTATTATTCTGTTGTTGGAATATCTTGTCTGTGCGGATTATGCATTACCTGGTTCTATTATTTATTATTCTATTGGAATAACCTGTCTGTTCGGTCTATCGCATGCCTGGTGAATTCTTCTATTATTTCATTCTTTATTATTCTGTTAGAATAACATGTCTATGTGGATTACCGCATCCATGGTGAATGATCCTTCGTATTCATTATTTATTAAATTGTGGAAATGATCTGTCTATGTGGATTACCGCATTGCGGATAAAAATCCATTTGCAGTTTCATATATTCTATTATACTCGTATGAGATATCATTTCTTTTGTACTCGTCATGAAATATCATTTTCTTTGGTACTTTTCTTTTATGAGTTACTATGCACGGATTACTATTCACCTGGTTACTATTCACTCTAGTATTATTCACTCGGGTATTCGGAGCACTTTTCATGTCAGAGTACTATTCATGGGTTACTATTCACCCAATTACTATTCACCCAAATATTATTCACTCGGGTATTTGGGGTACTTTTCATGCCGGGGTACTATTCACGAGGTACTATTCTCGAAGTACTATTTACAAGGTACTATTCACGGGGTATTATTTACCCAAAAAATATATTTCTTATCTGTCCAAATTATTTTTGGTACATGAATATTATTCTTGAATTTTACTCCACAAAGCAGTATCATGTTGACAATTTGGACGTTATTAATTTCTGGATAAATTAAATTATAAATCTTCAAAATTTATCCTTGAACTTTTTTTATTAAATTATTATGTCATTGTCATCATCCCCATGCTTATATTATGATGAAAGTCATCTTTAGCTTATGTGCATAGATGGACTTGGTATGATTATGATCAGGGATTATTCGGTATAATAATGACCGTAATGTAACGAATGATGTGCTAAAAGTCCTCGTTGGCCCGTAGTGCATTGATGGACAGTTATGGGTATGATTATGACCAGGGATTATTAGGTATAGTTATGACCATTGATGATTACATGAATATCCTTGGCCCGTAGTGCAGGGATGATTCGATGATGTGGTTTATTTATTAAGCTAAGTCTCAGCGATAAAGTTGATAAAAAAAATTTAAATCATAGAAGATAGTGGATTTTATGCTCTACTTGACTCTTCTAATGGATTGCTTATTCTGCTGCAGTTGTTGATCTAAAACTTGTTGCCTATTGTATTCTATCAGTTGTTATAGTGTTGAAGGCTAAGGATAATTTATTCTGCATTATCTTAGTCATAATATTTCTTACTGGGCTAGTTAAGCTCACCTTTTCTTTCATTGTTCTCTTTAGGAAATGAGAATATCGCTGGGATGAGTCGGGGAATGGAGTGATCACTACTACAAAAATAGTAAATAGACAACGCTTAAACCACAACGTTTTTTATAAAAACGTTGTGGTTTTTTTTTTGCAACGTTTTTAAAAAAAACGTTGTAGATATATATACAAAAACGTTATCTATTTAAAAGGGTATTTTTTTTGTTTTAATTAGATAACTCTTTTTTTTAAAAACGTTGTCTATCAAGAAAAACACGGAGCTAAGAAAAAAGACGCGAAAAGGAAACAAGGAGCAAACCCACTTCAGCATATCCCTACCAGCTATTCTTCTTATAAATCCCTAAACCCCTCATTCAACATATTCATATCTTCTTCATCAAAAACCGACTTCTCGCAAGCCACCTCACCGGAAGGTGAGGAAACCCGGCCTTCCGCATACGTCTCTCCCACTGCTTTGCGAATTAACCATCTCCGCACCACCATCGCTGTTAGCAAAAGACAATCAGGTATGAATCTAGAGTGTATATTTTTTCCAATTTTGTTCATCTTTCTAAAAATCTCAGACCAAATTTCTCTCCTCTCCTAATTTCTCAGCCCTAACACAAACAAACAGACCAAATTTCTCAATCTGGGGTTTTCTATCCTCGTCCACTCTCTGACGTGTCTCCTATTTAACCAAGTGGGTCTGGTTGCTTCAGTTAGGGTTTGTAGGGATTTGAGTACCGGTCGATCTCTGGACTATGGTTATGTCAACTATAGCAATCTGTAATATGGTCAGTTGTCTAGATTAACAAAAAAAATATCGCTGCCACAACACCAGTTCAAATATTTTGTTGGTTAAGTCGGCTTTTGTTTGGCAGTTCAACCCCCAATTCACCTCATATCAGCCCCGAGGCCTTTAAAAACAAACCCATCCGATACTATCTCAATTGCCCATAGAGATTCATCTTGAAATCATCTCCTAGTCCAACTTTAAGCCTAGTTTGGTTTTCGATTCCAAAAGTGTGTTAACCCCATAAAAAATCTAGCATGTGCTTAGTTTTAGGGCAAGGAGAGCAGCGAAGGCATTACAGTTGAGGCAGAGCATCGAGTAAGTTAGATTAGTTGTTGAGTACTCATTCATTAAAGGAGTTTTTGTTGTTGTTACATAAATTTATTTCTACATTACCCCTCATTTGTCATGTGAATTGATTTTCTTCTTAGGTTTCCTGTTATTACTTTTTCTGGTATTGTTGCAGGTGTGTTTAATATGAATGCATTCATTTTTTGGTTCTGATTTCTTCTTCAGCTATAATCATCAGTTTTGCAGTGAAATGTGTTAACGTTCATGTAAATCTGAATGTTTTCTAATGGAATGTATCACTTGTGCAGTTTGTTGTGAGTAAAAATGGATTACATTGACCTTTACCACATTCATTGGCCTGATCGGTTTGTATTTTGGTCTTATCTAGTGTTTTGTTATATTTCTGTTGACAAAGAAGGACCTGTTAGATAAAAAACAAACTTTCAAAAAAATAACCAACTAACATATCATACAATTCTCCATGTTAAAATTTTAATTATCCCTTTTTCAGATATGTTCCCATGTTTGGTGAAATTGAATATGACCCAACCAGACAGTTTTGTTCTGTGGGTATTGAGGAGCAGCTAGATACTCTAGGCAGGGCTGTTGAAGCTGGTAAGGTTAGTGATAATGTCCAGACTTTATCATCTTCAGTCATGCTTTCTTCAACATGACTTTCCTCTTAATAGAATAGAAACTATGTCTTGTACATTAGGTACATTGGTCTCAATAATGAGACACCGTATGGCCTCATGAAGTTCCTACAAGTTGCTGAAAGTTGTCCTGGGTATCCTAGAATAGTATTTGTGCAGGTGTTGTATGTCTCAATTATAGTTCAATAATGAGACTTCTCATCTCTATCTCTCTCACACGACTTTATTCATTTTGAGACTTATACATAACTCATTTTCTTTGATTATTTATTGTAGAATTCATATAACTTGCTCTGCCAAAATTTCGATTCAGGAATGGCCGAGTGTTGTCATCATGAGAGGTATCTCATGTGTTTTTTAGTTGGTGATTGGAGCACGGATAATTTAATTATGTGATTTAATTTTGCTTTGTTCTGAGATTGGCTGTATATACGTATCTCAAGAGCTTCCGTATACAATTATTCTTATCATTCTTTTAATACCAATTTTTTTTATTGTCTTTACTAACACTTTGTTGTTCTTTTTTGGGTGTAGTATTACTTTGAGGAGAGATATAACCTGGTTAAATTTATAAAGCTAGCGAAGTAAGCTGGTCTTTATGTTCATCTCAGAATTGGTCCCTATGCTTGTGCTGAATGGAACTTTGGGTAAAAATAAAAGACAAAAAAAACTTGCTATAAATAGAAAATTTATAGCATATGGCATTAATGTTATCTTATGCACTTGCCTTCATAATTTCAGGGGCTTTCCTGTTTGGTTAAAATATGTTCCAGGCATCAGTTTCAGAACAGATAACGGGCCTTTCAAGGTTATGCACCTCCCAATCTTGCATCTAATTCACTCTCTTATTGCCTTTGTAGGATGTGGCGTGGATATACATGTTATTCCAAAAATTGAGAGTGCAAACTCTATACCTAATTTGCATTCAATTATTGCAGCATCTGATGTGGTAATTGTTTTTTTCTACATCTTTTTTCCTTCAAAACAATTTCAATGCTTTTAAGCTAAACTAGTCTTAAGTTAGGTTCTTTACTGGTAAGCAGTTAAAATACTTTGTTATCAAGTTGCTAAAACAACCTACTTTCAGGTAAAGTGACCCTTTTCTTTTATAATTTTCCTATAATATCTTTTATTTTGGAGGTACCCTTTCTAATCTTTTGGGGTCATTTTTATTGTCATTGCTATTCAGGAAACAGGTAATTCCATATAAGAACCAGGCTAGGCCTCTGAGTGAAAGTTCAGTCTCATCGTCTTTGAAAGAAATTTAGTTTCACTTGTATTTTTTAATTCATGTTATTTCATAATCAATGCTTGAGACATTTGAAATTGTAAACGAATGGTATTATTGGGATGTATTTTTAATGGTTGATACATTTTGGTTTTAAATTTAAATGAGAATTTAGACCTTTTAGCTATATATCATGGCATTGCAGGTGCATTAGTAATATAGGTGAACCACAACCTTTTTTTTTTCTTCATCTACAAAATTTTAAAAATGCTGTATAAATTGGGTAAAAACGTTGTCTGATATATTAAACTACAGCGTTTTTATCCAGGAAACGTTGTGAAATCATACTTTCTATAACGTTTTTAAGCATCTGCTAATTTATGGAAAATAAATCTACAACGTTTTTTTCTTAAAAACGTTGTGTAATGTGCTTAACTACAACGTTTTAAAAACGTTGTGTAAGGTGTCAAATAGACAACACCTTTAACCACAATATTTTTTTGACTGAAACCACAATGTTTTTTCTGCGTTGTCTATTTACTGTTTTGTAGTAGTGGATGGTCCAAGATAAGTGGCTTTAGTAGTCCTCATTATTCTACGGAATAATGTGATAATAATTGTAATGAGAACTCCATTGAGAGTGGATATTGTTTAGAAGGAAATATTCTTATTTAAACTCTCAGCTATGTTTTGTCGTATTGTACACGACTGTTGTATAATTAAGTTTGTATTTGATTTATGTACCATGTATCTGACGACCGAAGATGGGTGATGTATACCTATTTTGGGGGCGTCACAAGAGGGACATGCGTTGTAACCCCCGCCGGGGATCTGTTTAATCCTTGCTGATGTGTGTATCAGCAGAACATGCGTTGTAACCCCCGCCGGGGAATCTCCCCAATCCTCGCTGATGTGTGTATAAGCAGAACATGCATTGTAACCCCCGTCGGGGATCTGTTTAACCCTTGCTTATGTGTGTATCAGCGGAACATGCGTTGTAACCCGCGCCGGGGAATCTCTTTGATCTTAGGGCAACGACCCTGAATTTACGGCATTGGACCTCTGTACGGTATTGTTGAAGGTGATCTGCATTGATGGAAATCATCGGTATTGTATACCCTGCATTCGGGCTAATACCAATGAATGACATGAAAGCAATAATCGGGCCCAGAAAAATAAGGATTTCAGACTATTCTGCTCAATCGCATAGCATTTTTATCCTTGATTCGGCCTTTTCAGCTTGTGAGAACTCCTTTGCAACTCGAACTAGATCGAGCAGGAGGGGTGGGACCCACGTAGGGGTGCCGCAGGTACACCTGCTGCAGCCGCAGATGGACCTGCGGCCAACCGTGGATGTTAAAATCCTGCAGGTTGCTTTCATAAGTCATTTTCAAGTTGCGTCGCGAAGGAAATCTGAGAGCTCTTCTTCAGATCTGATGAGTTCGGACATCTTTCTGCAAATTATGTCACCGTACAAGTGTTCTACACTGTCCTGGTAACGTATGAATGTACTTTTTTCTAGTTTTTATCCGTTGGAAAATGACTTATCACATGAAATGCATCTAAGCACATAGTAGTGATTATATATGCTCAAATGACTTGATAAAAAATATTCAACATAGTAAATGTTAGTATTAAACCATGTTGAACATACTGATGCGAAAAAATTTGACTTTTGAAACAGTCAAATTGGCACCTTTTCTGCTATTTCTTATCCTATTTGAGGACAAATGAGCAAAGGTGAAAAAGCAAAGTAATCCTGGTAATTAGGTTACCCTTATGGATTGATGACTTTGATTTTTTAATACAAATAGTATGTATATGACTGTGGTCAGGTGTGCTACTGAATGGCCACCTAGTCATGCCTATGTGTATGTGGATAATCCTACTTATAGAGGAAACTATGTCAAAATTTTTCCAAAATGTAGGCATTGAGTAGTCATGCATTTTTAACTCTACTGTAAATGTATGTTAAAATAATGCATGCATGCATGTAGTCATTAAATGCATTTTGAAAAACTCCATGTTAGAAAATACCACACCCTTTCTGAGGTGATTTGGAGACTTGTTGTCTAGATATTATGGATCCAGATCAGCCGAGTAGTTCTCGCATGACCACTTCTGGTGTACGGAGGAGGGCTTTTGAAGTGCCTCGACCCCGTTCTGTTTGACAACCTCATCGGTTGGTGGAGGCGGTGATACGTCCAGTCCGGGTTGATGTACCGAACGTCAAGGACGAGGAGGAGGATGTTCCGGTTGTGGACCCAGCTCCTGCTGTGCATGTTCCCCATAGGGACTTCCCTAGTATTCAGGTGGCAACCCCAGAGCTTCTTGGTGATTTGAGTTGACATCCCTCGATATATTTGCATTCCAACAAGGTATAAAGTTTAGATCTTAATCTTCATTCTTTTCTATTGACGAGGAGTAAAGGATTCTAATGTCGATCTGCATTTTGTAGGTTCTCGGCTTTATACAGCCTCGAGGGAACTAGTTCAGCATTCACTCCATGTACCAGGAGCTTCATCCTGACTATAGAGCAATTGTGCATGACTGGGGATTTGGAGCATTCTTTTCCATCCTTCCCCGCTGTTGTCCCTGGGGTTAGCTCAGGGTATTGTCTGAGCGCTGGTTTCACCAGACTCAGTCTCTCCATTTACTGGACTGTGAGGTAATGATGACGCCGATGGATTGGCGGTTTATTGCAGGTATGGAGTTTGGAGGGGTACCGTCACCTTGCACGATGGATATTACCCCCACTACCGTTAGATCTTTGTTAGGAGTTCCGGCGGAGGCGCTCAAGGGCAGGACTGTCCGTTCGGGTCCTTTGAGCGTAGATGCTATGAGTGGGCTATTGAGTGAGCCCATACCAGCTAATGTCAAAGTCAGGGATCGCATTCTTCGGCGATTGTTCCTGATGATCATTAGGGGCTGCTTCATAGTAGATAACTCTTCTACGGTGTCGTTCGCTTTGATCAGCGCCACGCGACATGTGGACCATATTGGAGAGTATGATTAGGGCTCCTACACTTTTTCCTATTTCCTCAGGGGCATGCGTATGCGCTCGCAGGGCTTGACCGAGGCTTGGTTAGGATTTTACCCATTTTTGCTGGTAAGTATTTCTCTTGTCATTTACCATGTACAGGTTAAGAGTGTTAACTGACAGCAGATGTTTGCCTTTGTGTTGGTAGTTTTGGGCCTATGAGAGACTCCTATATTTACGTCCGGTGAGTGTATTAGGATTAGATACCTACCCACAAGGACGGCGATGACATCATTCTATACTGGCGGAGGTTCCCGTAGCTGAGGGTTTCACTCATTATCGCCTAGAGTTCGAGTTGTTGACAGCGGATGTCATTACATAGATTCCATATTCTGGGGAGCATTTGGCCACTTGTTTTGAGGATGGGTACCCGACTGGTGTCGAGTACTTGATTTCCACCCGTAAGGTTCCTCTCTTCACAGATGGAGGATGGGAGCTCTATTTAGGAGAGCGTGCTATTAGGAGCACCACAAAAAAGATTTGTATACCGATCTTGCCTCCTGCCAGGCGTTATTGGCATGTATCGCAGTCACCCGTCATTGATATCCTATTACTAGGTGTTGATAGTTTTACATTGTCAGAGGGTCCTTGCACTCAGGATGTATTCTAGCATTGGTGGATCCCTCGTACCATTGGAGCCTAGACCCGCGCCACTCAGTTCATGGGGGATATGATTCCAGGATCTGTGATGATAACGGATTGGCTAGGCTGTGTCCGAGATCTGACTCATGTGACACAGATTGACAGCTTGACCCAGCGACTGGACCGGGCACATTTCTTTATCCTACATTTGGGCAGAGATCCGGCAGAGGCAGATTCGTTTGATCCTTCCAGCGCAAGAGCTGGCCCCTCAGATGACCCATTTGGCTTTATCGGCGCAGATCCTCCTTTGTATAGGCCTGACATCCCTGTTGATAGAGATCCAGTGACTCAGGAGGAGTTACATCTGGTGGACAGGATTGATGATATAGATATTGACACCATTGTCTTCTTCTAATGTGTATTCTCGTTATCACTTTTGATAGGCCTCTGTTAGCTATTGGGTGGTTGTGCCCCATTCTCGCTATATATTTTGATAGGTCTCTGTTAGTAGTAGGGCGTTTGTGCCCTATTTCCCTATATTTTTAGTTGTACATAGATGATGTATTAGATGATGATATACTTAGGAATGTATGTACAGTTTTCCATTCCCTATATCATATTGACATCTATTATCTGTTATGCATGTATCATGTTATGCATATGTATGTATACCCAGAGTTATTCATTATTGACCCCTGGATGGTATTATGACACGGCCTGTACAGATGTCTTCTTCGACAGTTAGTCGTATTGATCATACCCCACCATTATTGGTGGCATCCGGTATGTGATCATGGTATGATAGCATGTCACCATCAGACAGGGTGACCATAGATCATTTGTTGCAGCATACTATAACCCTGTTGATGTTTCAAGTTCCCAAAGGACTCGTGGATGGCATGCTGGAGCACTGGGTATCGGAGAGGCAGGTTTTTCAATTAGGGACCAAGGAGTTGACTCCCACTCTAGAGGAGTATGCACGGTTGATGATGTTGCCACTGGATAGACCTTGCGTGCATATGGCTTTGGGGGACATGAGTCAGCGGTTCATGACCCTTACTGGATTGAAGCGTAGGGTGGTGCAGGATGAGCTTACATCTGGCCATATTATATCCCAGCTTTTTCTGTTTGACAGATTTGGCTCTGAGGATGGTTATATACGACATTCTGGGGATTTCACCACACCGGAGGATCATTGGCATCTGGCCAGGGTGGATGTACTTCTATTGTGCGTACTATCATATGTATACATGCCACGATACATGGATGAGTTGGACATCAGTGTTATTATAGTAGTGAGAGCTCTCAGGGAGGATTATTCCGATGATCATGGCAGAGACACTGAGGTCGACCACATTCTGCAGCACTTACCCTACAGGAGTATTCACGGGCAGTTCGGTCATGCTGTATGTGTGGTTTATTTCACACTTGAGGCCGATTGGCACATTTAGATGATACGGGTATTGTTTCACCTATGAGATAGCTATATCATACTCCTTTCAGCCTGCGGAGTGTATAGATGCTATGTCTTGGTCTATATTCTTGGCAGAAATCAGAGATTCATTTAGTATATTGTCGTGCTAAGGGCTCAGCTCACCTTACAGCTTTATTACTCATGCTCTGGGCATGAATTATCTCCCTCTTGCTGGTTTGAGGGGCATGACTACCTACCACCCACTGGACGTGATTTCGCAGTTTGACCAGTTTCAGGATTTTCATCCTTTTGATGGGGCATTAGGTCAGCGTTTAGCTTCTCGCCATCTATCAGCAGAGGACCGATCCCGTGTGTATGATTGTTGGGATCAGCGTGAGATAGCTACTTTTTTTGTTATCCATTCGGGTTATTCGCTAGAGTATTCTGCGTGGATGGAGACAGAGATTTCATCGGCTGCGGTAGTATCCACAGTGTCGAGCATTGCTTCAGATGGTGGACAGCCCATGGAGGGCATTAAATTTCCCACCGAGGAGGAGCCATTTATTGGGTTGTCAGTAGCTCTCTTAGATTCTCCCAGTACTAGTACTGTTGTGATCCAGCATTCGGCACAGTACTTTGAGCAGAGTCTTCATTTGATGACCTTTGAGAGAGATCAGGCTAGAGCCCTGATGTTGACATCTCTTGATGGGAGAGACACAGCTTTGTTAGAGAGGGACGAGGCATTAGCTCGTAGAGATGCCGTTATCGTTGAGCGGGATGAGGCCAGATCTGCCATAGATGCAGTGATAGTTGGGCGGGATAGCACCATATCTGGCCAGGATGTAGCCATCACAGATTGTACTACACTGAGGTCCTTTACCACTGGGATGCTTACCGAGATGAGTGCATATATTGATGAGCATCGCGTCACCATGCAGATGGCCTCGGACTTGCTGGCTCGTGTGGACATCCTTGTACATGATACCACAACATTACCTCCTTCTCCTGAGAGAGATGCTATATTAGATCTGCTAGCTCGTATGCATACTGATCTGTAGATAGCCTTGTATTTTTCTGCACATACTAGCTTAGACATTTTGTCATGTATAGTTTACATTGTGTATATCAAACAGCATTATATATAGAAGGGAAATATATTTTTGGTCACTTCCCTTTTAGATATGCTTGAATACTTGCTTGATATTTGCTTGCTTCTTCAGGGCTTGTGATCTTGATGTATTCTAACTTCCTCCTTACTGGATGGACATTGAGTTGTCTCTGGATAGTTTAGAATGGACCATGGATCTGTGTATACCCCTACCATCTTTGGTGTCTTGAGACTGGATTCTGTATTGAAATGTGGAGAGGATTGTGGCTTTCTTCTCTGAGATTGACTACACCACAGATGGTCGCCAGTAATCCTATTTAGGAGGAGCCTAGTTAATTCCATCTCTTATGGATTGGTGTTGCTCTTCAAGAAACAACCGCAGCTTAGATGGTCGTCGAGTCTCCCGTTTAGATGGGGAGGTCAGGTAATTCCATCCCTTTGGCTTGAAGCCAATGAAATGTAATGGATTGAAGTTTGATCCCAGAACCGTTGACAAGTATTTATGTTTTAGTAGGGGGTTAGACCGAACCATGAATGGCTGCCTACGTACTCCCATTTAAGAGGAGATCAGGTCTGCATAGTTCGAACCTGGTGTAAGAGGTTCAACGCTGTTTATGGCAGAAAAGGGTGTAGGAATATTTTTGTTATTTTTGTTTTATTACGACCGGGCCATATAGAATATGGTTGCCTACGTACTCCTGTGTATCAGGGAGATTAGGTCGATGTAGTTCACCCCTCAAGATGATTCCAGCCGAAGAGAAGTATGAATCTCGTGCGCAGGCTATACTATGGGGAGAAGAAAGTTTGATCCCATGAATGGGACAAACTACAGGTGTGAAAAAGTTTGATCCCGTCTTCAGGACAAACTGCAAGCGTAGAAAAGTTTAATCCCATCTTCAGGATAAACTGCAGGTGTGAAAGGTTCAATCCCTAGGGGGATAACCGAAGCTAAGTAAGGGTTAAAAACCAAGTGAAGAGGAAGAAACTAGGCTGCTGGCTTGAAAAAGTGTGTTTCCTTAAGGGGCACAGTATAGAGAAAAGAGTTGTATGTGGTAAAGGGTTAAAGAACCGGATTGACTGGCGATCTGATGATCCAACACCAGGATGTTTGCTTGATGATGACTTTAGACATAGTACCGTTTCACGGTGTCCGAGTTGATAAGCTGTGGAAATTCATCGCCGTTCATTTCCTGCAATCTGAGAGCACCTCCTGTCGATACTTCCTTGACAATAAACGGGCCTTCCCAGTTAGGGGCGAATTTTCCCTTAAACTGATCTCGGTTGTCGAGGATCTTCTTCAAAACCAAGTCATGTTGTTTAAACTACCGTAGCCAGACTTTTCTGTTGTAGGATCGGGCGATCCTTTGTTGATATAACTAACCATGGAAGATAGCTGCGGTTCGCCTTTCATCTATTAGAGACAATTGGTGATACCTATCTTGAAGCCATTGGTCTTCATCTAGTTGAGCGTCTATTAACACTCTAAGGGATTCTATTTCTACTTCTATGGGGAGTACTGCTTCCATCCCATAGGTTAATGCATAAGGGGTTGCCCCAGTTGAAGTGCACATTGATGTTCTGTAGGCTAACAGAGTAAGAGGCAATAAGTCAGGCCATCCTTTATGATTGGTGGACATCTTTTGCATGATCTTCTTGATGTTTTTGTTAGCCACTTCAACAGCACCATTCATCTTTGGATGGTAGATGACGGAGTTAAGGTGTTTGATGTGGAATTTACTGCATAACTCCTCCATCATTTTGTTGTTGAGGTTCTTAGCGTTGTTTGATACAATTACATCTAGTTGTCCATATCGAGAAATAACATTATTTTTGATGAAGGCAATGATGACTTCTTTGGTAACCCTGGGGAAGGAGGCTGCTTCTACCCACTTGGTGAAGTAGTCGATCATGGTGAAGATAAAGCGATGTCCATTACTTGCTTTGGGCTCGATGGGCCCGATCACGCCCATTCTCCACATTGAGAAGGTCCAAGGTGAACTCATATTGTGGAGCTCCCGTAGAGGGGCGTGCATAGAATTCTCATGAATTTGGCATTGATAACATCTCCTGATGTGGTCATTGCAGTCAGCCTTGAGAGAAAGCCAGTAATATCATGTTATGAGGATCTTCTTTACAAGTAAAGGGCCGCTCATGTGTGGGCCACATACTCCACCTGGATCTCATCTATGAGTCTCTGAGCTTGATCCTTATCCAGGCATCTGAGGAGACCCATTCCTGCATCTATCTTGTAGAGTGCATCTCCGCTCAAGTAAAATTTCATAGCTAGTCGATGAATCCGCCTTTGCTCAGTCAAGCTCGCCTCAGCGGGTGTAGATCCATCTCGCAAATACTCCTTGATATGTTGATACCAAGGTTGTTGGAAGGGAGGTAGCTCATCCGATACTTCTCCGACATAGTTCCCATAGGCTGGTGCCTTTTGCAGGGCTAATGTGACACTTGGCATGTGTTCCTTGTCAGGTATGTGAATCAAGGAGGCCAAAGTTGCTAATACGTCTGCGAAGTCATTCCTATTACGAGGAATGTGTAGAAAGGAGATCTCTTCGAACTCCGAAGGCATCTGTAACACTTGCCAATGGTAAGGTAGTAAATGTAGCTCTTTGGTTTGATAGATTCTCGTGGATTGTTTGACTACCAACTCTGAATCCCCAAAGACAGTTAACTGCCTGATGCCCATTGAACGGGCAAGTTTTATCCCCGTGATACAGCCTTCAAACTCAGCTGTGTTGTTAGTGCTGACAAACTGCAATTTGACGGTGACGGGATACTGCTCCCCCGTACCTGATACTAGAACTACTCTAGCTCCAGAACCTTCCATATTAACAGCTCTATTAAAATACATGTTTCATATTTGACGTGTATTGTACTGATGGTGTTGCTGAATTGTCATTATCCCTTCATCGGGGAAGTATGTTTCCAAGGATTTGAAATCCCCTGAAGGTGCGACGGCCAGTTGATCCGCGATTCCTTGACCCTTAATGGACTTTTGCGTTACGTAAACAATGTCAAATTATTGCAGAATCAACTGTCATCTGGACAGCCGACAATTCAGTATGGGCTTGTTGAACAGATACTTGAGAGGATCCACGCGGGATATGAGATGGGTTGTGTGCCCATAGAGGTAATGTTATAACCTCATGGCAGCCCATGCTAAAGCACAACAAGTCTTCTCAATCAGAGTGTACTTGTTTTCACTGCTGCTAAATCTTTTGTTGAGGTAATAGATAGCTCGTTCTCTGCCTCTATCATCTTTCTGACCCAGCATGCAGCCCATGGTATTGTCACTTATGGACAGGTACATGAACAGGGGAACATCATCCCTGGGTGGTACCAAAATAGGAGCTTTAACTAGCTGCTCTTTGATGGTAAGGAAGGCTTTCTGGCATTCGTCATTCCATTTCATGGAGGAGTTCTTCCTTAACAGCTTGAAGATAGGCTCACAGGTTGCTGTGAGTTGAGAAATGAACCTACTAATGAAGTTGACTATTCCCAAAAATCCCCGTATTTTCTTCTCTATCTGAGGAATGGGCATCTCAGTAATGGCCTGGATTTTGTTGGGATCCAGCTCAATCCCTTTATGGCTGACTAGAAATCCTAGCAACTTGCCTGATTTAAAGCCAAAGGCGCACTTGGCTGGATTCAACTTCAAGTTGTACTTACACAACCTGTTGAAAAGCTTTTTGAGATGGTCTAAGTGGTCCTCCTCCTTCCGGGACTTGATGATGATGTCATCCACATAGATCTCGATCTCTTTGTGCATTAAGTCGTGGAAAAGAGCCATCATAGCTCTCTGATAGGTAGGTTCCCCAAGGTGTGATGAAAGCAGTTTTTTCACGATCCTCCTCAGCAACCATGATCTAATGGTACCCCATAAAGCAATCAGCGAAGGAGTACATGTCGTATTAAGCAGTATTGTCAATGAGAATGTGGATAAATGGCACGGGAAAGCTATCTTTAAAGCAAGTTTTATTCAGATCCCGATAATCCACGCAAACTCGCACCTTTTCTCCAGGCTTAGGCATGGGAACGATGTTAGATATCCATTCAGGATAGGTGGACACCATGATAATACCAGCTTGAAATTGTTTCACAATTTCTTCTTTCACCTTTAAACTCCACTCAGGTTTTAATCGCCTAAGTTTCTGCTTGATTGGCTTGAATCCCTCTTTGATGGGAAGGCAATGAAGGACAATGTCAGAAGACAAACCCACCATATCTTCATGAGACCATGCAAACACATCCTTGAATTGGGTTAGAAGCATAACCATGTCATTCCTCTAGTTTGGGGTAAGGTCTGAACCAATCTGGATTAACCTAGGGTTTTCTAAGGTTCCAAGATTAAAGGAGGTGGTTTGATCAAGGTTGGGTTTAGGTTTGTCTTCCACCCATTCTTTGATCTCCGGAGGCACCTCAATGTCCTCTTGTATTTTCATCAAGTTGGCGTTCAACTTTTCATCAAAGTTACAATCCTTGTGGAGAAGAGGCATCTTACCAGCAAGTACAGGCACATCTAAGTTCAGAGTCCTGAAACAAAATTTGCTTTCACTTAATATATATGATACTGTTTAATCATACAAAGTGTTAGCATGTACGAAAAAAACAACTGCTAATATTGTACAGAAAAGTAAGCAGTTATGATATCTACAGGGCAGAAAGAAGTCCTGCCCATTTTACCCTTGTCGACCAATGCAAGGAGTGTTGCTCCAATTTACAAGGGCAAAGTCCTGATGGACTACAGTGATGGAGGGGCTGTCATCGTCCTCCTTTTCCCGAATGATGACCATTACATCTGGGCAATCATCGTCTGGGGTGTATCTGTTTGTATGTTCATCATGGACAATGATGCGTATGCCTGACATCATTCTGACGATGTCCTGCTTGATTCTTCGTTCCTCTTCTTCCACCTTTGGATCTGGAACAAAGACTTCCTTATCCTTTGCCTGTATCGGCTTAGGAAATAACATAGCCATTATATTGGCTGGCACCTTTACCGGAGACTGTGTGAACTCTGGATTTAGAGGTGGAGATAACCGCCATGTGGCTGACGTTGAAGGAATCTGCTTATGCTATTGTGGATTCCTGTAAATGGTACTGGCGGAATAGCCTAGTCCGGCTGTCCCAGTTTGACTGGACACTTGAATCGGGTGCTTAATGCCCTGATGCTCTTTACCCAGCCCCTGTCCCGGCTGGTGTCCCAATGACATCATTTCTTCAGTAGCTGCCATAACTTCGGTTGAAATCTTGGGAATGGGCAATGGCGTCCCAACAGAATGGTATTAAGTGTTGCTTACTTCCAAAGCATGAAAACTGACCGGGTTAACATCTGAATTGACATCGATGAGTGGAAGGTCACCATGTTGAGGACACTCCGATTCAGCATTGACTGCGACTAGGCTATTATTAATAATGTATTTAAGTTGCAGATGAATGGTGGAGGGGACTGCCCCAGCCATATAAATCCACGGTCTCCCTAGCAGCAGATTGTATCCTGTATCTATTTTGAGCACGTGAAAAGATACACAAAATGTATGTGAACCAATCTCAATTGGTAGCTTAATCTCTCCAACTGAATTCCGGCGGGATCCATCAAAAGCTTTGATGATCGTATGGCTACTTCAAATCCGCTTGAGATTGACATTCATCTTCAGTAACGTAGCATAAGGACAGATATTCAAAGACGAACCTCCGTCTACCAAGACTCCAGCTAACATGTATCCTGAGGACAAAACCGTAATGTGTAATCGCTTGTAATGACCGGTCCCTTCAGGCGGTATGTCATCTTTAGTGAAAGAGATCACATTGTTGTTGAAAATGTGATCGACCAGATGTTGAAAATTTTCCACATCCACTGATTTCGGCAAGTAGGCTTCTTCCAAAACCTTTAGTAGAATCTTCATGTGATCCTCGGAAGTTAAAACCAAGTCTAATATTGAAATTTGATGTGGAGCTTCTCTTAAGCTTAAAACCACCTTGGCTTCATTATGACCCATAGCACGGAGGAATTTCTCAATCTTCTCCATGGGTATTTTCCCCTTTGATTTGATAGCAGGCTTCATCACCTGTTGGGGAAGATACAGTGGATTTTCCTTTGACACTGCAACAGTTGTATGAAATGTGGATCCTTCAGCTTCTCTATAATTCCAATGAACTTTATGTAAGCTGATAACATGATATTGCGGTGTGAATGACAAGGTGATTAGCTCTAGAGCAGCCACTTTCAAAGGTTTGTTAACTCCTTGGAGTTGAATTGTGAATGGTTTAACAGTCCCATCAGTCTCAACGGATATAACTGC
The DNA here is from genome assembly GCA_016801055.1 of Panax notoginseng. Taxonomy (NCBI): domain Eukaryota; kingdom Viridiplantae; phylum Streptophyta; class Magnoliopsida; order Apiales; family Araliaceae; genus Panax; species Panax notoginseng. The sequence continues at coordinate 62,282,904 of CM029023.1, read as the reverse complement.
TACCAGTCCCTTCCATTTAGTGGGATAGGTATTTTCACTCTCAAATAACACAGTATCGTTGTCTGTTAATTGGAGGACACCGCTATCGATTAGATTCTGAATAAGGTGGCGGAGTGCCCAGTATTCTTCCGTGCTGTGACCTCGAGAGTGGGAGTGATGCTGACATACTCCATCAGGATTTAACCATCCTAAACGGGGATTAACTGGAGGCAGAAGGGAGTGATTCTTCCTTCATTGATTAGCATCTAAAGTATCTCCTCCATAGGTTGGCCCAGGTATGTAAATTCCCTTCTATTGGAAAAATCCCGACGGGCTTTGGCAGTTGCTCTCTTCGTCACTTTGTCCTCTAATGTTTCATATTTTGAAGGTGACGATAGAGTATTCATAACGAAAGGGAGGAGACTAGCATGCTCTTGGCTGACTAATTGGCAGGTGATTTGATGCTGATAAGTCACTAATTCGGCCAATTATTTAATTTACTAGCACAGAACTTTCATCTTTCGTTCCGTTACAAACTAGAACTTGGCATAATCCCATTTGTCAACACCGTCTTTGATGTTCTGGGATGATTCACCTTTAAAATTGGAACTTTCTCCACTACTCCAATTAATCATGTTGATCTCCTCCTCTTTGTGTGGAGGAAGAGGGTTGTCTTGCCCATGTGGTTGATCTGGTTTGGTGACCACGATCTCACCGTTGTCTATAAAATCTTGGATCTTGTGTTTCAAGGCCAAACAATCTTGAGTATCATGTCCAGGTGCCTCGGCATGACAAGCACATTTTCGAACAGCATTGAAACCCCTCCCATTAGGATTGGCTGGTGGAAGAAGATGCATAATTTTCTTTTGAGTGGTCAGAAGATTGAGAATGTTCTCGAGTGAATCCCCTAGGGGTGTGAACACTCGATGGCATTTGACTTCTCCACCTTTAGGCAATGAAGGGTTTGAAGACTGTGCTTGAAAAGGAGTGTAATTTCTCTATTTGATAGGCATATTCTGATTGCCTTTTTGACCTTGGAGTATTAAGGAAACATCTTCCTCATTCTTTTTATGGACCCTCCGGGGGTTGTTTTCATAATTTTCGGATCGGATGTACTCAACAACAGCTTTAAGAGCGGCTAGGTCTTGAATCTTTCCTGACTTCAATCCCATCTCAGCCATCTTCCCATGTTTGATCATTTCAAAAAATGGTTTACCGATGCCAGCTAAGACTCTTTCATAGAAAGGAGCTTCTTGTATGTCGATAAAGGTCATAACCATCTCTAACTCTATCATAGAAGGAATAACTTGAGCAGCAAGGTGCCTCCACCTTTGAGCATACTCTCTAAAAGACTCATTGGACTATTTCTTAACCTTAGTAATCTGATATCGGTCAGGAGACATCTGAGACTGGAAACTGTATTGTGTGAGGAAGGCGTGAGCTAGCTCTTCCTAGCTATGGATCTTTGAGTTGTCTAATCTGGTATACCATGAATGGGCTTCTCCAGTCAGACTCTTTTGGAACAGCTGCATTCTGAGTTTCTCGTCCTCTGCATAAGATCCAAGTTCTCCAATGAACACCTTCGAATGGGTGTAAGGATCTCCTAACCCATCTTACTTTTCAAAGTCAGGAGTTTTGAACTTCTCTGGATAATGAACACCAGGGAATATACAAAGATCAGCATAGGAGACACTTCCATGTAGTCCAATTCCTTTGATAGAACGAAGAGTTTCTTCCATTTGAAGAACTTTCTTTTTGATGTCACCGGTGTCTGGATCTCCTGTGAGATGGACGGCATCATGACTTTTGTTGGTCGTATCCAACTATAGTTCAGGTACTGTAATGGCTTTATCAGAACCTTGAGTTCCTCCTTGTGCAGAGGAATCAGCATGTATGGGTATCTTTAGACCCAGAGTAGATTGATGTAGTTCTTTAAGCAGATCAGCCAAATCTGTAATTTGTTTACTTAATCCTTCAAATTTTTAACGAGAAACTGGATTAGACTGGTCAGATGAAGACATGATTGGCTGTAGGTTCGTGGCCTTTTTGGACTTTGACCAGGTAATAGATCTGAATGCTTCCCTGTGAAAGACTTGCATAGTTTAGTCTTTAGGGAATGTGTAAAATTTAACATGCTATGTGATATGTCCGTTTTAGGAATTTTATCCTGCAAAATGGATGTTAGCTGTTTGTAACACAGTATAGCATGTTAATTTAAATATATACATGCACATATTTCTTCATATTTCTCATTACATGGAGATGAATATGAAATGTAAATTACAAGTAATTGAATTTACGAGTAATTTTAAAATGAGAAAGCATAAAGAGACTTTCATCCGCGTTTGGTTTATCACAGGCTGACCTATCTTAGGTTTCTCTTGCGGCTTTTTGGCATGAAGGTTCCCAAATCATCACAATTTACTCAACAGGAAGTTAATCCGGTCTTTCAACTTGAGAGAATTTGGGTGGTGCCTTTCCTGAGCCTCGTTGGAATTAGTCTTCCTACGAGTCCAATAATCAAACACCGATAGGATAGCCTCTTGGTGGAGGAACCACACAACATACATTCACAAACAACGTGTCTCACCGTTTATGAAAATGATGACATGTGCGAAGCACTAATATCATAAGCAGATATATTGCAGTGCAGTAAAAAAATGCATTCGTACACATTCATCATAAATGTAAATGCAACATCCACATACAAGCATATAACAGTTTTGAAAAGCTTGAAATAGCGGCTTAAGTCTTCTTACCGGTGTCCCCAGCAGAGTCGCCACCTGTCGACGTCGGAATTTTTATTTGTCCCTTTTCGTTCCCTTTTTTTTGTGTCCTCATGTTAGGTGAGATTTGTTTGAAAAAATAAGTGAAAAAAGTCCAACATGTATAATGTTGACGATGGACTGTTAAGAGTCGCCAGTTGGTTTTTTATATGGTTGTACCAACACAACCGAGAAAAGGTTTGCACATTGACCCGGTGATGTGACACTACTGAACGGGTTGGTGAAACCGAGATTCATTAGGGTCCGGGGACTTGCTTTTGCGGAGGAAAGGTGTTAGGCACCCCCCGAGATCCGTGTTACCACGGTGACCGCCACTTTTCAAGAAACTATTATATGAAGGTGTTGTGGGTGGTTCAATGTGCTGTCATTTGGAAGTAGTGTGAGGCCTCGTTCGCACCTATATACAAAGGGTTTGAATTTGTGTAAAAATTCAGTTTTAAACAAGATATAACAATGAGGTTTTATAAAAGAGGTTTTTCAAACCCTGTGCTCAATAGCAATTGAGGTCTCGGATACTTCCATTTTATTATTAAATATTCGGCTTGATTGCTTTTATTTTCGAGATGCGAAGCATCTTCGAGAAAATAATGTACAAAGCAGTGCCGAACTCCTCATGGGCATGGAAACCATCGGAGGAAATCCAAACACCATGAATAAATTTACAAGCTACTTACAGCTGAAAATGTCCATCACGGGAACCGAATCTAGATTCAGTAGACTGAATCTGTGATCACATGATTCCTAGGCTCACATGATGCCGCAATTGATATAAACGAAGTAAGCAGGTATATATATATATATATATATATATATATATATATATATATATATATATATATATATATATATATATATATATATAGAAGCTGTAAATATATATATACATACATGATCGACCAGCACGAAGCACCCTCATGGGGAATCAGAAATGTAAATAAAATTGTAAAAGCGATCAACCGCCACGGAGGAAACTCCAGGCGAGACGAAATGTACAAAAAACTGTAAAAACGGTCAACCGCCACGAAGTAAACTCTAGGCAGGACGAAATGTAAATATATATATATATATATATATATATATATATATATATATATATATATATATATATATATATATATATATATATAAAAGCAGTAAACACACCGGATGTAAAATCCAGGCTCATCGAACAAAGTTCGACACACAGTTCATATATATAAGTATATATACATATATACGAAAGCAATTAAACGTATCAGATGTAAGTCTAGGCTTAACGAACAAAGTTCGACACAGAGTTCATATATATAAGTATATATATACGAAAGCAATTAAACGCTCCAGACATAAGTCTAGGCTCAATCGAGGCCTAACTCGATAATGTTAGTCCATATAAATATATATATATATATATATATATATATATATATATATATATATATATATATATATATATATACAAGAAATAAAAGCCACGGACCGAAGTCCGAGCAAACACACACAACACGACTCTCAATGTGAAGAATAGTGTGTGCAAAGATGAAGAGAAAGGCTTAAAAATGTGTAAGAAGGCTTACAGTGGGCTGCCAAAGAAGACTTCAATAACTTGAAATTGATGAACACTCGACTCCCGCCGGTAAAAAGTAGCTATATATGAGCTTACAAGTGTTTAAAATGAGAAAGCACTCAGTTTGGGGTGTGTACAGAGCAAATTGGATAGGGCTTCCTCGCCTTTTTCTCTTACAAAATGGCCACCCCAAGCCCTCTATTTATAGAGGGGGGAGCCGCAAGTGTACCTGCGGCTGCCCGGGGTGCCCCGGGCTTCTCGGGTCCCGCGTCTCGAAGTACGTGCACGCGTGCAACTTGATGTCCGCTCGAACTTTCAAAATTGCAATTCGGGCATCCGACTGAGGTATATAAGACCTATTTCGGACCGCTGTTGTCGAGAGTTACACAATAACATGGGATTAGAGGTTGTACGAAGTCAGGAAGATGGGACCATGCCCTTCGGTCTTCATGCTTTAAATTCTATCAATTACCCTGCGTAATAGTCACTCGGGTTTGGACTTCCTTAGTTCTTGTGGGACATTGCTGTGTAGAAATGTATGTATAAAATATTGAGACGGCATGATGTGGCGTCAAGGTGGTAAGATGACGACTTTTCCCGTCATCGGGGTTATCTCCGGTTTGGGCTGATAAAGCAGACGTTGCTCAGGGTTATCTCTGAGATTGGACTGTTGCAAGCGTTGAAGGTCCTCAGTGTCATCTCTGAGGTGTGCCCGTCTTCATGGTGTTATTGCCAGGTCTTGTACTGAGTGCCTCGGTGTAAGCGCCGAGGTTAAAGCTAATTGCATGCATTTGAAACAAGCATTTCTGGGGTTATCTCCGGAACTGCAATTGCCTTCCTTGGGGTTATCTCCAAGGTTGGACTCTGCTATTCCCAGTGTTAGGACTAAGACTGAATATCTCGGGGTTATCTCTGGGATGAATCGGTCTTCTCCAGTAGAATTTTCGGTATTAGAACTGCAGGCCTCGGGGTTATCTCCGAGGTAGGAACTGTTACTCCTGGTGTGTGTTCCGGGGTTGAGGTTAAACTTTTGGTAGTATCCGGAATGGATGTGATCTATCTTTCAAGGTTATCTCTGAAAGACGAATCTGTCCTCATGCAATGTCAGTAACAGGTATGCAGAAAATTTTGAGTGTCTACAAATAACATTATATGTACGATAGTTTATGAATTGTGTATAAGTTAAGGTTACTCGACCTTGGGGAATAGTGTGTAAAGTTTATTGTATAAATAATTTATGTTTATATCTTCGGCAATAGTTGTAGAATGATTGTATCGGATCCGTGGTGATTCAAGACCCGGATTCGAGGCTCTCACATGTTTGTATTTTATCGTGATGACCGGACTGGGGTCTGAGGACCTAGATTTGAGAGTGTCACAGGTTGGTATCAAAGATTTAGGTTATAAACGTTAGGAATGCGAAACCTAGGTTATAACCTTAGTAAAAAACTCAAGTAGAGTATGTAAGTGATGGGTTGAGGAAATCCATCGAGTTTTATTGTGATACTGAAGTTGTTTATTTAAATAAAAAATGATTGATATACGTCTTAAACTTCTTAATGCTAACATGGATAGCATATCACATAAAGCCTAATAGTTTTCTTCCTTTCCTCAGATCATGCCGCCGAGGAGACTACCGCGGAACCAGAGGGAGGAAGGATCCGTTAACAATGGTGGAGGGGCAAATGTCAATCCAATGCAGAACTTCGTTAACCTGTTAACTGAGGTAATGCAGAACAGACTCCCGCTGTGACGCCCCCAAATCCGGGTATCTTCCAACCCAACAGATGGTGCTACACGGTACTCATAATCATACATTCATTCAATTGAAACAACAACACAATGAGTGTATTAACTACATTCTTATTACATTCATAATAAATTCTTTCCCCAGGTTTAGGAACCGAATACATTCTTTGTTGTTCATAAGTATATTACATATAAACATACTAGTCTATTACAGGATACCTAATTATCCATCTTAGCCTTGCCTTTATCTTTCTTAGAACCCTCAGTTCGTTCGGCCTTAGCTGCAATCATATAATTCAAGCAAGAAGTGAGCATAACTAGCTCAACAAGTTTAACAAAGGATAATATAAATACCACGTCGAGAATTATATGATTATCTTCCATAATTGTACAAATAGCTATGAAGTACTGTGAAACATTATTATCACTTCTCATTTCATACAACAATTCCAAAGTATATATAATAGCTTAGGAATTATGAACCGATCTAAAGACCATGAACATACTCTTTTCATTTTCATACATAAAAAGGACATACCGGCACTACGACCGTACATCCGATATTTCTTACTAGCACTTCTAGGTGATCAGCATATATTACTCTATGTTGATCAACATTTATCCGTTAAACGTATTTACGTTTAATTTTTGGCAACCTCACGTGCCTATCGAATAATCGATGAAAAATACATTTGTTTGTTCATATAGAAACTTACCTTTGAATCCGTACCAAATACTTGGCATAAGATAGCGTTAATAGTTCTATATCGAAAGACATATAAACAAATCAATCTACTCTTAAGAATAGCCTAGTCAAGTTACAACTGGCATCGACCCTTTCGTAAAAGAAGTCATGCATCTTAGAACATGAATTACAGAAAACTTGGCTAACACGAAGGTTAGACAAGCATTAAGAAAACTTGCCTTCAAGCGTCTTCGAATATAATATTCAACAGTTCTCAGTCTTTACAGAATCTACATGATATATTCACATAGTACACTATAATTAGCTACCAAACAATCTAACTTTATTGTTATTACCAACTTTTTTCTCTTCTATGTCCTAAAGGAATTTATTTCATTAATAAATGTCAATTCGACTTACAATCCTTCATTACGACATGTTAAAATTCTTACGTTACTAACCGAGACGTGCTCATCATCGGTTAAGTATACCTATCAAACACCATTCACAGTTTACTTACTTACCCTTCATGTTCTTCGTTTAATCACTATTACACCCTACTAAATTTCTAACGTTCTCACTATATAAGTGATTTAAGATTGATCTTTACTATGTATATTAAGTACATATATGTTCTACTATTTGTTTCCATTCAATTAGGATTACAAAACCTAACTTATTTATCAAAATCTTACTGCCGACGCTGCGGCGCCAGACACTAGCACATTACTGGCGCTGCGGCGCGAGTTAACAGTGGCTAAGGTCCGGTCTCGGCGCTGCGGCGCGAGATCTTTATACAATAGTGGAGTTATGGTGCCACTCTCCAGTAGCTCATGCCCTTTACCCGGCGCTGCGTTTTATACTGGGGTTGGCGTTGCGGCGCCTCCCCTGAGCCTCAGTTGATTTTGACAATTTGGTTTTTCTACGAACTTCTCGGGCTCATAACTTATTCATTTTACATCCGAATTGTCTCATTCAAAAGCCATTAACTCACAAATTACATACTCTAAGTGTTTATGCAATAATTTTTCATTTTCGAATCCGTTAACTTAGAATTCAACTTTTAGTTCATTATCGAGCATTCGTATATCGTTCGTGAGCGTTCATAGCTCGTTTTCTTCGTTCTAAGTCGGAATTCCACGATTCTTGAGTCCACGACTCTTGAATACCTTATCTCACATGATGACACTGAAAACCAAAGTTTCCAACTTACACGACAACTTTCGACTACTAATCCGAGATTTCTATGCTTTCGACGTTTAACATCTAATTTCGTAAAATTCGCCATAACTTCGTTACTGGTGTTCTATATACCAAATCAAATGGAACAACTTCATTGATTCAACATCTACATCCTAACCAAGAAATATGCACATACCCTAACAATGATGGTTTTCAATTTGTCCATCAACAACCAAGTTAACGTTCAAAGGTTTTCTTCTGTTTAAACTTACGTAACCACTTACGATTTCTACTAAAATATGACTTATCAATGTTTTAATCATGAATAGCCATCCTTATCCCTACGGAAGAGACATGCTCCACCAATCTACTATTCTCTATGAAAAATAAATCAAAAAGGTCGAAGACTAGTGTTTACGAAATATTTCTTTTTCGTTCTTCGCGTTCTTGCTAAAACTCTTATGTTTTGCTTCAAAGTAGCTTGATTACTTGTTTTTAGCTCTTTCTCTCTCTCAATATATGTTGGCTAATGTTTGTAAGTTAACAAACTAACTAGCCAAGCTTCTTTATATAGGAAAATCTAATGGAGGGTAAAATGGTCAATTGGTGACCTCCTTACTATTCCCACCTCCACAACAACTTAGCCACCAAGTAACCACTTTACTTGGTGGCCAAGTGGCCGGCCCACATGCCCCATGGGTCTTTTCCATGGGTTGCCCCATGGGTTTTACCCAATCGGTGACCCGTTGGTTCGATCGGCAGTTCTGTTTCTAGGATTGGGCTTGATTTAACCTAACATGTAGGCGTTAACTTGGGCTTAATTACACAATTCATTGGGCTTGATATAATCCAAGTCCAATTGGATCTTATAAAGTCCCTAATCTCAAAGTCCATTAAGAACTAATCGTATTCTACACGTATTCTCTTCGTTTAGTATTCATACGATATTCATATTATACGTTGTAATATTCTTCATACTATACTCGTATACTAACTAGTATCATACTCGTATAACACACGTATAATAACCCTAATCATTATACGCATTTCATTTCCTTCTTGGAATTCACTTTTCCTAACCCTTAGATTTTAAGTCCGCAGGTGAAAACTTCGTTTGTCATAACTGAAATATTATTGGATATTCCATTTCGTCTTAGAATTATATCATTACGCGTTTCTCGGAATTTCAAACTTAATTCCTGAGCAAAAATGGATGAATAGTATTTTTACGAAAATTTCTCGAAAAACTTTTATTTTCATCTTGAAAATTCAAAATAATTAATCCTAGCACATAGCTAGAATCCTAACCACATCCGCACATTCTAGGTCATAGAACGACCTTCAAATATCTTACTCATACAAATACTCAATTAAATTCACTTAATCCACATAATCAAATAAAAATTTAATTCTCATACAAATCCAATTTTCTCGGGCGTTACATTCTTCCCCCCTTATAAGAATTCTGTCCCAAGAATCTCGCTATAATTACATAAACAAATGAAGAAAAAATTTCCTTCGTTTTACTTTCGAGTTCCCACGTTGCTTCTTCAGCATTGTAGTTTTTCCAAATCACCTTCACCGAAGGTATTATCTTATTTCTCAAAACGTGTTCCTTCCTATCAACAATTTGAACTGAAAGTTCTTCATACGTTAAATCCTTTTCTATCTAAATAGATTCGTACTCTATTATGTGTTTATAGTTTGGTTTATAGGGACGCAACACTGACACGTGAAACACATTGTGTATACGTTCCATCTCTGGAGGTAAAGCTACTTCATAAGCTACCTCTCATACCCTTCTTATAATTTCAAAAGGTCCTATAAACCTTGGACTTAACTTACCTTTCTTCCCAAAACGTATCTTTCCTTTCCAAGGCGACACCTTTAGAAAAACATACGATCCTACTTTAAATTCCCTCTTTTCTCAGTGAGGATCTACATACTTCTTCTATCTATCTTGAGCCTCTACCAATCGAGCTCATATTAACTTTACCATGTCTGCCGTTTATTGTACCATCTCAGGTCCCAACATTCGACATTCACCTACTTCATCCCAACACAGTGGAGTTCTGCACTTCCTTCCATATAACGCTTCGAAAGGCAGCATGTCTATACTAGCGTGAAAAATATTGTTGTACGCGAATTCCACCAAAGGCAGATGTTCGTCCCAACTCCCCTTGAAATCCATAATGCAAGATCTTAACATATCTTCAAGCGTTTGAATTGTCCGTTCGCTTTGTCCATCCATCTGAGGATGATACGCTGTACTCAATCTTAAATGTGTTCCTAGTTGCTCTTGCAAGCTCCTCCAAAAGTTTGACATGAATCGTGGATCATAATCTGACACAACCGAAATCGGTACTTCATGTCTTGAAATAATTTCCTTGACATAAAGCTTAGCTAACTACTCTAGGTTATACCTAACTCCTATTGGTAGAAAGTTAGCTGATTTTGTCAACCGACCCACTATTACCCAAATAGCGTCGTAACCTTTACTCGTCGTTGGAAGTCCCACAACAAAGTCCATTGTGATATCCTCCCACTTCCAATCAGGAATCTCTAGTGATTGTAACAATCCATTCGGTCGTTGGTGTTCAGCCTTAACTTTCTGACCAGTTAAGCACTTACTAACATATTCTGCTATTTCCCTCTTCATGTTTGGCCACCAAAAGTTCTGTCGAAGGTCTTTATACATCTTAGTACTACCCGGATGTATCGAGTACCTCGAACTATGGGTCTCACTCATTATCTCTTATTTTAACTCTGAATTATTTGGAACCCAAATTCTTCCTTCAAAACGAAGTAAACCTTCTTTATCAAGGTTATACTTGGTATTCACTTCATCTTCTATCCTCTTCTTCATTCGTTCGCATTCCTCGTTGCTTAATTGCACTTCCTTAACCTGTTCCACTATGGTCGGTTGAGTCTCCATTAAGAATAACATATCTACTGTTTCACTTGGTAATTTAACTTCTAACTCCATTCTCGCCATCTCTGTTACTAACTCATTCTGAGTTGTTAACATTGGTAGCTTTTCTCTACCCTTCCTACTTAGCGCATCGGCTAGAACATTTGCTTTCCCCGGATGATATAAGATCTCACAATCATAATCTTTTATCAATTCTAACCACCTTCTCTGTCTCATATTCAACTACTTTTGTGTGAAGTTATATTTTAGACTTTTATGGTCCGTGTATATCTCACACTTCTCCCCGTATAAATAATGTCTCCATATTTTTAAGGTAAAAACTACAGCTACCAATTATAAGTCATGAGTAGGATAAGTCTTCTCATAATCCTTTAACTAACGTGACGCATACACAATGACATTGCCATGTTGCATGACCCAGTCCTCTATGCGAAGCATCGCTATACACTACGAAATTTCTCGTATCATCTGGCAAAGACAATACAGGTGCCTCACTTAACCATCTTTTCAGTTCCTAAAAACTATTCTCACATTTTTCCGTCCACACATACTTTACTGACTTCATCGTCAAATTCGTCAGCGGAGTAGCTATTTTAGAAAAGTCCTGGATGAACCTTCTATAATATCTCGCTAACCCTAGAAAACTCTGAATCTCGGTTGGCATTTTCGGTTGCTCCCACTCATTAAATGCTTCCACCTTCGCTGGATCCACGAAAATGCCATCTTTATAAATAACATGTCCTAAAAACTGCACTCGTTCAAGCCAAAATTCACACTTTATGAATTTTGCATACAATTTCTCCTTCCGTAGTATTGCCAACACTATCCCTAAATGTTCAGCATGATCTTTTGGCGTCTTAGAATAGACTAGAATATCAGTAATGAACACTACGACAAACTTATCTAAATACTATTTGAACACTCTGTTCATCATATCCATGAATGCGGCTGGCACATTAGTCAACCCAAACGACATAACCAGAAATTTGTAATGACCATAACGAGTTCTGAACGCCATCTTAGGTACATCCTCTTTTCTTACTTTTAACTGATGATACCCTGTACGCAAATCTATCTTAGAAAAATACTTTGCCCCTTTCAACTGATCAAATAGATCATCGATCCTGGGCAATAGGTATTTATTCTTAATCATTAACTTGTTCAACTCTCGATAGTCGATACAAAGTCGTAATAATCCATCCTTCTTCTTTACAAACAATATCGGTGCTCCTCATGGAGACACACTTGGTTGAATGTACTTTCTATCTAATAGTTCCTGTAGTTAAACCATTAACTCTTTCATCTCTACTGGCGCCATCCTATATGGTGCCCTTGAAACTGGTGTCGTACCCGGTAACAGATCAATTATAAACTCGACCTCCTTATCCAGTAGAATACCTGGTAATTCCTCTGGAAATACATTTATGAACTCTTAAACTATAGGTATCTATTCCAATGATGCTCCCACTCTCTGGGTATCCACAACATGGCACAGATATCCTATACACCCCTTCCTCAACATCTTCATAGCTTATGCCATGGTTAGACAACAAGAGCGTCTCGGTGATTTACGACCGAAGAACACTACCTTGGTTTTCTTAGAAAGTCGAAGGTTCACACTTTTTCTATGACAATCTATTGTAGCCTTATGGTTAATCAACCAGTCCATACCAAGAATTACATCGAATTCTTTCAACTTTATCGGCACCAAATCTACCAATAACTTATTACCTCTAATATCTACGCAACAACCCCTATGAATATGTTCAATGGGAATTATCTTTTCGTTTGCTACCTTAGCGTCTAAAGGTATTTCTAGCTTTTCAGGGATTAAACCTAATTGCTTAGCAAATCCACATGCTATAAAAGAACAAGTAGCACCCGAGTCAAATAACACATAAACATTTATTTCGTTGACTGGAATGATACATGTTACTACATCCGCTGATGCAACCGCATCTTGGACAGTCATATTAAATGTACGGGTTGAGGGTCTACCCGTCGATGGTGTTGGTCCAGAATGGCTAACTTACCACTACTAGAACCCTTATTAACCTCTGACCCCTTCTTCGGGCGATTTCTTTCCATGTTGTCCATCGACCCACAAACAAAACAGTCATGGTTTTTCTTAAGATTAGGACAATTGGGTGATATATGTCCCTCCTATCCACAATTATAACAAACTGATTTTCCCTTCAGACAAACTCCTAGATGAGTCTTTTCGCATGTCTTGCATGCCTCCATCCTACATTTAGGATTCCCTTGTCTCACCCTATTATTCCCGGAGTTAAAACTGTGACGCCCCCAAAATAGGTATACAACACCCATTCTGAGTCGCCAAATACATGGTACAGAAAGCAAACTATAACTTCAATAATACAATTGTCGTGCAAAATACGACAACACATACTGTGAGTTTAAATATAAATATTGTCTTCTGGACAATATCCACACTCAAATAAATCCTCATTACAATTATTTAAACACTATTTTACAGAAATAGTGAGTACTGCTAAATCTTTCTAGAACCATCACTCCATACCCCGACTAGATCCTGCTATGTTCTCACCTCCTGAGAAGAAAAATGGAACAAAAAGGAAAAGGGTGAGCTCAACTAGCCCAGTAAAGAATATTATGACTAAGATAATATACAACAAATTATCGTTAGTCTTCAACAGGGAAAAATCTGATAGAATATAATCGACAACAAGTTTTAGATAAACAACTGCAGCGGAAATAGTAAACCATTAGAAGAGTCAAGTAGAGAAAGAATTCTACTATCTTCTAAGATTTAAAAGTCCATCATCAAAATTTTATCCCTGTAACATCAATTAATAATCATCTTTATCCAAATATTCATCTTTGCACTGCAGGCCAAAGATATTCATTTGTATCACCTGTTAGTCATGTTCATCTCAACACCTGTTCATCTTTGCACTACAGGCCAAAGATATTCATCAAGTAATCATACATCTTTGCACTACATGCTAAAGATATTCAGTAATATCATCATTTAGGACTGAGGATGACGAAAAATATCTTAAAGAAAACGAATCCAGTGAGATAGAAGGACAAATAGTAGGGATTCGTATAACAGTTTATCCAAGATCAATAATACTTCATAATAATTAATTGTGAAGCATAATTCAAAAATAAAGATCAAAACATGGATACAATCAAAGATAGTAACCATAATAGACATCTTGGACAAAAAGGAAAAATTTTATTTTTCGGTGAATAGTGTCGTATTCGTGAATAGTGTCGTATACGTGAACAGTGTCGTATACGTGAATAGTAACCCCGACACAAAAAGTTCCAAATTTGATAAAAAAAAACTCATATCAATATTTTAGCATAATGATATTGAAGAAAATAATATCATTTAAGAAGAAAATAATATCCCTTACCTCAAGATATCAGTACTTCTGGTCGGAATACCGGTATAAGGCTGAAAGAAACTTCCTCTGATGAATAGAAACTCTCAAAGTATCTAAATACTCATAAAATACACTCAATAATCTAGAGAGAGAAAGAGAGAAAACTTGTTTCTGGTGTGATTTTCAATTCTAACTTAGCCCTCTATTTATAGGAAAATTTTAGTAGGCTAGACCTGCAACCTGATGGCTTTACCTGCTACTATTTCCACCCACCACATTTGAAATATAATTCAGCACATTTCTTCACCAACCACAAGTGGGGCCCACCAATTCTAGAATTTTTCATCAAAATGATAAACTCTGAAAATTCAATAATTTCTGAACCGGTCATCTCGTAAAATTCATAATAAATCATACGTTCATTTTTAACGGTTCAAAATTTGTGGACATATAGTCAACTTATATATGTATAACATATCCAAAAATTACCACGATCCAACGGTCGGATTAAAAATTATAACCCCCGCAAAATATCTCAAAAATCCTGATTTTTAATACCTCCATTCCGACAAGAATACGGATAAAAACCTCAACATTAACTCCTTCATTTTTAACCACAAAAATATATCCCTCATTTATATCCACATAAAATAAATATTTCCTTATCATATGAATCAATAATTAATTATTCACAAATAATATTACAGAATCACATTTATGACAACCAGGCCGTTCCCAGGAAAGAGGAGGCTTTCCAATAAGGATTTCTCCGTACTGGCGCGCAATTAGATGACCAAACCTCTCCTTAGACAGAACTTTCTAGACATTGTCAATAATGTTATCTAATAATATTATTCAAATAATATGAATTATTGATCTGATAATAGAAAATATTGTGCAGCAGCAATTATTGAAACAACAATAATATAAAATATCAACGCAGCAATTATTGAATCAATAAAATATTGAACGGTAACTACTGTAACAATTATTGAGTAGTGCCTTCCTTCGTAAGAATCAATAATTGGTGCAATACCGTGTGCTACTGTAATTTAACCACCGGGTATTCCAACAGTATTAACAGTAACAACTACGCCATTATTTATAAACAACTTATACTTGTCATTTTCTTCATCCAAACGCTTTCCGTTATGGGGCCCACACAAGGCTGCGCCGTCGTACGAATATTCCCCGACAGCAAGAATATTCCACGACCAAACGAATATTCCCCGACAAAATGAATATTTTATAACCACTTGCTTATTTTGCAAAATTTGCACATTTCACCCATAACCAAAGTATTATATCAAATTAACCCCTTATTATTCACAATAATATTTAGAGAGAATTTGATTTTATTCATTAATAAGTTGGGGTCTTACAAAAACTCTTCCTTTTTGGCATACTGCCACTACCACTGGCACCCTCTTCCTTTGTTCCTCCCTCTCCCTTGCTCTTATTCTTTCTCTCTTTGTGGTATTGGGTCAACGCCTCACTACCACCCTCTGCTATAATCGCCTTTTCCAGAATGGTCCCATAGGAGACACTTTAGAACACAGAAATCCTACTATAGAGCTAGGGTTTCAGGCCCTGCTCAAACCTACGAGCCTTCCTTTCCTCAGTGTCCACTTGGTGTGGAGCAAACCTTGCCAGTTCGTTGAATTTGGCAGCGTATTGGGGAACCGTCATGCCCCCCTATTTAAGTTCTAAGAACTTAATCTCCATCCTCCCCTGTATGCTAGTAGGGAAGTAGTTCTAGAAGAAAACCTTCTTGAACTGTTCCCACGTAACCGCATCAGTTCTAGCCCCACCCTAGTGAGCCTCCTACCAAAAGTTAGCTTCCCTTTTCATCATGTAAGTTGCAAAAAAAGTCTTTTGTGCCTCAGCTACATTTGTAATAACAAACGCCTTTTCTATGTCTTTCACCCATGTCTGAGCCTCTATTGGGTCCATCGTTCCTTTGAACTTAGGCGGACCTACACTTTTGAATTCCTTAAAGTTAGTCATTCTGGCTACCCTAGGTCCCGCGGATACTCTACCCCCGATTTGGTTAAATGCATCTGTTAATAAATTAACGAACTCTTGCATAGGGTTATTCTGACCCCCTTGATTATCATTATGTGATTTCGCTTCCTGATTACGTTGTCTTCTTCTTGGCAACATTATTCTGATTAAATAAATAAAGTTTCATTATTATCTATTTACTTACTTAGTTATCATTCCGAAATAATAACTCATACCACAACAAAGCACATTAAATAAAAACTTCATATATTAATATGCTTCTTCATAGTTGAAACTATTTACAATTTGCTTCCATAGCCAAAAGCTATTACATTACTATCCCGCGATTAACTTCTACAAAAATTAGGATTTACAAAAAGACTACCCTTTAATTATACAAAAGAGGGTTTTGCGTCACTACACATATACAAAAAGATCTACTGATCTACTAACACTGCCTCACAGCATTCTCATGTTTCTGATTTGCTAGAATCGAAATAATATTTCGACTAATAGTATGTCGAGTTTGTCCCGACTCAATGGAATAACAAGCAATTTTCAGCTTGAAATCCTCATGAGCACTGTCATGGCTGTAATACATCTGTGCTATCTTCTGGTCTTTCTCCACCAGTTTCTTACGAAGCTCTACTACCTCGTTCATATAATCCCTAGCCTTATTTGTCATGAGCACCTTCTCATCATGCTCTGACTCAAAATCTGCTTCTGCAGACTCCTTTACTTCATAAAGAGCACTAATCTCTTCATTCTGGTTCTGCACAATAGTGCGCAGTTGCACGTTACGGTCAAGCACCGAGAGATAAAATGCCCTCATTATATCTGGAGGCGTTGGCTCTAGTGCAGGTACCACCGTATTAACTGATGTTACCTCCATGTCTTCCTCCACATCGATCATCTTATCAAGGTATGATGTCAATCACATAACTCCCTCGGACTATTCCTCCTCAGAAAAGTACTCCTCTGGCTCCGACTCTTCTAGAATCACTAAGGGTATATCCGCCACTGGCATAAGTACAGGCTCTATTCTGTTCACAGACTCTTCGTTGAACACGTGTATATCTCTATACATCAAGCTATCGATCGACATCTATAATAACACATAACATGTTGATTAGTACATAATACACAATCATATAAGAACAAATCACATTTAATATATTTAGGGTTAATTGTCATCTTTTAAATCTTTCAGTACTAAGTTTCCTCAATACCTTATTAACTCAATCGACTCGAGTTTACTTCCTTCGGACTTTTCCTTCCCTAACGAGGTTACTAGCCTAAGGTTCTTTCCCCCTTAAGTTTTATAACCTACTGCTTTGATACCAACCTGTGACGCCCCCAAATCCGGGTATCTTCTAATCTGACAGATGGTGCTACACGGTACTCATAATCATACATTCATTCCATTGAAACAACAACACAATGAGTGTATTAACTACATTCTTATTACATTCATAATAAATTCTTTCCCCAGGTTCAGGAACCGAATACATTCTTCGTTGTTCATAAGTATATTATATACAAACATACTAGTCTATTACAGGATAACTAACTATCCATCTTAGCCTTGCCTTTATCTTTCTTAGAACCCTCAGTTCGTTCGGCCTTAGCTTTAATCATATAATTCAAGCAAGAAGGGAGCATAACTAGTTCAACAAGTTTAACAAAGGATAATATAAATACCACGTCGAGAATTATATGATTATCTTCCGTAATTGTACGAATAGCTATGAAGTACTATGAAACATTACTAGCACTTCTCATTTCATACAACAATTCCAAAGTACATATAATAGCGTAGGAATTATGAACCAGCCTAAAGACCAAGAACATACTCTTTTCATTTTCATACATAAAAAGGACATCCCAGCACTAAGACCATACATCCGATATTTCTTACGAGCACTTCTAGGTGGTCAGCCTATACTACTCTATGTTGATCAACATTCATCCGTTAAATGTATTTACGTTTAAGTTTTGGCAACCTCACGTGCCCATGGAATAATCAATAAAAAATACATTTGTTTATTCATATACAAACTTACCTTTGAATCCGTACCAAATACTTGGCATAGGATAGCGTTAATAGTTCTATATCGAAAGATTTGTAAACAAATCAATCTATCTCTTAAGAATAGCCTAGCCTAGTTAAAACTGGCATCGACCCTTTCATAAAACAATTCATACATCTCAGAACATGAATCACAGAAAACATAGCTAACACGAAGGTTAGACAAGCGTTAAGAAAACATAGCTAACACGAAGGTTAGACAAGCGTTAAGAAAACTTGCCTTCAAGCATCTTCGAATATAATATTCAACAGTTCTCAGTCTTTATAGAATCTACATGATATATTCACATAGCACACTGTAATTAGCTACCAAACAATCTAACTTTATTGTTATTACCAATTTCTTTCTCTTTTATGTCCTAAAGGAATTTATTTCATTAATAAATGTCAATTCGACTTACAATCCTTCATTATGGCTTGTTAAAATTCTTACGTTACTAACCGAGACGTGCTCATCAGTGGTTAAGTATACCTATCAAACATCGTTCAGAGTTTACTTACTTACCCATCGTGTTCTTCGTTTATTCACTATTACACCCTACTAAATTTCTAACGTTCTCACTATATAAGTGATTTAAGATTGATCTTCACCATGTATATTAAGTACATACATGTTCTACTATTCGTTTCCAATCAATTAGGATTACAAAACCTAACTTATCTATCAAAATCTTACTGTCAACGCTACGCCGCCAGACACTAGCACACTACTGGCGCTGCGACGTGAGTTAACAGTGGCTAAGGTTCGGTCTCGGCGCTGCGGCGCGAGATCTTTATATAATCGTGGAGCTGCGGTGCCACTATCCAGTAGCTCATTCCCTTTACCCGGCGTTGCGGCACGGCATTTTATACTGGGGTTGGCGCTGCGGCGCCTCCCTTGAGCCTCAGTTGGTTTTAACAGTTTGGTTTTTCTACAAACTTCCCGGGCTCATAACTTATTCGTTTTACATCCGAATTGGCTCATCCAAAAGCCATTAGCTCACAAATTACATACTTTAAGTGTTCATGCAATAATTTTACATTTTTGCATCTGTTAACTCAAAATTCAACTTTTAGTTCTTTATCGAGTGTTCGTATATCATTCGTGAGCGTTCATAGCTCGTTTTCTTTGTTATAAGTCAGAATTTGACGATTCTTGAGTCCACGACTCTTGAATACCTTATCTCACATGATGCCACTGAAAACCAATGTTTCCAAGTTATACGGTAACTTTTGACTACTAATCTAAGATTTCTACGCTTTCGACGTTTAACGTCTAATTTTGTAAAATTCGTCATAACTTCGTTTATGGTGTTCTATATACCAAATTAAATGGAACAACTCCATTGATTCATCATCTACATCCTAACCAAGCAATATGCACATACCCTAAAAATGATGATTTTCAATTTGTCCATCAACAACCAAGTTAACGTTCTAAGGTTTTCTTCAGTTTAAACTTATGTAACCACTTACGCTTTCTACTTAAACATGACTTATCAATGTTTTAATCATCAATGGCCATCATTATCCCTTCAGAAGAGACATGCTCCATTAATCTACGATTCTGTATGAAAAATAAATCGAAAAGGTCGAAGACTAGTGTTTACGAAATATTACCTTTTTGTTCTTCGCGTTCTTGCTAAAACTCTTATGTTTTGCTTCAGAGTAGCTTGATTACTTGTTTCTAGCTCTTTCTCTCTCTCAATATATGTTGGCTAATGTTTGTAAGTTAAGAAATGAACTAGCCAAGCTTCTTTATAAAGGAAAATCTAATGGAGGGCAAAATGGTCAATTGGTGACCTCCTAACTATTCCCACCTCCACAATAACTTAGCCACCAAGTAACAAATTTACTTGGTGGCCAAGTGCCCCATGGGTTGCCCCATGGATTTTACCCAACCGGTGACCCGTTGGTTCGATCCGCGATTCGGTTTCTTGGATCGGGCTTGATTTAACCTAACATTTGGGCCTTAACTTGGGTTTAATTACACAATTCATTGGGCTTGATATAATCCAAGTCCAATTAGATCTAACAATGTCCCTAAACTCAAAGTCCATTAAGAACTAATCGTATTCTATGCGTATAACTCACGTATTCTACTCGTTTAGTATTCATATGATATTCATATTATACGTCGTAATATTCTTCATACTATACTCGTATACTAACTAGTATCATACTCGTATAACACACGTATAATAACCCTAATCATTATACGCATTTCATTTCCTTCTCGAAATTCACTTTCCCTAACCCTTAGGTTTTAAGTCCGTAGGCGAAAACTTCATTTGTCATAACTGAAATATTATTGGATATTCCATTTCGTCTTAGAATTATATCATTACGCGTTTCTCAAAATTTCAAACTTAATTCCCGAGCAAAAATAGATGAATAGTGTTTTTACGGAAATTTCTCAGAAAACTTTTATTTTTATCTTGGAAATTCAAAACAATTAATCCTAGCACATAGCCATAATCCTAACCACATCTGCATATTCTAGGTCATAGAACGACCTTCAAACATCTTACTCATACAAATACTCCATTAAATTCACTTAATCCACATAATCAAATAAAAATTTAATTCTCATACAAATCCGATTTTCTCGGGCGTTACACCCGCTAGCAGCAGGGCAGCCAGGACAGCACTGGGCTAGCTTTAAGGACTTTAAATTGGTAGGACCACTGGAGTTCTGGGGAACCTTGGACCCAATTGAAGCCCAGACATGGATAGAAGAAATGGAGAAGGTGTTTGAGGTCGCACGAGTGGCCGAAGCACAGAAGACGAGTTTTGCCACTTTCATGATGAAGGGTAAAGTTAACTATTCGTGGAAAGCCAATAAGGGAACGGAAGATGAAGGAGTTATTCCTTAGGGTAGATTTAAGGAGCTATTCCTCGAGAATTATTTCTCAGAGAATATGCAACAGGATATAGAAGTTAAGTTTCTAGAACTGAAATAACGTAGTATCTCTGTCACAGAGTACGCGACAAAATTTAACGAGTTGGCCCGATTCGCTTCACATCAGGTTAACATGGACGCCAGGAAGGCAAGGAGGTTCGAATTAGGACTAAAACCATGGGTGCAGAAAGCAGTGGTTGTATTAAAGATTAAGACTTACTCTGATCTATTGGAACTGGCTATCATTGCCGAAGGAGGCAATGAAGCCATCATTCGATTCAAACAACAAAAGAAGACCAATCAGGAAGGACAGAAAGGGGGAAATAACAGAGGCAGCAACCCCAACAAGCATAAATGAATGGAGAGCCAATCCTCTGGAGGTAATAAGTCCGGGGGGGAGGCCAAGAAAAGTATGAAGTGTAACAACTGTGGGAGAAATCACTCGGGAGAGTGCATGAAGGGAAAGAGTGTTTATTATCCTTGCGAACAACCGGGGCACATGGCTCCTCAGTGTCCGAATAAGAAGAAGGGGGGATGTTTCTCGTGTGGAGCCATAGACCATCAAATCATGGACTGTCCGAAGAGAAAGGGCAATGCAGCTAGCGGCAACCGCAACAACAACAATGGGCTGAACATTGGAGGGTCAGGCAGTCAAGTAAATAGACCAACAGCACGAACGTTCGACATGACCGTACATGATGCGGTGGAGTCTAAGGACGTGGTGTCAGGTATCATTCCGATCAATGATATAGATGCATACGTGTTATTTGATTCGGGTGCTACCTGCTCTTTTATTTTCGAAGAATTTGCTAAACGGTTAGACTTACCCCGTGAGAGATTAGAACACCTTATGAACGTAAAAGTAGCGAACAAGGAAATTATCCCCGTAGAATACATTCATAGGAATTATTATACCGAATTATGAGGATTTAAGCTCAAAGTGGATTTGATACCGATTCGTTTGGGGGAGTTCGATCTAATCCTTGGAATGGATTAGTTATCGGTTCACGGAGCATTTATAGATTGTAAGAAGAAGTGTGTACACCTTAAGACTCCGAATAAGTCGAAGGTGGTATTTTATGGTAGTAAATCGACGAGACAATCTCATTGTCTGATGATGGTGCAAGCGCAGAGATTGCTTAGGAAATGTTGTATAGGTTATTTGGGTCACGTGGTTGATACTCAACGAGTCAAGGGTGAACTGAGTTAGATACCTATTGTAAGGGATTTCGTTGATGTCTTCCCAGGCGAGTTTTCGAGATTTCCACTGAATAGAGAGATTAAGTTTGTTATTGATTTGGCACCAGGGACATCACCGGTATACAAAGTGTCGTATCGTATGGCACCGGTAGAGATGAAAGAACTGATGGCTCAATTGCAAGAGTTGTTAGATAAGGGATACATTCGACTAAGCATATTACAGTGGGGAGCACCAGTCTTATTCGTAAAGAAGAAAGATGGGTCACTAAGACTTTGTATCGACTACCGAGAGTTGAACAAGGTCACCATTAAGAACAAGTACCCGTTGCCCAGGATATACAATTTGTTTGATCAGTTGAAGAGGGCGAAGTACTTTTTAAAGATCGACTAGAGGACCGGTTATCACCAACTAAAACTGAGGTCGGAGGACATTCCAAATACGGCATTCAGAACTCGGTATGGACACTTTGAGTTTCTGGTAATGTCATTTGGATTGACAAATGCGCCAGCAGCATTTATGGATTTAATGAACAGAGTGTTCAAACCATATTTGGATAAGTTTGTTATCGTATTCATCGATGACATTCTAGTATATTCAGAGACGGAGGAAGAACACATCGAGCATCTTCGGATAGTGTTGGAGACATTAAGGAGGGAGAAGTTGTATGCAAAATTCTCAAAGTGTGAGTTTTGGTTGCAGAGAGTGCAGTTTTTGGGGCACGTTATCGACAAGGATGGTGTTTCGGTGGATCCAGCAAAGGTAGAAGCAGTTATCAATTGGGAGCACTCGAAGACGCCAACTAAAATCAGGAGTTTCTTAGGATTGGGGAGATATTATCGAAGATTTATTCAGGATTTTTCAAAATTAGCATCACCGTTGACCAATCTTACCAGAAAAACAATTATGTTCGTTTGGACGGAGAAGTGTGAAGAAAGTTTCCTAGAATTGAAGAAGAGGTTTAGTTAAGCACCTATGTTGGCCTTACCAGACAACACGGGAGGGTTTATAGTGTATAGTGATGCAACACACAAAGGTCTTGGTTGTGTACTGATGCAACACGGTAGGGTCATTGCGTACGCTTCACGTCAGCTGAAAGATTATAAGAAGAGATATCCGACTCATGACCCGGAGTTAGCAACGGTAGTTTTTGCCCTGAAGATTTGGAGGCATTATTTGTATGGCAAAAAGTGTGAGATATATACGGATCACAAGAGTCTGAAGTATATCTTCACGTAGAAAGAGTTAAACATAAAGTAGCGCCGATGGCTAGAATTAATCAAAGATTATGATTGTGAGATTCTGTACCATCCAAGCAAAGCAAATGTAGTGGCAGATGCCTTGAGCAGAAAAGGCAGAGAGAAGTTATTAAAGTTAACCATTCAAGAAGAATTGGTGAAAGATTTAGAACGACTAGACTTGGAGATTAAGTATTCGATGGAGATCAACGAATAATTATTTATAGTAACAGCGAGCCCGACTTTATTGGATAAGGTTAAAGAGGCACAAGAGAAGGACGAAGATCGTAATAACATCAAAAAGTGATTGAGTGAAGGTGATGAATTGAAATTTAAGATTGATAGCACTGGGCTGCTAGGATTTGAAGGATGAATTTGGGTACCATTAGTACCAGAACTGAGAGAAGAGATTTTTTAAGAAGCGCACAGTACGAGATACTCATACACCTAAGAAGCACGAAGATGTACCAAGATTTGCGTCACCACTTCTGGTGGACAAACATGAAGAGAGAGGCTGTAAAATGCGTAAGTATATGTCTAACTTGTCAGAGAGTCGAGGCAGAGCACCAAAGACCAAGCGGGTTATTACAACCATTAGAGATTCCATAATGGAAATGGGAGCACTTCACAATGGGCTTTGTGGTGGGACTTCCGGCAATGCAGAAAGGGCACGATGCCATATGGGTGATTATAGATCGTCTTACTAAGTCAGCTCTCTTTTTGCCAATTAAGATTAAGTATAGTTTGGACCAGTTAGCCAAATTGTATGTCAAGGAAATTATCTCGAGGCATGGGGTGCTGGTATCTATTGTATCAGATAGAGATCCACAATTCACGTCAAACTTCTGGAAGAGTCTTCAAGAAAGAATGGGGACACAACTACGAATGAGTACCGCGTATCATCCGCAGACCGATGGGCAAAACGAGAGAACGATTTAAAAGCTTGAAGACATGCTCCGAGATTTTGTGATGGACTTCAAGGGTAGTTGGGAGGATCACCTTCCATTAGTAGAGTTCGTGTATAACAAAAGTTATCTCGCCAGTATTAGAATGCAACCGTACTAAGCACTATATGGGAGGAAATCTAGAACGCCCTTATGCTGGGACAAAGTTTGAGAACGTCGACTATTGGGACCAAAATTGGTATAACAGACGGTAGAAGTCATCAAGGTGATAAGAGCCCGACTAGTAGCAGCTCAAATCGCCAGAAGAAGCATACAGACTTACATCACAAGGAGAAAGATTTTAAATTAGGAAGCTATGCATTTCTGAAAGTATCTCCCTGGAAAGAGAAGATTTATTTTGGAAAGAAAGGCAAGTTGAGCCCTAGGTTCATAGGACCGTTCGAGATTCTGAGGTGAGTCAGTGAAGTGGCGTACGAGGTAGCGTTACCTCCTGAACTTGAGCACTTTCACAACGTGTTTCATGTGTTAGTATTGTGACCGTATAAACCAGACTACAAGCACGTTATCTCCTATAAACCAATCCAAGTCGAAAAAGACTTATCGTACGAGGAAGTTCTTGTCTAGATACTAGATAGAAAGGAACAGAAAATAAGGAATAAAATAATCCATTCCGTTAAGATTCTTTAGAGGAATCACGCAGTCGAAGAAGCTACGTGGGAACTAGAAGAGAGAATGAGAGTAAATTTTCCATTTCTATTTGAGTAACCTTATTTTTACAATTTCGAGGACGGAATTTTTATAAGGGGGGAAGGGATGTAATGACCGTGAATTTTAAACTCCTTATTAAATAAATATGTGATTTAATTTTTGTGAGTTAGTTTTGTGAGACTATTTAAACCTTATGTGGGTATGTGAATTTATGAAATGATTAAAGAGAGTCACTAATAGTTATTTAAATTAGTGGACTAACCCTATGAGGTTGATATCAAAGAATTGATAGGATTCTTAATGATTAAATATTCAATCTATTTGAATATAGTGACAGGATTTGAACATATTGATTCATTTCAATTATGGGTATATCACCACTATCGAAGTTAAATTATATCATATAGAACTTGTGTGGTGATGGAAATTAGAACTGGCTTGAAGCTAATCCATTTTGGCACTGCCAGGGACCAGCGCAGCTGCGCCCTCACAGCAGTACAAAATGGCGCAGCTGTGCCAGTGATCAGTCTGAGACAGTTAGTTTTTTCCTGTGGAAATGAAATGGAACACTTTGTTGTAGGTGTGACATTATTAAATCATATGGATAAAGGTACATTATGTTGATATGAGGTATCAAGTAGTATAAGAAATCTCATGTGATCTTTAATACAGAAGTAATTAAAATAGTTGTGTAATTTAGAAACTGGGAAAGGAATTTGATGTTTAAATAAACATTAATATTAAATAATGTTATTATGTGTTTATGAGAGTAGTAAAAATAATTATGGAACAACCCGGACAGTAATACCTAACTGCGTTATTTTATTTCGTGTATTTAATGTACATGAATTATATGGTGTGGGTATATAATTAATCCCTAAATTCTTAATATGGTAACAATTTTACATTAAGATTATATTTTGAGAATTTAAAGGGACCAAACCAAGCCTTAATTGATCAAGTTGCTGAGATTTTGCTCTTGTCCCAAATTAAGTGTCACAATAGTACATGAACAGTAACTTACACTCTATATACGTAACTTCCAAGTCTGTGATTATTGGCTAGGAAGATAACTGATGGTGGGTGGTTGAGCAACCCCTTGTGAACCAGTGTATTCTCCTTCTACATTCCAGTCTCTACCTTCCATGCAAAGCTAATTCCCAGTCCAAAGTTCTTCTATAAATAGTACTCCAATTCTCAGAGTTTACGTTGGTTGTTTTGGGTCTATTGCAACACTAATAATTTGTGTTTGTGTGTGTGTGTTGTCCAAAGAAGAGGTTAGCAATCTCAGAAGGAAGAAACTAAGTTCATTTAGCTCCAAGAGGTATAAAATCTTAACTTGTGTTCTTGAATTGGGCTCTGTCAAATTCTTGAAATCACTTAAAATTCTTTTTCAATTAAAGTGAATTAGCATGCTATAATGTGTTTAGGAAGTAGGATTACATATATTAACTCTTAAATGATGGTATTAAGCATGTTTAAATCAAGGAGGATTGTTAATGTTTGATGCTCTGCAGAACAGAGCAAGTTACTGCCTCTTGTGCAGGCATGGCGCAGCTGCACCCTATTTGTACTAGAGTGCAGCGCAGCTGCGCCCCCAGAATCAGTTTCTAATTTCTGGTTGTGCTACATGTTGCTAACTTGATGTTATGACTTAGATATATACCTAAAAGGGAGTATAACATGAGATGTAATGCTTTGTTATGTGGTGTGAAGTAATCAACTTGGTTTAGTAAGGAAGTTTGTAACAAAACTTAAGGTTTCTAAAACAAACTTTGAGGAAAATTTATGTTCACAAGTTTTGAACTTAGTGGCTTATATGCATGACTGATTTCAAAACTAAATGAGCATGATATATGATGTATAATGTCTTTATTATGATTAAACTTGTTAGCTTTGTGTTAGAGAATGTTTTAAATGAAAAGCTTGTTATGTTAAAGCTAATGAACATAAATGCTACAAGGAGAGGTTTCTGATCTTGAAAAGAAGTTAGCATGACTTAGTTATTGATGATAAGGGTTTTGAAGTTGTCTTATATGTGTTATCTTGCCTCATTCATGATAAAGTGATTTCAAAGGCAACCTTGAACATTTTTTTAAAAATTTAGCATGTATATATAGATTCTAAAGAAGTAAGATGTCATGTTATGGCTATAATACTCCTAGACATGATTCTTATGTATTAAGCATGATGATAACTAAACTGAACAAGAGTTTAGAGCATGATTTGAAGTGTTAAACAATGTTAGTTGTGAAAAAACAATATGAACACCACGAGCATGTGTGTTAACTGATTGAGTGACCTCCCTAGGTAAACCTATGATCAAGTTATAAGGCACAATAATTACATGACCCTTTATGCTTGAATTCTATGGAAAGTCATAAACTAAGAGTAAACTCAAGAATGGTTATACACTTTTGTAAAGACCTCTAGCATGTATGTATGTTAATGTATAAGTATAGGGGTATGTTAGAGTTGGATTGATAACAGGAAGTGCAAAGCTCAAACCTAGTCTGGCCAGGGGATAGCGCAGCTGCGCCATCCCTAAGCCTAGACCAGGCGCAGCTGCGCCATCCTGCAGTTATGAATAGATTCTATTTTTGATTCTGAAATTCAAGGCATGCTTATATGATTTCTTTACCTTATAATATATAACCAATATGCCATATAATGTGTTGAGAAGCATGCTATGTAATGACTTGATTCTTGTAAGTATAGACTCATACTAGTTTACGTATACTAATTGAAAAGACCAACTTGTTAATGTTAAGTCGTTTCAACGTAAGTTAATTAAAGCTAATATTAAATTGTAGCTGAGCAAATAGGCAAGTTCCCTAACCTTACTCAAGTTATTATTGAGCAAGTTCCTTAAACTTCACTTTTTGGTTGTGCAAGTTCGTTAATTCTTAATCTTTTACTTGAGCAAGTATCCGAACACTATTTTTATTGTGTTGCAAGTTTCCTAACTTACACAACTTTGAGTTTTGTGAAAGTTTCTTATCCTCCTCATATTGTATTGAACATGTTATTGTTGAATTGAAAGTTATTCATTTAAGCTTGAAATTTATTTCCAAGCATGTTATTAAGTGGTTTAATTACCTTATAATTATTCCACATCGATATTATTGATATTCGCACTTAGTGCACTCGAGTTCGTACAGTCTTGTACTTGTACATCATTTAAAGTTCTATAATTCTTGAACTATGTCAAATAAAGTTTGAACCTTTGTTCGGTCAGATAAGTGTATGAAGTTTTCTAAAAGCTATCCAAACCAATTGATGGTAAGGAGTCTTAAACTAAAAGAACACCCCTTTTTGATAGGGGAGTACCCCAGGTATCTAATATAAGATACAAAGAGCATATTTAAATGTTATGCATATACATGGTGTACGCGAGGCTGATCCCCTCAAGTACGTATTCTATAGCCAGTAACCAAAGGGTCAATTAGCTATTGATTCCATTGGAGTGTTATAGTTCAAAGTCTACTTGACTAGCAGTTATTCTCAAAGCAATCAATATCTTTGCTTCTAATATTCATATTATTGAATCCTTCAGATATTCATATTGTTGAATTCATTGTCAGATATTTTCCATTCATCATGATATATCCTTATTGTTGTATTTAAATTGCTGAGCAAACTTGTTGCTCATCATTGCTATATCATAAATTATATTGCAGTTAAGGTCGAGACCTCAGGAAAAGACAAGGGTAAAGGAAAGATGTAGAATAGTTGCAAGGAGCAGACTTTACTTTATACCTAGTTTAAATTACTGATATGTAATATAAACCCTAATGACTATTTTAGGGTATGTTTGTAAGATTGTATTAAGGTTATCGAATTTTAGGACTAGTAACACCTTTTGTATGAACTACGTACGTTTATTATATTTCGCATTTTAACATATATAACACATCATGTTTTTTGTAATAAAGATTTAAAACAGTTCATCAACAAGTCACATAGCAAATAGGAACTAAAACACTTGTCTTGATCTTTGTTTATCAATAACAGTTTAACAGCTTATAGCTATCTGCACTTCACGTGCCCTATACAATTATATAATCATTCACATTAACTATTAGTCACATAAAAATGCATAGTAGTTGTAAAGTAAATTTTACTCTATACCTGATAACATTTCCTATCATCAATACACAATGTTCAATTTGATTGTGTTAACTTTTGACTTACATCTCACTGTATTACTTCTTAAGTCATACTCAAAGTTCATTCAAGTGTTTAAGTCTTGCTATGACTACTTATTGGTTTTATATAAACCCCATTCACTATCTTATAATATTCATTTCATTTGATTTAAAACACTTTTTACGTTCATTAACACATGTCATGGCGTTTCGACGTTCATTCGTTACACGCCCGATTTGTCTCTCTTGTGTATGCTTAGTATGCTTATACAACTTATCTAATACATCATTTATTAATGTTAAACATCATTATGTTTACTAACATTCATGTTTTATAACTTAGAACAACATCTTTTATCGTCAGAAGCACTACACTTGTATACGTGCATGCCCGATGCCCTCCGATTGTCCCCAAAAACACAACAGTCCTAAAGATAACCATTTTGACCTCTGTTTCTGACCTCAAATTGAATAACTTAAAGAATAAAGGGTGTAGTACTATTCGTCCTCGTTCCGGATCATCTTGAATCGCATCAATCGGAGTTCGTATTAAAATGTTATGTCCATTTTAGTAAAGCATGTACAGTCCGATTTTCTCAACATTTGAAGTCAGACTACCCCCCCCCCCCCGGCGGGGCGGGGCTTTTTATACTACAATAGCCAGTCGGGGCGGGGGTACCTTCTACAATTTTGCGAATGAACATCACGAACATTACAGAAAACCAAATTAGGCCTAAAAACTCATTTCTAACAACCATACCAACTTACCCAAGTTGTAATATGTTTATAGGAACATAAACTAATGTTTCTAACATGTTTCTAACCACATAAACAATATAAACATCAAAATTTCAATATATAATTTCACTATTTCTATTATTTCTTCTTCTTTTGACATTCATAGCGAAATTCCTCATTGTGAATTCGTTTCTTAACCAAATTGATTCATTCAACTTGCGCTCTTTTCGTTTCTTATCGTATTAACAGAATCCATTACCAATTTTACAATTATAACATAAACTCCTAACCAATTTTAGTCTCTAAACAGGCTCAAAATACATATATTAAATAAAACTCATACTCTTCATCCTTAACATGATTTCCATGAAATTGACAACTCTAAAATCGTTTATAGATGACATACCACAGATTATACACACCTATAAACAAATATATCCTTATCCTTCGTCAAACCAAACTAATTTTATAGAAATCTAATATTTGAGGTAAACAAAAGTTGAGAGTTTTAATGTTAGATTAATACCTTTTGATTCCTTCTTAACCCAATTAGATGATGAATAAGATTATTTTCTTCTTGTTCTTCCAAAGCTCTTCTCCAATTCTCTCTCAAACTCTCTCTAGAGCTCTCTCTTTTCTCTCTTCTTTCTTCTCTCTTCTTTCTTCCTTTTGTTATTTCTTAGGCTTGCAAACACTTATTGTAAAACTAAAACAGAAGCTAACGTAAAAACAAAACTGACGTATAATAATAAGGCTACTAAATACATATCAGTTATTTTTATTTTAAATTTAAAAGCCATAAGGCCTTGTTTGGCAAAACCAATTAAAACAATGACTTAATCATTCCTTAAGCCTTGTTTGGCAAAACAAGATTAAAATAAGAATTTCAAAAGCTCTAAGGCCTTGTTTGGTAAAATAATTAAAACTCTTTTAATTTATCTTCATGAATCATTTATAATATAATTTATTGTCACACTTTATTTAAATAAATTCCCATATTCAAATTTAATTAAATCTACTAATAATTTATTAAATCAATTTACCACATAAACCAATACAATAAAATTATAATCTTCATTATAATTATAATTTTATTTAATAAATTAACACATTACTTTAATTACTAAATTAAATTAAAACAACATTCTATTAAACCATATAATTCTTAATAACTCTCTAATTTAGTTATTAAGTTAAATTAAAGTATTATCTCATAATTTAATTCATCACTCTTTTATCTTAATTAACTTAATTTCTATAACTCATGAATTATTTACTTACTAATAAATAATCCAACAAATATCCACTAAACAGCAAACACTTCCATTAAAAAAATTTATTTAATTCAATAAATATTTGAAATTATAAATAAAATTCTGGATTGTTACATTAAAACTGTTAGAATTGCTAGGCTGTCGAGCTCACCTTTGCAAATAACCACTTTTGCAGGTTAAGGACTCGCGGTAAAGATTACGTGTTACTTGATTGATAAAGCTCAATAGTATCAAAGGAGAATGATTCATTTATTTAAATATATACTCTTGAACCATGTTTAGGTCTATGATATGTACATGATAGTAGTTTACGATGTGCAATACATGTTACATTGTACTATGTGATATATAGATGAATTCGAATCGAGATGTAAAGATTTATACAGTAATTCGAATAGAATGAATCATAACATAATTTCATTCAAGGATATGTAATTGATTCAAGTTAAGACATCAATAAAAGATTTATTTTTAAAGGATATTAAAAAAGTTTAAATTATTCTGCATATTTATATAACATCGAATATGATATAAGACAGGAATGATAAATGACCAAGATTTAAAACTTATAAAAGTTTGGGGTCATTACTCAGATCCTGAAAATGGAAAGAATTTATATTTTAAATTGTAATAAGCAAAGTTATATTCATTAAGTTGTGAATAAAGATATAAATAGTTTGACGATAGTAGTATCGTGGCGGACCGGATCTGAGGTTCGAAGGGACCCGAATTTGGGGGCGTCATAATTCTTCATCTTAAACTCTATAAATCAAGTTGTAAAAACATATATATACATATAAACTTTGTTATATCAAGTTTCTATGAGTTGAAATCAAGTTTGGAAAGCTTTCAACATTCGTTTACAGATCTCGAGCTATATTGTAAGATCTTCTCAGATTTGTGTTCATTTACTATATATATATATATATATATATATATATATATATATATATATATATATATATTACTTAGTGGTGCGTAGATCTAGCTTTTCACCATTTATTTTGTGTAAATATTTGATATTTTTGGTGATTTGACTAGATCTAGCCTGATCTAGCATTTAGCTGGTTTAAAAGCTTCATAGATTGACCCATTAAGCTAGATAGGCACAGATCTAGGTAGATCTAGGTTATCTTCAAGTTTTGTAAATATTATAGCAACCACGAGACCGTAGATCCATATCTAGAGGGAACGGGAAGCTTTGTTACTCGCGTGCAAGGATTTAACTAATAAATCACTTGTTT
The DNA here is from genome assembly GCA_016801055.1 of Panax notoginseng. Classification (NCBI taxonomy): domain Eukaryota; kingdom Viridiplantae; phylum Streptophyta; class Magnoliopsida; order Apiales; family Araliaceae; genus Panax; species Panax notoginseng. Next base: position 62,250,241 of record CM029023.1, on the reverse strand, counting down.
AGAGAAGTTATGAAATATATATATATATATATATATATATATATATATATATATATATATATATTATATGGAAGTATATGTCTTGCAAGTTTTTAAATGATATCATGTGAGCCTAGGAATCATTAGGGTCAAAGATTGAATCAATGGATCTAGATCCAATTCCCATGACGGACTTTTTTAAGTTGTACAGTCAGCTTGCAATCCATTATACATGTAATCTTAGGCCTTAAAACGGTATCGGAATTTAAGGCCTCATAATAGTGAAAACCATGTATGTGGGTGCTCGGGCTTGCTTTGATGGCTTTCATGCCCACAAGGAGCCTGACCCTTGTAGATAATAACCTTAATTTCGTCAAGGATGCCTTGCATCTCGATTAAAATTAAGCAAAGCCGCTTCTAGTTAAAATTGGAAGTATCAAAGGGCCTCGATGTCTATATAGTGAAGGGTTTGAAAACCATATTTTTAAAACATCACTTTCATATGTTTAATCTAAAAATGAATTTTTCTATAAATCAAACCCTTTGTACATAGATCCAAAGAGGCACAAGACTACTTTCAAAATAAGGCACTAAAGCATTCTCTTACACACACACACTTCATTCTTAAGGAATGAAAAAGTAGCGGTAACTGTGTTTCACGGAAGTCAGGGGGTGACTAACACCTTCACCACACTTAAGCAAGCCCTTGAACTCTATGAATCTCGAGTTCTAGACCAATTAAATAGAGTCACATATTGATCCATATTGCAAAAACATAAAAATTCGGATGAGTTAGTACATCCATTTAAACTTATACTAACTGGCGGCTATGTCTAATTCGGCTCAATCATAAAAAATCAATCTTTTAAAATAGTCGACACTTATGTAGGTCCTTTTCCTAAACCTCGCCCTTTAAATAAATTAGTCAACCTAGCAAAATAACAAAGGGTAGAAAGAACATTAGGAATGAAATCTTCCCAGTGTCGAAAATATTTATTCAAAAAAGGGGGATCGTTGGTGAAATTGGATTTTTGAAAATCGAAAGTCAGATTTTCGGCTAATTGAGTGGATTATGAAGAGTAACTGAAAAAGTTAGAAAACCTAACTAGATAAGAAAAAGTCTATCTAGAATTAGTTAGACTTACTAAGCCTAGGGTTTCTAAGGCTTAGCTAAGAATTTTAAAAAATGGCTAGGGTTGAGACAAAGTTTGAGCCTAGGGTTGATCCTAGAGTTTGAAAGGCTTGGCTAGGATTTAGCCAAGGGTTTATGGTGGCTTGGCTTAGGGTTGAGCCATGACTCAAGCCTTAGGAGCCAAACTTAAGACTTGGAGGAAAAGGTTCAAGTGTTGGGCATTATCCCATGTGGGATAATGTAGCAATGACTCGTCAAGCTAAAAAGTAAGATAAGGGGAAAAATGGTCAAGGGGTGTGATGAGTGGGATTTATACCCGCGAATCGGATCCTCTATTGCTTAAGAAGTTGCTTGTTCGTCATAATTTATATCGCTTTTTATATTATTTTGCTATAATTTTGTTTAATATATGTGTTGCAGGGCTTATTAGGTCATTTCCAGCTTTTAGGGGAAAAAAGGTCAATTTCCTTGTACTGACGCTGCAATGCCTATGCCAGGCTTAAACCTAGCACTACAGCGCCCCTTGCTAGCCAGTAGTGACAACAATGCAGCGCTGCAGCACCCCAGTTCCTTCACAAACTGGCGTTACAGTGCCATTTACTGACCAAAGGTGTTGACTCAATGCTAAAGCATCATTCCAAGACTAAATCTTGGCGCTCCAGTGCCACCTCTGGTTCCCAGGCAGACAAGAAGGCCAAATACCTAGATGATGACAGAAACCATATATTTATTGGGCAGCCTCCTTCAGAAAAATATCATATCTTCTTTCCTCTGATAATCTCTCCCTCCCTCTCTTTTAGTTAGTTTCCTCTTCATTTTTTAGTAGATAATTATTGTACATATAACTAGGAAATAGATTAGGGCTTTGATTGGGATTCCTTGGAGCTCAAGAGCATTATAGCAACATGGAACGAAAAGCACAAATCGAAGGGAGTTCTTTGAGATTGAAGAAGCATTGACAAGTTTATTCTTCTCCTAGCCAGTAGTGACAACAATGCAGCACTGCAGCACCCCAGTTCCTTCACAAACTGGCGTTACAGTGCCATTTACTGACCAAAGGTGTTGACTCAATGCTGAAGCGTCATTCCAAGACTAAATCTTGGCGCTCCAGTGCCACCTCCGGTTCCCAAGCAGACAAGAAGGCCAAATACCTAGATGATGACAGAAACCATATATTTATTGGGCAGCCTCCTTCAGAAAAATATCATATCTGTAATATCCTAAATTTGCTATGTAATTTAACAAGTGCAATAAATGAACTTATGTGACAATTGTTTTTAAATGAATTATTTATTGTCATTATATGTTATGTGATAAGATGTATTGTAATGGTTGTTACAGTTAGGCCAATTATTTAGATTGGTTAAGGATGGAATTAATTCTAATTAATTTCGTGGGATGACCTTAAATCATGACCTTGAGTTTGGAGCGGAATTTGGTGGCGCGGACGGCGTATTTGGGTCCGGAACGTCGAAATTAGTCAGGATGGACTGTAACCACGAAAATGTGTTACGGTTGACTTTTTGGTCAAAGTCAACCGGTTGATTTTTTTTTTTTTTGGGGAAAAAGTCAACTACTAATTTTGAAGTTGAGTTTGACGAAACAGATAGTTCCATGACGTCCGGGACGTCGACTTTAGTAGGAATCGATATAAGTATCGAACACGTTTTGCTACGAGGGGCTAAATGGTCAAACTGATTATTAATTGATTAAATGATTAAAATAATATTTTTATTTACATAAATTTCAGTTGCTGGGAGTCCTTGTGACAATCTATATGGGACAAGGGAGGGAGTATACATATTATAAGGATTATTGAGGGAGAGGGGGTTACTCTTGTGTTATTAAATAAAAACCTTTCATTTTCTTAACTCCTACCCATAATTAGCCTAATGAATTGTGAGTGTAATGATATCTGATCATGGGGGAGTTGTAATGGGTTGGAGATTTCACTTTCATTACACTATATATGAGATATATGCATTCCATCTAAGCCTCTTCTTCCTTTCACAACAACTTTCTAACTAGAGAGCAAAAGAATAAAAAAAAAGAGAAGAAAATATTGAGGGTTTTAGAGTGGTTCAAGGTGGGCTACGAATTCTGGAGAATCTTGCAAGCAAGGAAGTTGGTTAGCAAGCCCCAATCAAGAAGAATTCGCAACCAAGGTAAGCTATGGGATCCACTTGTATGTTCTTGAGGAAAAATAGTGAAAAATGCATGTATAGCTATGATAAATGTTTTGTTTTGGCTTAGTGATGCCATGATTTCGTGTATTACTGCTATGTGGATGATAAGAATGAAAATTCTGGTATATAACATGTTACTATTACATAAAGAATCATAGAATTCATGTGTGCATGCTAACTATTTGATAAAATGCCTCTTAGTTGCTAATTTGATCAAAACATGAAAAGTTAGAGGGTTTGATTGTTGTAACATGTGTATATATGTTAGTAAATGTGGTTTGGATAGTAGGAATCAAATCCATGCATGCTAGAATCAAAATCATGATTTTCTCAAAAGTTGGGTTAAACTAGTTTGCATGATTTTTCAAGATTTTTGGTCACTCGAAATCATGTCTTAGATAATCCATTTGTTGCATGTAATAATTTTGTAAAATAGTATGTAACATGAAGTATAACATGTCCAAATTTCATTCGGATCGAAGCTATATTGAGTGAGATATGAAAATCGTAAACAAACGTGTTAGAAACCGAAAAAAAAAGGGAACTGTGAACTACTGACCCTAAAGTCAAAATTCGGTGCTAGTTAAAATTTCCAGAAACTCCATGCAAGGGGACTGCCCAAATTTGTTTGACAGATTTGATGCAACTACTTTGAACAGTCATAACTCCTTGCTCCGAAGTCGGAATTAGTCCGTTCCGGAGTCTATGGAAAGCTTATACAGTGTACTATAATCACACAAGGGGCTTGGCTGTGTGCTTATGCAACATGGTAAAGTCATTTCGTACGCATCGCGCCAGTTAAAAGATTATGAGAAGGGATATCCTACCCATGACCTGGAATTGGCAGCGGTAGTATTTGCCCTCAAGATTTGGAGGCATTATTTATATGGTGTGAAGTGTGAAATATACACGGACCATAAAAGTCTGAAGTATATTTTCACGCAAAAGGAGTTAAATATGAGGCAGAGAAGATGGTTGGAACTAATAAAGGATTACGATTGCGATATTTTATATCATCCGGGAAAAGCAAACGTGGTAGCAGACGCGTTAAGCAGAAAGGGCAGTGGTAGATTGGCAATGCTAACAGCTCAGGAGGAGTTAATCAAGGAGATGGCCAGTTTGGAGCTAGAGATAAAGAGGCCGAGAGAGCCAGATGGGAAATTATTCGCAGTAGAGGTTCGTCCAACTCTATTGGACAAGATCAAGGAAGCACAAGGCGGTAATGAAGAATGTGAGAAAATGAAGAAAAGAATTTTCGACGGAGAGGAGCTTAAATTTAGCATGGGTGGTGATGGTCTGTTAAAATTTGAGGAGAGAATTTGGGTGCCAGCGGTATCTGAGTTAAAGGAAGAAATCCTGCAGGAAGCTCATAGTTCAAATTACTCAATCCACCCGGGAAGCACAAAAATGTATCAGGATCTTCGTCACTATTATTGGTGGCCCAATATGAAAAGAGAGGTCGCGGAGTGCGTTAGCAAGTGTTTAACTTGTCAGCGAGTCAAGGCAGAACATCAAAGACCGAGCGGGTTACTTCAACCTTTAGAGATTCCGGAATGGAAGTGGGAGCATATCACGATGGATTTTGTGGTAGGACTTCCAACTACGCAGAAGGGTTACGATGCAGTGTGGGTGATCGTCGACCGATTGACCAAGTCAGCGCATTTCTTGCCAATCAAGATCAGATATACCTTGGATCAGTTGGCAAGGCTTTATATCAAAGAGATCGTTTCCAGGCATGGTGTACCAGTATCAATTGTGTCAGATCGCGATCCGCGGTTCACAGCAAATTTCTGGAGAAGTTTTCAGGAACTCATGGGAACGCAGCTGAGATTGAGCACCGCGTATCATCCTCAAACAGATGGGCAGAGCGAGAGAACTATTCAAACGCTAGAGGATATGCTGAGAGCATGTGTGATGGATTTCAAAGGGAGTTGGGATGACCACCTACCGTTGGTGGAATTTGCATACAACAACAGCTACCATGCGAGCATCGGGATGCCACCTTATGAAGCTTTATATGGAAGGAAATGTAGAACGCCATTGTGCTGGGATGAAGTAGGAGAACGTCAACTACTAGGGCCAGAATTGGTACAACAGACTGCGGATGTGATCAAAACTATTCGAGCAAGGCTAGTGACGGCTCAGGATCGACAGAAGAAATATGCTGATCAACACCGGCAACAACGAGACTTCGACGTCGGCACTTATGTGTTTTTGAAAGTATCACCTTGGAAAGGGAAAATAAGATTTGGGAAGAAGGGGAAACTTAGCCCCAGATTCATAGGACCCTTCGAAGTGTTGAGGCGAGTGGGTGAGGTAGCTTATGAAATAGCTTTACCTCCGAAGCTAGAACATATACACAACGTATTCCATATTTCAGTCTTAAGACCATATAAGCAGGACTACAAGCATGTCATAGAGTATGAACCCATTCAGTTCGAAAAAGACTTAACCTACGAAGAGATTCCAGTGCAAATAATTGATAGAAAAGAACAAGTGTTAAGAAATAAGGTAATACCTTCTGTTAAGGTAGTATGGAGGAACCACAACGCCGAAGAGGCTACGTGGGAACTCGAAGAGAAGATGATGAAACATTACCCTAATCTGTTTGTATGATGTAATATGATTCCGGGGACGGAATCCTTATAAGGGAGGGTGAATGTAATATCCTAAATTTGCTATGTAATTTAACAAGTGCAATAAATGAACTTATGTGACAATTGTTTTTAAATGAATTATTTATTGTCATTATATGTTATGTGATAAGATGTATTGTAATGGTTGTTACAGTTAGGCCAATTATTTAGATTGGTTAAGGATGGAATTAATTCTAATTAATTTCGTGGGATGACCTTAAATCATGACCTTGAGTTTGGAGCGGAATTTGGTGGCGCGGACGGCGTATTTGGGTCCGGAACGTCGAAATTAGTCAGGATGGACTGTAACCACGAAAATGTGTTACGGTTGACTTTTTGGTCAAAGTCAACCGGTTGATTTTTTTTTTTTTTGGGGAAAAAGTCAACTACTAATTTTGAAGTTGAGTTTGACGAAACAGATAGTTCCATGACGTCCGGGACGTCGACTTTAGTAGGAATCGATATAAGTATCGAACACGTTTTGCTACGAGGGGCTAAATGGTCAAACTGATTATTAATTGATTAAATGATTAAAATAATATTTTTATTTACATAAATTTCAGTTGCTGGGAGTCCTTGTGACAATCTATATGGGACAAGGGAGGGAGTATACATATTATAAGGATTATTGAGGGAGAGGGGGTTACTCTTGTGTTATTAAATAAAAACCTTTCATTTTCTTAACTCCTACCCATAATTAGCCTAATGAATTGTGAGTGTAATGATATCTGATCATGGGGGAGTTGTAATGGGTTGGAGATTTCACTTTCATTACACTATATATGAGATATATGCATTCCATCTAAGCCTCTTCTTCCTTTCACAACAACTTTCTAACTAGAGAGCAAAAGAATAAAAAAAAAGAGAAGAAAATATTGAGGGTTTTAGAGTGGTTCAAGGTGGGCTACGAATTCTGGAGAATCTTGCAAGCAAGGAAGTTGGTTAGCAAGCCCCAATCAAGAAGAATTCGCAACCAAGGTAAGCTATGGGATCCACTTGTATGTTCTTGAGGAAAAATAGTGAAAAATGCATGTATAGCTATGATAAATGTTTTGTTTTGGCTTAGTGATGCCATGATTTCGTGTATTACTGCTATGTGGATGATAAGAATGAAAATTCTGGTATATAACATGTTACTATTACATAAAGAATCATAGAATTCATGTGTGCATGCTAACTATTTGATAAAATGCCTCTTAGTTGCTAATTTGATCAAAACATGAAAAGTTAGAGGGTTTGATTGTTGTAACATGTGTATATATGTTAATAAATGTGGTTTGGATAGTAGGAATCAAATCCATGCATGCTAGAATCAAAATCATGATTTTCTCAAAAGTTGGGTTAAACTAGTTTGCATGATTTTTCAAGATTTTTGGTCACTCGAAATCATGTCTTAGATAATCCATTTGTTGCATGTAATAATTTTGTAAAATAGTATGTAACATGAAGTATAACATGTCCAAATTTCATTCGGATCGAAGCTATATTGAGTGAGATATGAAAATCGTAAACAAACGTGTTAGAAACCGAAAAAAAAAGGGAACTGTGAACTACTGACCCTAAAGTCAAAATTCGGTGCTAGTTAAAATTTCCAGAAAATTGTGGGCTTTTGGGTGATTATAGTACACTGTATAAGCTTTCCATAGACTCCGGAACGGACTAATTCCGACTTCGGAGCAAGGAGTTATGACTGTTCAAAGTAGTTGCATCAAATCTGTCAAACAAATTCGGGCAGTCCCCTTGCATGGAGTTTCTGGAATTTTGTGCTTGGAATTTGGAGATGGTCCATGAACGAAAGTTGTAGCCCCAGAAGTTATCTTCGCGTGGGCACAAGAATCGCTCAAAAATGTTTTAAAATGAATTAGTTATGACTGTTTTAGCGAGATATGGTAAAGCTGAGAAAAATAAATAAATTAAAAAACTGTTATGTTTGCGCATTTTTTTTAAGTTCTGTTTTGGGCTGCCTATGATGTCTAAGATGGGTGGTATATATTTTCTAAATATATTCTCTTATGATGTTTGTAGTATATCCAATAGGAGACCCTTATACTTCAAACTGGATTGTGTATGAATGGTGATTAACGAGGCACATGTGATTAGATTATGTGAAGGTTAATTGCTAGCATTAATTGTATCAGGCTTATCAGGCAAGTTTCCTAACCCTCATTTCTATTGGGTATTTATTAAATCCTTACTAATATTATTGCAGTAAGGGTAAGTATTGGACTTGTGCTAGTTATTTATTCGTGCAAGTTTCCTAACCCTCATTTCTATTGGATATTTATTAAATCCTTACTAATATTATCGCAGTAAGGGTAAGTATTGGACTTGTGATAGTTATTTATTCGTGCAAGTTTCTTCGTTGAAAAGTCATACAAACTTCAATTATCTTGCAAACTTATCGATGATTATTCAGTTATTATTTTTAACTGCCATATGTTTAAAATTTCATTTCATTATCGAACTGTTCTAAAGTATGTTTCTGGCCTTTGTTTCCGGCTAGTTATTATTCATGAAAAAAGTGATTTAAAACAAATCTTTCGAAGCTATTAAATGTTTACCAATCCAAATTGCTTTGGTGCGGTCTCACATGATTACTAAGATGAACAACCCGAATAAACGGGCAAACAGATGTCGGGCAAATAGTCCCATTTTGCTTATGCAGCTTAAAACCTAATACTTGTGCACAATGTAGGGTACAATAGGCTGATCACCTGGCGTACTTGCAGAGACCGTTTACAGTCTATTTGATTGTTAAACCGTCTGATGGTTTTTGATGAAAGAAAATATGTTCAGGGTATTTTACACCCCTTAGTATGATATTGAAAATTCTTAAATTTTTAATCTTGATGTTCCTATTTAACGCTTGATAATCATTTCAACTATTGAGGTTTAACTATTCAACTGTTTTCACTCCTGATGTATGTTTTCAAATTTCATATATACTTGCTGGGCAATTCGTGCTCATTCTTGTTTCAACCTTTCAGTTAAGGGTGAGAAGGCTGAGGGTTCGGGCAAGGACAAGGGAAAGACTAAGATGAAGTGATGCTAATGTTTATGTAATAAGTTAATTATTTCCGCATATGTGTAATGTAGCGATAAACGCTAAGACTAAGTTCCAGTATGTTTTAAGGTTGTAAAGACTTGGGATTTTATTTTGAATAATTATGTAATAGTTAATATTATTATTCCTTATTGTTAAAGTTTACTTAGATAGATGATGATGTATGTTGTATCGCGAGCACCAAGTCCTGTAATCGATGTTACACGGATTTGGGGGCGTCACAATATCTTCTTTCCTCTGATAATCTCTCCCTCCCTCTCTTTTAGTTAGTTTCCTCTTCATTTTTTAGTAGATAATTATTGTACATATAACTAGGAAATAGATTAGGGCTTTGATTGGGATTCCTTGGAGCTCAAGAGCATTATAGCAACATGGAACGAAAAGCACGAATCGAAGGGAGTTCTTTGAGATTGAAGAAGCATTGACAAGTTTATTCTTCTCTAGTATTTCCTTTGTGTTTGTATTACATAAATGTTGTTTATATTATTACTTATGTTTAGTTTAAGAGCTATGAACTAATTATTTGCTCTAAGGTTATAATGGAACCCTTTGTTAATTTGAATTGAATAACTTATCTCTTTGGTTGGCACCATATGGTTTGGATCAATATATTTATGCTTAATGATTCTTGCTAAGGAATTAATGATGATTTTGGTAATCTATAATAAATTGGAAAATGGATTATATATTTTAACTCGATACATTGGCATGTGATTATGATTTGTCTACTTGATTCGACTGCATAATTTGTGTATAGGATACGAATATACTTGTGCGCCATGTGTGACCTAATTAAGAACATATGCTTTAATTCCTTGTTATGGTTAATTCGCATAAGAATGTGTAGGATTATTACTTAGCTTGGATGTTCTTTTCATTTTTATTCCCTGTTGGGTAGATTTAGAGAGGATAGGATTATACATACTTTGGAAGATGTGTATGAGCACTTGTGTGTTCTCGGTCGACAATTCGTCGTGACCACTAAGACCAAAGACAGAAAGTTAGGAAGTTTGATGAAACATAGCACGCCAAGTGTTTGACAAAATGCTAGTATGGGGTGAAGTTATGATCTTAGCTTGGAGCACCTTAGATATCAGTCATTAGCCATTTACTTGCTTTGATAATTAGATTTAACTAGATTAATTACACATCTTTTATTTCGTTGTTCGAATAAGATTGAAGAGATATAAAGTCCGTATTTGGTAAATATTAGTGATACTTCTTCGTGGGATCGACAACTCATCTTATGTGACAACCCGAGAATTTAGAAATTTATTTAAATCTTAAATGATGGATTAAAGGTTAAATAATAAACCTAGACAGAAAATAAGTGAATGGATTTGAGATTTTCGTGAAGGAATTTTGTGAATTTAAAATTTTTCTAGTGAATTATTCAGGATTAAGGGTTTACGTATATATGTTCTGTGTATATGGTTGTATATGTGTACAGTATGTGGCTAAGGGTCAAGGGTTGACCAGATAACCTATATTGGTGACAAACCCTAATATTATATTAAGAACGTCAACGTTCAGTTAGAAAATTCTTACGATTCATAAGAAACCCTAAAACCGGTTCTGAAAACCCTAATTTCAGTTCTCGAAATTTGAAACCCTAATTTGAATTTTGAAAACCCTAACTTGGGATCTCAGAGACTTAAGTGTATTAATTATAACCTAATTAGGGATAACCCTAATTGATTTAGAAAACACTAATTTCTGGATTAGAAACCCTAATTTATAATTAGGGAAACCTAATTGTTAGTTTAATAATTTTAATGTTAATTAGGAAGCATTAATCCTAATTTTCAAGTTATAAGTAATTATAATCTAATTAGGAAAACTAATTTCTAAATTAGAAAGATTATTTTTCTATTTATAAACCCTAATGTACAATTATGGACCTAATTGCTAATTTAGCAAATTTTAATTAGGAAATATTAATCCTAATTAACAAACTTGAATTATGATTAGGAAATTTAAATATAATTAGAGAATTTTAATTATAATTTAGAAATATTAATTTTCTATTTTGAAAATCGAAATTTAGAAATCTTAGAAATTAAATTACAAACCTAAGGGTTAAACCCTAAACCCTAAGGGTTAAACCCTAAACCCTAAGAGTTTGGACAATTGACAAGTATGCCATTAAAATTAAAAATCAAAATGACTAAAGTATCTTTTTTGTATTATTTTGTAAGTAACTTGTAAATCTTGCCATGATCATGAGTTAGTGAACCACCCTAGCCCTAGCCTTAGCCATGTGTCAAATATCAGCCATCAATTTCCAACAAATACATTGAATCATATCATTTATATAGATTAAAGAGAGAGAAAATGCTAACTTTATTTTTCATATGAACCAAAACTTTCTCTCTCTAAGATTTTGAAAATGGAAAGAGAAAGGGAGGGTTAAGTCAAGCTAATATCATTCCATAGCAAGCCTAGATCAGATCGCAAGGATTAGATTCAAGATCAAGCATCAAAGAGGTATAAAAACCCTAAACCTAGAAATCTTATGATCTGATGATAGATGATGTTGTTTGTTGTTTAGAATAGTGTATAAGGGTGTTACTTAGTGACCTGGGTTGCAATAACTTGGATCCATAACATCCAGATGCTCGAAAATGGATTTTTCAAAACTGATTTAAGAACCCAAAAATGTTGTCTGACAGCCACATGTCAGAGGCTGTAGATCCTTCCCTGTTAATGATTTGTTCTGTTTTAATTTATAGACTTGTAGTATGTTGTAAGGGTTTTGATCTGGAACTGGAATCAGGATCAGATCATGTCTAGAACTCAAGTTATTAAGAGTCAAAGGTCGTTGACCGACCATGACCATCTGGTTTCTGGGCAGCCCAGAAACCCAAAAAGGGTCTGACAACGTTTTGTAGGCGCTAGATCTTGTTGTGATTTGTTATTTTGGTCATGTTGTTGGGTTTTTATTGTGGACTGGTATATGAACTACATGTACATGCTATTCGATCACCTAGATTAACTGTAGAATCAAAGTTAAAGGTAGTCAAAGTAGAGTTGACCGACTACCGGATGAAGATTCTGGAAAACCCAGAATCTTCAAGAACACGTTCCTAACATGTACTTTGACCGCCCTTAATCTACTGCTTGTTATGTTGTTTTACTACTCTAATACATGATAATTATACCTTGTCATGAGTACTACAAGATTGAACCTTAAGATCACATTATTCAAACCTGGAAAGCCTAGATTCGAAGGCTCAAGGTAAGGCCTAACAACTGTTCTTCATTTCTGGAAAACCCATAAATGAAGAACAGCTCTGACAAGACTTTATGGACCTTAGATCTCTCTGATTTATTGTGTATTCGCCATGGAACTTGTTTAGAGTTGTAGTACTACATTAGTACTACAACATTAAAACAAAAGATAGCCCAAAAAGCATATGATCGTGAATTTAGAACCGGTCAAACAAGTCATCCGGTTAACTGGCCATGAAGGTTCTAGGCAGCTCAAGAACACCTACAGCGACAGTTTCGTCGCTATAGGGCCCTTTAGTGACAGATAATTTCTGAAAATAATTATTTTATTAAATAATTAGAAAAAATTAGTTTTTAATTATTAAAAATACAAAATAAATTCCTAAAAATTATTTTAAAGCCTAAAAATTAGTTTTTAATTATTCTGAATATATTTCATAAATATTTAATATTTTTGGAATATTAATGGTATTTAATTTATTTAATTATAATATTAAATAAATTATTTAAAAATGATTTTAATATATAAAAAATCATGAAAAAAATTATATTATGGTATAAGAAAATATTTTAAGTTATTTTTAATAACTTTTAATATTTTATGATGAATTTAATTAATAAATTTTTATTAATTGTAATTAATTTATTTAATAAATATATTAAATAAATTATGGAAAAATAGAATTAATGGTTTAAAAATCATATAAAAATTATTTAAGTATTCTGAAAATATTTTAAGTTATAAAATATAACTTTTCATATTTTGTCAGGAAAAATATTAATATTTAATATTAATGGCAATTATCGGGTAATGAATTTAATTATTTAAAAATCATATAAATATGATTTTAAGGTATTAAAAATACTTTGATATATTATAAATATATTATAATATTATGTTATGGTTTTCATTAATATTTAGTATTAAATTAATATTAATGATAAAGGAATTATGTGGTATTTAATTCTTTTAAATACGAGTTTAATGATTGAAAAATCATGATAAATGATAATAATTATCTGAAAATTAGTATGATATTATGAAAATTATTTTGACTGATAATAAAATTATCTAAGTTAATCGTTAAGTGTTTAGGCAGAGTTTAATTAAAATTAAACTCGATTTTTATCTGACTAGGCCATCGGGATGTCAGAATTGTACCGAATTCAACTCAGACTGAAATAGTTTGACTTGATACTAGGTCTTATGTGCTGTTTAGACTGATAGGGTTATGTGCTATGTGTTTAGTTTATTTTATATTGTGATGATATTATTCTAACTAAGCAATAAATATTATTAATATTAGGTCTTTAGACAAAGCTTATTAAAATGTGTAACGATAATCAACGGAACAGACAAATTTCTTATACTCACTTATTATGCAAGTTTTTCTTAACTCGACCTCGAGTTGTATTATTCAATTATAATTGTGGTTAATCATTCCTGATTGCCATGTCTAAAAATTGTTAAATCGCACTCTGTGCATACTGCATGTATTCATCAGGTATGAAAGGCTGATCACCTTCATTACCATTCGGTCCAGATATATATATATATATATATATATATATATATATATATATATATATATATATATATATATATATATATATATATCATGTTTCATGTTCGTTCAGCTATGATAATTTGTTCATGCTAGTTCGCAATTATATTGTAGAAATATAGCCAGCTTTTGTTCAAATCTTTCAATCATAATATATCCCTAATTTATTGAACTTAAACTTGTTGGGCAAACTTATTGCTCACCCTTGCTATATCATGATTAACATTACAGATTAAGACGAATACGTCGAATACAGGAAGGGACAAAACCAAGTTTAGCTTGGAATAATATATGCAGATAATTGTAATAGTATAATATGATAATAATGTTATATACTAGACAGATTATGAATTATGTATAAGTTAAGGTTACTCGACCTTGGGGAATGGTGTGTAAAGTTTATTGTATAAATAATTTATGCTTATATCTTCCGCAATAGTGATAGAATGATTGTACCAGATCCGTGGTGATTTGGGACCCGAATTTGGGGCTTTCACAGTTGGTATCAAAGCTATAGGTTACAAACCTTAGGTAGGATTACCTGAGACTAATAACCGTAGTGATTAGGATAAGCACTAACTCAAATAGAGTTAGTTGGTCGGTAAGATTCAAAGATGAATCTCGACGAGTTATAAAAGATATAGAGTTCCCTAACTCTAATAATAAAGGTGAATAGTAGTAATGAATAAATAGAGTTTAAAAGACTAAAAGTCCAAGAACAGTAGATTGTAAAACAAAACGATCATAGTATAGAAATGAATTATAATATATACGATGAGATCACCCCGTGATCGAATAAGGTTGTAGTATGGAGAAGGATCAAGTGAATCATTGAAAAGTTTACGGCAAAAATGTTGTGTGTTAGTTGTACTATAAATTGGTACAGATTCATAAAAGGATTATGAATACGGATTAAATGAAATTTATATTGAGAAAGGAGTTAGGATAATTATTAGAATGTCTGTGTCGCGCTATTTGCTATATGCATGTTAAGAGGGTGATTCCTTTATCGTGTGTATAACAGATAGATACGGTATAGGTAGAGAATATAAGGTTAAGTACGAGTTCTTAAAACTCATACTTATGATACGTTCGTGACTCATAATTATATGAAATGTTTATGAACCCCTTAGCGAATGGACACCAAAGGTCTGACTAAGACAAGTTCTTAAACTCATATGATTGTGAAAAATTCCTGAACTCATGAGTGTGGTTTGACGAACTGGGTAGAATTAAGTGTGAATGGAATATTGAGGATAATAGGAATAGATAGATTACTAAGCAAGTGATCATTAGTGGAGACATAAGTTTTTCAAATCTTCTAGCTATGCTAGACTCGAAATTTTTGACATCAAGCTAAATACGCACTATGTGCTTTTGAAAATGAATTTTTATTCTCAACTCTTGGTGATCATGGTGTATGCGTGGACTTCAGGCCACCGACACCTCGTTACTTGTTGAGATGATAAAACAGATTTGTAAAGATTTTTGAACGGTTTAAAGAATAGTCTATACTACTTGTTTCAGCTAGACGATAATGATTTGAAATATCAAAATATATTTTATTTATCACATATGTACCATTTATCTCTAATTCCTTCTTCGCCTGACATCACATTATCCTAGTTGGTGATTAGAGATGTCTCTACGATCTCATTCACTCCATTGTTAATATTTTCAGTTGCCATTATCAAATACTGCCACAAAACAAGGGTTAATTGACATGTCACATATTATCCTTATACTCTGACCGACCAATTAAATACCAAATAAACTTAGGTATATCATACTAGCGAAGAAATTTTCCATCTCTCCCCTCCTAGTTCTTGTCTCACATCTCAGCCAGGGATCATATCCCTAAGCTGTGATACCAACTGTGGCCCGCATCCAGGACTTGGATAGCACCTCACAATGATACCTATCAACTTGCCACCGTTACTCACGGCGTCTCCTACGAAAAGTCTGGCTTCGGTGCATCCCAAGACTTGGAAGTCACGAGATAAAGGCTCGGGGCTCTTTTCTATTGCTTTGATACCAACTGCGATGCCCCCAAAATAGGTATACATCACCCATCTTGGGTCGTCAAATATATGGTACATAATACAATACAAACTGAATTATACAACAAGAGCTGAGAGTTTTTACACGAATATTATCTCATAGACAATATCCAAACTCAAATTCAATCCTCATTACATTTATTATCACACTAAATAGTGAGGATTACTAAAACAGCCATCTCAAACCATCACTCCGTTCCCCGACTAGTCCTGGCTATGTTCTCATATCTTGAAGAGAATAATGAAAGCAAAAGGTGAGCTTAACTAGCCCAGTAAGAAATATTATGACTAAGATAATGCAGAATAAGTTATCGTTAGCCTTCAACAATGTTAAATTGATAGAATATAATAGACAACAAGTTTAACTGTAGCGGAACAAGCAATCTATTAGAAGAGTTAAGTAGAGCATGATATCTACTATCTTCTATGATTTAAAAAGGTTTTCATCAACTTTATCGCTGAGACTCAGCTTAATAAATAAACCATATCATTGAATCATCCCTACACTACGGGCCAAGGATATTCATGTAATCGTCAATGGTCATGATTATACTGAATAATTCCTGGTCATAATCATACCAACAATTGTCCATCAATGCACTACAGGCCAATGATGATTTTTATCGCATCATTTGTAACATTACGGGTCATGATTATACTGAATGATCCCTGGTCATAATCATACTAATCAACAGTCCATCTATGCACGTAAGCCAAAGATGACTTTCATCACAATATAAGCATGAGGATGATGACAATGATATAAGAATTTAATTAAAATAAAGCACATAATAAATTATAAAGATTTATAATTTAATTTATCCAGAATTCAATAATATCCAAATTATCAACATGATAATGCTTTTTTGAGTAAAATTCAAGAATAATATCTGTGTATAAAAAATAATTTAGACAGAAAAGAAATAAATTTTTTGGTGAATAGTACCCCGTGAATAGTACCCCGGCATGAAAAGTGTTCCGAATACCCGAGTGAATAATATTTAAGTAAATAGTAATTAGGTGAATAGTAACCCGTGAATAGTAACTCGTGAATAATACCCCAGTGTGAAAAGTGCCCCGAGTACCTGAGTGAATAATATTTTAGTGAATAGTAACTGGATGAATAGTACCCCGGTGAAAATATTGATATTTAATAAGAAAGTTCATATCAATGTTCCAACAAAACGATACTGGATGAAGCACAAAACTCAAGGATATTCCACTAATTTTAAGGATTATAGAAACAATATTTACCATAGTAAATTTAGATTTAAGAATATGAAAAGAAATAACATACAAAATTGCAAATAGATTTTCACTTATCATACGGTATGTAATCTGCATAGACAGGTTATTCCGACTTATTAAAGGATGAATACGAAAAATAATATTCCTTATAAATACGAAAGAAAAAATACCCCTTACGAATATAAAAGAAATAACATCCTTTATGAATACAACAAATATTATCCCTTATCTTAGTAGAAGACTGGATACTGCAATAGTGAAGTAGTAGAATACTCTTCTTCTTGCTCTCTATAGTTTCTCTCTCAATAGTTTCTCTTGTAAGTCTCGGTGAATTGGTGAGAATGAAAGAAGAATTAAGCTTCTATTTATAGGAGAAATGACTAAATAGTAACTAATTCATGAACGATCCAGATTGATTTACTATTAGAACGGACGGTCCAAATTGATTACTATTAAAATCACAACCGACGGTCCAGATTAATTTACTTTTAAAGCCACCACCGACAGTCCAGATTAATTTACTTTTAAAACCACCACCAACGGTCCAGATTGATTTACTAATAAAACCACCACCAACAGTCTAGATTGATTTACTATTAAAACCACTATCGACGGTCTAGATTGATTTACAATTAAAACCACCACCAATGGCCTAGATTGATTTAATTTATTACACTTTAGTGCCCCTAAAGTTTTCCAAGTTTGCATTATTCCCCTCTAACTTTTGTAATTCACTTATTTTCAATAAATACATTCTTAATACTTCAACAATTATTCATCATTAATATTATAACTCATAATATTTAACAACCAGATCATTCCCAGGAAAGAGGGGGCTTTTCGATAAGGATTTTTCCCTATTGGTGCGCAATTAGGTGACCAAACCTCTCCTCGACAGAACTTTCTAGACATCGTCAATATTACAAATAATAATATGAATAACTTTGTTGTCTCAATTATTGATTTAATAATATAAAATATTATGCAGATGATACTGTGACAATCAATAATATGAGAGATATTATGCAACAATTACTGTAGCAATAATTGAGTATAACTGAGTGACTTCTTACGTATGCATCAATAATCAATATTGTGTGCTACTATTCAACCACGCGTATTACTGAACTTTTACCACCAGGTAGTTCAACAGTTTAACGGTAAAACTTTTGCCGTTATTTTTATAAAAAGATAATTCTGTCATTTTTTAACTACGACAATACTTCCGTTGTGGGGTTCGCCAATGATTGTGTCATCGTACGAATATTCCCTGTTAAAACGAATATTCCCCGACACAACGAATATTTTATATCAACTTGCTTACTTTACAAAATTTTCAAATATCACCCTTAACTTTAACCTTTTATCAATCTAACCATTCATTAAATAGAATAATTGGATACTTTCATTTCATATAATTCGGGGTCTTACAACCTCCCCTTCTTATGAAATTTCGTCCTCAAAATTAGTATACATACCTTGTATGGCGAAGAGGTGATGATACTTTGATTTTATTTCAGATTCTAACTCCCAGGTTATTTTCTCAATATCGTGGTTTCTCCACAAAATTTTGACTTGAGGTATAATCTTGGAGCGTAGAATATGTTCCTTCTTATCCAAGATTTTAACAGGAATCTCTTCATACTTTAAAGCTTCCGCTATCTCGTCTGGTTCTAATTTAATAATGTGGTTCGGATCTTTCACATATTTACGTAATATAGATATGTGAAAAACGTTATGAACACGCGACATACTTGGAAGTAAAGCGAGTCTATAGGCCACAGTTCCTACTCAATCGAGGATTTCAAATAGACCAATAAAATTGAAGGTTGAGATTTCCTCTCTTCGTCAATTCTTACTTCTAGAATATCGCCTTCTTGCACCTTCTTCTTCATATTCATCAGCTTTGAGTCTGTAGATTGAGCGGCTTTAACTTTATCAATTAAAGTCGATTCTAATTGTATATTCGCTATCTTAATGTAGGTTCTTAGAGTCTTTAACTCTATCTCTATCCTTTACAAGTCATACGAAATGGGTCTTTATGTTAACAATATCGCACTCATAAACGCATACGATTTTCCACTCAATGCGTCATCTACCACGTTCGCTTTTCAAGGATGGTATTGAATGGTATGATCGTAATCTTCAATAGCTCGAGCCAACGTCTTCGACGCATGATACGTTCATTTTGGATGAAGAAGTATTTGAGGGTTTTGTACCGGGTTCAAAGTCGATACAAAATTCAATTTCACACTCTGGGGGTAGGCTAGGAAGTTCTTTAGGGAATACGTCAGGAAATTTATTAACAATGGAAATATCATTCAAAACTCACGTATTTTTGTTTAAATCCGTGACATGAGCTAAGAAATCTTGAAATCCGTTTTTTAATAAACGAATAGCTTTATGGCTTGATATGACAGTGATTGACTTTAGTGATTTGGTTGCTTAAATTCGCATAATAGGTTGGTTAGGAATATGAAAGCTAACAACCTTACAAAAATAATCAATTTTAGCATGATGAGTAGTTAACCAGTCGATTCCTAGAATCACATCAAAGGCAAGTATTTTGAAAGAGATAAGATCGACAGGTAACATGAAAGTGTCAATTTGAATCAAATAAGATTTATAAATAGTGGATGTAATAAAGGTTTCCCCCAACGGAGTTTTAACAGATAAGTCAAAGTCTAATTTCTCCGGAGTTAAATTTAAGTGTTGAGCGCAAGTTGGAGAAATAAAAGAATGGGTAGAACCGGTATCAAATAAGGTATAGAATTCGCTAGAGTTTATGATTAACTTACCCATGATAACTTCGTTCGGGTTCCTCGTCACGAAAAATGCTCTATCTAAAACCACCGACTTTGTTTTGTCCGTATCCGCCTTTGGTGACATCATCTCAACTAGACTTAACTTCGCTATGGAGTACATTCCACCATCAATTGCTTCGTCGCATTCCTGATCCATGATTTGAATCATTACTCTCTGATCCATATTGAATTGGGGTTGACCGCTCTGCACAGGGTAATTCCAAACTCGATGTTGGATTCTCCTAATTGCTGTCCAAAAACCGAAATCCATTTCATCTATTTTGGCCTTATTGGATCGGACGTCTTTTTCTACAATATCAGCGCGTCGTGCGGCTTTTACCCATGCATCCTCCATTCTCATTCGTTCAGTTGTTTCTTCTTTCATCAGAATTTTGATCATAGATTTCTTAGATTCCAGCTCTAATATCTTATACTCTGTTAAAGAGTGCTTCTGTTCAAGCATCACATATTGGGTAACACAATTTTAAATTGTTGCATACCTTTGCTCCACGACCGCCTGCCGTTCTTCAGCCTGTTCTTCTAACTCATGAATACGATTTTGTAATTCTATATTTTGATCATAAAGTTCTTCTAATAAATTCTCCTCAGGTTCCTCTTCTTCCTCACTCTCAGCTGCTACCTCTACGACTAGCTCGGGTGCAACTATTAATTCTTCACTCATCACATGGATATCTCTAATTCCTTCTTTGTCTGACATCACATTATCCTGGTTGGTGATTAGAGGTGTCTCCACGGTCTCATTCACTCCATTGTTAATATTTTTAGCTGTCATTATCAAATACTGCCACAAAACAAGGGTTAATTGACATGTCACATATTATCCCTATACTCTGATCGACCAATTAAATACCAAATAAACTTAGGCAGGTCATACTAGCGAAGGACTTCTCCATCTCTCCCCTCCTAGTTCTTGTCTCACATCTCAGCTAGGGATCATATCCCTAAGCTCTGATACCAACTGTGACCCGCATCCAAGACTTAGATAGCACCTCACAATGATACCTATCAACTTGCCACCGTTACTCATGGCGTCCCCTACGGAAAGTCTAGCTTCGGTACATCCCAAGACTTGGAAGTGACCATATAAAGGCTCGGGGCTCTTTTATATGGCTTTGATACCAACTGTGTTGCCCCCAAAATAGGTATACATCACCAATCTTGGGTTACAAAATATATGGTACAAAATACAAATACAAACTGAATTATACAACAAGAGCTGAGAGTTTTTACACGAATATTATCTCATAGACAATATCCAAACTCAAATTAAACCCTCATTACATTTATTATCATAATAAATAGTGAGGCTTACTAAAATAGACATCTCGGACCATCATTCTATTCCTCGACTAGTCCCGACTATGTTCTCATTTCCTGAAGAGAATAATAAAAGCAAAAGGGTGAGCTTAACTAGCCCAGTAAGAAATATTATAACTAAGATAATGCAGAATAAGTTATCGTTAGCCTTCAACAATGTTAAACTGATAGAATATAATAGTCAACAAGTTTAACTGCAGCGGAACAAGCAATCCATTAGAAGAGTCAAGTAGAGCATGATATCTATTATCTTCTATGATTTAAAAAGGTTTTCATCAACTTTATCGCTGAGACTCAGCTTAATAAATAAACCATATGATTGAATCATCCCTACACTACAGGCCAAGGATATTCATGTAATCATCAATGGTCATGATTATACTGAATAATTTCTGGTCATAATCATACCAACAACTGTCCATCAATGCATTACAGGCCAATGATGATTTTTATCGCATCATTTGTAACATTACGGGTCATGATTATACTGAATGATCCCTGGTCATAATCATACCAATCAACAGTCCATCTATGCACGTAAGTCAAAGATGACTTTCATCACAATATAAGCATGCGGATGATGATAATGATATAAGAATTTAATTAAAATAAAGCACAGAATAAATTATAAAGATTTATAATTTAATTTATCCAGAATTCAATAATGTCCAAATTGTCAACATGATACTGCTTTGTGGAGTAAAATTCAAGAATAATATCCATGTATAAAAAATAATTTGGACAGAAAAGAAATAAATTTTTCGGTGAATAGTACCCCGTAAATAGTACTTCAGGAATCGTACCCCGTGAATAGTATCCCAGTATGAAAAGTGCCCCGAATACCCGAGTGAATAATATTTAAGTAAATAGTAATTGGGTGAATAGTAACCCGTGAATAGTAACTCGTGAATAGTACCCTAGCATGAAAAGTGCCTCAGATACCTGAGTGAATAATATTTTAGTGAATAGTAACTGGGTCAATAGTAACCCGTGAATAGTACCCCGGTGAAAATATTGATATTTAATAAGAAAGTTTATATCAATATTCTAACGAAATGATACTGTATGAAGCGCAAAATTCAAGGATATTCCACTAATTTCAAGGATTATAGAAGCAATTCTTACCATAGTAAGTTTAGATTTAAGAATATGAAAAGAAATAACATACAAAACTGCAAATAGATTTTCACCTGTCATACGGCATGTAATCCGCGTAGACAGGTTATTCCGACATATTAAAGGATGAATACGAAAAATAGTATTCCTTATGAATACGAAAGAAATAATACCCATTACGAATACAAAATAAATAACATCCCTTATGAATACAACAAATAATATCCCTTACCTTAGTAGAAGACTGGATACTGCAATAGTGAAGTAGCAGAATACTCTTCTTCTTGCTCTCTATAGTTTTTCTCTCTATAGTTTCTCTTGTGAGTCTCAGTAAATTGGTGAGAGTGAAAGAAGAATTAAGCTTCTATTTATAGGAGAAATGACTAAATAGTAACTAATTCACGAACGGTCCAGATTGATTTACTATTAGAACGGACGGTCCAGATTGATTACTATTAAAACCATAACCGACGGTCCAGATTGATTTACTTTTAAAACCACCACCAACGGTCCAGATTAATTTACTTTTAAAACCACCACCAACGGTCCAGATTGATTTACTATTAAAACTACCACCGACGGTTCAGATTGATTTACTATTAAAACCACCATCGACGGTCCAGATTGATTTACTATTAAAACCACCATCGACGATCCAGATTGATTTACTATTAAAACCACCACCAATGGTCTAGATTGATTTACTATTAAAATCACCACCAATAGTCCATATTGATTTAACTTATTACACTTTAGTACCCCTAAAGTTTTCTAAGTTTGCATTATTCCTCTCTAACTTTTGTAATTCACGTATCTTCAATAAACACATTCTTAATACTTCAACAATTATTCATCATTAAAATTATAACTTACAATATTTAACAACTAGATCATTCCCAGGAAAGAGGGGGCTTTCCGATAAGAATTTCTCCCTATTGGCGAGCAATTAGGTGACCAAACCTCTCCTCGACAAAACTTTCTAGACATCGTCAATATTACAAATAATAATATGAATAACTTTATTGTCTCAATTATTGATTTAATAATATAAAATATTATGCAGATGATACTGTGACAATCAATAATATGAGAGATATTATGCAACAATTACTGTAGCAATAATTGAGTATAACTGAATGACTTCTTACGTAAGCATTAATAATCAATATCGTGTGCTACTATGCAACCACGCGTATTACTGTACTTTTATCACCGGGTAGTTCAACAGTTTAACGGTAAAACTTTCGGTGTTATTTTTATAAAAAGATAATTCTGTCGTTTTCTAACTACGATAATACTTCCGTGGTGGGGTACACCAATGATTGTGTCGTCGTACGAATATTCTCTGTTAAAATGAATATTCCCCGACACGACGAATATTTTATATCAACTTGCTTACTTTGCAAAATTTTCAAATATCACCCTTAACTTTAACCTTTTATCAATTTAACTATTCATTAAATAGAATAATTGGATACTTTATTTTATATAATTCGGGGTCTTACACACTAGCCATAGGAACTTATTGTTTAGAAATGCCTACGGACAAATCTATTAAGTAAATAAGTTATTATTGTATTCTAGTTCTTGTTAGAAATATTATTTCCATATTATTATTTGAGAATGAAATCTTTCGTATTATATTTAAGAAGAATTGTTGTTCTATTTATAATAATAATGCTTTTATAGAACTTGAATATTACTTAATGAATTTTTTATACTTAACTTACGTGAAAATAATTTTGCATATTGAATAAATTAGTATTAGAAAATGAGGTGATCATTCAAAGAGTTGAATATGTGTATTTGCTGAAATACAAGTGTGAATTATTTGAAAGGTTCAAAGAATTCAAAAGTGAAACAAATTGGAAAAGTATTAAGATTCTTTGATTAGATCAAGGAATAAATACTTATGCAATAAGTTTCTAGACCATCTCAATTAGTTTTCTCATAATGGACGCCTCCTGATACACAATAATTGATTGATGTATCTGAAAGGAAAAATCACACCTTGTTGGACATGGTGCGGTCCATAATAATTTCACCGACATTTCAGTATCTTTCTGGGGTCATGTCCTAGAAATGGCTGCATATCTACGAAAAGGTAACCTCAAAATCCTACCCCAAGACTCTATAAAAGTTATGGACAAGGAGGATTCCTAATCTTAAGTATGTTAAGATAAGGGGTTGTCCAGCTGATGTGAAAAATATTTCAAAGGATAAGCTTGGGATAAGATTTCACAAGTAAAGATTTGTGGGACATCCTAAAGTAAGTTTAGGGTATATGTTCTATAATCCTACTTAGCAAAAGGTGCTTGTTGCAAAACACGCTAACTTCTAAGATAAAGGTGTTTATCATTAAAGGGGCTAGTGGGAGGATAATAGATCTTAAAGAGTTTAAGAACCACAAAATACTATAAGTCAAATAAGAGGAACCTGTAGATAGAACTAATGTACCACAACCGAATCGTAAATCTGGAATAGTACCGAAGATACCTAGGAGGTATAGATTCATAATGGATGATGATGATGATGATGATGATGAGGTACATATCATAGAAGATGATGATCCAGTTACATACGATGAGGTAAGAGTTGTAGACACTCAGAGAAATGGATTGAAGCACGTTTCTTAAGTATGGAACATTCATTTTGATGAGACAATCAAAAGAGTTTGATTTTATCAAAAATAAGAATGAACCTAATGTGTACAAAAGGGTCAGTGGGAGCGTCATGATATTCCCAGAATTATATATTGATATACTACGGATAAGGAATGACATACCAATGCTACAATCAGTAAAGATAAAGTTGTCTAAACATTCCTCCATGAATGATTTGGGAAGAGTATCTTAATTGGGGATACAAATCTATATAGATAGATTTAAGAGGATGCTCGACTTAACCCAAGGAACATATATTCATATGATCCTAAAGTCGTTTAGCATAGAAAACTCCAAGAGATGTCTCATGTTGATGAATCATGGAGTGTATCTCTCTTAATAGGCCTAAAGACTCTTAAAAGAGAGATCTCATGAGTAAGAATCATGTATACAATGAAATATACGAGATCAGATGATGATCGGTTATATTCTGGAGAAGATTACTGTAAGACAGTGAAAAATATCTTAAAGTACTTAATCGGCACTAAGGATGTGATCATATTCATGGTGGGTCTGAATTAAAACTAGAGGGCTTAACACACTCAAGTTTTTCAAACAGACCAAGATGACAGAAAATCCACTTTAAGGTAAAGGGTTACCTTGAAAAGTAGTGCAATGAATTAGAAAGATTTCAAAGAGTAAAGAGTTGCTGGTTTAGTGATAAAGGCAAAGTATATAGCTATAAATGAAGCTGTAAGTTGATTGTTTGGATGAAAAGTTCATTACAGAACTAGGTGTGACACCCCAAAATCTGGGTTACCTGACCCCGGAGTTTGGTGTTCACGATCCACAATATAATAACATTTAACTATCCATTTAATTATAAATAGGAATACATAACTCATTAACATATGTTGTTAATACATAAGTCTCAGGTCTGCTAACCTTAAAATTACAAACATACCCCTTAGATATACAAAAAGGGTTTACAATACAACATAATAATAATGTTTATAAAAAAAACTAATCCAGCAGTTTGCCTTTGCCTTTTCTCTTCTTCGACCCGATGGCCTCTTCGTTCCTAGCTAAAATATTTTATTTAGCAAGGGTGAGCAACAAGTTTGCCCCGCAAGTTAAGACATACAATAAAGGTATAGAAATCAATATCAAGTCTTCTAACATTTTCCGCAACAATAATCTGATAATGAAAGACTACAACGCTTTCAAGGTTTTCTATGATATTCAAATAAATAATCAAGAATTAATTCAACGAAATAGCAAAGCGGAAAGTTTTCCAGATTTATGCTGAACGATCCGTTGGATCTTGAACTTCTCTTCTCAGGTATATATTAAAGTTTTACTTTGACATATACGCAGGTGTATCAGATAACCATAAAGATTAAATCATACCCCTCTGCAAGTACTTAGAGCCGGCCAACTCCTTGTACCCTATATTATTCATAATACTTAGGTCGCGTGCAATGGTCGAATATACGACTAAAAATATTCCCTTTATATAAAATATTGTTCTTCTCAGTCTCAGAATCAAGATTTGATTTAACAACGAAATTTAATGATTTCAATTCCTATTTACTTATCGATCTAGTCAAAATAATTGGTATCGATCTATCAATAACAATTAAATTCTCTTCTCAAATTTGTCAAGTTCTAACAAATATTCGTCTAGCTAGGATAATTAGCTAAGACATTACTCAACATAATTTGATAATAAATAGGAATTATCTGTACTGTCAATTCTATCTTCTATGAATATGAATATTCAACAACAATTATTCTACAAATGTATATTCTCCAAATCAGTAATTTAATTTGAATTATTAAACATGCACTAACTACGAATAATCAATAATAAATCCATGGACATGGTATAATTAACAATAATTAACCACTATAACATTTGAATGAATATAACTCAAGGTTAAGTTAGGAAACTTGCATCTTCCACTATTTACAGCTACACAAAATACTTATCAGCGTTTGAAAGACCTATAACCAATAATATCGGTCTCACAATTAGCACAATATTTTATAACACATAGCACTGTAATTCACAATCAATCTTCACCTAAACACATTACCACATAGCCACATTAGTGTTTATAACCTATATAAACACTTATCAAGTCTAACTAGTTCGGTCTGGTTGGACTTCGGTCCATTCTCGGTGTTCTGGTCACTCTAGACGACAATTAACACATTGATTGTCAATTAAAATTGGTCTCTAAGCTTCAATATTATTTTAGATAAGTTAATTATCATTAACAATATTTTTCGGAAGCTTTTAATAATTTATAAATAATTATTATAATTTATAATAATTTTTTCAAATACTTAAATCATTTTTAAATGATTTAATTATCAAATAATCTTATTATCGTTAATATTTAATAATATAAAAATATTAATGTTATACTTTTCAAAATATTAAAGTTATTGTTAATAACTTAAAATATTTTTAAATCATCAATATTCTACTTAAATAATTTTTAAATTAATTAAAATCATTTTTAAATCATCACCATTAATATTTAAATATTAATGAAATTATTATCAAAATATTAAAAGTCACTTATTATAACTTAAAATATTTTTAAAATATTTTTCTCATTTTTAAACCATTTTTAAATCAATAAAACTATTTTTAATTCATTTATTTAATTTAATAAATAAATAATCTAATAACATTTATATTAATTTATTAATGAGAATTCTCCAAAAATATTAAAAATTATATTTTATAATTCAAAATATTTTCTGACACTTTATTCTTATTTAAAATAATTTTTAAATCAATAAAATCATTTTTATCTTATTTATTTAATTTAATAATTAAATAAATCTAATATCATTAATATTAAATTATTAATGAAAATTCTCCAAAAATATTAAAAGTTACATTTTATAACTCAAAATAATTTTAAATACATTATTCTTATTTAAAGTGATTTTTCATAATATTAAATCATTTTTCTCTAATTTATTTAACACACTAATTAAATAAATTAAATATCATTAATATCCAAATAATTATAAATATTAATGAAAAATGTCCCAAATAATAATAAGTTATTTTTCAGAATTTAAAATGATTTTTAAAACTATTTTTAGTAATTTTTATAATTTATTTCTATTTTTAAATAATTTCCAGAATATTCAGAAAATAAAATAAATAAAACCGTCGCTATAGCCCTTTAGCGACACAAAGCATCGTTGTTGGTGTTCTTGAGCCTCAAAAACACTGATAGCTCAGTGCTCAAGGGGTCAAATTTGACCGGCCTTAATTCTCAGCTCATCATGTTTCTGGGATTGATAGAACCTGGATCTTGTAGCAGAAATGTAACACTACAATAACCAGTTATCATCTAGGTAATAACACAACATAACATGACGATCTAGGCTTTCAAAGTACATGTCAGACCATGCCTGGGTTTTCTGGGTAACCCAGAAACCCAAGGCAGTTCTAGTGACTCATTTCGAGCTCAATTAGCTAAGTGTTCTGGTAATCGTTTAAGTGGTTTCTTGGTTCAAATCTATAGTATACATGACAAGAAACATTACAATAATCACATATCAGTTTAACATCAACAGATCCACAAGATAGGACCTGGTTAAACCCTGTCAGAGGGCTGTTCATCCGATTTTCTAGAAATTCCAAAAAACTGCTAACATGGCCAACTAGGCCACTTTGACCACTTACTACAATCGAGATATGTAGTGTTTCAGAGTTATAAGGCCAGGGATCTAGAGTCCACACAACAAGATACAATCAGAATACAACAAATCATCAAAACATTAACACAACGGACAGATCAAGGGGCTTAAAGAGGTTGTCAGACACCGTTTAACACTTTCTGGGTTACCCAGAATTTTACTCTGTCAAGCCTGGTCAACGGGTTTTGATCGTTAATAACTCCTGATCCAGACATCCAATGGCTGTACTACCACTTCCAGATTAAAGACAACATATCAGGCTACAAATCTAAAACTTAAAACAACAAAAATTTTAAACAAGAAATGATCTGTGGCCACTGACATTACTTGTTAGACAATAAAAAATGTTAAAGAACAGTTTTTGAAAACTTCATTTTAAGGCACTTTGATGCTATGGATTCATGATAGATCATCATAGATCTTCATAAAACATCCATTAGCAAGATTCTAAACATAAAATTTATCTAAGCATACAAGATCAAATTAGGTTTTAGGGTTTATACCTTCTTGCTAGATCTTTGATCTTAGATCTCCTTATCTGATATTGGTTGATCTAGGGCTGATTCTAGGACTAATATACTTAAGGAATTCGGAGCTTTTAGTGAGAGAGAGAGTTGGTGAGAGCAAAAGAGAAAAATGGCAAAATAAATGAACTTTCTCTCTCTAATTCTCTTATATATGATGATATGTTGCTTGGATCTGCTATATTTCGGCTGGTTGGCTGATATTATGAAGTCACAATGTCAACAAAGTGGTTCACCAACTAAAGTTACTAGCAATTATACAAGTTACTAATTAAAGAAAATGAAAAATGGTATTTTAGTCATTAGCAAATTGATTTTAATAGCATACTAGACAAATGCACAAACCCTTAGGGTTTAACCCTAAGGTTCTAACCCTTAGGTTTTAAAACATCCAATTCTAGAATTTTCTAATTAGGGTTTAAAAATAGAAAATTAAGAATTTCAAAAATGTAATTAAGGTTTTAAATAAAAATTAATATTTCTAAAGTATAATTAGGGTTTTTTAATTAATTTAACATTTACTAAACATAATAAGCTCACTAATTAGGATTAGGGTTTCCTAATTAGGGTTTTAAGATTCTCAAATATGAAATTAGGGTTTTTCGGCTTTCAATTAGGGTTTCTAACTGTACGTTAGGTTTCCTAAATCTGAGATTAGGGTTTCTAATCTCTTATTGGGGTTTATAAATTTTAAACCTTATCCGATCAATCATTGATCAAAATCTCTATACAGTACAAACACGTACTTATCAAAATAATTATTTTAATTATATTTTCTATTGAATCCCTATTCGGACTTAGGTTTAGGGTTTCTATTCTCCGTTAAGCACAACTCTACTCTTAATTTTATTAGTCAATACACAAATTGACCATCTCGAGACTCATATCATAGAAACTTGTCATAAAATTGATAATCAATATTAATATTAATTAAAAAAAAATTATTCATAAAATTTTGATTATTCAAAATCTCGGGTTATCACATTCACCCCTCCTTAAAAGGATTCCTTCCTCAGAATCACCACTTTCTTATTCTCTATAATCTTTTAAAGTTGTATCATCAATTTATTTTTATCAACACAATACTAAATTGTGTCTCAAATTCTAACCTGTGACTTGAATCTATAAAAGAAAACAATCCACAGCAATATCTAACTGATATTACTCGCGTAATTAAATTTCTAAACGAAATCATTACCTGCTTCCACCTCCTGAGTAGCCATTGCATCCTGCGCCGTCATGTTGAATGTATGGGCTGTTGGTCTTCCTGGTTGTGCAAGTCCTCGAATCGCCAAGGTTCCGCTACTGGGTCCCTTGTTGCCACTTTCCTTCTCAGTATTCCTCTTTGGACAGTTTCGTAGTAGATGATCCGTCGATCCGCACGCAAAGCAACCTTGTATCTTCTTCGGACTGGGACAATTGGGTGACATGTGCCCCTCTTGCCCGCAGTTATAGTAAACTCCCTTCTTCTTCAGGCAAACTCTAGCATGGTTCTTCCCACAATTCGTACATAGCTCCCTTCCTTTCCTATTATCTTCTGTCTTATTACCCGACTGGGTATTCTCTCTCCATTTCCTCTTATTCGGGTTACTACCACCACTGCTTCCTCTATCGTTTGTCTTTTTCTTCTTCTCTTGATGAAATCGAGACGTAGCTTCGCTCCCTCCTTCAGCAATTAACGCCTTCTCCATCAAAGCCGCAAACATATTGATCTGCAATACTGCTACCTTATTGAATATTCCCGGCATCAGTCCGTTCTCGAATCTTCTTGCCTTTCTCGCTTCTGTGTCCACCTGATGAGATGCAAATCTTGCCAACTCATTGAATTTGGAAGCATATTCAGATATCGACATGTTCACCTACTTAAGTTCTAAGAATTTGACTTCCATCATGGATTGCATACTCAATGAGAAGTAGTTCTCAAAGAACAGTTCCTTGAATCTTGTCCACAACACCACCGCTGTACCAGCTTTGGCCTGATTAGTCTCCCACCAGTAATTGGCTTCTCCTTTCATCAGATATGTTGCAAAAGCCATCTTTTGCTCCTCCGTTACTCTGGCGATAACGAATGCTTTCTCCATCTCCTTCACCCAAGTTTGGGCTTCAATCGGATATGTGGTCCCTTTGAATTCAGGCGGTCCTACCGCTTTAAAGTTCTTGAAATTAGCCAATCTATCTGCTGGCTATTCTCTATCCCTTCCTCTTACTGCTAGAGCTTTATTCTCCATAGCTTGGGCTAACATATCCGTAAAGTTTTGCATTGGGTCAGCTTGACCACCTTCATTATTCACCGACTGCTCTTCTCTTTGATTTCGATTCTGTCGTCTAGGCGGCATTATCTGATTTAAAAAAAATCTTATATTAATTCTCTTTCTCTTCACAAATTCTTAATCACAATAAGAATTCAACACATAATTCTCATATATAAACGAATATTTATTCAAATAGTTCATAGCACATTTAGTACTTAACATATATTATTATCCCTTTTTAAATCATATCAGGATTTAACAACACAACTTTACACAAAAAGTTATAATTCTCCATTTACCATAGTTATTACCAGTTTGTCAAACTTACCACACTTATGAGTTCAAGACTTGCCACAATTATATGAGTGTATGAGCTTTCCTAGTCAGACCTTTGGCGTCCATTCGTTGAGGGGTTCAAAATTTTTCATATAATTATGAGTTATTAACTTACCATAAGTATGAGTTTTAAGAACACACAAATTAATCTTAATCTTATATTCATATAGAAAATAAAGATTTCATTCATACAAACATAGTTATATTTACATATGTTTACACATCGTTTTCGATATTACAACACTTAATATCCTAACCTATTACCAAAAGATACTACTGCATATCTCTAAGTTGTCTATCGCCCACTCCCGTCACCAGTCTTCTTCTTGTTGGGACACTTGTTGAATCCGTGACCCGTTCTCCCACATGAAAAACACTTCCTCAAATTTGGCTTAGGACAATATAGAGAAATATGCCCTTCCTGCTTGTAGTTGAAGCAGACGTTCTTCCACATCATGCATTCTCCCGCGTGAGTCTTTCCGCATTTGGTACAGGCTTGCCTCTTCTTCGGGTTTGACTTTTCAGAATTAGAGCTGTCGTTGTCCCTCTTCCTCTTTTTCTTGCCTTTCTGTTGCTTGATTGTTCCCTCAGACGATCCACCATCTTCTGTCTTCATCCTTTCCACCTGCGCCTTGAGCTCGTTCCGTTCTTCAGTCATTTCGCATAACGCTCGCTCCGTCTTCCACAACTCCTCCAAGAGAAACACCTTACTACGGAGTTCTTGAAATTCTGTAGATTCGTGATCTTGTTCTCCAACTTTGATCTTATTCTTTTTTTCCACCCTAGCTTGCTCAGACTCTACCTCCTCATCACCACTCAGATACATCTCAGGATAATCGTCATGATCGCTCCCCAGATTGACCATAGGTTCATCCTTTCCCACCTTCTCAACTGATTTGATTTATGCTGCCACCTCGGCTTCTGGCACTGGTAAAATAGCCTCTAGCATCTCCGCACTCGTTTGATCTTCTCCAGACATCCTACAATCAATTTAACCAACTTGATTAGTACTTCACCGATACAAAATTCTCACACTTGTGTCCACTTATCTCACTATTGATGCACTTCGGTAATCCCTCACTTAGA
Source organism: Panax notoginseng (assembly GCA_016801055.1). Classification (NCBI taxonomy): domain Eukaryota; kingdom Viridiplantae; phylum Streptophyta; class Magnoliopsida; order Apiales; family Araliaceae; genus Panax; species Panax notoginseng. Next base: position 62,217,349 of record CM029023.1, on the reverse strand, counting down.
ACTCTAAATGAGTATTCTATATCTCGTTTATGGTTATATTCCTAGGGTTTTCCCCACCCCACTTAAGGTTTATAACCTATAGCTCTGATACTAACATGTGACGCCCCCAAATTCGGGTTACCTGACCCCCGAGTTTGGTGTTCACAATCTACAATATAATAACATTTAACTACCCATTTAAATATAAATAGGAATACATAACTCATTGACATATGTTGTTAATACAGTCTGCTAACCTTAAAATTATAAACATACCCCTTAGATATACAAAAAGGGTTTATAATACAAAATAATCATAATGTTTATAAAAAAAAACTAATCCAACAGTTTACCTTTGCCTTTGCTCTTCTTTGACCCGCTGGCCTCTTCGTTCCTAGCTGAAATATTTTATTTAGCAAGGGTGAGCAACAAGTTTGCCCCGCAAGTTATGACATACAATAAAGGTATAGAAATCAATATCAAGTCTTCTCACATTCTTCGCAACAACAATCTGATAATGAAAGAGTACAACGCTTTCAAGATTTTCTATGATATTCAAATGAATAATCAAGAATTAATTCTACGAAATTACAAAGTGGAAAGTTTTCCAGATTTATGATGAGCGATCCGTTGGATCTTGAACTTCTCTTCTCGGGTATATATTAAAGTTTTACTTTGACATATACGCAGGTGTATCAGATAACTATAAAGATTAAATCATACTCCTCTGCAAGTACTTAGAGCCGGCCAACTCCTTGTACCCTATATTATTCATAATACTTAGGTCGCGCGCAATGGTCGAATATACGACTAAAAATATTCCCTTTATATAAAATATTGTTCTTCTCAGTCTCAGAATCAAGATTTGATTTAACAACGAAATTTAATGATTTCAATTCCTATTTACTTACCGATTTAGCCGAAATAATTGGCATCGATCTATCAATAACAATTGAATTCTCTTCTCGAATTTATCAAGTTCTAACAAATATTCGTCTAGCCAGGATAATTAGCTAAGACATTTCTCAACATAATTTGATAATAAATAAAAATTATCTGTACCGTCAATTCTATCTTCTATGAATATGAATATCCAACAACAGTTATTCTACAAATGTATATTCTCCGAATCAGTAATTCAATTTGAATTATTAAACATGCATTAACTACGAATAATCAACAATAAATCCCTGGACATGGTATAATTAACAATAATTAACATTTGAATGAATATAACTCAAGGTTGAGTTAGGATACTTGCCTCTTTCGTTGTTTACAGCTACACAAAATACTTATCTGCATTTGAAAGACCTATAACCAATAATATCGGTCTCACAATTAGCACAATATTTCATAACATACAACACTGTAATTCATAATCAATCTTCTCTTAGACACATTACCATATAGCCACATTAGTGTTTATAACTTATATAAACACTTATCAAGTCTAACTAGTTCGGTCTGGTTGGACTTCGGTCCATTCTCAGTGTTCTGGTCACTCTAGCCGACAATTAGCACATTGATTGTCAATTAAAATTGGTCTCTAAGCTTCAATATTATTTTAGATAAGTCAATTATCATTAACAATATTTTTCGAAAGATTTTAATAATTTATAAACAATTATTATAATTTATAATAATTTTTCAAACACTTAAATCATTTTTAAATGATTTAATTATCAAATAATCTTATTATCATTAATATTTAATAATATAAAAATATTAATGTTATACTTATCAAAATATTAAAGTTATTATTAATAACTTAAAATATTTTTAAGTCATCAATATTCTACTTAAATAATTTTTAAATTAATTAAAATTATTTTTAAATCATCACCATTAATATTTAAATATTAATGAAATTATTATCAAAATACTAAAAGTCACCTATTATAACTTAAAATATTTTTAAAATATTTTTCTCATTTTTAAATGATTTTTAAATCAATAAAACTATTTTTAATTTATTTATTTAATTTAATAAATAAATAATCTAATATCATTAATATTATTTTATTAATGAGAATTCTCCAAAAATATTGAAAATTATATTTTATAATTCAAAATATTTTCTAACACTTTATTCTTATTTAAAATAATTTTTAAATCAATAAATTTTTTTTTATCTTATTTATTTAATTTAATAATTAAATAAATATAATATCATTAATATTAAATTATTGATGAAAATTCTCCAAAAATATTAAAAGTTACATTTTATACCTCAAAATATTTTTAAATACATTATTCTTATTTAAAATGATTTTTCATAATATTAAATCATTTTTTTCTAATTTATTTAACACGCTAATTAATTAAATTAAATATCATTAATATCCAAATAATTATAAATATTAATGAAAAATGTCCCAAATAATTAAAAGTTATTTTTCAGAATTTAAAATTATTTTTAAAACCATTTTTAGTAATTTTTATAATTTATTTCTATTTTTAAATAATTTCCAGAATATTCAGAAAATAAAATAAATAAAACCGTCGCTATAGCCCTTTAGCGACATAAAGCGTCGTTGTTGGTGTTCTTGAGCCTCAAGAACACTGACAGCTCAGTGCTCAAGTGGTCAAATTTGATTGGCCTTAATTCTCAGCTCACTATGTTTCTGGGCTTGATAGAACCTGGATCTTGTAGCTGAAATGTCACACTACAATAACCAGTCATCATCTAGGTAATAACACAACATAACATGACGATCTGGGCTTTCAAAGTAAATGTCATACCATGCCTGGGTTTTCTGGGTAACCCAGAAACCCAAGGCAGTTCGAGTGACTCATTTCGCGCTTAATTAGCTAAGTGTTCTGGTAATCGTTTAAGTGGTTTCTTGGTTCAAATCTATAGTATACATGACAAGGAACATTACAATAACCACAAATCAGTTCAACATCAACAGATCCACAAGATAGGACCCGGTCAAACCCTGTCAGAGGGTTGTTCATCCGATTTTCTGGAAATTCCAGAAAACTGCTAACATGGCCGAGTAGGCCACTTTGATCACTTGCTACAATCGAGATATGGAGTGTTTAAGAGTTATAAGGCCAGGATCTAGAGTCCACACAACAAGATACAATCTGAATACAACAAATCATCAAAACATTAACACAACTGACAGATCAAGGGGCTTAAAGAGGTTGTCAGACACCGTTAAACACTTTCTGGGTTACCTAGAATTTTACTCGGTCAAGCCCGGTCAACGGGTTTTGACTGTTAATAACTCCTGATCCAGACATCCAATGGCTGTACTACCACTTCCAAATTAAAGACAACATATCAGGCTACAAATCTAAAACTTAAAACAACAAAAATCTTAAACAGGAAATAATTTGTGGCTACTGACATTACTTGTCAGACCACAAAAAAATGCTCAAGAACAGTTTTTGAAAACTTCATTTTAAGGCACTTTGATGCTATGGATTCATGATAGATCATCATAGATCTTCATAAAACATCCATTAGCAAGATTCTAAACACAAAAACACAAAATTAATCTAAGCATACAAGATCAAATTAGGTTTTAGGGTTTATACCTTCTTGCTAGATCTTTGATCTTAGATCTCCTTATCTGATATTGGTTGATCTAGGGCTGATTCTAGGACTGATATACTTGAGGAATTCGGAGCTTTTAGTGAGAGAGAGAGTTGGTGAGAGCAAAAGAGAGAAATTACAAAATAAATGAACTTTCTCTCTCTAATTCTCTTATATATGATGATATGTTGCTTGGATCTGCTATATTTCGGCTGGTTGGCTGATATTATGAAGTCACAATGTCAACAAAGTGGTTCACCAACTAAAGTTACTAGCAATTATACAAGTTAATAATTAAAGAAAATGAAAAAGGATATTTTAGTCATTAGCAAATTGATTTTAATGGCATACTAGACAAATGCACAAATCCTTAGGTTTTAACCCTTAGGATTTAACCCTAAGGTTCTAACCCTTATGTTTTAAAACATCCAATTCTAGAATTTTCTAATTAGGGTTTAAAAATAAAAAATTAATAATTTCAAAAATGTAATTAGGGTTTTAAATAAAAATTAATATTTCTAAAGTATAATTAGGGTTTTCTAATTAATTTAACATTTACTAAACACAATAAGCTTAGTAATTAGGATTAGGATTTCTTAATTAGGGTTTTAGGATTCTCAAATATAAAATTAGGGTTTCCCAACTTTTAATTAGGGTTTCTAACTGTACGTTAGGTTTCCTAAATCTGATATTAGGGTTTCTAATCTCTTATTGGGGTTTATAAATTTTAAACTTATCCGATCAATCATTGATCAAAATCTCTATACAGTACAAACACGTACTTATCAAAATAATTATTTTAATTATATTTTCTATCGAATCCCTATCCGGACTTAGGTTTAGGGTTTCTATTCTCCGTTAAGCACAACTCTACTCTTAATTTTATTAGTCAATACATAAATTGACCATCTCGAGACTCGTATCACAGAAACTTATCACAAATTTGATAATCAATATTAATATTAATTAAAAAAAATTTATTCGTAAAATTTTGATTATTCGAAATCTCGGGTTATCACACTAGGAATAGTTCCTAAGTCTCATCTTGGATCTAAACATGTGTTGTGACACTTTTATTTGATTATAGGAATCATTAAAAGATGGAAAATCACTATAGAGATAGTGGACTCTCAAGAAAAATATTACATATCCATTAACTAAAGCTTATCCAACAGCAAGATAATCGTCACTTAGTGAAGAAGGGTATGAGATACCATGGCGATTGGCTTTAGTGCAAGTGAGAGATTGAAAGTAGTATGCACACAAGCCAATCATGTTTGATGATAAAGCATATACTTTATAACAATCTTATTCATTTATTAATAAAAAGTATTAATTAATTAAAGACTTTTAATTATCTACATGATGCTGCTTTATAATATGTGATAAACCCATAGTTTTAAGCAATGCTTTTAGAATAATGATGATGATCATTCTAATGAGATCTAAATTCTTAGAAAGCTTAAAACTAAAATAGTTCCCAATCGTTGGATTACTAAATTGGGGATTAGTGAATCTGGATAGATTGGTACATACGTTGCTTGCTCATTAGATGAGGATGATTGATCTCATGATCATTTGTATGGAGACACTAAAGCAAGTATGTAGGTGCATATTAGAGAATAGGTTTACTGAACGTGGCTCGCTAAGGAATGTCGATGTCGGGATTTTTATTTGTCCCTTTTCTGTTCTTGTCTCTTGGTGTTCTCATGTTAGGTGAGATTTGTTTGAAAAAATAAGTTGTGAAAAGGTCCGACATATATATGTCGATGATTGGACTATAAGAGTCGCCAGTTAGTTTTTTAAATGGTTGTACCAACACAACCAAGAAAAGGTTTGCACATTGACCCAGTGATGTGACACTGCTTTAACGAGTTTGTGAAATTGAAATTCGTTAGGGTCTGGGGACTTGATTATGTCGAGGGAAGGTGTTAGGCACCCCCCGACATTTGTGTTGCCACGGTGACCACCACTTTCCAATTAAACTGTTATATGAAGGTGTGTGTGTGTGTGTGGGTCAATGTGCAATTATTTGGAAGTAGTTCTATGCCTCGTTTGCACCTATATACAAAGAGTTTGAATTTTGTATAAAAGTTCAGTTTTAACAATATATAGCAATGACGTTTTATAAAAGAGGTTTTTTCAAACCCTTATGCTCAATAGTAAGTGAGACCTTTAATACTTCCATTTTATTATGGGTTCGACTGGATTGCTTTTATTTTTGACATGTGAAGCATCTTCAAGAAAATAAGATATATAGTAGTGGCAAACTCCTTGTGGGCATGAAAACCATCTAAGGAAATTCTAACACTGTGCATAATTTACAAGCCATGTACAGCTAAAAATGTCCATCACGGGAACCAAATCTAGATTCAGGAGATTGAATATGTGATCACATGATTCCTAGGCTCACATGATGTAGCAATTTGTATAAAAGTTGTAAAGTTATATATATATATATATATATATATATATATATATATATATATATATATATATATATATATATATATATATATATATATATACAAACTTGATCAACCACCACGAAGCACCTCAATAGGAGATCAGAAATATAAATATATAAAAGCGATAAATATATGTATATAGAGACATGATCAACCACCACGAAGCACCTCCATGGGAGATCAGGAATATAAAGAAAGTTGTAAAAGTGATCAACCGCCTCGAAGTAAACTCCAGGCAGGACGAAAATGTAAATAAAGTTGTAAAAGGCCACGAAGTAAACTCCAGGCCTGACAGAAAAGTAAATATATATATATAAGAGATAAACGCACTGAATATATATCCTCAAACATGAATTAACGAAACGAGCCTGGATCGCTATATATCCAGTGTGTTTATCTCTTATATATATATATATATATATATATATATATATATATATATATATATATATATATATATATATATAAGCAGTAAATGCTCCGGATGTAAATCCAAGCTCATCGAACAGAGTTCGACAACAGTTTATATATATAAGTATTTATAGAAGCAAATAGACACTCCGGACATGAATCCAGGCTCAATCGAGGCATAACTCGATAATGTTAGTCCAAATATATATATATATATATATATATATATATATATATATATATATATATATATATATATAAACAGAAATAAAAGCCACGGACTGAAGTCCGGGCTTACACATACGCAAACCCGACTCCTAATGTGAAGAACGGTGTGTGCACAGTAGTGGAGAAAGGCTTTAAAAAGTGTAAGAAGGCTTATAGTTGACTACCAAAGAAGACTTCAATAGCGTTAAATGGATGAACACTCAGCTCTCATCGGTAAAAATATAGCAATATAGAAGCTCACAAGTGTTTAAAATGAGAAAGCACTCAGTTTATAGTGTGTACAGAGCAAATTGGATAGGGCTTCCTCGCCTTTTCTCTATACAAAATGGCTGCCCCAAGCCCTCTATTTATAGAGGGGGGGAGCCACAGGTGTACCTACAGCAGCCACAGATGCACCTGCGGCTGCCCGGGCTACCCCGGGCTTCGCGGGTCCCGCCGTCTCAAAGTATGTGCACGTGTGCAACGTGATGTCCGCTCGAACTTTCAGAACTTCAATTAGGGCATCCGATTGAGGTGTATAAGACCTTTTTTGGCATGCTATTATTGAGAGCTACACAGTGACATGTGATTAGAGGTTGTACGAAGTCAAGAAGATGGGACCATGCCCTTAGTCTTCAAGCTTCAAATTCTATCCAGTGTGTTGTTTTGTGTAGTAGTCACTCGGGATTGGAGCTATTTGGTTCTTATGGGACACTTGTGTAGAATGTATGTTTGAATGTTGTTGAGACGGTATAATGGCAAAATTATGATTTCGCCCCTCACTGGGGTTATCTCCGGTTTAAGCTGATTTAGCGGTCGTTGCTCAGGGTTATCTCTGAGATTGGACTGCTGTAAATATTGATCACCCTCAGGGTTGTCTCTGAGGTGTTCCTGACCTCCCGAGGTTATCTCTGGGCTTGGGGACTGAGTGTCTCAGGGCTATCGCTGAGTGTTGAAGCTGATCGCATGGGTTTGAAACAAGCATTTTTTGAGATTATCTATGGAGCTGCAACTGCATACCTCAGGGTTGTCTCTGAGATTGAAATTGAGTATCCTGGAGTTATCTCCGGGACTGTGACTAACTATCTAGGGGTTATCTCTGAGATGGTAAAGATTGAGTATACCGGGGTTATCTTCGGGACTATATTGAGTTGTCCTCCAAGGTTATCTCTAAAAGACAATTCTGCCCTCCTGCAGACTTAGTAATAGGAATGCAAAATTTTGAATGTCTATAGATGCCCCTCTTTATCATATTCATGTAGTGTAACAGCATGGATAGGATAAAGAATACTAGACACTTGAAATGTAACAAGATATTCATGATGCAATGTACTGCAACATGATGCAAATGTATGATACATGTGGTTTGTTGGACCGTTTTCCAATGAGATGTGATGACTATTTGTTCCCATAACTTATGATGGGGACTGGAGTTATCACTGATAATCCAGACTAACTGCTTAGATGTGTGCTCCAAAGTTCTCACGAACTTCAAAAATGTTGACGTTGAGGTTATCACCAAAGTTCTTAATCCTTGGTACAAATTTTCCACCATAGGTACTCCTCTCACGTGCAAAAGACTCTATGGGGATAAACTTTGCTCTTTGAGGATGTGTATAACATATTCCATCATTGGTCCTCCCCGATGAGGATGTTCTTCCCTGGTTTGTATCGCTAAGTCTTTCCAGTGTTCTGTTGGAGTTACTGCAAACAATTTGTGTTTGTCAGGGTTGCCTGACCCTCGCTGAAATGTAAATCAACGGATAAAATCCCGGCTGGGGATAACGTCAAGGATTCTTAATCTTCGCTGACGTGTGCATCAATGGCTGAAATCGTCGGATGGCTTCTGATGCTTCGTTATATTTACTTGCCAACGGCTGAAGTAATGTCAAGATTGCTTGACCTTTGTTGAAATGTGCTCCAACAGCAGAAATGTATGTAATTTTTGCTAGGGAGAAGTGTTTTGGAGTGATGACCCTGAATTAATGGCATTGGACCTTCGTGAGGTATTATCGAATGTAGTTTGAAACAGTTGTGATCATTGGTATAGTAAGCCTGTGTACGGCCGAATACCAATGAGTGGCATGTACATCTGTAATTTGGTCCACGAAAACCAGGATTTCATGTTTTTCGCTCAGTCACGTAGCATCTTTTTTCCTTATTTTGCCTTTTTAGCTTGTGAAACTCCTTTGCAACTCGAACTGGACCAAGCCGGAGGGGTGGTCCCCACCCAGGGGAGCTGTAGGTACACCTGCAGCCAGCCGTCGGTGGCCTTTAAGGAAACTGTGGCTTTCACAAGTCATTTTCAAGCTGCGCCGCACAGGAAATTCGAGAGCTCTTCTTCAGATCTGCTGAGTTTGGGCGTCTTTCTGCAAACTCTGTCGTCGTACAAGCGTTCTACACTGTCCTGGTAACGTATGCATGTCTTCTTTTCTATTTTTTATCCGTTGGAAAATGACTTTTTGTATGAAATGTGTTGTCGACGTCGGGAATTTTATTTATCCCTTTTCGTTTCCTATTTTTTGGTGTTCTCATTTTAGGTGAGATTTGTTTGAAAAAATAAGTGAAAAAGGTCCAACATGTGTAATGTCGACGATTGACTGTTAAGAGTCGCCAATTGGTTTTTTAACTGGTTCTACCAACACAACCGAGAAAAGGTTTGCACATTGACCCAGTGATGTGACACTACTAAACGGGTCTGTGAAATCGAGATTCATTAGCGTCCGGGGACTTGCTTATGCAAAGGGAAGGTGTTAGGTACCCCCGACATCTGTGTTGCCACGGTGACCGCAACTTTTCAAGAAACTGTTATATGAATGTGTGTGTGTGTGTGTGGGTCAATGTGCAGTTATTTGGAAGTAGTGTTATGCCTCGTTCGCACCTATATACATAAGGTTTGAATTTGTGTAAAAATTCAGTTTTAACAAGATAAAGCAGTGATATTTTGTAAAAAGAAGTTTTTTAAACCCTGTGCTCAATAGTAATTGAGGCCTTTGATACTTCTATTTTATTAAATGTTCGGCTTGATTGCTTTTATTTTCGAGATGCAAAGCATCTTCAAGAAAATAATGTACAAAACAGTGCCGAACTCCTCATGGGTATGAAAACTATCTGAGGAAATCCAAACACCGTGAATAATTTACAAACTGCTTATAGCTAAAAATGTCCGTCACGGGAATCGAATCTAGATTCAGTGAACTTAATCTGTGATCACATGATTCCTACGCTCACATGATGTCACAATTGATATGAACGCTGTAAGCAGTTATATATATATAAAAGCTGTAAATATATATATATATATATATATATATATATATATATATATATATATATATATATATATATATATATATATATATATATACAGACATGATCAACCACCACGAAGCATCTCCATGGGGGATCGAAAATGTAAATATATAAAAGCGATAAATTTATATATATATATATATATATATATATATATATATATATATGTATATATATATATTGACACGATCAACTGTCATGAAGCACCTCCATGGGAGATCAAAAATGTAAATAAAGCTGTAAAAGCGATCAACCGCCACGGAGAATACTCCAGGCGGGACGAAATGTACAGAAAGCAATAAAAACGACCAACCGCCACGAAGTAAATTCCAGGCCGGACAATATATATATATATATATATATATATATATATATATATATATATATATATATATATATATATATATATATATATATATATATATATATATGAAAGTAATTAAACGCTCCAGACATAAGTCTAGGCTCAATCGAGGCATAACTCGATAATGTTAGTCCATATATATATTTATAAATATATATATATATATATATATATATATATATATATATATATATATATATATATATATATATATATATATATATATAATATATACAAAAGAAATAAAAGCCACGGACCAAAGTCTGGGAAAACATACGCAACACGACTCTCAACGTGAAGAATAGTGTGTGCAAATATGAAGAGAAAGGCCTGAAAGTGTGTGAGAAGGCTTACAGTGGGTTGCCAAAGAAGACTTCTATAGCTTTAAGTGGATGAACACTTGGCTCCCGCCGATAAAAAGTAGCTATATATGAGCTTACAAGTGTTTAAAATGAGAAAGCACTCAGTTTAGGGTGTGTACAGAGCAAATTAGACAAGGCTACCTCGCCTTTTTCTCTTATAAAATGGCCACCCCAAGCCCTCTATTTATAAAGGGGGGAGCCGCAGGTGTACCTGCTACTACACGGGGTGCCCTGGGCTTCGCAGGTCCAGCTGTCTCGAAGTACGTGCACGCATGCAACGTGATGTCCGCTCGAACTTTTAGAACTTCAATCCGGGCATCCGACTGAGGTGTGTAAGACCTATTTCGAATTGCTGTTGTCGAGAGTTAAGCAATTACATGGGATTAAAGGTTGTACAAAGTCAGGAAGATGGGATCATGCCCTTCGGTCTTCAAGCTTCAAATTCTATCCGTTACCCTGCGTAATAGTCACTCGGGATTGGACTTCCTTGGTTCTTATGGGAAATTGCTGTGTTGAAATGTACGTATGAGATGTTGAGACGGCGCGATGTGGCATCAAGGTGGCAAGATGATGACTTTGCCCCTCACCGGGGTTATCTCCGGTTTAGGCTGATAAAGCAGACGTTACTCAGGGTTATCTTTGAGATTGGACTGCTGCAAGTGTTGAAGGTCCTCAGTGTCATCTCTGAGGTGTGTCTGTCTTTCCGGTGTTATCTCCAGGTCTTGTACTGAGTGCCTCGGTGTGCGTGCTAAGTGTTCTGAAGCTATTTGCATGCATTTAAAACAAGCATTTCTGGGGTTATCGTCGGAACTGCCACTGCATTCCTTGGGGTTATCTCTAAGGTTAGCGCTGTTATTCCCGATGTCGGGACTGAGACTGAATATCTCGGGGTTATCTCCAGATTGAATCGGCCTTTTCGGTGGAATTTTCGGTATTAGAACTGCAGGCCTCGGGGTTATTTTCGAGGTTAAAACTGATACTCTCGGTGTGTGTTCCGGGGTTGAGACTGAACTTTCGGTAGTATTCGGACTAGATATGAGCTATCTCCTAGGGTTATCTCTGAAAGGCAAATTTGCCCTCCTGCAATGTCAGTAACAGGTGTGCAAAAAATTTTGAGTGTCTACAGATGCCCCTCTTTATCATATTCATGCAATGCAATGGCATGGATAGGATAAAGAATCCTAGACACTTGAAATGCAACAAGGTAAATATGATGTTATGTGTAGCAACATGATACAAGTGTATGATGCATATATTTTGTTTTCCCACATACTGGGGATGGTTGTCGGCTTCCTATTGCTTCCACCAGGGATGGCAAGCATGATAAACTTGGATGTGTGATCTAAACTTCTTAGGATGTTGACGTTGGGGCTATCACCAAAGTCCTAAATATTTGAAACAGGCTTTATTCCAAAGATGTGCCTCTCATGTATGAAAGATCTGTGAGGATAAAGCTTTGTCTATTTGAGGATGTGTATAACATATTCCATCATCGATCCTCTTCGATGATGTTGATCTTTCCTAGTTTGTATCGCCAGGACATAGCAATGTTCTGTCGGATTTACTGCCAACAGTAGATGTTGTTAGGGCTGCCTGACCTTTGTTGACGTGTGAACCAATGGATGGACTCCCTGCTGGGGATAAATGCCAAGGCTACTTGGCCTTTATTAATGTATCTATCAACTGATGAAATCACCGAATGGTTTCCGATGCGTCGTTGGGTTTACCTACCAACGGCTGAACTGACTTCAAGGTTGCTTGACCTTCGTTGACATGTGAACCAACGGACAATATACTTTATAACCCCCATCGAGGATCTTCTTATGAATAGATGACCATGCATTGTAACCCCCGCCGGGGATCTGTTGGATCATTGTTGATGTGTGTATCAGCAACAGGCATTGTAACCCCCACCGGGGATCTCTTGGAATATCTTGGATCATAGCTGATGTGTGTATCAGCGGAACATGCATTGTAACCCCCGCTGGGGATCTCTTGGAATCTCTTGGATCATCATTGATATGTGTATCAGCGGAACAGGCATTGTAACCCCCGCTAAGGATTCACTAATGTGTGTATCAGCGGAACATGCATTGTAACCCTTGCCAAGGATCTCTTTTTGAAAGGTTTAGGGGGAAGACCCTGAATTAATGGCATTGGACCTCTGTGTGGTATTGCCAAATGTGATCTGTAAATACTAGGATCATCAGTGTAGTATACCATGTGTTTGGCCGAATACCAATGAATAATATGAAAGCCACAGTCGGGCCAAGAAAAACCAAGATTTCAGGCTATTCTGCTCAATCGCGTAGCATTTTTATCTCTAATTTGGCCTTTTCAGCTTGTGAGAACTCCTTTGCAACTCGAACTGGACCGAGTCGGAGGGGTGGGCCCCACGTAAGGGTATCTTAGGCACACCTGCAGTAGTCGCAGGTGGACCTACGGCCAGCCGTGGATGGCTATTAATGCTGCAGTTTGCTTTCTCAAGTCATTTCATGTTGCGTCGCGAAGGACATTTGAGAGCTCTTCTTCAGATTCGCTGAGTTCGAACGTCTTTCTGCAAATTCTGTCACCGTACGAGTATTCTACACTGTCCTGGTAACGTATGCATGTCTTCTTTTCTAGTTTTATCCGTTGGAAAATAACTTTTTACATGAAATGCATCTAAACACATAGTACTGAATATACATGCTCAAATGACTTGATAAAAAATATTCAACATAGTAAATGTTAGTATTAAACCATGCTGATCATAATGATGTGAAAAAATTTGACTTTTGAGACAGTCAAATTGACACCTTTTTTTGCTATTTCTTATCCTATTTGAGGACAAATGAGCAAAGGTGATAAAGCAAAGTAATCCTGGTAATTAGGCTACCCTTATAGATTGATGACTTTGACATTTAATGCATATAGTATGTGTATGACTGTGGGCAAGTGTGCTACTGAATGACCACCTAGTCATGCCTATGTGCATGTGGATAGTCCTATTTATAAAGGAGACTATGGAAAAATTTTCCAAAATATAGGCATTGAGTAGTCATGCATTTTAACTCTACTATAGGCGTATGTTAAAATAATGCATGCATGTAGTCATAAAATGCATTTTGAAAAGCTCTAGGTTAGAAAATACTACACCCTTTCTGAGGTGATTTGGAGATTTATTGTCCAGATATTATGGATTCGGATCAGCTGAGTAGTTCCTGCAGGATCACTTCTGGTGTACGGAGGAAGGCTTCTGAAGTGCCTCGACCTCGCTCCGTTAGACAGCCTCGTCGTCTGGTGGAGGCAGTGATACGTCCAGTCCGAGTTGATGTGCCGAACGTCGAGGACGAGGAGGAGGGTGTTCCGGTTGCGGACCCCACTCCTGCTGCACATATTCCCCGTAGGGACCTCCCAAGTATTTAGGTGACAAACCCAGAGCTTCTGGGTGATTTGAGTCGACATCCCTCGATGTATTTGCACACCAACGAGGTATAAAGTTAGATCTTAATCTTCCTTCTTTCCTATTGATGAGGAGTAAAGGATTTTGACGTCGATCTGCATTTTATGTAGGTTCCCGATTTTACACAGCCTCGAGGGAACTGGTTCAGCATCCTGACTATAGAGCGATTGTGCATGACTGGGGATTTGGGGCGTTCTTTTCCATCCTTCCCCGACGATGTCCTTGGGGTTATCTCAGGGCATTATCTGAGCGCTGGTTTCACCAGACTCAATCACTCCATTTATTTGACTGTGAGATGATGATGACGCCGATGGATTGGTGATTTATCGCCGGTATAGAGTTTGGAGGGGTGCCAGTGCCTTGTACGGCGGATATTACTCCCACTGCCGTCAGATCCTTGCTAGGAGTTCCAGGTGGGGCGCTCAAGGGTAGGATTGTCCGTGCGGGTCCTTTGAGCATAGATGCTATGAGTGGGCTATTGAGTAAGCCCATTCTAGCTGATGTCAAAGTCAGGGATCGCATTCTTCGGCGATTATTCTTGATGATCATTAGGGGCTGCTTCATAGCAGATAACTCTTCTACGGTGTCGTTCGCTTTGATCAACGCCACGCGGCATGTGGAACGTATTGGAGAGTATAATTGGGGTTCCTACACCTTCGCCTACTTCCTCAGGGCATGCGTATGCGCTCGCAGGGCTTGACCGAGGCTTGGTTAGGATTTTACCCATTTCTACTGGTAAGTATTTCTCTTGTCATTTACCATGTACGGGTGAAGAGTGTTAACTGATAGCAGATGTTTTCCTTTATGTTAGTAGTTTTGGGCCTATGAGAGGCTCCCATGCTTACGTCCTGTAAGCGTATTAGGGTTGGATACCTATCCACGAGGACGGCGATGGCATCATTCCATACTGGCGGATGTCCCTGTAGCTGAGGGTTTCACTCATTGTCACCTACAGCTGGAGTTATTGACAGTGGATGTCATCACATGGATTCTATATTCTGGGGAGCACTTGGCCATTGGTTTTGAGGATGGGTACCCGACTGGTGTTGAGTACGTGATTTCCACCCGTAGGGTTCCTCTCTTCATAGATGGAGGATGGGAGCTCTATTTAAGAGAGCGTGCTATTAGGAGCATCACAGGAGAGATTCGTATACTGATCTTGCCTCCTGCCAGGCATTATTGGCCTGTGTCGCAGTCACCTGTCATTGATATCTTATTATTGGGTGTTGACAATTTTGTATTGTCAGAGGGTCCCTGCACTCAGGATGTATTCCAGCATTGGTGGATCCCTCGTACCATTGGAGCCCAGACTCGCGCCACTCAATTCATGGGGGATATGGTTCCAGAATCCGTGATGATGACGGATTGGCTAGCCTGTGTCCGAGATCTGACTCATGTGACACAGATTGACAGCTTGACCCAGCGACTGGACTAGGCACATTTCTTTATCCGGTATTTGGGTAAAGATCCAGCAGAGGCAGACTCGTTTGATCCTTCTAGGACAGGAGTTGGCCCCTCAGATGACCCATTCGGCTTTGTCGGCGTAGATCCTCCTTTGTATAGGCCTAACATTTCTGTTGATAGAGATCCAGTGACCCAGGAGGAGTTACATCAGGTGGACAGGATTGATGATGTAGATATTGACACCATTATCTTCTTCTGATGTGTATTCTCGTTATCTCTTTTGATAGGCCTCTTGTTAGATATTGGGTGCTTCTGCCCCATTCTCGCTATATCTTTTGGTAGGCCTCTGTTAGTAATAGGGCGTATGTGCCCCATTTTCCTGTATTTTTAGTTGTACAGAGATGATGTATATAGATGATGATGTATTTAGGAATGTATGTACTAGCTTTTATTCCCTGCATCATATTGTCATCTATTATCAATTATGCATGTATCATGTTATGCATATGTATGTATGTCCAGAGATATTCAGCATTGACCCTTGGATGGTATTATGATACGGCCCACACAGATGTCTTCTTCGATAGTCAGCCGCATAGATCACACCCCACCATTATTGGTAGCATTCCGTCTGAGATATTGGTATGATAGTATGTCACCCCTAAATAGGGTGACCGTAGATCAGCTATTGCAGCATACCATGACCCTTTTGATGTTTCAGGTTCCTACAGGATTTGTGGAGGGTATGCTGGAGCACTGGGTACCGGAGAGGCAGGTTTTTCGGTTTGGGACCCAGGAGTTGACTCCGACTCTAGAGGAGTATGCACGTTTGATGATGCTGCCACTTGACAAACCTTGCGTGCATATGGCCATTGGTGACATGAGTCGTCAGTTTATGACTCTCACCGGGCTGAGGCGAAGAGTTGTGTAGGATGAGATCACATCCGACCACGTGATATCCCAGTATTTTCTGATTGACAGCTTTGGCTGTGAGGACAACTATGCTCGGTATTCTGGGGATTTCACCATACCAGAGGACCAGTGGCATTTGGCAAGGATAGATGTATTATTTATATGTATATTATCATACGTGTACATGCCACGATACATGGATGAGTTGGACATTGGCGTTATTATGGCAGTGAGAGCTCTTAGGGAGGGTCGTACCATTATTCTGATGATCATGGCAGAAACACTGAGGTAGGCCACTTTCTACAGCACTTACCCTACAGGGGTATTCACAGGCAGTTCGGTCATGCTGAACGTGTGGTTTATATCACACCTGAGACCAATTGGCACATTTAGAAGACATAGGTATTGTTTCACCCATGAGATAGCTATGTCGTATTCCTTCCAGCCTACAAAGTGTATAGATCCTGCCTCTTGGTCCGGTTTCCTAACTGGGATTGGAGATCTGTTCGCTATCTTACCGTGTATATGGCTCAGTTCACCCTACAATTTTGTTACTCATGCTCCGGGCATGGATTATCTCCCTCTGGCTAGTTTAAGGGGCATGACTACCTACCACTCACTGGCCGTGATGTCGCAGTTTGACCAGTTTTAGGATTTCCATCCTTTTGAGGGGGCGTTAGGTCAGCGCTTAGCTTTTCACCACTTATCAACAGAAGATCGATCCCGTGTGTATGCTTGTTGGGATGAGCGTGAGGTAGCTGCTTTTTCTGTTAGCTATCTGGGTTATTCGCTAGAGTATTTTGCGTGGATGGAGATAGAGACTTCATCGGCTGCGGTAGTATCCACAGTGCCGGGTAGTGATTCAGATGGTGGAGAGCCCATGGAGGACATTAATTACCACACCGAGGAGGAGCCATTTATTGAGTTGCCTATAGCTCTCTTAGATTCTCCCAGTACTAGTACTGTTGTGATCCAGTATTCGGCATAGTACTTTGACCAGAGTCTTCATTTGATGACATTTGAGAGAGATCAGGCTAGAGCCCTGATGTTGGCAGCTCTTAATGGGAGAGACGCAACTCTGTTAGAGAGAGACAAGGCATTAGCTCGGAGAGATGCCACTGTTGTTGAGCGGGATGAGGCTAGATCAGCCAGAGATGCAGTGATAGTTGAGTGGGATAGCGCCATATCTACTCGGGATGGAGCCATCACAGATAGTACCACAGTGAGATCCCTGGCCACTGGTATGCTTGTCGAGATGAGTGAGTACATTGATGATCACAGTGTCACCATGCAGATGGCCTCGAACTTGCTGGCACGTGTGGATATCCTTGTATAGAAGACCACAGCATTACCTCCTTCTTCTGAGAGAGATGCCATGTTAGATCTGCTAGCTCGCATGCATACCGATCTGTATATAGCCTTGTATTTTCCTACACAGACTAGCTTAGCCATTTTGTCATGTACAGTTTATATTGTGTATATCAAACAGTATTACATATAGCAAGGAAATATATTTTTGATCACTTCCCTTTTAGATATGCCTAAATACTTGCCTGCTATTTGCCTACTTCTTCAGGGCTTATGATCTTGATGTGTTCTGAATTTCTCCTTGCTGGATGGACATTGAGTTATCTCTGGATAGTTCAAAATGGATCATGGATCTGTGTGTGTCCCTACCATATTTGGTGTCTTGGGACTAGTTTCTGTATTGAAATGTGGAGAGGAATATGGCTTTCCTCTCTGAGATTGACCGCACCACAAATGGTCTCCAATACTCCTATTTAGGATGAGCCTAGTTAATTCCATCTCTTATGGATTGGTGATGCTCTTCAAGGAACAACCACAGCTTAGATGGTCACCGAGTCTCCCGTTTAGATGGGGAGGTCAGGTAATTCCATCCCTTCGGTCTGAAGCCAAATGAAATGTGGTGGATTAAAATTTGATCCCAGTACCGTTGACAAGTATTTGTGTTTTGGTAAAGGGTTAGACCAAACAATAAATAGTTGCCTACGTACTCCTGTTGAAGAGGAGATCAGGTCTGCATAGTTCGAACCTGGTGTAAAAGGTTCAACGATGTATGTAGCAAAAAGGGCGTAGGAATATTTTTGTTGTTTTTTTTTTTTGAAAAAGGAGAAGGGTGTAGAAATATTTTTGTTATTTTTTTTTATTGCAACCGGGCCATATAAAATGGTTGCCTACGTACTCCCGCGTATCAAGGAGATCAGGTCGACGTAGTTCACCCCTCAGGACGAGTTTGAAAAGCTTGATCCCATATACAGATCAGACTGCGGGGAACAAGAAAGTTTAATCCTAAGTTCAGGATAAACTGCAGGTGTGAAAAGTTTGATCCCATGTTTGGGGATAAACTGCAAGTGTGAAAGGTTCAATCCCTAGTGGGATAACCAAAGTTGAGTAAGGGTTAAAAAACCAAGTGAAGAAGAAAGGATCTGATGATTCGAAAACCAGGCTACTGGCTTAAAAAGTGTGTTTCCCTGAGGGGCGCAGTGTGGAAAAAGTTGTATGTAGTGAAGGGTTAAAGAACCGGAATGACTGGTGATCTGATGATCCAACACCAGGATGTTTATCTGATGGTAACCTCAGACATAGTACCGTTTTACGGTGTCCGAGTTGATAAGCTGTGGAAATTCATTGCCGTCCATTTCCTGCAATCTGAGAGCACCTCCTGTCAATACCTCCTTGACAATAAATAGGCCTTCCCAGTTAGGAGCAAATTTTCCCTTAGACTGATCTTGGTTGTCGATGATCTTCTTCAAAACCAAGTCATGTTGTTTAAACTGTCGTAGCTGGACTTTTCTGTTGTAGGATCAGGCGATCCTTTGTTGATATAATTGACCATGGAAGATAGTCGCGGTTCGCCTTTCACCTATTAGAGACAATTGGTGATACCTGTCTTGTACCCATTGGTCTTCATCTAGCTAAGCATCTATCAACACTCTGAGGGATTCCATTTCTACTTCTATGGGGAGTACTGCTTCCATCCCATAGGTTAATGCGTAGGGGGTTGCCCCAGTTAAAGTGTGCATTGATGTTCTATAGGCTAACAGAGTAAGCGGTAATAAGTCAGGCCAGTCTTTGTGGTTGGAAGGCATCTTTTGCATGATTTTCTTGATGTTTTTGTTAGCCGCTTCAACAGCACCATTCATCTTTGGACGGTAGATGACGGAGTTAAGATGTTTGATGTAGAATTTGCTTTTAACTCCTCCATTTTGTTATTGAGGTTTTTAGCATTGTCTGATATAATTACCTTTGGTTGTCCATATTGACAAATGACATTATTTTTGATGAAAGCAATGATGACTTCTTTGGTAACCCTGGGGAAGGAGGCTGCTTCTACCCACTTAGTGAAGTAGTCAATCATAGTGAAGATAAAGCGATGTCCATTACTGGATTTGGGCTCGATGGGCCCGATCACGTCCATTCCCCACATTGAGAAGGGCCAAGGCGAACTCATATTGTGGAGCTTCCGTGGAGGGGCATGGATAGCATTCCCATGAATTTGGCATTGATAACATCTTCTGACGTGGTCATTGCAGTTAGCTTTGAGAGATAGCCAGTAATGTCCCGTTCTGAGGATCTTCTTTACAAGTAAAGGGCCGCTCATATGTGGGCCACAGACTCCACCATGGACTTCATCCATGAGTCTTTGAGCTTGATCTTTGTCCAGGCATCTGAGGAGACCTAGTCATGCATCTCTCTTGTAGAGTGCATCTCCGCTCAGGTAGAATTTCATAGCAAGTCAATGAATTCGCCTTTGTTTAGTCAGGCTCGCCTCAGCGAGTGTAGATCCATCTTGCAAGTACTCCTTGATATGCTGATACCAAGGTTGTTGGATGGGAGGTAATTCATCTGATACTTCTCCAACATAGTTCCCATAGGTAGTTCATCCTATTACGAGGAATGTGTAGAAAGGAGATCTCTTCGAACTCCGAAGCCATCTGTAAAACTTGCCGATGGTAAGGCAGCAAATGTAGCTCTTTGGTTTGATAAATTCTCGTGGATTGTTTGACTACCAACTCTGAATCCCCAAAGATAGTTAACCGCCTGATGCCCATTGAATGGGCAAGTTTTAGCCCCATGATACAGCCTTCATACCCAGCTGTATTGTTGGTACTGATAAACTATAATCTGACGGTGACGGGATACTGCTCCCCCGTACCGGATACTAGAACTGCTCCAGCTCTAGAACCTTTCATATTAACAGCTCCATTGAAATACATGTTCCATGTTTGGCGTGTATAGTACTGATGGTGTTGCTTAATTGCCATTCCAAGGGTTTGAAATCCCATGAAGGTGCGACGGCCAGTTGATCTGTGATTCCTTGACCTTTAATGGACTTTTGCATCACGTAAACAATGTCAAATTATTGCAGAATCAACTGCCATCTAGACAGTCGGTAATTCAGTATGGGCTTGCTGAACACATACTTGAGAGGATCCACGCATGAGATGAGATGGGTTGTGTGCCCATGGAGGTAATGTTGTAACCTCATGGCAGCCCATGCCAAAGTACAACAAGTCTTCTCAATCAGAGTGTACTTGTGTTCATTACTGCTGAATCTTTTGCTGACGTAATAGATAGCTCGTTCTCGGCCTCTATCGTCTTTCTGACCCAACATGCAGCCCATGGCATTGTCACTTATGGATAGGTACATGAACAGGGGAACATTATCCTTGGGTGGTACCAAGATAGGAGTGTTGACTAGCTGCTCTTTAATGATAAGGAAGGCCTTCTGGAACTCATCATTCCATTTCATGGAGGAGTTCTTTCTTAACAGCTAGAAGATGGGCTCACAGGTTGCTGTGAGTTGAGAAATGAACCTGCTAATGAAGTTGACTCTTCCCAAAAATCCCCGTATTTTCTTCTCTGTCTGAGGAATGGGCATTTCTGTAATGGCCTGGATTTTGATGGGATCCAACTCAATCCCTTTGTGGCTGACTAGAAATCCTAGCAACTTGCCTGATTTAATGCCAAAGGCGCACTTGGATGGGTTCAACTTCAAGTTGTACTTATGTAACCTGTTGAAAAGCTTTCTGAGATGGTCTAGGTGGTCTTCCTCCCTCCGGGATTTGACAATAATGTCATCCACGTAGATCTCTATCTCTTTGTGTATTAAGTCATAGAAAAGAGTCATCATGGCTCGCTGATAGGTAGCTCCGGCATTGATGAGGCCAAAAGACAACCGTCTATAGCAAAAGGTTCCCCAAGGCGTGATGAAAGTAGTTTTATCACGATCCTCTTCAGCAACCATGATCTGATGGTACCCCGCGAAGCAATCAGTGAAAGAGTACATGTCGTATTGAGCAGTATTGTCAATGAGAATATGGATAAATGGCACGGGAAAACTATCTTTAAGGCAAGCTTTATTCAGATCCCGATAATCCACGCAAACTCGCACCTTTCCTTCAGGCTTAGGCACGGGAACGATGTTGGATATCCATTCGGGATATGTGGACACCATTATAATACCAACTTGAAATTATTTCATAATTTCTTCTTTCACCTTTAAACTCCACTCAAGTTTTAATCGCCTGAGTTTCTGCTTGACTGGCTTGAATCCCTCTTTAATGGGAAGGCGATGAAGGACAATGTCAGTGGACAAACCCACCATGTCTTCATGAGACCATGCAAACACATCCTGGAATTGGGTTAGTAGTGTAACCATGTCATTCCTCTAGTTTGGGGTAAGGTCTGAACCAATCTAGATTAACTTAGGGCTTTCTAAGGTTCCGAGATTGAAGGAGGTGGTTTGATCAAGGTTCGGTTTAGGTTTGTCTTTGACCCATTCTTCGATCTCCGGAGGCACCTCAATGTCCTCTTGTATTTCCATCAAGTCTGAGTCCAACTTTTCATCAAAGTTACAATCCTTGTGGAGAAGAGGCATCTTATCAGCAAGTATAGGCACACCTAAGTTCAGAGTCCTGAAACAAAATATGCTTTCACTTAATATATATGAAACTATTTAATTATACAATGTGTTAGCATGTACGGAAAAAACAACTGCTAATACTATACAAAAAAGTAAGCAGTTATGATATCTAAAGGGCAGAAAGAAGTCCTGCCTGTTTTACCCTTGTCGACCAATACAAGGAGTGCAACTCCAATTGACCAAGGCAAATTTCTGGTGGACCGCAGTAATAGAGGGACTGTCATCATCCTCCTTCTCCCGAATGATGACCATTACGTCTGGGCAATCATCGTCTGGGGTATATCTGTTTGTATGCTCATCGTGGACAATGATGCGTATGCCTAACATCATTCGGACGATGTCTTGTTTAATTCTTCAATCCTCTTCTTCCACCTTGGGATCTGAAACAAAGACTTCCTTCTCCTTTACTGGTATCGGTTTAGGAAATAATATAGCCATTACGTTGGTTAACACCTTTTACCGGAGATTGTGCGGACTCTAGATTTACAGGTGGAGATAATTGTTGTGTGGCTGAAGTTGAAGGAATCTGCTTCTGCTTATGTGGATTCCTGTAACTGGAACTGGTAGAATAGCCTAGTCTGACTGTACCAGTTTGACTGGACACTTGAATTGGGTGCTTAATACCCTGATGATTTTTACCCAGCCCTTGTCCTAGCTAGTGTTCCAATGACATCATTTCTTGAGTAGTTGCCATCACTTCAGTAGAAATCTTGGGTACGGGAAACGACGTCCCAATGGAATGGTATTGAGTGTTGCTTATTTCCAAAGCATGAAAACTGACCGGCTCAACATCAGAATTGAAACTGATGAGTGGCATGTCACCCTGTTGAGGACATTCCGGTTCAGCGTTGACTGTGATTAGGCTATTATTGATAATGTATTTAAGTTGTTGATGAAGAGTGGAAGGGATTGTCCCGGCCATGTGGATCCACGATCTCCCTAAAAGTAGGTTATATCATGTATCTATTTTGAGAACGTGGAAAGATACACAGAATGTATGGGGACCAATCTCGATTGGCAGCTCAATCTCTCCGATTGAACTTCGGTGAAATCCATCAAAAGCTTTGATAATTGTATGGCTACTTCGGATCCGCTTCAGATTGACATTCATCTTCAGTAACGCAGTATAAGGACAAATGTTTAGAGACGAACCTTCATCTACCAACACTCCAGCTAACATGTATCCAGAGGATAAAGCCGCAATGTGTAACGGCTTGCAATGACCGTTCCCTTCGGGCGGTATGTCATCATCAATGAAAGATATATCACATTGTTGTTGAAAATGTGATCAACCAGATGTTAAAACTTTTTCACATCCACTAATTTTGGCAAGTATGCTTCTTCCAAAATCTTCATTAGAATCTTCTGGTGATCCTCAAAAGTTAAAACCAAGTCCAGTATTAAAATTTGATGTGGAGCTTCTCTTAAGATTAAAACCACCTTGACTTCATTATGACCCATAGCACGGAGGAATTTTTCAATATTCTCCATGGGAATTTTCCCCTTTGATTTGATGGCAGGTTTCTTCACCCTTTGGGGAAGACACGGTGGATTTTCCTTCGACACTACAGCAGTTGTATGAGAGGTAGATCCTTCAGCTTCTCCATAATTCTAAGGGACTTTTTGTAAGCTGATAACAGGATATTGTGGTCTGAATGGCAAGATGATGGGCTCTGGCGCAGCCACTTTCAAAGGTTTGAGAGTCCCACTTTCAAAGGTTTGATCCTTCAACTTGTATTGTGAATGGTTTGAGAGTCCCATCAGCCTCAGCGGATATAACTGCTACCAATCACTTCCATTTAGTAGGACAAGTATTTTCACTCTCAAATAGAATGGTATCATTGTCTACCAGTTGCAGGACACTGCTATCAATTAGATTCTGAATAAAGTGGCAGAGTGCCCAGCATTCTTTCGTGTTGTGACCGCGAGAATGGGAGTGATACTGACATGCTCCATCAGGATTGAACAGTCCTAAACGGGGATTAACTGGAGGTAGAAGGGATGTGATTCTTCCTTCATTGATTAGCATCTGAAGTATCTCTTCCATAGGTTGGCCCAGGTATGTAAATTCCCTTTTATTGGCAAAATCCCAACGGACTTTGGCAGTTGCTCTCTTCGTCACTTTATCCTCCAATGTTTCATATTTTGAAGGTGACGAGGGAGCATTCATAACCCAGAGAAGGAGACTAGCATGCTCCTGGCTAATTAATTGGCGTGTGACTTGATGCTGATAGGTCACTAGTTCTGCCAATTGCTCAATCTGTTTACACAGAGCTTTCATCTTTCGTTCAATCATAAACTGGAACTTTGCATAATCCCATTTGTCAACACCGCCTTTGATGATCTGAGATGATTCACAATTAAATTCGAAACTTTGTCCATTGCTCCAATTAATCATGTTGACCTCTTCCTCTTTGTGTGGAGGAAGAGGGTTGTCTTGCACGTGAGGTTGATCTGGTTTAGTAACCACGATCTCACCATTGTCTATTAAATCTTGGATCTTGTATTTTAAGGCCCAACAATCTTGAGTATCATGTCCAGGTGCCCCGGCATGATAAGCACATTTCTAAGCAGCATTGAAACCCCTCCCATTAGGGTTGGATGGTGGAAGAAGATGCGTAATTTTCTTCTGAGTGGTCAGAAGATTGAGAATATTCTCGAGTGAGTCTCCTAGGGGTGTGAACACTCGAGGGCGTTTGGCTTCTCCACCCTTAGGCAATGGAGGATTTGAAGACTGTGCTTGAAAGGGAGTGTAATTTCTCCTCTGAATAGACATATTTTGATTGCCCTTTTGACCTTGAAGTATCAAGGAAACATCCTCTTCTTTCTTTTTATGGACCCTCCGGGGGTTGTTTCCATAAGTTCCAGATTGGATGTGCTCAGCAACAGCTTTAAGAGCGATTAGATCCTGAATCTTTCCTGACTTTAGCCCCATTTCAGCCATCTCTCCATCTTTGATCATTTCAGAAAATGGTTTACTGATGCCAGCTAAAACTCTCTCATAGAAAGGAGCTTCTTGTATGTCGATAAAGGTCATGACCATTTCTGACTCTGTCATAGAAGGAATAACTTGAGCAGCAAGGCGCCTCCACCTTTGAGCATACTCTCTGAAAGACTCATTGGACTGTTTCTTGACCTTGGTAATCTGGTACCGGTCAGGAGCCATCTGTGACTGGAAGTTGTATTGTGTGAGGAAGGCATAAGCTAGTTCTTCCCAACTATGGATCTTTGAATTATCTAATCTGGTATACCATGAACGGCCTTCTCCAGTCAGACTCTTTTGGAATAGCTGCATTCTGAGCTTCTCGTACTCTTCATAAGATCCAAGTTCTCCAATGAACACCTTCAAATGTGTGTAAGGATCTCCTAACCCGTCATACTTTTCAAAGTCAGGAGTTTTGAACTTCTCTGGATAATGAACACCAGGGAATATACAAAGGTCAGCATATGATACACTCCCATGTGCTCCAATTCCTTTGATATAACGAAAGGTTTCTTCCATTTGAAGGACTTTTTTCCTGATGTCACCGGTGTCTGGATCTTCTTTGAGATGGGTGGCATCATGAATTTTGTTGGTTGTATCCAACTGGAGCGTAGGTACTATAATGGCTTGATCAGAACCTTGGGTTCCTCCTTGTGTAGAGGATTCAGCATGTATAGGTATCTTTGTACCATGAGTAGACTGATGTAGTTCTTTAAGCAAAACAGCCAAATCTGTAATTTGTTTACTTAATCCGTTAAATTCTTCACGAGAAACTGGATTAGATTGGTCAGATGAAGACATGATTGGCTGTAGGCCTATGGCCCTTTTGGATTTTGACCGAGTAATAGATCCGAATGCTTCCCTGCAACAAAACTTGCATAGTTTAGTATTAGGAATTGTGTAAATGTTTACATGCTATGTGATATGTCTGTTTTAGGATTATTATCCTGCAAAACGGATGTTAGCTGTTTGTAATACAGGATAGCATGTTAATTTAAATATGTATATGCACATATTTCTTCATATTTCTCATTACATGGAGATGAATATGGAATGTAAATTACAAGTAATTGACTTTACGAGTAATTTGAAATGAGAAAGCATGAAGAGACTTTCCTCCGCAGTTGATTTATCAGAGGCTGACCTATCTTAGGTTTCTCTCGCGGCTTTTCGGCATGAAGGTTCCCAAATCTTCGCAATTTACTCAACAGGAAGTTAATCCGGTCTTTCAACTGAAGCGAATTTGGGTGGTGCCTTTTTTGAGCCTCGTTAGAATTAGTCTTCCTACGCGTTCAGTAATCAAACACCGACAGGATAGCCTCCTGATGGAGGAACCACACAACATACATTCACATACAACGTGTCTCATCGTTTATGAAAATGATGACATGTGCGAAGCACTAATATCACAGATAGATATACTGCAATACAGTAAAAAGAAATGCATTTGTACACATTCATCATATCTGTAAATGAAACATTCACACACAAGCATATAACTGTTTTGAAAAGCTTGTAATAGCGGCTTAAGTCCTCTTACTAGAGTTTGTCCCCAGCAGAGTCGCCACCTGTCGACGTCGGAATTTTTATTTGTCCCTTTTCGTTTCCTGTTTTTTGGTGTTCTCATTTTAGGTTAGATTTGTTTGAAAAAATAAGTGAAAAAGGTCCAACATGTGTAATTTCGACGATGGACTGTTAAGAGTCGCCAGTTGGTTTTTTACCTGGTTGTACCAACATAACCGAGAAAAGGTTTGCACATTGACCTAGTGATGTGACACTGCTAAACGGGTCTATGAAACTGAGATTCATTAGGGTCCATGGACTTTCTTATGCAGAGGGAAGGTGTTAGGCACCCCCCGACATCCGTGTTGCCACGGTGACCACCACTTTTTAAGAAACTATTATATGAATGTGTGTGTGTGTATGGGTCAATGTGCAGTTATTTGGAAGTAGTGCTATGCCTCGTTCGCACCTATATACATAGGGTTTGAATTTGTGTAAAAATTCAGTTTTAACAAGATATAGAAGTGACCACCATCCGTGTTACTATGGTGACCGCCACTTTTCAAGAAACTATTATATGATATAGCAATGAGGTTTTATAAAAGAGATTTTTCAAACCCTTGTGCTCAATAGTAATTGAGGCCTTTGATACATGAACATGCGTCTAAACACATAGTAGTGAATATGCATGTTCATATGTCTTGATAAAAAATATACAACATAGTAAAAGTTAGTATTAAACTATGCTGAACATAATGACGTGAAAAAATTTAACTTTTGAAACAATCAAATTGGCACCTTTTTCTGCTATTTCTTATCCTATTTGAGGACAAATGAGCAAAGGTAGTAAAGTAAAGCAATCCTAGTATTTAATCTACCGTTATGGATTGGAACTTTAATATTTGTATGCATGTAGGATGTTTATGACTGTGGGTAGGTGTGCTACTGAATGGTCACCTAGTCATGCCTATATGCATGGGAATAGTTCTATTTACAAAGGAGACTATGGCAAAATTTTCTAAAAGTCTAGGTATTTTGTAGACATGCATTTTTAACTCTACTGTAGGCGTATGTTAAAGTAATGCATGCATGCATATAGTCATAAAAATACATAAAAATAATAATTTAGGTTAGAAGTTACCATACCCTTTCTGAGGTGATTTGCAGACTTGTGTTCTAGATATTATGGATCCGGATCAGTCGAGTAGTTCCCGCAGGACTACTTCAGGTGTGCGGAGGAGGGCTTCTGAAGTGCCTCGACCCCGTTCAGTTAGACAGGCTTGTCGTCTGGCGGAGGCAGTGATACGTCATGTCCGGGTTGATGTACCGAATGTTGAGGACGAGGAGGAGGATGTACCGATAACAGCTTCAGCTCTTGCTGCTAATGTTCCTCGTAGGGATTTTCCAGGCATTTAGGTGGCTATTCCAGAGCTTCTAGGTGATTTGAATCGCCACCCCTCAGTTTACTTGCATGCAAATGAGGTAAAAGCTAGATTTGATCTTCCTTTTTCCTATTGAGGAGGAGCAAGGATTTTGACATTGATTTGCATGTGATGTAAGACCCCAACTTTTTATAAATAAAATCGAATTTCCTCTAATTATTATTTTGAATAATAAGGTGTTAATTTGATATAATGATTTGGTTATGGGTGAAATATTTAAATTTTACAAAATAAGTAAGTGGATATAAAATATTCATTGTTATCGGGGAATATTCATTTGGTCGTGGAATATTCTTGTTGTCGGGGAATATTCGTATGATGGCGCAGCCATTTGTGGGCCCCATAACAGAAAACGGTCGGATGAAAAAAACGACAAGTTTGAGTTTTTACAAATAACGGATAGCACACGGTATTGTACAGTATTATTAGATTATTGATTCTTACGTATGAAGACACTACTCAATAATTGTTACAGTAATTACTGTTCAATATTTTATTTTATTGATTCAATAATTACTACGTTGATATTTTATATTATTGTTGTTTCAATAATTTTTACTGCACAATATTTTCTATTATCAGATCAATAATTCATATTATTTGAATAATATTAATAGATAATATTATTGGCAATGTCTAAGAAAGTTCTGTCTAGGAAAGGGGTTTGGTCATCTAATTGCGCGCTAGTAAGGAGAAATCTTTATCGGAAAGCCCCCTCTTTCCTAGGAACGACCTGATTGTCATAATTGTGATTCTGTAATATTATTTGTGAATAATTAATTATTGATTTATATGATAAAAAATATTTATTTTATGTGGATATAAATAAAGGATAGGAAAATATTTATTTTATGTGATTATAAATGAAGGAATTAATGCTGAGGTGTTTTATCAGTATTTTGTCGGAATAGAGGTGTTGAAAATCGTCCGTATGTGAATTTCGATCATTTTTCATTTAAAATTTAGAAAAACTTAAATCTACAAAATTGTAGAGAATTTAATTTCTTATGGAATGGACATAAAATTCGTATTTTTCTGATAAAATGGCTATTTATTATGAATTATTAAATTTTTAAAAATAAATGTTTTTATTAAAATTACGGGTGAGACCCACTTTTGTTTTTTTTGTGAAAACATGTGCTGAAAATTTTTGTTCAAAGGTGGAGTGTTGGTCTTGGTCTTGACATGCATAGAAGAAAAAAAAATATAATATTATTTTATTAACTTAGTCTGCTTTGGCGTTCTAGCATTTTCCTATAAATAGGTGCTTAGGTTAGAATTGAAAATCACACCAGAATCTGAAGTTTTCTCTCTATATTATCGACCGTATTTTTGTGAGTATTTAGATACTTTGAGAGTTGTTATTCAGTGCAAGTTTCGTTCAGCATTACATCCGATATACCAGTCAGAAGTACTGTTCTTTTGAGATAAGGGATGTTATTTTCTTCGTAAATGATGTTATTCTTTTAATATCATTATACCGAAATATTTGTATAATTTTCTTGTAAAATTTCTACCTTTTTCATGTCGGGGTTACTATTCACGTATACAGCATTATTAACGTATCGACACTATTCACGAATACGACACTATTTATAGAAAAATAAATTTTTCTTTCTTTGTCCAAGTTATCTATTGTGATTACTATATTTGATTGTATCCATGTTTTGATCTTTATTTTTGAATTTTGCTCCACAATTGATTATTATGGCATATTTTTGAACTTAGATAAACTGTAGTACAAATTCCTAATATTTGTTCTTTTGTCTCACTGGATTCTTTTTTTTAAGATATTTTTCATCATCCTCAGTCCTAAATGATGATATTACTGAATATCTTTGGCATGTAGTGCAAAGATGAATGATTAACTGATGAATATCTTTGGCCCATAGTACAAAGATGAGCAGGTGTTGAGATGAACATGACCAACTGTTGATGCAAATGAATATCTTTGGTATGTAGTGAAAAGATGAATATTTGATTCAAGATGTATATTGATTGATGTTGCAGGGATAAAATATTGATGATGGACTTTTAAATCATAGAAGATAGTAGAATTCATTCTCTACTTGACTCTTCTAATGGATTGTTATTTTCGCTGCAGTTGTTGATCTAAAATTTGTTGTCTATTATATTCTATCAGATTTTTTCCTGTTGAAGACTAATGATAATTTGTTGTATATTATCTTAGTCATAATATTCTTTAATGGGCTAGTTGAGCTCACCCTTTTCTATTTTGTTCCATTTTTCTTCTCAGGAGGTGAGAATTTAGCAGGAACTAACCGGGGTATAGAGTGATGATTCAAGATAGTTGTTTTAGTAGTCCTCGCTATTTTATAAAATAGTGTATCAATAATTATTTTGAGGACTTATTTGAGTTTGAATACTGTCTAGAGGACAATATTTGTATTTAAACTCACAATATGTGTTATCGTATTTTGCACGACAATTGTAATAATAAAGTTGTAGTTATTTTCTATACCATATATTTGGCTACTCAGAATGGGTGATGTATACCTCTTTTGGGGGCGTCACATGTAATGTAGGTTCCTGACTTTACGCAGCCTCGAGGGAACTGGTTCAGCATACACTCCCTGTACTAGGCTCTGCATCCAGATTACCGAGGTATTGTGCATGGTTGGGGCTTTGGGGCATTCTTTTCCATTTTACCCCGCCGTTGTCCCTGGGGTTACCTCAGGGCATTGTATGAGCGATGATTTCATCAGACCCAGTCTCGCTATTTGTTGAATTGTGAGGTGATGATGATGCCGATGGATTGGCGGTTTATCACCAGTATAGAGTTTGGAGGGGTGCCAGTGCCATATACAGCGAATATTACCCCGACTGCCGTCAAATTCTTGTTGGGAGTTCCGGCTGAAGCACTCAAAGGCAAAACCGTCCGCACGGGTCCTTTGAGCGTAGATCCTTGTTGTGAGGCTTGCCTAGGATTTTACCCATTTTTGTTGGTGAGTATTTCTCTTTTGATTTCCCATGTACAGGTTAAGAATGTTCACTGACAGCAGATGTTTGTCTTTGTGTTGGCAGTTTTGGGCCTATGAGAGGCTTCCATGTTTGGGTCATGTGAGTGTGTTAGGTTTAGATACCTATCCACGAGGACGGCGACGGCATCACTCCATTTTGTCGGAGGTTCCTGTAGATGAGGGTTTCACCCATTTTCGCTTACAGTTGGAGCTGTTGACAGCTGATGTCACCACTTGGGTTCCCTGCTCTGGGGAACACTTGACCATTGGATTTAAGGATGGATTCCCGACTACTTTCGAGTATGTGATATCCACCCGTAGGATTCTTCTCTTCACAGATGGAGGATGAGAGCTCTATTTAGGAGGGCATGCTATTAGGAGCACCAAATGAGAGATTCGTGTGCCGATCTTACCTCCTACCAGGCGTTATTATCTTGTGTCATAGTCACCCGTCGATGACATCCCATTGATGGGTATTGACGGATATACTTTGTCAGAGGGTCCACATACTCAGGATACATTCTATCACTGGTGGTCCCCTCATACATCGGAGCCCAGACCCGCGCCACTCAGTTTATAGGGGATATGGTTCCTGGATCCGTGATGATGATGGATTGGATGGCATGTGTCTGAGATCCTACTCATTTGACATAGATTGACAGTTTAACCTGGCAGTTAGACCGGGCACATTTTTTTATTCGGTACTTGGGCAGAGATCCTTCAGAGGCAAATACTTTTGATCCTTCCAGCTTAGGCGCTGGCCCTTCAGGTGACCCATATGGCTTTGCCGGTGCAGATCCTCCATTGTATAGGCCTGACATCCCTGTTGATAGAGATTCAGTGACTCAGGAGGACTTACATCAGGTGGAAAGGATTGATGATATAGATATTGACACCATTGTCTTCTTCTGATGTGTATTCTCATTATCTCTTTTGATAGGCCTCTGTTAGATATTGGATGGCTGTGCCCCATTCTCGCTATATCTTTTGATAGGCCTCTGTTAGTAGTAGGGCGTTTGTGCCCCATTTCCCTGTATTTTTAGCTATACAGAGATGATGTATGCAGATGATGATGTACTTAGGAATGTATGTACTATTTTCTATTCCCTACATCATATTGTCATCTATTGTTTGTCATGCATTTATCATGTTATGCATATGTATATATGTCCAGAGATATTCAGCATTGACCCCTGGATGGTCTTATGATACGGCCCGCACAGATGTTTTCTTCGACAGTCAGCCGCATAGATCATACCCCACCAGTATTGGTGGCATCCCGTCTGAGGTCGTGGTATGATAGTATGTCACCTACAGATAGGGTGACTGTAGATCAGCTATTACAACATTCTATAACCCTCTTGATGTTTCAGGTTCCCGCAGGCTTTGTAGAGGGTATGCTGGAGCATTGGATACCAGAGAGACAGGTTTTCCGGTTTGGTACCCAGGAGTTGACTCCTACATTGGAGGAGTATGAGCGTTTGACGGCTTTTCCCTTAGACAGACCTTGCGCTCATATGGCTGTTGGAGATATGTGCCGGCAGTTCATGACCCTCACCGGGTTACGGCGTAAAGTAGTAGAGGATGAGATTACATCCGGTGATGTATTGCCCCAGCGTTTCCTGATAGACAGATTTGGCTCTGTGGACAGCTATGCTCGATACTCTGGGGATTTTACGACACCAGAGAATCAGTGATATGTGGCCCGAGTGAATGTACTCGTGATGTGCGTAGTGGCGTATATGTACATGCCACGATATATGGATGAGTTGGACATAGGTGTCATCATTGTAGTGAGAGCTCTCAGGGAGGGTCACACCATCATTCAGATGATTATAGCTGAGACATTGAGATCGGCCACGTTCTGCAGTACCTACCCTGTAGGGGTCTTTACAGGCAGCTCGGTCATGTTATACGTGTGGTTTATGTCACACTTGAGATCGATTGATACTTTCCGCCGACACGGGTACTGCTTTACCCATGATATAGCTATGTCTTACTCCTTTTAGTCATCGAAGTGTACAGACGCTATGTCTTGGTCTGTATTCTCGGCAGGGATCAGAGATCCGTTTGGCATTCTGCCGTGTTCAGGGCTCAGCTCACCCTACAGTTTCATTACTCGCATGGATTATCTCCCTCTGACTGGTTTGAGGGGCATGACTACCTACCACCCACTGGCTGTGATGTCACAGTTTAACCAGTTTCAGGATTTTCATCCTTTTAATGGGGCATTAGGTCGGCGTTTAGCTTCTCGCCATCTATCAGCAGAGGATCGATCCCGGGTGTATGCATGTTGGGATCAGCGTGAGAGTGTTGAGTTTTCTGTTAGCCATCCAGACTATTCGTCAGAGTATTCTACGTGGATGGAGATAGAGACTTCATCGGCTGCAGTAGTATCCACAGTGTCGGGTATTAATTCAGATGGTGGAGAGCCCATGGAGGACATTGATTCTCCCACCGAGGAGGAGGAGTTTTTTTCTAGTTCGACAGTAGCTCTTGTTGACTCTCCCAGTACTTCTGCAGCTGTGACTCCTCCTTCAGAGTATTTAGTGCAGAGTTTACATTTGATGACCTTCGAGAGAGATCAGGCTAGGGCATTGATGTTGACAGCTCTTGATGGGAGAGATGTCGCTCTATTAAAGAGAGATGAGGCATTAGCTCATAGAGATGCCGCTGTCATTGAGCTAGATGAGGCCAGATCAGCTAGAGATATAGTGATAGTTGAGCGGGATAGTGCCATATCTGCACGGGATGTAGCCATTACAGACAGTACCACAGTGAGGTCCTTTACTACTGGCATCATTGCAGAGATGAGTACATATATTGATGAGCACAGTGTCACCATGCAGATGGCTATAGATCTATTATCTCGCATAGAGACCCTTGTACAGGAGATCACAACGCTACCTCCTTCTTCTGAGAGGGATGCCATGTTAGACTTGATAGCTCGCATATACACTGACTTGTAGATGGGCTTATATTTTCCTTTTAGTTATGCCTTGTTACTTGCTTGATATTTTCCTGTTTCTTCAGGGCTTGTGATCTCAATGTATTTTGAACTCCTCCTTGATGGACGAACATTAAGATGTCTTAGGATCATTTAGAATGGATCGTTGATCTGTGTGTATCCCTACCTTCTTTGGTGTCTTGGGACTGGTTTCTGTATGTAGATGCGGAGAGGAATGTGTCTTTCCTCTCTGAGGTTGACCGAACCACAGATGGTCGCCGGTACTCCTTTGTATGGGGGAGCCCAGTTAGTTCCATCTCTTATGGATTGGTGTTTCTCTTTGAGGATCAACCGTAACTTAGATGGTCGCTGATTCTCCCGTTTACATAGGGAGGTTAGGTAGTTCCATCCCTTTTGTCTGAAGCCAATGAAATGTGGTGGATTAAAGGATGATCCCAGTACCATTGACAAGCGTTTGTTTTTTGGTAGGGGGTGAGACCAAACCATGAATGGTTGCCTACGTACTCCTATTGAAGAGGAGATCAGGTATGCGTAGTTCGAACCTGGTGTGAAGAGGTTCAACGATGTATGGTGGCAAAAGGGTATAGAGATGTGTTTTTGTTTTTGTTTTGTTTTTGTTTTTTTTTGTAGTGAGAAGGGTGTAGAAATGTTTTTGTTATTTTTGTTTATTGCGACCAGACCATATAAAATATGGCTACCTCCCATATATCAAGGAGATCAGGTCGGCGTAGTTTGCCCCATGTTCAGGACGGTTTGCAGCCAATGAAAAGTTTGATCCCATGTTTAGGACAAATTGCGGGCGAGAAAGTTTAATCCCGTGTATAGGACAAACTGCGGGTGTGACAAGTCTTATCCCTAGAGGGGAAAAACTACGGGTGTGAAAGGTTCAATCCATTGTGGGATAACCAGAGTTGAGTATGGGTTCAAAACCAAGTTGAGAAAAAGGATCTGGCGATCTGAAACCAAGCTGCTGGTTAGAAAAGTATGTTTGTCCCCTGATAGGGCAGACGAGTGTGAAGAGAAGTTGTATGTAGTGAAGGGTTAGAAAACCTGAAATGACTGGGGATCTGGTGATCTAAAACCAGGATGTTTGCTTGATGGTATCCTCAGATATAGTATCATTTCACGGTGTCCGAGTTGATGAGCTGTGGAAATTCATCGCCGTCCATTTCCTGTAATCTGAGAGCACCTCCTGTCAATACCTCTTTAACAATAAAAGGGCCTTCCCAGTTCGGGGCGAATTTTCCCTTAGATTGACCTTGGTTGTCAATGATCTTCAAAACCAAGTCGTGTTATTTAAACTGCCGTAGCCAGACTTTTCTGTTGTAGGATCTGGCGATCCTCTGTTGATATAACTGACCGCGTAAGATAATAGTGGCTCGCCTTTCGTCTATTAGAGACAATTGGTGATATCTATCTTGTACCCATTGGTCTTCATCCAGCTGAGCGTCTATCAACACTCTGAGGGATTCCATTTCCACTTCTATGGGGAGCACTGCTTCTATCCCATAGGTTAATGCGTAGGGGGTTGCCCCAGTGGAAGTGTGCATTGACGTTCTGTAGGCTAACAGAGTCAGAGGTAATAAGTCAGGCCATCCTTTGTGATTGGCGGACATTTTTTGGCATAATCTTCTTGATGTTTTTGTTAGCCGCTTCAACATCGCCATTCATCTTTGGACGGTAAATGACGGAGTTGAGATGTTTGATGTGGAATTTCCTGCATAACTCCTCCATCATTTTGTTATTGAGGTTCTTAGCATTGTCTGATTCAATTACCTCTGGTTGTCCATATCGACAAATGACATCATTTATGATTAAAGAAATGATGACTTCTTTTATAACCCTGGGGAAGGAGGCTGCTTCTACCCATTTAGTGAAGTAGTCGATCATGGTGAAGATAAATCGATGCCCATTACTGGCTTTGGGCCCGATCACGTCCATTCCCCACATTTAGAAGGGCCAAGGCGAACTCATATTGTGGAGCTCCCTTGGAGGGCCGTGGATAGAATTCCCATGAATTTGGCATTGATAACATCTCTTGACGTAATCATCACAGTCAGCCTTGAGAGAGAGCCAGTAATGCCCTGTCCTGAGGATCTTCTTTACAAGTAGAGGGTCGCTCATATGTGGGCCACATACTCCACCATGGATTTCATCCATGAGCCTCTGAGCTTGGTCCTTGTCTAGACATCTGAGGAGACCTAGTCCTGCATCTCTTTTATAGAGTGCATCTCCGCTCAGGTAGAATTTCATAGCCAGTCGATGATTCCACCTTTTTTCAGTCAGGCTCACCTCAGTGGGTGTAGATCTATCTTGTAAGTACTCCTTGATATGCTGATACCAAGGGTGTTGGATGGGAGGCAGCTCATCTGATACTTCTCCAATGTAATTCCCATAGGTTGGTGCCTTTTGTTGGGCAACTGTGAGGATTGGCATGTTTTCCTTGTCAAGTATGTTGGTCAAGGAGGCCAAGGTTGCTAGCGCATCCGCAAAATCATTCATGTTCCGAGGAATGTAGAGGAAGGATATTTCTTCAAACTTCGAAGCCATCCATAGAATCTGTCGATGGTAAGGCAGCAAATGTAGACCTTTGGTGTGATAGATTCCTGTGGTTTGTCTGATTACCAATTAGGAATCCCCAAAGATAGTTAACCGTTTGATGCCCATTGATTGAGTAAGTTTTAGCCCCATGATACAGCCTTCATACTCAGTTGTGTTGTTGGTGTTGGCAAACTATAAATTGACAGTGACGGGATGTTGCTCCCCCGTAACGGATACTAGAACTACTCCAGTCCCAGAACCTTCCATGTTTATAGCTCCATCAAAATACATCTTCCATGTTTGGCATG
Source organism: Panax notoginseng (assembly GCA_016801055.1). NCBI lineage: Eukaryota > Viridiplantae > Streptophyta > Magnoliopsida > Apiales > Araliaceae > Panax > Panax notoginseng. The sequence continues at coordinate 62,180,268 of CM029023.1, read as the reverse complement.
CATCGTACTGATGGTGTTACTGAACTATCAATACCCCTTCATCGAGGAAATATGTTTCCAGATGTTTGAAATCCCCAGAAGGTGCGGCAACAGTTGATTCGCAATTCCTTGACCTTTAATGAATTTTTGCGTCACGTAGACGATGTCAAATTGTTGTAGGATCAACTGTCATCTAGACAGCCTACAATTCAACATGGGTTTACTGAACACGTACTTGAGAGGATCCACGCGGGCTATGAGATGGGTTGTGTGACCATGGAGGTAATGATGTAACCTCATAGAAGCCCATGCTAAAGCACAACAAGTCTTCTCAATCAGAGTGTACTTATGTTCACTGCTACTGAATCTTTTGCTGAGGTACTAGATAGCTCGCTCTTGACCTCTATCGTCTTTCTGTCCCAGCATGCATCCCATGGCATTGTCACTTATGGACAGGTACATGAACAAGGGAATATTGTTGGTCAGAATACCGATCACTAAACACGCGTAAGTATACGCGGTCTAACAAGTAATACAGTGATAAGAAGTGTGTCGCACCCAAGAGGAACTATGACTAATATTTAACAAGTACCGATTGTTTATCGCTAAAGTCTTATTCGAACAGCAGTAAATGGAAGTGTGATTAATCTAATTATACTAATTAACAAAGCAAGTAAATGGATAACGAATGGAAATCTAAGGAATTACAAGCTAAGGTCACAACTTCACCCCCACACAGGTATTCTATCGAACACTTGACGTGTTATGTTTCATCAAACTAGCTACCCTTTCTCTCTTTGGTCTTAATGGTCACGACAATTTGTCAACCGAGAACGCACAGGTGCCTATGCACCTCTGTCAAGGTATGCACAAACATATCCTCTCCAGATCCACCCAAAAGGGAATAGAACAGAAAAGAACGTCCAAGCTAGATACAATCCTACATATGTCTATGCGAATCAATCATAACAAGGATTTAAGCCTAAGTTCTCTATTAGGTCGCACGTGGCGCACAGAGATATGTCTATTCTACGCACAACTTATGCAGTCGAAACCCACAATCACAAGCTAATATATTTAGGTGTAAATCTACAATTCTTCTGTCGATATCATGTAGATTACCAAAATCATCACTAATGTCTTAGCAAGAATCATAAAGCACAAATATATTAATCCAAATCATATGGTGCCAACCAAAGAGATAAAGACAGTCAATTCAAATAACAAAGGGATCCATTATAACCTTAGAGCAAATATTCAGTTCATAGCTATTAAACCAAATACAAGTAGCAAATAAGACAACATTTATGGATTACAATAATAGAAGAAATAAATGGATAAGAAGGAACTTTGTGAAAGCCCTTCAGTCACCAAGCAATCCGCTCCTTTCAACCTTTCCAATCCATGTCGCTCGTTGCTCTTGTGCTCCAAAGAAATCTCAGACCTCTCCCTAATCTACCTAATCTATATTTATAGAGATGAGAAAGGAACTAGAGAGAGAAATACAGAAGAAAAACGAAACTAATCTAAGCTATCCTATTCTAAGTTCTGTGTTATGTGATATCGAAGGCAGGCGGCTTCTCATTGCTTATATACTGCTCCCCTCTTCTTTTAGGTCATTAAAGACTCATTACTGCTTGGGCACCGGAGCTCGCGCTGCGGCGTGAGCAAAGGCTTAACAAGCGGCGCTGGGGCGCGAGCTGAGGCGATGGGGCACCGTTAATGGCGCTAGGGCGCGAGTCTGGCGCCGGCCTTGGCGCTGGGGCGCCACACGTAGCTCAAGCGAGGTGCCAAAAGTCAGTATCTTTTCCTAGCATTGGCGCTAGGGCGCGAGCTGGGGCGCTGGGGCGCTGGGGCGCCGGATGTGGCGTTGGGGTGTGAGCTCTAAGAGCAACCTTGGCGCTGCGGTGCCAGCAAGGTGAACACAAGGCATTATCGCTTTTGTGCCATTTCAAAAATCGCAGTAATTTGTATGAACACAAGCAGAAAACTAAAGCACACACTCCCCCAAACTTATGCAGATAATCCCCAAATGAAAACTCAGCGAATCTAAGCCAAAACAGCCCCAAATCAGTCAAATTTTTGGTTTAGGAATTTTATCAAGCACCTAGAGTGCACTCATCAAAACCAATTTGGACAAACCTTTGTTTGTAATTGCTCTACCCAGATTTCCGTCAGTAGAAATCACACCAATTACACAGCAAGAAGAATAACACTATCCCACAATTCAAAATCAAAATAGAAATGACAAAATTCCCCAATTACCTTAAGTGAGAACCCTAGTTTGAGTTTTCCCCCTTTTTGTTGTCTGATTTAGGGTCTTGTGGGAAGCGATGGTGAATTTTGGGGTAGAAACAAGGCTGGAATGTTTGCACAGTTGTGTTGCTCGAACAATTGCTAAGGATGTTGGGGTATGAGGAACTTGTTGCTGAAACTGCCGAGAAGAATAGGGGTGTAGTGATTTGCAACTGACCAAAATCTGCACTTTTAAACTCAAAAACTCGCTGCCGGCGCCGCGGCATGAAACTGCCTTTGTTCCTTGGCGCTGCGGCGCAAGTTAGTAGTAGCTGTTGCCATTTGTTGGCGCCGTAGCGCGAGATTCCCTGTGTTGATTAGCGATGTGGCATGAAGGAGAGAGGATGTGCAAATAAGCATGGCGCTGCAGCGCGGATGTTGGAGCCGGGGAGCCAGTCCAGCGCTGCGGCGCGGCGCGCAGTACATTAGTTGGCGCCGCGGCGCGACTGACAATTTCTGTGTTTTCTTTGTCTGTTTTCTGCACATGCCAGGACAAGTATAATAGAAAACACCTTGAAGCAAATATACATTATTATAAATAATATAGCAACTAACTACACACTGCTACCTACAAATAGCATATGATAGCTACAAAATCATGCTTAAAGAAAAACATAGAGTAAACTATATATAGATAAACAAAAACAGATGAAATTCATACCGAGATGGGGGTGCCTCCCCATAAAGCGCTTGTTTTAAAGTCGTCGGCTTGATTATACCGACGCCGTTCAATCTGGCTCATAAGCGAAGATGACCTTTTCATGCCGCCTATTAGTCAATTCTTTTGGATTCTTGGCAGACATGGATGATTGATCATCCTCGTTTTCTTCATCCTTCCAGTCATCTTTCGGCACAAAGAATTGCTCACCACTGGAATTATCCACTAATTCCCCTTGTTCATTAAATTGAAAGTGTTCTTTGTGCTCTATTGGGCCCTCTCAGGTTTCCACAGCCGTGAGCGTGGGTTCTGGTTATTGATCAGTCTTGACAGTGTACCCACTGGTGATCCCCTCTTCTGCTAGCTCAGCCTCTGCAGGTTGGTCAAGTTGCACATTGACATTGCCCTCAACACTTTGGTGAGGCTCATCACCTTCTCCTCGAGTATCCACCGTGCACTGCTCCACTTCTTCATTATCAAAATCAATTACGACTGGGAGATTGCCTTGCGGTGGATTTGTGATGGCATTGACGAGTTTCCCCAATTGATTCTCAAGGCTGTGCAATGCGACTTCTTGGCTTGCCATCCTAACCTCATTTCTCTCAATAAAGTCGACGAGAAGCTTTTCAAGCCTGTTCTCTTTTTCTTGCGTTGAGGTCTCATAGAAGCTCTCATTGGGTTGAGACGTCAACTCATAATGCGGCGGAGACTAATAGCCAAACTGAGAGGCATGATTCGGATATTAAAATTGCTCTTGACTGTAGTCCCAAGAGTTTGGATAACCCTGGCAGTTTGGATGGTATGGAATCGGTTCAAAGTCAGCTTGATCCTGACAGTAGGCACTCTGAGTGGACTGACACTCAAGATTGTTAGAACATCTCAAGGCATTAGAAATTTGAAGTTATAATCTCTCGAGTCCTTCTTCCGAGATTGGTTGTGTTGTCCCCTCATAAAGCCATTGATAACTTTGATCGTCCATAATCTATAGACTTAAAAACAAAAAGAAAGGAAGATCAAACAAATAAAAGAAGTAAATATATACACGTTCAAAGTAAGACTAAATTGATTTAAATCAATATTGGATAATATTAGAATAATAGTTCCCCGGCAACGGCGCCAAAAATTTGTTGGTCGGAATACCGATCACTAAACACGCGCAAGTATACGCGGTCTAACAAGTAATACAGTGATAAGAAGTGTGTCGTACCCACGAGGAACAATGACTAATATTTACCAAGTACCGATTGTTTATCGCTAAAGTCCTATTCGAACAGCAGTAAATGGAAGTGTGATTAATCTAATTATACTAATTAACAAAGTAAGTAAATGGATAACGAATGGAAATCTAAGGAATTACAAGCTAAGGTCATAACTTCACCCCCACACAGGCATTCTATCGAACACCTGGCGTATTATGTTTCATCAAACTAGCTACCCTTTCTCTCTTTGGTTTTAATGGTCACGACAATTTGTCGACCGAGAACGCACAGGTGCCTATGCACCTCTGTCGAGGTATGCACAAACATATTGTAAGACCCCAACTTATTAATTAATAAAATCAAATTTTCTCTAAATATTATTGTGAATAATAAGGGGTTAATTTGATATAATACTTCGGTTATGGGTGAAATGTGCAAATTTTACAAAATAAGCAAGTGGTTATAAAATATTCATTTTTTCGGGGAATATTCGTTTGGTCGTGGAATATTCTTGTTGTCGGGGAATATTCGTACGACGGCGCAGCCTTGTGTGGGTCCCATAACGGAAAGCGATTGGATGAAGAAAATGACAAGTATAAGTTGTTTATAAATAACGGCGTAGTTGTTACCGTTAATACTGTTGGAATACCCGGTGGTTAAAATACAGTAGTAGCACACGGTATTGCACCAATTATTGATTCTTACGTAAGAAGGCACTACTCAATAATTGTTACAGTAGTTATTGTTCAATATTTTATTTTATTGATTCAATAATTGTTGCGTTGATATTTTATATTATTGTTGTTTTAATAATTGTTGCTGAACAGTATTTTCCATTATCAGATCAATAATTCATATTATTTGAATAATATTATTAGATAACATTATTAGCAATGTCTAGAAAGTTCTGTCTAAGGAGAGGTTTGGTCATCTAATTGCGCGCCAGTAAGGAGAAATTCTTATTGGAAAGCCCCCTCTTTCCTGGGAACGGCCTGGTTGTCATAAATGTGATTTTGTAATATTATTTGTGAATAATTAATTATTGATTCATATGATAAGGAAATAATTATTTTATGTGGATATAAATGAGGGATATATTTTTGTGGTTAAAAATAAAGGAGTTAATGTTGAGGTTTTTATCAGTATTTTTGCCGGAATTGAGGTATTAAAAATCAGGGTTTTTGAGATATTTTGCGGGGGTTATAATTTTTAATTCGACCATTGGATCGTGGTAATTTTTGGATATGTTATACATATATAAGTTGAGTATATGTCCACAAATTTTGAACCGTTAAAAATGAACGTATGATTTATTATGAATTTTATGAGATGACTGGTTCAGAAATTGTTGAATTTTCAGAGTTTATCATTTTGATGGAAAATTCTAAAATTGGTGGGCCCCACTCTTGGTTGGTGAAGAAATATGCTGAGACTTTTATTCAAATGTGGTGGGTGGGAATAGTAGCAGGTAAAGCCATCAGGTTGCAAGTTAAGTCTGCTTCGGCGTGCTAACATTTTCCTATAAATAGAGGGCTAAGTTAGAATTGAAAATCACACCAGAAACAAGTTTTCTCTCTTTCTCTCTCTAGATTATTGAGTGTATTTTGTGAGTATTTAGATACTTTGAGAGTTTCTATTCATCAGAGCAAGTTTCTTTCAGCCTTATACCGGTATTCCGACCAGAAGTACTGATATTTTGAGGTAAGGGATATTATTTTCTTCTTAATGATATTATTTTTTTCAATATCATTATGCTGAAATATTGATATGAGTTTTTATCAAATTTAGAACTTTTTATGTCGGGGTTACTATTCACGTATACGGCACTATTCACGTATACGGTACTATTCACGAATACGACACTATTCACCGAAAAATAAAAATTTTCCCTTTTTGTCCAAGATGTCTATTATGGTTACTATCTTTGATTGTATCCATGTTTTAATCTTTATTTTTGAATTCTTCTTCACAATTGATTATTATGAAGTATTATTGATCTTGGATAAACTGTTATACGAATCCCTACTATTTATCCTTCTGTCTCACTGAATTCGTTCTCTTTAAGATATTTTTCATCATCCTCAGTCCTAAATGATGATATTACTGAATATCTTTGGCCTGTAGTGCAAAGATGTATGATTACTTGATGAATATCTTTGGCCTGTAGTGCAAAGATGAACAGGTGTTGAGATGAACATGACTGACTGGTGATACAAATGAATATCTTTGGCCTGTAGTGCAAAGATGAATATTTGGTTAAAGATGATTATTAATTGATGTTACAGGAATAAAATATTGATGATGGACTTTTAAATCTTAGAAGATAGTAGAATTCTTTCTCTACTTGACTCTTCTAATGGTTTGTTGTTTCCGCTGCAGTTGTTGATCTAAAACTTGTTGTCGATTATATTCTATCAAATTTTTCCCTGTTGAATACTAATGATAATTTGTTGTATATTATCTTAGTCATACTATTCTTTACTGGGCTAGTTGAGCTCACCATTTTCCTTTTTGTTCCATTTTTCTTCTCAGGAGGTGAGAACATAGCAGGATCTAGTCGGGGTATGGAGTGATGGTTCTAGAAAGATGTTTTAGCAGTCCTCACTATTTCTATAAAATAGTGTTTGAATAATTGTATTGAGGACTTATTTGAGTGTGGATATTGTCTAGAAGACAATATTTGTATTTAAACTCACAATATGTGTTATCGTATTTTGCACGACAATTGTATTATTGAAGTTGTAGTTTGCTTTCTGTACCATGTATTTGGCGACTCAGAATGGGTGTTGTATACCTATTTTGGGGGCGTCACAGTTGGTATCAGAGCTTAGGAATATGATCCCTGGCTGAGATGTGAGACAAGAACTAGGAGGGGAGAGACGGGGAATTCCTTCGCTAGTATGACCTGACTAAGTTTATTTGGTGTTTATTTGGTCAGTCAGAGTATAGGGATAATATATGACATGACTATTAACCCTTGTTTTATGGCAGTATTTAAGAATGGCAGCTGAGAACGTTAATAATGGAGTAAATCAGACCGTGGAGACACCTTTGATCACCACCCAGGGGAACATGCAACAGGAAGGCAATATTCCTCCTCTAAACAACGTTACCGAGCAAATGATGAATGATGGAATGTTTAGGAGCTTTTTACAGTTCATGCAAAATCAGACGAGGGAGACTCGTGTGCAGAATACGGGTGGAAATGACAACAACGCGCGGTTTGTCACAGCTAAGCAGTTCAAAGAATTGGGACCACCAGAATTTAAGGGAAAGCCGGATCCGATCATGGCGGAAACGTGGGTCAAGCAAATTACCAAGATATTCGATGTCTTGGGATGCACGGAGGAAAAGAAGTTTCCATTCGCCACTTTTATGTTCCGCGGTGAGGCAGACTACTGGTGGGAGTCTGTGAAGCGTACCCAGCCTGACGCACTCAACATGTCCTGGGAAATATTTCAAAAACTATTCAATGACAAGTACTTTCCTGAAAGTATTCGTCATATGAAGGAGGTGGAGTTTATCAGACTGGAACAAAATAACATGACGGTGTCCCAGTACGAGGCGAAGTTTGCAGAGTTATCCAGTTTTGCACCTCATTTGGTCAAAAATGAGGAACGAATGACAAGGATGTTTCTGAGAGGTCTAAAACCCGAGATTCGGCAATATCTTATCTCTCATAAATTTTCTTTATATTCAGATGTTGTAAACAGGGCTCAATTATTAGAGCGAGATAATGAGTATGTGCAACCGAGGGACCACAACCAGGGTCATACCGGTGGCGGCAGTCATCGAAGCAATGAAAACCAGCAGGGAGAAAAACATTCGGACAAAAGCGGTAACCACTCTGGTGGTAATCGTGGTAGTGATAATAGAAGGAGCGAGTCGGGAGGAGATTTCAAGAAGAGAAGGTACAACAATGATAACGTGAAGACATCAGCACAAACATCAACTGTTTCTAAGGGAGGAGAACGACCACCGGTCGTATGTTACAAATGTGGGAAAGAAGGACATATCAGCCCAAACTACCCACAACAATCCAAGGTATGTTATAACTGTGAAAAGGAGGGTCATATAGCTCGAGAGTGTTCTGTAGCAAAACCAAGTTCAGCGGGGATGGTGACTCCAAAAGTTATCCCGGATAAGTCGAAATTAGCGGTTCCTGGAAGGGCGTTTGTCGTGACTGGTCAAAACGCGAAAAACCCGAACGAGGTGATCACGGGTAAGCTAATCTTGAATTCTTGCGAAGTTTATACTTTACTAGACACCGGTTCTACCCATTCTTTTATCTCTCCTGCTTGTGCTCAACGTCTCCGGAGAAAATTAGACTTTGACTTATCTGTTGAAACTCCGTTAGGAGAAACTTTCGTTACATCCACTGTTTATAAATCTTGCATGATCCAAGTTGGCACTATCACATTACCTGTTGATCTTATCTCTTTAAAGATACTTGCTTTTGATGTGATTTTAGGAATTGATTGGTTAACTACTCATCATGCCAAAATTGATTGCTTTTGTAAGGTTGTTAGTTTTCATATTCCTAAGCAACCTGTTATTCAAATTCAAGCAACCAAACCATTGAAGTCAAACTCTTTCATATCAAGCCGTAAAGTCATTCGTTTATTGAAAAACGGATGTCAAGCTTTCTTAGCTATGTCATGGACTTGAACAAAAATACGTCAGATTTGAGTGATATTTCTGTTGTTTGTTTCCTGACGTATTTCCTGAAGAATTTCTTGGCCTACACATGATATTGAATTTTGTGTCATCTTTGAATCTGGTACAAAACACACTTCTAAAATCTCATATCGAATGGCTCCTATTGAACTTCAGGAGTTAAAAATCTAACTGTAGAAGTTTGTACCCGAGCCTTTATCTAGTGACTTCCTTTGCGGAATGTACTGAAGCCAAACTCTCCGTAGGGGACGCCATATTCATGCGGTAGTAAACTGATAAGTGTCATTGTGACGTACTATCCAAGATTGGGATATGAGTCACAGTTGAGAGCAACCTAAGTCAGTAATCGAAGTACGTAGCTTTCTGGGCTTAGCTGGTTATTATCGGAGATTTGTGGAAGGATTTTCTCGAATTGCTACTCCGTTAACTCAGCTGACTCGGAAAGATATAAAATTTGTATGGAGTGAGGAATGTGAGAAGAGTTTTCAAGAACTCAAGAGGAGACTCATTTCGGCACCTGTTCTGACAATACCATCTAGTTCGGATGGATTTGTTATCTACAGCGATACTTCAGGCAAAGGGTTAGGATGTGTTCTCATGCAACATGGGAAAGTCATAACCTATGCCTCACGACAACTCAAAGAATATGAGAGGAATTATCCTACTCATGATTTGGAGTTGGCAGCAGTCGTTTTTGCGTTGAAGATCTGGAGACACTACCTGTATGGGGAGAAAGTGGAGATCTATACAGATCATAAAAGCCTCAAATATTTCTTCACCCAAAAGGAACTCAACATGCGGCAGCGACGTTGGCTCGAGCTGTTGAAAGATTACGATCATACCATCCAATATCATCCTGGAAAAGCAAACGTAGTAGCTGACGCATTGAGTAGAAGATCATATGCGGGTACAAGTGCAATGTTGTTAACACAAAGGCCCATTTTGTATGACTTGCAAAGGATAGAGATAGAGATGAAGGCTCTAAGTACCCACATGATGATATCAAATATACGAGTAGAACCGACTTTAATCGATAAAGTTAAAGCTGCTCAAGCTACGGACATGGAGCTGATGCATATGAAGAAGAAAGTGCAAGAAGATGTTATTCCAGAAGCAAGAATCGATGAAGAAGGAATACTTCGAGTCAACTCCAGACTTTGTGTTCCTAACGATTTTGACTTGAAGCATAGAATAATGATGGAGGCACACAACACACCGTTTACAATCCATCCTGGGAGTACCAAAATGTATCACGATCTTCGACATACATTTTGGTGGAGCAATATGAAAAGAGAGATCGCGGAGTTTATCTCGAGATGTTTAACTTGTCAACGTGTAAAAGCGGAGCATCAAGTACCAAAGGGTCCATTGCAACCACTTGAGATTCCAAAATGGAAGTGGGAACACATTACTATGGATTTTATTACGGGTCTTCCCAAGGTTTCTCAAGGCATAGATGCGATTTGGGTTATTGTTGATAGATTAACCAAGTCCGCTCATTTCTTGCCGATACGTGAGACTTATTCCCTTGAACGTCTTGCTAGTATGTACGTGAACGAGATTGTGAGATTGCATGGCATGCCAGTATCCATAGTTTTGGATCGTGACCCAAGATTCACTTCACGATTTTGGGTTAGCTTGCAGAAAGCTATGGGCACAGATTTACGATTCAGTTCAGCATACCATCCTCAAACGGACGGACAATCAGAGAGGACTATTCAAACTCTTGAAGATCTATTAAGACTTTGTGTCCTAGATCTCAAAGGGAGTTGGGATAAGTACCTACCATTGGTGGAATTCTCCTACAATAACAGTTATCAGGCGAGCATAGGTGTGGCTCCATTCGAGGCGTTGTATGGAAGAAAATGTCGTTCTCCAGTATGCTGGGACGAGGTGGGTGAAGCAACATTGTTGGGACCAGAGTTGGTACGCATTACTACAGAGAAGATCCAAACGATTCGACAACGTATACAAATGGCACAGGATCGACAAAAGAGTTATGCAGATCTTCATCGGAAGGACGTGGAATTTAATATTGGGGATCATGCATTATTACGTGTTGCACCATGGAAGGGAGTTACAAGATTTGGGAAGAGAGGAAAGGTCAATCCAAGATTTGTTGGTCCATTTGAGATTCTTGAGCGAATAGGAAATGTGGCATATAGACTCGCATTACCTCCAAGCATGTCTCGTGTTCATAATATTTTTCACATATCTATGCTTCATAAATATGTTAAAGACCCGAACCACATTATTGAGTTAGAACCAGACGAGATAGCTGAAGATTTAACGTACGAGGAGGTACCTATTAAGATCTTGGATAGGAAAGAGCATGTCCTACGCACGAAGGTTATACCACAAGTTAAGATTTTGTGGAGAAACCATGCTATTGAAGAAATGACCTGGGAGTTAGAATCAGAAATGAAAGCGAGGTATCCTCACCTTTTTGAAACATCAGGTACGTACGTCAATTTCGAGGACGAAATTTCATAAGGAGGGGAGGTTGTAAGACCCCAACTTATTAATAAATAAAATCAAATTTTCTCTAAATATTATTGTGAATAATAAGGGGTTAATTTGATATAATACTTTGGTTATGGGTGAAATGTGTAAATTTTTCAAAATAAGCAAGTGGTTATAAAATATTCATTTTGTCGGGGAATATTCGTTTGGCCGTGGAATATTCTTGCTGTCGGGGAATATTCGTACGACGACGCAGCCTTGTGTGGGTCCCATAACGGAAAGCGATTGGATGAAGAAAATGACAAGTATAAGTTGTTTATAAATAACGGCGTAGTTGTTACCGTTAATACTGTTGGAATACCTGGTGGTTAAAATACAGTAGCACACAGTATTGCACCAATTATTGATTCTTACGTAAGAAGGCACTACTCAATAATTGTTACAGTAGTTATTGTTCAATATTTTTATTTTATTGATTCAATAATTGTTGCGTTGATATTTTATATTATTGTTGTTTCAATAATTATTGCTGCACAGTATTTTCCATTATCAGATCAATAATTCATATTATTTGAATAATATTATTAGATAACATTATTGGCAATGTCTAGAAAGTTCTGTCTAAGGAGAGGTTTGGTCATCTAATTGCGCGCCAGTAAGGAGAAATTCTTATTGGAAAGCCCCCTCTTTCCTGGGAACGGCCTGGTTGTCATAAATGTGATTTTGTAATATTATTTGTGAATAATTAATTATTGATTCATATGATAAGGAAATAATTATTTTATGTGGATATAAATGAGGGATATATTTTTGTGGTTAAAAATAAAGGAGTTAATGTTGAGGTTTTTATCAGTATTTTTGCCGGAATGGAGGTATTAAAAATTAGGGTTTTTGAGATATTTTGCGGGGGTTATAATTTTTAATTCGACCATTGGATCGTGGTAATTTTTGGATATGTTATACATATATAAGTTGAGTATATGTCCACAAATTTTGAACCGTTAAAAATGAACGTATGATTTATTATGAATTTTATGAGATGACTGGTTCAGAAATTGTTGAATTTTCAGAGTTTATCATTTTGATGGAAAATTCTAAAATTGGTGGGCCCCACTCTTGGTTGGTGAAGAAATATGCTGAGACTTTTATTCAAATGTGGTGGGTGGGAATAGTAGCAGGTAAAGCCATCAGGTTGCAAGTTAAGTCTGCTTCGGCGTGCTAACATTTTCCTATAAATAGAGGGCTAAGTTAGAATTGAAAATCACACCAGAAACAAGTTTTCTCTCTTTCTCTCTCTAGATTATTGAGTGTATTTTGTGAGTATTTAGATACTTTGAGAGTTTCTATTCATCAGAGCAAGTTTCTTTCAGCCTTATACCGGTATTCCGACCAGAAGTACTGATATTTTGAGGTAAGGGATATTATTTTCTTCTTAATGATATTATTTTTTTCAATATCATTATGCTGAAATATTGATATGAGTTTTTATCAAATTTAGAACTTTTTATGTCGGGGTTACTATTCACGTATACGGCACTATTCACGTATACGGTACTATTCACGAATACGACACTATTCACCGAAAAATAAAAATTTTCCCTTTTTGTCCAAGATGTCTATTATGGTTACTATCTTTGATTGTATCCATGTTTTAATCTTTATTTTTGAATTCTTCTTCACAATTGATTATTATGAAGTATTATTGATCTTGGATAAACTGTTATACGAATCCCTACTATTTATCCTTCTGTCTCACTGAATTCGTTCTCTTTAAGATATTTTTCATCATCCTCAGTCCTAAATGATGATATTACTGAATATCTTTGGCCTGTAGTGCAAAGATGTATGATTACTTGATGAATATCTTTGGCCTGTAGTGCAAAGATGAACAGGTGTTGAGATGAACATGACTGACTGGTGATACAAATGAATATCTTTGGCCTGTAGTGCAAAGATGAATATTTGGTTAAAGATGATTATTAATTGATGTTACAGGAATAAAATATTGATGATGGACTTTTAAATCTTAGAAGATAGTAGAATTCTTTCTCTACTTGACTCTTCTAATGGTTTGTTGTTTCCGCTGCAGTTGTTGATCTAAAACTTGTTGTCGATTATATTCTATCAAATTTTTCCCTGTTGAATACTAATGATAATTTGTTGTATATTATCTTAGTCATACTATTCTTTACTGGGCTAGTTGAGCTCACCATTTTCCTTTTTGTTCCATTTTTCTTCTCAGGAGGTGAGAACATAGCAGGATCTAGTCGGGGTATGGAGTGATGGTTCTAGAAAGATGTTTTAGCAGTCCTCACTATTTCTATAAAATAGTGTTTGAATAATTGTATTGAGGACTTATTTGAGTGTGGATATTGTCTAGAAGACAATATTTGTATTTAAACTCACAGTATGTGTTATCGTATTTTGCACGACAATTGTATTATTGAAGTTGTAGTTTGCTTTCTGTACCATGTATTTGGCGACTCAGAATGGGTGTTGTATACCTATTTTGGGGGCGTCACACATATCCTCTCCAGATCCACCCAAAAGGGAATAGAACAGAAAAGAACATCCAAGCTAGATACAATCCTACATATGTCTATGTGAATCAATCATAACAAGGATTTAAGCCTAAGTTCTCTATTAGGTCGCACGTGGCGCACAGAGATATGTCTATTCTACGCACAACTTATGCAGTCGAAACACACAATCACATGCTAATATATTTAGGTGTAAATCTATAATTCTTTTGTCGATATCATGCAGATTACCAAAATCATCACTAATGTCTTAGCAAGAATCATAAAGCACAAATATATTAATCCAAATCATATGGTGCCAACCAAAGAGATAAAGACAGTCAATTCAAATAACAAAGGAATCCATTATAACCTTAGAGCAAATATTCAGTTCATAACTATTAAACCAAATACAAGTAGTAAATAAGACAACATTTATTGATTACAATAATAGAGGAAATAAATGGATAAGAAGGAACTCTGTCAAAGCCCTTCAGTCACCAAGAAATTCGCTCCTTTCAAGCTTTCCAATCCGTGTCGCTCATTGGTCTTGTGCTCCAAAGAAATCTCAAACCTCTCCCTAATCTACCTAATCTATATTTACAGAGATGAGAAAGGAACTAGAGAGAGAAATACAGAAGAAAAACTAAACTAAGCTAAGCTATCCTATTCTAAGTTCTGTGTTATGCGATATCGAAGGCAGACGGCTTCTTATTACTTATATACTGCTCCCCTCTTCTTTTAGGTCATTAAAGACTCATTACTGCTTGGGCATCGGAGCTCGTGCTGCGGCATGAGCAAAGGCTTAACAAGCGGCGCTAGGGCGCGAGCTGAGGCGATGGGGCGCCGTTAATGGCGCTGGGGCGCGAGTCTGGCGTCGGCCTTGGCGCTGGGGCGCCACACGTAGCTCAAGCGAGGCGCTAAAAGTCAGTAGCTTTGCCTAGCATTGGCGCTAGGACGCGAGCTGGGGCGCTGGGGCGCCGGATGTGGCGCTAGGGTGCGAGCTCTAAGAGCAACCTTGGCGCTGTGGCGCCAGCAAGGTGAAAATAACCTGAAATGCCACAAACCACCTCCAAAGCATTGTATAATAGAACTTAGACATAATAACAATGAAAATATAAATAGAAGCTAACTAAGAGACTGAAAATAGGCAATAACTTAAGCCACAAAGGAACTGATTCGTAGATATACATCCCACTCATCAAACATCATCCCTGGGAGGTACCAAAATAAGAGCTTTGACTAACTGCTCTTTGATTATAAGGAAGGCCTTCTGGCACTCATCATTCCATTTTATGGAAGAGTTCTTCCTTAATAACTTGAAAATAGGCACACAGGTTGCCGTAAGTTGAGATATGAATCTGCTAATGAAGTTGATTCTTCCCAAAAATCCCCGATTTCCTTCTCTGTCTGAGGTATGGGCATTTCCCTAATGGCCTGGATTTTTGTAGGATCCAGCTCAATCCCTTTGTGGCTGACTAGGAATCCTAGAAACTTGCCTCATTTAACCCCAAAGGTGCACTTGGCTGGAATAAACTTCAAGTTGTACTTACACAACCTGTTGAAGAGCTTTTTGAGATGGTCTAGGTGGTCTTCCTCCCTTCGGGACTTAACAATGATGTCATCCACATAGATCTCTATCTCCTTATGCATTAAATCATGGAAAAGAGCCATCATAGCTCTTTCGTAGGTAGCTCCGGCATTGATGAGGCTGAATGACAACCGTCTGTAGCAAAAGGTTCCCAAGGCGTGATGAATGAAATTTTCTCAAGATCCTCTTCCGCAACCATAATTTGATGGTACCCAGCGAAGCAATCAGCAAAGGAGTACATGTCGTATTAAGCAGTATTGTCAATGAGAATGTGGATAAATGGCACGGGAAAGCTATCTTTAAGGCAAGCTTTATTCAGATCTCGATAATCCACGCAAACTCGCACCTTTCCTCCTGGTTTAGGCACGGGGACTATGTTGGATAGCCATTCAGGATATGTGGACACCATGACAATGCCGGCTTGAAATTGTTTCATAATTTCTTCTTTAACCTTCAAACTCTACTCAGGTTTTAATCGCCTGAGCTTCTGCCTGACTGGCTTGAATCCCTCTTTTATGGGAAGGTGATGAATGACTATGTCAGTGGACAAACCCACCATGTCTTCATGAGACCATGCAAACACATCCTGGAATTGGGTTAATAATGTAACCATGTCATTCCTTTGGTTTGAAGTGAGGTCTGTACCAATCTGGATTAGTTTGGATTTTCTATGGTTCTAAGATTGAATGAGGTGGTTTGATCAAGGTTTGGTTTGGGTTTGTCTTCGACCCATTCTTTGATCTCCTGAGGTATCTCAATGTCCTCTTGTATTTCCATCAAGTTTGAGTCCAACTTTTCATCAAAGTTACAATCCTTGTGGAGAAAAGGCACCTCATCAGCAAGTATAAACACATCTAACTTTAGAGTCCTGAGACAAAATGCTTTCACTCATTATATATGAAACTGTTCAATCATACAAAGTGTTAGCATATACTGACAAAACAACTGGTAATACTGTATTGAAAAGTAAGCAGTTATTATCTACAGGGCAGACGAAATTTCTGCCCGTTTTACCCTTATCGACCAATGAAAGGAGTGATGCTCCAATTGTCAAGGATGAAGTCCTGATGGACTACAATGTTGGAGGGGTCGTTATCGTCCTCCTTTTACTGAATGATGACCATTACGTCTGGATAATCATCGTCTGGGGTATATCTATTTGTGTGATCATCATGGACAATGACGTGTATGTTTGACATCATCCTGGCGATGTCTTGTTTACGTCTCCGTTCCTATTCTTCCACTTTAGCATTTGGAACCAGGACTTCTTTTCCCTTGACCGGTATCAGTTTAGGAAATAACATGGCCATTACATGGGCAGGCACCTTTATCGGAGACCGTACAGGCTCAGGAGATGTAGGTGAAGATAATTGATGTGCGGCTGAAGCTGAAGGAATCTATTTATGCTTATGAGGATTCCTGCGACTGGAACTGGCAGTATAGCCTAGTCCGGATGTCCCTGTTTGATTGGGAACTTGAATTGGATGCTTAATGCCCTGATTATTTTTGCCCAATCCTTGTTCAGGTTGATAACCCAATGACATCATTTCTTGAGTGGCCGACATTACTTCGACAGAAATATGGGGTATGAGAGGTGGCGCCCCAACATGATGGTAGTGAGTGTTGCTCACCTCAAGGGTATGAAAACTGACCAGCTCAACTTCTGAATTGAAGCTGATGAGTGGTATGTCACCTTGTTTAGGACATTCCGGCTCAGCATCGACAGTAACTAGGCTATTGTTGATGATGTATTTAAGTTATTGGTGAAGAGTGGAGGCTCTGACCATATGAATCCACGGTCTTCCCAAAAGCAGGTTGTATCCTGTATCTATTTTGAGAATGTGAAAAGACACGCAGAATGTATGTGGACCAATCTCCACTGACAGTTTAATCTCTCCGACAGAGTTTCGTTGGGATCCATCAAAAGCTTTGATAACCGTATGGCTGCTTCAGATCCGATTGAGATTGATGTTCATCTTCACCAAAGTGGCATAAGGACAGATATTCAAAGATGATATTCCGTCTATCAAAACTCCTCCCACCATGTATCCGGAAGATAAAACCACTATATGCAACGGCTTGTAATGACCGGTCCCTTCGGGAGGTATATCATCGTCAATGAAAGATATCACATTGTTGTTGAAAATGTGATCCACCAGATGCTGGAATTTCTCAACATCTATTGACTTAGGCAGTTGGGCTTCTTCCAAAACCCTGAGCAATACCTTCCTGTGATCTTCGGAAGAGAAAACCAAGTCCAGTATGGAAATTTGATGTGGAGCTTCTCTTAAGCTTAAAACCACATTGGCTTCATTATGGCCTATAGTACGGAGAAATTCTTCCACTTTTCCCATAGGAATCTTCCCCTTTGTCTTGATGGTAGGCTTCATCACCCGTTGGGAAAGATACAGTGGATTATCCTTCGATACTGCAGCAATTATGTGAGATGTGGATCCTTCAGCCCCTCCATAATTCCATGGAACTTTTTGTGGGTTGACAACAAGATATTGTGGTCTGAATGACAAGATAATTGGCTCTAGCGCAGCCACTTTCAAAGGATTGTCAACACCTTTGAGTTGAATTAGTTGGATTGTATGTGAGGGAGTAGCTGAGTCTGTCTCAGAAGATATAATCGCTATGACTTCCTTCCATTTTGTAGGAAATGTGTCCCCACTCTCTAGTAAAATAGTGTCATCGTCTGCCAGCTGCAGGACACCGCTGTTAATTAAGTTCTGAATAAGGTGGCGGAGTGCCCAACATTCTTCTGTGTTGTGACCGCGAGAGTGGGAGTGATACTGACATACTCTATTAGAATTAAACAGCCTTAAACGGGGGATTGATTGGAGGTAATAGAGTTGTAATTCTACCTTCATTAATCAGCATTTGAAATATTTCCCCCATAGGTTGGCCAAGGTACGTAAATTTCCTCTTGTTGGCAAAATCCCAGCGGGCTTTGGCATCTACTCTTTTTATAATTTTATCCTCTAGTGTTTCACTTTCTGGAGATGAGGATGGAGTATTTATGACAAAAGGAAGGAGGCTAGCATTCTCCTGACTGACTAATTGACGCGTGACTTGGTGCTGATGAATCATTAGTTCTGCCAATTGCCCACCTTGCTTGCAAAGAGCTTTCATTTTCCATTCCATCATAAATTGGAACTGTGCGTAGTCCCATTTGTCAGCACCGTCCTTACTGGTTTGGGAGGATTCACCACCGTAATTAGAACTCTGTCCACTACTCCAATTAATCATATTAACCTCCTCTTCCTTGTGTTGAGGAAGGGGGTTGTCTTGTACATGGGGTTGGTCGGGTTTTGATACCACAATCTCACCATTATCAATTAAATCTTGGATCTTGTGTTTCAAGGCCCAGCAATCTTGAGTATCATGTTCTAGAGCTCCAGCATAATAAGTACATTTCTGACTAGCATTAAAACCCTTCCCATTTGGGTTGTTCGGTGGAAGAAGATGTTTAATTTTCTTCTAAGTTGTCAGAATATTGAGAATGTTCTCGAGCTAGTCCCCTAAGGGTGTGAACACTTGAGTGCGTCTGACTTCTCCACCTTTTGGCAATGGAGGGTTTGAAGACTGAGCTGGAAAAAGGGAGTAGTTTCTCCTCTGAATAGGAAGGCATTGACTGCCTTTTTGACCTTGTATTATCAAGGAAACATCCTCCTCTTTCTTTTTATGGACCCTCCGGGGGTTGTTTTTATAATTTCCGGACTGGATGTGTTCAGCAACAACTCTAAGGGCAACTAGGTCTTGAATTTTTCCTGACTTCAATCCCATCTCAGCCATCTCCCCATGCGTAGTCATTTCAGAGAATGGTTTTCCAATACCGGCTAAGGCTCTCTCGTAGAAAGGAGCTTCTTGTATGTCTATGAAGGTCATCACCATCTCAGACTCATTCATAGAGGGAACAACTTGAGCAGCAAGGCGCCTCCACCTTTAAGCATACTCTCTGAAAGATTCATTAGTTTACTTCCTGACTTTAGTAATTTGGTACCGGTCAGGGGCCATCTGAGACTGGAAGTTGTACTGACTAAGGAAGGCATGAGCTAGTTCCTCCCAGCTATGGATCTTGGAGTTGTCTAATCTGGTATACCACGATCGGGCTTCTCCAGTCAAACTTTTCTAGAACAGCTGCATTCTGAGCTTCTCGTCCTCGGCATAAGATTCAAGTTCTCCAATGAATACCTTCAAATGTGTGTAAGGATCTCCTAACCCGTTATACTTTTCAAAGTCAGGAGTTTTGAACTTTTCTGGATAATGCACACCAGGGAATATACAAAGGTCAGCATAGGAAACACTCCCATGTGTTCCAATTCCTTTGATAGAACGGATGGTCTCTTCAATCTGTAGAACTTTCTTTCTGATATCACCAGTGTCGGGATCTTCTTTGAGATGGGTGGTATCTTGGATTTTGTTGGTTGTATCCAACTGAAGCTCAAGTACTGGAATGGCTTTATTCGGACCTTGAGCTCCTCCTTGTGCAGAGGATTCTGTATGTATGGGTATCCGTGGACCCTGAGTAGACTGATGTAATCCTTAAGCAGAACAGCCAACTCTGTAATATGTTTACTTAATCCGTCAAATTCTTCATGAGAGACAAGATTAGGATTAGTCTGGTCAGATGAAGACATAATTGGTTGTAGGCTCGTGGCCCTTTTGGATTTTGAACGGGTAATAGGTCCAATTGGTTCCCTGCAAAAAAACTAACGTCGTTTAGTTTTAGGGAATGTATAAATGTTTATATGCTATATGATTTATCCATTTTAGGAGTATTATCCTGCAAAACGGATGTTAGCTGTTTGTGTGACATGATAGCATGTTAAACTTTTAAATATGCATGTACACATATTTCTTCATATTTCCCATTACATGGAGATTAATAAGGAATGAAATTACAAGCAATTGAATTTACAAGTAATTTTTTTTAAAATGGAAAAGCATGAAGAAACTTCCCTCCGTGTTTGGTTTATCAGAGGCTGGCCTATTTGAGGCTACTCTCGCGGGTTTTTGGCATGAAGGTTCCCAAATCATCATAATTTACTCGACAAGAAGTTAATCCGATCTTTCAACTGGACCGAATTTGGGTGGTACCTTTCCTGAGACTCGTTGGAATTAGTCTCCCTACGAGTCTAGTAATCAAACTCCGACAGGATAGCCTCCTGATGGAGAACCACACAACATATATTCACATTCAACGTGTCTCACTGTTTATGAAAATGATAACATGTACGAAGCACTAATATCACAAGCAGATATAGTGTAAAGCATTAAGCACAATAAGTAAATGCATTCGTACACATCCATCAAATGTAAATGCAACGTCCATACACAAGCATATAATAGTTTTGAAAAGCATGTAATAGCGGCTTAAGTCCTCTTACTGGTGTCCCCAGTAGAGTCGCCACCTATCGACGTTGGAATTTTTATTTATCCCTTTTTTTGTTCTTGTCTCTTGGTGTTCTCATGTTAGGTGAGATTTGTTTGAAAAAATAAGTTGTGAAAAGGTCCGACATGTATATGTCGACGATTGGACTATAAGAGTCGACAGTTGGTTTTTTAAATGGTTGTACCAACACAACCGAGAAAAGGTTTGCACATTGACCCAGTGATGTGACACTGCTTTAAAGGGTCTATGAAACTGAAATTCGTTAGGGTCCGGGGACTTGGTTATGCGGAGGGAATGTGTTAGGTACCCCCCCGACATCCGTGTTGCCACGGTGATTGCCACTTTCCAATTAAACTGTTATATGAAGGTGTGTGTGTGGGTCAATGTGTAATTATTTGGAAGTAGTGTTATGCCTCGTTTGCACCTATATGCAAAGGGTTTGAATTTTGTATAAAAGTTCAGTTTTAACAAGATATAGCAATGACGTTTTATAAAAGAGGTTTTTTCAAACCCTTATGCTCAATAGTAATTGAGGCCTTTGATACTTCCATTTTATTATGGGATCGATTGGATTGCTTTTATTTTTGAGATGCGAAGCATCTTCGAGAAAATAAGATATATAGCAGTGCCAAACTCCTTGTGGGCATGAAAACCATCTAAGGAAATTCGAACACTGTGCATAATTTATAAGCCATGTACAGCTGAAAATATCCATCACGGGAACCGAATCTAGATTCAGGAGACTGAATCTGTGATCATATGATTCATAGGCTCACATGATGTAGCAGTTTGTATAAAAGCTGTAAACAGTTATATATATATATATAAGCTGTAAATATACATATACAGACTTGATCAACTACCACGAAGCACCTCTATGGGGATCGAAAATGTAAATATATAAAAGCGGTAAATATATATATATATATAGAGACGTGATCAACCACCACGAAGCACCTCCATAGGGGATCAGGAATATAAAAAAAACTGTAAAAGCGATCAACCGCCTCGAAGTAAACTCCAGGCGGGACAAAAATGTAAAAAAAGTTGTAAAAGGCCACGAAGTAAACTCCAGGCCTAATAAAAATGTATGTATATATATATATATATATATATATATATATAGCGGTAAACGCATCGGATGTGAAATCCAGGCTCAATCGAATAGAGTTTGATGGCAATAACATATATATAAGTATTTATACATATATATATAAAAGCAGTAAACGCTCCGGATGTAAATCTAGGTTCATCGAACAGAGTTCGACAACAGTTTATATATATAAGTATATATAAAAGCAAATAAACGCTCTGGACGTGAGTCCAGGCTCAATCGAGGCATAACTCGATAATGTTAGTCCAAATATATATATATATATATATATATATATATATATATATATACACACACACACACACACATACATATACAAACAGAAATAAAAGCCACAGACCGAAGTCTGGGCCTACACACACGCAAACCCGACTCTCAACGTGAAGAACGATGTGTGCACAGTAGTGGAGAAAGGCTTTAAAAAGTGTAAGAAGGCTTACAGTGGACTGCCAAAGAAGACTTCAATAGCGTTAAATGGATGAACACTCGGCTCCCGCTGGTAAAAATATAGCAATATAGAAGTTCACAAGTGTTTAAAATGAGAAAGCACTCAATTTATAGTGTGTACAGAGCAAATTAGACAGGGCTTCCTCGCCTTTTCTCTATGCAAAATGGCTACCACAAGCCCTCTATTTATAGAGGGGGAAGCTGCAAGTATACATGTGGCAGCCGCAGATGTACCTGCGGCTGCCCAGGCTGCCTCGGGCTCAGCGGGTTCCTCCGTCTCGAAGTACGTGCACGCGTGCAACGTAATGTCCGCTCGAACTTTTAGCACTTCAATCTGGGCATCCGATCGAGGTGTATAATACATTTTTCGACATGCTATTGTCGAGAGCTACACAATGACATGTGATTAGAGGTTGTACGAAGTCAAGAAGATGGGACCATGCCTTTGGTCTTCAGGCTTCAAATTCTATCTGGTGTGCTATCTTGTGTAGTAGTCACTCGGGATTAAAGCTATTTGGTTCTTGTAGGACACTTGTGTAGAATGTATGTTTGAATGTTGTTGAGACGGCGCAATGGCAAAATGATGATTTCGCCCCTCACCGGGGTTATCTCCGGTTTGAGCTGATTTAGCGGTCATTGCTCAGGGTTATCTCTGAAATTGGACTGCTGCAAATATTGATCGCCCTCAGGGTTGTCTCTGAGGTGTGCCTGACCTCCCGGGGTTATCTCCGGGCTTGGGGACTGAGTGTCTCGAGGCTATCGTCGAGTGTTGAAGTTGATCGCATGGGTTTGAAATAAGCATTTTCGGGGTTATCTCTGGAACTACAACTATATACCTCGGGGTTGTCTTCGAGGTTTGAATTGTATCTCCCGGGGTTGTCTCCAGGATTGAAAATGAAGATCTCGGGGTTGTCTCCAAGATGGAACTAAGGATTTCGAGGTTGTCTCCAGAACTGGAACTGCATTCCTCGGGGTTGTCTCAGAGGTTGAAACTAAGTATCCCAGGGTTGTCTCTAGGACTTTAACTGACTATCTCGGGGTTGTCTCCAAGATGGTAAAGACTGAGTATCCCGGGGTTATCTCCGGGACTGTGTTGAGTTATCCTCCAGGGTTATCTCTAAAAGACGATTCTGCTCTCCTGCAAAGTTAGTAATAGGAATGCAAAATTTCGAGTGTCTACAAGGAATACCTGATGGAGTTTTACTTGCCCGTCAAAAGGAATTCCTGTAGTGATAGTAGTACAAGTGATCCTTGGACTTGAGATCATCATAGTATCTTGTGTATGATGAGTTATACATTGACTTATTCTTTAAGACCCTTAGGGTATATCAAAGGGTATGCTTGGGTATAATAAGTTGTACATGGAGATAATGTATGATCAATAAAGAATCTACCGCTTCTAGTAAAAGAAGAGAAATATCATATGTGATTTGATAAATAACAACCCAGTAGTCCTTGGATAAGGCAGAATGAAATTAGAAATAGAAAGGAGTTTCTAATTTGTATTATTTGGAGTTGTGTATTTAAGGATCGAAATATATATAATTAAATAAAATAAGACTTGACAGTAATTCCATGTCAGTAATTCCATGTCTTATATTTAATTGGGACATTGTATGGTGGAAGGATTGAATTGTACGGTAACTACTTACTCAAAGGTTCTTTTAAGATTAATGCTGAAATCTATATTATTTGGAAAGTCGTTAATCGCTAGGGAGGCTTATCCCTATTGTAGAATAAATATTATTTATTTAAATAAATTAATAGTTTAATTTATTTATTTAAATAATATTAGAATTGTTCTAATTGATTTATTCATAACGGGTTTAATATAGAGAACCTAAAGGGTCACACCATAAAAGGAAGAATAATTATTTAAGAAACAAATGGCATAATCGTAATAATAAGTTAAGTATATTTAATTTAAGCTATGGTGATAGAATAAATTAAATAGCTTAATATTTATTATTTAATATTTTGAAAATATAAAATATAAATTAATAAGAGGAGTCTTATTATTATTATTATTATTATTATTATTATTATTATTATTATTATTATTTAATTCCTAAAGGAGTTTGAGAATTAATTAATAAAAGTACTCTCATATATCCTAATAAGATTAGGAGCCTAATTAATTAAAGGAGTTTAATTAATTAAAATAAAACCTAATTCCTTAATTGTTAAGGATGGTTGCCTACATCTATAAATAAGAGAAGTCTTATTATGGGTGGGGGTGGTTGACTTTTTCACAACAGACGTAATTCTAATAGTTGGGAGAGTACACTATTTTCTATGAGAGATAGAAAAACTAGGGTTTTGCCAAATACCTGTGACGTTTTGAATTTTTAGATAATATTAAAATAAAGATTTAGTCAAATAAATTTTTATTTTAATAGTTTACTATATTGCATTGTATGTGTGATTACGTGCGGTATAATATGTGGATGTATGTGATAAGATAAATATAATAATTTATAGTTATTATATTTAGTAAATTGTTATAAACAATATATTGTTGGAAAAGAAATCAAATTATTGTTTTATTTAATTTATATATTATACTGTTTATGTGATAATTGCGGTATAATGTACGTGTGAAGGTGGCGTGATAAATATATTAAAATATATTTCTTACGTAAATAATTTCTGAAAGTAAATTATAATACAATTGATGTAAATTTTGTGCATATTAAAATAGTTTATGAAAATAAATTATTTTAATTAAGTTATTAAATAATGTATTTTTTATTTAATAAATAGCTTCCATTTTTATGAAAAGGGATTATGGGATATAGTACATTTATTATATGGAATGTAATATTGTGTGTTTAATGTTTTGTGTATTTTGTAGTACTATGTAATGGCCAAGGAAATCAAAGCATCGGGTGGGTTAAAAGAGTAACCTCCAAGTGAAGGTTGCCAATGCTGTAAAGTAAGCATTTACGCTCTGTTTTTGAGTTTTAAAATGGATAGAAAAGAAAAAAAATGGACGAAAAATTTAAGTTTTATTTCCAATTCTTATGTTTCTGAGTTTTTTAATAAACGGAAAAGAAAAGAAATGGATAGAAAACTTGGCCACTTTTCCTGCCAAAGTTTTCCATCCAAAATTGGCCTGATTTGGACGGAAAAGAAATTGGAATAAGTAATATTTTTATAATTCTCATATTATCCTCAACTTTTAATATAATAAATTTTAAATTAGAACTCACGTCCTCAATTTTAAATTTTCTATTCTTTTCTATTAAAAACTCAGAAACAACACAAAAGAAAATTTTAAGTTTTCTATTCTTTTCTTTTGTGTTCTAATTTAAGTTTTCTATTTTTTTTTTCTGTCCAAAACTCAAAAACAGAGTGTTAAAGTAAATGGTGAGACATCTAAAGAATAGCAGGAGATGGCAAAAGATGTACATGCTAAGTCTCCACTATGTTAAAAATAGGAGGAGCTGTCATTTAATAAAAGAGCCAAGTATAAGCTATAAGGCATTTCACTAGTATTTGATAAAAGAGCCAAGTGTTACTAGTTTTTTTTCTCTCTCTTCCCTTGTCCGTTCCAAGCAAGGAAAGAAAATAAAAGAGCTCGGCTTCCTTATTCTAAAACCAATCCTTAATCTCTTAAATTTCTATTGAAAACCAATCCTTCTAATTTTGGCTAAATCTCCAACGAATTTGGCAAGAAACTGAAGTGAGGTATTGATTAGAAGAAACCGAGCAACACTAGCAGTAGAGGGGTTGTGGCAACTGATTTTTTTCTAGAATTGAAACGAAGTCCAATTCAAGTAAGTTTTATATTCATATCTAATGTAATAGAAAGAATTGATAATAAATATTGTCTATGATAAGTGTTGCTGTGAATAATTTGTTGATTTGACTATGTTGGTTAAGGAAGTTTTGTGCAGGGTAATTGGAGAGATAAAGGTGGAAAATTTTGGCCTACACTCCATCCAAGTAGATATGAACTCTGTTTCTTAAAGTGGTGCACCTAACATGTTTGATAGAATGCCTCTTAGACGCTGATAAGTTTTTAAAGTAAAAACTTGTTAATGTTATGACAAGGTAGCTTATGTTTATAAAATATGATGTGTCCCAAGTGGCTTAACTGAATTAGAAATGGTTTAGAAACAAGGTTATGTGAATTGGACAATTTTGGGTTTTGTTATAAATCTGATGCAACAGGGCAGATTTGGGCTAGAACACAGACCAAACTCAATGAAATCTGCGTTTTAAGGAAACACACACCAAGTGCTTATTAAAAGTCCTCTATGGACTGTTTTGGTTAAAAACGAAGAATAAAGTAAACCCGAGGCCAATGTTACATATATATACACTATATGTA
Organism: Panax notoginseng; assembly: GCA_016801055.1. NCBI lineage: Eukaryota > Viridiplantae > Streptophyta > Magnoliopsida > Apiales > Araliaceae > Panax > Panax notoginseng. Next base: position 62,153,592 of record CM029023.1, on the reverse strand, counting down.
GATAATTAAAGGATTTGAGCAAATCAAATTAGAACGAAAAACAATTTTAAGCCAAAATGAAATATCGAAAGATAGTGTGTCGGGCCACTTTTGGGCTAACTGTTTTGGCTAGTTAGACTTGCTGTAAAATCATAGTTTTCTGGGGTCTTCTAGTGTGCAATCTAAGCTTTTCATAGACTCCGAAACAGACTAATTCCGACTTGGGAGCAAGGAGTTATGACAGTTCAAAGTAGTCGCGTCGAATCTGCCAAAATTCTGGAAAACAGATTCGAAGCAGCCCCTTACACGAATTTTCTGGAATTCTCTATTTAGAATTTGAAAATGGTCAAAGAATAAAAGTTGTAGTCCCGGAAGTTAGCTTCGCGTGGGCTCAAGAATCGCTCAAAAATGTTTTGAAACGAAAAAATTATGACTGTTTTAGCGCAACAGGGTCAGGCTGGAAAAAAATTGAAAACTGTTACGAGTGAGCATTTTTTTGGCCTATTTTAGGCTGCTTATGAGGTCAGAAATGGGTGGTTTGTATTTTTTAAAAATATTTTACTATGGTATTTATATCATATCAAAAATTGGCTGCAATCCGAACTACGAGCGAAAAGTTAAAAATGCGCAAACTAGGCATTTCGTTATGGGGGGCAGCAGCCCAGCTGGGCATGCGCTGCACCAGCCGCGCGCGCACGTTGTCTAGCGCTGTGCTGTGCAGTTCGCCCAAGGTTTTGGCTCGTGGTTCTGGCAATCTGGGTTGCTTGTAATGCTTGGATTATAATTTTTATAATTGAATAGATATACTACTTAAAACATATCCAAAATTCAAATCATATGAACGAGTGATTTAAAAAATATAACATCACGAAACGAGTGTCAAAACAAGGAGACTGACCAGTCAACGCCAAGCCAGGTTGAGCCACGCAGGGCCACGTGAGGCCCAACTGCTAGCAGCGTTGGGCTGTTTGGCCAGTTGATTCCGCGATGTGATTCTTGGTTGGCTTTAATGATTTGGCATGTAGCAAGACACCGGAATGGAAGTAAAAATGTAATATAACAACTTTATGCCATGAAAACTCATCTTGAGCATAAGGAAAACAATAAACATGTAATGTAAACATAAGTACATAAGTTTACATGTTTACGCAAATGTAAGCCGAGAAATAATATTCAAAACGGGTATAAAGCTAAATGAAATGCACGAACCCGTTTAAAATTATATTGGACATAAAAGTGTTAAAACGAAGGTGTCCGGAGTTCGAAACAGAGATTTTGAACACAAAATTACATAATGCTATATGTATGAATTTAAAGCACAAGCGAAGCGAAAATGTAAGTTATTCGCGGGAATAAATGCGAAAAGCTAAGCTACAAATAAAGCGAAGCATTCGCGTATGTGGCAATAACATGATTTGACACATGAACTATTAAAAAGGTATGAAAATTACCGAAATTAAATAAATGATGTAGTAAGCCATGTTTGTGCAGTAAAAACTATTCATAAACCATATGGTTCTGAGTTTACTATAAAAGAGAGGAATATTTTTAAAATAGGATACAAGTGGTTTATGTTTCAAGATGTAAAGTATTTATACACTAAAGTCATGTGAGAACCTTATTATGCATAAAAAGGTTAAAACGAACAAAATTTTTAAAGAAACCGAGAATGGTTATAAGACGAATAAAAGATTATAGGTTATGATAACTAATGATCATGACTTATATGATTATTTAATATGCACAGGTCATGTGACATAATTGGTTATCTAATATGCGTGTATGTGAACACGATTATGTAGGATTCATGAGGAGAAGTTAAAGTAAACTATAACGGTAATCCTCAATCAAGGTAAGTTTTTCAGTTCTATTATGTTTGTGGATTAAATGTGACTATATGGTGAGTTACATACCATGCTTTATGAATTGTTAAAGTCAAAATATGACTAAGTTAATTGGGTTATGGAACTCAATTTATATGTGATATGTGATAGCACATGTTGTATAATGTAACTCGATAAATTAGAAATGTATAATGCATGCATGTATGCTTTGTAAGGAATTATTGATGCATCTAGGATATGCATAGTAAAGAATATATGTTGCATACAGATATCCATAGTAAAGGAAATGTAGTGCATATGGAATTGTGTACTATGTGAAACATGATAGCCTGTTAAATTTACTGGACTGTCGAGCTCAATCTTGCAAATACAAACTTTTTGTAGGTTAATGATGTTAAGTAATATTACTTGCTATACGGATGATGAAGATTGAACGATGTGCAAAATGAATACATTTCCTTGAATTAGAAATGGTATAAATCTATGATTGATAGTTTTGTTAAATATAATGGGCAGATATGTATAGTTTGAAATGTTAAATAGATAAAAAAATGTTTATTCTGAAATGAGAATAAATATGATTCTGAAATAAGTGAATCATTGATAGAAAAGATATTAAGTATTGAGACTTAAGTTTTTAATACATTTACTCATATTATACAAATCATATAATATGATTTTTGTATAAAGTAGAATCGTAAAGGTTGCGATTCAGGGAACGATGAATGACAGGGGAAAAAATTTTATTCCGCATTTTTAGCTATTTTAACATTAAATAAATGTTTTAAAGCTAGAACAGGAGAATATTAGCGCACAAGATCGGGAAGGGAAATAGTCCCGATTTTGGGGGCGTTACAGTTGGTATCAGAGCTAAGGGGTATGAATTTTAGGTAAGTGTACCTTAGACTATAACCATAAACAATATAGATGAAAAGGAAGAAAATGGAATGTATAAACTCGAATGAGGTTTAAATGATCTTAAACGAATTTAGAAATTTCTAAAGAATGGTTTAAGACAATACTCAAAGATTCAAAGAAGAATCTTAAAAAGCTTAAGGATCAGAGGACATCAAATTCGGTTAATCATAAAATAATATGATTAAAGAAGGAAATGAGAAGAGTATGGATCAAAACGATCATAAGATAGAAAAGAGATTCAAAGAAGAATCTTAGAAAGGCAAGAAGAAGAGGATCAGAGAACACCTGATTCAAATAATCATAAAATAATATGATTGGAAAGAAGATAAGAAGATCGTAAAAATGAAACGATCTTAGAATGAGAAAGAATCGTAATATAACACGATTATAAGATAAGATCACACCGTGGTCTGATCAAGTTAAAGAAGGACATGTAATCAATCGAATGATTGAAAGTTATAGCAAAATGGCTATATGGTAATGGTACTATGAGATAGTACAAAGAATAAAACTCGAAAAGAGTTATGAATGTTGAAATACAAATAAAATATAATTTGTATTGAGCAAAGAACAAGATAAGAATTGATGGGATTAAGTGGGATTTCAATTGAATACTCATGTGGTAGCTGAGTTATACAAACTTTTGTATGGGCAGGAGTTTTGTGCTTGGTTTAACGACCACTTAGTTTATCGCACTGATAATCGTTGAAATGTTGGTGTCGCGCTATCGATATACATATGGTGAGAAGGTGATTCTTTTCTCATATTTATATTTGATAGTTAGAGAATGTTAAGAGTAGGTGCGAGTTCTTAAAACTCATGCTTATGATAAGTTTGTGACTCATAATCTTATGGTATGTTTTTGAGCTCCTAAGCGTATGGACATTCCCTGATTAGTTCTTGGACTACGTATTGTTAGGACAAGTTCCTAAACTCGTTTTTTATGGCAAGTTCCTAAACACATAATGTATGGTAAGTTTAATGAACTGTCTCAGGGTATGTGTTTAGAACTGATTGTTTTTAATATAGTGGAAGTTAATGGTGTTAGAGATGAACAGATTTGTGTGGTGAAGATTTGGAAATAGTTAAAGTGGATGAAGACGAAATGGATATTCCCAAATCCTAGTTCAGAAAATTCAGAAAATTAATCCAACTCTAGTTCAGTTCGGGCTATATTATTCCGGTAGATCTTGGGTCGGCAGCTACATTTTCATTTCCTTTTTTTAATTTTTTTGTTTTCCTTCTCAAATTGGACTCTCTCTCTCTCATAGTTGCTGCATCGGAGCTCCAAATCTGAGGTAACTTTGTTTCTATACTCTTTCCTCTTTTATCTCTTTCTGTCTCCTTCAAAGCAAATTTCTTTGCAGATTAAATGATTTTTAATTTATTTCTTATGCAGTTTGGTGAAGCTACTCATATGTGGTTGCTTGTTGACATATAATCTCTCTTTCTATCTCGCAGTACGATTTTCACTCAATTAAGCTTTATATGTGTTTGTGTGGAAACAGTAGAGGGTTGTGCTAAGTAACAGAGTCTTATAATAGAAGAAGAGCTAGAGAGAGAAAGTAGAATTGAAGAAGAAAGAAATTGATTAATTTTCTGATCTCCATTATATAGACTCCCTACTTATTTAACAAGCCTTCACAACACTGACTAAAAGACTGTAATATCCCTAAAAAACTATAAACAATTACTGAAATACCCTATAGGCTAGCCACATAACAGTGCCACCTCCTTAAGAAGATCCTTGTCCTCAAGGATTATACAATAAAAAATACTCCTACAGAAATGCAGATGAAAAATAATACTCAAGAATTAACAAGAAGGAAACACAATAGAGCATAACAGAAACATATCCTAATTCAATTAATCAAAGTTGAATTCAGGGAATTGATGAGCCAACTTGTGCGCATCCTCCCAGGTAGCATCTTCGTCACTGGTCTGTTATTCTTCTTAATCATCCTCCTTTCTTAAACTTTTTCTGGTAAAATCCTCATCTCCCCTTCATCTCCTACTATTGGAAGCTTAGTTTGCACCACTGCTTGATTTCCCAACTGCTTCTTTAGGAGAGACACATGGAACACATGATGTATGTTAGAATCTTCAGGTAACTCGAGTTTGTAAGCAACCTTACCAATTCTGGCCACTACCAAATAAGGCCCAAAATATCTTGCAGCAAGTTTCAGAGATCTCCTGACAGCTAATGAAGTTTACCTATAAGGCTGTAGTTTAAGATACACATAGTCACCCACTTGGAACTCCCTTTCAGATCTATGTTGATCCGCATGCTATTTCAGTCTATGTTGTGCCAATTATAAGTTTTCCTTGAGGACCTTCACCAACTGATTGTGTCTGTGGAAGAAATCCTCCACAGCTGCTACAGTGGAAGTGGATGCCACTGTTTCAGGTAACTGAGTCAGAGAATAGTCATATAATGCCTCAAAAGGTGTCATCTTAATAGCGGAATGGTAGCTAGTATTGTACCAATACTCAGCAAAGGGTAACCACTTAGTCCAATGGTGAGCCTTACTACAGATCATAGGTACTACTCCAAACACCGGTTAAGCCTCTCACTCTGTCCATCACTTTGTGGATGGTATGCAGAGCTACAACACAACTTTGTTCCTATGATTTTAAACAATTCCTTCCAAAATGTGCATAAAAAGATCTTATCCCTATCAGACACAATAGAGGAAGGACAACCATGAAGCTTATATACGTGAGTAAAGAACTGTTGTGCCACCACTTGTGCTATAAATGGATGACACAAAGGTATGAAATGACAAGATTTGGTCAGTCTATCAATTACCACCATAATGATATCCTTTCCCTCAAACCTTGGAAGGCCTTCAATAAAATCCATAGCAATACCACTCCAAACTTGTGTAGGAATTTGCAAAGGCTGCAATAAACCAGGTGAAACAACATTTTCAGTCTTGACTTGCTGACAAACTTGACATTCCTTATCCCATTGTTGTACATCATCTAACATATTTGGCCAAGTAAAAATCTGTTTCAGTCTTTTATAAGTGGCTTGTTGTCCTGAATGCTCTCCAATCCCAGAAGAATGGAATTTAGCTAATAAGTGTGGTTTTAAATTCCCATTCACCCCTATATAAATCACTCCATGTTTCCTTAAAACCCCATTGTGGAAAGTGAAAGAAGGCCCAACAACATTAGTATCTATTACACACTGAGCTTTGAGATCTTAAGCAACTGAATCCCCTTCATAAGTTTCAGCAATATCTCTCATCCAAGTAGGCACCAACCCCGATAATACAGAACATTGTAATTCCCTTTTAGGAACTCTTGATAATGCATCAGCCTCTATATTCTCCCTTCCTTTCTTATATTCAATATTGTAATCTAATCCCAACAATTTGTATAACCATTTCTCTTGAGCCACAGTTGTAATCCTTTGCTCCAAAAAATGTTTCAAGGATTGATGATCAGTCCTGATTATGAATTTGTTTTCAGATAAATAGGACCTCTACTTGTCAACTGCTACTACAATAGCTAATAACTCCTCATAAGTTGATAATCCCATTGTCCTAGGTCTCAAAGCCTTACTCATGTAAGCAATAGGCTTATTATTCTACAGCAGAACAACTCCAATGCCTGTGTTACTAGCATCCGTCTCTACAACTAACTCTTTAGAAAAATCAGGCACAGCTAAGACAGGAGTGGTGGATAATGCTCCCTTGAGTTGCTCAAATGAACTATCTGCACCCTCATTCCACTGGAATTTATCTTTTTGCAGCAAATTTGTCAATGGTTTAGCTATTACTCCATATCCCCGTACAAATTTTCTATAATACCCCGTGAGTCCTAAAAATGCCCTCAATTCCTTCACAGTTGTTGGCTTAGGCCAGTTAACCATAGCTTCGACCTTACTTGGGTCAGCTGCCACTCCAGAACTAGAAACCACATGGCCCAAATACTCCACCTGAGTTTGCACAAATGTACATTTGGAGTACTTTGCATATAATTGATGCTCCCTTAATAATAAGAAAACTTTTCTCAAATGCTCCATATGTAGCTCCAAACTTCTGCTGTATATTAATATATCATCAAAGAATATTAACACACACTTACTTAGTAAGTCAACAAACACAATATTCTTAAGGGCTTGAAACGTAGCCGGGGCATTAATTAAGACAAAAGGCATTACCAAGAATTCGTAATGCCCACTATGCGTTTTGAAAGCTGTTTTCTGTATATCAATCTCATTCATTCTCACTTGCATATAGGTAGCCCTTAAGTCAATTTTGGAGAAATATATTGCACCATTGAGTTCATCCAATAACTCCTCTATCACAGTAATAGGAAACTTATCTTTCTTAGTCAACTTATTCAAAGACCTGTAATCTATACAAAATCTCCACATTCCATCTATTTTCTTCACAAGTAACACTGGAGATGCAAATGGACTAGTACTATGTCTAATGATACCATTTGCTAACATCTCTTTAACCATTTTCTCAATCTCGTTCTTTTGAACATAAGGATACCTGTAAGTTCTGGCATTCACTGTGGCAGTTTCATCCTTCAATTTAATGTGGTGGTCATGAGTTCTGTGAGGAGGCAAAGTCTTGGGTTCGTGGAAAACATCCCTGAACTCTGTGAGTAATGAAGTAATTAACTGTTGGATTCCTTAAGAATTTTCTATATCTATTCTTTTTGTTTCCTCCGCGGTGATAGCAAATAATTGACCTATAAACCCCAATGACTTCTTCTTAATAAACTTTTCTAGTCCCTTTGTTGAAATCTGCTGCAACATTGCTGTGTCATTAGTTCTCTTAATAGTGATTTTCCTGCCTTTCCTTTGAAAAGTCAGCCTCAATTTATGGAAGTCAAAAGTCATAGGATTGTACTTCTGCATCCAATCAACCCCTAAAACTGCATCATATCCTCCCAAGGGTAACAACCTCACCTCATGCTCAAATTCATAATCCTGCATGCTCCATTTAAAAGATGAACATTTTGCATCACTTATGACTTTTCCCCCATCAGCCACTGTCACCATGAGCTTAAGAGTAGGTTCCAATTCACAACCTAAAAGATTAGCAGCTTTAGGATCTAAAAAACTATGAGTGCTCCCACTGTCAATCAATATAGTAAGAGGTTTCTTTTTAACAAATCCTTTAACCCTCAAAGTTGTGTGATTCACATTTCCGTTTAAGGCTCTAACAGATATTTCCATGTCACTAGGAACTTCTTCAACATAATCTAGTTCTTCCTCTTCAATAATCTCTGGTAACTCCTTTGGTTCAGCCACATTTGGATCCAACTGTAATAAGTAAATCATCTGCCTTATACAACGATGACCAGGAACAAATTTTTCATCGCAATTATAACACAATCCTTTGTCCCTCCGTTGTTGCATTTCAACTGCAGTCAACCTCTTAATAGGGAATTGAGTCCTAGATGAATTGGAACTGGTAGAGGCAGAATTGGACTTGTTAATATAAGAGTAATTTTGTGGCCTGGAATTATATGTGAATGGTTTGGAAAGAAGATTAGGTTTAGGGCAAGATAGCTGACTGCTTCCCATAAGTAGGAGTAGAAATTGTTGGATGTGGTATATGAACTGTTGCAACAATTGTTGGTGTAGGAACTACCGAACCGTGTGAAGCTACAGTTTGGATAATGTCTTCCTGCATTTTAGCTAAACTAATAGCATCTTTCAATGTGGTAGGTTTTAACAGTTTCACCATACATTTAATTTCAAACTTTAATCCACTCACGAAATTAGATAGGAAATAGCTTCTGTATAGTGCCTATTTTGTACTAGTAAAATAGACTTCAAATTCTCAAATTCCTCTTGATAAGCACTCACAGTGGAAAGTTACTTCAAGTTCTTAAACTCCTCCACTGGATCTTTGTCAACAACATCATATCTAGCTAGAATTTCTCCCAACCTATAAGACCAACCTCTGCCTGATATACTTGAAACCAGGAATCTGCGCGACCTTCCATATAGATTTGAGCTAAAGAAACCTTACTCTCACTAAACATCGGATTAAAATTGAAGAATTTCTTGCACTTCTGAATCCATGAACGCGGATCAGTACCATCAAACCGAGGAATTTCATTCGGTAGCTCAGCCAAATTAACTCGTTGAGTTTCACCATTTCGAAGATCTGCTTCTGAGTTGTGGTCCTGCTGTTCATCACCTTCAGTCGTCTTTTTTAAAGCCATGAGCATCAAACGAAAATTTCCCTGCATCTCACCTTTTAATTCCTCTACACCAACGCCCATTTCCTTCAATTGATCCTTAAATCCTCCTATCCGGCCTCCCATGGAGTCAATTGAAGTCGTCAGAGCATCGTTACTTCGTGCGAGATCCTGAACCTTATCATCAAGTAATTTATAGTGTTTCTCTATTTGAAATAGACGAGTTCCCTCCGCCATAGAAATGGCCTCCAGGACACGATGAAGCTCTGATGCCAAATGCTAAGTAATAGAGTCTTATAATAGAAGAAGAGCTAGAGAGAGAAAGTAGAATTGAAGAAGAAAGAAATTGATTAATTTTCTGATCTCCATTATACAGACTCCCTGCTTATTTAACAAGCCTCCACAACACTGACTAAAAGACTGTAATATCCCTCAAAAACTAAAAACAATTACTGAAATACCCTATAGGCTAGCCACATAACAGGTTGATGTGGTTGATTTACGAATTGCTGCTGTTGTTTTTTTTTCTTTTTGGCTTAGTTCAAATTTTTTTGGGTTATGTGTGGATGGATTCATATTTTATTCACAACAATATGACTGAATAGGTCAATACAATATCTGTGGATTGATTTCTTGTTTTTAGTTTTTAAAGAAAATGTGTGCCCAATTGATTTGAGCTTTTGGGATATGCATTGGTGTTTTTTTGTTTGTTTTGATTTTTTTAAATAACGATTTGTGGACATGGTTATGTAACTTGGGTTTAGAGTAATGTTCCTCTTTTATGCTGCTCCAGTTATCTAATTACATCGGTTTAGTAATTGAATGCTTATATTATCTTGGTTATGAAAGTAGTTTGCTTCTCATTAGTATATATTGTTATGTTGGTTCCTGATGTTACAGTGATGGATGAGTGTCGTAATTATTAGAAAATATAATGTTACATCTTAGAACTTTAATAATATGGTTGCATATTGCAATTTGTGGATTTCTTTGAGCATTACCTATAACAGATTTATTCATTTTGTTCCTCCATGAGTGTCAATTGTTTTGCTCACTTAAAGACGGCAAGAACTTTATGATAATTCAGCTTTAAATGGTGAACAGTCTTTCAATGTTATTTTTAATTCTTCATGTAATTTATTAGCACGATTATGCAAAATTTTATTATAATTATGCAAATAATCATTATTAGCATTTAATATAGATACTTCACTTGATGAACAGTCTTTAAAAATTCTATTTTTTCCTTCAATTAGTGTTTCTACTTCTCTCATTAAATCTTTTATCCAATTCTTTAAATGAACAGTTTTCTCTTTAATACGAATATTTTCATTCTTTAGAGCAGGGTAATTAGAAATAGTAATTTCATAATGTTCATTGTTTACCTCAAATGCTTCTTGGTTGCTCAATCCGGTGAATCATAGCTGAAAAATTTCATCATCTTGATCAACTTCATGTTCGGATTCATCGTCACTCCATGTCATTAATACTTTTTTCTTTTGAATTATTTCCTTTGTTCTTCCTTTTGAGTTGAAAACAGTCTCTCTTGAAGTGACCATACCTTCTACATTCAAAACAGGTTTCCTTTTGTGGCTTTTGCTTGAAGTTTTTCTTGTTAAAGGATTTACCTTGGAACTTTGACTGGTTCTTTCTTCTAATCAATTCTCTCAATTTTCTGGTCATCAATGCTATTTCTTTATCAGAGTCTTCATCATCTCTTTCTATGTAACCCTCGGCTTGTAGGGCTAATGTATTCTTCTTTAGTGTCTCATCTTCTTCATCATACCTTCTTAGTTGATTTTCAAATTCTTCGCTCTCCGAATAAGGTAAGAGTTTCCATGGTACTAATTATTGATGAGTCTTGGAGAGTTGTGACTTTCGGTGCGAACCGTTTGAGCATGAATCTTAGTAGCTTTCTATTGATTTCCCTCTGATCAATTTTCCTCCCAAGCATACTAAGTGAATTTATTAGAGTTAGAAACCTTGCCTGAGCTTCTTTGATTGTCTCATTCTTCTTTAGCTTGAACAACTCATATTCTTGCATCAACATGCTTAATTTTACTTCCTTCACCTTAGTAGTTCCCTCATGACTCGTAATAATTGCTGAGCAACAGTGGCGACCTGCTAGTGGACTGCCTTTCTTGGAAATTGAGGTATGCCATAGGATCTTGCCCTACGATCTGCAAAGATCAATATTAGTAGAGCCAAGCTCTGATACCAAATGAAATTCTGAATGTATGCACGCCTAGAGGGGGAGGGTTGAATAGGTGTTTATACTAACAACATTTATCAATTACAGTTTCAAAATTTTCTACTACTGGATGAATTCAAACAGGTAAAACCTATGTGTTTTGGTGTTTGCTTTAGACTAGTTCCATTTTAGTTATAATTCAAACATGTAAGACTTGTGTGATTTGATATATGGATTAGTGTTAATTCACATAAATATGGCAGAATAATATATGCAGATGTATATAATAGATATTCAAGTGCAGAATTGAATATAAAGAAGACAAACAGAATAACCACAATACCAAAATTTTTACGTGGTTCAGCCCCTATCTTCTAATCTAGTGGCCTAATTCACGTTCAATACCAATTGGTATTGGAGACTCCTTTTATTAAAACAATATTCAACAAGTCACACAATTACTCCATGTACAAATAAGCTTTGATCTTGTTAGACACAACTGCACTTTGCACCTCTGCAACCTCTAGAGCTTCCTTTGTACAGTCCCTATCCACTACTGGATCAACCAAGTCAAACAAGGCTTGAATTTAGGTTTTAATAAGAAGGAATATAGTTACAATATACTGATTTTCCAGCCAAAAGAAATTAAGAACAAGGCACAAATAATAGCTCAAAATTTTCTTTGAAAGCTCTTAATATCAGAATGTGTATTGCATGTAGTATTCTATCTACTCTTTAGCCGAGGAAAATGAATATATATATTATATGAACCAACGGCTAAAAAAGATACTGAAAATATAATAGCCCAGATCAAGGTTGAAGAATAACATAATTTCAGTGGCTATAGGAACTCAACGGATATGACAAGATATCTTTCCAAATTAGTTTTTCAAAGATTTTGATTTTCAAAATAAAACAATTTGAAAAGGCTTAATTTAAGGGAAGAATATCAGCAAACAGATTGGATGTGATAAGGCTGATAGAGTCCCAATCAAATTAGTTGATTGACTTATTCTGTTTCCATAATTTCAGCATTTTAATCCATGTTAAGTTTTATAGATTTCCAGCAATTAAATAAAGCCTTGTAATTAAAAACTTTGGGCTAGAAAATCTTACATAATTCCCTAAGTGATTTCTTATAAGACCTAGTCCAGTAGACAACTCTATGAAGCTTTAAATCCAAGTTGGGCCTTCACGAACTCAACAAATATATGGCAAGATGAAACCACTTTCGGTAGACCATATACGATCAGTCCAATCCATATAGACCAAACCAGCTCATTCAAAAACAGCTCCATACAAAACATATTGTCATCATTAAAATCTAACAACACATAAATTAACAGATAATATACTTTTACGTCTTAAAACTTTAATACTATGGTTGCATACTGCAATTTGTGGATTTCTTTGAGCCTCACCCTGGAGCAGATTTATTCATTTTGTTCCTCCATGAGTGCCAACTGTTTTGCTCACTTAAAGACTGTAAAAACTTTTTGATAATTCAGCTTTAAATGGTGTTACTCTTTGCTTCTAGTTGTCCTTATGAGGGTCACTACTGGTGAATTTTGATTTTGTATTCTAAAAGTTGTCTCCTTGCGTGTCCTTTTGCTTGATCTGTTCTGTGCCCAATGCAAGGTCTTAAGGAGATGACTCTCGTAGGCCTTTTTAGTGTTCCTTGATTATCGTTTCTTAGTTATAATTTATTTCAGAAACCTATATAGCTTCCTAGGAATGAGGTTCTTCTTGTCTTACTACAGGCTTCCTACTTCGAGTTTTATCTCTGCTTTGCCCATTTCGTTAACTTATATTATAGTTTGTACTCATAGAAGATACATCTCTCCAGTCTTCCCTATGCTTTTTATTCCTCGTTTTTTTTTTGCTGACTTATGAGAATAACTTTCGTGTGTGTCTGCGTGTTAGTGCACAGTTGTGTTTTCTTTTAGCAGTAACTATAATTTTTCTTTATATACTTTTGTATAATACTCTAAACATAAACACATAAATCAAGAGTTATCCTTTTCAATTTGATAAAGAGGTGTTACAAAGCTCCGCTGGTTAATTATTCAGCTACCACCTGCTATGAATTTTCAGGTTTGGATATTTAATATTGATTAACAATTTGCTGTTGCCTCTTATGTAGACTTGCTCATTCTCTGTATTTAGTTTAATTTTGGGTTGCATTTGTGTTGCACTCTGTTGAAGTTTCATATTTTCATACCAGTCTATTATGTCGAAAATTCTAATGGTTAGACCATTATGAAAGTGTTTTTTCTCAAAAATTCTATAGGGACTTTTGTTTATCTATGTGAGTTTGGAGTATGAGCAAAAGTTTATGTTGTAACACTCATTAGGGTTATGATTTAATCAGAAGTTTAGTAGTAATATTGTACTAGTATGTATTTAGGATATAGTTCGCTGTAAGTTACTTTTCTTATTTTTTTTGCTAGAATTGATAAATTGTTAACTCCACAATAGTAATAAGATGGTAACTTTGATAATTTGTTGTTAATTTTAACAGAATTGAGCTTTAAAGCAGTATTTTGTCATGGGGACTACAGAGCCCAAAGACCCATTAAAGGGGAATGACTGGAAAAACATTGGTAAGTCAGTAATTGATGAAAGTGCTGACCCAGTTGTGAAGAAAAGGCTACCTAAAAAAGTCAGGCAAATTCCAGAGTACTACTTTCTTCCTCGAAGATCACTTCCTTCTGCCTTTGCTTTTTATGGGTCGTGGATTGTTGCTGGAGTTGGTGCTGGGATGCTGTCAGAAATTTGGATAAACAAGAAAGTAAAAGGTATATTATACTCCCTAGTCCCTACGTTCCAAAACATAAGAATTAAAGTCAATTTGAGATATTTTCTAATTCGAAATTGATGTGAATCATGTGATTCATTTTACTTTTTAAAAAAATAAATATTGTAATTAGTAGTACTATTAAGTCGTTTACGATTTTCATAATTGCATTGCCTAAAACTAAATGATACCATATCTATTTTGAATTTGAGAATGTCTAATAATGACTTCAAAGAGTTGAACATGAGCATATATTTTGGAATGGAGGGAATACTAAATTATTTACTTGTTTAGTAAACTAGGTTGAATTTATGTGATATCATTTGCAAGGGGGTCATATTTCTAATAGAAGCATAGAACCAGTGTTTGAGTTATCCCAATGTGGCCAAAATTGCCTATCAAACTAATACAAGAAAAGAACTAGTGTTGCGAGTAAGATTGTCTTCCTATTCTTTAGCATGCATTTGTTTAAATGTCTCCATATAGGCACTTGAAAGTAAAGTATCTCATTGTTTAACCAAATCTGTGAAAGGGCCTGTCACCTTGGATTGTATCACCGATATAACCATGTAGTAGGGTCCCTTTCAGGATTATCTTTATCTTGTGATGCGTAAACATAATAGACATTCAAAAGCCTGCATTAAATGACTAATTGATAAGCTGCTGGGGAATGATTTCACCATATATCGAGTATTTTAACTTTGAGACTTTCGAATGTGGTTTTAAATCAGAATTTGGATTTCCTGTGATTAAATCAGAAAAACAGAATGTAATATAAGTCCCATTGTTTTATTGAAAATAAGAAACTTCCAAAGTATCTCACTCGTTAGTGGTTAAATCAGAAAAAGGGAAGGTAATTATATGACACATTTATTTCTCTCTTTAGTGTTGCATTTCCTGCTTCACTAAAATCCGTAATGTTTATTGCTAATACATGGTTACTGCTGTTGCAGAGGATGGAGGTGTCATTTGGGTGTTTGGCAAATAGATGCTGAATGGCATAGAACAGAGAGAGACTATTTTATTTATGGTGCATATGCATTGGCAAAGTAGTACTGTTTAGTTCTTAGAATTTTGTTTTCTGGGAAATAAAACATCTGTCAAGCTTTCATCTCCTTTTAAACTTGTATTTATTAGGATCATAATTGAAAACTTAATCAAGAGCAGGTTTTGTTTTGCATGATTATTGAACTACTTGTATATTAAACAAAAAGGTGAGTGGTAGTTGGATTATCCTTTTCTGTTATTCCGGTTCATCCGCATAATTATCATTTATTTCTCTCGTCTATTTCATATGGAAAATTAAGGATCCACTCAAAATAAAACTTTTTGGGTCGATGCTTGTAGACAGACAACATTTATGAACTTTTGTGGGCTACCAGAACATAGACTTGCCTTGGTTGCATGTGTACATTACAGAATCAGTCTTAGGAGCTGTTTTTTACGCACTGAAAGGCTGAATCGGTTAGCCATTCAGTGCGTTTGTTTTGAAAAAAAAATTGTCTGAATGGCTGAATCGATCAGTTATTTAGACGATTTTGGCTGAATGATCTAGTGTCATTTTTTTTGGCTGAATGGATTAAATGACGGCTGAACGAAGCATTTTTTTTTTTTTTACAATATTAACTATTATATTAAGTAATATTAAATAAATTTACAATAATTTTGAATTTTTTTAGAGGGGTAAAATAATAAAAATTTGTTATTCAAATGTTTCAGACACGTCAATTATCAAATAATTTTTTTCATTTAGTATTTAATTTCATTCAGATTCAGAACTATTTTATTCGGTTTCATTCGGTTTTATCCAACAACTCCTTAGCCTAGCAAGGAAAAAACAGAAATAAGGAAGCTAATGTGATAATGCCTGCAATAAGGTGATTGCAGTCAAAATAATACGGAATTCATTTTTTTCTCTTCTTTTTTTTTATATTTTTTAGGTTCTGTGTTATACATCTCTTAGTCCTATATATTTCCAATTTATGTTGATAACAAATTTCCAGGATTGAGTGTATATATTTTTATTTCAAATCAAATCCCGAAGGTGTAATTTCCAGTTCAGCTAGGATGGATTGTAGTAAAAATTATGCTTAATTTGATCAATCTGAAATTCTGAATTATGCTTAATTTGATCAATCTCCCAAATACAGAAAAGAGTGGAGATTATTAATCTGGTGACGCTGTGAGTACAGAAATCAATCCAACATTACACTATTTTGGTTTTATTGCTGCATTTGATAAAAAATGTATTCCCTTCGTCCCAATGAGAGATTGTCTTCTGAAAAATGATTTTATATGTTAGACTAATTTTATGCCAAATATATATTGGCACTAGCGTGAAACTGAAAGTGTTAAAACAGAACACTAATGTATGCGTCTCATCTTTACCATCTCCTATTCTATATGTATTCACATTCTTCGTTATATAATGTCGACATAAAATTGTCGTTATATATAGGAATAGTTTTTCCTTTTTGCAAGTCAAATATTCTAATATATTGTAAACCACTGCATAGGTATGATAATACATTTTGGGCAATGTAAAATTTATGGGTTTTCGGTGTTTGATTGCATCCTAGTGCATTTTAACAACTCACCTTAATGCATCTTAACAGCTCATATCTTTGTATTAAGAGGTCATCTTATTTGTATCTTAACTATTCAGAGAAACTCTTAATACAAAGATGTGGACTGTTATGATGCATTAAGAGGTGAACTGTTAAAATGTATTAAGATGCAATCAAACACTGCCATCTAAGCAAACTATTGCCGAAATGGGAAAGAAATTAAGGTGTTTGTGCATTCATACTATCTTTTTTAGTGAATAGGAAGCAGAATTTTAAAGTCTAAAATTTGGCCTTACTTGTTTGGGAACTTTCCACATTCTTGAAAGCTTCTTGTAGTTGCTTTTTTCTTTCCACATTCTTGAAAGCTTCTTGTAGTTGCTTTTTTCTAATCTCCAGGCAAAAGAAAAGCAAGAAATATCTCACAAGCAATGGTCTCCTCTTACTTCACTCCACCTCATATTCTAAAGATAGTTCCTCCCAACTCAAAATATACCAATTTAAAGTAATTTTTCCAATCAAAATAAACCTTGGGAACTACAATTTCCCTAAGCATTTGGTCTTATAGCCCTCTTAAAAGAACTCCAAAATAATGAATGAAGAAGGATACTATCTGCATCCCCTTATCCTTTGCAATAGACTCCTCAATTTCATCAGGAAAAAATTACCAACATTTTCCTTGAAGCCTATTACTCTAGGATGTTTTGGCTTGCTAATTTGTCACAGGCTTATCAATCCCATCATACAAATCCTTGCATCACAGGCTATCAAGCCGGTGACGTTAGGTTGTCCGACGATTAGTGCTTCAGTGCCTTCTGGAGGCCCATCTTCTTGTCCCGGGGGTGAGTTCGGACATGCGGGAGCCGTCATGGAGCCCTCACAAGTTCAAGAAAATGGTAGTACTCACTCTTTTCCAAATTTGGAGACTATTTGTATTTTCATTTTAGTTCGATTTGAAACTAGAGATAACATTAATTTATTTATTTTTAGACTGTAAAGTCATATGAATATCTTTGTATGCCATTACTCATGTTCTAGTTCAATTGAGTACTACCATGCCGCCAGTATTACATTTCTAAAAAGTTGTCAGTTTTAGGAAAAGTATCTATATATAGATTTTAGAGTATTTTTGTTTCTTCTGATGATACAAATGCAGATGCTGAAAAAAGGGTACAAGAGAAAGTTGGAATACAAGCAAGAGCTCCAAAAAGGAAGAAGAGAAAGAGAAAGAAGACGGCAACTGATAAGTTGTCTTCTATGGAGAAAGGGAAAGAGAGAGACGAGCAAAAACCATTGAAATCAGTTCTGAAGGTTGGTTATCAAATGAATAAGAAATGGGATGGTAAAAACTTGAATGTTTAGGCTAGTAGTAGTAAATACTGTTGACTATCAAAAAAAAGAAAAAAAATATTCTATTTTGAGTAGACACATTAATTAATCCATCTATATATTTGTATTAATTTATATATTATGTTATTGTGTATATTGTAATCAGAATTAACATGTTTTTATCACAGTATATTGAAGCACTCATCAAAAAATGAGTGGCATTTGATTTCTTCTCAAATATATTAGTTTGAGTTAACACACTTTGATATTATTTTTTCAATAATATCTTTATTTTCAAATTGATTTTTGATATAAAAAAAAATATTATATAACAATTGTTAACGTCAAAATTTGTGAACGTACCTCAATCATCAAAAGTGCGTCCAATTCTGCACAAAAACGAAGGGGGTGTTTGATAAAACTGAATGAAACAGTTCTGAATGTTTAAGTAATCTGAATGAACTGGATGAAACAGAATTCTGAATACTGAATAAAAAAAGTTGTTTGATAATTGACATTTCTGAAACAACTGAAAAATAAATTTTTATTGTTTTACCCTTCTGAAAAAAATTTAAAATTGTTGTAAAATTATTCAATATTACTTAATATAATAGTTAATATTGTAAAACAAAAAAAATTAAATATAAAATACTTCATTCAGCACTTATTTAGGTCATTCAACCAAAAAAATTACACTTGATCATTCAACCCAAAAATCTGACCGATTCAACCATTCAGCTCTAATTAAACACCCTCTAAGTCACACAGAGAAACTTAATGAACATGGCCGCCAAAGGATAACTCCGGTGTGAGAATAAGTACAGACTGAATAATGTTTAACAATGGAGGTATTAAACTTTAGTGCTGAAAAATAATGAGATACTTGAGAATTATGGTGTAACATTATATTTATAGTGATCACACCTCCTCCTACATGTCGTCCCCGTATGGAAATAGAATTACTCATTAGGATAAATTCCTTAATGGGACAGAATTTAATCTCCTTAAAGAAAGGAAGACGGATTTTATCCTAACACTTTCCTTAGGAGTTGGAACTTAAATACAGTTAAGAATCTTAGATTCCTTGAAGTTCTCCAACTGCCTAAAACAGATTCCAACGTGGGGAGACTTCCTCCAAGTAGAGTATGGCACACCGAATCATCTAGATCCAAATAATCACGCCCCAACATTGCCCCCAGTCTTTCATTATAATGAAACATTTAATGAAAGAGTTTATAAATTAAAGCCCAATAATTGAGTAATAAATAAGAAACCACAAAGGCCGAAACCACATATACTGGACCTATTGATGAGTGGGATGTATACCCGCGAATCAGATCTTCTAATGCTTAAGAAGTTGCTTGTTCGTTGTATCTTATATCATTGTTATAGTATTTTATTATTACTTTGCTTAATATATGTTTTGCAGGGCTTATTAGGTCAATTCCAGCTTTCAAGGGCAAAAAGGTTAATTTTCTTGCACCGGCGCTGCAGCGCTTATGCCAGGCTTAAACCTGGCGCTGCAGCTCCCCTTCCTTGCCATCTTGACAGTATGTAGCGCTGTAGTGCCCTAGTTCCTTCACAAACTGGCGCTGCAGAACCACTTATTGACCAGAGATGTTGACCTAGCGCTGCAACGTCTCTCCAAGGCTTAATCTTGGCGCTGTAGCGCCACCTCCGGTCTCCAGTTAGAGAGTAGTGTTTTAATGACCTAAGCGGCTTATCATTTGAAATCATCAGACAACCTCCTCCTTAATTTTTCTTCAGACACATAGCATATTAAAGTTAAAAAGCTTAGAAGAGAAAGAAGTTGGTCATTCAAGTCTTCCAAGTTCATTCCTTCCTTCATTACTCGGATTCTACATGACGAAGAGAAGAGTTGGAGCCAAAAAACTTCAGAAGAGGTGTTTTTTATCCAAATCTTTCATTCATTTGTGTATTTTGAGCATGGGGAATACTTTGATAATGTTTATTAGTTCTATAGTTATGAACTAATTACATTTATAGGATTTCAATGTAGCCTAATGATTAGTTTAATTGAATCTCTCTCCTATTTATTATAATGAATATTATTTGAATGGGTTGTTGTATTCCATGCTTATTTATTGATTGCTTGACTAAGGAATTGATATAGGTATTAATTGATATTGGAAAATGGATTTTAAGGCCTAACCCTAAATATAATAACACTTGTTTTGACCATGCCTATCGGAATGAGAGCATAAATTGCATAATAGAATAAGAATATATCTATTTGCTTGGTGTAACCATTGGGATTGAGCTTAAAAACCCTTAGTCTAGTTATTTTCACCATAGGAATATTGTGATTTATCTAGCTAAGGGATTTACATTTGACCATCGGAAGAGGCTTATGTGTACTTAATGTTCTCAGCTGGCTATTCTTGTGATTTGTTAGTTAAATGGAGAGTTAGGAGATTAGACAAAGCATTAGGGGAGTTTTAATCCTAGCTTACCATATTTGATACAACTCGATCTCCTATTTTACTATTTTAATCATATAGTTTTAAACACACCATCCTTATTTACTTGTTTAGATAAGACCGAATTAATATAATTTTAGTATTTGAATAGCGATTAGTACTTTGTCATCGTGGGTTCGACACTCTATTTTTCATTATATTACTTGTTAGACCGCGTATACTTACTTGAGTTTATTGATCGTGAAAACGACCAACACCTATCCTCAGCACTCATTGCTGGGCCCCACCATCATTACCATCAAGGCACTTAATACACATAATTTAGGGAAACATGTGAAGATAAAGGGTCAAGCACTCCAAAAAGACCCACACATGCAAAATCAACTGCCACTTTTCCCAAACCAAAGTTTTCAAATCAATCGAGCTTTCCCTGCCATACTCCTTCTTCTATGCAAACTCTTGTCTCCGGCGAAGATTCCCCATATTTCCACAATACTCTGATAAAGAATGGTTGCCACTAACGCCCCTGTCCCTACCACCTTTGGAACAATCACAACCCCCCCAACGAAAACAGCCCTATCACCTCCGCCGCTATCTTCACCAGTTCCACCACCTTCACGACCACCTCTATGACAACCTAGATTTTCAAAAATTATTAAATAATAATTTAATAAATAAAAATTTTATTATGAGATGTATATATTTTGGGTTATGTGGTTTATTGGGAAGAAATTAAATATATATGAGATTTAATAGTTGGTTAAAGAAAGTGAAGAGAATTTGTTGCAAAGGAATATGGCGTCAAAGGAAATTAACTGAATAATATTGGTTAATTTAAATTAAGTTGAAAATTATATTATGAGATAATATAATTTGAATATTACAGCCTTGATTGTCAATGAAGTTATGGTAAATTGAATGAAAGGGTTAATTCACTTAATTAAAATGGTGAATTAATATATATATTTTTTTCGCTTAAGAAAAATGATTATGTTAATTAAATTTTGGTATTTTTTTAATATATTACATATCATGGTAATATATGAAAGAGTTTAATATTTTGAAGGATATTAATAAAATATAAATTTATGATGAGAGAAGAGAAACCAATATATCTCTAAATAAGTATTGGTGTCAAGATGTGACGCCCCCAAAATAGGTATACACAACCCATTCTGAGTCACCAAATACATGGTACATAACTTAAATACAAACTTAATTTATACAACTGTCATGCAAAATACGACAACACAATAGCTGAGTTTCAATACAAATATTGTCTCGTAGACAATATCCAAACTCAAATAAAATCCTCATTACAATTATTTTCACACTATTTTATAGAATACTGATGACTACTATAGCAATCATCTTGGACCGTCATTCCATTCCCCGACTAGTCCCTGCTATATTCTCATTTCTTGAAGAGAACAATGAAAGAAAAGGGTGAGCTCAACTAGCCCAATAAAGAATATGTTAGTTCCAAGAGGCATAATAGTTATCTAGAAGGGGGGTTGAACAAATATTTTTATTTTTTTCTTAAAAATACTTGTTAGTTTTGATAATGATTTTAACACAGCGGAATTGAGATTTATTTGTTTTCCCTTTAAGATATAACGAGTTAATAGGAGTAAAGCAGTTATAGTAGTTATAGCAGTTATGGCAAGAATATAAGAGACACAACGATTTTAAGTGGTTCAGAGCACTTAAAGCTCCTAGTCCACTTTTCTACTCCTCAAGTAGGAAATCCACTAAGGATATCTTTACAATCTCTGAATCTCACAAATTTCTTCAAGACCAGCAGTCTTGGAACTTCTTAGTTCACTTTTGAACTCTTCAAGTCCAGCAGACTTAGTACTTCTTAGTTCACTTAGAACTCTTTAAGTCCTTCTGACTTGGAACTTCTTACTTCACTTGATAATAGTTGAGTTCTTGAATGATGCTACTCAGTTGCCGTTAAGCTTGTGTTCAAAAGAACTGAGTAGCTGAGCAAGCTTTCTTTTTCAGATCGTATAGTTGAGCGTTGAGTGTTCTTCAACGATTTTGTTCAGTGTTTGCTTTTGTCTTTCATCTGCTGATATTTTGTATATATGATGCCTTTTAGATGTATCCGTTGAAGACATCCGTTAAAGCATTAAATGCATTTGACATTTCTGAGCTTTGATGGAAACTTTCTGCATAACTTCTGATTAGCAGTCTGGCCCACTGACACAGCAGACTGCTGTCTCACCTAACACCTGAAAAGGTATTTTCTGCTAACCCATAGTACTTTCCTTAGCTTCTTCAATACGTTTCTTTGTTATATACTAAGGATGACTGTTGTGTCATTGGGACTCCCGAGGACTTCAACGTTTATAATCCATTCCACATTTGTTGGGATTTATTCTTAAACAAATGGGCAAGGCTCGATGCTTCTGATACAGACAGATGATGCTCTACGATTCTGATTGTGGCGTCTTGCCACTTTGGTGCTTGATCCAGTACTAGCAAATGAGAACACTATGATTTTTCTTAAGTACTAGCACCCTACGATCTTTACTTGCTTGACTTGCAAACTCTACGCTTCCGAGAGCACACTACGATCTCTGAGTTGGCTCGGCAAGCGTTTGGAGAACTGTACGATTCTGGGAGATGCCCTCCAATGCAGACACACTACGATTCTCGATGCTCTACGATTCTGCCTTGGCTTCTACAATCTCTTGATCAGCTTGATAGATTACGATTCTGTTGAAGCCTATCTATTACATCTCAAGATAAAGATCAACCTAACAGCTTTGATCTTTTCATCTATACATTCATTTATATAATGATGAACATTAAAAGCTCAGATCAACCTAACAATTTTGATCTATTGCTATGTCCTTGTACATAAATTACTTGATGGACTTTACATATAATCATGAATATTTACTTTCAACATCAAATTTAAATATGCAATCTCCCAACAATCTCCCCCTATTTGATGTTGACATAACCAAGGAGATTTGTGTCATAATTATCAATTTCTAGATGAAGTTGCTAGAAAGTAAATATGACTTAGTGTTTCAGTGAGCAACCGAAATCTCTAGAGAATAAGCATGAATTTATTGATTTTTGTAAAGTCAGATATTACAATTAAGCTTAGTTACATCAGTAAGAATTGAGTTTCAACTTATCTCTATTTCTTTTGCCTTTTGTTTCTTGGAGGATTGACATATTCTGCAGCTTTCCTTCTCCTGCTGGCTTCATCTCTCCATGCTATATCTTCCAGCTCGCTTTGACTTAGCCGTTTATAATGATCGTGTCTGTTCATGAATGCAGGATCACCAATTGGCATGTTTAGGCCTGTAGTGGTTACACCTTGTGAGTGGGAGATGGCTCTTGACTTCTCAGTGGTTGTGCCATGATGATTTGTTGTTGTTCTGGTCATGGAGTCTGATGGCTTATCTGTCTTGCAGGAGGGATCCTTAAAGATTGAGCAATGAATTTGCCTCTTCCTCTGCTTTTTCCTTTATCTCCTTCTCCTTTATTCTCCCCCTTTATGTCAGTATTAAGGGTTCGAATATCTTCAGATAGTCGATTCATGCCTTGTACGAGTTCGTGGAGCTAATTCTTGGATTGAGCAATATCTTCTCGATTTTTTTGAACCAGAGAATCAGTTCGAGATTCTCTTTTTTGTAGAATGGCCAAGACATTTTCTATTTATTGCATTTGGCCCATGGAAAATACTTGGAATTCTTTCATTGAAGTTCGTAGACTCGTGAGGCTTTCCATCATCAGATTATTCTGGGATTCCTGAGTATTCTGCAAACAAAAACCGCTTCCCTGTGTTTCTTGGCAGCCTGAAAGTGGATTTGATCCCTTTCATTGACACTCTTAATCATTTCTTTTAGGATCTCCCTGAGCTTCTTTGTAAGCTCAGTACTTAGGTTGCTTTAGAGAGTGTTGGCAGCATCGATCAAATGAGTCAGCCTTAGGTGAACAAGGTTTGAGTGGGCTTCAAGATCTTCTTGTATATCCTTGGTCACCTTCTGAGATGTTTCAGATAACTCTGTCTTGGTAAGAGGATCTGATATGAGCTCAAGGAGTTGCTGATTATTTGAGGAAGAGGTTCTTGTATATTGATCTTGCATATTGTAGAGAGAAAGATCAAGATTGAAATAGTTATTGGTTGATGAGGAAGGGATATCTGATGGAGGAACAGGTGTGTGAGGTTAAGTCTCAGGAGAAGGTGACTCTACGTTTTGAGCAGGTGACTCCACGATTGGATTTGGATCAGTAATCGTAGAGTGAGAGATGATAGGAGACTAGATCAACACAAAATTAGGCATGTTTGATTCATCAGTTGCAGAATGTTGGGATTCTGTAACTGGAAATTAATTTAGTGGATGTAGTATCACTTCCAACCATCTTGGCAATTCGTAGAATTGGTTGAAGATTGATGGTGGACAGTGACTTACTCTGAAAGAAATGGGAATAGATTGTACCTCACGCCCATTTTCTGAAGAGGGACCATTAGTGATAAGCTTTTGGGCAAAAGTGAGGTTGCTTGGAAATTCACGAGCTAGCACCGAGATTGTTGGATAGGCTTTGAAGGTCCAGAACATATGATCCCAGGAGTTGAGGATTTGGGTTCTATGAAAGGACATCATAGGTAGATAGGAGAACAGTTGATTGTAGTTAGCTCTCCTATATCCATCCCAGCCCACTGCAATAATCTCAACTTTGTCATCCTCTTCTTCTTCTCTGTCTTCATTTGAAGGTTCCACTACATCAATCAACTCCACTTTCGTTCTTTGTTCCTCTGCATTCTCCACCTCCATACCTTCACCCCTTTCCATTTCTTCAGTTTTAGAAGCTAAGATCTCTTGAGGGACTGAGGAAGGTTCATGATGATCTTTTGGCAATTCCTCCTTAGCTGTAGCCTTTTCTGACATAGGAACTTTGTGAGGCTCCCCCTCAATTCGATCATCCAATTGAACTTCAAGCAACTCCCCCTCAGCTGGAGCATTTTCTGGTGTAGGGACTTCGTGAAGCTCCCCCTCAACTTGAGCTGTAGTCTCATTACTTGCTTCGGGTAGCCCTTTCTCAGCTTCTATCCTTCTGTCTTCCTTCTTTAACACTCCTTCATTGATAAGAATGTATTTCTTGACAAGTTTTCTCTTTGACTTCCTAAGCTAAGCCACAGTCTCAGCACTTTCTTCAGCTTCAGCTCTGAAAGGTTGATCAGGTCGAGAAGCTATTGCAACATCCTCTTCTGGATTGGTGTCAAGTCTGGACTCTACGATCGGTAGTGACTCTACGATCGAAGAGAAAGAAGATTTCTTGGACTTATGGCTACGCTTTCCTTTC
Source organism: Panax notoginseng (assembly GCA_016801055.1). Taxonomy (NCBI): domain Eukaryota; kingdom Viridiplantae; phylum Streptophyta; class Magnoliopsida; order Apiales; family Araliaceae; genus Panax; species Panax notoginseng. The sequence goes on along the minus strand of CM029023.1, from coordinate 62,128,021 downwards.
TTAAGTAGCTGAGAGATGGTGGCTCTATCTCATTCTTCTTCTTCAGTCTGCTGTTCTTTCCCTTTCATTATCTTCAGGGTTTCAGTGCCTGAACTTCCTTGAGGTGCATCAGTGGTTGAACCTTGAGGCTCCTCTATTGTCTGAGCCTTCATCTTCCTCTTTGCCTTGCTTTTTCTGACCAAAGCAATGGGTTCCTCTTTGTTGATTTCTTCTTCTTCATCAGTTTCCTTTATAACTGACATATTTCCTGGTAGCCCAGACTCCTTCGCTTCACTAGTTCTTCCACTGGATTCAGACATCATCCTGACATTTTCTGCAGGATTTCTTTTCTAGTTTTTAAATAGCTACTGGGTCATCCTTCTGTTGGGATTGATAGATTCTCCTTCATTATCCCCAATTTTGTCACCCAGTGCTAATTGCAGGATGGTGCTTATAAATCGCCCGTAGAGCATCTTTCCAGAGCTCTTTGATTTCTTTGAACTAAGTAACCATTTTCTAATCCAGTCGATGAGTAGGGCCCCATAGTTGAGTTGAATCCCAAAGCAGATTAATATCATGAGCTTCAGTTGAACTTCATTGACAAAGTCATGGCCAAAGTTCTTATAGCATATGCATTTTCTAACAATGTTAGCCAGAAACTCATTGTACCCCTTGACGGTCTGAAACTTTTTGTGATGCATCTTCCTCAGACCTTCATGAAAGTCGATGACCTTCATCGACAGAAGTCCATTTAATTTGAAACCTAGGGCTAGGTTTATATCTTCAGCCTTGAGTTTAATCTGCTTGCCCTTGACCCTCGTGGTGATAACGTTGTTCTCAAAAGCTCCATTTTTGTAGAACTCTTTCATCATCTTCGAGTAGATCCATGTGCTGGTGCCCAGAGCTTCTTCAAGACAAACTTTCTTCAACAGAGATAGAATCTTATGGAATTAAGGGTCAGCTGTCTTGAACTAGTCAAAATAGAGTCTGTAACCAGTGATAACATTTGAAGCCGCCATTGATTTCTTTGCACTAAGGTTAGTTGAACGTTTCTAAAGGCTAGGGTTTTTGCTGGTAGAGAGAGAGAAATAAGCTTTTTGAACTTCTAATTTCAAAAAGATATTTTCAAACTGTACTTGTAACTTCCCTCCTCTTGACCTTCTTAGTGGGGCATGTGTCAAGTTCTGCTTGGCTCCACGAGTTTAACTTGTGTGAAAAATACTGATTTGCCCTTTACTTCTCCTGAGCTAATGTGTCCTTTGGGAGGACTACGATCATCGAGGTAGCACTACGATCGTTGAGGTAGTCATTAGGATCATTGAGTTTGTACTGTGATCGTTGAGTTCACTGTTGAATTTGCTATACGAACGTTATCTATCCTGGTTCTTGTGATGATCTTTGACTTAGCATTCCTTCAAAGTCAAGGTATCTCAGGAAGGGCCAATCTCTTAGAATGAACTAAGGATCAGGTTTGTCCCTGAGGTGTTTGACAGAGGGTTTGCTTAGATTTGTTGGAGATGCTATCATCACATGATGCTTCTTTATCATGTTGAGGAAGCTCTACGATCGTGGTCCTTCATGTCAAGGCAACTCTACGATCGTGGACTTTCTTTAGTTATCTCTACGATTTTGAACATAGCCTTTATATCTGCATGGTTAGCATAAACTAGAGCATATATTTTATGGTTATAGATTTAGCATACCTAACTCACTTATTAATTTATTAAATCTGGATTCATCTAGAGGCTTTGTAAAGACATCGACAAGTTGATTCTCAAGAAGGATGTATTGTAAAGATATGGTTCCATTTTGAACATGATCCCTAATAAAATGATATCTTATTTCTATGTGCTTAGTCCTAGAATGCATGACATGATTGTGTGTTATTGCTATGACACTTGTGTTATCACAATGAACAGGTATAAATTTGAAATCAAACCCATAATCTGCTAGCTGATTTTTCATACATAAGATTTGAGCACAACAGCTGCCAGTAACAATGTATTAAGCTTCTACTGTTGATGTAGATACTGAGTTTTGCTTCTTGCTAAACTAGGACACAAGTCTGTTTCCTAGCAACTGACAGGTGCCGCTGGTACTTTTTCTATCTATTTCGCAACTTGTAAAATCAACATCTGTATATCCTGTTAGTTCAAAGGAGGACTCCTTGGGATATCAAAGTCCTAAGTGAGGTGTACCCTTGAGATACCTGAAAATCTTTTTACAGCAATTAAGTGTAATTCCTTAGGATTAGCTTGAAATCTAGCACATATGCATGTTACAAACATTATGTCTGGTCTACTGCCAGATAGATATAAAAGAGAGTCTATCATACCTCTGTATTAAGTTATATCAATACTTTTACCTTTTTCATCTTTGTCAAGCTTGGTTGCTGGAGCAATTGGTGTTTTCATGGGAGAGGCTGATTCCATGCCATACTTTTTAAGTAAGTCTTTAATGTACTTGGCTTGGTTTATAAAGATTCCTTCATCAGTCTACTTTACTTGCAATCTGAGGAAGAAATTCAGCTCACCCATCATGCTCATTTCGAACTTGCTTTGCATAAGCTGTGACAACCCGAGAATTTAGAAAATTTATTTAAATCTTAAATGATGGATTAAAGGTTATATGATAGACCTAGACTAAAAATAAGTGTATGGATTTGACGTTTATGTGAAGAAATTTTAAGGATTTCAAAATTTTTGGACAAGACTTGAATGATTTAGTAGACTGTAACTGATAGTCTGATTATGAGGTATAAGATTTAATTTGGTGGATTTAAAATTCTTGTGAAGAATTATCAGGGTTAAGTATCTAAGCGTATACGAGTCGGTATATGTGATCATATATGTGAACAATGATTGTTTATGTGTACAGTTTGTGGATTAAGGATCAATTATTGATCAGGATAAGTATAACTTTAGTAAACCCCTAAAGTTATGTTAATAATATTGTGTTCAACAAGAAAACTTTAATGAACTATTAGAAACCTTAATCAGTGATTTTATGTGTACAGTTGCGATTTAAGATCAAGGAATTGATTTGATAAGCTACAACTTTAGTAAACCCTAAAGTTGGGTTAAGAACGTTATGGTTAAGATATAAAGCGCTAACGAACTGTTAGAAATCCTAACGATACGTCTGAAAACCCTAATTTTAGTTTCGAGAATCCAAAACCCTAATTTGGGAATTCAAAAGCTAAGTATAAAAGCTTAAGTGTTAAATATATAGGATATATTTTAAATGTCCAAATCGCCCTTCAAATTATAGGGGAAAATACCAAATTACCCTTAGTAGGTGCGAAATGACCAAAATGCCCTTTTACTTAAAACTTAAGTAAAATATTTTAGTAAATCTTGGTGAGTCATCACCACTTGTGATATGCCATGTGCTTAAAAATCTTCCCATATCAGCCAATACATGCCACCTACACAATCCTTATACAATGAATCAAGAGATAAAAGATTTAAAGTAAGAAAAATCTTACTTTACTTCTTATCTTATCTAACCTCTTTTCTCTCTCTAATTTTCGGAACGTTGAGGGAAAGTGTGTGATATACAAAGCCAAGAACACCTCTTAGCTTAACAAGAACAGGATCAAAGATCAAAGCATAAAAAAGTATAAAACCCTAAACTTGAAAATCATGTGATTTGATGTTAGATGTTGTTAGTTGTTGTTTAGAGTTGTGTATAAGGATGTTATTTAGTGATCCAAGATGTTACATCAAGGATCCATAACATCTATATGCTAAAAATCAAGTTTTTAGAACTGATCAAGAACCCTAAAAATATGGCCTGACAGCCATATGTCAGGGCCTCTAGATCTTTACCTGTTAAGTGTTATGTTAGTTTTAAGTTATAGACTTGTTCTCTGTCATGAGGAGAGTAGATTGGAAGTGGAATCAAGTCCATAACATGTCTAGATCTCCAGATATAAGTGGTCAAAGTGAGTTGACCGATCATGAAAACTGGATTTCTGGGTAACTCAGAAACCCAGAATGTCTGACAGTCACTTTTGAAGCCCTAGATCTTGCTGATGTTTATGTTTTAGACCATGTTGTTGTTTTGATGTTGTAGTCTGACATATGGACTACACATTCATGCCCTTAGATTACTCAGATCCTTAGCAGAATGACTGAGAATCGTGGTCAAACATGAGTTGACCAACTGCCTTAGGAATTTCTGGAAAACCCAGAAATCGTGAAGAACAGCTCGTGACAAGTTTTTGACCGGCCTAGATCTTACTATTATGATGTTGTTAGGATGATCTGGTGTTATAGAAATGGACCCTGACATCTCTACTACATGTATGAACCTTTATAATACATTAAGCAAGCCTGAACATCAAGGATTTAAGGGCTCAAAATAGGTACCTCGACTGTTCTTCAATTATGGAAAACCCAAAAATTGAAAAACAGTGTCTGGAATGGTTTTTGGAGGCTTAGATCTCTTTGTTGTGTGATGTAATTGCTATGAAACCAGTTGGTGATTGTAGTATTACATTAGTACTACAATCCTAACTAAATTACAAACCCAGAAACCTTAAAATCTATGATCTGTGAGTGGTCAAACCTAGCACCCTTGTGACTGCCTTTGAAGGTTCTGACATGCTCAAGAACACCTATAGCGACGATTTTGTCGCTATAGGGCCCTTTAGTGACAGTTAATTTTTGAAAGTTATTATTTTTATTAAATAAATATAGAAAATTAGTTTTTAATTATGAAAAATACAAAATAAATTCCTAAAAATTATTTTAAAGTCTAAAAATGGGTTTTTAATAATTTTGAGTAGATTTCATAAATATTTAATATTTTTGGAATATTAAAGGTATTTAATTATAATATTAAATAAATTACTTAAAAATAATTTTAATAGTTGAAAAATCATGAAAAATTATATTATGGTATTAGAAAATATTTTAAGTTTTTTTTAATAACTTTTGATATTTTGTGAGAAATTTCATTAATAAATTAATATTAATGGTAATTGATTTATTTAATGAATATATTAAATAAATTATGAAAAATTAGAATTAATGATTTAAAAATCATAAAAAAATAATTTAAGAGTTAGAAAAATATTTTAAGTTATAAAATATAACTTTTGATATTTTGTCATAAAAATATTAATATTTTAATATTAATGTCAATTACTGGATAATGGATTTAAATGTTTAAAAATAATTTAAATAAGAAATTAAGGTATTAAAAATACTTTGTAATATTATAAATATATTATAATATTATGTTATGATTTTAATTAATATTTAATATTAAATAAATATTAATGATAAGAGAATAATGTGGTATTTATATTATATAAATACGATATAAGTGATTGAAGAATTATGATAAATGGTATTAATTATTTAAAATTTTTTACGATCCTATGAAAAATTATTTTGATTGAGAAATAAATTATCTAAGATAATTGTGTTGTGTTTTAGCCAGAGTCTTAAGGAGATTAGGCTCGAGAATAGTCCGACTAGACCGTCGAGATGTTAGAATTGTGTCGGATTCAACTCAGACTGGAATAGTTTGACTTGATACCGAGTCTTAAGTAGTTTGTGGACTGATAGGAATATGTGTTACGTGTTTAGGTTATTTTATAACTTTAATTAACAATATTATACTGTGATGATATTATTCTAATGTGGGGATCTATATTACTAATATTAGGTCTTCGGATAAATTGATATAAACTGTGTAGCAGTAGTCGGTGATACATGCAAGTTCCTAACTTTGAACTTCTAATTATTGTGCAAGTTTTCTTAAACTCGACCTCGAGTTATTCTTTCAATTATGCTTATGACTAATCATTGCTGATTACCATGTCTATGAATTGTTGAATAGCTTTTTGTGCAAATAATGCATGTGTTCATCAGGTATGAAAGGCTGATCACCTTCATTACCATCTAGTCCAGTTATAATTGTTCATGTACTTTCTTGATCATTCAATTCCTATTAATTTGGTCGTTCAGTTATGAAAATTTATTCATGCTAGTTCACAAATATATTGTGAAATGTTAGCCAACTATTATTCATATTCTTTCAATCATGATATATCCTCAAATAAATTTAAACTTCCTGGACAAACTTGTTGCTCACCCTTGTTATATCATGATAAACATTGCAGATTAAGACGAATACGTCGGCTATAGGAAAGGACAAAGATGAGTCCAGCTTTGGATTATAGGTGCAGCTAAATTGTAACAGTAATGTATGATAATGACATTGTATATCAATTAGGTTATGAATTGTGTATAAGTTAAGGTTACTCGACCTTGGGGATTAATGTGTACAGTTTAATATATAAACAATTTATGCTTATATCTTTCGCAAATAGTAATAGTATTAGTGTACCAGATCTGTGATGATTAGTACCTAGATTTGGGGCTATTACATAAGCTTAGCAAATCTCTTACACAGGTTTTCATCAGTAGAGCCAAAGATAATATCATCAACATATATTTGAACTAATAAGACTTTATCTTTATGCTTTCTAAGAAATAATGTGGTATCTACTCTACCTCTAGTGAAACTATTTTCAATAAGAAAGTTAGTTAGTGTTTCATACCATGCTCTAGTTGCTTGTTTAAGACCATATAAGGCTTTGTCTAATCTATAGACATAATTAGAGAAAGTTGGATTGATGAAACTTAGAGGTTGCTCCATATATACTTCTTCTTGAAGTTCACCATTCAGGAATGCACTTTTGACATCCATTTGAAAGACTTTGAATTTTATGTGGGCAGCAAAGGTAAGGAATATTTTGATAGCTTCTAACCTGGCAACAGGTACAAAGGTCTCGTCGTAGTCAATGTCTTCTTACTGAGAGTAACTTTTGGCCACTAGTCTTGCCTTATTCCTTTTTATTACTCCATCTTCATCCATCTTGTTTCTGAAGACCCACTTGGTGCCAATAACTGGATGGCTTCTTGGTCTTGGAACTAATCTCTATACTTTGCTTCTTTCAAACTGATTTAGTTCTTCTTGCATGACTTCTATCCAACTTGAGTCTTCCATAGCATCTTTTATCTTATTTGGTTCCATTTGTGACAGAAAGCTTAGATAGAAACACTCATTCTGGGTGGCAACTTTTGTCTTAACTCTTGTATTTAGATCTCCAATGATTAAGTCTTGAGTGTGATCTTTTTCCCATCTATTTCCTGTTGGAACATCTGACCTGATGTCTTGTTGTCTAAGTTCCTCAAGATCAATTTTTGCTTCTTGATGTGGAGGTTCATTGTCTTGCGCAGTTCTCTCTACGATCTCCTCTCCTTCCTCAATGATTTCATTTTTTGGGACTACGATCGTGGTGTTGAGCTCGACGACCTCGTTCGTAGTGTCTAAATTATCTTTCGCAATGTCTTGAGACACTATTTTGTCCAAGTCTGTTTCATCAAAGATGATGTGAATTGAGACTTCAACACTCAGCGTCTTCTTATTGAACACTTTGTAAGCTTTGCTGTTTGTGGCATATCCGAGAAAGATTCCTTCGTCTAACTTAGGTTAAAACTTTGTCAAATACTATTTTCCATTGTTGAGAATATAACATGCACAACCGAATACATGAAAGTAGCTTACACTTGGCTTTCTTCCTTTTCACAGTTCGTAGGGAGTCTTCTTTATTTTGTAGAATGTATAAGCGACCTGTTCTGAGTGTAGCATGCAGTGTTGATAGCTTCTGCCCAGAAGTATTCAGACAGATGGGCTGCTGCCAGTAGAGTTCTTTCAGCCTCTATCAACGTTCTGTTCTTTCTCTTAGTTACTCTGTTTTGCTGAGGAGTTTGTGGAGCTGAGAAGTTGTGACTGCTGCCATTTTATGTGCAGAACTGGTCCATCTCAGAGAAGTCGAATTCTCTGCCATGATCACTCCTTATAGCCTTGATTTTCTCCCATTTTTCGTTCATCACCAGTCTGAACATCTTGATTAGTTGGTAGCTTGTTTCATCTTTTGAATTTAGAAAGAACACCCATGTGAATCTTGTGTAGTCATCCACTATAACCAATGAGTATTTCTTCCCTCCAAGGCTTGTTGTTAGAATTGGCCCAAATAGATCTATGTGAAGCAGCTGCAGAGGCTTGTCAATTGAATTGACAGTTTTGCTCTTGAATGAGCTTCTAGTCTGCTTTCCAAGTTGACAGGCATTGCATGGCCTTTCTTTGACGAAGCTGAACTTGGGTAAGCCTGCTACTAGATCCTTGGAGGCCAGTTTTGACGCTTTTGAAGTTGAGATGAGATAGTCTTCTATGCCATAACCAGCTCATTTCTTCAGATGCTTTAGCTAGAAAGCATATTATTTCATCCGAGCTCAGTTGATCAAGATTAACAGTGTAGTTATTTCCTTTTCTTGTTCCTGTAAGCTTTATAGAAGATGTTTTCAAATCTCTGACTTGACATTAATTGTTGAGGAAGGTGATTTGATGACCCTTATCGCAGAGTTGGCTTATGCTCAGAAGATTGTGTTGTAATCCTTCCACATAGGCTGCTTTACTGAAGGATACTGCACCATTCCCAGTTGAGCCATATCCTCTTATCTTGCCAGAGCCATTATCTCCGAAGATGACTAACAGACCCTCCTTTTCTATGAAGTTTGACAGGAGGGCTTTGTTCACAGTCATGTGCCTTGAACATCCACTGTCTAGATACCAGGTTGTGATCGTGGAACTCTGTTCCTGTGGTAAGATTAAACTCTCATTTTGGTACCCATACTTGCATAGGTCCTACTTTGTTAGTACCCTTGGGAACCCAGATTTGCTTGATTTTGGGTCACACATTCATAAGATTATTGTAGCATATTGCAGCCTTATGACCAATCTTATTACATACAAATCATCTAATATGATGCATGCTTGTGTGTGTATGTGGATTCTTCCATATTTTGGATTTGTGTGGATTCTTAGCATTCCTTCATTTATACTAGTTCTCCTTTTTTCAGGCGTCCTTGTGATTCATGATTTGTGAGGAGTGAAGCTTATCTCTACTATTCCTTCCCAGTTGGTTCATGGAGTTGATTTTACTCGACTCTACGGCCCTTCGAGGTTGGAGAGTAGTGACTAAGTTAGTCTTCTCTTTTCTGAAACCTAGGCCAGCATGGGATCCTTTATTCCTTGGAATATGGATTGAATCAGAAGAGCAGGGTTAGATTGGTTCTTCCTTCTGTGAGGATTTCATAAATGTAATGCTTCTATTAAAACTTGAAACATTACTAGAGATAGTTTCCTTTATCTTTTCCATATATGGTTCTGAGGTGGATTCCCCAAAACCTAAATCTGTTCTGTCAAATGCACTTCTCTGACTGGAGATCAGGGAGTCCATGGAAGAAGAGGATTTATTCCATGTAGAGATTGTCTTTTCTAGTTCCTCAATTTTAGAGGTTAGACTTGATTCTTTTTGTGCATTAAGTTCATTGGTCTATTTTAAGAGCTTATTCTCAGCTTCAAATTTGGAGAGAGAATTGGTACTTAAAAGAGCTGTTTCCAGTTCTTCTTAAACTTTCTCTTTCTCTTTTTGAAGAAGAGTATAATCTTTAGATAGAACTCTGAACCATTTCATGCATTGATGTAGATCAGATGTTATACCATGTAGTGCAGTTCTTAAATCATCGATATCTACATCAGGAGAGTTAAAGTCAAATATCTTATCTATACTTACTTCATGAATGTTAGAGCTCTTCTTATCCTTTGCATGTTTGGCCATCAGGCAAAGATTTGTTATTTGAAGATCTTCATCATCTCCAGATTCGGGAGTTGAGTCGTTGTCTGAGTCACTCCACAATCCTTGTCTTTCTTCTGAGGCCTCTTGTTGCCTTTGAATTCTTTTTTTGAATTTGATTTCCTCTTTAGTTCTTCTCTAAGAGGTTTGTTGCAGTTTGCAATGAAATGGCCAGGCTTCTTGCAGTTGTAGCACAAGTCATTTATCTGCTCCTGGCTGCTGTAGTTGTTGACTTTCTTTGGTTTGGTTATTCTGCCTTGACGCATGAACCTTTTGAGTCTTCTTACCAGCATTGTAAAGTCCTCATCATCATCTTCATCATAGTTAGAGTCATTTTCAATGTTAGCTTTGAAGATGTTATTTGTTACTTTGAGAGCAACCCCTTTGTCCTTCTTTCTTCCTTCATGTAGAGTTTCTGCTCTTTGAGTCAGCTCTAGTTCATACGTGAGAAGGTTGCCATATAACTGTTGAACAGTCATTTCATGGAGATTCTTTGTTTCTCTGATGGTAGTGGTTTTGGCATCCCACTTGCTAGGTAAGGCTCTCATGAACATTATGATTAGATCTTTATTTGAATAGATCTTTCCATAAGCTCGGAGAGAGTTGAGCAGTACATTGAATCTTTCGTAGGTGGAAGTGACATTTTCTCCTAGAACGTGGGCAAACATTTCATATTGTTGAGTCAGAAGAGATTGCTTATTTTCTCTGACTTCTTCTGTTCCTTCATGCATGATGAGCAATGCTTTCCATACTTCCTTTACTGTTTTGCTGTTGACCACATTTTTAAATAGGTCATCTTCTAAAGATTGGAACAAAATGTTCTTGGCCTTTTTTTTGAGTTGGATAGCTTTCTTTTCATTGTCAGTCCATTCTACTTTGACCTTGATCTGAATTCTATTTGGGTCATCTGAAGTTGGTTCAAGTTTTGTAGGAATGTAGGGACAATTCTGAACAGTTTCAAATAGATCTTCATCTATTGAATCTATGTAGGCTTGCATACGAACTTTCCAGTTAGCGAATTTATATTTGTTGAACATAGGTGACTTGCTGCCTCCTCCAGTCTTTGATTCTCTTATCAGATGTGCCATTGGATCTACTTAAGCTTTATAGGATGTTTGATAGAACCTACTATGATACTAATTGTTAGTTCCCAGAAGCACAATAGTTATCTAGAAGAGGGGGGTTGAATAGATATTTTTATTTTCTTCTTAAAAATACTTGTTAGTTTTGATAATGATTTAAACACAGCGAAATTGAGATTTTTTTGTTTTCCCTTTAAGATATAACAAGTTAATAGGAGTAAAGCAGTTATGGCAGTTATAGCAGTTATAGCAAGAATATAAGAGACATAGCGATTTTAAGTGGTTAAGAGCACTTAAAGCTCCTAGTTCACTCTTCTACTCCTCGAGTAGGAAATCCACTAAGGATATCTTTATAATCTCTGAATCTCACAGATTCCTTCAAAACCAACAGTCTTGGAACTTCTTAGTTCACTTTTGAACTCTTCAAGTCCAGCAGACTTGGTATTTCTCAGTGTTGACGTCGGGATTTTTATTTGTCCTTTTTTTGTTCTTGTCTTTTGGTGTTCTCATGTTAGGTGAGATTTATTTGAAAAAATAAGTTGTGAAAAGGTCCGACATGTATATGTCGACGATTGGACTATAAGAGTCGCCAATTTGTTTTTTAAATGGTTGTACCAACACAACCGAGAAAAGGTTTGCACATTGACCCAATGATATGACACTGCTTAACAGGTCTGTGAAACCGAGATTCGTTAGGGTCCGGGGACTTGATTATGTGCAGGGAAGGTGTTAGGCACCCCCCGACATCTGTGTTGCCATGGTGACCACCACTTTTTAATTAAACTGTTATATGAATTTGTGTGTGTGTGTGGGTCAATGTGCAATTATTTGAAAGTAGTGCTATGCCTCGTTCGCACCAATATACAGAGGGTTTAAAATTTTGTATAAAATTAATTTGTAACAAGATATAGCAATGATATTTTGTAAAAGTAGTTTTTTTAAACCCTTATGCTCAATAGTAATTGAGGCCTTTGATACTTCCATTGTATTAAATATTCGGCTTGGTTGCTTTTATTTTCGAGATGCGAAGCATCTTCAAGTAAATAATATACATAACAGCGCCGAACTCCTTATGGGCATAAGAGTCATCTAAGGAAATTCAACACCGTGAATAATTTACAAGCCATGTACAGCTGAAAATGTCCATCACGGGAACCGAATCTAGATTCAGTAAACCGAATCTGTGATCACATGATTCCTAGGCTCACATGATGTAGCAATTTGTATGAAAGCTGTAAATAGTTATATATATAAAAGTCGTAAATATATATATATATATATATATATATATATATATATATATATATATATATATATATATATGCAGACAATCAACCACCACGAAGCACCTCCATGAGGGATTACAAATATAAATAAAATAGTAAACCAATCAACCACCACGAAGAACCTCCATGGGGGATTAGAAAATATAAATAAAATAATAAAACGATCAACCGCCTTAAAGTAAACTCCAGGCGGGACAAAATATAAATAAAGTTGTAAAAGGCCACGAAGTAAACTCCAGGCCTGACAGAAATGTAAATAAAGCGGTAAAAGGCCACGAAGTAAACTCCAGACCAGACTGAAATTTAAATATATATATATATATATATATATATATATATATATATATATATATATATATATATATAAACAATAAACACTCCAGATGTAAATTCAGGCTCATCGAACAAAGTTCGACAACAGTTTATATATAAGTATATATATATATAAAAGCAAATAACCGCTCCGGACGTGAGTCCAGGCTCAATCGAAGCATAACTCGATAATGTTAGTCCATATATATATATATATATATATATATATATATATATATATATATACACACACACACACACAAAAAGAAATAAAAGTCATGGACCGAAGTCCGGGCATACACACACTACACGACTCTCAACGTAAAGAACTGCATGTCCACAGTAGTGGAGAAAGGCTTTAGAAAGTGTAAGAAGGCTTACAGTGGACTGCCAAAGAAGACTTCAATAACTTTATATGGATGAACACTCGGCTCCCGCCGGTAAAAATATTGCCAAATATAAGCTCACAAGTGTTTGAAATGAGAAAGCGGTGTGTACATAGCAAATTAGACAGGGCTTTCTCACCTTTTCTCTATGAAAAATGGCTGCCCCAAGCCCTCTATTTATAGAGGGGGGAGCCGCAGGTGTACTTGTGGCAGCCGCAGATGCACCTGCGGCTGCCCGGGCTGCCCCGGGCACTGCGAGTCCTGCCGTCTTGAAGTACGTGCATGCATGTAACGTGATGTCCGCTCAAACTTTTAGAACTTCAATCTGGGCATCCGATCGAGGTGTATAAGACCTTTTACGACATGCTATTGTCGAGAGCTGCACAATGACATGGGATTAGAGGTTGTACAAAGTTAGGAAGATGGGACCATGCCCTTGGTCTTCAGGCTTCAAATTCTATCCGGTGTGTTGTCTTGTGTAGTAGTCACTCGGAATTAGAGCTCTTTTGTTCTTGTAGGACATTCATGTGTGTAATGTATCTTGAAATGTTTGCTGAGATGTCGTAATGTTGGATCGAGGTGGCAAAATGATGATTTTGCCCCTCACCGGGGTTATCTCCGATTTGGGCTGATTTAGCAGTCGTTGCTCAGGGTTATCTCTGATATTGGGCTGCTGCAAGTGCTGAATGTCCTCAGGTTTGTCTCTGAGGTTGGCCTGTCCTCCCTGGGTTATCTCCAGGACTGAAGTTGAGTGCCTCGACGTTATCTCCGAGCTTGAAGCTGACTGCAAGGGTTGGAATGAGCATCTCCGGGGTTATCTCCGGAACTGTAATGGCACTCCTCGGCCCGGTGTTATTTTCGAGACTGAGTATCTCGGGGTTATCTCTGAGATGAAATGGTCTTTTTTGGTGTGATTTCTGGTATTTGAACTGCATTCCTCGGGGTTATCTTCGAGGTTGAAACTAAAAATGCCCGGTGTTATTTTTGGGACTGAGCTGGATGTCTCAGGGTTATCTCCGAGATGGTAATAACTGAATATCCCAGGGTTATCTCTGGGATTGAACTAAGCTGTCTTCCATGGTTATCTCTAAAAGACGATTCTGTCCTCCTGTAATGTTAGTAACAGGTATGCAGAAAATTTTAAGTGTCTATAGATGCCCCTTTTTATCATATTCATGCAATGCAATGGCATGGATAGGATATAAAATACTAGACACTTGAAATGTAATAAGATAATCATGATGCAATGTACAACAGCATGATGCAAATGTATGTGGTTTGTTGGATTGTTCTCCAACATGGTGAGATGATTGCCAGCTCCCCTTGACTTCTACCGAGAGTAGGGTTATTCATGACCACTCTGATAAATTGTTTGGACGTGTGATCCAAAGCTACCATGAGCTTCCAGGATGTTGACGTTGGGATTATCACCAAAACCCTTAATCCTTGGTACAGACTTTTACTGAAGATGTATCTTTCATGTACAAGAGACTTTATGGGGATGTGTTTTGTCCATTGAGAATGTGTATAACATATTTCATCATCGATCCTCCTCGATAAAGATGCTCTGTCAGAGTTACTGCCAACAGTCTGTGTTGTCAGGATTGCCTAACCTTCACTGACATGTTCATCAATGGATGGGATCCTGCTGGAGAATACTACTAAGGCTGGTTGACCTTCGTTGACGTATGTATCAACGAATGAGTTGAATAGAGTTTCTGTTGGGAAGCAAGGTTTTGGGGCGTTCTCTTCCATTCTACCCCTTCGTTGTCCCAGGGATTACCTCAGGGCATTGTCTAAGCGCTGGTTTCACCAGACTCAGTCTCTCCATTTGTTGGATTGTGAGGTGATGATGACGCCGATGGATTGGTGGTTTATCACCGATATGGAGTTTGGAGGGGCGCCAGTGCCATGTACGGCGAATATTACCTCGACTGCCGTTAGATCCTTATTGGGAGTTCTGGCTGAGGCGCTCAAGGGTAGGACTGTTCGCACAGGTCCTTTGAGCATAGATGCTATGAGTAGGCTGTTGAGTGAGCCCATACCTGATGATGTGAGAGTCCGGGATCACATTCTTAGGCGATTGTTCCTGATGATCATTAGATGTTACTTCATAGCTGATAACTCTTCTACAGTGTGATTCGCTTTGATCAGCGCCACTCGGGAGGTGGACCGTATTGGAGAGTATGATTGGGGCTCCTACACCTTTGCCTATTTCCTCAGGAGAATGCGCATGCACTCGCATGGCTTGACAGAGGCTTGGCTAGGATTTTACCCATTTCTGTTGGTGAGTATTTCTCTTTTGATTTCTCATGTATAGGTTAAGAGTGTTCACTGACAGCAGATGTTTGCCTTTATGTTGGCAGTTTTGGGCCTATGAGAGGCTTTCCTGTTTACGTCCTATGAGTGTTTTAGGTTTAGATACCTATCCACGAGGACGACGATGGCATCACTCTATTCTGGCGGAGGTTCTTGTAGATGAGGGTTTTACTCATTGTCGCTTACAGTTGGAGCTGTTGACAGCTGATATCATCACTTGGATTCCTTATTCTGGGGAGCACTTGGCCATTAGATTTGAGGACGGATACCCGACTTGAGCCGAGTATGTGATGTCTACTAGTTGGATTTCTCTCTTTACAGATGGAGGATGAGAGCTCTATTTAGGAAAGCGTGCTATTAGGAGCATCACAGGAGAGATTCGTGTACCGATCTCGCCTCCTGCCAGGTGTTATTGGCCTGTGTTGTAGTCGCCCGTCGATGACATCCCATTGATGGGTATTGACGGCTATACTTTGTCAGAGGGTCCACATACTCAGGATACGTTCTATCACTGGTGGTCCCCTCGTACCATCGGAGCCCAGACCCGCGCCACTCAGTTTATGGGGGATATGATTCCTGAATCCGTGATGATGACGGATTGGATGGCCTGTGTCTGAGATCCGACTCATTTAACACAGATTGATAGTTTGACCCGGCAGTTGGACCAGGCACATTTCTTCATCCGGTATTTGGGCAGAGATCCTTCAGAGGTAGATACTTTTGATCCTTCCAGCTCAGGTGCAGATCCTCTATTGTATAGGCCTGACATCCCTGTTGATAGAGATCCGGTGACTTAGGAGGAGTTACATCAGGTGGATAGGATTGATGATTTAGATATTGACACCATTGTCTTCTTCTAATGTGTATTCTCGTTATCTCTTTTGATAGGCCTCTGTTAGATATTGGGTGACTGTGCCCCATTCTCGCTATATCTTTTGATAGGCCTCTGTTAGTAGTAAGGTGTCTATGCTCCATTTCCCTATTTTTTTAGCTGTGCAGAGATGATGTATGATGATGTACTTAGGAATGTATGTACTATTTTCCATTCCCTATATCGTATTGTCATCTATTATCTGTCATACATTTATCATGTTATGCATATGTATGTATGTCCAAAGATATTCAGCATTGACCCCTGGATGGTCTTATGATACGGCCCGCACAGATGTCTTCTTCGACAGTCAGCCGCATAGATCACACCCCACCAGTATTGGTGGCATCCCATCTGAGATCCTGATATGATAGTATGTCACCCCCAGATAGGGTGGCCGTAGATCGGCTATTACAGCATTCCATGACCCTCTTAATGTTTCAGGTTCCCACATGCTTTGTAGAGGGTATGCTGGAGTATTAGGTACCGGAGAGGCAAGTTTTCTGGTTTGATACCTATGAGTTTACTCCTACATTAAAGGAGTACGAGCGGTTGACGGCTTTACCCTTAGACAGACCTTACGCCCGTATGGCTGTCGGAGATATGTGCCGACAGTTCATGACCCTCATCGGGTTACGGCGTAGAGTAGTAGAGGATGAGATTACATTCGGCCATGTATTGTCCCAACATTTCCTGATAGACAGATTTGGCTCATTGGACAGCTATGCTCGGCACTCTGGGGATTTCACCACACCAGAGGATCAGTGGCATTTGGCCAGAGTAGATGTACTCGTGATGTGTGTAGTGGCGTATGTATACATGCAACGGTATATGGATGAGATGGACATAGGTGCCATCATGGCAATGAGAGCTCTCAGGGAGGGTCACACCATCATTCCGATGATTATGGCCGAGAAGTTGAGGTCGACCACGTTTTGCAGCACCTACCTTGCAGGGGTATTTATAGGCAGTTCGGTCATGTTATACGTGTGGTTTAAGTCACACTTGAGACCGATTGACACTTTTCGACGACATGAGTACTGCTTTACCCATGATATAGCTATGTCTTACTCCTTTTAGCCATCGAAGTGTATAGACGTTATGTCTTGGTCAGTATTTTTGGCAGGGATCGAAGATCCGTTTGGCATCCTGCCGTGTACAGGGCTCAGTTCACCCTATAGCTTCATTACTCATGCTCCAAGCATGGATTATCTCCCTCTGGCTGGTTTGAGGGGCATGACTACCTACCACCCACTGGCTGTGATGTCACAGTTTGACCAGTTTCAGGACTTCCATCCTTTTGAGGGGGCGTTAGGTCAGCGTTAACTTCTCGCCACTTATCAGTAGAAGACTGATCCCGGGTGTATGCCTATTGGGATCAGCGTGAGAGTGCATCATTTTTTGTTAGCCATTCGGGCTGTTCGTCAGAGTATTCTACGTGGATGGAGACAAAGACTTCATCGGCTGCAGTAGTATCCACAGTGTCGGATATTGATTCAGATGGTGGAGAGCCCATGGAGGATATTAATTCCTACACCGAGGATGAGGAGCTGTTTGTTGGTTCGACAGCAGCTCTTGTTGACTCTCCCAGTACTTCTGCAGCTGTGACTCCTCCTTCAAAGTATTTAACTAGTACAGAGTTTGCATTTGATGACCTTCAAAAGAGATCAGGCTAGGGCATTAATGTTGACAGCTCTTTATGGGAGAGATGCCGCTCTATTAGAGAGAGATGATGCCTTAGCTCGTATAGATAGCACTATTATTGAGCGGGATGAGGCCAGACTAGCTAGAGATGCAGTGATAGTTGAGCGGGATAGCACTATATCTGCACGAGATGTAGCCGTTACAGATAGTACCACAGTGAAGTCCCTTACTACTGGCATCATTGCAGAGATGAGTGCATATATTGATGAGCACAATGCCACCATGTAGATGGCTGTAGATCTGTTATCTCGCATAGAGACCCTTGTATAGGAGATCACAACGCTACCTCCTTTTTCTGAGAGGGATGCTATGTTAGACTTGATAGCTCGCATATACACTAACTTGTAGATGGGCTTGTATTTTTCTACACAGACTAGCTTAGCCATTTTGTCATGTACAGTTCATTTTGTATATATCAAACATCATTATATGTAGTAGGGAAAATATATTTTGGATTACTTCCCTTTTAGTTATGCATTGCTACTTGCTCGATATTTGCCTGTTTCTTCAGGGCTTGTGATCTCGATGTATTCTAAATTCCTCCTTGATGGATGGACATTAAAATGTCTCTGGATCTTTCAGAATGAATCATTGATCTGTATGTATCCCCTACCTTCTTTGGTGTCTTGGGACTGGTTTCTTTATGTAGATGTGGAGAGGAATGTGGCTTTCCTCTTTGAGGTTGACCGCACCACAGATGGTCGCCAGTACTCCTTTGTATGGGGGAGCCCAGTTAATTCCATCTCTTATGGATTGATGTTTCTCTTTGAGGATCAACCGTAGCTTAGATGGTCGTCGATTCTCCCATTTACAAGGGGAGGAAAGTTAGTTCCATCCCGTTGGTCTGAAGCCGATGAAATGTGATGGATTGAAGGATGATCCCAGTACCATTGACAAGTTTTTGTGTTTTGGTAGGGGGTTAGACTGAACCATGAGTGGCTGCCTACGTACTCCTATTGAAGAGGAGATCAGGTATGCGTAGTTCAAACCTAGTGTAAGAGGTTTAACGCTGTATGTGGCAAAAGGGTGTAAAGATGTTTTTGTAATGAGAAGGGTGTAGAAATGTTTTTGTTATTTTTATTTTATTGCGACCAGACCATATAAAATATGGCTGCCTACGTACTCCCGTGTATCAAGGAGATCAGGTCGACATAGTTCGCCCCATGTTCATGACGGTTTACAGCCAATGAAAAGTTTGATCCCATGTTCAGGACAAACTACGGGGGAGAAAGTTTAATCCCATGTACAAGACAAACTGCAGGTGTGAAAAGTCTTATCCCTAATGGGGTAAGACTGTAGGTGTGAAAGGTTCAATCCTTGGTGGGATAACCGGAGTTGAGTAGGGGTTCAAAACCAAGTTGAGAAAAGGATCTGGCGATCTGAAACTAGGCTGCTGGTTAAAAAAATGTGTTTATCTCTGATGGGGCAGATGAGTATAAAGAGAAGTTGTATGTAGTGAAGGGTTAGAAAACCTGAAATGACTGGGGATCTGATGATCCAACACCAGGATGTTTGCTTGATGGCAACCTCAGACATAGTACTATTTTATGGTGTCCGTGTTGATAAGCTGTGGAAATTCATCGCCGTCCATTTTCTGTAATCTGAGAGCACCTCCTGTCAATACTTCCTTGACAATAAACGGGCCTTAATTCCTAGTTTGGGGCGAATTTTCCCTTAGATTGATCTTGGTTGTCAATGATCTTCTTCAAAACCAAGTCATGTTGTTTAAACTACCTTAGCCGGACTTTTCTGTTGTAGGACCTGGAGATCCTTTGTTGGAATAACTGACCATGGAAAATAGCATCACTTCGTCTTTCGTCTATTAGAGATAATTGGTGATACCTATCATGTACCCATTGGTCTTCATCCAGTTGAGCGTCTATCAACACTCTGAGGGATTACATTTCCACTTCTATGGGGAGCACTGCTTCCATCCCATAGGTTAATACGTAGGGTGTTGCCCCAGTGGAAGTGCGTATTGATGTTCTGTAGGCTAACAGAGTTAGAAGCAATAAGTCAGGCCATCCTTTGTGGTTATCGGACATCTTTTGCATATGATCTTCTTGATGTTTTTGTTAGTCGCTTCAACATCACCATTCATCTTTGGACGGTAGATGATGGAGTTGAGATGTTTGATGTGGAATTTATTGCATAATTCCCCCATCAGTTTGTTGTTGAGGTTTTTAGTATTGTCTGATACAATTACCTCTGGTTGTCCATATCGACAAATGACATTGTTTTTGATGAAAGAAATGATGACTTCTTTGGTAACCCTAGGGAAGGAGGCTGCTTTTACCCACTTGGTGAAGTAGTCGATCATGGTGAAGATAAACCGATGCCCATTACTGGCTTTGGGCTCAATGTGCCCGATCACGTCCATTCCCCACATTGAGAAGGGCCAAGGTGAACTCATATTGTGGAGTTCCCTTGGAGGGGCGTGGATAGCATTCCCATAAATTTGGCACTGATAACATCTCTTGACGTGATCCTTACAGTCAGCCTTGAGAGAGATCCAGTAATGCACTGTTCTTAGGATTTTCTTTACAAGTAGGGGACGCTCATGTATGGGCCACATACTCCACCATGGATTTCATCCATGAGCCTCGGAGCTTGGTCCTTGTCTAGACATCTGAGGAGACCTAGTACTGCATCTCTTTTATAGAGTGCATCTCCGCTTAGGTAGAATTTCATAGTCAGTCGATGGATCCGCCTTCTTTCAGTCGGGATTATCATAGCGGGTGTAGATCCATCTTGTAAGTACTCCTTGATATGCTGATACCAAGGTAGCTCATCTGATACTTCTCCAACGTAATTCCCATAGGTTGGTGCCTTTTGTTGGGCAAATATGAGGGTTGGCATGTTTTCCTTGTCCAATATGTTAATCAAGGAGGCCAAGGTTGCTAGCGCATTTGCAAATCATTCATATTCCAAGGAATGTGGAGGAAGGATATTTTTTCAAACTTCGAAGCCATCTGTAGAACCTGCCGATGGTAAGGCAGCAAGTGTAGACCTTTGGTGTGATAGATTCCTGTGGTTTACCTGATTACCAACTCAGAATCTCTAAAGACAGTTAACCGTCTGATGCCCATTGATTGGGCAAGTTTTAGCCCCATGATACAACCTTCATACTCAGTTGTGTTGTTGGTGTTGGGAAACTACAATTTGACGACGTCGGATGCTGCTCCCCCGTAACAGACACTAGAATTGCTCCAGCCCCAGAACCTTCCATATTTATAGCTCCATCAAAATACATCTTTCATATTTGGCATGTATCGTACTGATGGTGTTCCTGAATTGTCATTACCCTTTCATCGGGGAAGTATGTTTCCAAGGGTTTGAAATCCCCTAAAGTTGCGGCGGCCAGTTGATCCGCAATTCCTTGACCTTTAATGAACTTTTACGTCACGTAGACGATGTCAAATTGTTGTAAGATCAACTCCCATCTGGACAGCCTACAATTCAACATGGGTTTACTGAACACGTACTTGAGAGGATCCACGCGGGATATGAGATGGGTTGTGTGACCATGGAGGTAATGTTGTAACCTCTTGGAAGCCCTTGCTAAAGTACAACAAGTCTTCTCAATCAGAGTGTACTTGTGTTCACTGCTACTGAATCTTTTGCTGAGGAAATAGATAGCTCGCACTTGACTTCTATCATCTTTCTGTCCGAGCATGCTGCCCATGACATTGTCACTTATGGACAAGTACATGAACAGGGAAACATCATCCCTAGTGGTACCAACACATGAGCTTTGACTAGCTGCTCTTTGATTGTAAGGAAGGCCTTATGTCACTCATCATTCCACTTCATGGAGGAGTTCTTACTTAACAATTTGAAAATAGGCTCACAGGTTGCTGTGAGTTGGGAGATGAACCTGCTGATGAAGTTGATTCTTTCCCGTATCTCCTTCTCTGTTTGAGGAATGGGCATTTCCGTGATGGCCTGGATTTTGGTGGGATCCAGGTCAATCCCCTTATGGCTGACTAGGAATCCTAGCAACTTGCCAGATTTGACGCCAAAGGCGCACTTGGCTGGATTCAACTTCAAGTTGTACTTACGCAACCTGTTGAATAGCTTTTTGAGATGGTCTAGGTGATCTTCTTCCCTTCGGGACTTGACAATAATGTCATCCACGTAGATCTCTATCTCCTTGTGTATTAAATCGTGAAAAAGAGCCATCATGGCTCGCTTGTAGGTAGCTCCGGCATTGATGAGGCCGAATGACAACCGTCTATAGCAAAAGGTTCCCCAAGGCATGATGAACATAGTTTTCTCACGATCCTCTTCAACAACCATAATTTGATGGTACCCCGCGAAGAAATCAACAAAGGAGTACATGTTGTATTGAGCAATATTGTCAATGAGAATGTGGATAAATGGCACGGGAAAGCTATCTTTAAGGCAAGCTTTATTCAGATCCCGGTAATCCATGCAAACTCGCACCTTTCCTCCTAGTTTAGGCACGTGGACTATATTTGATAGCCATTCATGGTATGTAGACACCATGATGATGCCTACTTGAAATTGTTTCACAATTTCTTCTTTAACTTTTAAACTCTACTCAGGTTTCAATCGCCTTTGCTTCTGCCTGACTGGCTTGAATCCCTCTTTGATGGGGAGGTGATGGATGACAATGTCAATGGACAAACCCACCATGTCTTCATAAGACCATGCAAACACATCTTGAAATTGGGTTAATAGCGTAACCATGTCATTCCTTTGGTTTGGAGTGAGGTCTATACCAATATGGATTAGTTTAGGGCTTTCTAAGGTTCCAAGATTGAACAAAGTGGTTTGATCAAGGTTTGGTTTGGGTTTGTCTTCGACCCATTCTTTGATCTCCTGAGGTATCTCAATGTCCTCTTGTATTTTCATCAAGTCAGAGTCTAACTTTCCATCAAAGTTACAATCCTTGTGGAGAAAAGGCACCTTATCAGCAAGTATAGACACATCTAAATTCAGAGTCCTGAAACAAAAAATGCTTTCACTTAATATATAAAACTGTTTAATCATATAAAATATTATCATGTATTGACAAAACAACTGCTAATACTGTACAGAAAAGTACGCAGTTATTATTATCTACAGGGTAGAATGAGTTTCTGCCCATTTTACCCTTGTCAACCAATGAAAGAAGTGTTGCTCCAATTGTCAAGGGTGAAGCCCTGATGGACTACAATGATGGAGGAGTTGTCATCGTCCTCCTTTTCCCGAATAATGACCATTACGTCTGGACAATCATCATTTGGGGTATATCTATTTGTGTGCTCATCATGGACAATGATGCGTATGTTTGACATCATCCTAACGATGTCTTGTTTACGTTTTCGTTCCTTTTCTTCCTCCTCGGGATTTAGAACCAAGACTTCTTTCCCCTTGACCGGTATTAGTTTAGGAAATAACATGGCCATTACACGGGCATGCACCTTTACCAGAGACCGTATAGGCTTAGGAACTGTAGGTGGAAACAATCGCCGTGTGGCTGAAGCTGAAGGAATCTGCTTATGCTTATAAGGATTCCTGCGACTGGAACTAGCAGTATAGCCTAGTCCGGCTGTCCCTGTTTGACTAGAAACTTGAATGCGACGCTTGATGCCCTAATGATTTTTGCCCAACCCTTGTCTAGGTTGATAACCCAATGTCATCATTTCTTGAGTGGCCAACATTATTTCGACAGAAATCTGGGGTATGAGAGGTGGCGCTCCAACAGGATGGTAGTGAGTGTTGCTCACCTCCAGGGCATGAAAACTGACCGGCTCAACTTCTGAATTGAAGTTGATGAGTGGTTTGTCACCTTGTTCAGGACATTCTGGATCAGCATCGATAGTGACTAGGCTATTGTTTATGATATATTTAAGTTATTGGTGAAGAGTGGAGGGGACGGCTCCAGCCATATGAATCCACAGTCTTCCTAGGATTAGGTTGTATCCTGTATCTATTTTGAGTACGTGAAAAGATATGCAGAACGTATGTGGACCAATCTCCACTGGCAGTTCAATCTCTCCAACAGCGTTTCGTCGGGATCCGTCGAAAGCTTTAATGATTGTATGGCTTCTTCGGATTCTGTTGAGATTAATATTCATCTTCACCAAAGTGGCATAAGGATAGATATTCAGAGATGACCCTCCATCTATTAAAACTCCTCCCACCATGTATCTGAAAGACAACACCGCTATGTGCAATGGCTTGCAATGACCGGTCCCTTCGGGAGGTATATCGCCGTCAGTGAAAGATATCACATTGTTGTTAAAAATGTGATCCACCAAATGCTGGAATTTCTCAACATCTATTGACTTAGGTAGTTGGGCTTCTTCCAAAACTCTGAGCAATACCTTCTTGTGATCTTCGGAAGAGAAAACCAAGTCCAGTATGAAAATTTGATGTGGAGCTTCTCTTAAGCTTAAAACCACTTTGGCTTCATTGTGGCCTATAGTACGGAGAAATTCTTCCACTTTTTCCATGGGAATCTTCCCCTTTGACTTGATGGTAGGCTTCGTCACCCATGGGGGAAGATACAGTGGATTATCCTTCGACACTGCAGCAGTTATGTGAGATGTAGATCCTTCAGCCCCTCCATAATTCCATAGAACTTTTTGGAGGCTGACAACATGATATTGTGGTCTAAATGGTAAGATAATTGGCTCTGGCGCATCCACTTTCAAAGGAATCCCAATACCCTTGAGTTGAATAGGTTGAATTGTATGTGAGGGGGTAGCTGAATCTGTCTCAGAAGATATGACTGCTATAACTTCCTTCCACTTTGTAGGAAACACGTCCCCACTCTCTAGTACTACAACATCATCGTCTTCCATTTGCAGGACTCCACTGTCAATTAAATTCTGAATAAGGTGGCGGAGTGCCCAACATTCTTCTGTGCTGTGTTCGTGAGATTGGGATTGATATTGGCACACTCCATTGAAATCAAACCTCCTTGATCGCGGGCTGATTGGAGGTAGCTGAGCTGTGATTCTTCCTTCATTTATCAGCATATGCAATATTTCTTTCATTGGTTGGCCTAGGTACGTAAATTCCCTTTTGTTGGTAAAATCCCGATGGGCTTTGGCATTTGTTCTTTTTATAATTTTATCCTCCAGTGTTTCATTTTTTGGAGTACGCGGTGGAGTGTTTGTAACAAGAGGAAGGAGACTGGCATGCTCCAGACTAAATAATTGGCGTGTGACTTGGAGTTGATGGACCACCAGTTTTGCCAATTGGTTAACTTGCTCACAGAGAGTCTTCATTTTTTGTTCCATCATATACCGAAACTGAGCAAAATCCCATTTGTCAGCACTGTCCTTGCTGGTCTGGGATAATCCACCATGATTATTGGAACTCTGTCCACTACTCCAATTAATCACATTAACCTCTTCTTCTTTGTGCTGAGGAAGAGGGTTGTCTTGCACATGGGGTTGGTCGGGTTTAGCTACCACGATCTCACAATTATCAATCAAATCCTGGATCTTGTGTTTCAAGGCCAAACAATCTTGAGTATCATGTCCTGGATATCCAGCATGATAAGCACATTTCTAACTAGCATTGAAACCCTTCCCATTCGGGTTGGCTGGCGAAAGAAGATGAGTAATTCTCTTCTGAGTGGTCATAAGATTAAGAATATTCTCGAGTGAGTCCCCTAAGGGTGTGAACACTCGAGTGCGTCTAACTTCTCCACCCTTTGGCAACGAAGGGTTGGAAGACTATGCTTGAAAGGAGGAGTAATTTCTCCTCTGGATAGGCATATTCTGACTGTCTTTCTGACCTTATAGTATCAAGGAAACATTTTCCTCTTTCTTTTTATGGACCCTCCGGGGGTTGTTTCCATAATTTTCGGATGAGATGTGCTCAGCAACAGCTTTAAGGGCAGCTAGGTCTTGAATCTTTCCTGACTTCAATCCCATCCTAGCCATTTCCCCATGCTTAATCATTTCAGAGAATGGTTTACCAATACCAGCTAACACCCTCTCATAGAAAGGAGCTTGTTGTATATCTATGAAGGTCATCACCATCTCTGACTCATTCAAAGAGGGAACAACTTGAGCAGCAAGGCGCCTCGACCTTTGAGCATACTCTCTAGGAGATTCATTGGCTTGCTTCCTGACTTTAGTAATTTGGTACCGGTCAGGGGCAATCTGAGACTGGAAGCTGTATTGAGTGAGGAAGGTATGAGCTAGCTCCTCCCAACTATGTATCTTGGAGTTGTCTAATCTGGTATACCACGATCAGGCTTCTCCAGTCAGACTTTTTTGGAACAGTTGCATTCTGAGCTTCTCATCCTCGACATAAGATCCTAGTTCTCCAACGAATACCTTCAAATGTGTGTAAGGGTCTCCTAACCCGTCATACTTTTCAAAGTCAGTAGTCTTGAACTTCTCTAGATAGTGCACACCAGGAAATATATAAAGGTCTGTATATGAAACACTCCCATGTGCTTCAATTCCTTTGATAGAATGGATAGTCTCTTCCATTTGAAGGACTTTCTTTCTAATATCACTAGTGTCTAGATCTTCTTTGAGATGGGTGGTACCATGAATTTTGTTGGTTGCATCCAACTGAAGATCAGGTACTGGAATGGCTTTATCCGAACCTTGGGTTCCTCCTTGTGTAGAGAATTCTGTATGTATGGGTATCCTTGTACCCTGAGTAGATTGGTGTAGTTCTTTAAGCAGAATAGCCAAGTCTGTGATTTGTTTACTTAATCCGTCAAATTCTTCACAAGAGACAAGATTAGGATTAGTCTGATCAGATGAAGACATAACTGGTTGTAGGCTCGTGGCCTTTTTGGACTTTGACCGAGTAATGGGTCAAATTGTTTCCCAGTAAAAACACTGACGTAGTTTAGTTTTAGGGAATGTATAAATGTTGACATGCTATATGATGTATCCGTTTTAGGAGTATTATCTTGCAAAACTGATGTTAGCGGTTTGTAATAAATGATATCATGTTAATATTTATAAAATATGCACGTACACATATTTCTTCATATTTCCCATTACATGGAGATCAATATGGAATGAAATTACAAGCAATTGACTTTACGAGTAATTTTAAAATGGGAAAGCATGAAGAAACTTCCCTCTACATTTTGGTTTATTAGAGGCTGACCTATCGTAGGCTACTCTCGCGACTTTTTGGCATGAAGGTTCCCAAATCATCACAATTTACTCGATGGGAAGTTAATCCGGTCTTTCAACTAGAGCGAATTTTGGTGGTGCCTTTCCTGAGCCTCGTTAGAATTAGTCTTCCTACGAGTCCAGTAATCAAACACAGACAGGATAGCCTCCTGAAGGAGGAACCACACAACATACATTCACATACAATGTGTCTCATCGTTTATGAAAATGATGACATGTGCGAAGCACTTATATCACAAGCAGATATAGTGTAAAACATTAAGTACAGTAAGTAAATGCATTCGTACACATCCATCAAATTTAAATGCAACATCCATATACAAGCATATAACAGTTTTGAAAAACTTATAGTAGCGGCTTATGTCCTCTTACTGGATGTCCCCAGTAGAGTCGCCACCTATCGATGTCGGGATTTTTATTTGTACCTTTTCTGTTCTTGTCTTTTGGTGTTCTCATGTTAGGTGAGATTTGTTTGAAAAAACAAGTTCTGAAATGGTCCGACATGTATATGTCGACGATTGGATTATAAGAGTCGCCAGTTGGTTTTTTAAATGGTTGTACCACACAGCTGAGAAAAGGTTTGCACATTGACCCAGTGATGTGACACTGCTTAACGGCTCTATGAAACCGAGATTCGTTAGGGTCTGGGGACTTGATTATGCGGAGGGAAGGTGTAAGAAGGCTTACAGTGGACTGCCAAAGAAGACTTCAATAGCTTTAAATGAATGAACACTCGGCTCCCGCCGGTAAAAATATAGCCAAATATAAGCTCACAAGTGTTTGAAATGAGAAAGCACTCAGTTTAGGGTGTGTACAGAGCAAATTGGACATGGCTTCCTCGCCTTTTCTCTATGCAAAATGGCTGCCCCAAGCCCTCTATTTATAGAGGGGGGAGACGCAGGTGTACCTGCGGCAGCCGCAGATGCACTTACAGCTGCCCGGGGCTTCGCGGGTCCCGCCATCTCGAAGTACGTGCACGCATGCAACGTGATGTCCGCTCAAAATTTTAAAACTTCAATCCAGGCATCCAATCGAGGTGTATAAGACCTTTTATGGCATTCTGTTGTCGAGAGCTACATATTGGGTAAAATCTAATTACGCACAACACGCAAGTATACGTGGTCAACAAGTAATAAAGTAATGAGTAGAGTATCGTTCCCACAGAGACAATTTAGTAAGAAATTTAATCTCACAATTATTAATTTCCTATTAATCCTAATTTTATTAAACTATCCAATTCAATGTTTAATACCATAAAAACTAAATTAAAACAAATATATAATCTCAAAACAATCACAAATATCAAAAACTAAAATTTCAAACAATTAATAGAGAATTAGATTTATGATTTCACCCTAAGCTTCACTCTGAATTTTATAACTTTATTCCAGTTCAATTCACTATCCCAGTTTATTAATCAAGAACACGAATGCAATATTAGCCACCTCTCGATGTACTAATACCGTATTAACTCAAATTCACAATTAAGATAGAAACAAGTTAAACACCTTAGTCAACTAACGCACTATATCTTTATGTGAATTATAATTGAAGAAGGGTTGAGATTAAGTTCTCTATCAGATTACATGCGATGTCAAGCATATATCTACCTTAACATTCATCAAGATTCTGCTATTCACAAAATTCATGAACACATTCTATACTAACTAAGTCTAGATTCGTATATCCTCTCTCGAATCCATATAAATCCATAAAGAATTGTTGATCAGGAAATTCATAAATTCAAGCTCAAATTAATATAGATAAACTGGAGAATAATTTATCAAACTGGAAATCAAAGTTATAAAACCATCGTTTCACTTAGCGATCCATCATAAGCCTAAAAAGTGAATTAGTTCATAATGAATGAAATAATAACTGAATAATTCAAATAGAACATCCTTTCAATTACAAATATAGAACTAAGATGAAGAATAATGCAAAACACCCTTCACGTAGCAAACACCCTTCACGTAGCCTTAATATGCAATCGTCATGAAAATCTCTTCAAAATCTCCCTCCAAAGCTTGCTATGAAAAATATGGAATTAATCTCTGTAATTAGCCTTTTGTGTTGATGATCTTGATGTTTGTTTTTTTCAATATTTATTTAACTCCCCAAGTTTTAATCGAATTCCCTGTCTATTAGAGCCCCAACATATTACAAGTGCTTAGAATCCAAATCCCAGCAGAGTTTTAAGCAAGACGTGACTGCCCATAATTGAGACCCCCCGCCCCGGCGGGGGGTGTATGCCTAAGAAACCCCCTCGGCGGGCTTACACTCTGTAAATTGATATTGAAGACCCCCCACCCTGACGAGTAGGGGTGCTCATCGATAAAAAACTGATCCGGTACCGTAAAAATTGAACCGATATCGAACCGCAATAACCGCAAAAATAAGAACCAGAACCGGTACCGAATTATCGGTTTCGGTACCGGTTTGGTACAAAAGCGGTACCAGTTTTTTCGGTTCAGTTTTCAGTAATACCGCATGCATGGTAATATTTATAATTATTAATAAATAATAATAATTAAATAATTTTTTTTAACATATTAACAAAAAAAATTTAAAACTAAGAAATCATCTACAATGTTTAAGCAGTCAAGACTCAAGCTACTGTTCTGTGTGCTAGTAATTCACCAATATCCAATATCCAAAAGAACTACTGTGAGCAATATTACAAAATTAGAGACTTTCGGTTACTGTGCTAGTATTTATGTTAGTAATTCAAGCTACTGTACTAGTAATTCAAGCTACTATTATTTATGTTAGTAATTAGAGACTTTCGGTTACTGTGCTAGTAATTCAAGATACTGTGCTAGTATTTATGTTGTGAGCAATATTACAAAATTAGAGACTTTTGATTTTTTTTTTGTTTTTCGGTTTTACCGAATTCGAAATTTCTATTACCACTACCAGTACCGAAAAGTATAAAAAAACCGAAAAACTGGTACCGAAAAAACTGGTACCGAAAAAAATCGGTACCGCCGGTACCAGTTTCAACCGGTTCGGTAAAAAAACAGAAAAACTAAATTTTTTGAGCACCACTACCGGCGAGGGTATATAGGCCAAACAAGCCCGCCCCGACGGGCATGGGTTCTGCTAGTTGAGTTGGCTGAAGTTTATACTTGATTCATTTCTCCCACTAACACACTCCTTTTATGCTCAAACACCGCACCACCATACCTATACATAAAATAACAAGAAACGACTAAAAGAAGATTATAGAAACATGGATTTAACAACAATTAAGCTTAAATTAGACATCAATTCGTGGATATAAAATCCACTTATCAAAATCCCCCAAACTTAAACCGTGCTAGTCCTCGAGCACAACACATAACAAATATGTTATGTAATGCAATGCAACGATATGTAATGTATCTAATCTATATGTTTTCAAATTCAACAATGTCACAGAATCACAATTATCTCACCGGCCTCAGGGAAAACAAGCAAATACTACAATCTTAATCACCAAAATCGATCAAAAATTCCTTACTAGTTCTCAAATCTTAAACCATTATCACTGGTATAGTGTGCGTGTGTGCTCAACATCCATGATAACTGATACGGGCTCACATTCAATATATAACCAATTTCTTAGAAGGAATCATACAGGACAAACTCAAAAAGTTTAAAAACAGACGAGTTCTAACTAAAACTAAGCAATTACTATTTTCAAGGGTTCACACATGGTACTTATACTTTATTTATATATATATTTTTTTCCACGGGAGCTTTTTGCTCTTTTCCCATTTTATTGCTATTTTTTTTCATACTGTGATTGTACAATGTCTCATTCCATTAGGCTAACAGTGCTACCCTTTAGCGAGCTTTCAATCAACGACTCCCAGACCATAAAAGACCTTAGGGCGCTAGCTGTTAAGACACCCCTTCGGGCGTACTTGCTCAAGTAACAAAGGCCCCGAAACAAAATTAGCCACAATATATATATATATATATATATATATATATATATATATATATATATATATATATATATATATATATTTAGATAAAGCTTATGTACCCCACCTTTATCCCCCCAAACTTAGGTTCTTGCCCAATTCTTCGTCTTTACTGCCTATCCTTGTCATTTTCTCATTCACCCTAGCATTATTCTTTAGAAACTCTTTATGTATCAATTTGAACTAACCAGTTGACACAGATGTTATTAATGTGCTAACCTTTTTATACCAATTTTAAATAAGAAAAAGATCCAATTCATAACAGAAACTATATCACGGTTCTAATAATCAACACTGTATTTGTCAACTTAGTCTCAATCTCATCATTGGTCATAACAACATGAACTACAACAACTGTTGTACATATGCAAAATTAACACAATGTTTAACTAATTTTTTTATATATAGATGATAAACATAACATAAATGCAAACTAACTAATAAACTGACTATATGCTCCTAAGCTACTATGCAAATGCATGATTACATAAATGCAACAGATTATCAACCTAAACAAAATAATAAACTACTATGCAATCTTAGCTTAATGCATATGCAAACATGAAATGCAAACATGAATGTAAATCCCCCAAACTTGACAGTTACAATGCCCTCATTGTAAAAATATAGCAATAAAACATGAGGACTTCCCTGTAATTCCTTCAAGCATAGGGTGGTGGTGTGTGGTGTTCTTCATTATCGGAGTCACTTGGTGGAAATCGTGGCATTGGGGCAGGCTACTGATATGGAAACTGCGTAGTGTGATTAAAGGTTTGGAGTGTTGTATTCAAGGATGCAAATGATAGGTTCATTGCCTCGAACATATGGTCCTGCCTAGCAGCGAGACACCTCATCTCTTGTCGTGCTTGCTTATTGTGCTCATCTGCTTGGCGTTGAAATGTAAGAAACTGAGGGCTAGATATGGCATCATAATGCGGTTCCGCCTCAGCTCCTTGCTCTCCCATAGTCTCATCCTCATCCTCTGAGGTGTCTTCAGCGTCAACTTCGTCCTCCAAAGCTGATGGAAATCCATAACCTAATCCACGAGGATGTGACTCTCCTTCGGCCCACACCGAATATCGTGCTATCATTCTCAAATCTAGCAGCTACAGTGGCATTAGGGTGGGTTCAGCATAAACCATCGAACTCCTTCTTGGCAACACAACCCATAAATGAGGGATGGGTGTGGTAAGCCGCCAGAAAAATTGCCTTGCAAGCATCAGTGAATGGAAAAGTTGATTAATGCCCCGACGTCGATGATGAAATCTTGCACAATCGCATATGGGAGTAGTGCCTTTTCTTTTGTCACGTCTGAGGTGTGCGTGGATGGAAATAGTTTAGCAAAAAAAAAGGCATACCAAATCTTCCCATACCAGTTAAAGATCTTTTCTATAAAAAATCGTGCCTCCTTTTCGACCCTTTATTCATGTTGTTCCTGGCTTAGTCCTTTCTTTGAGGACCTCCTCAAAGTCAAGGTCGAAATCCCTTAAGTGAGCATATTGGCACTGTCGAGGCACTCGTAACTGATAATAGGTGTTGATGGCAGTGGCACTGAACGGTACTAATCGACCCCGCACATAAGCATTGAACAGGGCATTGTCCTCGGCGTTCGTATAAAATTCTTTGACCACGTTGACGGCGGCGGCCTCGGGCTCCTCAGCGAACTTGGTCCACCCTTTCTGATAAATCTATTGCATCATTTTGCTGTCGTGAATATCCGGTGCCAACCCCCGCTCCGGTGTAAGAGCCTTTGTGACCTTGTAGTCGTACCAGTCGGCGACGGCGGCACTTTTGAACTTGCGACTGTCGAAGGTTTGTAATGGTGGTGTTGGCCTTGAACTCTCTCCACGTTGTCGTTTGGATGTTGGTTGAGATGCCATTGAGTTCCGGATGTCTGAATATACTACCCTCTTCCCAAATTCCAGTCACACACTTTGTCGAACACTTAGTGTGCACCCTGCGTTCTTCCCCCTAAACTTTGTGATTGTGCTCTACTATGTTGCTAGAAAGGTGGTACTTTGAAGAGAAGGTGCAGGGTTAGCACTTGCTCTACACTTACCTCTATATGAATCTGAATTCATGGCTTTTGGAGATGGAATTGCAGGTATGTGATGAAGAACTTGGTTTGTGATAGTGTAATATATAGTGATGGTGTTGTGGTGTAAGTTAGTGGGTGAAGTAATGGGGTAGTGGTTGTAGAATCGTGGGAGTTATGTATGGGGTTTAATGGATGGGGGTTGTAGTTGTACTGGAGGAATAAAGAGAGTAGTGGGTTTATGCTTCGTAACTGCCGAATTGAAGTGCCCAAATTCAAGGACCCCCGGCCCAACGGGGAGTACAAGGCCTAAAAGGCCTGCCCCGACGGGCTAGCCCCCTGACTTCGGTTGTGTGACTTCGGATTTGGCATTGCAAACTGAGCTTTGTTCTCTTCTTTTCTTGCGTGTTGCTCCAATTACTCAATATTTAAACATCATGCAAACCATAAAACACATACGTGAGTAGATTGTTGATCAATTTGAGCATGATTGAGAGATTTTCATGAATTATAAACTTATTATAAATTACTAATTATGCTAAACTATAATCTAACAATTATGTTTGAAAATAAGAAAAATAAAAGTATGAGTGGGTTGCCTCCCAATTAGCGCTTGATTTTAAGTCATTCAGCCTGACTACTCCCTATTTATGGTGCGTCGGTCAGAGTGATTGCGATGACATCCATGTTGGATTCGCCACCCCAATAGTGCTTTAAGCGTTGATCGTTGACTTTGAAATTTTCTATAGGATTCTGATTGTAGAGTTCAACGGCGCCATGGGAGAACACTCTTTTTATGGTGAATGGTCCTGACCATCTTAACTTGAGCCTGCCTGGGAACAATCTCAACCGTGAGTTGAACAATAGGACTGATTGCCCCGGCTCAAATGTTCTTTGCATAATTTTTTGGTCGTGCCATCTCTTGACCTTTTCCTTGTATAACTTGGAGTTTTCGTAGGCTTGAAGTCGAAATTCGTCGAGCTTGTTTAATTGTAGTAGTCACTTCTCCCCTACAGCTGCTTGATCAAAATTGAGTTTCTGAATCACCCAATAAGCCTTATGTTGTAACTCGACCAGTAAGTGACAAGCCTTCCCGTATAGTAGTTTATATGGTGACATACCAATCGGTGTTTTATATGCAGTCCGGTAGGCCCATAGTGCATCATCCAACCTGAGCGACCAATCCTTTCAACTTGGGTTTACCACTTTTTCCAAGATTCTCTTTACTTCCCTGTTCGAAACCTTAGCTTGCACACTGGTTTAGGGATGATAAGTCGTCACCACCTTATGGTTGACCCCATACTTTGCCAATAGAGCTGTAAACAATTTGTTACAGAAGTGACTACCTTCATCACTTATAATAGCTTGTGGCGTACCAAATCTCGTAAAAATGTTCTTCTGCAAGAATTTGAGGACCACTTTGGCATCGTTCAATGGGAGTGTTGCGGCTTCCACCCATTTTGAGACGTAATCCACTGTAAGCAGAATGTACTGATTGTTAAGTGACGAGGGGAATGGCCCCATGAAATCGATGCCCCATACATCAAAAATCTCAACTTCTAGAATTGTTTGTAGAGGCATCTCATTCCTTTCCGATATGTTGCCAACCCTTTAACATCTATCACATGTTTTAACAAATTGGTGGGCATCCTTAAACAATGTAGGCCAATAAAACCCGGATTGAAGCACCTTTATTGTTGTCCTCTCGCTACCATAATGTCCGCCATATGCAGATGAGTAACACTCATGCAGTATGTTCTTTACTTCACTGTAGGGCACACACCTTCTTATCATCTTGTCGGCGCACTGCTTGAATAAATAAGGTTCGTCCCACATGTACCATTTCACGTCATGAAGAAACTTCTTTTTCTATTGTCTTGTACGATCGGGTGGAAGAACATTGCTCACTAAATAATTTGGATAGTCCATATACCATGGAAATTCTGTATTTATCCCAAACAATTGCTCATCCGGGAATGACTCGTTGATTGCACACTTGTCCTCTTTCTGTTTATCTTGATTTTCTAGCCTAGACAAATGATCGGTGACTTGATTCTCCGTCCCCTTTCTATCCTTTATCTCTAAATCAAACTCTTGTAAAAGGAGAACCCATCTGATAAGGCGTGGCTTAGCATCTTTTTTCGCAATTAAGTACTAAATAGCCGAATGATCCGTGTAGACTATCACCTTAGTCCCGATCAAGTATGCCCTGAATTTGTCGAACGCATACACCACTGCAAGCAATTCCTTTTCCGTAGTTGTGTAATTTATTTGAGTCTCCGTGAGTGTCTTGCTTGCGTAATATATGGCGTGAAATACCTTCTCTCGGCGTTGTCCCAAAATAGCCCCAACTGCATAGTCGCTTGCATCACACATTAGCTCAAAAGGCATATTCCAATCTGGTGCGACAATCATGGGGGCTGTAGTTAACTTCTTCTTCAATAACTCGAAAGCCGTCTTACACTCCTCATCAAAGTTGAAAATAGAATCCTTCTCTAAAAGACTGTACAAAGGTTTTGCAATTTTAGAGAAGTCCTTTATGAATCTCCTGTAGAACCCAACATGTCCCAGAAAACTTCTAATTCCCTTAACTGAACTTGGTGGAGGCAGTTTCTCAATTGTTTCCAGCTTAGCTTTATCAACCTCCAATCCTTGAACCGAGACCTTGTGACCCAAAATTATGCCCTCTTCAACCATGAAGTGGCATTTTTCCCAGTTAAGTACCAGGTTCGTGTCTTTGCATCTTTGTAACACCATCACCAAATTCCCTAAGCAAGTATCAAAATCACCCCTATAGACAGAAAAGTCGTCCATGAATACTTCCACATTTTTCTCCACCATGTCTGAGAAGATGGCCATCATACATCGCTGGAAGGTAGCGGGTGCATTATACAAACCGAATGACATTCTCCTGAATGCGAATGTGCCGTATGGGCACATAAACGTGGTCTTCTCTTGATCCTCAGGAGCGACGACGATCTGATTGTAGCCCGAGTATCCATCCAAAAGGCAGTAGTACTCATGTCCCGCCAGTCTGTCCAACATTTGATTGATGAAGGGCAAAGGAAAGTCATCTTTGTGGGTTGCCTTATTCAACTTCCTGTAGTCCATGCAAACCCTCCAACCGGTCACTGTCCTTGTCGGAATTAGCTCGTTGTCCTCATTTCATACCACAGTCATTCCTCCCTTTTTCGGCACACACTGAACCAGACTAACCCACTTACTCTCAGAAATTGGGTAGATGATACCGGCATCCAACAATTTCAGAATTTCTTTCTTCATAACTTCCTTCATAATTGGGTTGAGTCATCGTTGTTTCTCCACCGTCGGTTTTGCATCATCTTCCATCAAAATCTTGTGCATGCAAAAAGAAGGGCTGATTCCCATGATATCCGCTATCGTCCATCCTATCGCTGATTTATGTTACGTAAGCACCCTCAGCAACTTTTCTTCCCGCAAATCGTTAAGTGCAGCAGAAATAATAGCAGGTAAAGAATTTGAATGGCCTAAATACGCATACCTACGGTGTTTAGGGAGTTGCTTCAGTTCAAGAGTTGGTGGCTCCTCTAATGACGATTTTATCCTTGCTGTGGCTTTCTCCTTCGCGTGCAATGGTTCAAATGGTGTTCTAAATCGGCTAACTCGTGGCAAGGAGTCTAGCATCTGCAAGTAATCCACAAATTCTGGATCATCAAACTCTTCATCCCCTAATAATGTTGTTTCCAATGGATCGTTGACCAAACTCTTGCCCATGTCTTCACTGATTATCTGTTCAATTATATCCATCGTGAAACATTCTTCTTCATCCGTAGGGAATTTCATGGTCTTGAACACGTTAAATTTGATTTCTTGATCTTGGACCCTCATAGTTAGTTCACCTTTTTGTACGTCGATGAGTATTCTACCCGTAGCCAAGAAAGGTCTCCCTAGGATAATTGGGATGTTCTTATCCTCCTCAAAATCCAAAATAATAAAATCTGTAAGGAATATAAATTTATCCACCTTAACTAATATGTCCTCTACTATGCATCTCGGATATGTGACTGACCTATCTGCCAACTGTAGTGAAATATTCGTAGGCTTTGGTGCGGGCAAACCCAATTCTGTGTAAACTGATAACGGCATAAGGTTCACACTCGCACCCAAATCACATAAACACTTATTAAATGACATGTTCCCGATTGTGCACAGAATAGTGAAACTCCCCGGATCTTTCAACTTCGGTGGCAACTTTCGCTGTAAAACTGCACTACACTCCTCTGTTAATACCACTGTTTCGAAGTCTTCCAATTTCTTTTTCCTGGACAGAATCCCTTTCATGAATTTCGCATAAATTGGCATCTGCTCTAGGGCTTCTGCGAACGGGATGTTAATTTGAAGTTTCTTAAAAACTTCCAAAAACTTCGCAAACTGCTTATCTAATTTCCATTTTTGGACCCTCTGCTGAAACGGTGGTGGAGGATACACAATTGGCTTGTCATCTAACTTTGTTTTCTCACCTTGCTCGTCCTCACCCTTATTTTCTTCACCCACTTTGCTATCATCAATTTTATTATCCGATATAGCTGAATTTTCTGCATCTTTAACAACTAGATGTTTTCCACTTCTTAACGTAATTGCCTGACACAGTTCGTGGTTTCCCTTCGAATTTCTCTCGGTATCACTCGGTAGAGACCCTTGGGGTCTGTTGTTCAATGCTAAGGCAATTTGTCCCATCTGATTTTCCAAATTCTTGGTGGCCATTGCTTGGTCTTTCATCGCTGCCTCATTGCTTGTTATGTACTTTGACAACAACTCCTCTAAGTCTGATTTTCTTTCTTGATGTTTAGCAGGTTCTTGATGATTCTGAAAACCTGGGGGGTATGATGGTCGTGGAGCTTGGTGTTGCTGATTATTACTCCACGAGAAATTTGGGTGATTCCTATTCCCCTGGTTTTAAGTATTTTGATACATGTTCTGTGGAATCCTGTTGTAGCTACCCACGAATTGGACGGACGCTAGGTTGATTGCACATTAATCTGTAGGATGCTCACCCACGCATAATTCACATGTGACCGCAACCTGCTATACCTGTGCCTGTGCCTGTGTCCCCGACATAGCATCCAACTTCTTAGACAGTGCTGAAATCTACGCTTGTATTGCCGTTACACCATCTACTTCTATAACTCCAGTTGCCTTTGCCTATGTCATTCTTGCCGTGGGGCACTGGTAGTTATTAGCTGCCATTGTCTCGATTAAATTGTAAGCATCCTCATAACTCTTAGCCATGAACGCTCCACCTGAGGCTGCATCAATACTGGTCCTAAGATTCCCATATAGTCCGTTATAGAAAGTATTCATTTGCAACCACTTAGGAAATCCATGATCTGGGCACTTTCTGAGCAATTCCTTGTATCTCTCCTATGCGTCGTACAGTGATTCTCCATGTTGTTGTTCAAACATCGTTATCTCATTCCTCATTTTTGCAGTTTTCGCTGGTGGAAAATTTTTTGCAAGAAACTTCTGAGCAAGGTCCTCCCATGTAGTTATCGATCCTGGCGATAGAGAATGTAACCAACTTTTCGCCTTGTCCCGTAGAGTGAATGGGAACAAGCGAAGTCTCACTGCATCATCCGACACCCCATTATACCTGAAGGTGTCACAAATTTCCAGAAAGCTGACTAGATGTTCGTTTGGATCATCATTTACTAATCCCCCAAATTGGACTGAATTCTGGATCATCTGAATCATCCCAGGCTTGATTTCAAATGTGTTCGCAGCTATCGCATGCCTGGTGATACTTGACTGCAGTTCAGTCACCTTGGGTGTAGCAAAATCCCTCAACGCTTTCTGATCTTCAACTGCCATTGCCTCTTCTTTTTCAGAATTTTCAAAGTCTTCCATTGTTTCCTTGATCCACTTACTTAACCTCTAAAACCGTCTCTCAATGTCGTCCTCAAAAGGAAGTAAGTCTGGATTTTTGGACCGAGTTTGCATAAACCACTTCAAAAACCTGAAATAAGAGAAACAAAACGAAAATAAAAATTGTTTAAGTAAAATTGGACTAATTAAACTGATATCGTAAAATATTAAAATCTATACTAAATAGATCCCCGGAAACGGCGCCAAAAACTTGTTGGGTAAAATCTAATTACGCACAACACGCAAGTATACGTGGTCAACAAGTAATAAAGTAATGAGTAGAGTATCGTTCCCACAGAGACAATTTAGTAAGAAATTTAATCTCACAATTATCAATTTCCTATTAATCCTAATTTTATTAAACTATCCAATTCAATGTTTAATACAATAAAAACTAAATTAAAACAAATATATAATCTCAAAACAATCACAAATATCAAAAACTAAAATTTCAAACAATTAATGGAGAATTAGACTTATGATTTCACCCTAAGCTTCACTCTGAATTTTACACCTTTATTCCAGTTCAATTCACTATCCAAGTTTATTAATCAAGAACACGAATGTAGTATTAGCCACCTCTCGATGTACTAATACCGTATTAACTCAAATTCACAATTAAGATAGAAACAAGTTAAACACCTTAGTCAACTAACGCACTATATCTCTATGTGAATTATAATTGAAGAAGGGTTAAGATTAAGTTCTCTATCTAATTACATGCGATGTCAAGCATATCTCTACCTTAACATTCATCAAGATTCTGCTATTCACAAAATTCATGAACACATGCTATACTAACTAAGTCTAGATTCGTATTTCCTCTCTCGAATCCATACAAATTCACAAAGAATTGTTGATCAGACAATTCATAAATTCAAGCTCAAATTAATATAGATAAACTGGAAATCAAAGTTATAAAACCATCATTTCACTTAGCGATCCATCATAAGCCTAAAAAGTGAATTAGTTCATAATGAATGAAATAATAATTGAATAATTCAAATAGAACATCCTTTCAATTACAAATATAGAACTAAGATGAAGAATAATGCAAAACACCCTTCACGTAGCCTTAATCTGCAATCATCACGAAAATCTCTTCAAAATCTCCCTCCAAAGCTTGCTATGAAAAATCTGGAATTAATCTCTGTAATTAGCCTTTTGTGTTGATGATCTTGATGTTTGTTTTTTTCAATATTTATTTAACTCCCAAAGTTTTAATCGAATTCCATGTCTATTAGAGCCCCAACATATTACAAGTGCTTAGAATCCAAATCCCAACAGAGTTTTAAGCAAGACGCGACTGCCCATAATCGAGACCCCCCGCCCCGGCGGGGGGTTTATACCAAAGAAAAACCCGCCCCGACGGGCTTACACTCTGTAAACTGATATTGAAGACCCCCCCACCCCGGCGGGGGTTTATAGGCCAAACAAGCCCGCCCCGGCTGGAATGGGTTCTGCTAGATGAGTTGGTTAAAGTTCATGCTTGATTCATTTCTTCCACTAACGCACTCCTTTTATGCTCAAACACCGCACCACCATACCTATACATAAAATAACAAGAAACGACTAAAAAAGATCATAGAAACACGTATTTAACATCAATTAAGCTTAAATTAGACATCAATTCGTGGATATAAAATCCACTTATCACTACACAATGACATGGGATTAGAGGTTGTGCGGAGTCAGGAAGATGGGACCATGCCCTTGGTCTTCAGGCTTCAAATTCTATCTGGTGTGTTGTCTTGTGTAGTATTCACTCGGGATTGGAACTCTTTGGTTCTTGTAGGACATTCTTGTGTGTAATGTATGTTGAAATATTTACTGAGACGGCGCAATGTAGGATCGAGGTGGAAAAATAACGATTTTGCCCCTCACCGGGGTTATCTCCGGTTTGGGCTGATTAAGAAGTCGTTGCTCAGGGTTATATCTGAGATTGGGCTGCTGCAAGTGTTGAATGTCCTCAGGTTTGTCTCTGAGATTGGCCTGTCCTCCCGGGGTTATCTCCGGGACTGGAGTTGAGTGCCTCAGTGTTATCTCCGAGCTTGAAGCTGAC
The DNA here is from genome assembly GCA_016801055.1 of Panax notoginseng. Lineage (NCBI taxonomy): Eukaryota > Viridiplantae > Streptophyta > Magnoliopsida > Apiales > Araliaceae > Panax > Panax notoginseng. The sequence continues at coordinate 62,087,264 of CM029023.1, read as the reverse complement.
TGCATGGGTTGGAATGAGAATCTCCGGGGTTATCTTCGGAACTGCAACGACACTCCTCGGTGTTATCTCCGATGTTGATAGTATCTTTCCTGGTGTTATTTTTGGGACTGAGACTGAGTGTCTCGGGGTTATCTCCGAGATGAAACGGTCTTCTCTAGTGTGATTTCCAGTATTTGAACTGCATTCCTCGGGGTTATCTCCGAGGTTGAAACTGAAAACTCCCGGTGTTGTTTTCGGGACTGAGCTCGATGTCTCGGGATTATCTCTGAGATGGTAATAACTGAATATCCCAGGGTTGTCTCCGGGATTGAACTGAGCTATCTTCCAGGGTTATCTCTGAAAGACGATTCTACCCTCCTGCAATGTTAGTAACAGGTATGCAGAAAATTTCGAGTGTTTACACTCAGTTCACTTAGAACTCTTCAAGTCCTTCTGACTTAGAACTTCTTACTTCACTTGATAATAGTTGAGTTCTTGAATGGTGCTACTCAGTTACCATTAAGCTTGTGTTCGAAAGAACTGAGTAGCTGAGCAAGCTTTCTTTTTCAGATCGTAGAGTTGAGCGTTAAGTGTTCTTCAGAGTTTTTGTTCAGTGCTTGCTTTAGTCTTTCATCTGCTGATGTTTTGTATATATGATGCCTTTTAGATGTATCCGTTGAAGACATACGTTGAAGCATTAAATGTATTTGACATTTCTGAGCTTTGATGGAGACTTTTTGCACAACTTCTGATTAGCAGTCTGGCCCACTGACACAGCAGACTACTATCTCACCTAACACCTGAAACGTTATTTTCTGCTAACCCATAGTACTTTTCTTTGCTTCTTCAATACGTTTCTTTGTTATATACTAAGGATGACTGTTGTGTCATTAGGACTCCCGAGGACTTCAACGTTTATAATCCATTCCACATTTGTTGGGATTTATTCTTAAACAAATGGGCAAGGCTCGATGATTCTGATACAGACAGATGATGCTCTACGATTCTGATCGTGGTGTCTTGCCACTTTGGTGATTGATCCGGTACTAGCAAACGAGAACAAGTAATCTATTAGAAGAGTCAAGTCGAGCATGATGTCTACTATCTTCTATGATTTAAAAGTTCAACATCAATATTTTATCTCTGTAACACATCTCAATAAATAATCCACATCACCGAATTATCCATGCACTACGGGCCAATGATATTCGTTATTATCACCAGTGGTCATGATCATGCCAATAACTATCCATCAATGCACTACGGGCCAATGAGGACTTTTATCACATCATTTGTAGCATTACAGGTCATGATTATACCGATACATAACTCGTAATATTAACAACCCGATCATTTCCAGGAAAGAGGGGGCTTTCCGATAAGGACTTCTCCTTAGTAACGCGCAATTAGATGACCAAACCCCTTTCCTCGACAGAACTTTCTAGACACTGTCAATAATATAAATAATAATATAAATAACTGTATCGTCTCATTTATTGATTTAATAATATAAAATATTGTGCAGATGATACTATGAAAATAATTGAATCAATAATATGAGATGCTATGCATCAACTACTGTTACAATAATTGAACAAAACTGAGTGACTTCTCACGTAAGCATCAACAATCAAATATACTGTACAATATCGTGTGCTACTGTGCAACCACGCGTATTACTGTACTTTTATCACCTGGTATTTCAATAGTTAACGGTAAAAGTTTTGCAGTTATTTTTATAAAAAAAAGTTATTTATGTTGCTTTCTATATCCGACAGTAATTCCATTGTGGGGTCCACCAATGATTGTGTCGTCGTATGAATATTCCCTGATAAAACGAATATTCCACGACCAAATGAATATTTTATGACAACATGCTTATTTTGCAAAATTTGTAAATATTACCCACAACTATAACATTATATCAAATCCACACCTTATTATTAAAAATAACATTTAGAGAAAAATTTAATCTTTATTCATAAAAGTTGGGGCCTTACAACCTCCCATTCTTATGAAATTTTTTCCTCGAAATTGATGTACGTACCTGGTATGTCGAAGAGGTGAAGATACCTTATTTTAATTTTAGATTCTAACTCTCAGGTCATTTTCTCAATATTGTGGTTTCTCAATAAAACTTTGACTTGATGTATAACCTTTGAGCGTAGAATATGTTCCTTCTTATCCAAGATTTTAACATGTACCTCTTTATACGTTAAATCTTCTGCTATCTTGTCTGGTTCTAATTCAATAATGTGGTTCGGGACGTTCACATATTTACGTAACATAGATATGTAAAAAACATTATAAACACGAGATATACTTGGCGGTAAGGTCAGTCTATAGGCCACAACTTTAACTTTATCGAATAAAGTCGGTTCTACTCGTATATTTGACATCATCACGTGGGTCCCTAGAGTCTTTAACTTTATCTCCATCATTTGTAAACCATACAAAATGGGTTTTTGTGTTAACAACATCGCACTCGTAACCACATACGATCTTCTACTCAACGCGTCAGCTACCACGTTCGCTTTTTCAGGATGGTATTGAATGGTATGATCGTAATCTTTCGACAGCTCGAGCCAACGTCTTTGGCGCATGTTACGTTCGTTTTGGTTAAAGAAATATTTGAGGGTTTAGTACCGGGTTCAAGGTTAATACAAAATTTGATTTCACGCTCTGTGGGTAGGCCAGGAAGTCTTAAGGGAATAAGTCAAGAAATTTATTAACAATAGAAATATCATTCAAATCTGACATATTTTTGTTTAAATCCGTGACATGGGCTAAGAAAGCTTGACATCCGTTTTTTAATAAACGAATGTCTTTATGGCTTGATAAGACAGTGATTGACTTAAGTGGGTTGGTTGCTTGAATTCGCATAACAGGTTGGTTAGGAATATGAAAGCTAACAACCTTACGAAAACAATCAATTTTAGAATAATGAGTAGTTAACTAGTCGATTCCTAAAATTACATCAAATGCAAGTATTTTCAAAGTGATGAGATCAACAGGTAATGTGAGGGTATCGATTTAAATCAAACAAGATTTATAAATGGTGGATGTAACGAATGTTTCTTCCAACGGAGTCTCAACAGATAAGTCAAAGTCTAATTTCTCAGAAGTCAAGTTCAAACGTTGAGCACAATTAGGCGAAATAAAAGAGTGGGTAGAACCAGTATCAGATAAGGTATAGACTTCGCAAGAGTTTATGATTAGCTTACCCGTGATAACTTCGTTCGAGTTCCTCGCTTTTTGGGAAGTCGCGAAAAATACTCTCCCTTAAACCACCGACTTTGACTTGTCAGGGACAGCCTTTGGTGTCTCCATCCCAGCTGGACTTGACTTCACTACACGACTAAATCGAGCAAGGTGACCTTCTCTTCCGCAATTGAAACACGATTTAGGTTGCTGCTGTAAAGACCCAAAAATTTTCGAACAACTATATTTGTATTTTTATGAATAATTTTTTTATTTATTATTATTATTATTATTATTATTATTTTATTTTAACAATATTGGTATCATGAATAATATTTTTAAATATTTGCGATATAGATTTAACAAGATAGTCAATTTAAAATTTTAAGTTGAGAATAAAGAATGAGATTATTAATAATATAATAATTATATTACAGTGCTATAAATATGTATTGTGTGTGTATACTGATCATGGTTGGTTAATTATGGTGTAGCAGTAGAAAATCCTAGCATTACTTTGATAAACCCTAATTCAGAAGTCAGATAAGACTTTTAGATTGGTTAAGTAATAGTTTTATGTGATTAATGATAAGAGTATTAGATTATAATCTTAAATAGGGAAAACCCTTATTATTAGAAACCCTAATTGCTAATTAAAAATCCTAATTGTCAAATTAGACACCCTAATTGCTAAATTAGAAACCTTAATCGCTAATTTAGAAAGCTAAATGTTAATTAGTAAATCTTAAACTTAATTTTCAAGTTATAAGTAATTAGGAAACCTAATGTAATTTGGAAATCCTAATTCCATTTTTAGACAGTTTAATTTTCATTTTAAACCTAATTAGAAAATCCTAGAAACTAATTTTTTTAAAAAACCTTAGGGTTAAACCCTAAAGGCCAAACCCTAAAGGTTAGACAAATTACTAATGTGTCATTAAAATTACAAGCTAAAAGTCCAAACTACCCTTTTTGCATTATTTAGTAAGTAACTTGTAAATCTTGCCATATTTGTAGTAGGTAGCCAACTAAGATTGCACATGTGCTGAAAATAAATACATATCAGCCCAATTATATCGGCCAACTTCATTGCATTAAGTGATATATATAGATCAAGAGAGAGAAAATTCATATTCATGCCTCATTTGTGACCAAACACTCAACAAAGCATCTCCCTCTCTCTCTAAACCCACGAATTTTATTGTTGGACCAGTCCCAAAACAAGCCCCCACCACTTTCACAAACAGATTAGCAAGGCCAGATTCAAGTTAGTTCAAAGAAAAGTATAAACCTAAACTAAAATTTTGATCTTGTATGCTATGTTGGATTTGGTTTTTGAATGTTTAAATATGTTGTATGGGGTGTAAATAAGTGATCTGGGTTGGTATATGATAGATCTATAACATCTAAAAGCACGAAATTAAAGATTTTAAAAATCTCAAAAAATATGAAAATGTTGTCTGACAGTCGAATGTCAGACCTCATAGATCTGTGTCTGTTAATGTTTTTAGTGTTTTAAAAGTTTATAGTTGTAGTATGTCATGAGGACTTTGTTCTGGAACTTGAATCAGGGTCAGATCTGGTACAGATTGCAAGTTATGGATGGTCAAACCTCGTTGACCGACCATGACTTTACAAATCAGGATAACCCTGAACTTACCCAGAAACGTCTGACAAGAAGTTCATAGGCTTGGATCTGCCAGTTGTTTGTTGATATGAATCTGTTATTGTATCTATGTTGTATTATGGTATATGGACTACATGTTTATGCCTTTAAATCACCTAATTGATAAACATAATGGATTTAGTGGACGGTCAAACCAGGCAGGAGGATCACGAAATACATTTTCTAGGTAACCCAGAAAACTTATGAACGCGACTTCTGACATGGTTTGACCGGACCATATCTTGTGATTTAGTTGTTGTTAGTATGATTTAGTGTGATAGATCTGTTCCCTTACATGTTGTCTACAATCTAGAACCCTTAAACCACCAAAACATCACCAGTAGAACAAGTAATGGAAGCCCAAAATTAGTTACTCGAATTGTTCTTCATTTCTGGGTAACCCAGAAATTGAAGAACAACTCTGACAGCTTGTTCAATGCTTTATATCTTGCTTGTGTGATGCAGTATGACCTTGTTTGTTGTTGGATCATGTATTATTACACTAGTACTACAAGATCTGTTCATTAACCTGCCTAGAAACACTTTGAATCAATGATTAATGATTGGTCAAAGTATGCATCTCGAAACTGCTTATGAATGTTCTTGAGGCTCAAGAACACTTTAGGTGACGGTTTCTGTCGCTAAAGACTATAGCAACAGATTTATTAATTTTAATTAATTAAATTTCCAAAAATTAATTAAAACTAGAAATAAATTTATAAAAATTAGAAAATTAGTTTTATAAATTATTTTAAGTTATAACAAATTAACTTTAAATAATTTGACATATTTTTCATTAAAATTAATATTTATTTGAATATTATTGATATTTAGTTTATTTAATAAATGAATTAAATAAATTAATTAAAAATGATTTTAATATTATAAAAATAATTTTAAATGGTTATAAAGTATTTAAAAATATTTTAAGTTATAAAACATAATTTTTAATATTTCGAGATAAATTTCATTAATAATTTAATATTAATGATATTAGATTTATTTAATAATTATATTAAATAAATAGTTTAAAAATGATTTTATTGATTTAAAAATCATTTAAAAATGATATAAATGATTTAAAAATATTTTTAAGTTATAATAAATGACTTTTAATATTTTGACAAATAATACATTAATACTTAAATATTAATGGTAATTATTTAAAAATAAATTTAAATGTTTTAAAAATTATTTAAGGGTAATATTAATGTTTTAAAAATATTTTGAGTTATTATAAATAACTCTAATATTTTGACGATGGTTTCATTAATGCTTTAATATTAATTAAATATTAATGATAATAGAATTATTTATTATTTAAATCATTTACAAATGATTCCAGTGTTTGAAAAATCGTGATAAATTATAATAATTATTTAAAAATTATTATAAGTCATTTAAAAATAATATGACTGATATTTAAATTATCTAAAGGAATATTGAACTACAGAATAGAGTTTTAGACTCGATAATTACCTGATAAAGCCGTCGGTACACTGAAATATTTCAAAAATTGATCTAAACTTAAATAGTTTGGCTAGATAAGTGTCTGTTTATTTCCTAATAACTGCTAAACATATGTGACAATGTGATTAGGTTATGTGTTGACTGCAAATAGTAGTACTATGTGTTATGATATATTATTCTAATTGAAAGAATGATCTTATTAATGATAGGTCTCTTTATAAAAGATAAAACTAAGTTATATAAGCAGCAGGTCATGCAAGTATCCTACCTTTGCATTTACTTTATGCAATAGACATGTGTAAGCCAGTTTCAGAACTTTATTATCGTTGTGCCAGTTTATTAGCTATACTCTTATTGGTTATGTATCTAACCCTTTATATTCATACAAGTTCTTAAATTATATCCGTTCATTGATTATCAGTGTAATATTAATGTATAATCCAGATATATATTCTGTTCATTAATTTCTAAATTTGGTTATGCAAGTGTCCTCACTAGGATAATTGTTGTACATGTTGATACATACTTATCCAATTACGGTATGTATACATTAATTAAAAGTTGTCTAAACTATTTGATTCAGTTAGACACATATTTAAAAATATTATTGGACATGATAGAACATTATTGTTATCCAACCGAATTGTTTTAGTTCGAATTCTAGACTACGTATGAGTATCCCGAACATGGGAAACTTTTGATCGCCTAAGGCGGATATGCTGGACGAAAATATCGTTCGAACACGTAGTATTAATCAATACAGTGTATAATGGGCTGATCATCCTCCGTGCCCGTAAGTTATGACGGTTTGCATATGAAGTTCTGTATACCTTTTTGAAAATTGAAAATAAAGTTCATAGTCTATCGATTGCTCTCTATTTATAGTCAGTACGTAGTTTCAAATTTTGAAATAGAATTGATATGCTGTATAGTATTGTTTCAGCTTACTTCACAACCGTTGTTCGTTATAGAAGTGATGTTCAAAAAAAACATTTACTTCTTTTAGCTAAAGTTTATTATTTGTTATTACTTGCTGGGCAATCAAATGCTCATTCTTGCTTTAAATTTAAATGTTTTCAGCTAAGCGTGATCAACCTGAAGGTTCTGCCAAGAACAAAGGAAAAGGAAAGCTGACAGAATAAGTTTTATGGTATCTTATGTAATAGTTACACTTATTAAGACGATAATAATTATTATCTATCATGTAATGAAATGTTTAAAGGTTGTGAACCTGGGATTAGACAACTCTGATATGTAAATTAAGTTGGATATTTATATTATTGTTATTATTCCGTTCAAAGAAATGATATCGTGAAGCACTGAGTTCGGGTTTCAAGTACCTGAATTTGGGGGCTTCACAGGTTGGTATCAGAGCTTTAGGTTAGAAACCTTAGGTGGGGTACCTTAGGCTATAACCTTCGGACATAGGAAAATGTTGAAAATACAAATAACTCAAACAGAATTTAAAAGGAGATGAATCTATTAAATTCATCATAAAACAAAATAAAGGTAACCTATATAAAACTGTTTGCTATGTGTATATAATATCTATTATGTACTAATCAAGATAACTTATGTGTAGATGTCAGGTGGAAAAGGATTAGGATACCCTCAGATCGTAAAGAATGAGCAAATCTCCGTAACTGAGTCAATACCAAAGCTAATAGCTGAAATAGAGGCTCACAACGAAAGCAACCCTGATGAGGTGATTTTATTAGAAAACGAAGTACCAGATCCAGAAATAATAGAACTGATAGATAGTGATTCAGACACGAAAGTTGGGGCTGACCAGACACCAATGAAAGTACAGAATCTAAGGAATAAGATTTCTTCTCTAGAAAAGCTGTGGGAAATAGAAAAACTATTAAATAGTCAATTGAGGAAGGCGTTAATCGAAACAATGGAAGAACGAGATAAGCTTAAAATCTAAATTGATCAGATGAGAGCCAAAAGCAACAAATCGTGTGTAACTCTAAGCAAAAAGGGGAAAAGAAAAATGAAAGACCGCGATTTAGGAAATTTCGATCATAACCAATGGAACTCTAACAAAATAGAAAAGTGTACAAACTATAAAAAAGAAACATGAAGGCTTGTGTAGAAAAGGGAAAAATGTATGCTACAATTGCAGACATGAGGGACATATCTCTCCTCATTGTCCCAATCTGAAGCAAGGGGTATGTTTTATATGTGGAATAAAAGGACATCAGGCGAAAGGTTGATCAAGAAAAAGGCATAGTGAATAAGTAGTATAAGTACTGTTTGAATATGTGTTCGATGTTATGTATATAATAAGTATGTGTGTAATGTAATGTTCTCAACTTCTGTATAAGTGGTAGTAGCGATTCCTGACTTTTGTGGTCATAAAGGGATATCGAATGTTTAAATAGCGATATAAGCTATGTGATGTAAAACGCTATGAATTAGTTGAATGAATGATATTTTGAGTACATGATTATTTGAGTTTGAAATTACGCGTGATATGATAACACATAGAATAAAGAATAATTTATGATTTTATTTAATCAGATAATGCCACCAAGAAGACAAAACCGAAACTAAAGGGCAGAAGAATCTGTCAACAATGCTGGAGGACAACCAGACCCGATGCAAAACTTTGCGAACATGGTAACTCAAACCATGCAGACTGGAATGTCAGTCGCGGGGAATCAGCCAGAGAATCGATTGGCGAACTTCAAAGACTTTAAGGTAGTCGGACCGCCAGGATTTAGAGGTACAACTGGCCCTATAGAAGCCCAAACATGGGTAAAGGAGATAGAAAAAGCATTTGTGTTCTCTAGGGTAGCGGAGGGGCAAAAGACGACTTTTCCCACTTATATGATGAAGGGAGAGGCTAATTTTTTGTGGGAGGCAAATCAAGCTAGGGCTGGAGAAGGATTGGTTACTTGGACTAGATTTAAGACACTATTCTTCGAGAACTATTTCTCGTCCAGTATGCAGGCTAGGATGGAGGTGAAGTTTTTGGAGTTGATGTAGGAAAACATGACAGTTGCGGAGTATGCCGCAAAATTTAATGAGTTAGCTAGGTTCGCTCCGCATCAAGTTGATACAGAGGCAAGGAAGGTGAGGAGGTTTGAGTTGGGCTTAAAACCCTAGCTCTATAATAAGGTGGCGGTGTTACAAATTGGTACTTTTGCAGCACTTTTGGAAAAGGCTATCATAGCCGAAGAGGGGAGTGAGGTCATGAGCCTCTATAACAAAGAGAAAAAGAACACGGGTAAGGTCGAGGGAGTTGTTAAGGTGGAAGCCAGTAGTGGGAATAGGAGTGGGAAAAGAAAAGGGGATAGTTTCGGGAATATCCAGGTTAAGCAAGAAGGTATAAAGAAGCAGGTGGTGCAGTGTGGGAATTGCGGGAAGAATCACTAGGGGGAGTGTCTGAAAGAAAAATTTGTATGCTATAAGTACGGGCAGGAGAGACATATCTCTCCCAACTGCCCCAATCCAAGGGTGAATAGTGGGTGTTTTTTATTTGGATCGATGAAGCATAAGGTGAAGGACTGTCCGAAAAGGAGGATGGATGCAGGAAGTGTGAATACGGGGAAAGGCAATGGAACATTGGCAATAACAGGACCAACTTCAACAAACAAACCAACCAAATCAACTGCCAGAGTCTTCAAAATGATCGTTCAGGATACCGTAGCAACCGGTGAGGGAGCTCCAGGTATGAACCCGATCAACGATCTTAATAGATATGCCTGATTGGGATTTAATATATTTTTCTTACCACAAGTTTGTTAAAATAAGTACGTTTAAGTTAGGAACCCTTGAATATATGTATGCGAAACATAATATAGTAAATTGTTTTATTAAGAAATTTTGAAGGAGGAATTTGAGTTCCAGATTCGTAACATAAACCTTTTAAGGAGGGGATAATATAGGTATTAAATTTTTCATAAAAAAAAAATCTAAGGCTAAAACATTAATAGTAGGTATAAGGTAAAGGTGATTTCGAGTACGGAATCTTTATAAGGAGGGGAGAATGTAAAGACCCGAAAATTTTTGAACAATTATATTTGTATTTTTACGAATAATTATTTATTTATTTATTTATTTATTTATTTATTTATTATTATTAGTATTATTAGTATTATTATTATTATTATTATTTTATTCTAAGAATATTGGTATCATGAATAATATTTTTAAATATTTACGATATAGATTTAACAAGATAGTCAATTTAAATTTTTAAGCTGACTGATAATGAAAGTCAAGTCGGATATTGAATCAAAACCCTAATTATGAATTTTGAATAAAGAATGAGAATATTAATAATATAATAATTATATTACAGTGCTATAAATATGTATTGTGTGTATATTGATCACAGTTGGTCAATTATGGTGTAGCAGTAGAAAACCTTAGCATTACTTTGATAAACCCTAATTTAGAAGTCAAATAAGACTTTAAAATTGGTTAAGTAATAGTTTTATGTGATTAATGATAAGAGTATTACATTATAATCTTAATTAGGGAAAACCCTAATTATTAAAAATCCTAATTGCTAATTGGAAACCCTAATTGTCAAATTAGACAACCTAATTGCTAAATTAAAAACCCTAATCGCTAATTTAGAAAGCTAAATGTTAATTAGTAAATCTTAAACTTAATTTTCAAGTTATAAGTAATTAGGAAACCTAATGTAATTTGCAAATCCTAATTTCCATTTTTAGAAAGTTTAATTTTCATTTTAAACCTAATTAGAAAATCCTAGAAACTAATTTTTTAAAAAAATCTTAGGGTTAAACCCTAAGGGTCAAACCCTAAAGGTTAGACAAATGACTAATGTGTCATTAAAATTACAAGCTAAAAGTCCAAACTACCCTTTTTGCATTATTTAATAAGTAACTTGTAAATCTTGCAATATTTGTAGTAGGTAGCCAACTAAGATTGCACATGTGCTAAAAATAAATATATATCAACCCAATTATATCAGCCAACTTCATTGCATTAAGTGATATATATAGATCAAGAGAGAGAAAATTCATATTCATGCCTCACTTGTGACCAAACACTCAACAAAGCCTCTCTCTCTAAACCCACGAATTTTATTGTTGGACCAGTCCCAAAACAAGTCCCCACCACCTACACAAACAGATTAGCAAGACCAAATTGAAGTTAGTTCAAAGAGAAGTATAAACCTAAACTAAAATTTTGATTTTGTATGCTATGTTAGATTTGGTTTTTGAATGTTTAAATATGTTGTATGGGGTGTAAATAAGTGATCTGGGTTGGTATATGATAGATCTATAACATCTAAAAGCACGAAATTAAAGATTTTAAAAATCTCAAAAAATATGAAAATGTTGTCTGACAGTCGAATGTCAGACCTCATAGATCTGTGTCTGTTAATGTTTTTAGTGTTTTAAAAGTTTGTAGTTGTAGTATGTCATAAGGACTTTGTTCTGGAACTTGAATCAGGGTCAGATCTGGTACAGATTGCAAGTTATGGATGGTCAAACCTCGTTGACCGACCATGACTTTACAAATCTGGATAACCCTGAACTTGCCCAAAAACGCCTGACAAGAAGTTCATGGGCTTGGATCTGCCAGTTGTTTGTTGATATGAATCTGTTATTGTATCTATGTTGTATTATGGTATATGGACTACATGTTTATGCCTTTAAATCACCTAATTGATAAACATAATGGATTTAGTGGACGGTCAAACCAAGCAGGAGGATCACGAAATACATTTTCTAGGTAACCCAGAAAACTTATGAACGTGACTTCTGACATGGTTTGACCGGACCATATCTTGTGATTTAGTTGTTGTTAGTATGATTTAGTGTGATAGATCTGTTCCCTTACATATTGTCTACAATCTAGAACCCTTAAACCACCAAAACATCACATGTAGAACAAGTTGTGGAAGACCAAAATTAGTTACTTGAATTGTTCTTCATTTCTAGGTAACCCAAAAATTGAAGAACAACTCTGACAGCTTGTTCAATGCTTTTTATCTTGCTTGTATGATGCAGTATGACCTTGTTTGTTGTTGGATCATGTATTATTACACTAGTACTACAAGATCTGATCATTAACCTGCTCAGAAACACTTTGAATCAATTATTAATGATTGGTCAAAGTATGCATCTCGAAACTGCTTATGAATGTTCTTGAGGCTCAAGAACACTTTAGGCGACGGTTTCTGTCACTAAAGGCTATACCGACAAATTTATTAATTTTAATTAATTAAATTTCCAAAAATCAATTAAAATAGAAATAAATTTATAAAAATTAGAAAATTAGTTTTATAAATTATTTTAAGTTATAACAAATTAACTTTTAATAATTTGACATATTTTTCATTAAAATTAATATTTATTTGAGTATTATTGATATTTAGTTTATTTAATAAATGTATTAAATAAATTAATTAAAAATGATTTTAATATTATAAAAATTATTTTAAATGATAATAAAGTATTTAAAAATATTTTAAGTTATAAAATATAAGTTTTAATATTTCGAGGCAAATTTTATTAATAATTTAATATTAATGATATTAGATTTATTTAATAATTATATTAAATAAATAGTTTAAAAATAGTTTTATTGATTTAAAAATTATTTAAAAGGATATAAACGATTTAAAAATATTTTTAAGTTATAATAAATGACTTTTAATAATTTGACAAATAATACATTAATACTTAAATATTAATGATAATTATTTAATAATGAATTTAAATATTTTAAAAATTATTTAAGGGTAATATTAATGTTTTAAAAATATTTTGAGTTATTATAAATTACTTTAAAATTTTGGCAATGGTTTCATTAATACTCTAATATTAATTAAATATTAATAATAATAGAATTATTTAATATTTAAATCATTTAAAAATGATTCCGATGTTTGAAAAATCATGATAAATTATAATAATTATTTAAAAATTATTTTAAGTCATTTAAAAATAATATGACTGATATTTAAATTATCTAAAGGAATATTGAACTACAAAATAGAGTTTTAGACTAGATAGTTACCCAATAAAGCCGTCGGTACACTAAAACGTTTTCGAAATTGATCTGAACTTAGATAGTTTGACTAGATAAGTGTTTGTTTATGTCCTAATGACTGTTAAACATATGTGACAATGTGATTAGGTTATGTGTTGATTGTAAATAGCAGTACTATGTGTTATGATATATTATTCTAATTAAAAGAATGATCTTATTAATGATAGGTCTCTGTATAAAAGATAAAACAAAGTTATGTAAGCAGTAGATCAGGTAAGTATCCTACCTTTGCATTTACTTTATGCAATGGACATGTGTAAGTCAGTTTCAGAACTTTATTATCGTTGTGCCAGTTTATTAACTAAACTCTTATTGGTTATGTATCTAACCCTTTGTATTCATATAAGGTCTTGAATTATATCCGTTCATTGATTATCGGTGTAATATTAATGTATAATCCAGATATATATTCTGTTCGTTAATTTCTAAATTTGGTTATGCAAGTGTCATCACTTGGATAATTGTTGTACTTGTTGATACATACTTATCCAATTACGGTATGTATACATTAATTAAAAGTCATCTAAGCTATTTAACTCAGCTAGAAATATATTTAAAAATATTGTTGAACATGATAGAACATTATTGTTATCCACACTACTACAAAACATTAAATAGACAACGCGGAAAAAACGTTGTGGTTTCAGTCAGGAAAACGTCGTGGTTAAGGGTGTCATCTATTTGACACCCTTACACAACGTTTTAAAAACGTTGTAGTTAAGCACAATACACAACATTTTTTAAGAAAAAAACGTTGTAGATTTTTTTAAAAAAAATTAGCAGATGCTTAAAAACGTTGTAGTAGGTATGATTGCACAACGTTGTTTGAATAAAAACGTTGTTGTTTAGTATATCAGACAATGGTTTTTAAATGTTGTAGATAAAAAAAGAAAAAAAAAAGAATGTGATTCACCTATATTACCAATGCACCTGCAATATGCTAATGCCATGAAATTTATATCTGCTCGTATATTAACAATGAATACCATGAAGTACATGTACATACTAGAGTAGTGCTCATATTGACAATGTCCAAACTACATAGTATTCAGCCTCTAATACAGTGGACCTCAAGGTACCTAGCTGAGTAATACCTTCTGGATGTCAGTAAGCCTTTTTTCAATAATTTCACATTACACCAAAATTCACTGCAGTAGTTAGAAGATAACAAGCAAAAACAAAAGTTTAATCTAAAAACACAAACCCAACAATTCAGAACAATCTAAAATCTCAGTTTAACACAAAAATCACCACCCTAAACTTGGAAGTTCAAACATAAAGTTCATAACAAACAGAAACCTAGTCGAAAAGGCTGAAACCCAGGTCATCAACAGATTCATCAGCAGACTCTTCCTTTTTCTCTTCCACAGCAGCAACTGGTGCTGCACCAGAATCAGTAGCTGCGGCTGGCGCCACGACAGATGCAAACTTGCTTGGATCCTGTATACACAATGCACAAAAGAATGCAAGTCGGGTTAAAACAAAAAAAAGAAGTAAAAGGATTGGTTTAACTACGAATAGCAACCCCTAATTAACAGTACATACCGTGAGGTACTCTTTAACTTTATCAGCTTGTGGGAAAGAGTACCCGATTTCAAAAGCAATCGCCAAAACATGTAGGCATTGATGAACATGTGGGGTGCAACTGCCAGGGTTGGGTATGAAAGGGCCAATGATAGGGAAGTGACCATGGAAACTCCCACATAAAACTTCGCAATGAGATCTTCATCAGGTCAAGCACCTCTGGGCTGAAAACTGATCCATTGTCATAAACAGATAGGACAACAAGACCATAAGAAAATTGCCTGATCCCAAGTTTTGCAAGCAGAGCAGCCTCAGATGAACCCACTTTGTCACCCTTTTTGATAAGCTCGACTGGGGTGATAATTTCCACAGTACCCTTGTTAATCTTAGTTAGAATGTTCAGCACCTGGAGGGTGATAATATGATAGTAAGAAATAAAAGGTTTGAAAGTAGAAGAAGGATCTACTCAATACAATAGGATAAATTTAATACCTGGAAGAAGGATGTTTGAGAGGGGTCGAGGCCAGTGTTTCCTGGTGGAACCACCACATCAACTGGAGTGACCAAACCAACACGAGCAGGAGCTCCGACCTTATCAGAGCCAAATAATTAGCCATAACACATTTTGTGCAGTACTAAAAAATAGAAGTTTCAAGTGCAAATATAAAGATAATTATACAACACCCCCTTCATCCTAATTCAAATGTCTTAGAATTTTGGAAAATTCAAAAACATACAACATGTCAAGGTAATGAAGGTAATATTATCAACGGTACAAAAAATAAAAAATTATAGAAGGTACTAGACTATACAAAAAAACAAAAAATTTAACGCCTAGTACTAGACTGCACAACTCTTGCATTGAGATTCATCAATATTATTGTAGAAGGTAGAACCACATTGAAAAAAACAAAGCGGGTCTGAGTCAAAAACAGGGGTCGAAGCCTTGTAACTCTCTTGTCAAAAACTTTCTAACTAAAAAGCCTATTATCTTAGGTAAAACTCTTTACATTAAACTATGACTTTTGACAATAGGGTAGATCTACCCTCAGATGTTTAGTCCATAACAATTGGGTTCCTGATATTTTATACCATAAACAACTTAAGTGTTTTTACCAAAAGCAAAATAAAAAAACTTGTGTCATTCTTCATGAACAGTTCAAAGCATATCTAAAGCTAAGAGGTGATAGTTATCCATATATCACTTGTCAGTCTTAATTCATTAAACATGCAAAGGAAGGGCATATTCAATTATATGAACACCATCTCACTTTGTTCTTCCATATATATTTCCTAGTCAACTTTGAGTCAGACCTATACATCCTGGTGTAATTTCTAGTACCATACACAATTTTTCACTACATACCTAAATTTTCACCATTAACCACTAATCAAAAATGACAAAGCAAATATAATATTACACATACCCTCCATTACTAACACAAGCCACCTTAAATGTGGATGGGTTCTCAGAGCTTTGATAACCTGCAGTCACCGAAAACAAAAATCCAAACACGATAGCTTGAGAAGGGATACCAGTCAAATGGGGGCTGCCCCTTTATATTACATACCACTCTCATGACTTGAGAAGGGATTTTAGCTCACTCATTCTTCGAAGGCTCTCTAGACAGTGCCGCGGCTGCCGCCCCACTGCCTAGGTGATGCTTGCCTATTTTTCTCCCTTCTACTTCAAGTCTGTAGGTACTCATACATGTCCACACAATTCTATACTCATGTTGATAGGGTAATCTTGGCATGACTTCTACAATTTTATTCTCTCTTCCAGGAAAACTAATTTCTATGAAATTGAAGAAGATAATGATATAGAAACCTTTAGAAACACTTGGACAATATAATACAAAAGAAATAGAAAAGATGAATATCAAGGAAACATCACATTACATAAATTGGAGCTTTAGACCAGCTTGCTTCATAAGAACCTACAAGTTAAGAGATATAAAGGTGAGTTCAATTGCAGAGTTTTCTACTACAATATGAGTATCCAATAATATTCCAGCATTAAACTTCAACTGGAAGTCTGCAAGTACAATAACACCACAATGAGTCATTCAACACACCATTTAAAAAGTCGGAAATGAATGTCAACTAACAATATAAATAATAAACAATACACTTTTTTATTTTATTTTAAAATGTGTATCATGTAAAGTAACAAGTAAACCCAACCCAGTGTCAATTCTAAAAAATCATACTAAAAATTTGAAATTAGATTTACCACCACCTCAATTAAAAATACAAAACAAATTTACTCATACCTGTTTTATGAATGCTCTAAAAAATACCAATATCAAAACCTCCAGAAAACCTTCCTCCCTTGCCTACAAATCAAGTTAATGCAAAAAAATATCATTAAAAAAAGCCTTTTAAGAGTCAAATCGACTTCAATTCAGCTAAAATTATGAAATTCTACCAGTCAAAACAATAGCTTTAACATCTTCTCTCTTCATAGCTTCAGTAAATTTCTCCTTTAATCCAGCAAGAACTAAGAAAACACAAAATCATCAAATCAACATTACAATAAAACAAAACCAAAGACTTATCTTACTAAATCAATCGATTCAACCTATAATTATTGATTTATATATATATATATATATATATATATATAGCTTACTTGGAAGAGCCAAAACATTAACAGGAGGATTATCAATTTTTTTTTGTTCAGATCCACCGCGGCGGCATACCACCGCCTATCCTTCTCGCTGCTCTCGCCGCGCTTGTGGCGCTTCCGCGCAGGGTCAGGAAAGGGAGTGCGATGGCGGTTGTTTTTGCCTGTCTTTATCCCTTCGAAGTCTCGTTTTCGGTCGCTAAGGAGTGAGGATCAGATCTCGTGTATGAGAGACTAGGAGCGGGCTAGGGCAAATGGGAGAAAATGAAATAGCAGTGATAGTTATTATAAAATTATTTCACTTGTGCGTGATTTTTTTAAGCTCCGTGTTTTCCATATAGATAACATTTTTTGAAAAAAAAATGTTATCTATTTAAAACCAAAAATTGCTCTTATTAAATAGATAACGTTTTTGCATACTTTTTTACAACGTTTTTATAAAAAATGTTGTGGTTTAAGTGTTGCCTATTTGATATTTTGTAGTAGTGTCAACCGAATTATTTTGGTTCGGATTCCAGACTAAGTATGAACATCCCGAACATGGGAAAATTTTATATGCCTAAGGCGGATATGCTGGACGAAAATTGTAAGACCCCGAATTTTATGAAATGAAAGTATTCAATTTTCTTATAATTATTATGTTATTTGGTAAATGGTTAAATTGATAAAGGTTAAAGTTAAGAATGATATGTGAAAATTTTGCAAACTATGCAAGTTATTATAAAATATTCGTTTGGTCGGAGAATATTCTTTTTGTCGGGAAATATCCGTACGATGGCACAATCATTGGTGGACCCCACAACGGAAGTATTGTCGTAGTAAGAAAACGACAGAATTATCTTTTTATAAAACTAACGGCGAAAGTGTTACCGTTAAAACTGTTGAACTACCCGGTAGTAAAAGTACAGTAATACGCGTGGTTGCATAGTAGCACACAGTATTGATTATTGATGCTTACGTAGGAAGTCACTTAGTTATACTCAATTATTGCTACAGTAATTGCTGCATCATATCTCTCATATTATTGATTCAATTATTATCACAGTATCATCTGCATAATATTTTATATTATTAAATCAATAATTGAGATGACAAAGTTATTCATATTATTATTTGCAATATTGATAATGTCTAGAAGTTCTGTTAAGGAGAGGTTTGGTCACCTAATTGCGCGCCAATAAGGAGAAATCCTTATCGGAAAGCCCACTCTTTCCTGGGAATGACCTAGTTGTTTAAATATTATGAGTTATAATATTAATGATGAATAAGTTCATGTTGATTAAAGATAAAATTGATAGTTCCATTGTATTGGAATTATTAGTGTTAGTGAAAATCGACATTTATTTCTATATTAATTGATGTCTGGAAGTTATACTGACCAATCAGGTAATTAATCGGATAAATGAGTAATTAATTGCTATTAATTCACATGATTATAACTATTTGTTCACATGTGTGTACTATTGGTTCACATTCTTGTACTATTAAGGGAGGTGGTGCAAGATTGATAATACTTGCATGACTAAGTTAAAAATAGAGGTATAGATGGAGGTATTATACTGTAATTCGTATTTTTACATGTCTAAAACTATTGATTCACGTGATTTACTATTAGGGGAGGTGGTGCAAGTTTGATAATACTTGCAGGACTAAATTAAAAATAAAGGAAAAGAGGAAGGTATTATACTGTAATATTTCGGGCCCCAAAATGTGTAATTATTGAAACTATATTTTCTTATAAATAGAAACTCATTCCTTCATTATTTTTCACCAATTCACTAAAGCTATAGAGTAATTATTATAAAGAGAAATTATAGAGAGAAAGGAGAAGAGAAGTCTGCTACCTCACTATTCCAGTTTTCTTCTAAGGTAAAGTGTATTATTTATTTCATATTCTGAAGAGATATTATTTTTCGTATTCGTATGAATATTATTTTTGTTTAATATTCGTAAGGGCTATTATTTATTTCATATTCTGAAGAGATATTATTTTTCGTATTCGTATGAATATTATTTTCGTTTAATATTCGTAAGGGGTATTATTTCTTTCGTATTAATGAAGAGAGCTATTGTTATTCCATTCCTTATTATTCTGTTGGAATAACCTGTATATGCGGACTACCGTATACATGGTGAAATTCTTTTATTATTCCATTCTTTATTATTCTATTATAATAACATGTATGTGCAGATTACGCATGACCTGGTTTCATTCTTTATTATTCTGTTTGAATATCCTGTCTGTACGGATTACGCATGACCTAGTTCCGTTATTTATTATTCTGTTGGAATAACCTGTCTATGCGGACTACCGCATGCATGGTGAATTCTTCTGTTATTCCATTCTTTATTATTCTGTTAGAATAACATGTCTATGTGGAGCACCGCATGTATGGTGAATGATCCTTCGTATTCATTCCTTATTAAATTGTGGAAATGATTTGTCTACGTGGATTATCGCATGGCAGGCGAAAATTCATTTGCAGTTTCGTAATTTTTCGGACCCTTAAAAATTCTGGAAAAATTTGAAATGGTAATTTGATGAGTTTTCTAGATTGTGTCCAAAAATGGCGATTTTTGGATGTATAGATTAAGGAGTTATGAATTTTATAGGAAAAGACTATTTTAAAAGTAAACCCTTATAAGTCCTTGTGGTTAACTCCAAAATTTGTGAAATTTTTATTGGGAGTACATATATATAACAGGAGTATACCCTGTATATTTTAGAATTTTTAGATAAAAGTATAATTTATGATAAATGTCTAAATATTCGGCAGTTTTGGCCATATGAAAAATAGTAAATGAATTTTAAAAATTCCGATAAAAATATATGTTCAATATGGGACTATATTCTACTAAATCCCAGAAAAGAAAACTTTTTGAGACTGATTTGTTATTTTTCATGAAAATAGTTTAGTTACGAACATCTGAATTAAATATGTTATGTGAAGTTGAAAAATTGGTCAATAGAATTTTATGGCTTGGAAATCCTATATAAGGTATATGCAGATTTTTGATAAGGAATTTGATCATTGGTGATTAAATCTTATGAGTATGGCATTTTTGAATGATTAAATGTATTATTTGGTAAAGTGTAAATAATTAAAATAAATTGTTTATAAGTTTAAGAAATGATTAAAATATTATTATAATATTAATAATATTAGATTATGGGATTATTAAGTGATTGATAACATTTAGATATTTTAAACTCTGGATAAATTTAAAGTCTTTAATATTTATCCTTGATTTCGTTTGATTAATGCTTATATTATTGTCATCATCCTCATGCTTATATTATGATGAAAGTCATCTTTGGCTTACGTGCAAAGATGGACTGTTGATTATTGGTTTTACAGTTGTATAACTTTGGCTTACGTGCAAAGATGAACTATTGATTGATGAGTATCTTTGGCTTATGCGCATAGATGAACTGTTTATTGGTATGATTATGACCAAGGATCATTCGGTATAATCATGACCCGTAATGTTATAGATGATGTGGTAAAAATTCTCATTGGCCCGTAGTGCATTGATGGACAGTTATTGGTATGATTATAACCAGGGATTATTCGGTATAATCATGACCATTGATGATTACATGAATATCCTTGGCCGTAGTGCAGGGATGATTCGATGATGTGAATTATTTATTAAGCTGAGTCTTAGCGATAAAATATTGATTATACACTTTTAATTCGTAGAAGATAGTAGATATCATGCTCTACTTGACTCTTCTAAAATATAGTTGTATGTCTTTGGCCTGTAGTGCAAAGATGAATTGTTAATGAATATCTTGGACTGTAGTGCAAAGATGAATTTATTAGTATGATTATGAGCAGGAATTGCGATTTGGTATAACCATGATTTTTGATGTTTCAGGTGAAGATGAGTGATAAAAATTATCTTCGTCCTGGGTGCGAAGAGAAATTTAGAATCACAATTATGATTACGAGTTATTCATATGATTGTGAACAGGAATTGTTGATTGATGTCACAGGGATAAAAAAATTATTGGTGAACTTTTAACATGGAGAAGATAATAGACCTGATGGTCTATTTGACTCTTCTAATGGATTACTCGTTCCGCTGCAACTATGGTTGAAAAGTTTTATCATCTACCATATGTTCTAAATCTCTGATTTATTATTGATGAAGGCTATTGATGATGTAAATTATCTTTAGTCATGATATTCTTTACTGGGCTAGTTGTGCTCACCCTTTTTGCTTCACAATTTCTTTCAGGTAATAAGAGTGTTGCCGGGTCGAGCGGGGATAACAGGGGAATAGAACGGTGGTCTATAGCTGTTGAGATTCTTCCTAAATAGTATGGAAATAATTTTGTTGAGAACTTTAGATAAGTGTGTCGTATTGTATACATCATTTGATATTTAATTTTGGTGAACCGAATAGGGTGAGGTGAACCCAATTTTGGAAGGGTGTTTTGCCACTATCATACAAGATGTCTAATGATATACAACATCGTGTTATCATAAGAGAGAGTTGTGCACATCCACTTGCTGAGTATAACCTAGACGCATGGCCTCCCATGTATGAAGGTTTCCTTGAATATTTTTCAAAGATTTTAATTTCTAAAACAATTATTGCTTGTACCTTTATGTAAGGTACCATTGTAAGGTCTTGTGGTCAAGGCACCATGAGAGTTATAAATATTTATATTAAAACTCACAGCTTATCTGCTGTCGTACTCTGCACGACAGTTCAACAGTTGTATAAATGAAGTTTATATTTGATTTTTATAGTGCGATATCTGGCGACTCAGAATGGGTCGTGTGGACCTATTTTGGGGGCGTCACAAAAATATCGTTCGAACACGTAGTATTGATCAATACAGGGTATAACGGGCTGATCACCCTCCGTGCCCGTAAGTTATGACGGTTTACAGATGAAGTTCTGTATACCTTTTTAAAAATTGAAAACAAAGTTCATAGTCTGTCGTCTGCTCTCTATTTATAGTCAGTACGTAGTTTCAAAATTTAAAATAGAATTGATATGTTGTATAGTATTATTTTAGCTTACGTCATAACTGTTGTTCGTTGTAGAAGTGCCGTTCAAAGAAAACATTTACTTCTTTCAGCTAAAGTTTATTATTTGATATTACTTGTTGGGCAATCAAATGCTCATTCTTGCTTTAAATTTAAATATTTTGAGCTAAGCGTGATCAACCTGAAGGTTTTACCAAGAACAAAGGAAAAGGAAAGCTGACAGAATAAGTTTTATGGTATCTTATGTAATAGTTAGACTTATTAAGACGATAATAATTATTATCTATCATGTAATGAACTGTTTAAAGGTTGTGAGCCTGGGATTAGACAACTCTGATATGTAAATTAAGTTTGATATTTATATTATTGTTATTATTCTGCTCAAAGAAATGATATCGTGAAGCACTGAGTTCGGATTTCAAGTACCTGAATTTGGGGGTGTCACAGCTACATACAGTTTGGACGGATGTGTCCCTCCTCCACATTTTTAGCATATGACTAGTGGTCGTTCTCCTTCCTTGGAAATGGGTGCTGGTGCTGTTGTCGATGTCTTTCCGTCATTGTCGAATCTTCTCTTCTTAAAGTTGTTCCCACTTAGTTCACCTTTCTTATTATCTTGGCTATGATTACCACTGAAGTGGTTACCATTTCTGGCATGATAATTTTCTCCACGATGGTTATCATTATTCCGATGGCCATTGCCACCGGTATGATTATTAACGTGTTGTTGGTCGTTGTCTTTTGGTTTGGCTGACTCATTATTGCGTTCTAATAACTGAGCCCTATTCACAACATCTGAATATAAACAAAGTTTGTGAGAAATGAGGTATTGACGAATTTTGAGTTTTAAACCTCGCAGAAAAATTCGTGTCATACGCTCCTCATTGTCTACCAAATGGGATACAAACCGGGATAACTCTGCAAACTTAGCCTTGTATTGTGATACGGTCATATTGTTTTGTTCCAGCTTGATAAATTCTACCTCCTTCATGTGACGAATACTTTCACGAAAGTACTTGTCGTGGAACAATTCTTGAAACTTCTCCAAAGACATTTTCAGTGCAGAAAGATGAGTACGTTTTCGGATTCCCACTAGTAATCTGCCTTTTCTTGTAACATAAAGGTAGCGAAGGGAACCTTTTGCTCTTTTGAGCATCCCAAGACATCAAATATCTTGGTGATCTGCTTAATCCACGTCTCTGCCTTAAGTGGCTCTGGCTTTCCTAAAAACTCTGGCGGTCCCAACTCCTTGAATTGCTTAGCAGTGACCAGCCGTGAGTTGTCATTATTTCCACCTGTATTTTGAATAAGACTTTCTCTCTCGTTTGGTGTTGCATAAATTCTAGAAAGCTCCTAAACATACCATTGTTTGTCATTTGGTCGGTGTTGTTGTTTACATGAGGATTATTGCCTTCCTGATGCACATTATCCAGATTATTGATTGGCGGTGACTCGATGGTCTCACGTGCTCCATTCCTTATCTCAAAAGTTTCAGATGCCATTTTCAAATACTACCACAAAATAAGGGTTAATTGACATGCCACATATTATCCCTATATTCTGATCGACCAATTAAATAACAAATAAGCTTAGGTAGGGCATACCAGCGAAGGATTTACTCGTCTCTCCCCTCCTAGTTGTAGCCTCAGATATCCGCCAGGGATCATATCCCTAAGCAGTGATACCAACTATGACGCCCCCAAAATAGGTATACACAACTCATTATGAGTCGCCAAATATATGGTACAAAACTTAAATACAAACTTAATTTATACAACTGTCGTGCAAAATACGACAACACTAGCTGAGTTTCAATACAAATATTGTCTCGTAGACAATATCCAAACTCAAATAAAGTCCTCATTATAATTATTTTTACACTATTTTATAGAATAGTGATGACTACTACAACAATCATCTTGGACCGTCACTCTATTCCCCGACTAGTCCCTGCTATATTCTCATTTTCTGAAGTGAACAATGAAAGAAAAGGGTGAGCTTAACTAGCCCAGTAAACAATATTATGACTAAGATAATGTAGAATAAATTATCCTTAGCCTTCAACAGTGTAAAAACTGATAGAATACAATAGACAACAAGTTTAACTGCAGCGGAACAAGCAATCCATTAGAAGAGTCAAGTAGAGCATGATGTCTACTATTTTCTATGATTTAAAAGTTTAACATCAATATTTTATCTCTGTAACACATCTCAATAAATAATCCACATCACCGAATTATCAATACACTATGGGCCAATGATATTCGTTAGTATTACATCCACGAATTATCCATGCACTACGGGCCAAGGATATTCGTTATTATCACATCCACGAATTATCAATGCACTACAGGCCAAGGATATTCGTTATTATCACCAGTGATTATGATCATGCCAATAATTGTCCATCAATGCACTACAGACTAATGAGACTTTTACCACATCATTTGTAATATTACAGGTCATGATTATACCAATACATAATTCCTGGTCATAATCATATCCATCAACAGTCCATCTATGCATTATGGGCCAAAGATGACTTTCATCACAATATAAGCATGAGGATAATGATAATGATATAAGGAATTAATCAAGCGAGATTAAGGATAAATATTAAAGATTTATAATTCAATTTATCTAGAGTTTAAGAATGTCCAAATCGTCAACATGATAACCACTTTGTGGAGTAAAATTCAAGAATAATATTCATGTATCAAAAATAATTTGGACAGAAAAGAAATCAATTTTTGTCGTGAATAGTATCTAAGTGAATAGTATCCCGTGAATAATACTTCGTGAATAGTATCTCGCGAATAGTATCTCATGAATAGTACCGTATGAATAGTACCGTATGTATGAATAGTACCGTATGTATGGATAGTACCTATGAATAGTACTCCGGCATGAAAAGCTTAAAATTTAAAAAATATTTTTGTGAAACGATACTAGATGAATCACAAATTTCAAGGATATTATACTAATTTCAAGGAGTATAGAAGCAATACTTATCAAAATAAGTGTAGATTTAGGAATATGAAACGAAATAATATTACTTACATACTACAGAGTATGGAAGAAAATATTATTTCTTACGAATATTGAATGAAAATAATATCCCTTACGAATATTGAACGAAAATAATATTCCTTACAAATATCGAACGAAGACAATATTCCTGACGAATATTGAACGAAAATAATATTCCTTACGAATGAAAATAATATTCTTACGAATATGAAAAATAATATCTCTTCTGAATATGAAATAAATAATACCCATTACCTTAGTAGAAGAGTAATTCCGACTGGTATAGCGGAGATATTCTTGAAGAAAACTTGCACTATTTTTTGTACTCAAAGCTTGCTCAAACTCAAAAGAAATACACTCAATATTATAGAAGAAGAATTCTCTGATTCTGGTGTGATTTTCATTTCTAAACTAAGCATCCTATTTATAGGAGAATGGCAGGGTACTATTTAAGAAAAATCACGAACGCACAATAACCATATTCACGGGCGCCGAATTCTTCGGCTGAAATTTTTTGATTTTACTATGAAACACTATGTAAATACTATACAAATACAATGCAGTACTATACAAATACTATACAGTACTATGCAACATAATAAAATATAATATATTCTATTTATAACAAAAGTATTCTGTTTTATATAAAAAATTTTCTATTTTATACAAAAACTGAGATAACTTTCTACCGACGATTTTAAAAAATGAGTAAGTGGGGGTCTATGTAATAAGTCAAATGTACAACAAATACTTCATGACAAACCACTTTATTTATATCAAATCACTTGACTTCACTAAACACATTTTTAATCTTTCAACACTTATTCATCATTAATATTATAACCCGCAATATTAATAACCCGATCATTCTCAGGAAAGAGGGGGCTTTCCGATAAGGACTTCTCCTTATTGGCGCGTAATTAGATGACCAAACTCCTTTTCTCGACAGAACTTTCTAGACATTATCAATAATGTAAATAATAATATGAATATATGTGTCGTCTCATTTATTGATTTAATAATATAAAATATTGTGCAGATGATACTGTGACAATAATTGAATCAATAATATGAGATACTATGCATCAACTAATGTTGCAATAATTGAACCAAACTGAGTGATTTCTCACGTAAGCATCAATAATCAAATATATTGTACAATACCGTGTGCTACTGTGCAACCACGCGTATTACTGTACTTTTATTACCGGGTATTTCAATAGTTAACGATAAAAGTTTTGCAGTTATTTTTATAAAAAAGTTATTTCTGTCACTTTCTATATCCGACAGTAATTTCGTTGTGGGCTCCACCAATGATTGTGCCGTCGTATGAATATTCCCTGATAAAACGAATATTCCCTGACCAAACGAATATTTTATGACAACTTATTTACTTTGCAAAATTTATAAATATTATCCACAACTATAACATTATATCAAATCCACACCTTAATATTCAAAATAACATTTAGAGAAAAATTTAATCTTTATTCATAAAAGTTGGGGTCTTACAACCTCCCCTTCTTATGAAATTTCGTCCTCGAAATTGATGTACATACCTAGTATATCGAAGAGGTGAGGATACCTTATTTTTATTTTAGATTCTAACTCCCAGGTCATTTTCTCAATATTGTGATTTCTCCATAAAACTTTGACTTGATGTATAACATTTGGGCCTAGAATATGTTCATTCTTATCCAAGATTTTAACATGTATCTCTTCATATGTTAAATCTTCTACTATCTTGTCTGGTTCTAATTAAATAATGTGGTTCGGGACGTTCACATATTTACATAATATAGATATGTGAAAAATGTTATGAACACGAGATATTCTTGGCGGTAAGGCGAGTCTATAGGCCACAACTTTAACTTTATCGATTAAAGTCGGTTCTACTCGTATATTTGACATCATCACGTGGGTCCCTAGAGTCTTTAACTTTATCTCCATCATTTGTAAATCATACAAAATGGGTGGGGTTTTTGTGTTAACAACGTCCCACTCGTAACCACATACGATCTTCCACACAACACGTCAGCTACCATGTTTGCTTTTCTAGGATGGTATTGAATGGTATGATCGTAATCTTTTGACATCTCGAGCCAACGTCTTTGGCGCATGTTACGTTCATTTTGGTTGAAGAAATATTTGAGGGTTTTGTACTAGGTTCAAGGTCAATATAAAATTCGATTTCACGCTCTGGGGTTAGGTCAGGAAGTCTTAAGGGAATACGTCAAGAAATTTATTAACAATAGAAATATCATTAAAATCTGACGTATTTTTGTTTAAATCTATGACATGGGCTAAGAAAGCTTGACATCTATTTTTCAATAAACGAATGGCTTTATGGCTTGATATGACAGTGATTAACTTTAGTGATTTAGTTGCTTGAATTTGCATAACAGGTTGGTTAGGAATATGAAAGCTAACAACTATACGAAAATAATCAATTTTAGCATAATGAGTAGTTAACTAGTCGATTCGTAAAATCACATCAAATGCAAGTATTTTCAAATAGATGAGATCAACAGGTAATGGGAGGGTATCGATTTGAATCAAACAAGATTTATAAATGGTGAATGTAACGAATGTTTCTTCCAATGGAGTCTCAACAGATAATTCAAAGTCTAATTTCTCAGAAGTCAAGTTCAAATGTTGAGCACAATTAGGTGAAATAAAAGAGTGGCTAGAACCGGTATCGGATAAGGTAAAGACTTTGTAAGAGTTTATGATTAGTTTACCCGTGATAATTTCGTTCGAGCTCCTCGCTTTTTGGGAAGTCACGAAAAACGCTTTCCCTTAAACCACCGACTTTGACTTGTCTGGGACAGCCTTTGGTGTCTCCATCCCAACTGGACTTGACTTCACTACACGACAAAATCGAGCAAGGTGACCTTCTCTTCCGCAATTGAAACACGATTTGGGTTGCTGCTGTAAAGACCCAGAAATGTGACGCCCCCAAAATTAGATATACATCACCCATCTTGAGTCGCCAGATACATAGTACATAAATTCAAATACAACTTAATAATACAACTGTCGTGTATAATACGACAAAACATAAGCTGGGAGTTTATACAAGAATATTGCCTTCTAGACAAAATCCACACCCAATGGCGTCCTCATTACATTTATTATTACACTATTTCATAGAATAGTGAGGACTACTAATGCACCATCTAGGACCATCACTTTGTTCCCCGACTAGTTCCAGCTACGTTCTCATTTCCTGAAGAGGACAATGAAAGAAAGGGTTAGCTCAACTAGCCCAGTAAGAAATATTATGACTAAGATAATGCAGAATAAATTATCGTTAGCCTTCAACAGTGTTAAACTGAAACAATATAACAAACATCAAGTTTAATTGTAACGGAACAAGCAATCCATTAGAAGAGTCAAGTAGAGAATAAAATCTACTATCTTCTATGATTAAAAAGGTTTTTCATCACTTTTATCGCTGAGACTCAGCTCAATAAATAATCCACATAATCAAATCATCTCTGCACTACAGGCCAAGGATATTCTTTAGTATCCCGACCACGAATTATACATGCACTACGAGCCAAAGATAATCGTGTTTTCATCAACGGTCCTGATCATGCCATAAACCAATTCATCTTTACACCCTTGGCCGAAGAGAATTCATAGCCATAATCATACCAAAAACTGTCCATCAATGCACTACGGGTCAATGAGGACTTTTTTCATTAGTATCACAACCACAAATTATCCATGCACTACGGGCCAAAGATAATCGTGTTTTTGTCAACGGTCCTGATTATGCTATAAAACAATTCATCTTTGCACCCTTGGCCTTAGAGAATCCATAGCCATAATCATACCAAAAACTGTCCATCAATGCACTACGGGCTAATGAGGACTTTTTCTACATCATTTGTAACATTACGGTCATGATTATACCGAATAATCCCTGATCATAATCATACCAAGTCCATCTATGCACTACAGGCAACAGATGACTTTCAACATAATATAAATATGAGGATGATGACAATATTATAAGCATTAATCAAACTAAATCAAGGATAAATATTAAAGACTTTAAATTTATCCAGATATTATCAATCACTTAATAAAATCATAATCTAATATTGTTAATACTATAACAATATTTTAATCACTTGTTAAACTTATAAACAATTACATTTAATTGTTTACACTTTTCTAAATAATGCATTTAATCATTCAAAAATGCCATACTCATAAGATTTCATCACCAATAATCAAATTACTCATCAAAAATCTGCATATACCTTATATAGGATTTTCAAGCCCTAAAATCCTATTTACCAATTCTTCAACTTCACATAGCATATTTAACTCATATGCTCATAACTAAACTATTTTCATGAAAAATACCAAATTAGTCCCAAAAATTATTCTTTTCTAGGATTAAGCATAATATAGTCCCATATTGAACCTATATTTTTCTCGGAATTTTTAAAATTTATTTACTATTTTTCAAAAATCAATTTCTAATTAATTCCTTAAGAAATTAGCTACCTCAAGGTTAACTCTCGAAATTCCCAAATCTTGGCAGAATCTTACACATGTTAACGTGAGCTTCCAGTTTAAATTTCATGGTCATTAGAGTTATAGAACTCCGATTATAACGTTTTTTGTCAGAAAAACCTAAATATTGAAGTGGTCATAACTTGCCCATTTTAAGTCAAAATAAGCTCATTTTTGGACAGGAGGTACTTTATATCATATACTTTCATGTCCCAAAAGGCCAGAATTTTTCTCATAAATTAAGTGGCTGAAAATGCCCTTTTAAAAATCTGGGTAGTAGCTTTTTCCCATTTTTCACTTTTTCGTGCTTTGCTAAAATCAGTCCACACGAAAATATACAACACCTTTTCCAGTGATTCCACTTCGATAAGTTACAAAACTCAAAGACCAAACTCTAGAACTTGACCACACTCAAAAATTCGAAATGTAATAGGAGATATGGTCAATTGAATTTCATGTTTCATTTTTACCAAAATCTGATTCTTCAACCCTTTGTGATGTCTAAGAAACTTTTATGTTTTCACATAATAACCAACATAACTTATCATAACACTTACTAATACCACATATACCTATGATTTTCATTAGTCCAATGCTTTTATTATGACTTTCATCATAATCTACGTAAACAGATCATTTCCACAATTTAACAAGGAATGAAATACAAAGGATCATTCACCATGCATGTGGTAATCCACATAGACAGATTATTCCAACAGAATAATTAAGAATGGAATAACAGAAGGATTCACCATGCAGGCGATAGAGACCGCACATACATGTTATTCACAACAAAATAATAAAGACGGAACCAGGTCCGGCGTAAAACGCACAAACATGATATTCTAGCAGAATAGTAAAGACGGAACCAGGTCAGGCGAAATTCGCACCGACAGGATATTCCAACAGAATAATAAAGAATTGAATAACAACAAAAATTACCATGCATGCGATAAACCGCACAGACAGATTATTCCAACCGAATAATAAATAATGGAACCAGGTCAGGCGTAGTACGCACCGACAGGATATTCCGACAGAATAATAAAGAATGGAATAACAACAGAAATCACCAGGTATACGGTAATCAGCGTATATAGGTTATTCCAACAGAATAATAAAGAATGAAATAACAACATAATTCACCAGGTATACGGTAATCCGCATATACAGGTTATTCCAACAGAATAATAAAGAATGGAATAACAGAAGTTCTCTTCAAGAATACAAAAGAAATAATACCCCTTACAGGTATAACAAATAATATCCCTTACCTTTGAAAGAAGAGTATTCCGACTGGTAGGGCGAGGATATACTCGAGGAAAACTTGTACTACACTCAAAGCTTTCTTAAACTCTAAAGAAATACGCTCAAGTTCATAGAAGAAGAATTCTCTCTATAGTTTCTCTCTCTAGAGTTTCAGTGAATTCGTAAGAAATAATGAATGAATGAGCTTCTATTTATAGAAGAATGGACTGCATAGTAACTAATTCATGAACAATCCAGATTGATTTACTTTAATCAGACGGTCCAGATTTAAAAATTTTTTTTTTAAATAAAATATAATATATTCTGTTTATAATCTAATAAAACGAATAACTTTATAAAAGTATTCTATTTTATATAAAAAGATTTTACTATGCAAAACACTATGCATGCACTATGCAAATACTATGCATAATAAAATATAATATAATCTAATTATTGTATAATAAAATGAATACCTTTATAAAAGTATTCTGTTTTATATAAAAAGATTTTACTATTAGCCTAATAAAACGAATAACTTTATAAAAGTATTTTGTTTTATATAAAAAGATTTTCTGTTTTATTACACTAATAATACTAATAAAACAAAATTGAGTGACTTATCACATAAGCATTAATAATCAATACCACGCGTATTACTGTACTTTTACTACCGAGTAGTTCAACAGTTTTAACGGTAAAACTTCCGTCGTTATTCTCATAAAAATATTTTTGTCATTTTCTCAATCCGACAATAATTCTGTTGTAGGGTCCACCAATGATTGTACCGTCGTACGGATATTTCCCTACCAATCAAATATACTATGACAACTTGCATATTTTGCAAAATTTATAAATACTACCCACAACTATTATATCAAATCCACACCATAATATTCAAAAAAAAATTATTTCGAGAAAAATTAAATATTTATTCATAAAATCTGGGGTCTCACAATCTCCCCTCCTTATGGAATTTTGCCCTCAAAATTTATGTACGTACTTGATATTCGAAGAGATAAGAATACCTTACTTTCTTTTCGGATTGTACCTTCCCGGTTAATTCTGTTCTATCATGATTTTCCCATTTCTCATCTCCTATATTTCAAATATCATTCTAGAACATAGTTTCAAAATAAGGGTTAATTAACATATCATAAATTATTCCTATACTCTGACCGACAAATTAAATGCTAAATAAACTTAGGTAAGTTATACTAGCGAAGGAATTTTCCATCTTTCCCCTCCTAGTTCTTGTCTCACATCTTAGCCAGGGATCATATCCCTAAGCTTTGATACCAACTGTGACGTCCCCAAAATTAAGTATACATCACCCATCTTGAGTTGCCAGATACATGGTACATAAATTCAAATACAACTTAATAATACAACTGTCGTGTATAATACGACAAAACATAAGTTGGGAGTTTATACAAGAATATTGCCTTCTAGATAATATCCATAACCAATGGCATCCTCATTATATTTATTATTACACTATTTCACAGAATAGTGAGGACTACTAATGCATCATCTAGGACCGTCACTCTGTTTCCCGACTAGTCCCAGCTACGTTCTCATTTCCTGAAGAGAACAATGAAAGAAAGGGTGAGCTCAACTAGCCCAGTAAGAAATATTATGACTAAGATAATGCAGAATAAAATATCGTTAGCCTTCAACAGTGTTAAACTGATACAATATAACAAACATCAAGTTTAACTGCAACGGAACAAGCAAACCATTAGAAGAGTCAAGTAGAGAATAAAATCTACTATCTTCTATGATTAAAAAGGTTTTTCATCACTTTTATCGCTGAGACTCAGCTCAATAAATAATCCACATCATCAAATCATCCCTGCACTACAGGCCAAGGATATTCTTTAGTATCACGATCACGAATTATCCATGCACAACGGGCCAAAGATAATCGTGTTTTCATCAACAGTCCTAATCATGCCATAAAATAATTCATCTTTACACCCTTGGCCGAAGAGAATTCATAGCCATAATCATACCAAAAACTGTCCATCAATGCACTACGGGTCAATGAGGACTTTTTTCATTAGTATCACAACCACAAATTATCCATGCACTACGGGCTAAAGATAATCGTGTTTTTATCAACAGTCCTGATTATGCTATAAAACAATTCATCTTTGCACCCTTGGCCGAAGAGAATCCATAGCCATAATCATACCAAAAACTGTCCATCAATGCACTACGGGCTAATGAGGACTTTTTTCACATCATTTATAACTTTACGGTCATGATTATACCGAATAATCCCTGGTCATAATCATACCAAGTCCATCTATGCACTACAGGCAACAGATGACTTTTAACATAATATAAATATAAGGATGATGACAATATTATAAGCATTAATCAAACTAAATCAAGGATAAATAATAAAAAGACTTTAAATTTATCCAGATATTATCAATCACTTAATAAAATCATAATCTAATATTGTTAATACTATAATAATATTTTAATCACTTCTTAAACTTATAAACAATTACATTTAATTGTTTACACTTTTCCAAATAATACTTTTAATCATTCAAAAATGCCATACTCATAAGATTTCATCACCAATAATCAAATTACTCATCAAAAATCTGCATATACCTTATATAGGATTTTCAAGCCCTAAAATCCTATTTACCAATTCTTCAACTTCACATAACATATTTAACTCATATGCTCGTAACTAAACTATTTTCATGAAAAATACCAAATCAGTCCCAAAAATTATTCTTTTCTGGGATTAAGCATAATATAGTCTCATATTGAACATATATTTTTTTCAAAATTTTTAAAATTTATTTACTATTTTTCAAAAATTAATTTCTAATTAATTCCTTAAGAAATTAGCTACCTCAAGGTTAACTCCCAAAATTCCCAAATCTTGGCAGAATCTTACATATGTTAACGTGAGCTTTTAATTTAAATTTCATGGTCATCGGAGTTATAGAACTCCGGTTATAGCATTTTTCTTCAGAAAAACATAAATATTAAAATGATCATAACTTGCTCATTTTAAGTCGAAATGAGCTCATTTTTGGACAGGAGGTACTTTATACCATATACTTTCATTTCCCAAAAGGCCAGAATTTTTCTCACAAATTAAGTGGCCGAAAATACCCTTTTAAAAATCTGGGTAGTAGCTTTTTCCCATTTTTCACTTTTTCGTGCTTTGCTAAAATTAGTCCTCACGAAAATCTACAACACCTTTTCCAGTGATTCCACTTCGATAAGTTACAAAACTCAAAGACCTAACTCTAGAACTTGACCACACTCAAAAATTCGAAATCTAATAGGAGATATGGTCAATTGAATTTTATGTTCCATTTTTACCAAAATCTAATTTTTCAACCCTTTGTGATGTCTAAGAAACTTTTATGTTTTCACATAATAACCAACATAACTTATCATAACACTTACTAATACCACATATACCTATGATTTTCATTAGTCCAATGCTTTTATTATGACTTTCATCATAATCTACATAAACAGATCATTTCCACAATTTAATAAGGATTGAAATACAAAGGATCATTCACCATACATGTGGTAATCCCCATAGACAGGTTATTC
The DNA here is from genome assembly GCA_016801055.1 of Panax notoginseng. Classification (NCBI taxonomy): domain Eukaryota; kingdom Viridiplantae; phylum Streptophyta; class Magnoliopsida; order Apiales; family Araliaceae; genus Panax; species Panax notoginseng. Next base: position 62,052,331 of record CM029023.1, on the reverse strand, counting down.
CAACAGAATAATAAAGAATGGAATAACAGAAGGATTCACCATGCATGCGATAGAGACCGCACAAATAGGTTATTCACAACAGAATAATAAAGACGGAACCAGGTCCGGCGTAAAACGCATAGACAGGATATTCTAGCAGAATAGTAAAGACGGAACCAGGTCAGGCAAAATTCGCACCGACCGGATATTCTAACAGAATAATAAAGAATGGAATAGCAACAAAAATTACCATGCATGCGATAGACCGCACAGACAGGTTATTCCAACAGAATATTAAATAATGGAACCAGGTCAGGCGTAGTGCGCACTAACAAGATATTTTGACAGAATAATAAAGAATGGAATAACAATAGAAATCGCCAGGTATACAGTAATCCGCGTATGCAGGTTATTCCAACAGAATAATAAAGAATGAAATAACAATATAATTCACCAGGTATACGGTAATCTGCGTATACAGGTTATTCCAACAGAATAATAAAGAATGGAATAACAGAAGTTCTCTTCATGAATACAAAAAAAATAATACCCCTTACAGGTACAACAAATAATATACATTACCTTTGAAAGAAGAGTATTCCGACTAGTAGGGCGAGGATATACTCGAAGAAAACTTGTACTACGCTCAAAACTTTCTTAACTCTAAAGAAATACGCTCAAGTTTATAGAAGAAGAATTCTCTCTATAGTTTCTCTCACTAGAGTTTCAGTCAATTCGTAAGAAATAATGAATGAATGAGCTTCTATTTATAGAAGAATGGACTGTATAGTAACTAATTCATGAACGATCCAGATTGATTTACTTTAATCGGACAGTCCAGATTTAAAGAAAAATCTTTTAAATAAAATATAATATATTCTATTTATAATCTAATAAAACGAATAACTTTATAAAAGTATTCTGTTTTATATAAAAAGATTTTACTATGCAAAATACTATGCAGACACTATGCAAATACTATGCATAATAAAATATAATATAATCTAATTATTGTATAATAAAACGAATAACTTTATAAAAGTATTCTATTTTATATAAAAAGATTTTTTGTTTTATTACACTAATAATACTAATAAAATAAAACTGAGTGACTTATCACATAAGTATTAATAATCAATACCGTGTGCTACTATGCAACCACGCGTATTACTGTCATTTTACTACCGAGTAGTTCAACAGTTTTAACGGTAAAACTTCTGTCGTTATTCTCATAAAAATATTTTTGTCATTTTCTCAATTCAACAATAATTCCGTTGTGGGGTCCACCAATGATTGTACCGTCGTACGGATATTCCCCGACCAATCGAATATAATATGTCAACTTACATATTTTACAAAATATATAAATACTACCCACAACTATTATATCAAATCCACACCATAATATTCAAAAAAAATTATTTCGAGAAAAATTAAATATTTATTCATAAAATCTGGGGTCTCACAAGAAATTTTCAAACAACTATATTTGTATTTTTATGAATAATTTTTTTATTTATTTATTTATTATTATTATTATTATTATTATTATTATTATTATTATTATTATTATTATTATTATTATTATTATTATTATTATTATTATTATTATTTTAAGAATATTGGTATCATGAATAATAATTTTAAATATTTGCGATATAGATTAAATAGGATATTCAATTTAAAATTTTAAGTTGACTGATAATGAAAGTCAAGTCGGATATGGAATCAAAACCCTAATTTAAATTTTGAATAAAGAATGAGAATATTAATAGTATACTAATTATATTACAGTGTTATAAATATGTACTGTGTGTGTATATTGATCATGGTTGGTTAATTATGGTGTAGCAGTAGAAAACCCTAGCATTACTTTGATAAACCCTAATTCAGAAGTCAAATAAGACTTTAAGATTGGTTAAGTAATAGTTTTATGTGATTAATGATAAGAGTACTAGATTATAATCTTAATTAAAGAAAATCCTAATTATTAGAAACCCTAACTATCAAATTAGACACCCTAATTGCTAAATTAGAAATCATAATCGCTTTAGAAAGCTAAATGTTAATTAGTAAATCTTAAACTTAATTTTCAAGTTATAAGTAATTAGAAAACCTAATGTAATTAGGAAACCCTAATTTTTATTTTTAGAAAGTTTAATTTTCATTTTAAACCCAATTAGAAAATCCTAGAAACTAATTTTTTTTAAAACCTTAGGGTTAAACCCTAAAGGTTAAACCATAAGGGTCAAACCCTAAGGGTTAGACAAATGACTAATGTGCTATTAAAATTACAAGCTAAAAGTCCAAACTACCCTTTTTGCATTATTTAGTAAGTAACTTGTAAATCTTGCCATATTTGTTGTAGGTACCCAACTAAGATTGCACATGTGCTGAAAAGCAATACATATCAGCCCAATTATATCAGCCAACTTCATTACATTAAGGGATATATATATATAGATCAAGAGAGGAAAAATTCATATTCTTGCCTCATTTGTGACCAAACACTCAACAAAGCCTCTTTCTCTCTAAACCCACAAATTTTATTGTTGGACCAATCCCAAAACAAGTCCCCACCACCTACACAAACAGATTAGCAAGGCTAGATTCAAGTTAGTTCAAAGAAAGGTATAAACCTAAACTAAAATTTTGATCTTGTATGCTATGTTGGATTAGGTGTTTGAATGTTTAAATATGTTGTATGGGGTGTAAATAAGTGATCTGGGTTGGTATATGATAAATCTATAACATCTAGAAGCACGAAATTAAAGATTTTAAAAATATAGAAAAATGTGAAAATGTTGTCGGACAGTCAAATGTCAGACCTCATAGATCTGTGTATGTTAATGTTTTTAGTGTTTTAAAAGTTTGTAGTTGTAGTATGTCATAAGGACTTTGTTCTGGAACTTGAATCAGGGTCAGGTACAGATTACAAGTTATGGATGGTCAAACCTCGTTGACCGACCATGACTTTACAAATCTGGGTAACCCATAACTTGCCCAGAAACGCCTGACAAGAAGTTCATGGGCTTGGATCTGTCAGTTGTTTGTTGATATGAATCTGTTATTATATCTATGTTGTATTATGGTATATGGACTACATGTTTATTCCTTTAAATAACCTAATTGATAAACAGAATGGATTTAGTGTACAGTCAAACCAGGCAGGAGGATCACGAAATATATTTTATGTGTAACCCATAAAACTTATGAACGTGACTTCTGACATGGTTTGATCGGACCATATCTTGTGATTTAGTTGTTGTTAGTATAATTTAGTGTGATAGATCTGTTCCCTTACATCTTGTCTACAATCTAGAACCCTTAAACCACCAAAGCATCACATGTACTACAAGTTGTGGAAGCCCAAAACTAGCTACTCGAACTTTTTTTCATTTTTGGGTAACCCAGAAATTGAAGAACAGCTCTGACAGCTTGTTCAATGCTTTATATCTTGATTGTGTGATGCAGTATGACCTTGTTTGTTGTTAGATCATGTATTATTACACTAGTACTACAAGATCTGATCATTAACCTGCCCAGAAACACTTTGAATCAGTGATTAATGATTGGTAAAAGTAAGTAGTGGATTAAATATTAATTATTTTATGGAAATGTTTATTTGAATAGAGATGTTTATTTTAAATTATGAATGTGATTTCATAATTCGTATGGGTAAATACATGGGAAGAGTGTTGGCTAAATGTTTTAGCAATGATAATTTAGTATGACATATGTACTATATAATAAGAGGAATTAAAATAACTAAGTTGAAGGTTAATTTGGTTTAACCAAACAAGGCATAGAGACCTTTCCATTCTGTTACTGCTTAAACCCCATGTTGGTAGAACTGATGACCCATGTTAAACCATATCTCTGCTTAATTATATAGTTACGCTTATATTTGCAAAGACCAGAAAAGAAAGAGAGTTTGAGAGAGAAAGAATTCTCTGTGAATTTTGAGAGGGAGAAAACTCTAGAATGCAAGCGAATTCTTCATCATCTATCTAAGACTAACAAGGAATCAAAGGTAATAAACTCGGTTTAAAATTCTCAGTTTTTGTTTTTTCCAAGTTAGTCTTTGTAAGTGGATTTTGATGGAGAATTTATTGAGAAATTGATATATGCATTAATAGGTATATATAATCTGATTTATATAATCCATAGTTGGATTTAAATTAAGAAAATTGGTGTTTTTGGTGTTAAATAAGAAGAATTTTGTTTAATAAATATGTTTTAGTTTACTTTGAGACTAAAATTGGCTAGAAATTATTGTGAAGAATCTAAAATTGATAGTAGATGTTGTTAATACGTTGAAAAATGAAAACAACAAAAGTTAAATGGATCAATTTGGTTGAATAATGAGCTCGTAGTGATTGATTACGCTAAAGATGTCAAAATATGAGATGTTGGTGTAAACTTGGAATTTGAGAGTTTAATTTGGTTGTTTAAGTTGTTAGAATCAATATATATATATATATATATATATATATATATATATATATATATATATATATATATATATATATGTGTGTGTGTGTGTGTGTGTGTGTGTGTGTTGGGTTATGATTCATATGATTTTTAGTGTTTGGGTATGTTTAATTTGTTGTTAAAGTGAAGAAAATGGGTGTTTTTGGTTTTAGAATTGTGTTGTTCGCGAACTGCAAAAGTCGCGTCTAGGCAACCCCGCCTCGGCGGACTTTTCTAGTTCAAAATCCCCACCCCAGCGGGTACCTGCTACCTCGTCGGGCTTTCTTAGTTCAAAAATCCCGCCCTGGCGAGGGTGGGCAGATTGACCCAATGTTGAGCTAAAATAAGGCAGTTCTGACCCTTCTTACTAAAACCACCATAACATTTGCATACGAACTCTAAATTATATGATTCAAGATGTTTTGGAAAGCTAAAAGATAGACCTATCACTTACTTTAATAAAAATATAAAATCAGAAGTCTTTAGTAGAGGTCAAAATTGGTATCTTTGGGCATGTTGTGCAAGCGGAAGCGAACGAAGGGGCGTCGGGCTTATATTATTGCAACGTAATATGTTCTGATCCTAACCATTGACATTCTAAGTTATAAAAGATGAAGTTTATAAAATGAGGGTGATGGTTAACTTAGTTAACTTTAATGAACGTTAAACATTCTATATGATGTAACATTAAGTTATAAAGACATAACTGAACGTTAAGTAGTAATTACAAGAAAGACAAGTGATAGAAGTTAACTTAATTAATGTTAACAAATGTAATCCATCTAATATTTTGTAATGTTATCTATAACGACTTAACCAAACGTTAAGTGTCGGTTAAAAGAGAAGTATAAGCGAAGTGAGATGACAACTAATCTAGTAACTTAACTGAATTTAAGTGTCAAACGAAAAAGAGTTAAAACCTAAAGATAGGTTATAAGTTTTTAAAGAAATGCAAATTGTAAGAGGATTAGGACTAAGAGTTGATGTGATTTCATTATATGTGAAACTTATGCATGTGTATATGAACTTTTGAACTGTTGTAGGATATACGCAAAGCAGTTAAGTTGTAAGTTGATAATCTACGAGCAAGGCAAGTCTTTGAGTTCCTATTTGCTATGTGATCTTGATGATGAATTGTTTTAAATCTATATCGCAAAGAACATGGTGTATTACATATGTTGTAAGTGTGAAACGGTAAAGTCAATCTATGACTTTGTTGATTGAGTAAAGAACACTGATTGAGTAAGGAAATCAATCTTTATACTTATTAGGTGAACTGCAACAAGAATGGTATGTTAGTTTATGAATATGTTGTATAATCTGAGCATTTTATTTTTGTGCTACGTGATGCATGAAAACTGTTAGATTTGTTGAGCTGTCGAGCTCATTCTTGCAAAATAATCATTTTTACAGGTTAAGGATTGAAGGCAACGCTATGTGCTACTTGAATGACATGGATCAAAATGATTTATGAGGATTAAGTATTTTAGCTGAAGTTATTACTTTGAACCATGTTAAGATTTTGATAAATGTATTTGATGGCTTAAGATGTGTAATTTATATTGAGTTTTAAAATTATATTATTTTTGATGTAAAGGTATATTATCCTGCATATAAGGATAACGATTTGAGACATAAGGTTTTATATAGAAACTATGATGAAGCGAGTCAAAAAATAGATTTGATTCAAAGATAAGCAGATGATAAAGGTTATGATTCAGGGAAATAAAAGAAAGAAGACAGTAAAGTTTAAATTATTCCATATTTTATTAATTTAAGCATCGAATAATGATGTAAAATTAGAAATTAGATGTATTGTTAACGACTGATGTCGAGAGTTGGATTGTTGAAATTTTGGGGTCGTTACAGTTGGTATAACAGCCGTAGGTTATAAACCTTAGGTAAGAGTACCTTAGGCTATAACCTTAGATGTGACGCCCCCAAAATTAGGTATACATCACCCATCTTGGGTCGTCAGATACATAGTACAAAATACAAATACAACTTACTAATACAACTGTCGTGTACAATACGACAAAACATAAACTGTGAGTTTGAATACAAATATTATCTTCTAGAGAGTATTCATACTCAAAAGGAGTCCTCATTACATTTATTAACACACCATTACATAGAATAGTGAGGACTACTAACTAATACTATCCTTCGGACCATCACTCCGTTCCCCGACTTGCCCCGGCTACGTTCTCATTTCCTGAAGAGAACAGTGAAAGAAAGGGTGAGCTCAACTAGCCCAGTAAGAAATATTATGACTAAGATAATGCAGAATAAATTATCATTAGTCTTCAACAATGTTAAACTGATAAAATATAATAGACATCAAGTTTAACTGCAGTGGAACAAGCAATCCATTAAAAGAGTCAAGTAGAAAATAAACTCTACTATCTTTTATGATTTAAAAGATTTTTCAACACTGTTATCGCTGGGACTCAGCTTAATAAAATAATCCACATTATCGAATCACCCCTGCACTACGGCCAAGGATATTCGTGTATTCATTAATGGTCATGATCATGCCAACAACTGTCCATCAACGCACTACGGGCCAATGAGGACTTTTATCACATCATTTGTAACATTACAGTCATGATTATACCGAATAATCCCTGGTCATAATCATACCAAGTCCATCTATGCACTACAGGCCACATATGACTTTTAACATTTTATAAACATGAGGATGATGACAATGATATAAGAATTCAATAAAACAAGTTCAAGAATTAATTTATCCAAGAATTTACAACGTCCAAATTGTCAACATGATACTGCTTTGTGGAGTAAAATTCAAGAATGATCAGGAGAATATTTTCATGAATAGATACTAGATGCAGCGCAAATATCAAGGATATTCCACTAATTTCATGGAGTATAGAAGTCAAAACTTAAACAACTGAGTATAATAAAGAATGGAATAACAAAAGAAATCACCATGCATGCGATAGACCGCACAGACAGGTTATTCCCACAGAATAATAAATAATGGAACCAGGTCCGACGTAAAACGCATAGACAGGATATTCCAACAGAATAATAATAAAGACGGAACCAGGTCCGGTGTAAAACACACAGACAGGATGTTCCAACAGAATAATAATAAAGACGGAACCAGGTCCGGTGTAAAACACACAGACAGGATGTTCCAACAGAATAATAATAAGGACAGAATAATAGAATAATGTCACCAGGTATAGGGTATTCCGCATATACAGGTTATTCCAACAGAATAATAAGAAATGGAATAACAACAGTTCTCTTCATGAATAAGAAAGAATAACACCCCTTACCTTAAAAGAACTGGATATTGAAAAAATGAAGTAGCAGAATACTTTTATTCTCTCTCTCTTATTCTCTCTATACTTTCTCTCTCTATAGCTTGAATGAATTCGTGAAAAATAATGAAGCCCTAGGCCTCTATTTATAGAAAAACTGAGGGTGGCTCTTGGTCTTAACGAAGGGTCAAATGACTCTTGGTCTTAACGAAGGGTCAAATGACTCTTGATAATATTGAAGGGACAACTACTATTGACGATAGTAATTACTATTGACCAAGGTAAATACTATTGACGAAGGTAATTACTATTGACCAAGATAAATACTATTGACCAAGGTAAATATTATTGACGAAGGTAATTACTATTAACCAAGGTAAATATTATTGACCAAGGTAAATACTATTGACGACGGTAATTACTATTGACGAAGAGACTCTTAGATGATGACATATGGCCCCCCATAAAAATAACCAAACTTACCACAACGTCTCAATTATTGATTTAATAATATAACATATTATAAAGATGATACTATGACAATAATTTAAGAGATATGATGCAGCAATTACTGTAGCAATAATTGAGTATAGCTGAGTGACTTCTCACGTAAGCATCAATAATCAATACCGTGTGCTACTATGCAACCACGCGTATTACTGTACTTTTAATACCGGGTAGTTCAACAGTTTTAACGGTTTTAACGGTAACACCTCAGCCGTTATTTTATAGAAAGATAATTTTTGTCGTTTTCTAACTACGATAATACTTCTGTTGTGGGGTCCACTAATGATTGTGTCGTCGTACAAATATTCCCCGACAAATAGAATATTCCCCAACCAAACGAATATTTTATAACAACTTGCTTACTTTGCAAAATTTATAAATATTACCCACAACTATAACATTATATCAAATTAACTCCATAATATTCAAAAATGATATTTATAGAAAATTCATCTTTATTTATAAAAGTTGGGTTCTTACAACCTCCCCTTCTTATGAAATTTCGCCCTCGAAATTAAGGTACATACCTGGTATATCGAAGAGGTAAGGATACCTTGACTTCATTTCAGATTCTAACTCCCAGGTCATTTCCTCAATATCGTGGTTTCTCCACAAAACTTTGACTTGAGGTATAACCTTGGAGCGTAGAATATGTTCCTTCTTATCCAAGATTTGAACAGGAACTTCTTCATACGTCAAATCCTCCGCTATTTCGTCCGGTTCTAACTCAATAATGTGGTTCGGGTCTTCCACATATTTGCGTAACATGGATATGTGAAAAACGTTATGAACACGAGACATACTTGGCGGTAAAGCAAGTCTATAGGCCACAGTTCCTACCCGATCGAGGATTAAAAATGGGCCGATGAATCGAGGATTGAGCTTTCCTCTCTTTCTAAATCTCGTAACTCCTTTCCACGGAGCAACACGTAAGAACACATGATCTCCTATATCAAATTCCACGTCCTTTCGATGAAGATCAACATAACTCTTTTGTCGATCTTGTGAGGTTTTTATACGTTGTCGGATCGTTTGAATCTTTTCTGTAGTCATACGTACCAACTCCGGTCCCCACAACGTTGCTTCACCTACCTCGTCCCAGCATACTGGAGAACGACATTTTCTTCCATACAATGCTTCGAATGGAGCCATGCCAATACTTGTTTGATAACTGTTGCTGTAGGAAAACTCAACCAATGGTAAGAACTTGTCCCAACTTCCCTTGAAGTCAAAGATACAGAGTCTTAATAAATCTTCTAGAGTTTGAATAGTCCTCTCTGATTGTCCGTCCGTCTGAGGATGATATGCCGAACTAAATCGTAAATCTGTGCCCATAGCTTTTTGTAAACTAACCCAAAATCGTGAAGTGAATCTTGGGTCTCGATCAAAAACTATGGATACTGGAATACCATGCAGTCTTACAATCTCGTTTATGTACATACGAGCAAGACGTTCAAGTGTATAAGTTTCTCGTATCGGTACGAAATGAGCAGACTTGGTCAATCTATCAACAATGACCCAAATCGCATCTATACCTTGAGAAACCTTAGGAAGACCGGTAACGAAATCCATGGTAATGTGCTCCCACTTCCATTCTGGAATTTCAAGTGGTTGCAATGGACCTTTTGGTACTTGATGCTCCGCTTTGACTCGTTGACAAGTTAGACACCTTGAGATAAACAACGCTATCTCTCTCTTCATATTGCTCCACCAAAATGTATGACGAAGATCATGATACATTTTGGTACTTCCAGGATGGATTGCAAACGGTGTATTGTGCGCCTCCATCATGATTTCATACTTTAAATCAGGGTTGTTAGGAACACAAAGTCTGGAGTTGACTCGAAGTATTCCTTCTTCATCGATTCTTGCTTCCGGCATAGAACCTTCTTGCACTTTCTTCCTCATACGCATCAGCTCCAGGTCTGTAGCTTGAGCAGCTTTAACCTTATCGATTAAAGTTGGTTCTACTCGTATATTCGACATCATCACATGGGTCCCTGGAGTCTTTAACTCTATCTCCATCCTTTGCAAGTCACACAAAATGGGCTTTTTTGTTGACAATATTGCACTCGTACTTGCATATGATCTTCTACTCAATGCGTCCGCTACCACGTTCGCTTTTCCAGGATGGTATTGAATGGTATGATCATAATCTTTAAACAGTTCAAGCCAACGTCGTTGTCGCATGTTGAGTTCCTTTTGAGTGAAGAAATATTTGAGGCTTTTATGATCCGTAAAGATCTCCACCTTCTCCCCATACAAGTAATGCCTCCAAATTTTAAGTGCAAAGACAACAGCTACCAACTCTAGATCATGAGTAGGATAATTCCTCTCATATTCCTTGAGTTGTCTTAATGCATAGGCTATGACTTTTCCATGTTGCATGAGAACGCATCCCAACCCTTTGCACTGTAGATGACAAATCCCTCCGAGCCAGATGGTATAATTAGAACAGGTGCTAAAATGAGTCTCCTCTTGAGTTCTTGAAAACTCTGCTCACATTCTTTGCTCCAACCGAACTTTGTATCTTTCCGAGTCAGCTGAGTTAATGGAGTAGCGATTCGAGAAAATCCTTCCACGAATCTCCGATAATAACCAGCTAAACCGAGAAAGCTACGTACTTCGGTTACTGATTTAGGTTGCTCCCAGCTTTGAATTGCTTCAATCTTTGCCGGGTCAACAGATATTCCACGACTTCATACTACGTGCCCAAGGAATGCTACATCTTCCAGCCAGAACTCGCATTTCTTCAACTTGGCATAAAGTTTGTATTCACGAAGCTTTTGGAGTACCAGCCTCAAGTGTTGCTCATGATCTTCACGACTTTTGAAATAAATAAGGATGTCATCAATAAAGACGACCACAAAGTGATCCAAATATTCCTTGAATACTCTGTTCATCATATCCATGAAGGCAGCAAGAGCATTAGTCAATCCAAAAGACATAACTAAGAATTCATAATGCCCATACCGAGTTCTGAAGGCAGTCTTTGGAATATCCTCAGTTCTAACCTTCAGCTGATGATATCCAGAACGAAGATCGATCTTTGAAAAGAATTGTGCTCCTTGCAACTGGTCAAACAGGTCATCAATATGTGGCAATGGGTACCTATTTTTGATGGTGACATGATTCAACTCCCGATAATCAATACAAAGTCGCATACTCCCATCTTTCTTCTTCACGAACAGAACAGGAGCACCCCAAGGAGAAGTACTAGGACGAATAAAACCAATGTCTAACAATTCTTGCAGTTGGGTCTTTAACTCCTGAAGTTCAATAGGAGCCATTCGATATGGGGCTTTGGAAATGGGTTTTGTACCGGGTTCAAGGTCGATACAAAATTCAATTTCACGCTCTGGGGGTAGGCCAGGAAGTTCTTCGGGAAATACGTCAGGAAATTTATTAACAACAGAAATATCATTCAAAGCTGACGTATTTTTGTTTAGATCTGTGACATGAGCTAAGAAAGCTTGACATCCGTTTTTCAATAAACGAATAGCTTTATGGCTTGAGATGACAGCGATTGATTTTAATGGTTTGGTTGCTTGAATTCGCATAATAGGTCGATTAGGAATATGAAAGCTAACAACCTTACGAAAATAATCAATTTTTGCATGATGAGTAGTTAACCAATCAATCCCTAGAATCACGTCAAATGCAAGTATTTTTAATGAAATAAGATCGACAGGTAATGTGTGGGTACCAACTTGAACCAAACAAGACTTATAAACCGTGGATGTAATGAAGGTTTCTCCCAATGGAGTTTCAACTGCTAAGTCAAAGTCTAATTTTTCCGGAATCAAATTTAATCGATGAGCGCAAGTAGGAGAAATAAAAGAATGGGTAGAACCGGTATCAAATAAAGTATAGATTTCGTTAGAGTTTATGATAAGCTTACCCGTGATGACCTCATTCGGGTTCCTTGCTCTCTGGGAGTTCACAACAAACGCTCTCCCTTGCACAACCGGTTTTGACTTTTCTGGGACGGCCTTTGGTGCCTCCATCCTAGCTGAATTTGTCTTCGGTAAACGACGCAATCGGGCTAAATGACCTTCTCTTCCACAATTATAACATGCTTTGGACGGCATCACGCAGTTTGGACTGATGTGCCCCTCCCCTCCGCATTTGAAATATATGATAGGTGGTCGTTCTCCTTCCTTAACGACAGGTGCTGGTGCTGACGTCTTTCCATCATTATTGAATCTCCTCTTCTTGAAATGCCCATTCTTGTTGTTTTGGCCCTGATTACCACCGAAGTGGTTACCATTTCTGGCCTGTTGATTCCCTCCACGCTTGTTGTCACCGCTTCGATGACTGCTCTCACGGGTATTATCATTTTGCCGGCTGCTCTCTTTTGGTTGCGTTGTCTCGTTATCGCGCTCCACCAACTGAGCCCTATTTACAACATCTGAATACAAACACAGTTTATGAGAAACTAGATGTTGACGTATCTCCGGCTTCAAACCTCTTAAAAACATCCGCGTCATTCTTTCTTCATTATCCACCAGGTGGGACGCAAACCGGGATAACTCCGCAAATTCTTCCTCGTACTGCGACACAGTCATATTATTCTACTCCAATTTGATGAACTTCACCTCCTTCATGTGACGAATACTCTCGGGAAAGTATTTGTCGTTAAACAGCTCTTGGAACTTCTCTCAGGACATCTTCAGTGCGGCAGGTTGAGTACGCTTTATCGATTCCCACCAGTAATCTGCCTCTCCTCGCAACATAAAGGCGGCAAAGGAAACCTTTTGCTCCTCAGAGCAACCCAAGACATCAAATATCTTGGTGATCTGCTTTATCCATGTTTCAGCTACAAGTGGTTTGGGTTCTCCCTTAAACTCCGGTGGTCCCAGCTCCTTAAACTGTTTAGCGGTGACCTCCTGAGAGTTTTCAGTATTTCCACCTACGTTGTGGACAGGAGCCGCTTTCACCTGTTGTTGCATGAATTGCATAAAGCCTCTAAACATTTGATCATTCATCATTTGTTCAGTGTTGTTGTTTGCATGAGGATTGTCGCCTTCCTGACGCACATTATCCTGATTATTGATATGTCGTGAATCAACGGTCGTCTGTGCTCCATTGCTATTCTCAACATTTTCGGATGCCATTTTCAGATACTGTCACAAAATAAAAGGTTAATTAATATATAACATACTATATTCTGACCGACCAATTAAATACCAAAAAAAACTTAGGTAGGTCATACTAGCGAAGGAATTCCCCGTCTCTCCCCTCCTAGTTCTATTCTCACATCTTAGCCAGGGATCATATCCCTAAGCTCTGATACCAACTGTGACGCCCCCAAAATTAGGTATACATCACCCATCTTGGGCCGTCAGATACATAGTACAAAATACAAATACAACTTACTAATACAACTATCGTGTACAATACGACAAAACATAAACTGTGAGTTTGAATACAAATATTATCTTCTAGAGAGTATTCATACTCAAAAGGAGTCCTCATTACATTTATTAACACACCATTACATAGAATAGTGAGGACTACTAACTAATATTATCCTTCGGACCATCACTCCATTCCCCGACTTGCCCCGGCTACGTTCTCATTTCCTGAAGAGAACAGTGAAAGAAAGGGTGAGCTCAACTATCCCATTAAGAAATATTATGACTAAGATAATGCAGAATAAATTATCATTAGTCTTCAACAATGTTAAACTGATAAAATATAATAGACATCAAGTTTAACTACAGTGGAACAAGCAATCCATTAAAAGAGTCAAGTAGAAAATAAACTCTACTATCTTTTATGATTTAAAAGGTTTTTCAACACTGTTATCGCTGGGACTCAGCTTAATAAAATAATCCACATCATCGAATCACCCCTGCACTACGGCCAAGGATATTCGTGTATTCATTAATGGTCATGATCATGCCAACAACTGTCCATCAACGCACTACGGGCCAATGAGGACTTTTACCATATCATTTGTAACATTACGGTCATGATTATACCGAATAATCCCTAGTCATAATCATACCAAGTCCATCTATGCACTACAGGCCACAGATGACTTTTAACATTTTATAAACATGAGGATGATGACAATGATATAAGAATTCAATAAAACAAGTTCAAGAATTAATTTATCCTAAAATTTACAACGTCCAAATTGTCAACATGATACTGCTTTGTGGAGTAAAATTCAAGAATGATCAGGAGAATATTTTCATGAATAGATACTAGATGAAGCGCAAATATCAAGGATATTCCACTAATTTCATGGAGTATAGAAGTCAAAACTTAAACAACTGAGTATAATAAAGAATGGAATAACAAAAGAAATCACCATGCATGCGATAAACCGCACAGACAGGTTATTCCCACAGAATAATAAATAATGGAACCAGGTCCGGCGTAAAACGCACAGACAGGATATTCCAACAGAATAATAATAAAGACGGAACCAGGTCCGGTGTAAAACACACAAACAGGATGTTCCAACAGAATAATAATAAAGACGGAACCAGGTCCGGTGTAAAACACACGGACAGGATGTTCCAACAGAATAATAATAAAGACGGAACCAGGTCCGGTGTAAAACACACAGACAGGATGTTTCAACAGAATAATAATAAGGACAGAATAATAGAAGAATGTCACCAGGTATAGGGTATTCCGCATATATAGGTTATTCCAACAGAATAATAAGAAATGGAATAACAACAGTTCTCTTCATGAATAAGAAAGAATAACACCCCTTACCTTAAAAGAACTGGATATTAAAAAAATGAAGTAGCAGAATACTTTTATTCTCTCTCTCTTATTCTCTTTATACTTTCTCTCTCTATAGCTTGAATGAATTCGTGAAAAATAATGAAGCCCTAGGCCTCTATTTATAAAAAAACTGAGGGTGGCTCTTGGTCTTAACGAAGGGTCAAATGACTCTTGGTCTTAACGAAGGGTCAAATGACTCTTGGTAATATTGAAGGGACAACTACTATTGACGAAAGTAATTACTATTGACCAAGGTAAATACTATTGACGAAGGTAATTACTATTGACCAAGGTAAATACTATTGATCAAGGTAAATACTATTGACGAAGGTAATTACTATTGACCAAGGTAAATACTATTGACCAAGGTAAATACTATTGACGACGGTAATTACTATTGACAAAGAGACTCTTAGATGATGACATATGCCCCCCCATAAAAATAACCAAACTTACCACAACGTCTCAATTATTGATTTAATAATATAACATATTATACAGATGATACTATGACAATAATTTAAGAGATATGATGCAGCAATTACTGTAGCAATAATTGAGTATAGCTGAGTGACTTCTCACGTAAGCATCAATAATCAATACCGTGTGCTACTATGCAACCACGCGTATTACTGTACTTTTACTACCGGGTAGTTCAACAGTTTTAACGGTTTTAACGGTAACACCTCAGCCGTTATTTTATAGAAAGATAATTTTTGTCGTTTTCTAACTACGACAATACTTCTGTTATGGGGTCCACCAATGATTGTGCCGTCGTACAAATATTTCCCGACAAACAGAATATTCCCCGACCAAACGAATATTTTATAACAACTTGCTTACTTTGCAAAATTTATAAATATTACCCACAACTATAACATTATATCAAATTAACTCCATAATATTCAAAAATGATATTTATAGAAAATTCATCTTTATTTATAAAAGTTGGGGTCTTACATTAGAGAATAAAGGTTTAAACTCAAATTGAGTTTGAGCAATAAGAGATAAATTTAGGAAATGTATAAAGAAGTGATTAAAATATATACGAGCAGATTCAAAGAAGAATCTTGAAGTATCTAAAAGATGAGAATCAGGAGTTACCTGACTCCACTAATAAAGATGTTAAGTGTTAATAAATAGACAATGTCTAAAAGATGAAGATAAAAATAATAAGAATAAACTCAAATAGAGTTTAGTTGGTGATAAATTCAGAGAATGCATATGAAACAAGTTAAGGTAATATGAATAGGTTCAAAGAAGAACCTTAAGAGCTCAAAGATCAGGACCTGAGTTGAATAATCATAAAACAACATAATTAAAGAGGAAAGAATGAGGATCGTAAAAATAAACGATCATAAAATAAGAAAAGTATTATAAGGGAAGATGATTGTAGAATAAGATCACGACGTGATCAAATTAAGCTATGGAATGACAAAGGGTCTGTAATGACTGAATGGTTATAGCTTGATGCTATAACGAGAAGGTATTATGAAATAGTATGAGGCAAACTCGCGAGGAGTTATAAATGATGAGAAACAAAAAAAAATTGTATCAAGCAAACAGTAAGTTAAGAGCAAGACAAAGTTAGGTGGGATTTCAATTGAAGACTCATGTGATGGCTGAGTTGTACAAACCTTTGTATGGGCAGAGGTTTTATGCTTGTTTTCAGTTTATCACATTCATAATCATTGTAATATTGATGTAGCACTATCAATGTATATATGGCGGAAATGTGATTCTTTTCTCATATTTATATTTGATAGTTAGAGGCTATTAATATTATGTTAGAGAATATTAAGACTAGGTGCGAGTTCTTAAAACTCATGCTTATGGTATGTTTGTGACTCACATAATCATATGTATATTTTTGAATCCCTAAGCGTATGGACAGTCCTTGATTGGTTCTTGGACTACGTATTGCTAGAATAAGTTCCTAAACTCATATTATTGTGGCAAGTTCCTGAACTTCCAATGTGTGGTAAGCTTGATGAACTATAATGGGGTATAAGAAGATTGTCAATTAAGATCTACAGATATTTAGTATAAACAACATTGGTGGTACTAAGGATAGAAAGAATTATTAAATAATGAAGCAGTGAAGAAAAGAGTGAAGTTGATAGAAAAACATGGATTATTCTAAATCTTCTAGTTATGCTAGATTTTTGAAATTTATTGACTTCGTGCTGATGTTTGCACTTCTGAGTCTTTTGAAAAATATTGGATCAGATGATTGAACCAATGGGTTTATAAAACAGTGCTATTATTCATATGTCTACACTAATTGCTTTAGCTAGAAAAAATGATTTGAAATTATCAAAATGTATTTTATATAATTATATGCATCATTTGATATGGTGTAGAAATAATAATCGAGGAATTCATCAATGCAGTTAAACTTAGTGTTGGATGTGATCATATGATTGTCAGCCTGCTATGGTATGATGTAGCATGACAAAGTCATATAATGACAAAATCCTTAACGTACCATTAAGACGGTACGATATCGTGATATCATAAAAAAAGGATTTTTGATTTTTTTTTAAAGTAAGGTATGCCAATTGAGTTGGTTAAATATATATATATATATATATATATATATATATATATATATATATATATATCGATTGATGTCCAAGTTGTTGCTAGAAGCCTGAGCTATTTGATTCAGCTAGACGAATATTGAAAGATGTTTATGAAATTTGAGCATTTTTGTCAAACGATGCCAAACCAAATTATTTTGGTGCTGATTCAGATGTTGAGAAGTTGAGCTAAACAACCCTATAAAAGGGGACATGTTATCGGAGACAGTGGTTCTGAAACTAATTCATATAGTCATTACGATGTTACGATGTAATACGTTGTGCACGACGTAGTGGTATAATAGGCTAATCACCTAAAGTATTTGCAGAGTGTTTTCAGTCTTTGTGATTGATAAACATTATGTTAGAACGGTTTACAGTGTGAAGTACCAGGGGTGAAGTACTATTAAACCTAGAGATGAGTTCAATGTCTTGTGACCCCTCAGCATGATTTGGAATCTTTTAAATTCATGACTTATTCATATTGCTTCCTAATTATCGAGTAATTGTGGAAGATTCTTATTATTATAAACGGTGAATGTGTCAAAAAGGATATTCCTTAGAAAGAAGTAAGTGGTAAAACGCGACATGTGATGGTGAGTAAATTGAGCAAACCATAATAATTCCAAGAAAGAAATGAAATTCTGAAAAGAGAAAGGAAGAAGTTGTCTAAGGAAAATGTGAAATTCTTAGAAAAGAAAGGTAAGAATACAGTGATTTTAGAAAGATTTTTAGACAAGAAATTGTTAAGTTTGTAATATTCATGAACGCATTCAAATTGCACAAATAAAGCGGAAACGTGAAAAATCAGAGTTTTAAAATTTTACAAATCACATACCCGGATCATCCTTTATGCACAATTATTAATTAAACGAAAAGATAAAGAACAAGAATCATACCCTTGAAGATTCGAGCTTCCTCAGGTACGAGTTCACCTCCAAATCTTTTCGCGTTCAACTTGAATCCACCGGGTTTGGTTCCTTCCTTTGATCAACGTTAGCCACCTAAGTGTTTGGCCTCTAGAGGTGATCCACGAAGGAAGAGCAAAAATTCAAGAAGATGGGTGTTTGGCAAAACCCTGATTTTCTATCTCACATAAAAAAGGAGCGTACTCTCCAACAATTGGAATTACGTCCATTGTAAAAAAGTCAACAACAACACTATCACCTATAATAAGACTCCTCTTATCTACAGATGTTGGCAACCCTCCTTAACAATTAAGGAATTGAGTTTTATTTTAATTAATTAAAATTCTTTAATTAATTAGCCTCCTAATCTTATTAGGAATAAATGAGAGTACTAATATTAAATTAATTTCTAACTCTTTAGAAATTAAAATAATAATAATTGTAATAATATTAATAAGACTCCTCTTATTAATTTATATATTTAATATTTACAAAATATTAAATAATAAATATTAAGCTATTTAATTTATTCTATCACCATGGATTACATTAAATACACTTAACATATTATTACGATTATGTCATTAACTTCTTAAATAATTATTCTTTCTTTTATGGTGTGACCCTTTAGGTTCTCCATATTAAACCGGTTGTGAATAAATCAATTAGAACAATTCTAATCTTATTTTAATAAATAAATTAAATAATTAATTTATTTAAATAAATAATATTTATTCTACAATAGGGATAAGCCTCCCTAGCGATCAACGACTTTTCAGATAATATAAATTTCAACATTAATCATAAAAGAACATTTGAGTAAATAGTTACCGTACAATTCAATCCTTCCACCATACAATCATCGGTCATTTTGTAAATGAATTTGTAATTAACAGTATTTTAGCATACATTCTTTTATTAATTACCAAAATAAATTAGGTCTTATTTTAAATTGGTATCTCCCATTATTTTCATCAAACTATATTACCCTCACTTATATAGTTCGGCAAAATCTAATTAAAGACTTGCTAGTGAGAATAAGGATCCTATTTCAAATGTATAAAGCCTTATGGTGACACAACAAACTATATATAAACAAATAGGTAGACAACTCTTGTCAATTACATCAACTATACAACTCCTTGTATTTTGCCTCTTAGATCATAATGGTCAAGTGTGTGCACATCCGAACTAAAATAATTTAAGTTAAGTCCAACCTAGCACTCCATATATTCAAAAAAGAAAAATATTGTCCTTGTGGTGACACAACAAAATAATATTGTTCAATTTTCTTTATAAGCATCAAATGTGATAAATTAATATCTTAAATACTTAATACTTGCCTTGTGGTGACACAACAAACTCATATTAAATATTTAATACTCTATTAATTTTATCATGCTAGAAGGCGACGTTCGATATTCCAAATATCTTTAAACGCTTAGGACTTAATAAAAAAATTGAGGGGTTTGTTATTAATTTGCCTCATCTTGTTTAGCGCGCATATATATATATATATATATATATATATATATATATATATATATATATATATATATATATATATATATATATATATATATATAAAATAGGCGACATATTAAATAACATGCAAAGCATGTTTGCATAATATATAATATATATAGTATAAGCATGCACATATAGAATACTATATTCTACCCGGATTGATTATAAAATTTTATTCTAGTTTGGTTCACTAGAGCCACCAAGTGAACCAAACTAGGGGTGCAAGAATTAATATTTAAATATAACTATTACATTTAAACCCGGGCTCCATTACAAACGGGACTTCAAGCGTTCCTTGCTTCTTGATCTCCAATTCTTCAAAATTAATTCTAACTATTTCTATTACAAAACTATTTAAAATAAATAGAAATCTTGATCAGCAGTCGAAAGAAAGTACATAGGAAGGAGTTAGAATTTACATTAAGAAAAAAATTAAAGAAGACGAGGTACGCAGACCCCATTTAATAAAACTCATACATTCATACATCCAACTAAAATAAAATCCAATTATATTGGTCAATAGTCCATAATCAATCTCATTTATTATCATACACATCACCATATACATCAATAAATAATATTCATCTCATGAATAATAAACATTCAATATATATATTGATATCATTTAATGGGCAAATTTAGTTAGCATAAAATCTAATTTTGAATCAAAATAAATTCCTTTATTTTAATCCAAATTTAAATTAAAATAAACCTATTTTATTTTAATTTATCCAATTTTGAATAAAATATACTATTTTATTTCAATTAAAATCTTTAATCAAAATAAACTCCTTTATTTTAATTAATTATGGAATCCAATTCCAAGTAAATAAAAACTCCTTTATTAAAGGAAACACGGATTCTATTTCCTATTCACAAATAAACTCCTTTATTTTGAATAATATGAAATCTTATTTCATATCTAAATAAACTTCTTTATTTAAGGAAACAAAGATTCACTTTCCTATTCACAAATAAACTCTTTTATTTTGAATAATATAAAATCTTATTTCATATCTGAATAAACTCTTTTATTTAAGGAAACATGGAATCCAATTTTAACTTCAATTAGTTATCACGGAATCCAATTCTAACTCTAATTAGTTAGCATAAAATCTAATTTTAAAATTAAAATAAACACTTTTATTTTAATATTAAAATAAACCTTTTATTTTAATTATAAAATAATTAAGAATAATATATATATATATATATATATATATATATATATATATATAACTATTATAATCTTAATAATATTAAGTTACCAGAAGCAAGAATCTTGTTAAGCATTACTTTTGAAACACGAATGAAGCAAGAATCTTGTTAAGCATGTGTTCCTTTACGTGCAATAAAGGAATAGAAAACTCGGATTGGGAATAGGCCACGTAAATCACGATTTTTTTTTAATTTTATACAACAAAATTATGCCCAATTAAATTGTTCTAAACACATATCAATATACATATCAAATTAAAATAATTAATAATTCGCATAAAAGTTTGGCTCTGATGCCACTGTTAGGTTTGTAATATTCATGAACGCAATCAAATTGCACAAATAAAGCGGAAACGTGAAAAATCAGAGTTTAAAAATTTTACAAACCATATACCCGGATCATCCTTTATGCACAATTATTAATTAAACGAAAAGATAAAGAACAAGAATCATACCCTTGTAGATTCGAGCTTCCTCAGGTACGAGTTCACCTCCAAATCCTTTCGCGTTCAACTTTAATCCACCGGGTTTGGTTCCTTCCTTTGATCAACGTTAGCCACCCAAGTGTTTGGCCTCTAGAGGTGATCCACGAAGGAAGAGCAAAAATTCAAGAAGATGAGTGTTTGGCAAAACCCTAGTTTTCTATCTCACATAGAAAAGGAGCGTACTCTCCAACAATTGGAATTACGTCTGTTATAAAAAAGTCAACAACAAGTCTATAACCTATAATAAGACTCCTCTTATTTATAGATGTTGGCAACCCTCCTTAACAATTAAGGAATTGAGTTTTATTTTAATTAATTAAAATCCTTTAATTAATTAGCCTCCTAATCTTATTAGGAATAAATGAGAGTACTAACATTAAATTAATTTCTAACTCTTTAGAAATTAAAATAATAATAATTGTAATAATATTAATAAGACTCCTCTTATTAATTTATATATTTAATATTTACAAAATATTAAAAAATAAATATTAAGCTATTTAATTTATTCTATCACCATAGATTACATTAAATACACTTAACATATTATTACGATTATGCCATTAACTTCTTAAATAATTATTCTTCCTTTTATGGTGTGATCCTTTAGGTTCTCCATATTAAACCGGTTGTGAATAAATCAATTAGAACAATTCTAATCATATTTAAATAAATAAATTAAATAATTAATTTATTTAAATAAATAATATTTATTCTACAATAGGGATAAGCCTCCCTAGCGATCAACGACTTTCCAGATAATATAAATTTCAACATTAATCATAAAAAAATATTTGAGTAAATAGTTACCGTACAATTCAATCCTTCCACCATACAATGTCTCAATTAAATATAAGACATGAAATTACTGTCAAGCCTTATTTTATTTAATTATATGTATTTCGACTTTTAAATGCACAACTCCAAATAATACAAATTAGAAACTCCTTTCTAATTTCATTATGCCTTGGCCAAGGACTACTGGGTTGTCATTTATCGAATCACATAAGACATTTCTCTTCTTTTACTAGAAGTGGTAGATTCTTTATTGATCATACATTATCTCCATATACAATTTATTATACCCAAGTATACCCTTTGATATACCCTAAGGGTCTTAAGGAATAAGTCAAAGCATAACTCATCATACACAAGATACTATGATGATCTCAAGTCTAAGGATCACTTGTACTACTATCACTATAGGAATTTCTATTGACAGGCAAGTAAAACTCCATTAGGTATTCCTTAGCGAGCCACGTTCAGTGAACTTATTCTCTAATAAACACCTACATACTTGCTTTAGTCTCTCCACATAAATGATCATGAGATCAAGCATCCTCATCCAATGAGCAAGCAATGTATGCACCAATCTATCCTGATTCACTAATCCCCAATTTAGTAATCCAACGATTGAGAACTATTTTAGCTTTAAGCTTTCTAAGAATTTAGATCTCATTAGAATGATCATCATTATTATTCTAACAGCATTGTTTAAAACTATGGGTTTATCACATATTATAAAACAGCATCATGTAGATAATTAAAAGCCTTTAATAAATTAATACTTTTTATTAATAAATGAATAAGATTGTTACAAAGTATATGTTTTATCATCAAACATGATTGTCTTGTGTGCATACTACTTTCAATCTCCCACTTGCACTAAAGTCAATCGCCATGGTATCTCATACCCTTCTTCTCTAAGTGACGATTATCCTGCTGTTGGATAAGCTTTAGTTAATGGATATGTAATGTTGTTCTTGAGAGTTCACTATCTCTATAGTGATTTCCCATCTTCCAATGATTCCTAAAAACAAGTAAAAGTGCACAACACATGTTTAGATTCAAGATGAGACTTATAGACTATTCCTAGTTCTGTAATGAACTTTTCATCCAAACAATCAACTTGTAGCTTCATTCATAGCTATATACTTTGTCTTTATCACTAAACCAGCAACTCTTTGTTGTTTGGAACATTTCCAATTCACTGCACCACTGTTCAAGGTAACACTTTACCTTAAAGTGGATTTTCTGTTGTCTTGGTCTGTCTGAAAAACTTGAGTCTGTTAAGCCCTCTAGTTTTAATTTAGACGCACCATAAATTTTAATCACATCCTTAGTGTCGGTTAAGTACTTTAAGACGTTTTTCACTGTCTTACAGCGATCTTCTCCAGAATATGACTGATCAACATCAGGTCCCGTACATTTCATTGCATACATGATAGTTACTCATGCGATCTCTCTTTTACGAGTCTATGGGGACTATTAAGAGAGATACACTCCATGGCTCATCAACATGAGACATCTCTTGGAGTTTGCCATGCTAAACGACTTTAGCATCAAATGAATATACGTTTATTGGGTTATGTCGAGCATCCTCTTAAATCTATCTATATAGATTTGTATCTCCAATTAAGATACTCTTCCCAAATCATTCATAGAGGAATATTTAGACAACTTTACCTTTACTGATTCTAGCCTTGGCATGTCATCCCGTATCCGTAGTATATCAACATATAATACTAAGAATGTCACGACGCTCCCACTGACCCTTTTGTACACACTAGAACTCTTACCTCATTGTATGTAACTAGATCATCATCTTCTATGAGGTGTACCTCATCATCATCATCATCCATGATGAATCCATACCTCCCAGGTATCTTCGGTACTATTCCTGATTTACAATTCGGTTGTGGTACAATAGGTCTATCTACAGGTTTCTCTTATTTGACTTATAGTGATTTGTGGTTCTTGAACTCTTTAAGATCTATTATCCTTCCACTAGCTCCTTCAATGACAAATAACTTTATCTTAGAAGGTAGTGTGTTTCGCAACAAACACCCTTTGCTAAGTAGGATTATAGAACATATACCCTAAACTTACTTTAGAATGTCCCACAAATCTGTACTTGTCAAATCTTGTCCCAAGCTTATCCTTTGAAACCTTGTCACATAAGCTGGACAACCTGTTATCTTAACATACTTAAGATTAGGAATCCTCCATGTCCATAACTTTTATGGAGTCTTGGGGCTGGATTTTGAGGTTATCTTTTCGTATATATGCAACCATTTCTAGGACATGACCTCAGAAGGTTACTGGAATGTCAGTAAAATCATTATGGACCGCACCATGTCTAACAAGGTACGATTTTTCCTTTCAAATATATCAATCAATTATTTCGTATCAGGAGGCGTTCATTGTGAGAAAACCATTTGAGATGATTTAGAAACTCATTGCACAAGTATTCCTTCCTTGATCCGATCAAAGAATCCTAATACTTTGCCAATTTATTTCACTTCTGAATTCTTTGAACCTTTCAAATAATTCACACTTGTATTTTAGCAAATACACACATTCAACTTTTTGAATGATCATCTCCTTTTCTTATACTACTTTGTTCAATTTGCAAAATATATTTTCATGTAAGTCAAGTACACAAAATTCATTAAGTAATATTCCAGTTCTATACAAAACATTATTATTATAAATAGAATAATAATTGTTCTTAATTATAATACCAAAGATTTTATTGTCCACCAATAAAATGGAAATAATATTTCTAACAAGAACTGGAATGCAATAACAACTTATTGACTTAATAGATTTTCCCGTAGGCATTGCTAAACTATAAGTTTCTATGGCTAATGTGGCAACCTTTGCTTTATTTCCCACACATAGAATTACTTATATTTGTTTAGCTTTCTACTTCTGCTTGGTCCCTTCATAAATCTATATTTATGATAACCAAAGTCGGTATCCAATACCTAAGTAGAACCTTGATGTAAGACCTCGAATTTTATGAAATAAAAGTATGCAATTTTTCTTATAATTACTATTCAGTAAATAGTTAAATTGATAAAAGTTTAAAGTTATGGGTGAAATATGAATTTATTTATTTTTTTTCAAAATAAGCAAGTGGTTATAAAATAATCATTGTTGTCGGGGAATATTCGTTTGGTCGTGGAATATTCTTTCTGTCGGAGAATATTCGTACGACGGCACAGCTATTTGTGGGCCCCATAACGAATAACTGTCGGGTGAAGGAAAACGACAAATTTGAGTTTTTACAAATAACGGCATAGTTGTTACCGTTAACACTGTTAGAATACCCGGTGGTTAAAATACAGTAATACGAGTTATTGCACAGTAGCACACGGTATTGCATAGTATTTTTGAAATTATTGATTCTTACGTAAGAAGGCACTACTCAATAATTGTTACAGTAATTACTGTTCAATATTTTATTTTATTGATTCAATAATTGTTGCGTTGATATTTTATATTATTGTTATTTCAATAATTGTTGCTGCACAGTATTTTTCTTTATCAGATCAATAATTCATATTATTTGAATAATATTATTAGATAACATTATTGTCAATGTCTAGAAAGTTCTGTCTAAGGAGAGGTTTGGTCATCTAATTGCGCGCCAGTAAGGAGAAATTCTTATTGGAAAGCCCCCTCTTTCCTGGGAACGGCCTGGTTGTCATAAATGTGATTCTGTAATATTATTTGTGAATAATTAATTATTGATTCATATGATAAGGAAATATTTATATTATGTGGATATAAATGAGGGATATATTTTTGTGGTTAAAAATGAAGGAGTTAATGTTGAGGTTTTTATCAGTATTTTTGTCGGAATGGAGGTATTAAAAATCAGGGTTTTTGAGATATTTTGCGGGGGTTATAATTTTTAATCCGACCGTTGGATCGTGGTAATTTTTGGATATGTTATACATATATAAGTTGAGTATATGTCCATAAATTTTGAACCGTTAAAAATGAACGTATGATTTGTTATGAATTTTAAGAGGTGGCTGATTCGGAAATCAGGTTATAAATCATTTTTGGTGGAAAATTCTAGAATTGGTGGGCCCCACTTGTGGTTGGTGAAGAAATGTGCTGAATTATATTTCAAATGTGGTGGGTGGGAATAGTAGCAGGTAAAGCCATCAGGTTGCAGGTCAAACCTACCAAAATTTTCCTATAAATAGAGGGCTAAGTTAGAATTGAAAATCACACCAGAAACATAAGTTTTCTCTCTTTCTCTCTCTAGATTATTGAGTGTATTTTGTGAGTATTTAGATAATCTGTGAGTTTCTATTCATCAGTGCAAGTTTCCTTCAGCCTTATACCGATCAGAAGTACTGCTCTTTTGAGGTAAGGGATAGTAAGGGATTTTAAGGGTTGTTATATTTTTCAGTTTCGTAATTTTTCTGAACTTCAAAAATTCTGAAAAAATTTGAAATGATATTTTGATGAGTTTTATTGATTGTGTCCAAAAATGGTGATTTTTGGATGTATAGATTGAGAGTTATGAATTTTATGAGAAAAGACTATTTTAAAAGTAACTGCTTATAATTTCTTGTGGTTAACTCCAAAATTGATGAAATTTTTATTGGGAGTACATGTATATGATGGAAGTATACTCTGTTAATTTCAGAATTTTTGGACAAAAGTACAATTTTTGATAAATGTCTAAATATTCGGCTGTTTTGACCATATGAAAAATAGTAAATGACTTTTAAAAATTCTGAGAAAAATATATGTTCAATATGGGACTATATTCTGATAAATCCTAGAAAAGAAATATTTTTGGAACTGATTTGGTATTTTTCATGAAAATGGACAAGTTATGAGAAAATAAATTAAATATGTTATGTGAAGTAAGAAAATTAGAAAATAGGATTTTATGGCTTGAGAATCCTATATGAGGTATATGCAGATTTTTGATGAAGGTTTTGGCTATTGATGATGAAATCTTAAGAGTTTACATTTTATGATGATTAAATGCATTAATTAGTAAAGTGTAAACAATTTAAATAAATTGTTTATAAGCTTAAGAAATGTTATTCTTTCAATATCATTATACCGAAATATTGGTATAGATTTTATTGTGGAATTTCTACCTTTTTGAGTCGAGGTTACTATTCACGAGTTACTATTCACGAGTTACTATTCACGACAAAATTGGTTTCTTTTTCTAACCAAATTATAGTTGATTTATGAATATTACTCTTGAGATTAAATCTATATGTTGATTATATTGATTTTATTATCATATATAACATTTTTATAACCCTAATGATGATATTTCTCTTTGACTTGAGTGTAAAGATGGGTAGATTTTTGGTATGATTATGACTATGGGTTCTCTTTGGCCAGTAGTGCAAAGTTGAATTGTTGACTGGTATGATCATGACTATTGAATTTATAATTAAATATCTTTAGCTTAAGTGCAAAGGTGAAATGATCAACATGGTTATAATTATTGTTTATATAAATTCTTAAATGATTATATATTCTTTGAGGTATTAATATATTTGGCATGTAGTGCAAATATGAATTGTTGAGGAATATCTTTGGCCTGTAGTGCAAAGATGAATTGTAGATGAATATCTTTGGCCTGTAGTGCAAAGATGGTCTGTTGATAAATATCTTTGCCCCGTAGTGCAAAGATGACCTGTTGTTGAATATCTTTGGCCAGTAATGCAAAGATGAACTGTTGATGAATATCTTTGGCCTGTAGTGCAAAGATGACTTGTTGATGAATATCTTTGTCCCGTAGTGCAAAGATGAAGTTATTAGTATGATTATGAACAGGAACTGTGATTTGGTATAACCATGATGTTTAATGTTTCAGGTGATGAAAATTATCTTCGTCCTAGATGAGAAGAGGAATTTAGAACTACAGTTATGATTATGAGTTATTCATATGATTGTGGACCAGAATTGTTGATTGATGTTACAGGGATAAAACATTGTTGGTGGATTTTTAACATGGAGAAAATAATAGACTTTATAGTCTATTTGACTCTTCTAATGGATTGCTCGTTCCGCTGCAACTATGGTTAAAATTTTTATCATTTACCATATATTCTAAATCTCTGATTTATTATTGATGAAGGCTATTGATAATTTAATTATCTTTAGTCATGATATTCTTTACTGAGCTAGTTGTGCTCACCCTTTTGCTTCACAATTCCTTTCAGGTAATAAGAGTGTAGCTGGGTCGAGCGAGGGTAACGGGGAAATAGAACGGTGGTCTCTAGCTGTGGATGTTCTCCCGAAGCAGTATAGAAAAGTTCATTTAGTAGTTATATTTGGTGAATCCAATAGGGTAAGGTGTACCCAACGTTGGAAGGGTGGTTTGCCACTATCATACAAGATGTCTAACGACATACAACCTCGTGTCATCATAAGACAGGGATGTGCTCATCCACTTGCTGAGTATATATACGAGCACTACCTATATAATCTTGGTGTTTGTTTAAAGTATAATTCTCAATTAGAGACAGTAGAGATAATGATATGTCAAGAGAAGACTCACCATTGGGAAGAATATGATAGTAATCTTCTCGTTTTTCTTTGGGGTCTATTGGGTAAACCAAGGATAATTCTGTGGCCATATGATATCTATCATAACCTAGATGCATGGCCTCCCATGTACGAAGGTTTCCTTGAGCACTTCCCAAAGATTCTAATTTCTAAAACAATTTTTGACTATACCTTTATGTAAGGTGTCATTGTGAGGTGATGTCCACGGTTGGAACATGAGTCACATTTGGTATATATTTGTATCCAAACTCACAGCATATGTGTTGTTGTATTTTACACGACAATTGTTGTAATAAAGTTATAGTTGTTTTCTGTACCATGTATTTGGCGACTCAGAATAGGTTGGATGGAATGGATCTATTTTGGGGGCGTCACATTTGGTATCAGAGCTTAGGGATATGATCTCTGGCGGAGATCGGGGAATAGAACTAGGAGGGGAGAGATGAGTAAATCCTTCGCTAGTGTGTCCTACCTAAGCTTATTTGTTGGTCAGTCATAATATCGAGATATTATGTGATAGGTTAATTTGTTTAATTAACCCTTATTTTATGGCAGTATTTGAGAATGGCAGCTGAGAATGCTAACAATGGAGTGAATGAGACTGTGGGGATACCTCTAATCACTAACCATGATAATGTGATGTCAGACGAAGAAGGAATTAGAGATATCTATGTGGTGAGTGAAGAATTAATAGTTGCACCCGAGATAGTCGCAGAGGTAACAGCTGAGACTGAGGAAGAAGAGGAAGAAGAAGTACCAGAGGAGAGTTTATTAGAGGTATTACATGATCAAAATGTAGAATTTTAAAATCGTATTCATGAGTTAGAAGAGCAGGCAGAAGAACGACAGGCGGTCGTGGAACAAAAAGATGCAACAATTCAAGCTTGTGTTACCCGATATGTGATGCTTGAACAGAAGCATTCTTTGGCAGAGTATAAGATGATAAAAATGGAATCTGAGCTGAAAGAAGAAAAAATTGAACGAGTGAGAATAAGTGATGCATGGGCAAAAGCCGCACGACACGTGGATATTGTGGAAAGAGATGTTCGATCTAAGAAGGCTAAAATAGATGATATGAATTTCTCTTTTTGGAAAGCAATTGGGAGAACCCAACATCGAGTTTTGAATTACCCTGTACATAGCAGTCAACCTGAATCCGATATGGATCGAAGATTGATGATTCAGATCATGAATGAGGAGTACGAAGAGGCAGTTAAGGGAGGAATATGTCCTATAGAAAGGTATATTCCAACGGTAATGATGACGCCAAATGCTGCTCCAGACAAGTCAAAGCCGAGTAGTTCGAGGGATGGCGGTTGTCATGACTTCCCAACAAATGAGGAACCCAAATGAAGTTATCATGGGAGAAGAGCAATGGAGAAATCATGATGATCTGAGAGATAGAATCTGAAATGGAAGCAAGGTATTCTCAACTCTTCGAAATACCAGGTACGTAAATTTCGAGGACGAAATTTCATAAGGAGGGGAGATTGTAAGACCCCGAATTTTATGAAATAAAAGTATGCAATTTTTCTTATAATTACTATTCAGTAAATAGTTAAATTGATAAAAGTTTAAAGTTATGGGTGAAATATGAATTTATTTATTTTTTTTTCAAAATAAGCAAGTGGTTATAAAATAATCATTGTTGTCGAGGAATATTCGTTTGGTCGTGGAATATTCTTTCTGTCAGAGAATATTCGTACGACGGCGCAGCTATTTGTGGGTCCCATAACGAATAACTGTCGGGTGAAGAAAAACGACAAATTTGAGTTTTTATAAATAACGGCGTAGTTGTTACCGTTAACACTGTTGGAATACCCGGTGGTTAAAATACAGTAATACGCGTTATTGCACAGTAGCACACGGTATTGCATAGTATTTTTGAAATTATTGATTCTTACGTAAGAAGGCACTACTCAATAATTGTTACAGTAATTACTGTTCAATATTTTATTTTATTGATTCAATAATTGTTGCGTTGATATTTTATATTATTGTTGTTTCAATAATTGTTGCTGCACAGTATTTTCCTTTATCAGATCAATAATTCATATTATTTGAATAATATTATTAGATAACATTATTGTCAATGTCTAGAAAGTTCTGTCTAAGGAGAGGTTTGGTCATCTAATTGCGCGCCAGTAAGGAGAAATTCTTATTGGAAAGCCCCCTCTTTCCTGGGAACGGCCTGGTTGTCATAAATGTGATTCTGTAATATTATTTGTGAATAATTAATTATTGATTCATATGATAAGGAAATATTTATATTATGTGGATATAAATGAGGGATATATTTTTGTGGTTAAAAATGAAGGAGTTAATGTTGAGGTTTTTATCAGTATTTTTATCGGAATGGAGGTATTAAAAATCAGGGTTTTTGAGATATTTTGCGGGGGTTATAATTTTTAATCTGACCGTTGGATCGTGGTAATTTTTGGATATGTTATACATATATAAGTTGAGTATATGTCCATAAATTTTGAACCGTTAAAAATGAACGTATGATTTGTTATGAATTTTAAGAGGTGGCTGATTCGGAAATCAGGTTATAAATCATTTTTGGTGGAAAATTCTAGAATTGGTGGGCCCCACTTGTGGTTGGTGAAGAAATGTGCTGAATTATATTTCAAATGTGGTGGGTGGGAATAGTAGCAGGTAAAGCCATCAGGTTGCAGGTCAAACCTACCAAAATTTTCCTATAAATAGAGGGCTAAGTTAGAATTGAAAATCACACCAGAAACATAAGTTTTCTCTCTTTCTCTCTCTAGATTATTGAGTGTATTTTGTGAGTATTTAGAAACTCTGTGAGTTTTTATTCATCAGTGCAAGTTTCCTTCAGCCTTATACCGATCAGAAGTACTGCTCTTTTGAGGTAAGGGATAGTAAGGGATTTTAAGGGTTGTTATGTTTTTCAGTTTCGTAATTTATCTGAACTTCAAAAATTCTGAAAAAATTTGAAATGATATTTTGATGAGTTTTATTGATTGTGTCCAAAAATGGTGATTTTTGGATGTATAAATTGAGAGTTATGAATTTTATGAGAAAAGACTATTTTAAAAGTAACTGCTTATAATTTCTTGTGGTTAACTCCAAAATTGATGAAATTTTTATTGGAAGTACATGTATATGATGGAAGTATACTCTGTTAATTTCAGAATTTTTGGACAAAAGTACAATTTTTGATAAATGTCTAAATATTCGGCTGTTTTGACCATATGAAAAATAGTAAATGACTTTTAAAAATTCTGAGAAAAATATATGTTCAATATGGGACTATATTCTGATAAATTCCAGAAAAGAAATATTTTTGGAACTGATTTGGTATTTTTCATGAAAATGGACAAGTTATGAGAAAATAAATTAAATATGTTATGTGAAGTAAGAAAATTAGAAAATAGGATTTTATGGCTTGAGAATCCTATATGAGGTATATGCAGATTTTTGATGAGGGTTTTGGCTATTAATGATGAAATCTTAAGAGTTTATATTTTATGATGATTAAATGCATTAATTAGTAAAGTGTAAACAATTTAAATAAATTGTTTATAAGCTTAAGAAATGTTATTCTTTCAATATCATTATACCGAAATATTGGTATAGATTTTATTGTGGAATTTCTACCTTTTTGAGTCGAGGTTACTATTCACGAGTTACTATTCACGAGTTACTATTCACGAGTTACTATTTACGACAAAATTGGTTTCTTTTTCTAAACAAATTATAGTTGATTTATGAATATTACTCTTGAGATTAAATCTATATGTTGATTATATTGATTTTATTATCATATATAACATTTTTATAACCCTAATGATGATATTTCTCTTTGACTTGAGTGTAAAGATGGGTAGATTTTTGGTATGATTATGACTATGGGTTCTCTTTGGCCAGTAGTGCAAAGTTGAATTGTTGACTGGTATGATCATGACTATTGAATTTATAATTAAATATCTTTAGCTTAAGTGCAAAGGTGAAATGATCAACATGGTTATAATTATTGTTTATATAAATTCTTAAATGATTATATATTCTTTGAGGTATTAATATATTTGGCATGTAGTGCAAATATGAATTGTTGAGGAATATCTTTGGCCTGTAGTGCAAAGATGAATTGTAGATGAATATCTTTGGCCTGTAGTGCAAAGATGGTCTGTTGATGAATATCTTTGGCCCGTAGTGCAAAGATGACCTGTTGTTGAATATCTTTGGCCAGTAATGCAAAGATGAACTGTTGATGAATATCTTTGGCCTGTAGTGCAAAGATGACTTGTTGATGAATATCTTTGCCCCGTAGTGCAAAGATGAAGTTATTAGTATGATTATGAACAGGAACTGTGATTTGGTATAACCATGATGTTTAATGTGTCAGGTGATGAAAATTATCTTCGTCCTAGATGAGAAGAGGAATTTAGAACTACAGTTATGATTATGAGTTATTCATATGATTGTGGACCAGAATTGTTGATTGATGTTACAGGGATAAAACATTGTTGGTGGATTTTTAACATGGAGAAAATAATAGACTTTATAGTCTATTTGACTCTTCTAATGGATTGCTCGTTCCGCTGCAACTATGGTTAAAATTTTTATCATTTACCATATATTCTAAATCTCTGATTTATTATTGATGAAGGCTATTGATAATTTAATTATCTTTAGTCATGATATTCTTTACTGAGCTAGTTGTGCTCACCCTTTTGCTTCACAATTCCTTTCAGGTAATAAGAGTGTAGCTGGGTCGAGCGAGGGTAACGGGGAAATAGAACGGTGGTCTCTAGCTGTGGATGTTCTCCCGAAGCAGTATAGAAAAGTTCATTTAGTAGTTATATTTGGTGAATCCAATAGGGTAAGGTGTACCCAACGTTGGAAGGGTGGTTTGCCACTATCATACAAGATGTCTAACGACATACAACCTCGTGTCATCATAAGACAGGGATGTGCTCATCCACTTGCTGAGTATATATACGAGCACTACCTATATAATCTTGGTGTTTGTTTAAAGTATAATTCTCAATTAGAGACAGTAGAGATAATGATATGTCAAGAGAAGACTCACCATTGGGAAGAATATGATAGTAATCTTCTCGTTTTTCTTTGGGGTCTATTGGGTAAACCAAGGATAATTCTGTGGCCATATGATATCTATGATAACCTAGATGCATGGCCTCCCATGTACGAAGGTTTCCTTGAGCACTTCCCAAATATTCTAATTTCTAAAACAATTTTTGACTATACCTTTATGTAAGGTGTCATTGTGAGGTGATGTCCACGGTTGGAACATGAGTCACATTTGGTATATATTTGCATCCAAACTCACAGCATATGTGTTGTTGTATTTTGCACGACAATTGTTGTAATAAAGTTATAGTGGTTTTCTGTACCATGTATTTGGCGACTCAGAATAGGTTGGATGGAATGGATCTATTTTGGGGGCGTCACACTTGACTTAAAGAAAAATTTATTTTAAATCATGAACAAATTTGTATTTGTAACCGAAACCTCACTAAGCTTCTTTTGGTTAGCCTTTGCAAGATGCTTCTCGCAGTTTCTTCCCAGTGTCCAGGCTTATTGCAGTGGAAGCAAACTCCTTTGCTATCCGTATCAGTTTTGTTCTTTTTATCCTTTGTTTTTGCCTTTCTATTTACCTTCTTTGAATCGTTTTTCTTTTCAAAAGATCATTTGGCCCCTACCAGTAAGACATGGTCTTTCTTGGTTAGAAAATGACTCTCAACATTTTCAACATGTTAAGCAAATCAGCGAGGCTGATATCTAGCTTGTTCATATGAAAAATTCACAACAATTGTGAAAGGAGTCCGAGAGTGAGTGCAAGATCAAATCTTGGCTCAACTCTCTATCCATGACAAAACCTCTTGTCCTAATTGATCAATCAAATTGATAATATTAAGGACTTTTATCCGTACTGTAGTTTCATCGGTCATTCTAGATCAGAAGAGCTCCTTAGATATCTGATATCTATCAGTCCTACTTTCCTCACCATCAACTACTTAATGTACAAAAATATAGTAGGAGCATCCATAGTTTCATGTTGACGCTGAAGCTCGTTACTCATGGATCCGAGCATGATGCATTGAGCCAACTGTGCATCATCTTGCCACTTTCTAAAAGTAGCAATCTCTTCCTCAGAGGCATTGTCTCCAACCATTGCAGGGATAAGCGTATTACGGACATAAGATAACTTTTCAGTCGTGAGAACTTTTCTCAAATTCCTGAACCAAACCGTTTAATTCGGTTCGATTATTTAACATCTAATATGCTACGCAGTGATAGTGATTTAGACATTGTAAAATTCTGTAAATGAATTTGTAATTAACAGTATTTTAGCATACATTCTTTTATTAATTACCAAAATAAATCAGGTCTTGTTTTAAATTGGTATCTCCCACTATTTTCATCAAACTATATTACCCTCACTTATATAGTTCGACAAAATCTAATTAAAGATTTGCTAGTGAGAATAAGGATCACATTTCAAATGTATATAGCCTTGTGGTGACACAACAAACTATGTATAAACAAATAGGTAGACAACTCTTGTCAATTACATCAACTATGCAACTCCTTGTATTTTGCCTCTTAGATCATAATGGTCAAGTGTGTGCACGTCCGAACTAAAATAATTTAAGTTAAGTCCAACCTAGCACTCCATATATTCAAAAAAGAAAAATATTGTCCTTGTGGTGACACAACAAAATAATATTGTTCAATTTTCTTTATAAGCATCAAATGTGATAAATTAATATCTTAAATACTTAATACTTGTCTTGTGGTGACATAACAAACTTATATTAAATATTTAATACTCTATTAATTTTATCATGCTAGAAGGCGACGTTCGTTATTCCAAATATCTTTAAACGCTTAGGACTTAATAAAAAAATTGAGGGGTTTGTTATTAATTTGCCTCATCTTGTTTAGCGCGCATGCACATATATATATAAAATAGGCGATATATTAAATAACATGCGAAGCATGTTTGCATAATAATAATAATAATATATATATATATATATATATATATATATATATATAATATAAGCATGCACATATAGAATACTTTATTCTACCCGGATTGATTATGAACTTTTATTCTAGTTTGGTTCACTAGAGCCACCAAGTGAACTAAAAGGTCAAACCCTAGGGGTGTAAGAATTAATATTTAAATATAACTATTACATTTAAACCCGGGCTCCATTACAAACGGGTCTTCAAGCGTTCCTTGCTTCTTGATCTCCAATTCTTTAAAATTAATTCTAACTATTCCTATTACAAAACTATTTAAAATAAATAGAAATCTTGATCAGCAGTCAAGGGAAAGTACATAGGAAGGAGTTAGAATTTACATTAAGAAAAAAATTAGAGAAGACGAGGTGCGCAGACCCCATTTAATAAAACTCATACATTCATGCATCCAACTAAAATAAAATCCAATTATATTGGTCAATAGTCCATAATCAATCTCATTTATTATCATACACATCACCATATACATCAATAAATAACATTCATCTCGTGAATAATAAACATTCAATATATATATATATATATATATATATATATATATATATATATATATATATTGATATCATTTAATGGGTAAATTTAGTTAGCATAAAATCTAATTTTGAATAAAATAAATTCCTTTATTTTAATCCAAATTTAAATTAAAATAAACCTCTTTTATTTTAATTTATCCAATTTTGAATAAAATAAACTATTTTATTTCAATCAAAATAAACTCCTTTATTTTCATTAATTATGGAATCCAATTCCAAGTAAAAAAAAACTCCTTTATTAAAGGAAACACGGATTCTATTTCCTATTCACAAATAAACTCCTTTATTTTGAATAATATGAAATCTTATTTCATATCTAAATAAACTTCTTTATTTAAGGAAACAAAGATTCATTTTCCTATTCACAAATAAACTCTTTTATTTTGAATAATATAAAATCTTATTTCATATCTGAATAAACTCTTTTATTTAAGGAAATATAGAATCTAATTTTAACTCCAATTAGTTAGCATGAAATCTAATTTTAGAATTAAAATAAACTCATTTATTTTAATTATAAAATAATTAAGAATAATATATATATATATATATATATATATATATATATATATATATATATATAACTATTATAATCTTAATAATATTAAGTTACCTGAAGCAAGAATCTTGTTAAGCATTACTTTTGAAACACGAATGAAGCAAGAATCTTGTTAAGCATGTGTTCCTTTACGTGCAATAAAGGAATAGAAAACTCGGATTGGGAATAGGCCACGTAAATCACGATTTTTTTTTT
Source organism: Panax notoginseng (assembly GCA_016801055.1). Taxonomy (NCBI): domain Eukaryota; kingdom Viridiplantae; phylum Streptophyta; class Magnoliopsida; order Apiales; family Araliaceae; genus Panax; species Panax notoginseng. The sequence goes on along the minus strand of CM029023.1, from coordinate 62,014,931 downwards.
AATTTTATACAACAAAATTATGCCCAATTAAATTGTTCTAAACACATATCAATATACATATCAAATTAAAATAATTAATAATTCGCATAAAAGTTTGGCTCTGATGCCACTGTTAGGTTTGTAATATTCATGAACGCAATCAAATTGCACAAATAAAGCGGAAACGTGAAAAATCAGAGTTTAAAAATTTTACAAACCATATACCCGGATCATCCTTTATGCACAATTATTAATTAAACGAAAAGATAAAGAACAAGAATCATACCCTTGAAGATTCGAGCTTCCTCAGGTACGAGTTCACCTCCAAATCCTTTCGCATTCAACTTTAATCCACCGGGTTTGGTTCCTTCATTTGATCAACGTTAGCCACCCAAGTGTTTGGCCTCTAGAGGTGATCCACGAAGGAAGAGCAAAAATTCAAGAAGATGAGTGTTTGGCAAAACCCTAGTTTTCTATCTCACATAGAAAAGGAGCGTACTCTCCAACAATTGGAATTACGTCTGTTGTAAAAATATCAACAACAAGTCTATAACCTATAATAAGACTCCTCTTATTTATAGATGTTGGCAACCCTCCTTAACAATTAAGGAATTGAGTTTTATTTTAATTAATTAAAATCCTTTAATTAATTAGCCTCCTAATCTTATTAGGAATAAATGAGAGACTAACATTAAATTAATTTCTAACTCTTTAGAAATTAAAATAATAATAATTGTAATAATATTAATAAGATTCCTCTTATTAATTTAGATATTTAATATTTACAAAATATTAAATAATAAATATTAAGCTATTTAATTTATTCTATCACCATAGATTACATTAAATACACTTAACATATTATTACGATTGTGCCATTAACTTCTTAAATAATTATTCTTCCTTTTATGGTGTGATCCTTTAGGTTCTCCATATTAAACCGGTTGTGAATAAATCAATTAGAACAATTCTAATCATATTTAAATAAATAAATTAAATAATTAATTTATTTAAATAAATAATATTTATTCTACAATAGGGATAAGCCTCCCTAGCGATCAACGACTTTCCAGATAATATAAATTTCAACATTAATCATAAAAAAATATTTGAGTAAATAGTTACCATACAATTCAATCCTTCCACCATACAATGCCCCAATTAAATATAAGACATGGAATTACTGTCAAGCCTTATTTTATTTAATTATATGTATTTCGATTTTTAAATGCACAACTCCAAATAATACAAATTAAAAATTCCTTTCTAATTTCATTATGCCTTGGCCAAGGACTACTGGGTTGTCATTTATCGAATCACATAAGACATTTCTCTTCTTTTACTAGAAGTGGTAGATTCTTTATTGATCATACATTATCTCCATGTACAATTTATTATACCCAAGTATACCCTTTGATATACCCTAAGGGTCTTAAGGAATAAGTCAAAGCATAACTCATCATACACAAGATACTATGATGATCTCAAGTCTAAGGATCACTTGTACTACTATCACTATAGGAATTTTTATTGACAGGCAAGTAAAACTCCATTAGGTATTCCTTAGCGAGCCACGTTCAGTGAACTTATTCTCTAATAAGCACCTACATACTTGCTTTAGTCTCTCCACACAAATGATCATGAGATCAAGCATCCTCATCCAATGAGCGAGCAATGTATGCACCAATCTATCCTGATTCACTAATCCCCAATTTAGTAATCCAACGATTGGGAACTATTTTAGCTTTAAGCTATCTAAGAATTTAGATCTCATTAGAATGATCATCATTATTATTCTAAAAGCATTGTTTAAAACTATGGGTTTATCACATATTATAAAACAGCATCATGTAGATAATTAAAAGCCTTTAATAAATTAATACTTTTTATTAATAAATGAATAAGATTGTTACAAAGTATATATTTTATCATCAAACATGATTGTCTTGTGTGCATACTACTTTCAATCTCCCACTTGCACTAAAGCCAATCGCCATGGTATCTCATACCCTTCTTCTCTAAGTGACGATTATCCTGCTGTTGGATAAGCTTTAGTTAATGGATATGTAATGTTGTTCTTGAGAGTTCACTATCTCTATAGTGATTTTCCATCTTCCAATGATTCCTAAAAACAAGTGAAAGTGCCATAACACATGTTTAGATTCAAGATGAGACTTATAAACTATTCCTAGTTCTGTAATGAACTTTTTATCCAAACAATTAACTTGTAGCTTCATTTATAGCTATATACTTTGTCTTTATCACTAAACCAGCAACTCTTTGTTGTTTGGAACATTTCCAATTCACTGCACCACTGTTCAAGGTAACACTTTACCTTAAAGTGGATTTTCTGTTGTCTTGGTCTGTCTGAAAAACTTGAGTCTGTTAAGCCCTCTAGTTTTAATTTAGACGCACCATAAATTTTAATCACATCCTTAGTGTCGGTTAAGTACTTTAAGATGTTTTTCACTGTCTTACAGCGATCTTCTCCAGAATATGACTGATCAACATCAGGTCCCGTACATTTCATTGCATACATGATAGTTACTCATGCGATCTCTCTTTTACGAGTCTATGGGGACTATTAAGAGAGATACACTCCATGGCTCATCAACATGAGACATCTCTTGTAGTTTGCCATGCTAAACGACTTTAGCATCAAATGAATATACGTTTCTTGGGTTATGTCGAGCATCCTCTTAAATCTATCTATATAGATTTGTATCTCTAACTAAGATACTCTTCCCAAATCATTCATAGAGGAATATTTAGACAACTTTACCTTTACTGATTCTAGCATTGGCATGTCATCCCGTATCCGTAGTATATCAACATATAATACTAAGAATGTCACGACGCTCCCACTGACCCTTTTGTACACACTAGAACTCTTACCTCATTGTATGTAACTAGATCATCATCTTCTATGAGGTGTACCTCATCATCATCATCATCCATGATGAATCCATACCTCCCAGGTATCTTCGGTACTATTCCTGATTTACAATGCGGTTGTGGTATAATAGGTCTATCTACAGGTTCCTCTTATTTGACTTATAGTGATTTGTGGTTCTTGAACTCTTTAAGATCTATTATCCTTCCACTAGCTCCTTCAATGACAAACAACTTTATCTTAGAAGGTAGTGTGTTTCGCAACAAACACCCTTTGCTAAGTAGGATTATAGAACATATACCCTAAACTTACTTTAGGATGTCCCACAAATCTGTACTTGTCAAATCTTGTCCCAAGCTTATCCTTTGAAACCTTGTCACATAAGCTGGACAACCTGTTATCTTAACATACTTAAGATTAGGAATCCTCCATGTCCATAACTTTTATGGAGTCTTGGGGCTGGATTTTGAGGTTATCTTTTCGTATATATGCAACCATTTCTAGGACATGACCTCAGAAGGTTACTGGAATGTCAGTAAAATCATTATGGACCGCACCATGTCTAACAAGGTACGATTTTTCCTTTCAAATATATCAATCAATTATTTCGTATCAGGAGGCGTTCATTGTGAGAAAACCATTTGAGATGATTTAGAAACTCATTGCACAAGTATTCCTTCCTTGATCCGATCAAAGAATCCTAATACTTTGCCAATTTATTTCACTTCTGAATTCTTTGAACCTTTCAAATAATTCACACTTGTATTTCAGCAAATACACACATTCAACTTTTTGAATGATCATCTCCTTTTCTTATACTACTTTGTTCAATTTGCAAAATATATTTTCATGTAAGTCAAGTACACAAAATTCATTAAGTAATATTCCAGTTCTATACAAAATATTATTATTATAAATAGAACAATAATTGTTCTTAATTATAATACCAAAGATTTTATTGTCCACCAATAAAATGGAAATAATATTTCTAACAAGAACTGGAATGCAATAACAACTTATTGACTTAATAGATTTTCCCGTAGGCATTGCTAAACTATAAGTTTCTATGGCTAATGTGGTAACCTTTGCTTTATTTCCCACACATAGAATTACTTATATTTGTTTAGCTTTCTACTTCTGCTTGGTCCCTTCATAAATCTATATTTATGATAACCAAAGTCGGTATCCAATACCTAAGTAGAACCTTGACTTAAAGAAAAATTTATTTTAAATCATGAACAAATTTGTATTTGTAACCGAAACCTCACTAAGCTTCTTTTGGTTAGCCTTTGCAAGATGCTTCTCGCAGTTTCTTCTCAGTGTCCAGGCTTATTGCAGTGGAAGCAAACTCCTTTGCTATCCGTATCAGTTTTGTTCTTTTTATCCTTTGTTTTTGCATTTATATTTACCTTCTTTGAATCGTTTTTCTTTTCAGAAGATCATTTAGCCCCTACCAGTAAGACATGGTCTTTCTTGGTTAGAAAATGACTCTCAACATTTTCAACATGTTAAGCAAATCAGCGAGGCTGATATCTAGCTTGTTCATATGAAAAATTCACAACAATTGTGAAAGGAGTCCGGGAGTGAGTGCAAGATCAAATCTTGGCTCAACTCTCTATCCATGACAAAACATGTTGTCCTAATTGATCAATCAAATTGATAATATTAAGGACTTTTATCTGTACTGTAGTTTCATCGGTCATTCTAGATCGGAAGAGCTCCTTAGATATCTGATATCTATCAGTCCTACTTTCCTCACCATCAACTACTTAATGTACAAAAATATAGTAGGAGCATCCATAGTTTCATGTTGACGCTGAAGCTCGTTACTCATGGATCCGAGCATGATGCATTGAGCCAACTGTGCATCATCTTGCCACTTTCTAAAAGTAGCAATCTCTTCCTCAGAGGCATTGTCTGCAACCATTGCAGGGATAAGCGTATTGCGGACATAAGATAACTTTTCAGTCGTGAGAACTTTTCTCAAATTCCTAAACCAAACCGTTTAATTCTGTTCGATTATTTTAGCATCTAATATGCTACGCAGTGATAGTAATTTAGACATTGTAAAATTCTGTAAATGAATTTGTAATTAACAGCATTTTAGCATACATTCTTTTATTAATTACTAAAATAAGTTAGGTCTTGTTTTAAATTGGTATCTCCCACTATTTTCATCAAACTATATTACCCTCACTTATATAGTTCGACAAAATCTAATTAAAGATTTGCTAGTGAGAATAAGGATCACATTTCAAATGTATATAGCCTTGTGGTGACACAACAAACTATGTATAAACAAATAGGTAGACAACTCTTGTCAATTACATCAACTATGCAACTCCTTGTATTTTGCCTCTTAGATCATAATGGTCAAGTGTGTGCACGTCCGAACTAAAATAATTTAAGTTAAGTCCAACCTAGCACTCAATATATTCAAAAAAGAAAAATATTGCCCTTGTGGTGACACAACAAAATAATATTGTTCAATTTTCTTTATAAGCATCAAATGTGATAAATTAATATCTTAAATACTTAATACTTGTCTTGTGGTGACATAACAAACTCATATTAAATGTTTAATACTCTATTAATTTTATCATGCTAGAAGGCGACGTTCGTTATTCCAAATATCTTTAAACGCTTAGGACTTAATAAAAAAATTGAGGGGTTTGTTATTAATTTGTCTCATCTTGTTTAGCGCGCATGCACATATATATATAAAATAGGCGACATATTAAATAACATGCGAAACATGTTTGCATAATAATAATAATATATATATATATATATATATATATATATATATATATATATATATATATATATATATATATATATAGTATAAGCATGCACATATAGAATACTTTATTCTACCCGGATTGATTATGAACTTTTATTCTAGTTTGGTTCACTAGAGCCACCAAGTGAACTAAAAGGTCAAACCCTAGGGGTGTAAGAATTAATATTTAAATATAACTATTACATTTAAACCCGGGCTCCATTACAAACGGGTCTTCAAGCGTTCCTTGCTTCTTGATCTCCAATTCTTCAAAATTAATTCTAACTATTCCTATTACAAAACTATTTAAAATAAATAGAAATCTTGATCAGCAGTCAAGGGAAAGTACATAGGAAGGAGTTAGAATTTACATTAAGAAAAAAATTAGAGAAGACGAGGTACGCAGACCCCATTTAATAAAACTCATACATTCATGCATCCAACTAAAATAAAATCCAATTATATTGGTCAATAGTCCATAATCAATCTCATTTATTATCATACACATCACCATATACATCAATAAATAACATTCATCTCATGAATAATAAACATTCAATATATATATATATATATATATATATATATATATATATATATATATATATATATATATATATATATATGATATCATTTAATGGACAAATTTAGTTAGCATAAAATCTAATTTTGAATAAAATAAATTCCTTTATTTTAATCCAAATTTAAATTAAAATAAACCTCTTTTATTTTAATTTATCCAATTTTGAATAAAATAAACTATTTTAAATAAACTCCTTTATTTTCATTAATTATGGAATCCAATTCCAAGTAAAAAAAACTCCTTTATTAAAGGAAACACGGATTCTATTTCCTATTCACAAATAAACTCCTTTATTTTGAATAATATGAAATCTTATTTCATATCTAAATAAACTTATTTATTTAAGGAAACAAAGATTCACTTTCCTATTCACAAATAAACTCTTTTATTTTGAATAATATAAAATCTTATTTCATATCTGAATAAACTCTTTTATTTAAGGAAACATGGAATCTAATTTTAACTCCAATTAGTTATCATGAAATCCAATTCCAACTCTAATTAGTTAGCATGAAATCTAATTTTAAAATTAAAATAAACTCTTTTATTTTAATTATAAAATAATTAAGAATAATATATATATATATATATATATATATATATATATATATATATATATATATATATATATATATAACTATTATAATCTTAATAATATTAAGTTACCTGAAGCAAGAATCTTGTTAAGCATTACTTTTGAAACACGAATGAAGCAAGAATCTTGTTAAGCATGTGTTCCTTTACGTGCAATAAAGGAATAGAAAACTCGGATTGGGAACAGGCCACGTAAATCACGAATTTTTTTTTTAATTTTATACAATAAAATTATGCCCAATTAAATTATTCTAAATACATATCAATATACATATCAAATTAAAATAATTAATAATTCGCATAAAGATTTGGCTCTGATGCCACTGTTAGGTTTTTAATATTCATGAACGCAATCAAATTGCACAAATAAAGCGGAAACGTGAAAAATCAAAGTTTAAAAATTTTACAAACCATATAGCCGGATCATCCTTTAGGCACAATTATTAATTAAACGAAAAGATAAAGAACAAGAATCATACCCTTGAAGATTCGAGCTTCCTCAGGTACGAGTTCACCTCCAAATCCTTTCGCGTTCAACTTTAATCCACCGGGTTTAGTTCCTTCCTTTGATCAACGTTAGCCACCCAAGTGTTTGGCCTCTAGAGGTGATCCACGAAGGAAGAGCAAAAATTCAAGAAGATGAGTGTTTGGCAAAACCCTAGTTTTCTATCTCACATAGAAAAGGAGCGTACTCTCCAACAATTGGAATTACGTCTGTTGTAAAAAAGTCAACAACAACTCTATCACCTATAATAAGACTCCTCTTATTTATAGATGTTGGCAACCCTCCTTAACAATTAAGGAATTGAGTTTTATTTTAATTAATTAAAATCCTTTAATTAATTAGTCTCCTAATCTTATTAGGAATAAATGAGAGTACTAATATTAAATTAATTTCTAACTCTTTAGAAATTAAAATAATAATAATTATAATAATATTAATAAGACTCCTCTTATTAATTTATATATTTAATATTTACAAAATATTAAATAATAAATATTAAGCTATTTAATTTATTCTATTACCATAGATTACATTAAATACACTTAACATATTATTACGATTATGCCATTAACTTTTTAAATAATTATTCTTCCTTTTATGGTGTGACCCTTTAGGTTCTCCATATTAAACCGGTTGTGAATAAATCAATTAGAACAATTCTAATCTTATTTAAATAAATAAATTAAATAATTAATTTATTTAAATAAATAATATTTATTCTACAATAGGGATAAGCCTCCCTAGCGATCAACGACTTTTCAGATAATATAAATTTCAACATTAATCATAAAAGAACATTTGAGTAAATAGTTACCGTACAATTCAATCCTTCCACCATACAATGTCCCAATTAAATATAAGACATGAAATTACTGTCAAGTCTTATTTTATTTAATTATATGTATTTCGACTCTTAAATGCACAACTCCAAATAATACAAATTAGAAACTCCTTTCTAATTTTATTCTGCATTGGCCAAGGACTACTGGGTTGTCATTTATCGAATCACACAAGACATTTCTCTTCTTTTACTAGAAGTGGTAGATTCTTTATTGATCATACATTATCTCCATATACAATTTATTATACCCAAGCATACCCTTTGATATACCCTAAGGGTCTTAAGGAATAAGTCAAAGTATAACTCATCATACATAAGATACTATGATGATCTCAAGTCTAAGGATCACTTGTACTACTATCACTACAGGAATTCCTATTGACAGGCAAGTAAAACACCATTAGGTATTCCTTAGCGAGCCACGTTCAGTGAACTTATTCTCTAAAAAGCACCAACATACTTGCTTTAGTGTCTCCACACAAATGATCATGAGATCAATCATCCTCATCTAATGAGCAAGCAATGTATGCACCAATCTATCCTGATTCACTAATCCCCAATTTAGTAATCCAACGATTGGGAACTATTTTAGCTTTAAGCTTTCTAAGAATTTAGATCTCATTAGAATGATCATCATCATTATTCTAAAAGTATTACTTAAAACTATGGGTTTATCACATATTATAAAACAGCATCATGTAGATAATTAAAAGTCTTTAATAAATTAATACTTTTTATTAATAAATGAATAAGATTGTTACAAAGTATATGTTTTATCATCAAACATGATTGGCTTGTGTGTATACTACTTTCAATCTCCCACTTGCACTAAAGCCAATCGCCATGGTATCTCATACCCTTCTTCTCTAAGTGACGATTATCCTGCTGTTAGATAAGCTTTAGTTAATGGATATGTAATGTTGTTCTTGAGAGTTCACTATCTCTATAGTGATTTTCCATCTTTCAATGATTCCTAAAAACAAGTGAAAGTGCCACAACACATGTTTAGATCCAAGATGAGACTTATAAACTATTCCTAGTTCTGTAATGAACTTTTCATCCAAACAATCAACTTGTAGCTTCATTTATAGTTATATACTTTGTCTTTATCACTAAACCAGCAACTCTGTAACATTCCATAATTTTAAAGCGTGATATTAAATATTTATTGATTTATTTAAGTATTTAATGGATATGTTATTGTTGAATAAATAATTGTTCAATTTGAGTGATGTGGTTTATTTAATTATTTGTTGAATAAATAATTAAATATTAAATATTAAATATTAAATATTTATTGGCAATATTAAATATTTATTGAATTATATGACAATTTGAGTTGATGTGATTTAATTATTTGTTGAGTAAATAATTAAGGAGCTAAGTAAATTAATTGTTATGAGATTATATAATAATATAATTTAATAAGTAAGCTAGAGAGCTTATGGTAATTTAAATAAGTTATAATATTTTAAATGGGAAATTAATTTAAAATATTCGTTGGTTAAATAAAATTATAATTATAAAAGAAATTATAATTATGTGATAATGATTTATGTGTTAAAGTAATTTAATAGATTAATGTTTTAATTGATTTATTAATTTAATAAAAGTGTGACTAATAACCTTGCTATAAAGGAGTTATTAAAATAAATAAAAAGAGTTTAATTTGGTTTTTCTAAACATGTTTTATTGCATAATAAGTCTTTAATTTAATGATGTTTTATCAAACAAGGTATAAGGATTAATCTATTTATTTTAGTTAGATTTGCCAAACAAGGTATAAGGATTAATGGGTTATTTTTATTATGCTAGCCAAACAAGCCTTAAGGCTTTTGATTTTTAAAACTTATGTAACTGACATAACTTATGTCAGTACTTATATTATATAATTATTATAATTATATCTTATATGCGTTATAATATTTTACGTAAGATTAGAGGAAAGAGAAAGGAGAGAAAAAGAGAAAAATTTAGAGAAAGAAGAAGAAGAAAAGAAGAAAACTAAGAGAAAAATTGAGAGAATTAAGAGAATTTTAGAGGTTTTGGAGAAAAGATTTGGAGAAAAAGGGATAGTGTCATCATCTTTCATAATCCAAGGTAGGAGCTCTAGCTCTTTCTTTAAAAATTTAGTTTTCTTCTTCCCAAAAAGTCTCTGTGAAAATTTTATAAAAGATAAATTGTTGTTATGTATATGGTTTGGCATGATTATTGACTATATGGTTGTTCTATGAACTTATATATGATTATAGAGAAATTAGTTCATGCATATATGTGTTTTGTGGAAGAAAATATATTACAGAGTGTTTATATGACAATATGTATGAATATGGCTATTTTAAAATAGAAATTAAGGTTTTAATTGTTGTTAAATGGATAAATTGATTGTTAGAATTGATAGAGTATGTAAAAACATAATTATGATGCTTCGAAATTTCTGTTTTGGTTGAATAACAAAATCACAGTGTTGATTTTTATGAAAAATATCAAAAATGGAGTTTTTGTTTTAAAAAAAAATAGCGTTTTCAAAGAATTAGTTTATGATATTGTTGATTAGTGGTGGTTAATTGGGTATAAACTACAGAGAATCGTAGTTTGAAGTAATTAAAATCAAATTGGTATAACAGTGTATAAACGTCAGTTATGGAGTTTGGTTTTTAAAATAAAGCTTTCAATGATTTAAGATTTCTAGAATCATGATTTAGTCGTTAGTAATTAGTATATACATGTTGGGTAATGTGTATATGTGTAATTAGCTTAGGTTATACATGTTAATTGGTGTTAATTAGTGTTATAATTGAAGTAACAGACAAACAAATCAGTTGTTCTGTTCTTCGTGGTTGGGTTCTGCGAGTTTCGGCGCCCCAGCGTCAAAATTCACGCCCCAGCGCCAAAAATCGCGCCCCGGCGCCAAAATTCGCGCCCCAGCGCCAGAAGTTGGCACCCCAGCGCTGAAATTCGCGCCCCAACGCCAACCTCGCGCCCCAGCGCCACTAGTTGGCTTAGTCCTCGCGCCCCAGCGCGGGGACAGAAGTCTGACTTGGACAGTTTTGACCTCTTGTAGTAAAATGGTCATAACTTCCTCATACGAACTCCGATTGAGGTGATTCAAGATGATCCGGAACAAGGACGAGTAGACCTACAACTTTCGTTCTTTAAGTTTTTCAATTTGAGGTCATTAGGATGGGTCAAAATGGTCATCTTTAGGACTGTTGTGTTTTCGGAGGCAATCGGAGGGTGTCGGGAATGCACATATGCATGTGTAGTGCTCCAGACCGTAAAAGATGATATCCTAAGTTATAAAACATGAATCTTAGTAAATATAATGATGCTTAACATTAATAAATAATGTATTAGATAAGTTATAGAAGCATAGTAAGCATACACAAGAGAGGCAAATTGGGCGTGTGACGATTGAACGTCGAAACGCCGTGTCAAGTGTTAATGAACTTAAAAAGTGTTTCAATTCCATTGAAATGGATATTATAAGATATGGAATGGGTTTAATATAAAACCAATAAGTAGTCCTAGCAAGACTTAAGCACTTGAACTTCGAGTTTGACTAAGAAGAAATATAGTGAGTCATAAGTCGAAAAGTTAACACAATCTAATTGACCATTGTGTATTTATTAATAGGAAAGATTATGAGATGTGGAGTAGAGTTTACATTACAATTGCTATGTATTGTTATGTGACTAATAGTTGATGTGTATGATTATATAATTGTGTAGGGCACGTGAAGTGCAGATAACTGTAAGCTGTTAAGCTATTATTGGTAAACAACGATCAAGGCAAGTCTTTCGGTTCCTATTTTCTACGTGGACTTGATGAACTGTTTTAAATTGCATGGTATATTATGCATGTTGAAATCATGAAATGTTAAAGTCAATATATGACTGCATTATTTTGGCTAAGTAATGATGATTGAGTAAGGAACTCAATCTTTATATTTGTTATGTGAATTAAAAGCATGTATGCCATGTTACTTTAATGAGATGTATGTCGAGCATGTTATTATGTGATATATGATGCATGAAAACTGTTAGACTTTGCTGGGCTGTCGAGCTCACTCTTGCAAATAACCACTTTTGCAGGTCAAGATTTTAAGGTAAAGATACGTGCTATGTGAGTTATAGAGATCTATATTCACGAAGATTACTTATGTTTTATGCGAAATGTATTTCCTATTTTGAACGTAAGATGTTGTTAAATGTAAGTTGAGCTATCTAATGTATATGGATATTTAGTTATGATGTAAGACTTTGTATAGTTATTTTGTTGTAACGATTCATGACATAAGATTGAATCAAAGAGATGTAATGTAATGGTTGCGATTCAGGACAAGAAAGAAGGAAATGTATAAAAGTTTTAAATATTCCGCAATTTTATTAAGTTGAACATCGAATAATGATGTATTATTTAGAGGTTGAATGTATGGTTAACGACCGAAATCGGGATTTAAATGGTATGAATTTTGGGGTCGTTACAGTTGGTATCAGAGCTGTAGGTTATAAACCTTAGGTAGGAGTACCGTAGGCAATAACTTTAGAGAAGAGAGGTGAAGATAAAGAACGAATAAGCTCAAATAGAGTTTGAACAATAAGGGATTAAAACTTGCGTGAAATGATTCAAAGAAGAATCTCGCAGAGTTATAAGGAATATGAATGTGGGGTTTCCCAACTCCAATAATAAGGTTGTAAGGTGATAATAAATAGACAATGTCTATAAGAAGAGAGTGATAAAGAAGTTAAGAATCAAAAAGTTATACTAAGTGTGGTACAATTGTACTCTTTAATAATTGATGTATGGTATCTGGGCTAAACGATTCCTTCATGGAGCGGAGGTATATACGAACTAGCAATTCGAAACCTAGTTTGTTGGTTGTTTGTGGGAAACCACTCAGCGTACCATATTGAAACTGTTAGAGACTCGATGTGTACTAAGTGTATAACTCGAATGAAATTTTGAGCGATGTAAATGAAGTTAGAAAGTTAGAAATTCTTAAAGGAAGAATTGTTATATAAACAAGAAGATTCAAAGAAGAATCTTGAAAAGATATAAAGATAAGAAATGGGAGTTTCCTAACTCCAATAACTAAGATAAGGAATAATGTCGTAAATAATGAAAAAGAGAAAGAATGAGGATCGTAAAACAAAACGATCACGAGTTAACAAAAGAATTTTAAGAAAGATGATTATAGAATAAGGTCACGACGTGATCTGTTTAAGTTATAAAAGAAAGATGGTCTGTAATGTTTGAATGATTATAGCTTGATGCTATGAAGATAATGTACTATGAAATAGTACGAGATAACTCATGAGGAGTTATAGATGATGTGATACGAGGAATTCGTATCAAGCAAAGAGCAAGTTAAAAGAAAGATAGAGTTAGGTGGGATTTCAATTGAGAACCCATGTGATGGCTGAGTTGTACAAACCTTTGTATGGGCGAGGGTTTTGTGCTTGCACTCAGTTTATCACAATGATAATCGTTGGAATGTTTGTGTCGCGCTATTTGCTATATGCATGTTGAGAAGGTGATTCTTTTCTCATGTGTATAACAGATAGGTAGAGTATAGTTAGAGAATATTATAAGGTAAGTGCGAGTTCTTAAAACTCATACTTATGGTAGGTTCGTGACTCATAGTTATATGGTATATTTTTGAACCCCTCAGCGAATGGACGCCTATGGTCTGACTAGGATAAGTTCTTAAACTCATATGATTGTGGCAAGTTCCTGAACTCATAACGTGTGGTAAGTTTGATGAACTAGTGTATAATTAAGTGTGAATGGAGTATTGAGGATGATAGGAATAGATAGACCTATTAAGCAACGGATCATTATAGAAAGTGGAGTTGATGGTGGAAGCATAGGTATTCTAAATCTACTAGCTATGCTAGACTTTCGAAATTTATTGACTTCGTGCTGATGTTTACACTTTTATTTTCTTGAAAAACATTGGATAAAATGATGGAACCAATGAGTTTTAACAACAAATACTATTATTCGTATGTCTATGCTAATTACTTCGGCTAGACAAAAATGATTTGCAATATATCAAAATGTATTTTATATCATTAATGCATCATGTAACCTGGTGCAAAGATGATAAAAACGATGGAGTCATCAATGCAATATTACCTAGTGTTGGATGTGATCTAAGGATCGTCAGCCCACTATGGTATGATGTAGTATGATAAAGTCACCAAATGACGGAATCCTCAACGGACTGTAAATACAGTGCGGTATCATAACGTCATAAAAAGATTTTTGAGATTTCTTTAATATATGAGAATACATATGTATGTATGTATATGTATATTTCGGTTAATGTCCGAGTTATTGTAGAGGTCTATGCTATTTGATTCAGCTAGACAAATATTAAAAGATGTTCATGAAATTCAAGAGTTTCTTGAGAAGTTATGCCAACCCAAATTGTTTTGGTGTGGATTCAGATGTTGAAAAGCTGAGATGAACAACCCTTTTATAGGGGATTACGCGGAGGCATTGAGATGTTTGTGCACAATACATTGTACGAAGGGCTGATCACCCTAAGTACGAGGAGTCCCTATAGTCTTATGACTGTTAAAGTTTAAGTTGAAAGATTACTTATAAATATGGACATATGCATAGCGTTTAAATGTTTGTGCACAATACATCGTACGAAGGGCTTAACACCCTAAGTACGGGGGTCCTTATAGTCTTATGACTATTAAAGTTGAAGTTGAAAGATTACTTGCAACTGTGGACATAGTTCGTGGCCTTATGACCCTCAGCATGATTTGGAATCTATTAAATTTCTGTTATTCATATCGCTTCCCAATTATTGAGCAATTGTGGAAGATTCTTGGTATTCTAAAAGGTGAATGTGGTAAGGATGATATTCTTTAGAAAGAAGTGAGTCATAGAATACGACTCTGAATGATGAATATGTTGAATAAGTGAGAAAAGAGATTTTGAAGTGAGAAGGATGTGAGTTATCAAAGAATAATGTGAAATTTTTTAATAGAAAAGTTTAATAATTGTAGAATAATCTTTGTGGAAAAGAAGTGATTATAGAATCCAATGAATGAATAAGGTATTAACGTAAAATCTATTATGATAGATTGAATGAATAAAGATTAATTAATAAAAATTTCGAGGACGAAATTCTTAGAAGAAAGGGTGAATGTAATGTCCCGAGAGTTTGATCATATAATATATGATAATGATCCTTAGAGAAAGATAATGAACGGGTCAAAGAATATATAATACTCAAATATAATTGAGTCTAAGTAAATGTTATGAAATAAAACTTATAAGAATTTATTATCAAGAATGGTGAGAGTAGAAAATATAAAACCTATATAAAGATAATGTGTTGAAGTTATTCAATGAATAGATTTGAGGAAAACCTGAGTAAGGTAGGGTTTCGGTGATTCTGGGGACAGAATCTTTGTAAGTAGGGAAGAATGTAACGAATGATTTATTTGAATTGTGATTCTGAGGACAGAATCCTTGTAAGGAGGGAATGATGTAACATTCCATAATTTTAAAGCGTGATATTAAATATTTATTGATTTATTTAAGTATTTAATGGATATGTTATTGTTGAATAAATAATTGTTCAATTTGAGTGATGTGGTTTATTTAATTATTTGTTGAATAAATAATTAAATATTAAATATTAAATATTTATTGGCAATATTAAATATTTATTGAATTATATGACAATTTGAGTTGATGTGATTTAATTATTTGTTGAGTAAATAATTAAGGAGCTAAGTAAATTAATTATTATGAGATTATATAATAATATAATTTAATAAGTAAGCTAGAGAGCTTATGGTGATTTAAATAAGTTATAATATTTTAAATGGGAAATTAATTTAAAATATTCGTTGGTTAAATAAAATTATAATTATAAAAGAAATTATAATTATGTGATAATGATTTATGTGTTAAAGTAATTTAATAGATTAATGTTTTAATTGATTTATTAATTTAATAAAAGTGTGACTAATAACCTTGCTATAAAGGAGTTATTAAAATAAATAAAAAGAGTTTAATTTGGTTTTTCTAAACATGTCTTATTGCATAATAAGTCTTTAATTTAATGATGTTCTATCAAACAAGGTATAAGGATTAATCTATTTGTTTTAGTTAGATTTGCCAAACAAGGTATAAGGATTAATGGGTTATTTTTATTATGCTAGCCAAACAAGCCTTAAGGCTTTTGATTTTTAAAACTTATGTAACTGACATAACTTATGTCAGTACTTATATTATATAATTATTATAATTATATCTTATATGCGTTATAATATTTTACGTAAGATTAGAGGAGAGAGAAAGGAGAGAAAAAGAGAAAAACTCAGAGAAAGAAGAAGAAGAAAAGAAGAAAACTAAGAGAAAAATTGAGAGAATTAAGAGAATTTTAGAGGTTTTGGAGAAAAGATTTGGAGAAAAAGGGATAGTGTCATCATCTTTCATAATCCAAGGTAGGAGCTCTAGCTCTTTCTTTAAAAATTTAGTTTTCTTCTTCCCAAAAAGTCTCTGTGAAAATTTTATAAAAGATAAATTGTTGTTATGTATATGGTTTGGCATGATTATTGACTATATGGTTGTTCTATGAACTTATATATGATTATAGAGAAATTAGTTCATGCATATATGTGTTTTGTGGAAGAAAATATATTACAGAGTGTTTATATGACAATATGTATGAATATGGCTATTTTAAAATAGAAATTAAGGTTTTAATTGTTGTTAAATGGATAAATTGATTGTTAGAATTGATAGAGTATGTAAAAACATAATTATGATGCTTCGAAATTTCTGTTTTGGTTGAATAACAAAATCACAGTGTTGATTTTTATGAAAAATATCAAAAATGGAGTTTTTGTTTTAAAAAAAAATAGCGTTTTCAAAGAATTAGTTTATGATATTGTTGATTAGTGGTGGTTAATTGGGTATAAACTACAGAGAATCGTAGTTTGAAGTAATTAAAATCAAATTGGTATAACAGTGTATAAACGTCAGTTATGGAGTTTGGTTTTTAAAATAAAGCTTTCAATGATTTAAGATTTCTAGAATCATGATTTAGTCGTTAGTAATTAGTATATACATGTTGGGTAATGTGTATATGTGTAATTAGCTTAGGTTATACATGTTAATTGGTGTTAATTAGTGTTATAATTGAAGTAACAGACAAACAAATCAGTTGTTCTGTTCTTCGTGGTTGGGTTCTGCGAGTTTCGGCGCCCCAGCGTCAAAATTCACGCCCCAGCGCCAAAAATCGCGCCCCGGCGCCAAAATTCGCGCCCCAGCGCTGAAATTCGCGCCCCAGCACCAACCTCGCGCCCCAACGCCACTAGTTGGCTTAGTCCTCGCGCCCCAGCGCGGGGACAGAAGTCTGACTTGGACAGTTTTAACCTCCTGTAGTAAAATGGCCATAACTTCCTCATACGAACTCCGATTGAGGTGATTCAAGATGATCCGGAACAAGGACGAGTAGACCTACAACTTTCGTTCTTTAAGTATTTCAATTTGAGGTCATTAGGATGGGTCAAAATGGTTATCTTTAGGACTGTTGTGTTTTCGGAGGCAATCGGAGGGTGTCGGGCATGCACATATGCATGTGTAGTGCTCCAGACCGTAAAAGATGATATCTTAAGTTATAAAACATGAATCTTAGTAAATATAATGATTCTTAACATTAATAAATAATGTATTAGATAAGTTATAGAAGCATAGTAAGCATACACAAGAGAGGCAAATCGGGCGTGTGACGATTAAACGTCGAAACGCCGTGCCAAGTGTTAATGAACTTAAAAAGTGTTTCAATTCCATTGAAATGGATATTATAAGATATGGAATGAGTTTAATATAAAACCAATAAGTAGTCCTAGCAAGACTTAAGCACTTGAACTTCGAGTTTGACTAAGAAGAAATATAGTGAGTCATAAGTCGAAAAGTTAACACAATCTAATTGACCATTGTATATTTATTAATAGGAAAGATTATGAGATGTGGAGTAGAGTTTACATTACAATTGCTATGTGTTGTTATGTGACTAATAGTTGATGTGTATGATTATATAATTGTGTAGGGCACGTGAAGTGCAGATAACTGTAAGCTGTTAAGCTATTATTGGTAAACAACGATCAAGGCAAGTCTTTCGGTTCCTATTTTCTACGTGGACTTGATGAACTGTTTTAAATTGCATGATATGTTATGCATGTTGAAATCATGAAATGTTAAAGTCAATATATGACTGCATTATTTTGGCTACGTAATGATGATTGAGTAAGGAACTCAATCTTTATATTTGTTATGTGAATTAAAAGCATGTATGCCATGTTACTTTAATGAGATGTATGTCGAGCATGTTATTATGTGATATATGATGCATGAAAACTGTTAGACTTTGCTGGGCTGTCGAGCTCACTCTTGCAAATAACCACTTTTGCAGGTCAAGATTTTAAGGTAAAGATACGTGCTATGTGAGTTATAGAGATCTATATTCACGAAGATTACTTATGTTTTATGCGAAATGTATTTCCTATTTTGAACGTAAGATGTTGTTAAATGTAAGTTGAGCTATCTAATGTATATGGATATTTAGTTATGATGTAAGACTTTGTATAGTTATTTTGTTGTAACGATTCATGACATAAGATTGAATCAAAGAGATGTAATGTAATGGTTGCGATTCAGGACAAGAAAGAAGGAAATGTATAAAAGTTTTAAATATTCCACAATTTTATTAAGTTGAACATCGAATAATGATGTATTATTTAGAGGTTGAATGTATGGTTAACGACCGAAGTCGGGATTTAAATGGTATGAATTTTGGGGTCGTTACAAACTCTTTGTTGTTTGGAACCTTTCCAATTCACTGCACCACTGTTCAAGGTAACACTTTACCTTAAAGTGGATTTTCTGTTGCCTTGGTCTGTCTGAAAAACTTGAGTCTATTAAGTCCTCTAGTTTTAATTTAGACGCACCATAAATTTTAATCACATCCTTAGTGTCGGTTAAGTACTTTAAGATGTTTTTCACTGTCTTACAGCGATCTTCTCCAGAATATGACTGATCAACATCAAGTCCCGTATATTTCATTGCATACATGATAGTTACTCATGCGATCTCTCTTTTACGAGTCTATGGGGACTATTAAGAGAGATACACTCTATGGCTCATCAACATGAGACAACTCTTGGAGTTTGTCATGCTAAACGACTTTAGCATCAAATGAATATACGTTTCTTGGGTTATGTCGAGCATCCTCTCAAATCTATCTATATAGATTTGTATCTCCAATTAAGATACTCTTCCCAAATCATTCATGTAGGAATATTTAGACAACTTTACCTTTACTGATTCTTGCATTGGCATGTCATTCCGTATCCGTAGTATATCAACATATAATACTAAGAATGTCACGACGCTCCCATTGACCCTTTTGTACACACTAGAACTCTTACCTCATTATATGCAACTGGATCATCATCTTCTATGATGTGTACCTCATCATCATCACATTCCATGATGAATCCATACCTCCCAGGTATCTTCGGTACTATTCCTGATTTACAATTCGGTTGTGGTACAATAGGTCTATCTACAGGTTCCTCTTATTTGACTTATAGTGATTTGTGGTTCTTGAACTCTTTAAGATCTATTATCCTTCCACTAGCTCCTTCAATGATAAACAACTTTATCTTAGAAGGTAGTGTGTTTCGCAACAAACACCCTTTGATAAGTAGGATTATAGAACATATACCCTAAACTTACTTTAGGATGTCCCACAAATCTGTACTTGTCAAATCTTGTCCCAAGCTTATCCTTTGAAACCTTTTCACATAAGCTGGACAACCCGTTATCTTAACATACTTAAGATTAGGAATCCTCCATGTCCATAACTTTTATGGAGTCTTGGGGCAGGATTTTGAGGTTATCTTTTCGTAGATATGCAACTATTTCTAGGACATGACCCCAAAAGGTTACTGGAATATCAGTAAAATCATTATGGACCGCACCATGTCTAACAAGGTACAATTTTTCCTTTCAAATATATCAATCAATTATTGCGTATCAGGAGGCGTCCATTGTGAGAAAACCATTTGAGATGATTTAGAAATTCATTGCACAAGTATTCCTTCCTTGATCCGATCAAAGAATCCTAATACTTTGCCAATTTATTTCACTTCTGAATTCTTTGAACCTTTCAAATAATTCACACTTGTATTTCAGCAAATACACACATTCAACTCTTTGAATGATCATCTCCTTTTCTTATACTAGTTTGTTTAATTTGCAAAATATATTTTCACGTAAGTCAAGTACACAAAATTCATTAAGTAATATTCCAGTTCTATACAAAGCAATATTATTATAAATAGAACAACAATTGTTCTTAATTATAATACCAAAGATTTTATTTTCCAACAATAAAATGGAAATAATGTTTCTAACAAGAACTGGAATGCAATAATAACTTATTTACTTAATTGATTTGCCTGTAGGCATTGCTAAACTATAAGTTTCTATGGCTAATGTGGCAACCTTTGCTTCATTTTCCACACATAGAATTACTTATATTTATTTAGCTTTCTACTTCTTCTTGGTCCCTTCATAAATCTATATTTATGATAACCAAAGTCGGTATCGAATACCCAAGTAGAACCTTGACTTAAAGAAAAATTTATTTTAAATCATGAATAAATTTGTATTTGTAACCGAAACCTCACTAAGCTTCTTTTGGTTAGCCTCTGCAAGATGCTTCTCGCAGTTTCTTCCCAGTGTCCAGGCTTATTGCAGTGGAAGCAAACTCATTTGCTATCCGTATCAGTTTTGTTCTTTTTATCCTTTGTTTTTGCCTTTCTATTTACCTTCTTTGAATCGTTTTTCTTTTCAGAAGATCCTTTGGCCCCTACCAGTAAGATATGGTCTTTCTTGGTTAGAAAATGACTCTTAACATTTTCAACATGTTAAGCAAATCAGCGAGGCTGATATCTAGCTTGTTCATATGAAAAATTCACAACAATTGTGAAAGGAGTCCGGGAGTGAGTGCAAGATCAAATCTTGGCTCAACTCTCCATCCATGACAAAACCTGTTGTCCTAATTGATCAATCAAATTGATAATGTTAAGGACTTTTATCTGTACTGTAGTGTCATCGGTCATTCTAGATCGGAAGAGCTCCTTAGATATCTGATATCTATCAGTCCTACTTTTCTCACCATCAACTACTTAATGTACAGAAATATAGTAGGAGCATCCATAGTTTCATGTTGACGCTGAAGCTCGTTACTCATGAATGCGAGCATGATGCATTGAGCTAACTGTGCATCATCTTGCCACTTTCTAAAAGTAGCAATCTCTTCCTCAGAGGCATTGTCTAAAACCATTGCAAGGAGAAGCGTATTAAGGACATAAGATAATTTTTCAGTCGTGAGAACTTTTCTCAAATTCCTGAACCAAACCGTTTAATTCGGTTCGATTATTTTAGCATCTAATATGCTACGCAGTGATAGTAATTTAGACATTGTAAAATTTTGTAAATGAATTTGTAATTAACAGCATTTTAGCATACATTCTTTTATTAATTACCAAAATAAATTAGGTCTTATTTTAAATTGGTATCTCCCATTATTTTCATCAAACTATATTACCCTCACTTATATAGTTCGGCAAAATCTAATTAAAGACTTGCTAGTGAGAATAAGGATCCTATTTCAAATGTATAAAGCCTTATGGTGACACAACAAACTATATATAAACAAATAGGTAGACAACTCTTGTCAATTACATCAACTATGCAACTCCTTGTATTTTGCCTCTTAGATCATAATGGTCAAGTGTGTGCACATCCGAACTAAAATAATTTAAGTTAAGTCCAACCTAGCACTCCATATATTCAAAAAAGAAAAATATTGTCCTTGTGGTGACACAACAAAATAATATTGTTCAATTTTCTTTATAAGCATCAAATGTGATAAATTAATATCTTAAATACTTAATACTTGCCTTGTGGTGACATAACAAACTCTTATTAAATATTTAATACTCTATTAATTTTATCATGCTAGAAGGCGACGTTCGATATTCCAAATATCTTTAAACGCTTAGGACTTAATAAAAAAATTGAGGGGTTTATTATTAATTTGTCTCATCTTGTTTAGCGCGCATGATGCACACATATATATATATATATATATATATATATATATATATATATATATATATATATATATATATATATATATATATATATATAAAATAGGCGTCATATTAAATAACATGCGAAGCATGTTTGCATAATATATATATATAGTATAAGCATGCACATATAGAATACTATATTCTACCCGGATTGATTATGAACTTTTATTCTAGTTTGGTTCACTAGAGCCACCAAGTGAACCAAAAGGTCAAACCTTAGGGGTGCAAGAATTAATATTTAAATATAACTATTACATTTAAACCCGGGCTCCATTACAAACGGGTCTTCAAGCGTTCCTTGCTTCTTGATCTCCAATTCTTCAAATTTAATTCTAACTATTCCTATTATAAAACTATTTAAAATAAAAAGAAATCTTGATCAGCAGTCAAGGAGAAGTACATAAGAAGGAGTTAGAATTTACATTAAGAAAAAAATTAGAGAAGACGAGGTACGCAGACCCCATTTAATAAAACTCATACATTCATGCATCCAACTAAAATAAAATCCAATTATATTGGTCAATAGTCCATAATCAATCTCATTTATTATCATACACATCACCATATACATCAATAAATAACATTCATCTCATGAATAATAAACATTCAATATATATATTGATATCATTTAATGGGCAAATTTAGTTAGCATAAAATCTAATTTTGAATCAAAATAAATTCCTTTATTTTAATCTAAATTTAAATTAAAATAAACCTATTTTATTTTAATTTATCCAATTTTGAATAAAATAAACTATTTTATTTCAATCAAAATCTTTAATCAAAATAAACTCCTTTATTTTAATTAATTATGGAATCCAATTCCAAGTAAAAAAAACTCCTTTATTAAAAGAAACGCGGATTCTATTTCCTATTAACAAATAAATTCCTTTATTTTGAATAATATGAAATCTTATTTCATATCTAAATAAACTTCTTTATTTAAGGAAACAAATATTCACTTTCCTATTCACAAATAAACTCTTTTATTTTGAATAATATGAAATCTTATTTCATATCTGAATAAACTCTTTTATTTAAGAAAATATGGAATCCAATTTTAACTCTAATTAGTTATCATAGAATCCAATTCCAACTCTAATTAGTTAGCATAAAATCTAATTTTAAAATTAAAATAAACTCTTTTATTTTAATTTTAAAATAAACCTTTTATTTTAAGATTAAAATAATTAAGAATTATATATATATATATATATATATATATATATATATATATATATATATATATATACGGAGAGTCTCTAAAGCGAACTTTAAAAAGCGAACTAAAGACGAACCGTCGTCTTTGATGTCTATGGCGACGGTTCGACCCGTCGTCAAAGACTACATGGCTATGGCGACGGATCGAATCGTCGCCATAGACACCAAAGACGACGGTTCGTCTTTGGTTCGCTCTTTAAGGTTCGCTTTAGAGACGGACCGTATATATATAGTTAGCATGAAATCTAATTTTAAAATTAAAATAAACTCTTTTATTTTAATTATAAAATAATTAAGAATAATATATATATATATATATATATATATATATATATATATATATATATATATATATAACTATTATAATCTTAATAATATTAAGTTACCTGAAGCAAGAATCTTGTTAAGCATTACTTTTGAAACACGAATGAAGCAAGAATCTTGTTAAGCATGTGTTCCTTTACGTGCAATAAAGGAATAGAAAACTCGGATTGGGAACAGGCCACGTAAATCACGAATTTTTTTTTCTTTTTAATTTTATACAACAAAATTATGTCCAATTAAATTGTTCTAAACACATATTAATATACATATCAAATTAAAATAATTAATAATTCGCATAAAGGTTTGGCTCTGATGCCACTGCTAGGTTTGTAATTTTCATAAACGCAATCAAATTGCACAAATAAAGCGAAAACGTGAAAAATCAGAGTTTAAAAATTTAACAAACTATATACCCGGATCATCCTTTTTGCACAATTATTAATTAAACGAAAAGATAAAGAACAAGAATCATACCCTTGAAGATTCGAGCTTCCTCAGGTACAAGTTCACCTCCAAATCCTTTCGCGTTCAACTTGAATCCACCGGGTTTGGTTCTTTCCTTTGATCAACATTAGCCACCCAAGTGTTTGGCCTCTAGAATTGATCCACCAAGGAAGAGCAAAAATTCAAGAAGATGAGTGTTTGGCAAAACCCTAGTTTTCTATCTCACATAGAAAAGGAGCGTACTCTCCAACAATTGGAATTACGTCTGTTGTAAAACAGTCAACAACAACTCTATCACCTATAATAAGACTCCTCTTATTTATAGATGTTGGCAACCCTCCTTAACAATTAAGTAATTGAGTTTTATTTTAATTAATTAAAATTCTTTAATTAATTAGCCTCCTAATCTTATTAGGAATAAATGAGAGTACTAATATTAAATTAATTTCTAACTCTTTAGAAATTAAAATAATAATAATTGTAATAATATTAATAAGACTCCTCTTATTAATTTATATATTTAATATTTATAAAATATTAAATAATAAATATTAAGCTATTTAATTTATTCTATCACCATAGATTACATTAAATACACTTAACATATTATTACGATTATGCCATTAACTTTTTAAATAATTATTCTTCCTTTTATGGTGTGACCCTTTAGGTTCTCCATATTAAACCGGTTGTGAATAAATCAATTAGAACAATTTTAATCTTATTTAAATAAATAAATTAAATAATTAATTTATTTAAATAAATAATATTTATTCTACAATAGGGATAAGCCTCCCTAGCAAACAACGACTTTTCAGATAATATAAATTTCAACATTAATCATAAAAGAATATTTGAGTAAATAGTTACCGTACAATTCAATCCTTCCACCATACAATGTCCCAATTAAATATAAGACATGGAATTACTGTCAAGTCTTATTTTGTTTAATTATATGTATTTCGACTCTTAAATGCACAACTCCAAATAATACAAATTAGAAACTCCTTTCTAATTTCATTCTGCCTTGGCCAAGGACTACTGGGTTGTCATTTATCGAATCACATAAGACATTTCTCTTCTTTTACTAGAAGTGGTAGATTCTTTATTGATCATACATTATCTCCATGTATAATTTATTATACCCAAGCATACCCTTTGATATACCCTAAGCGTCTTAAAGAATAAGTCAAAGTATAACTCATCATACACAAGATACTATGATGATCTCAAGTCTAATTAAGGATCACTTGTACTACTATCACTATAGGAATTCCTATTGACAGGCAAGTAAAACTCCATTAAGTATTCCTTAGCGAGCCACGTTCAGTGAACTTATTCTCTAATAAGCACCTACATACTTGCTTTAGTATCTCTACACAAATGATCATGAGATCAATCATCCTCATCCAATGAGCAAGCAACGTATGCACCAATCTATCCGGATTCACTAATCCCTAATTTAGTAATCCAACGATTGGGAACAATTTTAGTTTTAAGCTTTCTAAGAATTTAGATCTCATTAGAATGATCATCATCATTATTCTAAAAGCATTGCTTAAAACTCTGGGTTTATCACATATTATAAAACAACATCATGTAGATAATTAAAAGCCTTTAATAAATTAATACTTTTTATTAATAAATGAATAAGTTTGTTACAAAGTATATGCTTTATCATCAAACATGATTGGCTTGTGTGCATACTACTTTAAGAAATAAGGTCATAGAACCCAATAAATGAATAAAGATTAATGTAAAATCTATTTTAATAAATCGAGTGAATGAAGATTAGCAAGTAGAAATTTCGTGGAAGAAATTCTTAGAAGAAGGGGTGAATGTAATATCCCGAGTGTTTATAAGTTGAGTTATGGCAATGATCCTTATAAAGGGAAGGGTTGGATTAAAGAATATGTAATACTCAAAATAGTATCGAGTTCAAATGAAGGTTATGAAATAAAGCCTATAAGAGGTTGATAAGGAAAACAAATGGAATAAGTAATATAAAACCTATATTAAAGTGATGTGTTGAAATTATTCAACGATAAAATTTCGAAAGAAAATAGATGAAAACCGAGTAAGCGAGGTTTCAGTGATTCTGAGGACGGAATCCTTATAAGCAGGGAAGGATGTGATTACCCAGATTTTCAGAAATTATTAAATAAAAATTTAATAAATAAAATTCTTGTTATGAGATTTATATATTTTGGGTTATGTGGTTTGGTGGGAAGAAATTAAACATATATGAGATTTAATAATTGGTTAAAGAAAGTGAAAAGAATTAGTTATGTAAAGGAATATGGTGTCAAAGAAAATTAATTGAATAATATTGGTTAATTTAAATTAAGTTAAAAATTATATTATGAGATAATATAATTTGAATATTATAGCCTCGATTGTCAATGAAGTTATGGTAAATTGAATGAAAGGGTCATTTCACTTTATTAAAATGGTGAATTAATATATGTATTTTTTTTGCTTAAGGAAAATGATTATGTTAATTAAATTTTGGTATTTTTTTAATATATTACATATCATGGTAATATATGAAAGGTTTTAAAATTTTGAAGGATGTTAATAAAATATAAATTTATGATGAGAGAAGAGAAACCAATATATCTATAAATAAGTATTGGTGTCAAGATGAATAAATTAAATCAATATTTAAGATGTGACTAAATTTATAGATTAAATAAATTGTTCCAAGAACAATTTATAGAAGGAAAGAAGTTAAATAATTGTACAAAATAATTGTTTAATTTATTAAAATAATTAGTGGATTAAATATTAATTATTTTATGGAAATGTTTATTAGAATAGAGATGTTTATTTTAAATTATGAATGTGATTTCATAATTCATATGGGTAAATAGATGGGAAGAGTGTTGGCTAAATGTTTTTGCAATGATAATTTAGTATGACATATGTAATAAGAGGAATTAAAATAAATAAGTTGAAGGTTAATTAGGTTTAACCAAACAAGGCATAGAGACCTTTCCATTCTGTAACTGCTGATGTGACGCCCCCAAAACAGGTATACAACACCCATTCTGAGTCGTCAATAACATGGTACAGAAACAACTACAACTTTATTAATACAACATAAAAACTGTGAGTGTAAATACAAATATTATCATCTAGACAATATCCACACTCAAATAAGTCATTATTACAATTATTGGTACAATATTTTACAAAAAAAATGGTGAGGACTACTAAAACAACTTCCTAGAACCTTCATTCCATACCCCGACTAGTACTTGCTACATTCTCGCCTCCTGAGAAGAAAATGGAACAACAAGGAAAAGGGTGAGCTCAACTAGCCCAGTAAAGAATATTATGACTAAGATAATATACAACAAATTATCGTTAGTCTTCAACAGGGAAAAATTTAATAGAATACAATAGACAACAAGTTTTAAATCAATATTCGCAGCGGAAAATAATAATTCATAGAAAAGTTACGTAGAGAATGAAATCTACGATTATCTATGAATTTAAAAGCCCATCATCAACATTTTATCTCTGTAATATCAATCAATAAATATCTTGAATCAAATAGTCATCTTTGCACTACAGGCCAAAGATATTCATCAGTTGGTCATGTTCACCTCAACACCTGTTCATCTTTGCACTACGGGCCAAAGATATTCATCAGAAATCATTCATCTTTGCACTACAGGCCAAAGATATTCAGTTATATCATCATTTAAGACTGAGGATGATGAAAAATATTTTTAAGGAAACGAATCCAGTGAAACAAAATAATAAATATTAAGGATTCGTATTTCAGCTATTCCATGTCCAAAAATACCTCATAAATAATCATAGTGGAGTAAAATTTAAGAATGATCAAAATATGGATACAATCAAAGCTAGTATCCAGAATAGATATTTTGGACGAAAAGAAGAAAATTTTATTTTTTGGTGAATAGTAACTCGTGAATAGTAACTCATGAATAGTAACCCCGACATGAAAAGTTCCAAATTTGATAAAAATTCAGATCAATACTTCGGCATAATGATATTGAAGAAAATAATATCATTTAAGAAGAAATAACATCCCTTACCTCAGAAAGACGGTACTTCTGACTGGAATACTAGATATAGTGCTGAAGGAAACTTGCACCGTATAACAACACTCAAAATATCAAATACTCACAAGAATAAGCTCGATATAGAGAGAGAAATAGAGAGAAACTTGTGTTTCTGGTGTGATTTTCAATTCTAACCTAAGCACCCTATTTATAGGAAAATGCTTAGAACACCAAAGCAGAAAATTTAATATAATATTAATATATATATATAATTTTCAAGCCCACCTCAAGACCATCTGAACTCAGCTCATTATGCACATGTTGTAGCCCACAAAACAAACAAAAAACGTTTTCTTTGAAAAAAATAATTAAAACTTCCAAAAATCAATTATTTTGGAACTTCAAAACTTCAATAATTCATAATAAATAGTCCTTTTATCAGAAAATTCGAATCTCGCGGGTTTTTATAGGAAATTCAATTCTCTACAACTTTGCAGAAGAAAGTTTTTTCAAATTTCAAACAGAAATTGACCGAAATCCACAAACGGGCGATTTTACCGTCAATAATAAATTTTCGGTCAAGAATTATGTCCACCAACACACAAAATATGTGTTAATCATTTAATGTCACAAAAATACTCTTCCTCCTCATATACTCATATATCCCATATTCATTGTAAAAATACCATCATCAATATATTATTAAAATAATATATTTAAATGAATTATTTTATCAGAAAAAGATAAAATATTAATTTTTAACAATTGTCACATTAAAAATTTTCTCCATCTATATCCACATAAAATCAATATTTTCCTCATCATATAAATTAATAATTAATTATACACAAATAATATTACAGAATCACAGTACTAGTAACCAGGCCGTTCCCAGGAAAGAGGGGGCTTTTCAATAAGGATCTCTCCTTACTGGCGCGCAATTAGATGACCAAACCTCTCCTTAGACAGAACTTTCTAGACATTGCCAATAATGTTATCTAATAATATTATTCAGATAATATGAATTATTGCTCCAATAATGAAAAATACTGCGTAGTGACAATTATAAAATATCAACGTAGCAATTATTTAATCAATAAAATAAAATATTGAACAGTAATTACTGTAATCATTATTGAGTAGTACCTTCTTACGTAAGAATCAATAATTGGTGCAATATCGTGTGCTACTGTACAACAACGCGTATTACCGTGTTTTAACCACCGAGTATTCCAACAGTATTAACGGTAACAACTACGCCGTTATTTATAAACAACTTATTTTATCGTTTTCTTCATCCAATCGCTTTCCGTTATGGGGCCCACAAAAGACTGCGCCGTCGTACGAATATTCTCCGACAGTAAGAATATTTCACGACCAAGCGAATATTCCCCGACAACAATGAATATTTTATAACCACTTATTTATTTAAAATATTTGCGCATTTTACCCATAACTAACCACATTAATCAAATCAACCCTTACTATTTCAGAATAATAAATAGAGGAAATTAAATTTCATTTATTAATAATTTGGGGTCTTACAACCTCCCCTCCTTATGAAATTTCGTACTCGAAATTGACATACGTACCTGGTGTTTCGAAAAGATGAGGATACCTCGCTTTCATTTCCGTTTCCAACTCCCAGGTCATTTCCTCAATAGCATGGTTTCTCCACAAAACTTTAACTTGTGGTATGACCTTCGTGCGTAGGACATGCTCCTTCCTATCTAAGATCTTGACAGGTACCTCCTCGTACGTTAAGTCTTCGGCTATCTCGTCCGGTTCTAACTCAATAACGTGGTTCGGGTCTTTCACATATTTACGAAGCACAGATATATGAAAAATATTATGAACACGAGACATACTTGGAGGTAATGCGAGTCTATAGGCCACATTTCTTACTCGGTCAAGAATCTGAAATGGACCAATAAATCGTGGATTGAGCTTTCCTCTCTTCCCAAATCTTGTAGCTCCTTTCCATGGAGCTACACGTAATAATACATGATCCCCAATGTCAAATTCCACGTCCTTTCGATGAAGATCCACATAACTCTTTTGTCGATCCTGTGCCGTTTGTATACGTTGTCGAATCGTTTGGATCTTCTCTGTAGTCATTCGTACCAACTCTGGTCCCAACAACGCTGCTTCTCCCACCTCATCCCAACATACTGGAGAGCGACACTTTCGTCCATACAATGCTTTAAAGGGAGCCACACCTATACTTGCCTGATAACTGTTATTGTAGGAGAATTTCACCAATGGTAGGTACTTATCCCAACTTCCTTTGAAATCTAGGACACAAAGTCTTAATAGATCTTCAAGAGTTTAAATAGTCCTCTCTGATTGCCCGTCCGTTTGAGGATGGTATGCCGAACTGAACCGTAAATCCGTGCCCATAGCTTTTTGCAATCTAACCCAAAATCTTGAAGTGAATCTTGGGTCACGATCCGAAACTATGGATACTGGCATTCCATGCAACCTTACAATCTCATTCACGTACATACTAGCAAGACGTTCAAGGGAATAAGTCTCCCGTATCAGCAAGAAATGAGCAGACTTGGTTAATCTATCAACTATAACCCAAATAGCATTTATGCCTTGAGAAACCGTGGGAAGACCCGTAACGAAATCCATGGTAATGTGTTCCCACTTCCATTTCGGAATCTCAAGTGGTTGCAATGGACCCTTTGGTACTTGATGCTCCGCCTTTACACGTTGACAAGTTAAACACCTCGAGATAAACTTTGCAATCTCTCTCTTCATATTGTTCCACCAAAATGTATGTCGAAGATCACGATACATTTTAGTACTTCCAGGATGGATTGCAAATGGTGTATTGTGTGCCTCCATCATGATCTTGTACTTCAAATCAGAATCGTTAGGAACATAAAGTCTGGAGTGGACTCGAAGTATTCCTTCTTCATCGATTCTTGCTTCTGGAATAGCACCTTCTTGCACTTTCTTCTTCATACGCATCAGCTCCGGGTTTGTAGCTTGAGCAACTTTAACTTTATCGATTAAAGTTGGTTCTACGCGTATACTTGACATCATCGCACTCGTTCCTGCATATGATCTTCTACTCAACGCGTCAGCTACCACGTTTGCTTTTCCAGGATGGTATTGAATAGTGTGGTCGTAATCTTTCAACAGCTCGAGCCAACGTCGTTGCCGCATGTTGAGTTCTTTTTGAGTGAAGAAATATTTGAGGCTTTTATGGTATGAATATATCTCCACTTTCTCCCCATATAGATAGTGCCTCCAGATCTTTAGCGCGAAAACGACTGCTGCCAACTCTAGATCATGAGTAGGATAATTCCTCTCATATTCTTTAAGTTGTCGCGAGGCATAGGCTATGACTTTCCCACGTTGCATGAGAACACATCCTAACCCTTTACCTGAAGCATCGCTGTAGATAACAAATCCATCCGAACCAGATGGTATTGTCAGAACAGGTGCCGAAATGAGTCTCCTCTTAAGCTCTTGGAAACTCTTCTCGCATTCTTCGCTCCATACGAATTTGATATCCTTCCGAGTCAGCTGAGTTAACGGGGTAGCGATTCGAGAAAACCCTTCTACGAATCTCCGATAATAACCAGCTAAGCCCAGAAAACTACGTACATCGGTCACCGTCTTCGGTTGCTCCCAGCTTTGTATTGCTTCAATCTTCACCGGGTCCACAGATACTCCATGTTTTGACACCACGTGCCCTAAGAATGCTACTTCCTCAAGCCAGAACTCGTATTTCTTTAACTTAGCATATAACTTGTTTTCACGCAGCCTTTGGAGTACCAGCTTCAAATGGTGCTCATGATCTTCACGGCTTTTGGAATATATGAGGATGTCATTAATAAAGACAACAACGAACTGATCCAAATAATCCTTGAATACTCGGTTCATCATATCCATGAAAGCCGCAGGAGCATTAGTCAATCCAAAAGACATGACTAAGAATTCATAATGCCCGTACCGAGTTCTAAAGGCAGTCTTTGGAATATCCTCAGTTTTAACCTTCAGCTGATGATATCCAGAACGAAGATCGATTTTTAAAAAGAATTGTGCTCCTTGTAACTGGTCAAACAGGTCATCAATACGAGGTAGCAGATACCTATTCTTGATGGTGACATGGTTTAATTCCCGATAATCGATATAAAGTCGCATACCCCCGTCTTTCTTCTTTACAAATAAAACAGGAGCACCCCAAGGAGATGTACTAGGACGAATGAAACCGATGTCCAACAACTCTTGTAGTTGGACTTTTAACTCCTGAAGTTCAATATGAGCCATTCGATATGGGGTTTTAGAAATGGGCTTTGTACCAGGTTCAAGATCAATAAAGAATTCAACTTCACGTTCTGGGGGTAGACCGGGAAGTTCTTCAGAAATACGTCAGGAAAGTTACTAACAACAGGAATATTATTCAAATTTGACGTGTCTTTATTCAAATTCATAACATGAGCTAAGAAAGCTTGACATCCGTTTTTCAATAAACGAATGGCTTTATGACTTGATATGACAGTGATTGATTTTAATGGCTTTGTTGCTTGAATTCGAACAACAGGTTGATTAGGAATATGAAAACTAACCACCTTACGAAAACAATCAATTTTGGCATGATGAGTAGTTATCCAATCAATTCCTAAAATCACGTCAAATGCAAGTATCTTTAAAGAGATAAGGTCAACAGGTAAGGTGATGGTGCCAACTTGGATCAAACAAGATTTATAAACAGTGGATGTGATGAAAGTTTCCCCTAACGGAGTCTCCACAGATAAATCAAAGTCTAATTTCTCCGGAGTCAAGTTTAAACGTTGAGCACAAGCAGGAGAAATAAATGAATGGGTAGCACCGGTATCTAGTAAGGTATAAACTTCACATGAATTTATGATTAGCTTACCCATGATCACCTCGTTTGGGTTCCTCGCATGTTGACCAGTCACGACAAACGCTCTTCCAGGAACCGTTGACTTTGACTTTTCTGGGGCAGCCTTTTGAGTCACCGTCCCCGCTGAACTTGGTTTCGCTACCGTACAATCTCGAGCGATATGTCCTTCCTTTCCATAATTATAGCATACCTTGAACTGTTGTGGACAGTTTGGGCTAATATGTCCCTCTTTTCCACATTTATAGCATATGACCGGTGGTCGTTCTCCTCCCTTGGAACCAGTTGCTGCTGGTGCTGACGTCTTCGTATTGTCATTGTTGAATCTCCTCTTTTTAAAATCTCCTCCCGACTCGCTTCTTCTATTTTCATAGCCACGATTACCACCAGAGTGGTTGCCGTTCTTGTCTGTATTTTTCTTTCTCCGCTGGTTATCATTGTTCTGATGACTGTTGTCACCGATATGATCCTGGTTGTGGTCCCTCGGTTGACCGTACTCGTTATCTCGCTCTAATAATTGGGCCCTGTTGACAACATCTGAATAGAGAGAAAATTTATGAGAAATGAGATATTGACGTATGTCGGGTTTCAAACCTCTCAGAAACATCCGTGTCATACGTTCCTCATTCTCCACCAAATGAGGTGCAAACCTGGACAACTCAGCGAACTTCGCCTCGTACTGGGACACCGTCATGTTATTCTGCTCCAGTCTAATAAACTCTACCTCCTTCATATGACGAATACTTTCAGGAAAGTACTTGTCATTGAATAGTTTCTGAAATGTCTCCCAAGACATGCTGAGTGTGGCTGGATGGGTACGCTTCACAGATTCCCACCAGTAGTCTGCCTCGCCACGAAACATAAAGGTGGCGAATGGAACCTTCTGTTCCTCCGTGCATCCCAAGACATCAAATATCTTGGTAATTTGCTTGACCCATGTCTCCGCCTTAATCGGATCTGGCTTTCCCCAAAATTCTGGTGGTCCCAGCTCTTTGAACTGCTTGGCTGTGACCAGCTGTGCGTTGCCATTGTTTCTTCCTATATTTTGAACAGGAATCTCCTTCGTCTGGTTTTGCATGAACCGCAAAAAGCTTCTAAACATCTCATCGTTCACCATCTGCTCAGTGGTGTTGTTCACAAGAGGAACAATGCCAGCCTGTTGCATGTTCTCCTCGTTGGTGAGTACAGGTGTCTCCACGGTTTCATTTACTCCACTGTTAACATTCTCAGTCGACATTCTCAAATACTTCCATAAAATAAGGGTTAATTTAACAAATTAACAAATCACATAATATCCCTATATTATGACCAACCAACAAATAAGCTTAGGTAGGACACACTAGCGAATGATTTACTCGTCTCTCCCCTCCTAGTTCTATTCCCCGATCTCCGCCAGAGATCATATCCCTAAGCTCTGATACCAACTGTGACGCCCCCAAAACAGGTATACAACACCCATTCTGAGTCGTCAATAACATGGTACAGAAACAACTACAACTTTATTAATACAACATAAAAACTGTGAGTGTAAATACAAATATTGTCATCTAGACAATATCCACACTCAAATAAGTCCTCATTACAATTATTGGTACAATATTTTACAAAAAAAATGGTGAGGACTACTAAAACAACTTCCTAGAACCTTCATTCCATACCCCGACTAGAACTTGCTACATTCTCGCCTCCTGAGAAGAAAATGGAACAACAAGAAAAAGGGTGAGCTCAACTAGCCCAGTAAAGAATATTATGACTAAGATAATATACAACAAATTATCGTTAGTCTTCAACAGGGAAAAATTTAATAGAATACAATAGACAACAAGTTTTAAATCAATATTCGCAGCGGAAAATAATAATTCATAGAAAAGTTACGTAGAGAATGAAATCTACGATTATCTATGAATTTAAAAGCCCATCATCAACATTTTATCCCTGTAATATCAATCAATAAATATCTTGAATCAAATAGTCATCTTTGCACTACAGGCCAAAGATATTCATCAGTTGGTCATGTTCACCTCAACACCTGTTCATCTTTGCACTATGGGCCAAAGATATTCATCAGAAATCATTCATCTTTGCACTACAGGCCAAAGATATTCAGTTATATCATCATTTAAGACTAAGGATGATGAAAAATATTTTTAAGGAAACGAATCCAGTGAAACAAAATAATAAATATTAAGGATTCGTATTTCAGCTATTCCATGTCCAAAAATACCTCATAAATAATCATAGTGGAGTAAAATTCAAGAATGATCAAAACATGGATACAATCAAAGCTAGTATTCAGAATAGATATTTTGTACGAAAAGAAGAAAATTTCATTTTTTGGTGAATAGTAACTCGTGAATAGTAACTCATGAATAGTAACCCCGACATGAAAAGTTCTAAATTTGATAAAAATTCAGATCAATACTTCGGCATAATGATATTGAAGAAAATAATATCATTTAAGAAGAAATAACATCCCTTACCTCGGAAAGACGGCACTTCTGACTGGAATACTAGATATAGTGCTGAAGAAAACTTGCACCGTATAGCAACACTCAAAGTATCAAATACTCACAAGAATACGCTCGATATAGAGAGAGAAATAGAGAGAAACTTGTGTTTCTGGTGTGATTTTCAATTCTAACCTAAGCACCCTATTTATAGGAAAATGCTTAGAACACCAAAGCAGAAAATTTAATATATATATATATATATATATATATATATATATATATATATATATATATATAATTTTCAAGCCCACCTCAAGACCATCTGAACTCAGCTCATTATGCACATGTTGTAGCCCACAAAACAAACAAAAAACGTTTTCTTTGAAAAAAATAATTAAAACTTCCAAAAATCAATTATTTCGGAACTTCGAAACTTCAATAATTCATAATAAATAGTCCTTTTATCAGAAAATTCGAATCTCGCGAGTTTTTATAGGAAATTCAATTCTCTACAACTTTGCAGAAGAAAGTTTTTCCAAATTTCAAACAGAAATTAACCGAAATCCACAAACGGGCGATTTTACCGTCAATAATAAATTTTCGGTCAAGAATTATGTCCACCAACACACAAAATATGTGTTAATCATTTAATGCCACAAAAATACTCTTCCTCCTCATATACTCATATATCCCACATTTATTGTAAAAATACCATCATCAATATATTATTAAAATAATATATTTAAATGAATTATTTTATCAGAAAAAGATAAAATATTAATTTTCAACAATTGTCACATTAAAAATTTTCTCCATCTATATCCACATAAAATCATTATTTTCCTCATCATATAAATCAATAATTAATTATACACAAATAATATTACAAAATCACAGTACTAGCAACCAGGCCGTTCCCAGGAAAGAGGGGGCTTTCCAATAAGGATCTCTCCTTACTGGCGCGCAATTAGATGACCAAACCTCTCCTTAGACAGAACTTTCTAGACATTGCCAATAATGTTATCTAATAATATTATTCAGATAATATGAATTATTGCTCCAATAATGAAAAATACTGCGTAGTGACAATTATAAAATATCAACGTAGCAATTATTTAATCAATAAAATAAAATATTGAACAGTAATTACTGTAACCATTATTGAGTAGTGTCTTCTTACGTAAGAATCAATAATTGGTGCAATATCGTGTGCTACTGTACAACAACGCGTATTACCGTGTTTTAACCACCGGGTATTCCAACAGTATTAACGGTAACAACTACGTCGTTATTTATAAACAACTTATTTTTGTCCTTTTCTTCATCCAATCGCTTTTCGTTATGGGGCCCACAAAAGACTGCGCTGTCGTACGAATATTCTCCGACAGTAAGAATATTCCACGACCAAGCGAATATTCCCCGACAACAATGAATATTTTATAACCACTTACTTATTTAAAATATTTGCGCATTTTACCCATAACTAACCACATTAATCAAATCAACCCTTACTATTTCAGAATAATAAATAGAGGAAATTAAATTTTATTTATTAATAATTTGGGGTCTTACAGTTGAGACCCTATGCTGCTAGAACTGATAGCCCACCTTAAACCATCTCTCAACTTAAGTCTATAGTTACACTTATATTTGCAAAGCTAAGAAAAGAAAGAGAGTTTGAGAGAGAAAGAATTCTCTGCGAATTTTGAGAGGGCAAAAACTCTAGAAAGCAAGAGGAAGCAAGCGAATTCTTCATCATCTATATAAGACTAACAAGGAATCAAAGGTAATAAACTCACTTTAAAATTCTCAATTTTTCGTTTCCTCAAACTTGGTCTTTGTAAGTGGATTTTGATGGAGAATTTGTTGAGAAGTTGATATATGCGTTAATAGGTATATATAATCTGATTTATATCATCAATAGTTGGATTTGAATCAAGCAAATTGGTGTTTTTGGTGTTAAATAAGAAGAATTTGGTTTTTGGTAAAATAAATATGTTTTCATTTACTTTGAGACTAAAATTGGCTAGGAATTCTTGTGAAAAATCTGAAATTGATAGTAGATGTTGTTAATAAGTTGAAAAACGAAAACAACAAAAGTTAAATGGATTAATTTGGTTGAATAACAAGCTCGTATTGATTGATTACGCTAAAGATGTCAAAATATGAAATGTTGGTGTAAACTTGGAATTTGAGAGTTGAATTTGGTTGTTTAAGTTGTTAGAATCAATATGTGTGTATATATATATATATATATATATATATATATATATATATATATATATATATATATATATATATATATATATATATATATGTTGAGTTATGATTTTATACGATTTTTAGTGTCTGGGTATGTTTAATTTGTTGTTAAAGTGAAGAAATTGGGTGTTTTTGGCTTTAGCATTGTGTTGTTTGCGAATTGCAAAAGTCGCGTCTGGGCAACCCCGCCTCGGTGGGCTTTTCTAGTTCAAAATCCCCGCCCCAGTGGGTACCCTGTGATAACACGAGATTTCGAATAATCAAAAATTTACGAATAAATTTTTTTTAATTAATATTAATTATCAATTTTGTGACAAGTATCTGTGATACGAGTCTCGAGAAAGTCAATTTGGGTATTGACTAATAAATTTAGAGTAGAGTTGTGCTTAACAAGCTTTAGAAACCCTAACCCTAATTTCTGGAAAAGGATTCGATAGAAAATATAATTAAAATAATTATATTAATGAGTACGTGTTTGTACTGTATAGAATTTTTGATCAATGATTGATCGGATAAGGTTTGAAATTAGTAAAACCTAATAAGAGATTAAAAACCCTAATCTCAAGATTAGAAACCCTAACGTACCGTTAAAAACCCTAATCGAAAGCCAAAGAAACCCTAATTTTATATTCGAGAATCCTAAACCCTAAATTAGGAAACCCTAATCCTAATTGACAAGCCTAAGGTATTTATTAAACTTTAATATGATTAGAAAACCCTAATTATATTTTAGTTATCTTAATTTCTGTTTTACAAACCCTAATTATAATTTAGAAAATTTATTTTTCTAATTAAAACCCTAATTCGTGGGTTATAAACCCTAATGACCATTTTGACCCTAATTGCTAAATTAAGCAATTTTAATTAGGAATATTAATCCTAATTAGCAATATTGAATTTTAGGGTTAGGAAATATAAATATAATTATTGAATCCTAATTGTAATTTGAAATTATTAATTTTTTATTTTGGAAACCGAAATTTGAAAATTTTGAAAATTAAATTGCTAACCTAAAGGGTTTAAACCCTAAACCCTAAAGGGTCCAAAACCTAAATCCTAATCCAAACCCTAAACTCTAAGGGTTTGCACAAATGACAAGAAAGCCATTAATTGTATTTTAGAAATTACAAAAATGCCCTTTTATTATATTTTATAAGCTAACTTGTAAAATTTGGTTTAACTTTAGTTGGTCACCAACTATTGTTGACATTATGGCTCAAAATCTCAGCAAATCAACCCTAAGTGACAGCTACATCATATCATTCTATGAATCTAAGCATTATATAAGAAATTGGGAGAGAGAAAGTCATTTATTTTACTTATTTTGATATCCAACTCTCTCTCTCTATCTCAAAGCTCCGAAAATTTTAAGTGATTCAGTCACTAATCTAGCCTTTAGATCACCACAATCAGTTAAGGAAAGCAAGGATCAATGATTTGACAAGAATGGTATAAACCCTAACTTTTATTTTGATCTAAGTTGTTAAGAAAAAAATTTCTGTTTAAGTGTTTAAGAAGGTGTTATATGATGTTTTTCAATGATCTATGATGATCCATGATAGATCCATAGCATTAAAATAGGTAAAAATTCAAGTTTTAAAAAATCTGTTCTTGAGAAATTTTGTTGGTCTGACAAGAAATGTCAGTGACCGTAGATCTTTATGTGTTCATGCTTTGTAATGTTTTAATGTTGTAAGTTGTAGCCTGACATGTTGTCTTGGATCTGCAAGTGAAATCAGGGTCAGTTAATAGCTAGATTTCAAGTTATTTATGGTCAAACACCGTTGACTGGACCAACTGAAATCTGGGTAACCCAGAAATTTGAAAACCGAGTCTGACAAGATTTTTAAGCTCCTTGATTTGTCAGTCCTGTTCGTGTTTGATGTTGTTGTTGTTATATATTTGCAGCCTGTATAATATACTATAGATCTGGGTCTTTAGAACGCTTAAATAATCAACAGATAAATCGTGACAAGTGGTCAAAGTAGGCCACTAGCACTGAGTTTGTATTTCTGGGAATTTCCAGAAACTTGATGAACGTATTTTCTGACAGACTTTGACTGTGTGATTCATGGTAGATCTGTTGTTTTTAGACTGACATCTTGACATCTCGTTGTTCCTTGTCATTAATACTACATGTATGAATCATAAAACCACAAAAACAAGTACTAGAACCTTGATTATTTTGGGCTGAAAAGTACCAAGTCGTACTGCCTGGGTTTCTGAAAAATCCAGAAACCGTCTGACATGTACTTTGAAGACATAGATCTGATTATTTGTTTATTGTATGACCAAGAGTTTGATTGTATGTTGTAGTGTTACAAAAACACTACACGATCACAATTAGAGCTAGCCCAGAATCGAATTACACAGAGATTAAAAGCCAGTCTACCTCTTGTTAAGCCGGCTGTCAATGTTCTTGAGCTCAAGAACACCAACAGCGACGCTTTCTGTCGCTAAAGACCTACAGCGACGGTTTTAATTATTTTATTTTCTGAATATTCCGGAAATTATTTAAAAATAGAAATAAATTCTAAAAATTACCAAAAATGATTTTAAATTATGAAAAATAATTTTTAACCAATTGGAATATTTTTCTTTAATATTTATAATTATTTAAATATTAAAAGTATTTAATTCATTTAATTAGTGTATTAAATAAATTAGAGAAAAATGATTTAATATTATGAAAAATCATTTTAAATAAGAATAATGTATTTAAAAATATTTTGAATTATAAAATGTAACTTTTAATATTTTTGGAGAATTTTTATTAATAATTTAATATTAATAATATTAGATTTATTTGATTATTAAATTAAATAAATAAGATAAAAATGATTTTAATGATTTAAAAATTATTTTAATTAAGAATAAAGTGTTAGAAAATATTTTAAATTTTAAAATATAATTTTCAATAATTTTGGAGAATTCTCATTAATAAATTAATATTAATGATATTAGATTATTTATTCATTAAATTAAATAAATAAATTAAAAATGATTTTATTGATTTAAAAATAAGAAAAATGTTTTAAAAGTATTTTAAGTTATAATTAAAGACTTTTAATATTTTGATAATAATTACATTAATATGTAAATATTAATGGTGATGATTAAAAATGATTTTAATTATTTTAAAAATCATTTAAGTATAATATTGATGATTTAAAAATATTTTAAGTTATTAATAATAACTTTAATATTTTGACAAGTATGGTACTAATATTTTTATATTATTAAATATTAATAATGGTAAGATTATTTGATAATTAAATTATTTAAAAATGATTTAAGTGTTTGAAAAGTTATTATAAATTATAATAATTGTTTATAAATCATTAAAAGCTTCCGAAAAATATTATAAATGATATTTAACTTATCTAAAATAATATTGAAGCTTAGAGACCAAGTTTAATTGACAATTAATGTTCTAATTGTCGGATAGGGTGACTAGAACACAGAAAATAGACCGAAGTCTAACCAGACCAAACTAGTTAGACTTGTTAAGTGTTTATATAGGTTATAAACACTAATGTGACTATGTGGCAATGTGCCTAGGAGAAGTTTAACTGCAAATTACAGTATTATGTGTTGTGAATGATTGTGCTAATTGTGAGACCGACATTATTGATTAGAGGTCTTACGAACGCAGTTAATTATATTGTGTAGCTGTAATCAACGCGAAAGGCAAGTTTCCTAACTCAACCTTGAGTTATATTTATTCAATTATTTTAATGGTTAATTATTGATAATTATACCATGTCCAGAGAATTTATTGTTGATTATTCGCAGTTAGTGCATGATTAATAATTCAAATTGAATTACTGATTCGGAAAATATATATTCGTAGAATTACTGTTGTTGGATATTTATATCTGTAGAAACTAATATTGACAGTATAGATAATTCCTGTTTATTATCAAATTATATTGAGAAATGTCTTAGCTAATTATTCTGGCTAGACGAACATTTGTTAGAACTTGATAAATACGAGAAGAGAAATCAATTGTTATTGATAGATCGATGCCAATTGTTTCGGCTAGATCGATAAGTAAATAGAATTTAAAATCACAATATTTCGTTGTTAAATCAAATTCTTGATTCTGAGACTGAGAAGAACAACCTTTTATATAAAGGGAATATTTTAGGTCGTATATTCGACCATTGCGCGCTGTTAAGTATTATGCATAATATAGGGTACAAGGAGTTGGCCGGCTCTAAGTACTTGCTGAGGGTATGATTTAATATTTATGGTTATCTGATACTCCTGTGTATGTATCAAAGTAAATCTTTGATAGATACCCGAGAAAATAAGTTCAAAGATCTGGTGAGATCACTCAGCATAAATCTAGAGAATATTCCACTTTGTTATTGTGTAGAATTGATTCTTGTTTAGT
This sequence comes from Panax notoginseng, assembly GCA_016801055.1. Taxonomy (NCBI): domain Eukaryota; kingdom Viridiplantae; phylum Streptophyta; class Magnoliopsida; order Apiales; family Araliaceae; genus Panax; species Panax notoginseng. Next base: position 61,972,527 of record CM029023.1, on the reverse strand, counting down.
CAATAGAATATCGTAGAAACTTTGAAAGCGTTGTACTCTTTCATTATCAGAATATTACGTTGCCTAGAATACGAGAAGAGTTGTTATTGATTAACGATTTGTTCAGTTATTTCAAAGTTCCCCGAACTTTGGTTTCATTCTATCAAAATAGATAGTCTGTTCTTGTTGATTCATATACCTTTATTGTATGTCTTAACTTGCGGGGCAAACTTGTTGCTCACCCTAATTCGTGGGTTATAAACCCTATTGACCATTTTGACCCTAATCGCTAAATTAAGCAATTTAAATTAGGAATATTAATCCTAATTAGCAAGATTGAATTTTAGGGTTAGGAAATATACATATAATTATTGAATCCTAATTGTAATTTGAAATTATTAATTTTCTATTTTGAAAATCGAAATTTGAAAATTTTAAAAATTAAATTGCTAACCTAAAGGGTTTAAACCCTAAACCCTAAAGGGTCCAAAACCTAAATCCTAATCCAAACCCTAAACCCTAAGGGTTTGCACAAATGACAAGAAAGCCATTAATTGTATTTTAGAAATTACAAAAATGCCCTTTTATTATATTTTATAAGCTAACTTGTAAAATTTGGTTTAACTTTAGTTGGTCACCAACTATTGTTGACATTGTGGCTCAAAATCTCAGCAAATCAGCCCTAAGTGACAGCTACATCATATCATTCAATGAATCTAAGCATTATATAAGAAATTGGGAGAGAGAAAGTCATTTATTTTACTTATTTTCATATCCAACTCTCACCAACTCTCTCTCTATCTCAAAGCTCCGAAAATTTTAAGTGATTCAGTCACTAATCCAGCCTTTAGATCACCACAATCAGTTAAGGAAAGCAAGGATCAAAGATTTGACAATAGTGGTATAAACCCTAACTTTTATTTTGATCTAAGTTGTTAAGAAAAAAATTTCTGTTTAAGTGTTTAAGAAGGAGTTATATGATGTTTTTCAATGATATATGATGATCCATGTTGGATCCATAGCATCAAAATGGGTAAAAATTCAAGTTTTAAAAAATCTGTTCTTGAGAAATTTTGTTGGTCTGACAAGAAATGTCAGTGACCGTAGATCTTTATGTGTTCAAGCTTTGTAATGTTTTAATGTTGTAAGTTGTAGCCTGACATGTTGTCTTGGATCTGCAAGTGAAATCAGGGTCAGTTAATAGCTAGATTTCAAGTTATTTATGGTCAAACACCGTTAACCGACATTAACCAACTGAAATCTGGGTAACCCAAAAATTTGAAAACCGAGTCTGACAAGATTTTTAAGCTCCTTGATCTGTCAGTCCTGTTCGTGTTTGATGTTGTTGTTGTTATATATTTGTAGCATGTATAATATACTATAGATCTGGGTCTTTAGAACGCTTAAACAATCAACAGATAAATCGTGACAAGTGGTCAAAGTAGGCCACTAGCACTGAGTTTGTATTTCTGGGAATTTCCAGAAACTTGATGAACATATTTTCTGATAGACTTTGACCGTGTGATTCATGGTAGATCTGTTGTTTTTAGACTGACATCTTGATATCTCGTTGTTCCTTGTCATTAATACTACATGTATGAATCATAAAACCACAAAAACAAGTACTAGAACCTTGATTATTTTGGGCTGGAAAGTACCAAGTCGTACTGCCTGGGTTTCTGGAAAACCCAGAAACCGTCTGATATGTACTTTGAAGATATAGATCTGATTATTTGTTTATTGTATGACCAAGAGTTTGATTGTATGTTGTAGTGTTACAAAAACACTACACGACCACAGTTAGAGCTAGCCCAGAATCGAATTACACAGAGATTAAAAGTCGGTCAAAGTTGACCTCTTGTTAAGCCGGCTGTCAGTGTTCTTGAGCTCAAGAACACCAACAGCGACGCTATCTGTCGCTAAAGACCTACAGCGATGGTTTTAATTATTTTATTTTCTGAATATTCTGGAAATTATTTAAAAATAGAAATAAATTCTAAAAATTACCAAAAATGATTTTAAATTATGAAAAATAATTTTTGACCAATTGGAATATTTTTCTTTAATATTTATAATTATTTAAATATTAAAAGTATTTAATTCATTTAATTAGTGTATTAAATAAATTAGAGAAAAATGATTTAATATTATGAAAAATTATTTTAAATAAGAATAATGTATTTAAAAATATTTTGAGTTATAAAATGTAACTTTTAATATTTTTGAAGAATTTTCATTAATAATTTAATATTAATAATATTAGATTTATTTGATTATTAAATTAAATAAATAAGATAAAAATGATTTAAATGATTTAAAAATCATTTTAATTAAGAATAAAGTGTTAGAAAATATTTTAAATTATAAAATATAATTTTCAATATTTTTGGAGAATTCTCATTAATAAATTAATATTAATGATATTAGATTATTTATTTATTAAATTAAATAAATGAATATAAAATGATTTTATTGATTTAAAAATGAGAAAAATGTTTTAAAAGTATTTTAAGTTATAATTAATGACTTTTAATATTTTGATAATAATTACATTAATATGTAAATATTAATGGTGATGATTTAAAAATGATTTTAATTATTTTAAAAATCATTTAAGTATAATATTGATGATTTAAAAATATTTTAAGTTATTAATAATAACTTTAATATTTTGACAAGTATGTTATTAATATTTTTGTATTATTAAATATTAATAATGATAAGATTATTTGATAATTAAATCATTTAAAAATGATTTAAATGTTTGAAAAATTATTATAAATTCTAATAATTGTTTATAAATCATTAAAAGCTTACGAAAAATATTATGAATGATATTTGACTTATCTAAAATAATATTGAAGCTTAGAGACCAAGTTTAATTGACAATTAATGTGCTAATTATCAAATAGGGTGACCAGAACACCGAAAATAGATCGAAGTCCAACCAGACCAAACTAGTTAGACTTGTTAAGTGTTTATATAGGTTATAAACACTAATGTGGCTATGTGGTAATGTGCCTAGGAGAAGTTTAACTGCAAATTACAGTATTGTGTGTTGTGAATGATTGTGCTAATTGTGAGACCGACATTGTTGATTATAGGTCTTACGAACGCAGTTAATTATATTGTGTAGCTGTAATCAACGCGAAAGGCAAATTTCTTAACTCAACCTTGAGTTATATTTATTCAGTTATTTTAATGGTTAATTATTGATAATTATACCATGTCCAGAGAATTTATTGTTGATTATTCGCAGTTAGTGCATGATTAATAATTCAAACTGAATTACTGATTCGGAAAATATATATTCGTAGAATTACTGTTATTAGATATTTATATCTGTAGAAACTAATATTGACAGTACAGATAATTCCTCTTTATTATCAAATTATATTGAGAAATGTCTTAGCTAATTATTCTGGCTAGACGAACATTTATTAGAACTTGATAAATACGAGAAGAGAAATCAATTGTTATTGATAGATCGATGCCAATTGTTTCGGCTAGATCGATAAGTAAATAGAATTTGAAATCACAGTATTTCGTTGTTAAATCAAATTCTTGATTCTGAGACTAAGAAGAACAACCTTTTATATAAAGGGAACATTTTAGGTCGTATATTCGACCATTGCGCGCTGTTAAGTATTATGCATAATATAGGGTACAAGGAGTTGGCCGGCTCTAAGTACTTGCTGAGGGGTATGACTTAATCTTTATGGTTATCTGATACTCCTGTGTATGTATTAAAGTAAATCTTTGATAGATACCCGAGAAAATAAGTTCAAAGATCTGGTGAGATCACTCAACATAAATCTGGAGAATATTCCACTTTGTTATTGTGTAGAATTGATTCTTGTTTATTCAGTAGAATATCGTAGAAACTTTGAAAGCGTTGTACTCTTTCATTATCAGAATATTACGTTGCCTAGAATACGAGAAGACTTGTTATTGATTAACGATTTGTTCAGCTATTTCAAAGTTCCCCAAACTTTGGTTTCATTCTATCAAAATAGATAGTCTGTTCTTGTTGATTCATATACCTTTATTGTATGTCTTAACTTACGGGGCAAACTTGTTGCTCACCCTTGCTATAAATAAAACATTTCAGCTAGGGACGAAGTTGCAGAAGGTGCTACGAAGAAGAACAAGGGAAAAGGCATAGTTATAAATTAGTTATGATAAATAATATTATTATGATGTATTGTATTGTAAACCCTTTTTGTATATCTAAGGGGTATTTCTGTAATGTTACAGTTAGTGGACCGGGACTTATGTATTAACAACTTATGTTAATGACTTATGTATTCTTATTTATATATGAATGGGTAGTTAAATGGTATTATATTGTGGATCGTGAACACCAAACTCGGGGGTCAGGTAACCCGAATTTGGGGGTGTCACATACCCGCCCCGACTGGCTTTCTTAGTTCAAAAATCCCGCCTCAGCGGGGGTGGGCAGAGTGATCCACTGTTGAGCTGAAACAACCCTTCTTATTAAAACCACCCTTCTTATTAAAACCACCATAACTTTTTCATACGAACTCCAAATTAGATGATTTAAGATGTTTTGGAAAGCTAAAAGATAGAACTATCTCTTACTTTAATAAAAATATAAAATCGGAAGTTTGTAATAGAGGTCAAAATTGGTATCTTTGGGCATGTTGTGTAAGCGGAAGCGAACGAAGGGGCATCAGACTTGTATTATTGTAACGTAATATGTTCTGATCCTAACCATTGACATTCTAAGTTATAAAAGATGAAGTTTATAAAATGAGGGTGATGGTTAACTTAGTTAACTTTAATGAAGGTTAAACATTCTATATGATGTAACGTTAAGTTATAGAGACTTAATTGAACGTTAAGTTATAGAGACTTAACTAAATGTTAAGTAGTAATTAAAAGAAAGGTAAATGATATAAGTTAACTTAATTAATGTTAACAAATGTAATACATCTAATATGACGTAAGGTTATCTATGACGACTTAACCAAACGTTAAGTGTCAGTTAAAAGAGAAGTATAAGAGAAGTGAGATGAAAACTAATATAGTAACGTAACTGAATTTTAGTGTCAAACGAAAAAGAGTTAAAACCTAAAGATAGGTTATAAGTTTTTAAAGAAATGCAAGTTGTAAGAGGATTAGAACAAAGAGTCAATGTGATTTCATTATATATGAAACTGATGCATGTATATATGAACTTTTGAACTGTTGTAGGATATACGCAAAGCAATTAAGTTGTAAGTTGATAATCTATGATCCAGGCAAGTCTTTCAGTTCCTATTTGCTATGTGTTCTTGATGATGAATTGTTTTAAATTTGTATTGCAAAGAGCATGATGTATTACATATGTTGTAAGTATGAAACGTTAAAGTCAATCTATGACTTCATTATTTGAGTAAAGAATGTTGATTTAGTAATGAACTCAATCTTTATACTTGTTAGGTGAACTGCAACAAGAATGTTATGTCAGTTTAGTGAATATATTTTATAATCTGAGCATGTTATTTTTGTGCTACATGATGCATAAGAACTGTTAGATTTGTTAAGCTGTCGAGCTTATTCTTGCAAAATAACTATTTTTGCAGGTTAATGATTCAAGGTAACGTTATGCGCTACTTGAATGACATATATCAAAATGATGCATGATAATTAAGTATTTTAACTGAAGTTATTACTTTGAACCATTTTAAGATTTTGATAAATGTATTTGATGGCTTAAGATGTGTAATTTATATTGAGTTGTAAAGTTGTATTATTTCAGATGTAAAGGTATATTATCCTGCATATAAGGATAACGATTTGAGACGTATGGTTTTATATAGAAACTATGATGAAGTGAGTCACAAAATAAATTTGATTCAAAGATATGTAGATGATAAATGTTATGATTCAAATAAATAAAAGAAAGAAGACAGTAAAGTTTAAATTATTCTACATTTTATTAATTTAAGCATCGAATAATGATGTAAAATTAGAAGTTAGATGTATTGTTAATGACCGATGTCGAGTTGGATTATTGAAATTTTGGGGTCGTTACAACTTCCATCGCTACCAATGACCTCGTACCCATTGACATTCCTCCCTCAAGCATCATTGAAACCCCAATCGAAACGACCACTTCATCATCATCAGATTCCCCCACACCGATATTAACCCCAACTGAACACGTCAAAATACGAATCTGAAACCAATTATTATCGATTAAAGCCTACACCCATATAAACACCCAATCCTCCATCCAAAGCTCACAACTAAACACCATCCGAAATTAATACCAGATCCTGAACGAATACTCTCTCCAAGCTCCCCACCTTCACGAGAGGATGTATTGGCACCCGAAAGGAGAATGTGTGGCCATCCCTCTTTGGGCCCTTTAATACGGTATCCAGTTCCCTTTGCACTAATTCATTTCTTTTTACCTTGGACTTATCAGAACTGGGTTCACACAGCTAGTGTTGAACTCATATATTCACCTAATTTCTTTTATCGCATTATGTCAAGAGTATAAGCTCACCCCAGGGTTAGACTTTTTTTTTTGCACTGTTCAGTGTAGACCGATCCAAGGAACCGAGTTTATGCCAATTGAACCTCCGACCTAGGAAAACCACTTGTATAAATACTCCATCTAGCAACAAAGGATGTGACGCCCAATGGATCTTTGTCAAGGTTACCGATCTAAAACTCCTACTGAACTGGGCTACCTTCGAAGATTTTATCCTCATAGTCACCCGTTTTCTTAAGAATCGGATCGACGCATTCCGAGCCTTCTATAATAAAATGAAGACCATCGATTGGCCTATTGAAGTATTATCTGATCCGAATTGGCTTTATAGATATGGCTATAAGTCTCGATGCAAACTCTTTTCTTCTTTAATTCAATATTAATTATCCTCTGACAATCCCCTTTTTTATGTGTGCAATTTCAATCATTAAACCATAAACCTTCGATGCCTCCAGTTCACAACCACCCCTCCTTACCGAACCTATTCCACGACCGATCACCGATGAAATTTCAAAAACCGACACCATCCTCATAACAAAAATTTCAATAGATACCCCTCCGAACTCTTCCCCTCAAACTAAACCACCACTTATCGTATAACCAATATTCGCCATCCCGATGCCATCAACAATTTCCACGAAAAATACCTAGATATGACCAGATCAAATAAACTGGTTTTAATGAAGAAGAAGAGAAAAAGACAAGTGAAAACATACATACCACATCCCATTTCAAGTGCCAAAACTTCCATCACCACCGATACCCCCAAAATCTCTGAAGTAATAATCACCTAAAAACCTCTAACTGACACCCAAATCGAATAAACTTTAGTCAAACCTCCCCTAAAGAAAGCCCGATCACAAAAATACAACAAAATCCTTCCTCCTCCCGAAGAGCCCACGACCTTTGCAAACCCACCTCGACGGTTCCTGAACAATACATGGCTTCAGGACATGTTAGATGACTTTCCTTATGAAAATTTCAACGCATTCATCCTGCTAGGAAATGATGAAAAATTTGAAGGTCTCGAGCCCGAGGACCTAGTAATCGCCACAGCCGTTCATACGGGTAGGGTAAGAATAAATATATTTTCCTTTTCCATTCTAAAATTTTCCTCAAGGCATATCCATTTAATTTATTTATACTCTTCTCAGGCTTTGTCCTCCTTTGGTCGACTGCTACTTCGGGTTGAGGAGATTTTAGCTCAAAAGAAAGAGCTCGAAAGTACCGTTGAATGCCTCTAATTATAACTTGACCATGCTTTAACCGATCTGATGGAAGTGCGAGGCAAACATAACGCCACTTGACTCCACTCCGATGCACTGACATTGGAAGTGAAAGAATTGAAATGGAAGATCTTCGAACTCATCGAACAAAAAGAAAAACTTCTTGTGGAGCAGACTTAGTTAAAAGGGGATAAAGAAGCCCTACAAAAGTCTTACACAACCCTTGAAGAATAGATCGAGCAAAATCACCAAAAAATGGTAAACTTGCTCAAGGTAACTGCAAATATGGAAAAAGAGTACGAACGCCTGAAAGCTAAGAAGTCAACTATTTCTGAGGTCGACAAACATAAGATCATCTAAGAGTATCAAGAATCACCTGAGCTAACTAACCACATTGTCTTCCAATTTGCCGAAGGCTATCAAAGTCACAAGGAAAGGATAAGGGAGAAGATGCTAGCAACCAGACTCGACACCCATATTCTAGAATCCTCCGATGATGAAGCTGATCCTCCACAAGAATAATTGTATTATTTTTTTTCTTTTTTCATATGTAAAAAATCTCCAATGTACAAATATTTGAAATGAATGAAAAATCTATCTTTCAAAAAAATTGTATGTTTATTTCATTAATAATTTAGAAAAATTTACAGAGTCATAAAAAGAAATAACTTAACATGCATTATTTATAATACTTCCCAAGCCTCCCAGCATGCCAAGTTATTTTAACTTTTGTTCCATCTATTGCTCGAAGCTGGTAAGTTCCTGACTTCGGCACTTCAATGACTTCATAAGATCCTTCCCAATTAGGCATTAGTTTCCTGAGGTTTTGGGGCAACGACGCCTCCACCTCTCGAAGAACTAAATCCTCGTCCTTAAACCTCCTTTGCTTAACCCCTTTATTATAGTGTCTGGCTGTTCTCCTCCAGTAGACTACTAGTATTACCAAGGCCCACTCCCGAGCCTTCTCCAACATATCTAAATTGAGGCAAATGTCTTCATAATTATATAGCTCCTTGTACTGATGGGAGCTGTCGTTTATACTATTAAATTAACCTCACTTTCACTTTACAAATTCAAACAATTAGTACAGTAGTAAGGAAGGATCGATCCCACAGAGAGCAAGTTTGTTTTGAATTTTATTCTACTATTTTTAACAGAAAATAAATATGGAGGGTTTTTGAAATTGTTTTAAACTAAGAAAACATAGTTAAATGATAAGATTAACCCAATATATGACAACTTCAGTTCTGCAGTTCAATTTCTCCAAGTTATAACAATCAATCAACCAAGTTGTTATTATTTATCCTTCAATAAAACTATTAGCCCTAGATAAGAGAAATCTTTGCTATCCAAAATTTTCCTTATATATTCACTGTATGAAACATACTCTTCACCAGATTTAACTGTTATACAACCTAGAATAAGCTCTCTAGATTTAATATGATAGAAGCATTAAGAAATAAAGAACTAGGCTAATCCAAGTGAAAGTTCAATAATAATCTAGAAGGGGGGTTGGATAGATTATTATAGATTAAAAATTTATCTTTGGCCTTTTTTGAATTTTTAGATAATTAATTTGCAGTGTTAGAAATTAATATGCAAGACAATAAAAAATTAATCACACAATGCATAAAGATTTGTTTGGTTCACAACATACATCCGGGGCATGTTACTACGTCCAGTCTCAAGCTCCTCTCCATGACTTGAGATCCTATTACTTTATGTAATAAAAACTCATTCAACAAGCGGAGAAGCCTTTACAAAGTTTTATAGACAAACTTTCAACTATACCTAACTAATCTATCTTGGACAGCAAATGTAACGACCCCAAAATAGGTCCATTCCACCCAACCCATTCTGAGTCGTCAAATACATGGTACAAAAAATAACTACAACTTTATTACAACAATTGTCGTGTAAAATACAACAACACATATGCTGTGAGTTTGGATACAAATATATACCAAATGTGACTCATGTTCCAACCGTGGACATCACCTCACAATAACACCTTACATAAAGGTATAGTCAAAAACTGTTTTAGAAATTAGAATCTTTGGGAAGTACTCAAGGAAACCTTCGTACATGGGAGGCCATGCTTCTAGGTTGTGATAGATATCATATGGCCAAAGAATTATCCTTGGTTTACCCAATAGACCCCAAAGAAAAACGAGAAGATTACTATCATATTCTTCCCAATGGTGAGTCTTCTCTTGACTTATCATTATCTCCACTGTCTCTAATTGAGAATTATACTTCAAACAAATACCAAGATTATATAGGTAGTGCTCGTATATATACTCAGCAAGTGGATGAGCACATCCCTGTCTTATGATGACACGAGGTTGTATGTCGTTAGACATCTTGTATGATAGTGGTAAACCACCCTTCCAACGTTGGGTACACCTTACCCTATTGGATTCACCAAATATAACTACTAAATAAACTTTTCTATACTGCTTCGGGAGAACATCCACAGCTAGAGACCACCGTTCTATTTCCCCATTACCCTCGCTCGACCCAGCTACACTCTTATTACCTGAAAGGAATTGTGAAGCAAAAGGGTGAGCACAACTAGCTCAGTAAAGAATATCATGACTAAATATAATTAAATTATCAATAGCCTTCATCAATAATAAATCAGAGATTTAGAACATATGGTAAATGATAAAAATTTCAACCATAGTTGCAGCGGAACGAGCAATCCATTAGAAGAGTCAAATAGACTATAAAGTCTATTATCTTCTCCATGTTAAAAATTAACCAACAATATTTTATCCATGTAACATCAATCTACAGTTCCTTTCCACAATCATATGAATAACTCATAATCATAATTGTGATTCTAAATTTTTCTTCGCACCCAGGACGAAGATAATTTTCATCACCTATCTTTACCTGAAACATCAAAGATCATGGTTACACCAAATCACATTTCCTATTCATAATCATACTAATAACTTCATCTTTGCACTACGGCCAAAGATATTCATTTGTATCACCAGTTGGTCATGTTTATCTCAACATCTGTTCATCTTTGCACTACTGGCCAAAGATATTCAACAACATGTCATCTTTGCACTACGGGCTAAAGATATTCATCAACAATTCATCTTTGCACTACAGGCCAAAGATATTTATCAATATTTCATCTTTGCACTATAGGCCAAATATATTAATATCTCAAAGAAATATATAATCATTTCAAAATTTATATAAACAATAATTATAACCATGTTGATCAATTCACCTTTGCACTTAAGCTTAAGATATTCAATTATAAATTCAATGGTCATGATCATACCAGTCACAATTCAACTTTGCACTACAGGTCAAAGAGAACCCTAGTCATGATCATACCAATAATCTACCCATCTTTACACTCCAGTGAAAGAGAATTTCAATATCAGGGTTATAAAAATGTTATATATGATAATAAAAACAATATGATCAAAACATATAGATTTAATCTCAAGAGTAATATTCATAAATCAACTATAATTTGGTTAGAAAAAGAAACCAATTTTATCGTGAATAGTAACTCGTGAATAGTAACTCATGAATAGTAACTCCGACACAAAAAGGTAAAAATTCCACAATAAAATACATACCAATATTTCGGTATAATGATATTGAAAGAATAATATTTCTTAAGCTTATAAACAATTTATTTTAATTGTTTACACTTTACTAAATAATGCATTTAATCATTCTAAAATGTCAAACTCATAAGATTTCATCACCAATAACCAAAACCCTCATCATATACCTCATATAGGATTCTCAAACCATAAAATCCTATTTTCTAATTTTCTTACTTCACAAAACATATTTAATTCATTTACTCATAACTAGACCATTTTCATGAAAAATACCAAATCAGTTCCAAAAATATTTCTTTTCTGGGATTTAGCATAATATAGTCTCATAGTGAACATATATTTTTCTCAGAATTTTTAAAAGTCATTTACTATTTTTCATATGGCCAAAACAGCCGAATATTTAGACATTTATCAAAAATTGTACTTTTGTCCAAAAATTCTGAAATTTACATAGTATACTTCTATCATATACATGTACTCCCAATAAAAATTTTATCAATTTTGGAGTTAACCACAAGGAATTATAAGCAGTTAGTTTTAAAATAGTCTTTTCTCATAAAATTCATAACTCTAAATCTATACATCCAAAAATCACCATTTTTGGACACAATCAATAAAACTCATCAAAATATCATTTCAAATTTTTCCAGAATTTTTGAAGTTCAGAAAAATTACGAAACTGAAAATCATAACAACCCTTAAAATCCCTTACTATCCCTTACCATCCCTTACTATCCCTTACAATCCCTTACAATCCCTTACCTCAAAACAGCAGTACTTCTGACCGGAATGTAAAGCCGAAGGAAACTTGCACTGATGAATAGCAACTCACCAAGTATCTAAAAACTCACAAAATATACTTCATAATATAGAGAGAGAAAGAGAGAAAACTTATGTTTCTGGTGTGATTTTCAATTCTAACTTAGCCCTCTATTTATAGGAAAATTTTGGTAGGTTTGACCTGCAACCTGATGGCTTTACCTGCTACTATTCCCACCCACCACATTTGAAATATAATTCAGCACATTTCTTCACCAACCACAAGTGGGGCCCACCAATTCTAGAATTTTCCACCAAAATGATAAACTCCGAAAATTCAACAATTTTTGAACCAGTCATCTCGTAAAATTCATAATAAATCATACATTCATTTTTAACGGTTCAAAATTTGTGGGCATATACTCAACTTATATATGTATAACATATCCAAAAATTACCACGATCCAACGGTCGGATTAAAAATTATAACCCCTGCAAAATATCTCAAAAACCCTGATTTTTAATACCTCCATTCCGACAAAAATACGGATAAAAACCTCAACATTATCTCCTTCATTTTTAACCACAAAAATATATCCCTCGTTTATATCCACATACAATAAATATTTCCTTATCATATGAATCAATAATTAATTATTCACAAATAATATTACAGAATCACATTTATGACAACCAGGCCGTTCCCAGGAAAGAGGGGGCTTTCCAATAAGAATTTCTCCTTACTGGCGCGCAATCAGATAACCAAACCTCTCCTTAGACAGAACTTTCTAGACATTGCCAATAATGTTATCTAATAATATTATTCAAATAATATGAATTATTGATCTGATAAAGGAAAATACTGTGCAGCAACAATTATTGAACAACAATAATACAAAATTTCAACGTAGCAATTATTGAATCAATAAAATAAAATATTGAACAGTAATTACTGTAACAATTATTAAGTAGTGCCTTCTTACGTAAGAATCAATAATTTCAAAAATAATGTGCAATACCGTGTGCTACTGTGCAATAACGCGTATTACTGTATTTTAATCACCGGGTATTCCAACAGTGTTAACGGTAACAACTACGCCGTTATTTGTAAAAACTCAAATTTGTCGTTTTCTTCACCCGACAGTTATTCGTTATGGGGCCCACAAATAGCTGCGCCGTTGTACGAATATTCCCCGACAGAAAGAATATTCCACGACCAAACGAATATTCCCCGACAACAATGATTATTTTATAACCACTTGCTTATTTTGAAAAAAATTTCATATTTCACCCATAACTTTAAAATTTTATCAATTTAACCATTTACTGAATAGAAAAATTGAATACTTTTATTTCATAAAATTCGGGGTCTTACAATCTCCCCTCCTTATGAAATTTCGTCCTCGAAATTTACGTACCTGGTATTTCAAAGAGTTGAGAATACATTGCTTTCATTTCAGATTCCATCTTCCTTATCATCATGATTTCTCCATTGCTCATCTCCTGTATTTCAGATATCTTTCTAGAATACAGCTTCAAAACAATGGTTAATTTAACAAATTAACATATCACATAATATCTCGATATTATGACTGACCAACAAATAAGCTTAGGTAGGACACACTAGCGAAGAATTTACTCATTTCTCCCCTCCTAGTTATATTCCCCGATCTCCGCCAAAGATCATATCCCTAAGCTCTGATACCACCTGTAACTCACGTCCCATCAGTGGACAGCACCTTACAGTGGTACCTATCAGTTAGCCACCGCAGAACGGCGTCCCCTACGGAGAGTCTGGCTTCGGTGCATCCCCCATCAACAGGAAGTCACCAGCGAGAGGCTCGGGGCTCTTTACTTATAGCTCTGATACCACCTGTAACGACCCCAAAATAGGTCCATTCCACCCAACCCATTCTGAGTCGTCAAATACATGGTACAGAAAATAACTACAACTTTATTACAACAATTGTCGTGCAAAATACAACAACACATATGCTGTGAGTTTGGATACAAATATATACCAAATGTGACTCATGTTCCAACCGTGGACATCACCTCACAATAACACCTTACATAAAGGTATAGTCAAAAACTGTTTTAGAAATTAGAATCTTTGGGAAGTGCTCAAGGAAACCTTCGTACATGGGAGGCCATGCTTCTAGGTTGTGATAGATATCATATGGCCACAGAATTATCCTTGGTTTACCCAATAGATCCCAAAGAAAAACGAGAAGATTACTATCATATTCTTCCCAATGGTGAGTCTTCTCTTGACTTATCATTATCTCCACTGTCTCTAATTGAGAATTATACTTCAAACAAATACCAAGATTATATAGGTAGTGCTCGTATATATACTCAGCAAGTGGATGAGCACATCCCTGTCTTATGATGACACGAGGTTGTATGTCGTTAGACATCTTGTATGATAGTGGTAAACCACCCTTCCAACGTTGGGTACACCTTACCCTATTGGATTCACCAAATATAACTACTAAATAAACTTTTCTATACTGCTTCGGGAGAACATCCACAGCTAGAGACCACCGTTCTATTTCCCCGTTACCCTCGCTCGACCCAGCTACACTCTTATTACCTGAAAGGAATTGTGAAGCAAAAGGGTGAGCACAACTAGCTCAGTAAAGAATATCATGACTAAAGATAATTAAATTATCAATAGCCTTCATCAATAATAAATCAGAGATTTAGAACATATGGTAAATGATAAAAATTTCAACCATAGTTGCAGCGGAACGAGCAATCCATTAGAAGAGTCAAATAGACTATAAAGTCTATTATCTTCTCCATGTTAAAAATTAACCAACAATGTTTTATCCATGTAACATCAATCTACAGTTCCTTTCCACAATCATATGAATAACTCATAATCATAATTGTGATTCTAAATTTTTCTTCGCACCCAGGACGAAGATAATTTTCATCACCTATCTTTACCTGAAACATCAAAGATCATGGTTACACCAAATCACATTTCCTGTTCATAATCATACTAATAACTTCATCTTTGCACTACGGCCAAAGATATTCATTTGTATCACCAGTTGGTCATGTTTATCTCAACATCTGTTCATCTTTGCACTACTGGTCAAAGATATTCAACAACATGTCATCTTTGCACTACGGGCTAAAGATATTCATCAACAATTCATCTTTGCACTACAGGCCAAAGATATTCATTAATATTTCATCTTTGCACTATAGGCCAAATATATTAATATCTCAAAGAAATATATAATCATTTCAGAATTTATATAAACAATAATTATAACCATGTTGATCAATTCACCTTTGCACTTAAGTTTAAGATATTCAATTATAAATTCAATGGTCATGATCATACCAGTCGCAATTCAACTTTGCACTACAGGTCAAAGAGAACCCTAGTCATGATCATACCAATAATCTACCCATCTTTACACTCCAGTGAAAGAGAATTTCAATATCAGGGTTATAAAAATGTTATATATGATAATAAAAACAATATGATCAAAACATATAGATTTAATCTCAAGAGTAATATTCATAAATCAACTATAATTTGGTTAGAAAAAGAAACCAATTTTATCGTGAATAGTAACTCGTGAATAGTAACTCATGAATAGTAACTCCGACACAAAAAGGTAAAAATTCCACAATAAAATACATACCAATATTTCGGTATAATGATATTGAAAGAATAATATTTCTTAAGCTTATAAACAATTTATTTTAATTGTTTACACTTTACTAAATAATGCATTTAATCATTCTAAAATGCCAAACTCATAAGATTTCATCACCAATAACCAAAACCCTCATCATATACCTCATATAGGATTCTCAAACCATAAAATCCTATTTTCTAATTTTCTTACTTCACAAAACATATTTAATTCATTTACTCATAACTAGACCATTTTCATGAAAAATACCAAATCAGTTCCAAAAATATTTCTTTTCTGGGATTTAGCATAATATAGTCCCATAGTGAACATATATTTTTCTCAGAATTTTTAAAAGTCATTTACTATTTTTCATATGGCCAAAACAGCCGAATATTTAGACATTTATCAAAAATTGTACTTTTGTCCAAAAATTCTGAAATTTACATAGTATACTTCTATCATATACATGTACTCCCAATAAAAATTTTATCAATTTTGGAGTTAACCACAAAGAATTATAAGCAGTTAGTTTTAAAATAGTCTTTTCTCATAAAATTCATAACTCTAAATCTATACATCCAAAAATCACCATTTTTGGACACAATCAATAAAACTCATCAAAATATCATTTCAAATTTTTCCAGAATTTTTGAAGTTCAGAAAAATTATGAAACTGAAAATCATAACAACCCTTAAAATCCCTTACTATCCCTTACCATCCCTTACTATCCCTTACAATCCCTTACAATCCCTTACCTCAAAACAGCAGTACTTCTGACCGGAATGTAAAGCCGAAGGAAACTTGCACTGATGAATAGCAACTCACCAAGTATCTAAAAACTCACAAAATATACTTCATAATATAGAGAGAGAAAGAGAGAAAACTTATGTTTCTGGTGTGATTTTCAATTCTAACTTAGCCCTCTATTTATAGGAAAATTTTGGTAGGTTTGACCTGCAACCTGATGGCTTTACCTGCTACTATTCCCACCCACCACATTTGAAATATAATTCAGCACATTTCTTCACCAACCACAAGTGGGGCCCACCAATTCTAGAATTTTCTACCAAAATGATAAACTCCGAAAATTCAACAATTTTTGAACCAGTCATCTCGTAAAATTCATAATAAATCATATATTCATTTTTAACGGTTCAAAATTTGTGGGCATATACTCAACTTATATATGTATAACATATCCAAAAATTACCACGATCCAACGGTCGGATTAAAAATTATAACCCCCGCAAAATATCTCAAAAACCCTGATTTTTAATACCTCCATTCCGACAAAAATACGGATAAAAACCTCAACATTATCTCCTTCATTTTTAACCACAAAAATATATCTCTCGTTTATATCCACATACAATAAATATTTCCTTATCATATGAATCAATAATTAATTATTCATAAATAATATTACAGAATCACATTTATGACAACCAGGCCGTTCCCAGGAAAGAGGGGGCTTTCCAATAAGAATTTCTCCTTACTGGCGCGCAATCAGATAACCAAACCTCTCCTTAGACAGAACTTTCTAGACATTGCCAATAATGTTATCTAATAATATTATTCAAATAATATGAATTATTGATCTGATAAAGGAAAATACTGTGCAGCAACAATTATTGAACAACAATAATACAAAATTTCAACGTAGCAATTATTGAATCAATAAAATAAAATATTGAACAGTAATTACTGTAACAATTATTAAGTAGTGTCTTCTTACGTAAGAATCAATAATTTCAAAAATACTGTGCAATACCGTGTGCTACTGTGCAATAACGCGTATTACTGTATTTTAATCACCGGGTATTCCAACAGTGTTAACGGTAACAACTACGCCGTTATTTGTAAAAACTCAAATTTGTCGTTTTCTTCACCCGACAGTTATTCGTTATGGGGCCCACAAATAGCTGCGCCGTCGTACGAATATTCCCCGACAGAAAGAATATTCCACGACCAAACGAATATTCCCCGACAACAATGATTATTTTATAACCACTTGCTTATTTTGAAAAAAAATTCATATTTCACCCATAACTTTAAAATTTTATCAATTTAACCATTTACTGAATAGAAAAATTGAATACTTTTATTTCATAAAATTCGGGGTCTTACAGCAAACTCACATCTCGCTCTTCAAGCTTAGTTTTACCTTCTTTTGAGTTTAGTTATATTCTATGAGCTGGTCTTGAAACAAGAGCTTCTTCCTCACCTCACAAATTCACTAGAGACCCAACTCCCAGCTGACCTCTCTAAGACTCTGGTCTTGGTCGAAGAATTACTCGTCTTTTTCGCAAGTACATAAAATAAACTAACTCTATCTTTTCCTTTTTACAAAATATTTGATAGAATTTTGCTTCTAAAAATAAGCAGATACAATTTAGTACAGATGTATATAAGCCACATTCAATGGCAACAATTTTTTTCGTTGCGTATTTAATTCATTTTTTTGCAATGACTAATAATTTGTTGCCCAAAATTAAGACAAACCCAATAAGCATGTCTCTTTTTTTTCCCCCAAAACGCATCCTTTTTCATTTAAATTTTTTTATTTATTTGGACACAATTTTATACAGTGAAATGTTTCACTCTGTCTGTCTCAAAATAAATGACCAGTTTTATTTTTTTTAAAGTTATAATTTTTGAAATTAAAATTGAGCACATATAGATATATTTTCTAATTTATAAAAATTAAAGTTTGTAGTTAATTGGATGTAGTTTATAATGATCATATTCGCACACTTATAATTTTGAAAAAAATATATAATAAATTTCTAAAATAATTTACATGAATTTTTCTTGTAACTCGTTATTTTACATATATACTTTTTGACAAGGGATGAGCAAAGAATCGAAATCGCTCCCAAAATTGCACCAAAAATCGACCAAACTGCAACGATTAAGTCGCGCCAATGGTTCCGGCATAGACCAATTAAGTTGCACCAATGATGTGTAAGCTCTTTTTTAACTCTCATTTTTCAAATTCTCTTTTTCCTTGACTTGTAAATTTTTTTTATAATCAAATATTAATTTCTCTTTATATCTTGAATTAGAGGGTGTTTGACAATGACTTATAAGTTGGTCAAACTAAGTTATAAGTCATTTGTTATTATTTAGTGTTTAACAATAACTTAAATTTTAACTTTTTTGACTTATAAGTCATTATTAAATTTTTTCATACTTCATGTGCTATATTTTTTATATATTAGATAAATTTTACTACCATATATATATATATATATATATATATATATATATATATATATATATATATATATATATATATATATATATATGAGCAAGGATTAAGAGCATTCCTTTTAAATAACATTCCTCCTTAAATAACACTCTTTTATTAAAATTACGTCGTTTTGGAGCTACTTAAAAGAGAATGGTCCCACTTGTTTTCCTTTTATTTACAAAAATATTATCCGAGGCCACTCCAAAACGACGTAGTTTTAATAAAGGAGTGTTATTTAAGGAGGAATGTTATTTAAAAGGAATGCTCTTGATCCTTGCTCTCTCTCTCTATATATATATATATATATATATATATATATATATATATATATATATATATATATATGGTAATAGAATTTATCTAATACACAAAAAATATAATATAAAAAGTAAAAATATCATAGCTAGGTTTCAAACCTAAGACCTATGAGTTATTGGGCCATTAAGCTGCCACTGAGTCATTCTAATTTATTAGTTAACTAAACTACCGCCATAACTTGTAGCGGTAGAAAGTGTAACACATGAGCAAATGAGGGAAAAATGAGTAATTTCTCGTGTCGATACAGCCTATAGCGGCAGAGGGAAATCCATTTTAATCCGTGACATCCAATGTTGCGATCAACGGTATAGATTATGGTTGTTAAAATAGTATCCGTGACAACCGATTGCCAAGCATCAAACCTGATTATTATATCTATGTTTTTCAATGTTTCCTTTTTCTTATATACTCCTTCATTTCCAATGCCGATGACAGAGAATAAACATAAAAAAATATTGATGTTTGTAAACAAGTATAAGATATCAACGAAATTAAAAAAAAAAAAAAGATTCCAACGTCAGTTAAAGTGATGTTACATCTTACTCTTCTTGTTTACAAATTTGCTTTATAAAAAAATTTAAAAAAAGTTACAACGCTGGTTAGTTTGGCATTGGATCACATTTTTATTTTTTTCAAATTTCCTTAAAAATATAAAATCGTTTTAAAAAAAATTAAGATAATTTTTTTTAAAATTCATTTTTTTAAAAAATATTTTATAAAGTGGGGTTGGTTGCCTTTCTGATTTTTAGCCAAAAAAATATCCAAAAATTCAACGTCATTTCAAATGGCGTTCAGTATTATTTTTCAAATTAGATGTGAGAACCTTTACTCCCAACGACAATCGTTGAAAATTTTATTTTTAAAAAAATATTCGTTTAAAAATAAAATCTTTTTTAAAAAAATTAAAGCTTTTTTTTAAAAAAATAAATTTTTTTTTATTTATAAAAATTGTTCTTAATTTAATTAATTTGGTTAATAGTTATATATATATATATATATATATATGGTAAGGATTAAGAGCATCCACCTTAAAGAACAACTAGAGCATCCACCTCAAAACGACGTAGTTTTGGAGGGACGTGGTGACATTTTTGTAAATACGTGAGGGACGCGGTGGCATTTTTGTAAATACAATGCCACCGCGTATTTACAAAAATGCCGCCGCATCCCTCCAAAACTACGTCGTTTTAATAAGTGGATGTTATTTAAGGCCTGATTGCTCTTTAAGGTGGATACTTTTGAACCTTACCGTATATATATATATATATAATATATATATATATATATATATATATATATATATATATATATATCGTGTTTGTGTGTGTATACATGATACATATAATGCATTAAAAAAGTTATATCCATAATTTTATGTCTTGTTTAGCTAGTTTATAAGTTTGAATTATTAAATATTTTCAATGTTTCAACAAGTTCATAAGTTAGCCATTTTAGTGTGACAATTCAAATGAATTAAGTTATTTAATTTGTAATTAGTATTGTTATAATGTATTTAAAAATTCAACTTTTATAATAATTGAAAAAAAAATTGACTCAGCTTTTATAAACAAGAAGCACATACTTTCCTTGGAAAAAATATTTTTAAAATTTAATTATAGAGCACGGGTATACCAGTACTACAGCGTACCCACTTATCAGCTTATTGAAATTACAAAAAAAAATAAGGAGCTTGGCTTGGGTGAGCAATTAAGGGTTTTCAGGAAAATCAAGGAGAGAGGTTTCAGCTTCAAGAATGAGCAGCGCCGTAGTCGAGAAGACTGAAGAAGAGCTCAGGAGAGGGATCGAAGAACTCCATCGTCAGCAATGGGAGGTCCTTATTCTCTCTCTTTATTTCTGTCTCTCTCTCTATATATGTATATAATCTGTGTTGTAAGCTTTTAACATTTTTTTCCAAGTCCAGTCGACAAAAAAATTTGGGGATCTGACTTTAGAAACCTAAAATTGAAGAGGCGTTTAGTGATTGATTCAAAATCAGTTCCTTTGATTCCCCTGCAATTGATGTAGTCGGTTAGGACTTCGTATAATAATATAGTGGGATTATTCTTTCTGCAATTTATTTAGGTTTCTCATTTCCTTTTTGTTTGAAAGGTGTTATTTTTTCTCTTTATTTTTCTGATCCTTAATGTGTTGATATGACAAGCTAGGTCGTCATATGACTGTTACTGCGGAAGACGGTTCCTTTTTTGAATTATATGAGAGTAAGTCTGTATTTTTATAACAGTTACTTTTGAAAAATTCTTTTGTTATATATTTTTATAGCAGTTACCCTTACAGACTTGAACATGCACATTTATGATCATCTCATGGCAGAATTTCTTGAATTCAGAGTACTTTATCTTCTTTTTTGCTACAGTCGAGTAATTTGGTTTTATCAATATCTTTTTAATTGGAACTATTGCGAGTTCTTGTAATGTAGGTTAGTAGAATACTCTTTTTCATCTCTACTAAGTGGATGATAGAATATGTTACTTCAAGGGGTGGGTGGAGAGGTGAACCAATACTTTTGTTTTTCTTTTATTGGAGTTAGGGGATTGAGGAGAAAGAAGAAAAGAAAATGTACGCCGGTCATTTGTGATATCCTTATAATTTCTTCAATCTTTATGATCTGCATCAATCAAGCAACAATTTGTATAAAATTTTAAATTCCTCTCTCACTCTTTCCCCCCAATACACCTATACCTATTAGCATAATCCAATTGATGTGTTTGTAATTAAATGTGTTAATCTCTACAACTGGTTGTTTTTTAAGATCTTAGGATTACATCATTGGGTTATATATTAATTATCCACTATTCCACTTTATAATGTAGGTATATAGAGAACCATCATGTATGGTAAATGACTTGTCAAAATAAAATATGAATGGTTATAGTAGCTATTTAAAGATTATTCTACCATTAATGGTGACAAATTCTATAGTTAGTTCCGTTTTCTGATTGGTTTTTACATATGATGTTTGAAAGTTTTTACTCTGGAGTGATACTTGTAATTTTTCTTTTTCAGAATTGGTTAAAGCTAGCATGGTTTCTTATTCTATATTTTTTGTTTTTGAATGGATTATGTATATATTTTGAATTGATATGGGACGCTGCATTTATCATGGGTTCCTAGCAATTTATATGTTTCCTAGCAATTAAGGTCTTTTTCTTTGATACGAGTCTTGCTCCTGTAGGTCCCTTAAACATAACCCTTCAGAGGCAGACGGTGTACATCTTTACGAATAACCACGACGGAGATATGTGCATTACAAAGGGCTGTTTTTTGGGTACATGGCAAGTTAAATCCAAACTAATTGATGAAAATAATAAAAGGTCATTGAAAAATTGACTTGTGGCAATGAACTATAGTGTTCATATTCTAAGCAAAGGGGGTTTTGGTGTGAATGTTTCCAGACAATGAGGTGGAATAATACTTGGTAGAAAAGTATAAATTCTACTTGCTTTCTTATGTCTAGCTCAGTTGGATGGATAGTTGTGTGCATGCCATAGAAGTTTTGACAGAACAATAGTTTAAAAGACCTATAATTCACAGGTCTGGATTCCGATACATTGATACCATAAAATTGTGATACTTCTGAGTTTATTAAATTTCCCATTAGGTGAAAGAAGTTGCATATCATCGTCCCTGAGTTTATTAAATTTCCCATTAGGTGATAGAAGTTGCATACCATTCTTGACCCCCCATATCAGATCCCATCATTTTATGCAAAAGAAATTAAGTTCTTCTCAGTTAATACATATACCCTTGAGATTGGTGCTTCTGCATTGATTTGAATTTTAGGTTTTGCTTAAATGCTGAGTGGCTTTGTGCAAACAGGGACAACTATTACTGATCAAATGGATCTTCTCCGTGAGCAAGTGAAAATGTTAGCTGGGGCGGTGGCACTGTGTACTAGTTGACTGAAAAGATTGTCAGAGCAAGCAGCTAGCAATCCTGAAGACTCACAACTTCACTTTAGCTATCTTTAGAAAGTGTTCACTCTAAGAATGTAAACCCTTTCCTTGTTATTTTTCTTGGGCATAATACATACTTGATCAATTTTTGCAAGTGCACTTGTGACAGTCATATTTGTTGATATAGGAACATATGCTGTTAAAGAATGAAATTAGAGAAAAGAAACTTCAAATACATATACTTGAGTAACGTATGATTGGATCTGTAGAGATTACTCCACGCTCTTCATATAGCAGTGAAATGTCTCAGGTAATTGTATATATATATTTTTTACAATATCTAACTGGATGCTCAGGCGGGTGAAATTACCGTACTAGTAAAATACAAGAATAAAAGGTCCATTCTTATACTATATGAATGGCATAATATCTCCTACTCAATTGCCGCCTCTAATTAATGAAGGCGCCTTCCACCCTGGCTTTTGAGAAACTATTTCACAGTACACTACCATATTTACTACTACCTTATCTCTTATACTGATCAACCTTGTTGACACTTATTTTAACGACGAGTGAGTGACCTTTGATTGGCATCCAGGACTTGTGTAAGTTTACCAAGCTCCTCTAAAGTGAGCGATGCTTCATAGTTTGAGTAATCGATATATATTTTCTCTCACGAGATGACTTTTATCATATACTTTGTATGGCTTTTTGTCTCACTCATGGATTGTGTAATTTATATATGCCCTGATGTAGGCTCTGTCCAAGCTTGCTACACAGCTGAATGAGAAAACATTTGAACTTGAGGTATGTTCAAAGTTTAAACTTCTTTATATGGTTAATTTTAGGGATGATACTTCGATATTGAATAGCAAATACTCATTCTAAGTTGATCTCCTTGTATTGTGAGCTGTCAAGATTAAAGCAGCAGACAACAGGATACTTCAGGAACAGCTACAGATGAAGGTAAACTCTTCTATCATGTGCTATCTTCTTCAAGCTTAGACTATTTTTGATTAAGTTGCTGTTACAAGGTATCGGAGAATGCTGAGATGCAAGAAACCGTTCTTTTGCTAAGGCGAAAACTTGATTCTTTATTATCTGATAAAAGTTCAAAGCTTTTACAATAAAATGTTGACAACAATGTTACCACACCGAAGAGTGGTTCTGAAGAGTCCCTGGAAATAAAAAATGAAAGTAAGAATGGGATTCATCCTTACGAAGAAACTTGCTTTGATGATAATATTCCAACAAGTGTTATGAGCTTGAATATGATATTTTATCATGAGGATTCCAAAGAGTCTAGTAGTGATGCCTTTACGAATTCTCAGCTTCTTGAGTAGGTTATTTTTCAAAATTTTCTTTCTTTCTTTGATACAAGCGTCTCATGCTATAGTTCTCATTCATATCATCTTATTTTTGATACAAGTTAAAAATCGTATAATATTTTAAGTTAGTTTATATTGCATTCTCCTTGACTTAGGCTGCTGAGATTGAGACATTGAAGCAAAAGCAGGTCAAAATGATAAAAGAAAAGGATGGGCTTGTAATTCACAGCCAAAAACTTGCCGAGGATGGTTCATATGCCTGCAGCAGTTGAGCTCCAAAACTTGGCCGAAGAAGTAACAATGCTTTCGTACCAAAATGCCAAACTGACTGCTGATCTGGCTGCTGCAAAAGAGGCCTGTAGTAAATCTAACTGCAGTCAAAGGTCTGCTTCATTTGACGTGAAGTGAAATGGAAGCATTGGTGGTCGTCCTGATTAACGCTTGAGAAAACATGAGGATGGTGTACTAGTGGAAGAGTTGGGGCAAGAACTTAATGCATGAAAAAGGTGAGTTGCGGAAAAGACTTGATGAAGCAAAACGACATGAGGAAGATTTGGAGAATGAGCTTGCAAATATGTAGGTGCTAGTTGCAAAATTGCGGAAGTCAGGTACTTATTCTGAGGAGTCCTCATCTGAAGGGGTTCACGCATCAATTTCTTTGCAAACAAGAGGTGGAAATGAATCTTCTTCTAATGGTTTCTCAAAGAAAATACTTAATGTGGATGAGATGTGTGAAAAAATGGACGATTCAACAACATTTGAAGAATTAGAAGCACGCTATATTAAAGAAAGGAGAAGATGCAAGGAACTGGAGAGTTTTATTTCAAACTTAAAGGTATGCCCTTTCCAAGCTAATCTTGTTTGGGAAGTAGTTCATAATTTTGCGATTATTTTAGGAAATGATACAATTCATGCTTGTAACATGTTTTTAGTTGTTTCTTCAGTATGATTCTTTTCCCCGTCACATGACTAGGGATTTATAAGATACTAGATTCACTTCATTGACTTAGGTTGTACCCAAGGTTATTTCAAGGACAGAAACATTGCAGTTGCACACACAAGTTCTCCAACTGATAAGTTTACCAGTTTCTCTAGTTTAAGCTGTTAGAGAATGAGCCCAACAATGTATGCAATGCTTTACCACTTTCTTTCACGTGCAACCCTGATTGCATGTACATCATAATACTAGAAAATAAAAATAAATATTTTTGAGTAAACGCGGCACTGACATAAAATGGAAACAAATGCAAATGGAAAGTCCTGAACCCAAGTCTTTGCTAAACATGAGTTACATTTTAAGTTACCAGTTGCTTAAAAAGCTTAAAGCATATGCTTTAACATCAGTGGAGCTTTTGAAATTACTACCTTTTTTTCCATTATTTTTCATTTTTAATTGTGTTGTGAATTAACTCTAATAGTGATTGTTTTCTAAGCTTCTCCCACATTGATATGACTGTGTTTGTGGTCTTTGCACTGTTTCTCTCTCTCTCTCTCTCCCTCTCCCTCTCCCTCTCCCTCTCTCCTTTTCTGCAGTCTTCATACTATCAAGACTTGTTTGAATGGATGTAATGCCTTCATTTTTGGTAATTTATGACAGTGTTTTTCTCTCTTGACATGCTCACAATATTTATATAAGTTTAAGTGTTTCTCTTTTGGGTTGTGTTGTGTTAGAGGAGTGGTGAGTGGCGTCTCGTAGAAATGTTGCCTCTTTTTGATGGACTTTGGTGCTTTATGGCTTGAATCTAGATTCCTTAAACTTATTTAAAAGTTGGACATGCTGACCCTGATGCTACAGGACATGCAACACGTGAGCAGTTAACGTAGTAGTAAAATATTGTGTTTTATGATTCCTGATTGTAGAAGGTGTGATTACGTTGTACAATTTTTTGACAAAAGGAAACAGGAAAATCATTTGAAAGGAAATAATAATATAAATCTTACCGACTGATTAGTTGTACAAAATTGTGACAAAACAGGTGGTTGCAAGTGGAGGTGCAGTTGAGGCTGCCCTATCTGTTTGTTTAGAATATCTTGCTACAACTTTAGGATCTCGGGAGCAGCTGGCAATTGCAGAGTTTGCTGAATCTCTATTAATCATTCCAAAGGTATGATTAAGTCATTCTTATCCCTAGCCTTTTTATTTTTTAATGTACTTATTTGTGACAAGTGTCTTGTCCAGGTACTTGTCGTGAATGCTGCAAATGATGCAACTGAACTAGTAGCAAAACTACGTGCTTATCACCACACTGCACAAGCCAAGGCAGATAAGAAGCATCTGTCAAGGTAATCTGGTTCAAGTTTAAAACTTGTACTCCCACTATCCGGAAGAATGAGTACCATTTTCAATGAAAATTACATAAAAAGCAAACATATTTTTCGGACGGAGGGAGTATTAATCAAATACTAAAGCATTACTTTGGCATATAAATGTAATTCTTATGGCACTGGTGTTTAAGCATCTCTTGTATAAGCTCAAGTATTGTTTCCTATTATAAACATTTTTTTCTTGATTTTTTTTCCATATATGGCACTAGTGTTTACCTTTTGATGACAGATAGTGTCAACTAAGACGGGCTTTGTTGTTTTCAGTCGTATGAAATTTTATTGTAAAGATGATGAATGATCATGTATCAGATGATTTTATTTAATTAATAATATTTTAATTTTTTTGTATTTCTGTTATAATTTGTTATGGGGTTATTGAGACATAATTTTTTTTGTTTATAAAATAATTTTGACATTCGTTACATAACAAAAGAAAAGACAATATTTATATCGTTGCAAATCATAACAAATTTCGTTGCACATGAAAAGTAAACGATAACGTATAGTGTCGTTGCTAATTGACAATAACTTTTGTTACTTTCTAAAAACAATCACCTTCGAATATTATTATTGCTAATTCATTATAATTATCCATAAAAAAATCAACGGCAACGCAAAATTTCGTTGCAAATTAATATATAACTGTTTTATTTTGTACATTTAGCAACAAACATCGTTACCAAAAAGTACACAAAAATCAGTTAAGGCAACAATTTTTATATTGTTCAGTAACGGCAAACTTCGTTGGCAAATGTGTATCAAATGCAATGAATTTTATCTTTGTTGGAAAATAAAAAGATTCTTTTTGTTGCCAATTAGGGGTATTTTGCAACGAAAATTATTTTTCAGTAACAATTTCTTAATAAATTTGCTACAAAATATTTCGTTGCTAAATGATTTATGATTTTACACGAAAACAAAATTTCGTTGCAAAATATATTACTTTCTGCAGCGAAAAAAAAATTTCGTTGCTAGACAATTAGCAACGCTCATTGCGCAACGAAATGTCCAACGACCGAAAAATCGTTGCAAATGACATTTGGCAACGAATTTTCGCACATTTAGCAACGAAAACTATTTGTTGCAAAATCACCATTTTTTGTAGTGGAATAGATGAAATGAAGAAATATATAAATGTGTATAACAATGTATATTTGTATATTTAAAATTATAAACAGATAAGAGATAATATAAATAAATTAATTCAATGACTTATCTCAAAATACTTTGACCAATTTTTCTCTTTTCTAAAATATCCGAACTTTGAATAAAAGAGGTGAAGCTTGTGATAACCTGGGATTTCGAATAATCTGAATTTTTACGAATAATTTTTTTTATTTAATATTAATATTGATTTTCAATTTTGTGACGAGTATCGGTGATACGAGTCTCGAGAAGTAGTTAATTTGTGTATTGACTGAGAAAATAAGAGTAGAGTTGTGCTTACCATATTTAGAAACCCTAACCCTAGTTACAGATAGGGGTTCGATAGAAAATATAATTAAAATAATTATATTGATGAGTATGTGGTTGTACTGTAGGGAAATTTTGATTAAGGATTGATTGGGTAGGGCACACTATTAGTAAACCCTAATTAGGGGTTAGAAACCCTAATCTCAAGATTAGAAACCCTAACGTACCGTTAGGAACCTTAATCGAAAGTTGGAAAATCCTAATTTTAAATTCAGGAATCCTAAACCCTAATCCTAATTAGTAAGCCTTAAAGTGATTAATAAACATTAATGTAATTAGGAAACCCTAATTATACTTTAGAAATAATATTTTCTATTTAAAACCCTAATTATATTTTTGAAATTTTAATTTTCTATTTAAAAACCCTAAATTAGAAAATTCTAGAAAACTAAGGGTGTAAAACCTAAGGTTTAAAACCTTAGGCTTAAACCCTAAGGGTTTGGGCAAAAGTTTAGAAAGCCATTAAAATTACAAGGATAATGACCAAAATGCCCTTTTTGGATTTTTATAAAGTTAACTTGCAAATCTTGCCAAATCAAGAGTTGGTGACCAACTAATGTTGACTTTGTGACTCAAATCTCAGCCTAATCTGATCCAAAGAGCCACCTAGCAAGTATGGATTCATTGCATCTAAGATATAAATGATTTAGGAGAGAGAAAGTTCACAAAATTAGCTCATTAGCTATCTAACACCAACCAACTCTTTCTCTCACCTAAACCCACGAAATCCCTAAGTGTTTCAGTCACTAGAACAGCCCCTAGATCACCAATATCAGATTAGAGAGCTAAGATCAAAGATTGGATCAAGAGAGGTATAAACCTAAACCCTACTTTGATCTTGTATGCTAAGAAAATTTTTGTGTTTAAGTGTTTAATCATGTGTTAAAAAATGTTTTTATATGATATATGATGATCCATCATGGATCTATAGCATCAAAGATCTTAAAAATGGAGTTTTTCAAAAACTGTCCAAGAACATTTTTGTGGTCTGACAAGCTAATGTCAGGAGCTATAAATCTCTGTCGGTTAATGATTTTTGATATTTTATGTTTTGGATCTGTAGTCTGACACGAGGTCTTTGATCTGGAAGTGGAATCAAAGTTATTTCATGTACAGATTTCAAGATATTCTTGGTCAAAACCCGTTGACTGGGCATGACCAGACAAATTTTGGGTAACCCAGAAACTTGTTTTCAGCGTCTGACAAGTTTTTGTAACGCCTTGATCTGTCAGTGTTTAATTGTTTTGATGATGTTGTTGTAATTTGTTATGTGTACTTTAGATTTGTGGCTTTAGATCGTGTAAACAGTTAATAGATCGAATGTAGTAAGTGGTCAAACCAGACCACTCGGTCACGGTTTGATTTTCTGAAAAACCTAGAAACTCTATAAACAAAGTTTTTGACAGAGTTTGACCTACAGTTAATTTGTGATTCTGTTATTGTTGGACTGAAATCATGTTATGTATATGTTCCTTGACATAAGGACTACAGATTCGAACTATGAAATCACAGGAATATTGACAAGAGGAGCTAGAAAGTAGGCACTCGAACTGCCTGGGTTTCTAAAAAACCCAAAAATATTCTGACAAGAACTTTGTAAACCCATATCTTCATGACGTGTTGATGTATGATCTAAATAGTGGTTGATAATTGTAGTGTTGCATACTTACTACAATATCAACGTTTAAACAGGCCTAGAACATGATTATACTATGATTTAAGGCTGGTCAAACCTAGCATGTTGGTGACTGGCTTGTCAGTGTTCTTAAGGCTCAAAAAACACCAACAACGACAGTTACTGTCGCTATAGCCTATAGCGACAATTTTAATTATTTTTAATTTTTGAATTTCTAGAAATAAAGTAAAAATAGAAAATAAATTCTAAAAATTACAAAAATAGTTTTGAAAATTATTTAAAATTCTCAAAAATAACTTTTAATAATTTCAGATATTTTTCATTAATATTTATAATTATTTGAATATTAATGATATTTAATTTATTTAATTAGTGTATTAAATAAATTAGAGAAAAATAATTTTAATATTATAAAAATTATTTTAAATAAGAATAAAGTGTTTAAAAATATTTTGAATTATAAAATATAATTTTCAATATTTTTGGAGAATTCTCATTAATAAATTAATATTAATGATATTAGATTTATTTATTTATTATATTAAATAAATGAATTAAAAATGGTTTTATTGGTTTAAAAATCATTTAAAAATGAGAAAAATGATTTAAAAATATTATAAGTTATAATTAAAGACTTTTAATATTTTGATAATAATTTCATTAATATTTAAATATTAATGGGGATGGTTTAAAAATGATTTTAATTATTTTAAAAATCATTTAAGTAGAATATTGATGAATTAAAAATATTTTAAGTTATTATAAATAACTTTAATATTTTGACAAGTATGTCATTAATATTTTAAAATTATTAAATATTAATGATGATGGAATTAATTAGTACTTAAATCATTTAAAAATGATTCCGGTGTTTAAAAAATTATTATAAATTATTAAAAGCTTTCGAAAAATATTATAAATGATATCTGACATATCTAAATTAATATTGAAGCTTAGAGACCAAGTTTAATTGACAATAAATATGTTAATTGTCGGATAGGGTGACCAGAACACCGAGAATAGACTGAAGTCCAACCAGCCCAAACTAGTTAGACTTGGTAAGTGTTTATATAAGCTATAAACACTGATGTGATTATGTGGTAATGTGTCTAGGAGAAAGATTGACTGTGAACTACAATGTTACGTGTTATAAATTATTGTGCTAATTGTGAGACTGATATTGCTGATTATAGGTCTGACGAACGCAGTTAAATATATTGTGTAGCAGTAATTCACGGAGAAGGCAAGTTTCCTAACTCAACCTTGAGTTATATTTGTTCAATTATTATGGTGGTTAATTATTGTTGATTAGACCACGTCCAAGAAGTTATTATTGATTATTCGTAGTTAGTGCATGTTTATTAATTCAAATTGAATCAATGATTCTGAAAATATATATTCGTAGAATAACTGTTGCTGGATATTAAATTCGTAGAAGCTATTATTGACAGTACAGATAATTCTTGTTTATTGTCGAATTGTGTTGAGATATGTCTGAGCTAATTATTCTAGCTAGACGAACAATTGTTAGAACTTAATAGGTTCGAGAAGATAATTTAATTATTATTGACAGATCGATGCCAATTATTTTGGCTAGATCGAGAAGTGATTAGATATTGAAATCATAGCATTTCGTTGTTAATACAACTTCTGTTTGTAAGATTGAGAAGAACAACCTTTTTATATAAAAAGGGAAACTTTTTGGCCGTATATTCGGCTATTGCGCGCGTTTTGAGTATTATGCATAATATAGGGTACAAGGAGTTGGCCGCTTTAAGTACTTGCAGAGGGGTATAATTTAATCTTTATGGTTATTTGATACACTTGGGTATATTAAAGTCCAATATTTGATAGTTACTCGAGAAGAGAAGTTCAAGATCCAACGGATCGCTCAACATAAATCTGGAAAATATTCCACTTTGTTATTGCATAGAATTGATTCTTGATTATTCAATAGAATATCGTAGAAACTTTGAAAGCGTTGTACTATTTCATTATTAGATTATTGTGTTACATAGAATGCGAGAAGACTTGTTAGTTATTAAAGATTTGTTCAGCTATTTCAAAGTTCTCCGAACTTTGGTGTTATTCTATCAAATTAGATAGTCTGTTATTTTTATTCTTATACATTTTATTGCATGTCTTAACTTGCGGGGCAAATCTGTTGCTCACCCTTGCTAAATAAAACATTTCAGCTTGGGAAAAAGAGGCCAGCGGATCAAAGAAGAACACTACTACAAAACAGTAAATAGACAACGCGAAAAAATGTTGTGGCTTCAGTCAGAAAAACGTCGTGGTTAAGGGTGTTGTTTATTTGACACTCTTACACAACGTTTTTAAAACGTTGTAGTTAAGCACAATGCACAACATTTTTTAATAAAAAAATGTTGTAGATTTATTTTCTAAAAATTAGCAGATGCTTAAAAACGTTGTGGAAGGTATGATTCTACAACATTTTTTGGATAAAAATGTTGTTGTTTAGTATATCAGACAACGTTTAGGCACATTTACACAACGTTTTTAAAATATTGTAGATTAAAAAAAAAGAAAAAAAAGTTATAATTCACGTACATTACCAATGCACCTGCAATATACTAATGTCATGATATATAACTAAAAGGTCTAAATTTTCATTTAAATTTAAAGCCAAAATGTATCAACCATTCAAAATACATCCCAATAATACCATTCGTTTACAGTTTTAAATTACTACATCCACAAAATCTATACCAAACTATCCATAAGCACTAAAGTGCTGTATAATGCAGCAACAGAACTGCAGTTATACTCAAAGTTCAAACTAAAATATAGCCACACCTAACCAATAAAGCAGAAATAGGAAAGAGAAATACTCAAAGTTCAATCTAATTTTTGTGCCATTTTCTTTTGCTGATTTTGAGCAATCCCAACCTGGATGCCATCAATGTATACTTCAACAGTTGCTAAATGGAACAAGCAATTGATTCAACAATGTCACCTAGACCTTTTGGTGCTTTACAATCACCCACGCCAAAGGAATTGAATCCTGGCTTTAAAAATTCGTTTTGAACCTCCTTCATGAA
This sequence comes from Panax notoginseng, assembly GCA_016801055.1. Classification (NCBI taxonomy): domain Eukaryota; kingdom Viridiplantae; phylum Streptophyta; class Magnoliopsida; order Apiales; family Araliaceae; genus Panax; species Panax notoginseng. The sequence continues at coordinate 61,939,481 of CM029023.1, read as the reverse complement.
GTTCCGAATCTGACAAAGAAAGCAAAGATGAAAATACAAGCACAACTTGCTTGACATAGCAGTAAAGCAAAACATAGTCAGGCTAATAATTACAGTCCCCCTCCACTTAAAAGAGTTTCAAGTCAATAAGAGTTTCAAGTCCAAGATAGCTACCTCATCAATCCCTTGAGCAGCGCGAACGAAACGCCTGCATGAATAAATCAAGTCAATAACAGGCAGCACTCTAAGACTTACTGCAACAATAAAGCTCTGAACCAGCAGAGATCCAACATCATCACAGGCAGCACACTAAGACTTACTGCAACAACAAAGCTCTGAAAATAGATAAGAGACCTACTACATGTTATTCTGGTGAAAATGGTGTAAAATTGTAGAGTGGTATATGATAAGTTCATAATTACAATGATGGATAGCCAATCGCCTTTAGTTGCAGCTTCTGCTTTCTTCATACATCTTGCCTCTGGTGGCTCACTGGAAATAGTAAAAGATGAAGAATTAATTAGATCAAAAGATTACTTCTAAGAATGCAATTCATCAAAGTCCTACAGTATGATATTAAACCATGCCTTCTAACTGCAGACCAGCAGAGGAACACCACATAGAGCCCTATAAATCCAGGAGTCAAGAAACCATCATTTACCTGTTTCAGCCAAAACATAATCAAGTACTATGATATAATTGACAATGAATTATTTTTCTAGATCTCTGCCTCTAGATACAACCAGAAGAAAAGTATGGAATTTGAGCAATAAATAAGCCAAAAACACACAAGACGGGCACACACTTGTAAATGTTTGTTGTAAGCTTGAAAATCATAGATTTTTCAAGAAAATACATGCCATCTAAATGAGCAGAACTTCTTCGACTCATTCACTTTTCATGATGTATGACAAATGATCGATCTCACGTACATATACCCGTCAAATCCTGATTACTGATCATTAGCTGGCATCATGTACAAATGGGTAATGCTTACAAAAAAACTACATTAATGTCCAAGTCAAATATAATAGAATACCTATGTATATTCAATAGAAACTACTAAAAAAACTACTAAAGTAGATAATCATAAGGACCCCAGAATATCAACAGCTTTATAAGTGCATTTCACGGGAAAGTTTTCAAGTAATTAACAAAACCTGTTTATCAGGATTTCCAACTGGAGCTAGTCCTAAGAAACGGGTAACATGTACAACATCTATGTTAACATATGGTTCACAAGCATAGAACGTGCCTTTAGTTCCTGCAATGTGATACCTAACACAAAACAACCTTTCATCATGACAGTTTATTATCATTCTTTGCTTAAGCTATAAGCACATTTGGGAGATTGTGGATCTGGGCACAATCAAAAATGTGGATCATCATGTATTCGCAACTGAATCAGATAGATATGAATGAATAATATTCGCAAATGAATCAGTTTAGATCTTCCAATAATATTCGCAACTGAATCAGGTCTGGAAGCCTAATTTTAACAATAACGAAGAAAATTGTCATGTATAATTATTGCCTCTGACAATTAATCATCATGTACCTGGGTTTCATCTCTGCCACTAACTCTTAGATGGTGGAATCACTACCAGATAAATTCAAAATCCCTGGAGGAGCATCAGATGGTGGAACTCTATTCAGGATCCAACTGGGCCACTCATTAGTAATATATAGTTAAGGAAGTGAAACAAGCAGAATAAAAACAGAAAAGCAACAATATCTAACAATGAACAAAGTTGAATGAATAATCTAGAGAGAGAGAGTGAATTAAGATTTATAAATCAAGGATATGTTAAGAATATATATATATATATATATATATATATATTATTCTAGGTTCCTCAGCTAATGCCCGCAGTGCATCAACATCATCTTGATTGTATGCTCCATAAAGTTGCCCGCTTGCTGATTGCCTACCAGATAAGTATGCCACAGATAATCCTAAATAGTACAATAATCAGCTTTGACAAGTAAACGAAAGGTATCGATAACAAATCTCTGGTAAAACACTTTTGTTAACCTTAACAAGTGTTACTTTGCCCTACATTACATTGCACTCCGAAGAAAAGGCGGTGAGTTTACATATGAAATTAATTGGTAACAGAGCTTTCAAGTTCTGTACCATGCTCCAATTTGGGATGCCAACAAGTGCCATCAATGCTTCACATATTTAGAAGTACTACGACAAAATATACCACTTTTGATTGTATACCATAATAATGATCTGAAATAGGTTAAAGTAACTCAAAACATTCTTAGTGATCAATGCAAAAGATGAGAAGGAAAAAGCTTACAACTGATTCCTCTTCTAAAAATCTAGAGTAAAATTTATTTACCAAAAACTTACCCTTTACCAAAATTTTGCGTTGTTTTCTGTAGGAACATAGAACATGGTTTCAGCTAACACGCCATATTCCCCACCTGAATCTAAAGTATCATAGAAGGATCCAGTCCCAGGTCAGTCACGCTCATGATTACCACTACAGAAAATATGAAAGCCGAACTATGCTAATTTTCTGAGTCTTTCTATAGATCTACACAGACTCGGAGCCGAACTCAGCCTCACGCAAGCATTCATATATAAAAAATAAGCCAAATACAGATCAATGAAACCCTAACTGGAGGTAAATATACTGACCGAGATCACCGTCGCGCTTGGCGGAGCTGTAATTAGAATAACGAGATGCGACGTCCTTGAACTTAGCCTTAGCAGAAACGATGTCTTCACGAAGGGATTTGAGCTGAGAGACGACAGTTTCTCTATTGGTGTTACTAATAACTCGACCTTCTGCATCCTTCCAGGAAGCCTTACATCGAGAACCTTGGTGCTTTACGTGTGTGTGAGAAGCCCTAACTTTGCCCGATTCGGCTGATGATGATCATAAAAGCCCTAGATTTATCCAAATTTCTCAAACCAAAACCTCGAATTCCATGCTTGAAACCCGTGAAACAAACCAAATTAAAGCTCCTTAACGATTCTGAAGCTTCAAAAATGGCGAGATTTTGAGGAGAAATGGAAGGGAAAAGGAGAGAGGAACTCATCTGCATAAAACCAACAACGCAGAGCGAGAAAGTACAGAGATAGGAACCTTGTTTTAATTTCAAATTTTAGCTTCCGTTTTTTTTTCTTCGTGTTTTTTTAGATAAACAATGTTTTTTAAAAAAAATGTTATCTAGTTAAAATAAAAAAAATGCCCTTTTAAATAGATAACGTTTTTGCATATATATCTATAACGTTTTGTTTAAAAACGTTGTGGAAAAAAATACCACAACGTTTTTATAAAAAATGTTGTCTTTTAAGCATTGTCTATTTAGTACTTTGTACTAGTGGAACAAAGGCAAAGGCATAGTGTTAGCATAGTTTTATGAACATCATTATTATGTTGTATTTGTGAACCCTTTTTGTATAACTAAAGGGTATGTTTGTAATATTAAAGTTAGAGAACCTGGGGTAATATATTAACTATATCAGTTAATGAAGTGTATGTTCCTATTTTTAATTAAATGGGTAGTTAAATGTTATTTATATTGTGGATCATGAGCACAAAACTCGGGGGTCAGGTAACCCGGATTTGGGGGTGTTATAGGTTGGTATCAAAGCTGTAGGTTATAAATCTTAAGTGGGGTGGGGGAAAACCCTAGGATTATAACCATAAGCGAGATAGAGAATACTCATTTAGAGTACTAAGTGAGGGATTGTCGAAGCGTATCGATAGTGAGATATGTAGACACAGAGTGTGAGAAGTTTGTACTAATGAAGTACTAATCAAGTTGTTTAAACTAATTGTAGGATGTCTGGAGAAGATAAAATGAGTGTGAAGATGCTAGCGGCTGTTAGCCGAGGTGCTAGCGCAAAGCGAATCAGTTGAAGAGGTTGGAAAATATAAACCTATGTTGAATCTGGGGAGTGATCATGACGATTATCCCGAGATGTATCTAAGTGGTGATGAGGAGGCGGATTCTGAAGAAGCTAAGGCGGAGAAAGGGAGTAAGACCAAAGTTGGAGAACAAGATCTGGTATCTGCAGAAGTTTAAGAACTCCGGAGTAAAGTGTTTCTCTTGGAGGAGTTGAGGAAGACAGAGCGAGCGTTACGCGAAATGACTAAAGAAAGGAATGAGTTGAAAGCACAGGTGGAAAGGATGAATACTTAAGGTGGTGGATCGTCTGAAGGAACAATCAAGCAGAAGAAAGACAAGAATAAGAGAAAGAGGGACAACGACAACGATAATTCTAAAAATTCAAACCCGAAGAGGAAGTAAGTCTGTAGCAAATGTGGAAAGACTCACGCGGGAGAATGCATGATGTGGAAGAACGTGTGCTTTAATTGTAAGTAGGAAGGACATATTTCCCTACATTGTCCTAAGCCGAATATGAGGAAGTGTTATTCATGTGGAAGAACGGGTCACGGATACAACAAATGTCCCAGTAAGAAGAAGACCGGAGAAAGGAGTGGACGGTAGATATCTTAAGTATAAGTATTAATATCTTTTGGTAGTAGGTTATGATATTAATGATTGTAATATCGAGAACAATGTGTAAGCATATGTAAATATAAATATGTTTGTATGAATGAAATCTTTATTTTTTATATGAATATAAGATTAAGATTAATTTGTGTGTTCTTAAAACTCATACTTATGGTAAGTTCATGACTCATAATTATATGAAATGTTTTGAACCCCTCAGCGAATGGACGCCAAAAGTTTGACTAGGATAAGTTCATACACTCATATAATTGTGGCAAGTTCCTGAACTCATAAGTGTGGTAAGTTTGAAGAACGGATAATAGCTATGTGTGAATAAAAAATTATAACTTTTTGTGTAAAGTTGGAGAATTACAACTTTTTGTGTAAAGTTGTGGGTTAATCCTAAAATTTATTTAAAAAGGGATAGTAATATGTGTTAAGTACTAAATGTACTCTGTGCTATTTGAATAAATATGCGATTATATGAGAAATATGTGTTGAATTCTTATTGTGTTAAGAATTTGTGTAGAGAAAGAGAATTAATGTAAGATTTTTAATTAAATCAGATCATGCTGCCTAGACAACAGAATCGAAATCAAAGAGAAGAACAGTCAGTGAATAATGAAGGAGGTCAAGCTGACCCGATGTAGAATTTTGCAAATATGATAGCCGAAGCTATGGGAAATAGAGCTCCAGCAGCAAGAGGAAGAGCGAGAGAACAGCCAACTGACAGATTGGCAAATTTCAAAGACTTTAAAGCGGTAGGACCGCCAGAATTCAAGGGAACCACGGATCCGATTGAAGCCCAAACTTGGGTGAAAGAGATGGAGAAAGCATTCATCATTGCGCGTGTGGCAGAAGGGCAGAAGACAGCTTTTGCAACATAATTGATGAAGAGAGAAGCCAATTACTGGTGGGAAACTAATCAGGCGAGAGCTGGTATAGCTGTGGTGACTTGGACAAGATTCAAGGAGTTGTTCTTTGAGAACTACTTTTCGGCGAGTATGCAAGCTCGGATGGAGGTTAATTTTTTAGAACTGAAGCAGGAGAATATGTCGGTGTCTGAATATGCTTCTAAATTCAATGAATTAGCAAGATTTGCACCCCATCAGGTGGATACAGAATTAAGAAAGGCGAGAAGGTTTGAGAATGGATTGAAATCGGGTATTTACAACAAAGTAGCTGTATTGCAGATTAATACATTCGTGATTTTGTTGGAGAAAGCGTTAATTGTTGAAGGAGGGAGTGAAGCTGCATCTTGATTTCATCAAGAGAAGAAGAAGAAGACAAATGACGGAGGAAGTAGTGGTGGTAGTAATCCAAACAAGAGGAAGTGGAGCGAGAATACCCAGTCGGGTAACAAGATAGAAGGGAATAAGAAAGGAGGGGAGCCATGTGCTACCTGTGGAAAGAATCATTTAGGAGTATTTCTGAAGAAGAAGGGAGTCTGCTATAATTGCGGTCAAGAGGGGCACATGTCGCCCAATTGTCACAATCCGAAGAAGATACAAGGTTGTTTTGCATGCGGATTAACTGATCATTTGGTTTGAAACTGTCCGAAGAGAAATGTGGATAAGGAAAGTGTCAACAAGGGTCCCGGTAGCGGAACCTTGGCAATTCGAGGACCTGCACAGCCAGAAAGACCAACGACCTGTACATTCAACATGACGACGCAAGATATAGGGCCTGTCCAGGAGGTGGCAACAAGTAATGATTTCAATTAATACTTAAATTACGCGAGTAATATTGGTTAAATATCGTTGTGAATTGTTTTCTTTTATAGATTCAAGTCACAGGTTAGAATATGAAACACAAATGAATATTGTGTGTTGATAAAAATGAATTGATGATACAACCTTAAAAGATTGTAGAGAATAAATAAGCGGTGATTCTGAGGACGAAATCCTTTTAAGGAGGGGTGAATGTGATAATTAACCCGGGATTTCGACTAATCCGAATTTTTACGAATAATTTTTTTTATTTAATATTAATATTGATTATCAAATTTGTGACGAGTATCGGTGATATGAGTCTCGAGAAGTAGTCAATTTGTGTATTGACTGAGAACATATGAGTAAACTTGTGCTTAACATATTTAGAAACCCTAACCCTAGTTACATATATGGGTTCGATAGAAAATATAATTAAAATAATTATATTGATGAGTATGTGATTGTACTATAGGGAAATTTTGATTAAGGATTGATCGGGTAGGGTATAATATTTGTAAACCCTAATTAGGGGTTAAAAACCCTAATCTCAAGATTAGAAACCCTAACGTACCGTTAGGAACCCTAATCGAAAGCCGGGAAATCCTAATTTTAAATTTGAAAATCCTAAACCCTAATTAGAAAACCCTAATCCTAATTAGTAAGCCTTAAAGTGATTAGTAAACATTAATATAATTAGAAAACCCTAATTATACTTTAGAAATAATAATTTCTATTTAAAACCCTAATTATATATTTGAAATTTTAATTTTCTATTTTAAAACCCTAATTTAGAAAATTCTAAAAAACTAAGGGTGTAAAACCTAAGGTTTAGAAACCCTAAGGGTTTGGGCAAAAGTTAAGAAAGCCATTAAAATTACAAGGATAATGACCAAAATGCCCTTTTTGGATTTTTATAAAGTTAACTTGCAAATCTTGCCAAATCAAGAGTTGGTGACCAACTAATGTTGACTTTGTGACTCAAATCTCAGCCTAATCTGATCCAAAGAGCCACCTAGCAAGTATGGATTCATTGCATCTAAGATATAAATGATTTAGGAGAGAGAAAGTTCACAAAATAAGCTCATTAGCTATCTAACACCAACCATCTCTTTCTCTCACCTAAACCCACGAAATCCCTAAGTGTTTCAGTCACTAGAACAGCCCCTAGATCACCAATATCAGATTAGAGAGCTAAGATCAAATATTGGATCAAGAGAGGTATAAACCTAAACCCTACTTTGATCTTGTATGCTAAGAAAAATTTTGTGTTTAATCATGTGTTAGAAAATATTTTTAGATGATATATGATGATCCATCATGGATCTATAGCATCAAAGATCTTAAAAATGGAGTTTTTCAAAAACTGCCCAAGAACATTTTTGTGGTCTGACAAGCTAATGTCAGGAACCATAAATCTTTATCGGTTAATGATTTTTGATGTTTTATGTTTTGGATCTGTAGTCTGACACGAGGTCTTTGATCTGGAAGTGGAATCAAAGTTATTCCATGTACAGATTTCAAGATATTCTTGGTCAAAACCCGTTGACCGGGCATGACTAGACGAATTCTGGGTAACCCAGAAACTTGTTTTCAGTTTGACAAGTTTTTGTAATGCCTTGATCTGTCAGTGTTTAATTGTTTTGATGATGACGTTGTAACCAGTTTGTAGTCTGACATGTGTACTTTAGATTTTTGGCTTTAGATCGTGTAAACAGTTAATAAATCGAACGTAGTAGGTGGTCAAACCAGGCCACTAGATCACAGTTTGATTTTCTGGAAAACCCAGAAACTCTATAACCAAAGTTTCTGACAAAGTTTGACCGACGATTAATTTGTGATTTTGTTATTGTTGGACTGAAATCATGTTATGTATATGTTCCTTGACATAAGGACTACAGATTTGAACTATGAAATCACAGGAATCATTACTGGAACCTAAATTAAATGGAGCTAGAAAGTAGGCACTCGAACTGCCTGGGTTTCTGGAAAACCCATAAACATTCTGACAAGAACTTTGTAAGCCCAGATCTTCATGATGTGTTGATGTATGATCTAAATAGTGGTTGATAATTGTAGTGTTGCATACTTACTAAAAGATCAACGTTTAAACAGGCCCAGAATATGATTATACTATGATTTAAGGCTGGTCAAACCTAGCATATTGGCGACTGACTTGTCAGTGTTCTTGAGGCTCAAAAATACCAACAACGACGGTTACTGTCGCTATAGCATATAGCGACAGTTTTAATTATTTTTAATTTCTAAATTTTCGAAAATTAAGTAAAAATAGAAAATAAATTCTAAAAATTACAAAAATGGTTTTAAAAATTATTTAAAATTCTGAAAAATAACTTTTAATAATTTCAGATATTTTTCATTAATATTTATAATTAGTTGAATATTAATGATATTTAATTTATTTAATTAGTGTATTAAATAAATTAGAAAAAAATGATTTTAATATTATAAAAATTAATTTAAATAAGAATAAAGTGTTTAAAAATATTTTGAATTATAAAATATAATTTTCAATATTTTTGGAGAATTCTCATTAATAAATTAATATTAATGATATTAGATTTATTTATTTATTATATTAAATAAATGAATTAAAAATGGTTTTATTGGTTTAAAAATCATTTAAAAATGAGAAAAATAATTTAAAAATATTTTAAGTTATAATTAATGACTTTTAATATTTTAATAATAATTTCATTAATATTTAAATATTAATGGGGATGGTTTAAAAATAATTTTAATTATTTTAAAAATCATTTAAGTAGAATATTGATGAATTAAAAATATTTTAAGTTATTATAAATAACTTTAATATTTTGACAAGTATTTCATTAATATTTTAAAATTATTAAATATTAATGATGATGGAATTAATTAGTACTTAAATCATTTAAAAATGATTCCGGTGTTTAAAAAATGATTATAAATTATAATAATTATTTATAAATTATTAAAAGCTTTCAAAAAATATTATAAAGATATTTGACTTATCTAAATTAATATTGAAGCTTAGAGACCAAGTTTAATTGACAATAAATGTGTTAATTGTCAGATAGGGTGATCAGAACACCGAGAATAGACCGAAGTCCAACCAGACCAAACTAGGTAGACTTAATAAGTGTTTATATAAGCTATAAACTGTAAGACCCCGAATTTTATGAAATAAAAGTATTCAATTTTTCTTATAATTACTATTCAGTAAATGGTTAAATTGATAAAAGTTTAAAGTTATGGGTGAAATATGAATTTTTTTTTCAAAATAAGCAAGTGGTTATAAAATAATCATTGTTGTCGGGGAATATTCGTTTGGTCGTGGAATATTCTTTCTGTCGGGGAATATTCGTACGACGGCGCAGCTATTTGTGGGCCCCATAACGAATAACTGTCGGGTGAAGAAAATGACAAATTTAAGTTTTTACAAATAACGGCGTAGTTGTTACCGTTAACTCTGTTGGAATACCCGTTGGTTAAAATACAGTAATACGCGTTATTGCACAGTAGCACACGGTATTGCACAATATTTATAAAATTATTGATTCTTACGTAAGAAGGCACTACTCAATAATTGTTACAGTAATTACTGTTTAATATTTTATTTTATTGATTCAATAATTGCTACGTTGAAATTTTGTATTATTGTTGTTCAATAATTGTTGCTGCACAGTATTTCCCATTATCAAATCAATAATTCATATTATTTGAATAGTATTATTAGATAGCATTATTGGCAATGTCTAGAAAGTTCTGTCTAAGGAGAGGTTTGGTCATCTAATTGCGCGCCAGTAAGGAGAAATCCTTATTGGAAAGCCCCCTCTTTCCTGGGAACGGCCTGGTTGTCATAAATGTGATTCTGTAATATTATTTGTGAATAATTAATTATTGATTCATATGATAAGGAAATATTTATTTTATGTGGATATAAATGAGGGATATATTTTTGTGGTTAAAAAATGAAGGAGTTAATGTTTAGATTTTTATCCGTATTTTTGTCGTAATGGAGGTATTAAAAATCAGGGTTTTTGAGATATTTTGCGGGGGTTATAATTTTTAATCCGACCGTTGGATCGTGGTAATTTTTGGATATGTTATACATATATAAGTTGAGTATATGTCCACAAATTTTGAACCGTTAAAAATGAACGTATGATTTATTATGAATTTTACGAGATGACTAGCTCAGAAATTGTTGAATTTTCGGAGTTTATCATTTTGGTGGAAAATTTTAGAATTGGTGGGCCCCACTTGTGGTTGGTGAGGAAATGTGCTAAATTATATTTCAAATGTGGTGGGTGAGAATAGTAGCAGGTAAAGCCATCAGGTTGCAGGTTAAACCTACCAAAATTTTCCTATAAATAAAGGGCTAAGTTAGAATTGAAAATCACACCAGAAACATAAGCTTTCTCTCTTTCTCTCTCTATATTATGAAGCATATTTTGTGAGTTTTTAGATACTTGGTGAGTTGCTATTCATCAGTGCAAGTTTTCTTCAGCATCATATCCGATATCCAGTCAGAAGTATTGCTCTTTTGAGGTAAGGGATAGTAAAGGATAGTAAGGGATAGTAAGGGATATTAAGGGATTTAAGGGTTGTTATGATTTTCAGTTTCGTAATTTTTTTGATCTTCAAAAATTATGGAAAAATTTGAAATGATATTTTGATGAGTTTTATTGATTGTGTCCAAAAATGGTGATTTTTGGATGTATAGATTAAGAGTTATGAATTTTACGGGAAAAGACTATTTTAAAAGTAACCGCTTATAATTCCTTGTGGTTAACTCCAAAATTGGTGAAATTTTTATTGGGAGTACATGTGTATGATAGAAGTATACTCTGTAAATTTCAGAATTTTTGGACAAAAGTATAATTTTTGATAAATATCTAAATATTCGGTGGTTTTGGCCATATGAAAAATAGTAAATGAGTTTTAAAAATTCTGAGAAAAATATATGTTCACTATGTGACTATATTATGCTAAATTCCAGAAAAGAAATATTTTTGGAACTGATTTGGTATTTTTCATAAAAATGGTCTAGTTATGAGTAAATAAATTAAATATGTTTTGTGAAGAAAGAAAATTGGAAAATAGGATTTTATGGCTTGAGAATCCTATATGAGGTATATGCAGATTTTTGATGAGGGTTTTGGTTATTGATGATGAAATTGTAAGAGTTGGCATTTTATGATGATTAAATGCATTAATTAGTAAAGTGTAAACAATTAAAATAAATTATTTATAAATTTAAGTAATGTTATTCTTTCAATATCATTATACCGAAATATTGGTATGGATTTTATTTGTGAAATTTCTATCTTTTGTGTCGGGGTTACTATTCATGAGTTACTATTCACGATTTACTATTCATGAGTTACGAATATTACTCTTGAGATTAAAACTATATGTTGATCATATTATTTTTATCATCATATATAACATTTTTATAACCCTGATGTTAAAATTCTCTTTCACTGGAGTGTAAAGATGGGTAGATTATTGGTATGATCATGACTAGGGTTCTCTTTGGCCTGTAGTGCAAAGTTGAATTGTGACTGGTATGATCATGACCATTGAATTTATAATTGAATATCTTAAGCTTAAGTGCAAAGGTGAATTGATCAACATGGTTATAATTATTGTTTATATAAATTCTGAAATGATTATATATTTCTTTGAGATATGATTATATTTGGCCTGTAGTGCAAATATGAATTGTTGATGAATATCTTTGGCATGTAGTGCAAAGATGGCCTGTTGATGAATATCTTTGGCCTGTAGTGCAAAGATGAACTGTTGTTGAATATCTTTGGCCCGTAGTGCAAAGATGGTTTGTTGATGAATATCTTTGGCCCGTAGTGCAAAGATGGATTTGTTAGTATGATTATAAACAGGAACTGTGATTTGGTATAACCATGATCTTTGATGTTTCAGGTAAAGACAGGTGATGAAAATATTCTTCGTCCTGGGTGCGAAGAAAAATTTAGAATCACAATTATGATTATGAGTTATTCATATGATTGTGGAAAGGAACTGTTGATTGATGTTACAGGGATAAAACATTGTTGATGGATTTTTAACATGGAGAAGATAATAGACTTTATAGTCTATTTGACTCTTCTAACGGATTGCTCGTTCTGCTGCAACTATGGTTGAAATTTTTATCATTTACCATATGTTCTAAATCTCTGATTTATTGTTGATGAAGGCTATTGATAATTGAATTATCTTTAGTCATGATATTCTTTACTGAGCTAGTTGTGCTCACCCTTTTGCTTCACAATTTCTTTCAGGTAATAAGAGTATAGCTGGGTCGAGCGGGGGTAACAAGGGAATAGAACGGTGGTCATCATTTAGTAGTTATATTTGGTGAAGAAAATAGGGTGAGGCGAACCCAACGTTGGAAGGGTGTTTTGTCACTATCATACAAGATGTCTAATGACATACAACCTCGTGTCATCATAAGACAGGGTTGTGCTCATCCACTTGCTGAGTATATCTATGGGCACTACCTATATAATCTTGGTGTTTGTTTGAAGTATAATTCTCAATTAGAGACAGTGGAGATAATGATAAGTCAAGAGAAGACTCACCATTTGGGAAGAATATGATAGTAATCTTCTCGTTTTTCTTTGGGGTCTATTGGGTCAACCAAGGATAATTCTGTGGCCATATGATATCTATCATAACCTAGATGCGTGGCCTCCCATGTACGAAGGTTTCCTTGAGCACTTCCCAAAGATTCTAATTTCTAAAACAGTTTTTGACTATACCTTTATGTAAGGTGTTATTGTGAGGTGATGTCCACGGTTGGAACATGAGTCACATTTGGTATATATTTGTATCCAAACTCACAGCATATGTGTTGTTGTATTTTGCACGACAATTGTTGTAATAAAGTTGTAGTTATTTTTTGTACCATGTATTTGACGACTCAGAATGGGTTGGGTGGAATGGACCTATTTTGGGGGCGTCACATAAACACTGATGTGATTATGTTGTAATGTGACTAGGAGAAAGATTGACTGTGAACTACAATGTTACGTGTTATAAATTATTGTGCTAAATGTGAGACCGATATTGCTGATTATAAGTCTGACGAACACAATTAAATATATTGTGCAGCAGTAATCCACGGAGAAGGCAAGTTTCCTAACTCAACCTTGAGTTATATTTGTTCAATTATTATGGTGGTTAATTATTGTTGATTAGACCACGTCCAAGAAGTTATTATTGATTATTCGCAGTTAGTGCATGTTTATTAATTCAAATTGAATCAATGATTCTGAAAATATATATTCGTAGAATAACTGTTGTTGGATATTAAATCCGTAGAAGCTATTATTGACAGTACAGATAATTCCTGTTTATTGTCGAATTGTGTTGAGATATTTCTGAGTTAATTATTCTAGCTAGACGAACAATTGTTAGAACTTGATAGGTTCGAGAAGATAGTTCAATTATTATTGACAAATCGATGCCATTTATATTGGCTAGATCGAGATGTGATTAGATATTGAAATCATAGCATTTCGTTGTTAATACAACTTCTGTTTGTAAGATTGAGAAGAATAACCTTTTTATATAAAAAGGGAAACCTTTTGGTCGTATATTCGGCTATTGCGCGCGTTTTGAGTATTATGCATAATATAGGGTACAAAGAGTTGGCCGCTCTAAGTACTTGCAGAGGGGTATAATTTAATCTTTATGGTTATCTGATACACTTAGGTATATTAAAGTCCAATCTTTGATAGTAACTAGAGAAGAGAAGTTTAAGATCCAACGGATCGCTCAGCATAAATCTGAAAAATATTCAACTTTGTTATTGCATAGAATTGATTCTTGATTATTCAATAGAATATCATAGAAACTTTGAAAACGTTGTACTCTTTCATTATCAGATTATTGTGTTGCATAGAATGCGAGAAGACTTGTTAGTTATTAAAGATTTGTTCAGCTATTTCAAAGTTCCCCGAACTTTGATGTTATTCTATCAAATTAAATAGTCTGTTATTTTTATTCTTATACATTTTATTGTATGTCTTAACTTGCGGGGCAAATCTGTTGCTCACCCTTGCTAAATAAAATATTTAAGCTGGGGAAGAAGAGGCCAGCGGATCAAAGAAGAACAAAGGAAAAGACATAGTGTTAGCATAGTTTTATGAACATCATTATTATGTTGTATTTGTGAACCATTTTTGTATAACTAAAGGGTATGTTTGTAATGTTAAGGTTAGAGAACCTGGGGTAATGTATTAACTATATCAGTTAATGAAGTGTATGTTCCTATTTTTAATTAAATGGGTAGTTAAATGTTATTTATATTGTGGATCGTGAGTACCAAACTCGGGGGTCAGGTAACCCGGATTTGGGGGTGTTACAAAGCTTTTTAGAGAGAGAATTTATAGACTAGGCGCGTAAACTTTTCTTTTCAAGTGAATTGGCAAATTTGAAATGAAAGGAAAGCCTCCTATTTATAGTTTTTCTAACCTTGGGGCAAAATAGTATTTTTGAAAGTTTGATATAAAATTAATGGCTTGGATTTAATTTGTTTTGAAATGAATGGATCAGATGAGGTAGGCTAAAATTTTCACGCGGATTACGAAGTATACATATAGCCCATGCAAATTTTTATCAACTTTGTTCATTGAATGCCCACCGAAACATATAGCCAAATTTGGTCAAAGAAGGTTTTAAATTTTTTGAGCACATGTTCCTTCAAAATTTTAATGCTCTATCACCTGGCCATAAATGATCATTTGTCCCGAAAATATTGTCTTGAATTTTTTAAAACATTCCAAGCTTTATTCAGTTAAACATAGGATTTTAATGATAACTTTGTCCCAAAAAGCACGTCTCAAAAACAATTTCCAACAAAACTTTAATTAGGCCAAGACTTAGAAAAGTCTTTTATTCATTTAATGCTTCTTACACACACACACACACACACACACACACACACACACACACACATATATATATATATATATATATATATATATATATATATATATATATATATCAGTCCTCTTCTCTAGCGAACTGGAGGGAGCGAACAAAGAATGAACCAACTATAGCGACAATTTTTTCCGTCGCTATAGCATAGAAAGCTAGTTTTTTATGCCATAGCGACGGAAAAAACCGTCACTATAGCCGGTTTATTTTTAGTTCGCTCCCTCCAGTTCGCTGGAGAAAGCCGATCAATATATATATAGGGAGAAGGTTCAAAAATGCCCTTGACTTTTACCGCGATGTCTACCGAGCACCCTATACTTTTTTTTTGTTCAAAAGTACCCTTAACGTTACACTTTTTACGTTACACTTTTTGTGTCACCCATGCCCCTGCCGTTAACAGAAGACAAACGGGATTAAAATTTCGCTGATGTGGCTGACACATGGAGGCTTAAAGGGAGAAAGTTCAAAAATGCCCCTGACATATGTAAATATGTTATTTAATCAAAACAAAAAAAAATACTAAAATTCAAAATAACAAAAAAGCATAACATATTTACATCATTTAATCAAAATACTAAAATTTAAATTATTTTCTTAACTAATCAAAACAACTAATTAAATAAAATAAGCTGTATAATATATTTACATCATTTAATCAAAATACTAAAATTCAAAACATAACATATTTACATCAAACACTAATTAAAAAAAAACTAAAATACTAATTAAAAAAAATACTAAAATACTAAAAAAATCAAATTAAAAAAATAATAAAATACTAAAATTCAAATTATTTTGTTAATTAATCAAAATAACAAAAAATTAAATTACATCATTAAAATACTAAAATATAAATACTAAATACTAATTGATATAAAAATTTTAAATTACTAAAATCATAATACTAAATAAAAATTTTAAAATTCAAAATACTAAATAACGTTATACAACTAATTGATATAATATTTTTAACGTTAATATTCAAAATACTAAATAATGTTATCAATTTTTTTAACGCTACTATTTTTATTATTACTAAATAACGTTATCGAAATTAACGTTGAATATTACAAAATTAACGTTAATATTTTTAGTATTTTGAAAATTCAACTAATATTTTTAGTATTTTGATGATTAACGTTAATATTTTTTAAATTCAAAATTCAAATATTCAACTAATTCAAAATTTCAAAATAATTAACGTTAATTCAACTAAAATCATCAAAAAATAATTAACGTTAATATTTTTTACTAAATAACGTTAATTATTTTGAATTAGTTGAGTTTTTGAATATTTTTAAAATTCAACTAAATAATATTTTTAAAATTCAACTAATTACACCATCAAAAATTATTAACGTGTTTTTAACATATCAACTAATATTAAAAAATATTAACATTTTTAATATCAAAAAATATTAATAAAATATTAATTTTTTTTAATATAAAAAAATATTAACGTTTTTTAATATTTTTAATATAAAAAAATTAACATTTTTTTAAAAAAATTAACATTTTTTTTAAAAAATTAATATTTTTTATCAAAAAATATTAACGTTTTAATATTAACCTCATATCAAAAAAATTTAATATTTTTAAAATATTAACATTTTTTAATATCAAAAAATATTTATAAAATATTAACGTTTTTTAATATTTTTTTTTAATATTAGTTGATATGTAAATATGTTTTTTAATTAGTATTTTAGTTTTTTTTAAGTAGTATTTGATGTAAATATGTTATGTTTTGAATTTTAGTATTTTGATTAAATGATGTAAATATGTTATACAACTTATTTTATTTAATTAGTTGTTTTGATTAGTTAACAAAATAATTTAAATTTTAGTATTTTGATTAAATGATGTAAATATGTTCTGCTTTTTTTTTTATTTATTTTTTATTTTAGTATTTTTTTTATTTTGATTAAATAACATATTTACATATGTCAGGGGCATTTTTGAACCTTCTCCTCTATGTGTCAGCCACGTTGGCGAAATTTTAACCCCGTTTATCTTCTGTTAACGATAGGGGCACGGGTGACCCAAAAAGTGTAACGTTAAGGGTACTTTTGGACAAAAAAAAGTATAGGGTGCTCGGTAGACATCGCGGTAAAAGTCGGGGACATTTTTGAACCTTCTCCCTATATATATATATATATATATATATATATATATATATATATATATATATATATATATATATATATATATATATATAGTAATATCAATCCTAAATCTGATAATAATATCAATCCAATTACATGTAGAAATCTCCAAAAATCTCGAAAAGTCAACTCTGGTCAACCCCCGACCTGGCACTGTCGCGCCAAATCTCCAGGGATTCTGAGTTTCTGTTGTAGCGCGGCCACGATGCATTTTGTACTGGTATTGGCGCTGTCGCGCTATCACTCTAAAGTTGGATTCTGGCTTTGTATCATAGCGCTGTCGCGCTCCATTTGCTCTTGTCCAAGGCGCGACCGCGTTGCCCTACTGCTCTGCTGCTTTGCACTCATATTTTCTTTTCTCTGCAAATCAGCTCTGTGACGATTGTGAATTTAGGAGTAGTTTAAAATATTTATCCAATAAAATAAATATTTTAAATGGTTTATTTATTAAATAAAATAAATATTTGATAGAAATTATTATGGAATAATTATTTATTGTGATGATAATATTTTAATTTAATTAAATAATTAAATTAGAGAATTAATTATTTGTTAAATAAAATTATAATTTTATAGACTAAGTAAATGTTATGTTGGCTAAATAAATGTCATAATTATATTAATTAAATTTGAAATTTGTGTATCATATTATAAGAGGAATATGAAAATAAATTAAAAATGAGTTTAATGTAGTAAGCCAAACAAGGCCTTGTGACTCTCTACCTTTGTAACAGCTAAGACTTCTGTGTTTTTTAACTGATGTGCGTTAAGTATATTCCATCAGTTTATTTGGTCTTACGTTCATTTTGTTAAGCATGGAAAAAATAGAGAAGAGTGAAATAGAGAGTGTTTGAGAGAGAAAAGAGTTCTATGTGAATTGTGAACTAGAGTTTGAGAATCAAAGAGAAGCAGGAAGATTGTTCAAGTTTGCCTTATCATCTAGCTAGTCAAGGGTAAATAATCTATTTCTAACTTTATTAGTTTATGCTTTCTCAAAATTTCTTCTCTATAAATGGTTTTGGTTGAAAGATTTGATGAGAGATGGGTTATATATGTTCTGGGGAATAATTAAACTATTATATGTCATTTATAATTGGAATTGAAGTAACCAAATTCGTTTATATGTGTCTAAGAAGAGTAATTTGAGTTCTTGTTGAAATATGTATATTATAGCCTATTTTGGAGTGAAAATTGGTTGTTAGTTCATGCTTGAAATTTAAAATTGATGGTTGTTTGTAGTAGAACTCTGAGATACGAAAACAACGAAATGTGAATGGATCAAAATGGTTGTAAAATAAATTCGTGGTGAACGATTTTGCTAAATATGTTAAAATGTTAAAAATTGGGATGAACTTGGAATTTGAGTCTCTAAATTGGTTGTTAAGGTTGTTTATGTTATTAGAATCATTTTATATAAGTTTGGTTTTGAGTTTATAACATCTAAGTTTGGCTAATTTGGTTTTGGAATGTAGAAATTGGATGTTTTTGGGTTGTAGTAGTGTTGTGTCATGAACTGCAAAACCTGTTTCTGAGTTCCAGCGCGGCCGCTCTGGAATGAAGGGTAAAAGGGGAGCGGCCACGCAGTAAACAAAGGCAAAATTGGCGTAGATGCGCCTATTGTAGAACAGACCCAGTAATGAACTGTTAAGTGTACAGTCCCGTGAATGTAAACCTAACATATTCTAATAATGGTAGTAAAGCTTAAAACATGTTAGAAGACTTAAGAACAGATTGTAATCACAAAGATAATGTTAAAAGTTGTGAACTAGTAAGTTATAAAAAGACTTTAACTTGATGTCCGTGAGGATTGGTGATGTCGTATAAATGCTAAGACTTGTGTTATATGTTAACAAAAATGTCAGATTCATGATATGTGATTAGAATAATCAGATCTTAAGTTAAGATTATAGACATGACTAAAGGGTGATTAAAACCAATGAGGATAGTTTTAATATAACTAATTGGTGTGATGATCCTAATGATATATGTATGATATTTAGGGAACGTGAATAGTAAGATTGTGTAGCAAATGCACGAGGCAAGTTTCTTAACTTTACTTTTATGTTGTGCAAGTTCTTAACCTTTGTTTCTTTATTCAAGCGAGGTTCATAAATTGTTCAAAGCCTATGATTTCTAATTAAGCTTTCTAATTCTTTCGAAAGCATTGCTTCAACATATGATGTTTATTTAATTGCAAATCTTTGAGAGTCTATCATTTATCAATTCATGACTTGATTATGTACCTCATATTAGATAATGTTGTATTAAACTTCTAAATGATTATCAAACCCTTATTAATTCAACTAGTCCATATTTGATGAATGTTCTAAAGACTTGAAATTTCCCTTGAACCTATTCCAAACCAAACTTCCTTTGGTACGGATTCTGATGTTAAAGACTGAGATGAACAACCCTAAAATGGGGGATTATGTTGTCGGAAACTATAAGTCTGAGCTACGCAATAGCGTTAAATGTTTGTGAACAATACATAGTATGAAAGGCTAATCACCTGGAGTACGAGATAGTTGGTTCATATAGTCTTTTGACTGTTAAAGGTTTAAGTAGTGATACTTGATATGTAAGACCCCAACTTTTTATGAATAAGATTTAATTTTCTTTATATATTATTTTAAATAGTAAGGTGTTAATTTGATATGAAGATGAAGTTATGGGTTATATATGCAAATTATAGAAAATAAATAGCGTGTCGGGGAATATTCTTTCTGTCAGAAAATATTCATTTTGTCGGGAAATATTATATTCGGTAAAGTATGACGACCCCAAAATAAATAATCATTGGTGGGCCCCACAACAAAATAATTATCGAATATAGAAAGCGACAGAAATAACCTTTTTTAAAAATGAACAACAGAACTTTTTATTGTTAACTGTTAAAATATCCGGTGATAAAAGTACAGTAATACGCGTTATTCTACAGTAGTACGCAATATTGCACAGTGTCTCTGATTATTGATTCTTACGTAAGAAGTCACTCAGTATTTCATTCAATAATTATTACAGTGATAATTACATAGTATTTCATATTATTGATTCAATAATTATCACAGTAACAACTAAATAGTATTTTACATTATTAAATCAATAATTATCACGACACAGTAACTCTTATTATTGAAATGATGATATAATTAGATAGCATTATTGACAATGTCTAGAAAGTTCTGTCAAGAAAAGGAGTTAGGTTATCTAATTGCGCGCCAATAAGGAGAAATCCTTATCAAAAAATCCCCTCTTTTTCTGGGAACGATCTGGTTATCTGTATTGTGAGTTTATAATATTACTTGGGAATAATTGTTCAAAGATTGAAAAATTATAACTAATTGAGTTACCGCAAATGTAAGAAGTGGTGAGCAAATTGATTTTGTTTTCAGCAAATTTTTGCCACGCAGAGTTTATAATATTACTTGGGAATAATTGTTCAAAGATTGAAAAATTATAACCAATTGAGTTACCACAAATGTAAGAAGTGGTGAGCAAATTGATTTTGTTTTCAGCAAATTTTTGCCACGTTTTTCCTTTTGAAATTGATAAGATACTAAAGGAGGGGGGGGGGCACAATAATTGAAGTTTACAAAAGAATTTTCAAAGTTTGGGTGACGCAACCATTTTCAACTTTGCATCAAATTTAAATATAATATATATAAAGTTTTTTATTTTATTAGAATATATTAAGAATTTATTTTATATATATATATATATATATATATATATATATAAAGTTATCTGTTTTATTAGAATATTATATTATAAAAAATTTAAAACGTGAAAAATAAAAATTCGTCAGGCGAATTTTCTTCATTGACGTGCTCCAATGAATGGATTAGTTAAACTTGGTGTGCTAACCATTTTACTAAAAATAGGTTACTCAGTTAAGCAATGAAACTCCCACCAGAATCACAAAATTCATCTTCTATAATATTGTGCGTATTTCTTTTGCGTATAAAGATATTTTGAGTTTAGCTAATAGTGCAAGATTTCCCCAAGATAATCTCTGTTATTCTAGTCAGATCTAGTCTTCTATTAAGGTAAAAGATGTTATTCTCATTCAATACTCGTATGGGATATCATTTCTCTCATACTCCATATTATGTAAGTGATATTATTTTATTTAGTATTCCTAAATCTAAACTTACTATGATAAGTATTGCTTCTATAAATTTCTGAAATGATTAGAAATTCCTTGAGTTTTGTAATTTTAATCAGATAAAGGAGATATGAGATTATAATTTCACTTAATGTGTCATCCAAGTTACTACACTTCCTGTTAAGCTTAATTGATTACTTTGGATTGCTAGTCGAGAACACGAAAATAAAATATGGTCATCTCTCGATGTACCATACCCATATCACAATGAATCCACAATTGATAGAATAACTGTGAACACCTAAATCAATTAACTCACTGTGTCTCTATGTGACTTAGAATTAATTAGGGTTTAAGTTCAAGTTCTCAAATGACTATGAGTGGTGCTTCAGTGTATCTCTATCCTTAGCACGAATTATGGAATCTAACACCATGTAGAATTATAAACACAAGCAAATATGGTCAGATCTGAACTCATGATTCATTTCTCAATTTCATATGAATTATCCCGGTAATCAGTGATCAAGCAAATAGACAATTAGAACAAATCATAATAAACAATCCATTCATAATCAATCAAATCTCAACAAAGAAGCATAACAATCTGAATTAAACACTAAGATCTATTATAATCCCAAATAGAAATTAGTTCATAATAGAATCAAAATCCATTATGCACATTAGTTTATATATTCCAAGCCAAAAATGAGAAAAAAGAGAAGCTAGGGAATGAAAGATACAAATCTGATTTCTCCTCTCCAATTCTGAACCTTCAATGTTGTGCAAATGCTTCAAAACTCCCAAATCCAGCCCTAATTAAGCTAATCTAGAAGTTTAAAATGAAAACTACTATAGATTCAAAGTAGAGAGAAGAGTATATACAAGGTTCTCTCTATATTCCTCTATATTCCCCTAAAAGGCAATAAAAACATCCTAATATTAGTCTCCTAACTTGCAATGACCCCTCTTTCAAGAAAGAATATGATTGGTCCATTTAATGAAAATTCAGACATTTTGGCTATAGAGACTGGCACAGCTGCGCCGACTTTGTGCTTGAACTGGGCGCAGCTGCGCTCCAGGGCAACTTTGGCTGGGGCCGGGCGTAGCTGCGCTCTCTTCCTTTGTATTCTAGGTGCAGTTACTGTCTTCTTGTACTTCAGTCCATGCATTCCATGATGTCATTATTGCTTCCCTTTCCTCATGCCTTAGCTCCTTTGCTCCTACACATTAGTCTTCATAGATATCATGCTTATTTTCCCTCCTTTAGACGAAAGATGCCACCGAGCGAGTTTCTGCATATGCAACCTATAAAAAGGAAAGAAATGCATCAAAATCAACTTGAATAAATGAGATTAAGCAACAGTTATAGCAAGCTAGTATCCAATAAGTAGGTATAAAACCTACTTATCATTTTGCGCTTCATCTAATATCATTTCACTGGAATATTGGTATGAAGTTTCTTATTAAATTTTAATCTTTTCATATCGTAGTACTATTCATTCGGGGGTACTATTAATACCAGAGTACTATTCATCTGGAGTACTATTCAAGCCTAAGTACTATTCACGACAGAATTTAGTTTTCTTTTCCTTGTCCAAGCCTTGGTGTATCTATTTAAAGTAGTCTGTGGAAAATGAATCTTTTGATTAGTGTCTACTTTTCTCTTCCAACGAGTCCTGGGCTTGCACATGTCTTCCATCAATGTGTCTAAGTCTATCTCGAACCACTTGGATTGTATCCATTATGTGGCCGCTTGGGATGGTGTTGGCAACCTAAACAGTTTAGTGATCGCCTGTGGAGTGTAGAGAACTTGCTTGCCCCTAACGAAAGATATCTCTTTCTGAGTCTCATGGGCATTAGTATAGAATTCTCTCACAATTGCCATAGGGGCTGAGCATGACGTGCATACAAATAATAATCACCTATGTTGCCTAATCTGTTCAAGAATCTTACCATCGCCCTAACTCGGCTTAAGACCCCTTTCTGGCACAAATGTCTTTCCGACCAGGATATCCCAGTAGTAGTGTTGGGCTGAGTGGTTCATGAATTTAGATGGGTCTAAAGTATCCCTACTACTTCCATCGGCACTGTCACTGCTGCTGGATGAAATGGATATGGTGTTCGGATGCGCTTTGGCATGGTTATGGCTTGGAATTAATTGGACTGAGATGTGCTTAATGTGTAGACTACCCCCAAACTGATTAATAGCACCCCCAAACTGAATGACTGTACCTGAACACCTCTCTCAAACCTTACAGCAAACACTTAGTGGGTGGCACAATTTTTCCTTTTTCTCTGCATGTTTACTATATGTGGAGTGAAATGGAAGAACTAAGGTTTTTATATAGGAGAGAGAGAGTGTGTGTGGAATCTGATTTGGTGTGAATTTGTATAGGGATTGTGATTTGGAGTGTTTGAAGTTGACTAGGAGTAGGGCTTATCAGCTTTGTCTTGAGAGAGTAGGAAAATTAGAAGCTATGTTTGAATGGGATTAGATGTAAGATCCCAACTTTTTATAGATGATATTGAATTTTCTCTATTTATTATTTTAAAATAGTAAGAGTTGATTTGATTAATGTGGTTAGTTATGGGTAAAATGCGCAAATATTTTAAATAAGCAAGTGGTTATAAAATATTCATTGTTGTCGGGGAATATTCATTTGGTCGTGAAATATTCTTACGGTCGGGGAATATTCGTACGACGGCGCAGCCTTGTGTGGTCCCCATAACGAAAAGCGATTGGATGAAGAAAACGACAAGTATAATTGTTTATAAATAACGGCGTAGTTGTTACCGTTAATACTGTTGGAATACCCGGTGGTTAAAACACAGTAGCACACGGTATTGCACCAATTATTGATTCTTACGTAAGAATGCACTACTCAATAATTGTTACAGTAATTACTGTTCAATATTTTATTTTATTGATTCAATAATTGCTACGTTGATACTTTATATTATTATTATTTCAATAATTGTCACTGCATAGTATTTTCATTATCAGATCAATAATTCATATTATTTTAATAATATTATTAGATAGCATTATTGACAATGTCTAGAAAGTTCTGTCTAAGGAGAGGTTTGGTCACCTAATTGCGCGCCAGTAAGGAGAAATTTTTGTTGGAAAGCCCCCTCTTTCCTGGGAACGGCATAGTTGTCAGTATTGTGATTCTGTAATATTATTTATGAATAATTAATTATTAATTTATATGATAAGAAAAATATTTATTTTATGTGGATATAGATGGAGAAAATTTTTAAAGTGACAATTGTTGAAAATTGATATTTTATCTATTCTGATAAAATAATTCATTTAATATATTATTATATTATAATAATATAATAATGGTGATATTTTTACAATGAATGTGTGATATATGAATAAATGAGGAGAAAGAGTATTTTTGTTACAAAAAAATGTTTAACACATGTTTTATGTGTTGATGGACTCTATTTTTGACTGAAATGTGATTATAGCCTGCAAAATCGTCTGTATGTGGATTTCGGTCAATTTTCGTTTAGAATTTAGAAAAACTTTCTTCAATAAAGTTGTAGAGAATTAAATTTCTTATGGAATGGATATAAGATTTGAATTTTTCTGATAAAAGGGCTATTTATTATGAATTATTGAAGTTCCGGAATATTGGGTCTGAATTGATTTTGTTACAAAAATTGTTTAAAACATATTTTTCATTATTGGTGGGCCCCACATGTGTGGTAAATGAGCTGAATTTAGATTTTCTAAGGCGGGCTTGAAATTTTTTTATTATATTAATATTTTATTAAATTTTCTACTTTGGTGTTCTAAATATTTTCCTATAAATATGGTGCTTAGGTTAGAATTGAAAATCACACCAGAAACTAAAGTTTTCTCTCTCTATAATATCGAGCGTATTTTTGTAAGTATTTTAGTACTTTGAGTGTTGCTATACGGTGCAAGTTCCTTCAGCACTATATCTAGTATTCCTGTCAGAAGTACTGTCTTTTCAAGGTAAGGGATGTTATTTTTTTTATAAATGATATTATTTCTTTCAATATCATTCTGTCGGAATATTGAAAAGATTTTTCTCGTGAAATTCTTATCTTTTAGTGTCGAGGTTACTATTCACGTATATGACACTATTCACGTATACGGTACTATTCACGAATACGATACTATTCACAGAAAAATTAAATTTTCATTTTTGTCCAAGATATCTATTATGGATACTAGCTTTAATTGTATCCATGTTTTGGTCTTTATTCTTGAATTTTACTCCACTATGGTTATTTATGAAGTATTTTTGAACTTGAGTTGTTTAAAGTACAAATCCTTAATAATTGTTCTTTTGTTTCACTGGATTCGTTTTTTCAAAAATATTTTTCATCATCCTCAGTCCTAAATGATGATATAACTGAATATCTTTGGCTTGTAGTGCAAAGATGAATGATTTTCTGATGAATATCTTTGGCCCGTAGTGCAAAGATGAACAAGTGTTTAGATGAATATGACCAACTGATGAATATCTTTGGCCTGTAGTGCAAAGATGAATATTTGATTCTGGATATATATTGATTGATGTTACAGGGATAAAATAATGACGATGAACTTTTAAATTCATATATAGAAGATAGTAGATTTCATTATCGACTTAACTCTTCTAATGAATTATTATGTCCGCTGCGAGTATTGTTTTAAAATTTGTTGTCTATTGTATTATATTAGATTTTTTCCTGTTGAGGACTAACAATAATTTGTTCTATATTATCTTAGTCATAATATTCTTTACTGGGCTAGTTGAGCTCACCCTTTTCTTTTTTGTTCTATTTTTCATCTCAGGAGGTGAGAATGTAACGAGTACTAGTCGAGGTGTGGAATGATGGTTCTAGAAGTTATTTTAGTAGTCCTCACCATTTTTGTAAAATAAAGTATCAATAATTGTAATGATGACTTATTTGAGTGTTGATATTATCTAGAAGACAATATTTATATTTTAAACTCACAGTTTAAGTGTTGTCGTATTTTGCATGACAATTGCATTAATAAAGTTGTAGTTGTAGTTGTATCTGTACCATGTATTTGGCGACTCAGAATGAGTGTTGTATACCTATTTTGGGGGCGTCGCAGTTGGTATCAGAGCTTAGGGATATGGTCTCTGGCGGAGATCGGAGAATAGAACTAGGAGGGGAGAGATGAGTAAATCCTTCGCTAGTATATCATACCTAAGCTTATTTGTTGGTTTGTCAAAGTATAGGGTTATTATGTTACATGTCAATTTCTTTGATTAACCCTTGTTTTGTGGCAGTATTTAAGAATGACAGCTGAGAATGTTAACAGTGGAGTAAATGAGACCGTGGAGACACCTTTAATCACCAACGAGGTGAACGTGCAACAGGACGACAATGTTCCTCCTGTAAACAACACTGAGCAGACGATGAACGATGAGATGTTTAGAAGCTTTTTACGATTCATGTAAAACCAGACGAGGGAGACTCCTGTTCAAAATATAGGTAAAAATAATGGCAACGCACAGCTGGTCACAGCCAAACAGTTCAAAGAGTTGGGACCACCAGAATTCTGGGGAAAGCCAGATCCGATTAAGGCAGAAATGTGGGTCAAGCAAATTACCAAGTTATTCGATGTCTTGGGATGCACGGAGGAACAGAAGGTTCCATTCGCCACCATTATATTTCGTAATGAAGTAGATTACTGGTGGAAATCTGTGAAGCGTACCCATCCAGCCGCACTCAGCATGTCTTGGGAGACATTTCAGAAACTGCTCAATGACAAGTACTTTCCTAAAAGTATTCGTCATATGAAGGAGGTGGAGTTTATTAGATTGGAACAAAACAACATGATGGTGTCCCAGTACGAGGCGAAGTTCACATAGTTATCCAGGTTTGCACCTCATTTGGTAGAGAATGAGGAACGAATGACACCGATGTTTCTGAGAGGTGTAAAACTCGAGATTCGACAAAATCTTATCTCTCATAAATTTTCTCTATATTCAGATGTTGTCAACAGGGCTCAATTATTAGAGCGAGATAATGAGTACGTTCAACCAAAGGACCACAACCAGGGTCATGCCGGTGACAACAGTCATCGAAGCAACGATAACCAGTGGGGAAAGAAAAATACGGACAAAAGCGGTAACCACTCTGGTGGTAATCGTGGCCATGATAATAGGAGAGGCGAGTCAAGTGGAAATTTTAAAAAGAGGAGATTCAACAATGACAATGAGAAAACGTCAGCACCAGTATCAACTGTTTCTAAGGGAGGAGAACGACCACCGGTAGTATGCTATAAATGTGGAAAAGAGGGACACATCAGCCCAAACTGTCCACAATAGTTCAAGGTATGTTATAATTATGAAAAGGAAAGATATATCGCTCGAGATTGTACTGTAGCGAAACTAAGTTCAGCGGGGATGGTGACTCAAAAGGCTGTCCCAGAAAAGTTAAAGTCAGCAGTTTTTGGAAGAGCGTTTGTCGTGACTGGTCAAAATGCGAGGAATCCAAACGAGGTGATCACAGGTAAGCTAATCATAAATTCTTGTGAAGTTTATACCTTACTAGATACTGGTTCTACCCATTCTTTTATCTCTCCTGCTTGTGCTCAACGTTTAAGCTTGACTCCGGAGAAATTAGACTTTGACTTATCTGTGGAGACTCCGTTAGGAGAAACTTTCATTACATCTACTATTTATAAATCTTGTTTGATCCAAGTTGGCACCATCACACTACCTGTTGATCTTATCTCTTTAAAGATACTTGCCTTTGACGTGATTTTAGGGATTGATTAGTTAACTACTCATCATGTCAAAATTGATTGTTTTCGTAAGGTTGTTAGTTTTTATATTCCTAACCAACTTGTTATACGAATTCAAACAACTAAACCACTAAAATCAATCACTGTCATATCAAGCCATAAAGCCATTCGTTTATTGAAAAATGGATGTCAAGCTTTCTTAGCCCATGTCATGGACTTGAACAAAAACACGTCAGATTTAAATAATATTTCTGTTGTTAGCGAATTTCCTGATATATTTCCTAAAGAACTTCCCAGTCTACCCCCAGAACATGAAGTTGAATTCTTTATTGACCTTGAACTTGGTACAAAGCCCATTTCTAAAACCCCATATCGAATGGCTCCTATTGAACTTCGGGAGTTAAAGGTCCAACTACAAGAGTTGTTGGACATCGGTTTCATTTGTCCTAGTACATCTCCTTGGGGTGCTCCTGTTTTATTTGTAAAGAAGAAAGACGGGAGTATGCGACTTTGTATTGACTATCGAGAATTAAACCATGTCACCATCAAGAATAGGTATCCGCTTCCTCGCATTGATGACCTATTTGACCAGTTGCAAGGAGCACAATTCTTTTCAAAGATCGATATTTGTTCTGGATATCATCAGCTGAAGATTAAAACTGAGGATATTCCAAAGACTGCCTTCAGAACTCGGTACTGGCATTATGAATTCCTAGTCATGTCTTTTGGATTGACTAATGCTCCTGCGACTTTTATGGATATGATGAACCGAGTATTCAAGGAATATTTGGATCAATTTGTTGTTGTCTTTATTGATGACATCCTCATATATTCTAAAAGTCGTGAAGATCATGAGCACCATTTGAAGCTAGTACTCCAAGGGCTACGTGAAAATAAGCTATATGCCAAGTTGAAGAAATGCGAGTTCTAGCTTGAGGAAGTAGCATTCCTTGGGCACGTGGTGTCAAAACATCGAGTATCTGTTGACCCGGCGAAGATTGAAGCAATACAAAGTTGGGAGCAACCGAAGTTAGTGACCGAAGTACGTAGCTTTTTGGGTTTAGCTGGATATTATCAGAGATTCATGGAAGGATTTTCTCAAATTGCTACTCCATTAACTCAACTGACTCGGAAAGATACAAAATTCGTATGGAGTGAGGAATGCGAGAAGAGTTTTCAAGAGCTTAAGAGGAGATTCATTTCGGCATCTGTTCTGACAATACCATCTGGTTCGGATGGATTTGTTATCTACAGCGATGCTTTAGGCAAAGGGTTAGGATGCGTTCTCATACAACATGGAAAGGTCATAGCCTATGCCTCACGACAACTCAAAGAATATGAGAAGAATTACCCTACTTACGATTTAGAGTTGGCAGCAGTCGTCTTCGCGTTGAAAATCTGGAGGCACTATCTATATGGAGAGAAAGTAGAAATATATTCAGACCACAAAAGCCTCAAATATTTATTCACCCAAAAGGAACTTAACATGCGACAACGATATTGGCTTGAGCTGTTGAAAGACTACGACCATACCATTCAATACCATCCAAGAAAAAGCGAACGTGGTAGCTGACGCATTAAGTAAAAGATCATATGCAGGAACGAATGCGATGTTGTTAACACAAAGGCCCATTTTGTGTGATTTACAAAAGATGAAGATAGAATTCAAGACTCCGGGGACCCATGCGATGATGTCAAGTATACGCATAGAACCAATTTTAATCGATAATGTTAAAGTTGATCAAGCCACAAACCCGGAGCTGATGCGTATGAAGAAGAAAGTGCAAGAAGGTGCTATTCCAGAAGCAAGAATCGATGAAGAAGGAATACTTTGAGTCAACTCCAGACTTTGCTTTCCTAACAATTCTGACTTGAAACATAGAATCATGATGGAGGCACACAACACACCGTTTGCAATTCACCCTGGAAGTACCAAAATGTATCGTGATCTTCGACATACATTTTGGTGGAGCAATATGAAGAGAGAGATCGCGAAGTTTATCTAGAGGTGTTTAACTTGTCAACGTGTGAAGGCAGAGCATCAAGTGCCAAAGGGTCCATTGCAACCACCTGAGATTCTGAAATGGAAGTGGGAGCACATTATCATGGATTTCGTTACGGGTCTCCCAAAGGTTTCTCAAGGCATATATGCTATTTGGATTATTATTGATAGATTAACCAAGTCTGCTCATTTCTTGCCGATACGGGAGACTTATTCTCTTGAACGTCTTGCCCTTATGTACGTGAATGAGATTGTGAGGTTTCATGGCATGCCAGTATCCATAGTTTCAGATCGTGACCCAAGATTCACTTCACGATTTTAGGTTAGCTTGCAGAAAGCTATGGGCACGGATTTACGATTCAGTTCGGCATACCATCCTCAGATGGACGGACAATCAGAGAGTACTATCCAAACTCTTGAAGATCTGTTAAGACACTGTGTCCTATACTTCAAAGAGAGTTGGGATAAGTATTTACCATTGGTGGAATTCTCATACAATAATAGTTATCAGGCAAGTATAGGTGTGGCTCCATTTGAAGTATTGTATGGACGAAAATGTTGCTCTCCAGTATGTTAGGACGAGGTGGGTGATGCAACATTGTTGTGACCAGAGTTGGTACGTATGACTACAGAAAAGATCTAAATAATTCGACAACGTATACAAATGGCACATGATCGGCAAAAGAGTTATGTAGATCTTCATCGAAAGGACGTAGAATTTAGTATTGGGGATCATGTATTGTTGCGTGTTGCTCCATGGAACGGAGTTACAAGATTTGGGAAGAGAGGAAAGCTTAATCCACGATTTATTGGTCCATTTCAGATTCTTGACCGAGTAGGAACTGTGGCCTATAGACTCGCGTTACCTCCAAGCATGTCTCGTGTTCATAATGTTTTTCACAAATCTGTGCTTCGTAAATATGTGAAAGACCCAAACCACATTATTGAGTTAGAACCAGACGAGATAGCTGAAGACTTAACATATGAGGAGGTACCTGTTAAGATCTTGGATAGGAAAGAGCATGTCCTACGCACAAATGTCATACCACAAGTTAAAGTTTTGTGGAGGAACCATGCTATTGAGAAAATGACCTGGGAGTTAGAAACGGAAAAGAAAGAAAGGTACCCTCACCTTTTCAAAACACCAGGTACGTACGTCAATTTCGAGGAAGAAATTTTATAAGGAGGTGAGGTTGTAAGACCCCAACTTTTTATAAATGAAATTGAATTTCCTCTATTTATTATTTTGAAATAGTAAGAGTTGATTTGATTAATGTGGTTAGTTATGGGTAAAATGCGCAAATATTTTAAATAAGCAAGTGGTTATAAAATATTCATTGTTGTCGAGAAATATTCGTTTGGTCGTGGAATATTCTTACTTTCGGAGAATGTTCGTACGACGGCGCAGCCTTGTGTGGGCCCCATAACGAAAAGCGATTAGATGAAAAAAACGATAAGTATAAGTTGTTTATAAATAACGGCGTAGTTGTTACCGTTAATACTGTTGGAATACCTGGTGGTTAAAACACAGTAGCACACGGTAATGCACCAATTATTGATTCTTACGTAAGAAGGCACTACTCAATAATTGTTACAGTAATTACTGTTCAATATTTTATTTTATTGATTCAATAATTGCTACGTTAATATTTTTTATTATCGCTGTTTCAATAATTATCACTGCACAGTTTTTCTATTATCAGATCAATAATTCATATTATTTTAATAATATTATTAGATAGCTTTATTGGCAATGTCTAGAAAGTTCTGTCTAAGGAGAGGTTTGGTCACCTAATTTCGCGCCAGTAAAGAGAAATTCTTATTGGAAAGCCCCCTCTTTCCTGGGAACGGCCTGGTTGTTAGTATTGTGATTCTGTAATATTATTTGTGAATAATTAACTATTGATTTATATGATAAGGAAAATATTCATTTTATGTGGATATAGATGGAGAAAATTTTTAAAGTGACAATTATAAAAAATTGATATTTTATCTATTCTGATATAATAATTCATTTAATATATTATTATATTATAATAATATAATAATGGTGATATTTTTACAATAAATGTGTGATGTATGAATAAATGAGGAGAAAGAGTATTTTTGTTATAAAAAAATGTTTAACACATGTTTTGTGTGTTGATGGACCCCATTTTTGACTGAAATTTGATTATAGCCTGTAAAATCGCCCGTATGTGGATTTCGGTCAATTTTCGTTTGGAATTTGGAAAAATTTTCTTCTGTAAAGTTGTAGAGAATTAAATTTCCTATAGAATGGACATAAGATTTGAATTTTTCTGATAAAATAACTATTTATTATGAAATATTGAAGTTTCAGAATATTGGGACTGAATTGATTTTGTTACAAAAATTATTTAAAACATGTTTTTCATTATTGGTGGGCCCCACATGTGTGGTAAATGAGCTGAATTCAGATTTTCTAAGGCGGGCTTGAATTTTTTTTATTATATTAATAGTTTATTAAATTTTCTACTTTGGTGTTCTAAGCATTTTTGTATAAATAGGGTGCTTAGGTTAGAATTGAAAATCACACAAGCAACTAAAGTTTTCTCTCTATAATATCGAGCGTATTTTTGTGAGTATTTTGGTACTTTGAGTGTTGCTATACGGTGCACGTTCCTTCAACACTATATCTAGTATTCCAGTCAGAAGTACTGTCTTTTCGAGGTAAGGGATGTTATTTTTTTTATAAATGATATTATTTCTTTCAATATCATTATGCCGGAATATTGGAAAGATTTTTCTCGTGAAATTCTTGTCTTTTAGTGTCGAGGTTACTATTCACGTATACGGTACTATTCACGTATACGTTACTATTCACGAATACGACACTATTCACAGAAAAATTAAATTTTTGTTTTTGTCCAAGATATCTATTATGGATACTAGCTTTAATTGTATCCATGTTTTGGTCTTTATTCTTGAATTTTACTCCACTATGGTTATTTATGAAGTATTTTTGAACTTGAGTTGTTTAAAGTACGAATCCTTAATAATTGTTATTTTGTTTCACTGGATTCGTTTTTTTTAAAATATTTTTTATCATTCTCAGTCCTAAATGATGATATAACTGAATATCTTTGGCTTGTAGTGCAAAGATGAATGATTTTCTGATGAATATCTTTAGCCCGTAGTGCAAAGATAAACAGGTGTTTAGATGAATATGACCAACTGATGAATATCTTTGGCCTGTAGTGCAAAGATGAATATTTGATTCTGGATATATATTGATTGATGTTACAGGGATAAAATAATGACGATGAACTTTTAAATTCATATATAGAAGATAGTAGATTTTATTATCCACTTAACTCTTCTAATGAATTATTATGTCCGCTGCGAATATTGATTTAAAATTTGTTGTCTATTTTATTCTATTAGATTTTTCCTTGTTGAGGACTAACGATAAATTGTTTTATATTATCTTAGTCATAATATTCTTTACTGGGCTAGTTGAGCTCACCCTTTTTTTTTGTTCCATTTTTCTTCTGTGGAGGCGAGAATGTAGCGAGTACTAGTCGGGGTGTGGAATGATGGTTCTAGAAGTTGTTTTAGTAGTCCTCACCATTTTTGTAAAATAAAGTATCAATAATTGTAATGAGAACTTATTTGAGTGTGGATATTGTCTAGAAGACAATATTTGTATTTTAAACTCACAGTTTAAGTGTTGTCGTATTTTGCACGACAATTGTACTAATAAAGTTGTAGTTATATCTGTACCATGTATTTGGCGACTCAGAATCGGTGTTGTATACCTATTTTGGGGGCATCACATTAGACTGCTGGTGTTGGTTTTATTTTAAAAACTGAACTGGCGCTTAGGCGCAGCTGCGCCTCATTTAGTTTGGAATTGGGCACAACTGCGCTCCATGGTTTTTTACTGAAAATTGCTGAAGAGCGCAGCTGCGCTCTTTGGAAGTTCAATATGGGCGCAGCTGCGCCACCCTGTACCCTGACAACCTTACATTTTCTACTTGTTCTGACTTTGCACACTGTCACCAACTTGATTATATCTGAAAGAGAGATAAAAAATGGGCTATCAAACTGAACTTAACTCTATCAAAAATGCATTATTGAAATCTATTTAATCTTATCAAAAATGAACTGTAATGATCAAAATGCCAAGAATTAAACATAGGGGGAAGAAGGATTTAGATATTGAACAAGAATTAAATAAGGGGGAGAAAAGAGTGAATAGGGTGTCTCCCATCAAGCGCTCGATTTATAGTCGTCCAGCTTGACTATCTTTTGGTTCATCATGGGTTGGATAGGACAATTGAGGACTTTTGGCGATCGAACTAGCCTCCCTAATAGTGTTTCAAACACTGCCCATTGACCTTGGATGGTTGTTCAGGATCCTTGCCTACTATTTCAATGGCGCCATGAGGGTATACATTCTTTACCACAAAAGGGCCCGACCATTGGGACTTGAGTTTACCCACGAATAGTCTAAGTCTGGAATTGAACTACAATATAGCTTGACCCAGTTCAAACTTCCTGTCCAAGATTTTTTGATCATGCCATCTTTTCACCTTTTCATTGTACAGTTTTGAATTCTCATATGCTTGTAGACGGAATTCATCAAGTTCGTTTAATTGGAGAAACCTCTTCTCCCTTGCGGTTGTGAGATCAAAATTCAATTTCTTGATGGCCCAGAATTCTTTGTGCTCTAATTCCACGGGAAGATGACAAGCCTTTCCATATACTAACTGATAAGGCGACATGCCAATGGATGTCTTGTAGGAGGTCCTATATGCCCAAAGTGCATCGTTAGTTTTCATGGACCAATCCTTCCTCGAAGGATTCACAGTCTTTTCTAAAATCCTCTTCACTTCCCGATAGGACACTTCTGCCTGGCCACTTGTCTAGGGGTGATAAGCAATAGAAATTCTGTGATTCACCCTATACTTAGCTAATAAAGCTGTGACGTATTTGTTGCAGAAGTGGCTTCCTTCGTCATTGATTATAGCTCTAAGAGTGCTGAATCGAGTGAAGATATTTTTCTGAAGAAATTTTAAGACTACCTTGGCCTCGTTGGTTGGTAAAGCACTGGTTTCCACCCATTTTGAGATGTAGGCGACTATCAACAGAATATAGAGGTTGCTGAAAGAAGAGGGAAATGGCACTATAAAGTCTATCCCCAATACATCAAAGATTTTCACTTCCAAAATTGAGTTTAGTGGCATCTCATTGAAAGTAGTATGCATACAAGCCAATCATATATGATGATAAAACATATACTTTGTAATCAATCTTATTTATTTATTAATAAAAGAATTATTTATTAAAGACATTTATTTATCTACATGGTGTTGTTTTAATAATATGTTATAAACCCATAGTTTTAAGCAATGCTTTTAGAATCATGATGAGATCATGCCAATGAGATCTAAAATCTTGGATAACTTAAAAATTAAAATGTTCCCAATCAATGGATTACTAAAAATAGGATTAGTGAATCCGGATAGATTGGTACATACGTTGCTTTCTCATTAGATGAGGATGATTGATCTCATGATC
The DNA here is from genome assembly GCA_016801055.1 of Panax notoginseng. NCBI lineage: Eukaryota > Viridiplantae > Streptophyta > Magnoliopsida > Apiales > Araliaceae > Panax > Panax notoginseng. The sequence goes on along the minus strand of CM029023.1, from coordinate 61,903,777 downwards.
ATTTATATGGAGACACTAAAGTAATTATGTAGGTGTTTATTAGAGAATAAGTTCACTGAACGTGACTCCCTAAGGAATACCTAATGGAGTTTTATTTGCGTGTCAATAGGAATTCCTGAAGTGATAGTAGTACAAGTGATCCTTAGACTTGAGATCACCATATTATCTTGTACATAATGATTTATACTTTAACTTATTCCTTAAGACCCGTAGGGTATATGAAATGGTATGCTTGGGTATAATGGGTAATATATGGAGATAATGAATGATCAATAAAGAATCTACTACTTCTAGTAAAAGAAGAGATATGTCCTATGTGATTCGATAAATGACAACCCAAGAATCCTTGGCCATGGTGGAATGATATTAGAAATAAGTTTCTAATTTAAATTTATTCGAAGTTGTGCATTTGGGAATCGAAATACATATAAATAAATAAAATAAGACCTGATAGTAATTTCTTGTCTTATATTTAATTGAGACATTGTATGGTCGAAGGATTGAATTGTACGGTAACTATTTACTCAAATATTCTTTTATGATTGATGTTGAAATATATATTATCTAAAAAGTCGTTAATCGCTAAGAAAGCTTATCCTTACTGTAGAATAAATATTATTTATTCAAATAAATTAACAGTTTAATTTATTTATTTAAAAGAGATTAGAATTGTTCTAATTGATTTATTCACAACGGCCGATTTAATATGGAGAACCTAAAAAGTCATACTATAAAAGGAAGAATAATTATTTAATAAGTTAATGGTATAATCGTAATAATATGTTAAGTGAATTTAATTTAATCTATGATGATAGAGTAAATTAAATAGCTTAATATTTATTATTTAATATTTTGGAAATATTAAATATAAATTAATAAGAGGAGTCTTATTAATATTATTACAATGATTATTATTTTAATTTCTAAAGGAGTTTGGAAATTAAATTTAGTATTAATACTCTCATTTATTCCTAATAAGATTAGGAGGCAAATTCATTAAAAGAGTTTACTTAATTATCACTAATAAGATTAGTGAGCTTAATTAATTAAAGAAATTTAATTAATAAAATAATACCTTTATTTCTAATTAGATTAGAAGGGTTAACTGACATCTTTATAAGATGAGTCTTATATCAGATATCACATAACGTGATTCCAATTGTACGCCCTTTTTTTACAGAAAAGAAAACTAGAGTTTTAGCCAAAACACCCTTCTTTTTGATTATTTTTCTTCCTTGGTGGATCACCTCTAGAGGCCAAACGCTTGGGTGGCTAACGTTGATCAAACGAAGGAATCAAACCCACGTATTCAAGAGGACATAAAGGATTAGAAGTTGAACTTCTACCTGAGGAAGCTCAGATCTTTAAGGGTATGATTCTGATTCTCTTACTCTTTTATAGATCGATAATCAATCATAAGAATGATCTTGGTTTATGGTCTGTAAAAAAAAATTTAAAATCCGTTTTATTACGCTTCCGCTTCATTTATGTGATTTAATTGTATATACTTGTTGCTAGCAAACCTAACAGTGGTATCAGAGGCAGTCTTGTGCTAATTATCAGTCTTTTTGATTCCATGTATGTAAAATATGAGATTGGATCATATTCTTGGGCAACAGAAAAGTTTTCTGTTTCTACGACGTGGCGCAGCTGCGCCGTCTCTAGTTCATTCTGGAGCGCAGCTGCGCCGTTACCCAGATCCAGTTTCTTGATGAACAGCGCAGCTGCGCCGTTACCTGGAAATCAGTTTCTGGCTTTGAAGCGCAACTGCGCCGCGACCCAGTTCATTCTGGGCGCAGCTGCGCCCTTGGGCAGAATCTAAAAAACTTTTGTTTTTCTTTAATTATATAAATGGTTTATTTAATTGATAAAAGTTTAAAAAAAAGGTGTTTATTTTATCTGAAATATGATTTCAGATTGCTAAAATTAAAGAGTTTAATTTGGATTTGGTTTTTGATTAAAATAAAAGAGTTTATTTATATATAGTTTGTTGTGCACACATAATGCTATATACATTTTAAATGAGATCTTTATTCTCACTAGCATATCTTTAATTAGATATTACCGAACTATATAATGAGGGTAATATAGTTTGAAGAAAATAGTGAGAGATACCAATATAAAAATAAGACCTAATTTATTTTGGTAAAATAAATTAATTAAATGAATGTTTGCTAAAAATGTTGTTTTTCACATGTAGAAATTTGAAAATGTCACACTCACTAATTTTATTGCGTAGTTAGTATACTTGATGCTAACGACCTGACCAGACCGAATTTAACGGACTGGTTAAGGAATTTGAGAATTGTTCTCATTGCTGAAAAGATTTCTTATGTCCTAAATTTGTCCGTCCCTAAAAAACTTACTGAAACAACCTCTGAGGAAGAGATTGATGCTTTTAAGAAGTGGCAAGATGATGCATCTATGGCTCAATGCATCATGCTCGCATCCACGAGTAACGAGCTTCAACATCAGCAAGAAACTATGGATGCTCCTGCTATATTGCTGCACCTCCAAGAGTTGTATGGTGAGCAAAGTATGAATGTTAGATATGAGATATCTAAGGAGCTCTTCCGATCTCGAATGCCCGAGGGCACTGCTGTTGAGACTCATGTCCTAAAGATGATCAATCTGATTGAACGTCTTGGACATCTTTGGTTCGTCATGGATGGGGAGTTGAGTCAAGATTTAGTCTTGAAGTCACTCCCTGACACCTTCTCACAATTTGTTATGAATTTTCACATCAATAAGTTGAATGTCAGCTTGCCTGAGTTACTTAACATGTTGAAAACTTCTGAAGGTCATTTACTATCCAAGAAGAACCAAGTCTTACTGGTGGATGATTCTTCCACGAAAAGGAAGAGGCCCAAGGTATCTTTTGAAAAGAAGAAATCCAAGAAGGCTAAGGGAAATGCGAGAGGAAAGGATAATAAGAAACCAGATCCAGATAGCAAAGGATTCTGCTTCCATTACAACAAACTGGGTCACTGGAAGAGGAACTACAAGAAGTTCGTTACAGAACAAAAGCAGAAGAAGCTTGGAGAAGCTTGGAGAAGCTTCGAATTCTAATCAACGTTTGTTTATGATTGAAATTAATTTTTCTAAAAGTCAATCTTCTACTTGGGTATTGGATACCAGCTGTGGTTCTCACATATGTAATAATATTTAGGGACTGGTCAGAAGTAGAAAGCTGAGCAAGGAAGAGGTCGTCCTACGAATGGGAAATCGAGCAAAGGTTACTGCATTAGATGTAGGGACTTATTGTTTAGCACTACCTTCGAGCAAGTTCATTAATTTAAATAATTGTTAGAAACATTATTTCAATTTTTGTATTGGATACGGATGGTTTTAACATTATAATAAAGAACAATAGTTGTTCTATTTATAATAATAATATTTTATATAGTGTTGGTAATTTGCAAAATAGACTTTACATACTTGACTTGCATGAAAATATACTTCAAATTGAACAAACTAAGAAAAGGAAGAGAGATGATATAAATTATACCTATATGTGACACTGTAGAGTTGGTCATATTAATAAAACAAGATTATCCAAGTTGCATAAAAATGACTAAATCTCCTTTTAGTGGAAAAGGAGAAAGAGTTACAGAGTTGTTAGCGTTGGTTCACACGGATGTATGTGGACCTATGACAACGAATGCACGATGAGGGTACTCTTATTTTATTACATTCACTGATGATCACTCAAGATTTGGATATGCGTATTTAATGAAATACAAATCTAAATCATTTGAAAAGTTCAAAGATTTTAGAAGTGAAGTAGAAAAACAAACTGGCAAAAGTATTAAAATTCTTCGATCAGATCGAGGAGGTGAATACTTAAGCAATAAATTTCTCAATTGTCTCAAAAAAAATGGTATAATCTCACAAAGGACTCCACCAGGAACACCACAATTGAATGGTGTATCTGAAAGGAGAAATCGAACACTGTTGGACATGGTTCGTTCCATGATGAGTTTTACTTATCTTCCGGTGTCATTATGGGGATATCCTCTAGAAGCGACTACATATCTACTAAATAAGGTTCCCTCAAAATCTATCCCTAAGACTCTATATGAGATATGGACAGGGAGGAAACCCAGTCTTAAGCATGTTAAGATTTGGGCATATCCAGCTTATGTGAAAATGTTTCAAAATGATAAGCTTGGGACGAGATCTGATAAGTGTACATTTGTGGGATATCCTAAAAAAAGTATAAGATACTATTTTTACAATCTTACTGAGCAAAAGGTGTTCATTACCAAACATGCAACCTTCTTGGAAAAGGAGTTTATCCTTGAAGGGGCCAGTGAGAGGAAAATAGATTTTGAAGAAATTCAAGAATCCAAACCACTACAGGTCAAATAGATGAACTTGTCCAAGTAGAGATACCTTCTGTACCACACCCTATTCGTAAATCTGGAAGAGTACCGAAGATACCTGATAGGTATGGATTTGTCATAGAGGACGACGATGAGGTATGCATCATAGATGATGATGATCCATTGAATTACGAACATGCTATGAGTAGTAAAGAATCAGAGAAGTGACAAGAAGCCATGAAATCTGAGATGGACTCCACGTATGAAAACAAAGTATGGACTTTGGTTTCACCACCTGAAGGCATTAAGCCTATTGGGTGTAAATGAGTCTTTAAAAAAAAGACTAGAGTAGACGGCAAGGTAGAGACCAATAAGGCTCGACTGGTCGCAAAAGGTTTCAAACAAAGAAAAGGAGTTGACTATGATGAAACCTTCTCACTAGTAGCAATGTTCAAGTCCATTCAATTTTTTCTTGAGATTGCAGCTTACCACAACTATGAAATTTAGCAGATGGATGTGAAAACGATGTTCCTCAATGGGAAACTTGAGGAGGATGTGTATATGACATAGCTAGAGGGATTTATTTCAACAGTTGGAACAAATCAAGTCTGTAAGCTATAACAATCCATTTATGGATTGAAGCAAGCTTCTCGTAGGTGGAACATCCGTTTTGATGAGACAATCAAAGAGTTTGATTTTATCAAAAATGAGGATGAGCCATGTGTGTACAAGAAGGTTAGTGGGAGTGCTGTTTCATTCCTTGTATTATACGTTGATGATATATTACTAATAGGGAATGATGTTCCTATACTTTAATCGATAAAAATCTGGTTATCTAAACACTTCTCCATGAAGGACTTGGGAGAAACATCCTATATTTTGGGGATAAAGATCTATAGAGATAGATCTAAAAGGATACTTGGCTTGTCCTAAGGAACATACATTGACTCGATGCTAAAGAGGTTTAGCATGGAAGATTCCAAAAGAGGTCTCATGTCGATGAGCCATGGAATATATCTCTCCAAGAAACATGCCCCAAATACACCTGAGGAGAGAGACTGTATAAATAAGATTCCTTATGCTTCAGTAATAGGATTTATCATGTACGGGATGATATGTACTAGACCGGATGTTACTCATTCACTTAGTGTAACAAGCAGATATCAGTCAAATCCAGGAGAAGAGCACTAGAAGGCAGTGAAAAATACCTAAAGTACTTAAGAAGAACTAATGATGTATTTCTTGTCTACGGTGGGCCTGAATTAAAACTAGAGGGTTTCATAGACTCAAGTTTTCAAACAGACCAAGATGATAGTAAATTCGTTTCAGGGTATGTGTTTACCTTAAACAGTGGCGCAGTGAGTTGGAAGAGTTCTAAACAGTAAACAGTTGTTGATTGAGTGACAAAGGCAGAGTACATAGCTGCAAGTGAAGCTGGAAAGGAGGCTGTTTGGATGAAGAAGTTTATAACTGAACTTGGTGTGGTTCCTAACATTAGAGGAACAATACCTTTATTATGTGACAAGATTGAAGTTGTTGCACAGGCTAAAGAACCCAAGTCTCATAAGATATCCAAACGTGTGTTGCAGAGGTTTCATTTGATCAGAAAGATCATTGAAAGAAGAGATGTCACCCTGGAGCGTGTGGACTCTCAAGACAACATTGCATATCCATTTACTAAAGAGTTAGCACAACATCAGTTCGATCGTCACTTAGAGAAGATGGGTATGAGATATCATGACGATTGACTTTAGTGCAAGTAGGAGATTGAAAGTAGTATGCATACAAGCCAATCATGTATGATGATAAATCATATATTTTGTAATCAATCTTATTTATTTATTAATAAAAGAATTATTTATTAAAGATATTTATTTATCTACATGGTGCTGTTTTAATAATATGTGATAAACCCATAGTTTTAAGCAATGCTTTTAGAATCATGATGAGATCATGCTAATGAGATCTAAATTCCTAAATAACTTAAAAACTAAAATGTTTCCGGTCAATTGATTGCTAAAAAGGGGATTAGTGAATCCGGATAGATTGGTACATACGTTACTTGCTCATTAGATGATGATGATTGATCTTATGATCATTTGTGTGGAGACACTAAAACAAGTATGTAGTTGCTTATTGGAGAATAAGTTCACTGAACGTGACTCGCTAAGGAATACCTAATGGAGTTTTACTTGTCTGTCAATAGGAATTCCTGAAGTGATAGTAGTACAAGTGATCCTTAGACTTAAGATCATCATAGTATCTTGTACATAATGATTTATACTTTGACTTATTCCTTAAGACCCTTAGGGTATATCAAAGGGTATATATGCTTGGGTATAATGAGTTATATATGGAGATAATGAATGATCAATAAATAATCTACTGCTTCTAGTAAAAGAAGAGATATGTCCTATGTGATTCGATAAATGACAACCTAGGAATCCTTGGCCAATGTGGAATGAAATTAGAAAGTAGTTTCTAATTTGCATTTATTCGGAGTTGTGCAATTGAGAATCGAAATACATATAATTAAATAAAATAAGATTTGACAGTAATTCTATGTCTTATATTTAATTGGGTCATTGTATGGTTGAAGGATTGAAATATACGGTAACTATTTACTCTAAGGTTCTTTTATGATTGATGTTGAAATTTATATTATCTGGAAAGTCTTTAATCGCTAAAGAGGCTTATCCTTATTGTAGAATAAATATTATTTAAATAAATTAATAGATTAATTTGTTTATTTAAATGAGATTAGAATTGTTCTAATTGATTTATTCACAACCGATTTAATATGGAGAACTTAAAGGGTCACACCATAAAAGGAAGAATAATTATTTAATAAGTTAATGACATAATCGTAATAATATGTTAAGTGTATTTAATTTAATCTATGGTGATAGAGTAAATTAAATAGCTTAATATTTATTATTTAATATTTTGAAAATATTAAATATAATTTAATAAGATGAGTATTATTAATATTATTACAATTAATATTATTTTAATTTCTAAAAGAGTTTGGAAATTAAATTTAATATTAGTACTCTCATTTATTTCTAATAAGATTAGGAAACAAATTCATTAAAAGAGTTTAATTAATTATCCCTAATAAGATTACGAAGCTTAATTAATTAAAAGAATTTAATTAATAAAATAATACCCTTATTTCTAATTAGATTAGAAGGGTTAACTGATATCTTTATAAGAGGAGTCTTATATCAGATATCACGTAACATGATTCCAATTGTTGGACATTACGCTCTTTTTCTACAGAAAAAAAAAACTAGGGTTTTAGCCAAAACATCATTCTTCTTGATTCTTGTTCTTCCTTGGTGGATCACCTCTAGAGGCCAAACGCTTGGGTGGCTAACGTTGATTAAAGGAAGGAATTAAACCCATGTATTCAAGTAGGGCATAATGGATTAGGAGTTGAACTTGTACCTGAGGAAGCTCGGATCTTCAGGGGTATGATTTTGATTTTCCCACACTTTTATTGACTGATAATCAATCACAAGAATGATCTTGGTTTATTGTTTGTAAGAAAAATTTTAAAATACGTTTTGCTACGCTTTCGCTTCGTTTATGTGATTTGATTGCATATACTTATTTCTAACAAACCTAACACTCATTGCGTTTGGAAATGTTGCCCAATCTTTGGCGTCTATCACATTAGTTGACAAATTGATGGGCATCTCTAAATAATGTAGGCCAATAGAACCCTGTTTGAAGTACTTTGGCTATAGTCCTCTCAGTCCCATAGTGACCTCCATATAGTGAAGAATGATATGCATGCAAAATACTAGCTGTCTCAGTATAAGGGATGCTGTGACGCCCCCAAATCCAGGTACTTTCAACCCATAGATATAGTGCTACACGATACTCATAACTATACATTCATTCCATCGAAACAACATCAAAATGATTGTATTTACTACATTCTTATTACAATAGTAATGAATCCTTTCCCAGGTTGTGTAACCAAATACATTCTTCATTTGCCATAGTATAATTCATACAAATATACTAGTCTATTACAGGATAAACTACTTATCTATCCTAGCTTTGCCTTTATCTTTAATAGAACCCTCGGTTCGCTTGGCCTTAGCTGCAATCATATAATTCAAGCAAGAAGTGAGCATAACTAGCTCAGTAAGTCTAGCAATATATAATACAAGTACCACATCGAGAATTATATGATTATTCTTCATTAACGGAACAAATAGCTATGAAACATTAAAATAGCACTTTTCATTCTCATAAAACCATTCCAAAGTACAAATAGTAACTTAGGAATTCTGAGTAGGTCAAAAGACCATGAACATTCTCTTTTGATTTTCATTCATGAAAAAGGACAACCTGGCACTAAGTCCGTAAGTCCGATATATCCTACGAGCACTTCTAGGTGATCAGCCTATAGTACTTTATGTTAATCAACACTCATCCATTAAATGTATCTATGTTTAAGTTTTGGCAACCTCACGTGCCCATCGAATAATCGATGTAAAATACTTTTGTTTATTCATACTCAGGCTTACCTTTGAATCCGTACCAAACAATTGGCATAGGATAACATTATAAATACTATATCGAAAGACTTGTAAACAAATCAATCAAACTCTTAAGATTGGTTTAGCCGAGTTAAAACTGGCATCGACTCTTTCGTAAAACAATTCATGCATATTATAACATGAATCATAAAAACTTGGCTAACACTAAGGTTAGACAAGCGTTAAGAAAACTTGCCTTCAATCGTCTTTAATTAAAAATTCAACAGTTCTTGGTCTTTATAGTTTCTCATGATATATTCACATAGCACACTGGAATTAGCTACCATACAATCTAATCACATTATTTTTACCAACTTCATTCTATTCTATAACTTAACTAAATTTATTTCATTAATAAGATTCGTTTCGAGTTACTATCCTTCCTTACGGCTTATTAACATTCTTACGTCACTAAACCAACACTCAACAACCATTGGTTAAATAAAATAGTAGTTAAAACCCTAATTGATATGTTAACTCAGATGAATTCCTCTCGGATTACTGACATCGGACTCCATATAGTATGTACATAGGTTTTACCTTCACTTCTTATCATTTACGTATTACGCATATCTATTACCTAATGTATAATATTAGGACGAGCGTTGAACTTGAATATGATTTACGATTTTCATTCTCACACTTTACGTTCTTCGTTTAATTACTATTAAACAACATTAATTTCCTAAAATCATCACTATATATGTGATTTAGGAATGGTCTTATCATGTATATTAAGTATATACATGCCCCATAGTTACCATGTAAACAGTTGGGTTCATAAATAATTAAATCAGACTTTTTCTCTTACTGGCGCTGCGGCGCCAGCTTCAAGTGTAACATTGGCGCTGCAGCGTAAGTTAGCAGTAGCCAAACCCTCGTCCCGGAGCGAGTTTCATAAGCTTGGGGGGTGCTGCAGCGCCGACCTTGAGCCTTTGAATTCTTTTTAAAGTTTTTCAGTTCAATTCCTTCCGGACTCGTAACTTGATCGTTATAAGTTAGAATTGACTCATTCAAAAGCCGTTATCCTACATATCCGAAATTTTAAATTGGAATATTAAATATTTATTGAATAATATAAATATTTATTTGATGTGTCTATTGTTAAATTGATGAAATAAATATTTTATTGTTGTGATGGTTGTTAGTAAATATTTATGAATCTAAATTTATTAGATAATATTCTAAATTAAATTAATTTATAATTTAGAGAATTGTAGTATAACATGAGATGTTATATTGTTGTTTTGATTTAATAAGTTAGATGGTATATTAGATTATTAAATAAAGTTATATTAAAAATTATAATTTTGTGATATTTGCTAAAATGCTATATTTAATTAAAATATAGTATGTGATTAATTTAATGAGTTAATGTTGGATATGGAAATCTAAATAAATAATATGTGATTATAAATTATAAACTAAAATGTTTATTAAAATAAATTAAAAAGGGTTTAATTTAGTTTTTGCTAAACAAGGCTTAATATATTACTTCTTTAAAAATTAAATAGTTTTGCCAAACAAAGCCTTATTAAAAGTAGTATGCACACAAGCCAATCATGTTTGATGATAAAGTATATACTTTGTAACATTCTTATTCATTTATTAATAAAAAGTATTAATTTATTAAATATTTTTAATTATCTACATGATGCTGTTTTATAATATGTGATAAACCCATAGTTTTAAGCAATGCTTTTAGAATAATGATGATGATCATTTTAATGAGATCTAAATTCTTAGAAAGCTTAAAACTAAAATAGTTCCCAATCGTTGGATTACTAAATTGGGGATTAGTGAATCCAGATATATTGGTACATACATTGCTTACTCATTGGATGAGGATGATTGATCTCATGATCATTTGTGTGGAGACACTAAAGCAAGTATGTAGGTGCTTATTGGAGAATAAGTTCACTGAACGTGGCTGGCTAAGGAATACCTAATGGAGTTTTACTTGCCTGTCAATAGGAATTCCTGTAGTGATAGTAGTACAAGTGATCCTTAGACTTGAGATCATCATAGTATCTTGTGTATGATGAGTTATACTTTGACTTATTTCTTAAGACCCTTAGGGTATATCAAAGGGTATGCTTGGGTATATTAAGTTGTACATGGAGATAATGTATTATCAATAAAGAATCTACCGCTTCTAGTAAAAGAAGAGAAATGTCTTATGTGATTCGATAAATGATAACCTGGTAGTCCTTGGCCAAGGCAGAATAAAATTTGAAAGGAGTTTTTAATTTGTATTATTTGGAGTTGTGCGTTTAAGAATCGAAAATATATAATTAAATAAAATAAGACTTGACAGTAATTCCATGTCTTATATTTAATTGGGACATTGTATGGTGGAAGGATTGAATTGCACGGTAAATATTTTCTCAAATGTTCTTTTATGATTAATGTTAAAATCTATATTATCTGGAAAGTCGTTGATCGCTAGGGAGGCTTATCCCTATTATAGAATAAATATTATTTATTTAAATAAATTAATAGTTTAATTTATTTATTTAAATAAGATTAGAATTGTTCTAATTGATTTATTCACAACCGGTTTAATATGGAGAACCTAAAGGGTCACACCATAAAAGGAAGAATAATTATTTAAGAAGTTAATGACATAATCGTAATAATAAGTTAAGTATATTTAATTTAATTTATGGTGATAGAATAAATTAAATAACTTAATATTTATTATTTAATATTTTAGAAATATTAAATATAAATTAATAAGAGGAGTCTTATTATTATTATTTAATTCCTAAAGGAGTTTGGAAATTAATTAATAAAAGTACTCTCATATATTCCTAATAAGATTAGCAGGTAAATTAATTAAAAGATTTTAATTAATTATTCCTAATAAGATTAGGAGCCTAATTAATTAAAAGAATTTAATTAATTAAAATAAAACTCAATTCCTTAATTGTTAAGGAGTGTTGCCCACATCTAAAAGTAAGAGGAGTCTTATTATGAGTGGTGGTGGTTGACGTTTTCAACGAATACATAATTCCAATAGCTGGGAGAGTACGCTCTTTTTCTATAGAGATAGAAAACTAGGATTTTGGCAAACACCCATCTTCTTGAATTTTTATTCTTTCTTGGTAGACCACCTCTAGAGGCCAAACACTTGGGTGGCTAACATTGATCAAAGGAAGGAACCAAACCCGGTGGATTCAAGTTGAACGCGAAAGGATTTGGAGGTGAACTCGTACCCGAGGAAGCTTGAATCTTTAAGGGTACGATTCTTGTTCTTTATCTTTTCGTTTAATTAATATTTGTGCATAAAGGATGATCCGGGTATATGGTTTGTAAAATTTTAAATTCTGATTTTTACACGTTTCTGCTTATTTTGTGCAATTTGATTGCGTTCATGAATATTACAAACCTAACACTTATGGCTTTTGAATTTCTAATTTTTGAAAATAAATAAAATAAATTAAAATAATAAATAAAATATAATTATAATCTATACGTTATTTTGGTAACTGATAATAGTTATTATAATTATTAAGGCCATATCAGTTTTGTTTTGTTTACGCATCCTTGTTTGTTTACGTCTGTGGTTTAAGTCTGAGCCAAAGAAAGAAAGCATAAGAATACAGAGACAGAGAGAATTGAGAGAGATTGAGAGGAAACTTAAGGAACAGCAACTTCAGTTGATTAGCAAAAATTATCAAGCTTATTGAAGGTATTGTTCATATCTTTAATATTATACATATATGTGTGTGTGTGTGTGTGTGTATATATATATATATATATATATATATATATATATATATATATATATATATATATATATATATATATATATATATTTCAAAATGTTGCTATACAACTGATTATGGTGATTATATGTGATATAATGCTAGAGTTTATGTTTAAACAAGAAATTTGTATGCTAAATTCGTTGACAGTAGGAAGAAAATAATGTCAGTATATGTATTTTCATATGGTTCATGAAAAGTATCAATTGTAATGGTCAATTAGTATGTGAAATTGTAAATTTAAGCTTGATTATGTTAGTTCATTAAGAAACGAGCTTAGCGTAATTTAAATGGAGTGATTTGGCCAATTATTGAATTCACAGTGATGATTTTTGGGATGAATATCAAAAATTGAGTTTTATATGAAAAACATGGAATTTTAGAAATAAACCTAGCTTAAATTGTTGTTAAATTGTTTTAATTGGTGGAATATGTTCACAAATATGTTTGTGATAGTTCTATACCATTTTTACATGTTATTATTACTGTTTAGTGGGTGAAATTCGTGTTAGTTGGCTTAAGAAAACTGCCGTAACCATGTTCTGCAAAATTGGAACTGGTGTGTAGCGCGGGCGCGCAGCCTTTTGGCGCGGGCGCGCTGCAACCCAGTGTAAAACTGGCGCGGCCGCGCCAGTACCCTGTCATAGACAGTGAAGTCTGCTAATTATGCAGACTTTGGACGTTCAATGTAACTTAGCTTAATGTTAGGTTAATGTGAGAATCATGTAACAACAAGGTTAAATAGAGTCATGTTAGGTGGATTGTAAATTCAAAGTTGTAAAAGTGATTAGTAAGTTAAGAACGTGTTATGCGTAACTTAGTTTATACATTGAATGTTAGATAAGTGTTGTGATGTTAACACTTGGGAATTCTGAAATATATATGGTAGCATAAGACTTGTGCTAAAAGAACAAGTTTAGCTAGTAATGCGTTTTATATTGAAAAGTGAATATTAGTATGTCTAATAGATGTTGTGGTTTTAATACTGTGTATATGTGAACGTGAGATTTAATATTTTAGCTTACGCTAGAGGCAAGTTTTCTAACTCTACACTTTCGTTGAGTTAGTTCTATTATTACATTATGTAACTTCATTCTTTTAATTAAGCAAGTTCTTACTTTAAAGTTTCATTAAGCGAACTCTTGTAGTCTTAATCATGATTTGAACAAGCTAGCGATGACCTTATTTACTCGAATAAGTTTGAATTCCAATATTTATTGATGTATTCTAATTTGTTTATTGTTAGACAAGTTTCTTTATTGTCCTTCATGTACAAAGAATGCAATTTTCTTGAATTCTAATTTCTAATGTTGAATTTTCTTAGTTCAATTATTTGACACAAGCTATTCTCATAATGAGCAAGCTTTATTTTCAACTTGCTATTACTTAATGTATATTCAATAATTCATAGACCTAGTTTAATATTATTCAAACAAGGTTTATTGTCATTCAATACTTATGCTTTGTAGTTGTTTCCAAGCATGAGTTCAGAATATAGATAGTTCGCTTACACTTATTCATTGTTCCATATTATGTTATTATTGATCAACTGTTATGTTATTTCACACTATTGATTCAACTAGTCCTCTAGTTGATGATCGTTAAACTCCAAATTACCCTTGAAAGATTATCCAAACTAAACTTTCTTTGGTGCGGACTTGTACTCTAAATACTGAGGTGAACAACCCTATTAATAGGGGATAATTTATGCTTAGCGTTGAAATGTTTGTGCACAATACATTGTATGAAGGGCTGATCCCCCTAAGTACGAGGAGTCCTTATATTCTTATGACTGTTAAAGTTGAAGTTGAAAGATTACTTACAACTGTGGACATAGTTCATGGTCTTATGACCCTCAGATATATATTCCATATTTTGATTCCAGTCTTTGATTATTATTGATAGAGTACTATTCAGTTTTGATAAGCCTATTCATTGGCAGTTATCATTATCTTGTTGATTCATTGATATATCTAGTGAGCATTTGTTTTGCTCACTCTTGCATAAATATAATTCTTGCAGCTAAAGTTGAGAAGGTCGATGAGCCTTCAAATAGCAAAGGAAAGGGAAAAATATAAAAGTGATGAAGACTTGTAATTTCATTTAATGTTATGATGATAGACTTTTAAATTAATGATGTGATGTAATAATTTTATTTTCGCACTGATATGAATGTTTAAGTTTAGACAACCTGGGATGATTTTTAATCAATGATGTAACCCTATTTAAAGGGAGGATTTATGATTTAATTTTAATATGTTTCGGTAGATAAATATGAGTGATTGGAAAGTGAATACCAAGTCTTGAGGGAATGAAGTACCTAGATTTGGGGGTGTCACATACTTCAATTTCATTCGGAAAAAAGTAGTTTTTAAATCCGTTGACAATGAATTTACCATTTAACTTTTCTATTATGCGTTCGCTTAACGTTCATGAATGTTCATAACTCGATTCTTCGTTTTAAGTTAGAATTCAACCATTCTTGAGTCCACGACTCTTAAATACGTTATTCTACGACACACCATCAAAAACTAAGGTTTTCGAGTTAAACAACAACTTTTTATTACTATTCCGGGAATTCTACGATTTCAACGTTTATCGTCTAATCTTGTAAATTTCGCCATAACTTTGTTACTCGAGATTTAAAAACCAAACCAAATGGAACCAATCCATTGATTCGTTATCTATAACCTAACCAAGCAATATGCACATAACCTATACTTGATGGCTTTTAATTTTTCCATCAACAACCAAATCAATGTTTTAACGATTTTCTTTGATTAAAACTCACTTAAATGCTTATGATTCTTACTTATACATGGCTTATTAATGTTTTAATCCACTAATAGCCATCCTTATTACTCCGAAAGAGATATGCTCCACCAATTCATACTTCTCTAAGAAAAATAAATAGAAAAGAATCGAAAACTAAAGTTTACGTATTGTTACCTTAATGTTCGTCGCGTTCTTGACTTAAGCTTAAATATTTTGCTTTGATTCCTCTTGATTACTTGTTATTGCTCTTCTCTCTCTCAATATAATGTTCAATGTTGGTGAAAACACAAATGAACTAACATAGCTTCCTTTATATCGAAAAACCAAATGGAGGGCAAAATGGTCAAGTGGTCCACCTCCTTACTATTTATTTCTTAATCACCAAGCAAGCCATTTTACTTGGCCACCAAGTGGCCGGCCCACATGCCCCTTTAGGGGTCCCACATGGGTTGCCCCATGGGTTTTACCTATCCGGTGATCCATCGGTTTGACCCACGGTTTGGTTTCTTGGTTTGGGCTTAGAATAAATTCATATCGGACTTTTCTTGGGCTTGATTTAATACAAAGTTGGGCTTGACATAAATCTAAGTCCAATTACTTAAGTCCATTAAGAACTAATCGTATTCTACTCGTATTCTCTTCGTATACAATTCGTACGATATTCGTATTATACGTCGTAATAATCTTCATATTATATTCATATAATAACTAGTATCATACTTGTACTTCTTACGTATAATAACTACAATTATTATACATAGTCACTTAATTCTCGGAACTCACTTTCCCTAACACTTAAGTTTTAAGTCCGCAGAAGAAAACTTTGTTTGCCATAACTGAAATATTATTGGATATTCCATCTCATCTTAGAATTCTATCATTACGCGTTTCTCAGAAATTCATAATTAATCCCTAAGCAAAAGCGAATGAATAATATTTTTATGAAAATTTCTTGAAAAACTTTTATTTTCGTATTAAAAATTGAAAACAATTAATCCTAGCACATAGCCAGAATCCTAACCACATCCGCACATTATAGGTCATAGAACGACCTTTAAACAGTTTAATCACGCAAATAAACAATTAAATTCATTTAATTCAAATAATCAAATAAAAATTTAATTCACATAAAATTCGATTTTTCTCGGATGTTACAGATGCATTTACGGATCATACGATCTGCACACTGCCAAAATAAGAATGGCACATCCCACATGTATCGCTTCACTTCATGTAAAAACTTCTTCTTCTGTTGATGAGTCAACTCTGGTGGGAGTACATTGCTTACTAGATAATTGACAAAGTCAACAAACCATGGAATTTCTGAATTCATTGTAAATAGTTGTTCATCAGGGAAGTACTCATTGATCACTACCTTGTCCCTCTCATCTTCCTTTGGACTCACTAATTTGGAAAGATGGTCAGCCACTTGGTTTTCTGTTCCCTTTTTGTCCAGAGTTTCCAAATTGAATTCCTGGAGAAGAAGAATCCATCTAATTAACCTAGGTTTTCCATCTTTCTTGGATATCAAGTACCTAATAGCAGCATGATCTATGTATGTAACGACCCTAAAATTCATACAATTTAATTCTCGACTTCGTTCGTTAACAATTCATTCAACCTCAAATTTTATATCATTAAATAATAAAACAACCACTGAAATTTGTAGAATACTTAAAATTTTCTATTACAAACTATTCTTGTTCCCAGAACTTTCAACCTTTACATCTAAACATCTCAAAATTATTTTAATACTATAAGAGTTTACATCGTAAAATGATATTACAATTCAGTATTAATACATTAGTCGGAACCTTAAACATGGTTCAAATAATAATAACTCAGCCAAATTATATAAATCTTCAAGTTTCACATCTGATTCATATATTTCAAATAGCACATAACTTTACCTTAAATCTTTAACTTGCAAAAGTGGTTATTTGCAAGGCTGAGCTCGACAGCCCAGCAAAATCTAACAGTTTTCATGTATCACATAGCACATAATAACATGCTCGATATATATCTCATAAACATTGGACTAACATAACATACATGCTGTAGTTCATATAATAAGTATAAAGAATAAGTTCCTTACTTAAACAACATTCATTACTCAATCAACGTAGTCATAAATTGACTTTAACATTTCATACTTTTAACATTAATATAACACACCATGCTATTTGTAATAAAGATTTCAAACAGTTCATCATCAAATTCACATAACAAATAGGAACTGAAAGACTTGCCTTGATCGTTGTTTACCAATAACAGTTTAACAGCTTACAGTTATCTGTACTTCACATGCCCTACACAATTATATAATCATTCACATCAACTATTAGTCACATAGTAACGCATAGTATGTGACGCCCCCAAAATTAGGTATACATCACCCATCTTGGGTCGTCAGATACATAGTATAGAATACAAAAACAACTTACTAATACAACTGTCGTGTACAATACGACAAAACATAAACTGTGAGTTTGAATACAAATATTATCTTCTAGAGAGTATTCATACTCAAAAGGAGTCCTCATTACATTTATTAACACACTATTACATAGAATAGTGAGGACTACTAACTAATACTATCATTCGGACCATCACTCCGTTCCCCGACTTGCCCCAGCTACGTTCTCATTTCCTAAAGAGAACAGTGAAAGAAAGGGTGAGCTCAACTAGCCTAGTAAAAAATATTATGACTAAGATAATGCAGAATAAATTATCATTAGCCTTCAACAATGTTAAACTGATAAAATATAATAGACATCAAGTTTAACTGCAGCGGAACAAGCAATCCATTAAAAGAGTCAAGCAGAAAATAAACTCTACTATCTTTTATGATTTAAAAGGTTTTTCAACATTGTGATCGCTGGGACTCAGCTTAATAAAATAATCCACATCATCGAATCACCCCTGCACTACGGCCAAGGATATTCGTGTATTCATTAATGGTCATGATCATGCCAACAACTGTCCATCAATGCACTACGGGCCAATGAGGACTTTTACCACATCATTTGTAACATTACGGTCATGATTATACCGAATAATCCTTGGTCATAATCATACCAAGTCCATCTATGCACTACATACCACAGATGACTTTCAACATTTTATAAACATGAGGATGATGACAATGATATAAGAATTCAATAAAACAAGTTCAAGAATTAATTTATCCAAGAATTAACAACATCCAAATTGTCAACATGATACTGCTTTGTGGAGTAAAATTCAAGAATACTTAGAAGAATATTTTCATGAAAAGATACTGGATGAACCGTAATTATCAAGGATATTCCACTAATTTCATGGAGTATAGAAGTCAAAACTTAACCAACTGAGTATAATAAAGAATGGAATAACAAAAAAAATCACCCGGCATGCGATAGACCGCACAGACAGGTTATTCCAATAGAATAATAAATAATAGAACCAGGTCCGGCGTAAACGCATAGATAGGATATTCCGACAGAATAATAAATAATGGAACCAGGTCCGGTGTAAAACACACAGACAGGATGTTCCAACAGAATAATAACAAGACGGAACCAGGTCCGGTGTAAAACACACAGACAGGATGTTCCAACATAATAATAATAAAAACGGAATCAGGTCCGGTGTAAAACACACAGACAGGATGTTCCAACAGAATAATAGAAGAATGTCACCAAGTATAGGGTAGACCGCGTATACAGGTTATTCCAACAGAATAATAAGAAATGGAATAACAACAGTTCTCTTCATGAATAAGAAAGAATAACACCCCTTACCGTTTTAAACAAGAGCTGAAATAAGGAAGTAGTTAAGTAGTAGAATACTCTTCTTCTCTCTCTTTCTATAGTTTCTCTCTATAGTTTTTCTCTCTAGAGTTCAGTGAATTCGTAAGAAATAATGAAGGAATGAGCTGCTATTTATAGAAAAATAGAATGCATAGTAACTAATCCATGAACGGTCCAGATTGATTACTTTAATCTGACGGTCCATATTTAAAGAAAAATCTTTTAAATAAAATATAATATATTCTATTTATAGAATAACTTTAATAAAGTATTTTGTTTTATATAAAAAGATGTTTCTGTTTTATTACGTTAATAATATGAATAAAACAAAACGTCATTATCGCTAAATAATTCATATTATTAACTGACAATAATTGAATCAAACTGAGTGACTTCTCACATAAGCATTAATAATCAATACCGTGTGCTACTATGCAACCACACGTATTACTGTACTTTTACTACTGAGTAGTTCAACAGTATCAATGGTAAGACTTCCGTCGTTATTTTTAATAAAGTATTTTTGTCGTTTTCTCAATCTGACAATAATTTTGTTGTGAGGTCCACCAATGATTGTGCCGTTGTACGAATATTCTCTGTTAAAACGAATATTCCCCTACCAATCGAATATTATATAACAACTTGCGTACTTTGCAAAATTTATAAATATTACCCACAACTATAACATTATATCAAATTAACTCCATAATATTCAAAAATGATATTTATAGAAAATTTATCTTTATTTATAAAAGTTGGGGTCTTACATAGTAGTTATAATGTAAACTTTAATCTATATCCTATAACTCTTCCTATTAATCAATACACAATGTTCAATTTGATTGTGTTAACTTTAGACTTATAACTCACTATATTTCTTCTTAGTCAAACTCGAAGTTCATTCAAGTGCTTAAGTTTTGCTAGGACTACTTATTGGTTTTATATTAAATCCATTTCATATCTTGTAATATTCATTTCAATTGAATTGAAATATTTTTTAAGTTCATTAACACTTGGCACGACGTTTCGATGTTCATTCGTCACACGCCCGATTCGTCTCTCTTGTATGTGCTTAGCATGCTTATACAACTCATCTAATACATCATTTATTAATGTTAAGCATTATTATATTTATTAATATTCATGTTTTACAACTTAGGACAACATCTTTTATCGTCAGGAGCACTACATTTGCATATGTGCATTCCCGACGCCCTCCGATTGCCTCCTAATACATATTAGTCCCACAAATCACCATTTTTACCCCTGTTCCCGACCTCAAATTGCAAAACATAAAAAACAAAAGTATTAGGTCTATTCGTCCTCGTTCTGGATCATCTTGAATCACCTCAATCGGAGTTCGTATGAAAAAGTTATGGCCGTTTTACTACAGGAGGTCAAACTTATCCGACCCAGACTACTATTCCGGCGCCGCGACGCAAGAACTAAGTCAGGCAGTGGCATTGCAGCGTGAAATTGGTGTTGTGGCGCTAATTTTGGTGCTGCAGCAAGGTGTTCTGGGCTGAAACTCTGATGTTTGGCGTTGAGGCGTCGAAACCCACAGAACCGAGCACGAAGACCAATTTTGGTCTGTTTAACAGTTTCTAGCAGCTAAATTACCACATATAATTCATGTAAATTACACATAAACATTACTAAGCATACATATACCAACTTAGCACAACTTAAACAATAATTTAAGAAAAATTAAATCCTTGAAACACTGTTTTAAAATAAAACTCCATTGTTGACGTTGTTTAACAAAGTTTAACACTGTAAACCACAATTATCCATCAAATTCATTCCTTTGAACTACGTTCTCATTAAATTCTTACCCAATTAACATACACAAGGTTCAATTTCACAATTTCACAATTAACATATACTAATTTTTGTTATCTTACAAAACATGTTCATGCATATATTTTAACTATAAAACTCTTTTTGACATAATTCATACAATCACATACATGTATATGCTCATTATACCATCACCTATATATATATATATATATATATATATATATATATATATATATATATATATATATATATATATATATATATATATATATATATGATAGTTATCCTACTACAACCACTTATACACATGATTTCATCACCCATTATAAAAAGATGGATTACAAACAATTTTAGAAACACACAGAATTAGAAATTATAGGGTAAAATATATATGTTAAGGTTATGTGCATACCTTTTGTTGCTTAAGAAAATACTTGTTAATTACTGAGAATAGCTTCGACGAACTTAGAACTTTCTCTCTCAGGCTCTCTCAAACTATCTCTGTACTTTTCTTCTCTGAAAACCTTTTCGTTTCTTTTTCTTTGTAACTTTTTCTTAGGCTTAGGTTCACTATACGTAAAACTTAAAACAAAATCAACGTACGAATTTAAAACGTTTAAAATCGACGCTATAATTAATATACTAATAAGTTATCAGTTACATAAATAATATATATTATTTATTTAATTTATATTATTAATAATTTAAAATTCAAAAATCCAAAAGCCATAAGGCTCCGTTTGGCAAAACTCTTTAAAAATTAAAGACTTAATATATTTAAGCCTTGTTTGGCAAAACTAAATTAAACTCATTTAAATTATTTTAATAACTCCTTTATAGTATAGTTATTTGTCACACTTTATTTAATTAAGTTTTCATACTTAATTTAATTAATTCTAATAATAATTTATTGAATAAATCATTTAATTATTATAAACTCTCTAACTTAATTATTAAATTAAATTAGAATACTATCTCATAATAATTAATTTTCTTAACTCATTAATTATTTATTAAACAAATAATTAACCCAATCAAATCAAATCAATTAAACAAATATTTATTGAACGATAAACACATCCATTAAATATTTATATAATTCAATAAATATTTAAAAAATTAAAATTAAAATTAAAATTCTGGATTGTTACAGTGTAAACCACTATTCTTGTCCCACTAAGATATGACCTAAACTTGTGAAAAGTGTATTCAACCGCTAATAGTTCCTTTTCAGTGGTAGTGTAGTTTAATTGAGCATCTGATAGAGTCTTGCTGACATAATAAATTACATGAAAGATCTTTTCCTTGCGCTGACCCAACACAGCCCCCACTGCGTAATCGTTGGCATCACACATCAATTCGAATGGTAGAGACCAATTAGGTGCCACAATTACTGATGCTGATGTGAGCTTCTTCTTGAGTAGGTCAAAAGCTGCCAAGCAATCCTCATCAAATCTAAACGGGACATCCTTTTCCAATAAACTACACAAGGGTTTTGTAAATCCTGGAGAAGTCCTCAATGAATCTTCGGTAAAACTCTGCTTGTTCTAAAAACTACGCACCCCCTTGACTGATGTAGGTGGTGACAAATTCTCAATGGTCTCGAATTTGACTTTATCGACTTCTAGCCCCTTTGCTGAAACTTTATACTCGAGTATAATTCCTTCCTGCACCATAAAATGACACTTTTCTCAGTTGAGTACAAGGTTGGTTTCCACACAACACCTTAGCACCATGATTAGATTTTTAAGACAGTTATCAAAAGAATCTCCGAACACAGAAAAGTCATCCATGAAAACTTCATCATTTTCTCTACCATGTCTGAGAAAATAGCCATCATGCATCTTTTAAACGTGGCAGGAGCATTGCAAAGCCCAAAGGACATTCGTCTGAATGCAAAGGTACCATAGGGGCAAGTAAATGTTGTCTTCTCTTGGTCCTCTAGAGCGATGATAATTTGGTTGTATCCTGAATATCCATCTAGAAAACAATAATATTCATGGCCCGCAAGTCTGTCTAACATCTAGTCAATGAATGACAATGGAAAATGATCCTTTCTAGTGGCTTTATTGAGCTTTTTGTAGTCCATGCACACTCTCCAACTAGTCACTGTTCGTGTTGGTATCAACTCATTGTTCTCATTTTTCACTAATGTCATCCCCCCTTTCTTAGGCACGCATTGTACATGACTCACCCATGAACTTTCTGAAATAGGGTACATGATCCCATCATCTAGCCATTTCATTATTTCTTTCTTGACTACTTCTTTCATGATGGGATTGAGAATTCTTTGTTATTCTACGGTAGGCTTGTTGTCATCCTCCATAAAGATTTTGTGCATGCAGAATGAGGGGCTAATTCCTTTGATGTTGACAATTGTCCAACTAATAGCATTCTTGAACTCTCTTAAGACTCTAATTAGCTTACTTTCTTGAAATGAGGTTAGTACAGATGCAATAATAATGGGTAAAATATCTGATTTGCCTAAGTATGCATACCTGAGATGAGAAGGTAGTGGTTTAAGCTTAAGTGCAGGAGGTACCTCTAGGGAAGACCTCAAACGATCTAAAAACTTATCTAAATTTTCCAATGGCTCAAATGGCACCCTGAACTTGCTCACCCTTGGCAGTGCATCTAATAGCTTGAGATATTTAATCAATTTTGTCTCGTCCATGTCAATATCCCCCATCAGTGTAGTTTCCAACAGATCCTTACTCATAACTTTCAGAAACTCATCATCCACAGCCTTTTCTACCACATCCACTCGAAAGCACTTTTCTTCATTGGAAGGGAATTTCATAGCCTGGAATACGTTGAATGTGACTTCTTGGTCCTGGACCCGCATAGTTAGCTCTCCCTTCTGAACATTTATAAGAGTCATCTCAGTAGCTAGAAATGGCCTCCCAAGTATAATGGGGATGTCCTTGTCCTCTTCATAATCCAAAATTATGAAATTGGCTGGGAAGATGAATTTATCAACCTTCACAAGAATGTCCTCCATAATTCCTCTCGAATAAGTAACAGACCGATATACAAGCTGAAGAGATATGTTTGTTGGTTTTGGTGCAAGAAGTCTCAACTGAGTGTATATTAATAGAGGCATGAGGTTGATACTTGCACCTAAATCACACAAACACTTGTTGAATGACAAGCTACCAATCGTGCAAGGGATGGTAAAACTGTCAGGATCCTTCAATTTTGGAGGTAGATTTCTTTGAAGTACTGCACTGTACTCTTCAGTCAATGCTACTATCTCAAAATCTTCTAACTTTTTCTTTCTGGACATAATTCCCTTCATAAATTTTGCATAGCTTGGCATCTATTTTAAGGCCTTTTCAAATGGTATGTTAATTTATAACTTCTTGAATATCTCAAGGAATTTGGCGAATTGTTTATCTAAATTCTGTTTTTGAAGTCTTTGTGGATAAGGAACTGGTGGATATGTTCTTGGTGGATTGACATTTATTTTCTCTACTGTTTCTCTCTTTTCCGGCTTAGGTTCTACTTTCTCATCCTTTCCCTCAGAGTTTCCTACATTTTCTGGAACTGGGGTAGGGCGCAGCTGCGCTGGATGCCTTTATATTTTAGGCACAGTTGTGCCTGACGACAGGACTTATTTTTCACTTCTAAGGGTGACAACTTGGCATTGCTCTTTCCCGTTCTCTCCTTGGTTTAGCTTCTGTGTTACCGGGACGAGATCCTTGCGGTCTATTTGTCAATATGTTAGCCATTTTCCCCACTTGATTCTCCAAATTTTTGATAGCCACCGCTTGGCTCTTTAGCATGACATCATTGTTTGCCATGTATTTCATCATGAGCTCTTCCAAGTCGGGTTTTCTTTCAGGTTGTAGAGGTGGTGCTGCATGTTATTGTTGATTTTAAAATCCCGAGGGATAATGTGGTCTTAGAGCTTGTTGATGGTTTTGGTTGTTGCTCCATGAGAAGTTGGGGTGGTTTCTAGCGCCATGATTATAAGTGTTTCGGTATGGGTTTGGTGGTCTCTGGTAGCTATCCATAAACTAAACCGCTTCAAGATTGATGGCACATTGCTTGGTAGGATTTAATCTTGCATATAGCTCACAAACAAAGGCTACTTGCTGCACTTTGGTCTCTACAAGGGAATCAATCTTCTTTAACATTTCTAACAACTGAGCTGCTAAAGTCGTGATTACATTCACTTTTAATACTCCGGCTACTTTTTGCTAATTCAATCTAGAAGTTGGCCATTAGTACTTGTTTGCTGCCATGGTCTCTATCATTTCATATGCCTCTTCATAATTCTTGTCTATGAATGCACTCCAGAAGTTGCATCAATGCTAGTCCGAATGTGACTACCTAACCCATTGTAAAATGTATTTAATTCCATCCATTAGGGTAATCCATGGTGAGGGCATCTTCTTAGCAAATCTTTATATCTTTCCCATGCTTCATACAATGACTCGCCATGTTATTGCTCAAAAGTAGAAATTGCATTTCTTATCTTGTCAGTCTTTGTAGGCGAGTAAAATTTTGCCAAAAATTTCTGTGCCAGGTCTTGCCAAGTAGTAATAGACCCCGGTGGTAATGAGTGAAGCTAACTCCTTGCCTTGTCTCTCAACGTGATTGAAAAATGTCTGAGTCTCACCGCATCATCCATTACCCCATTAAACTCAAAAGTATCACAAATCTTTATGAAGCTCAATAAATGTTCATTCGGGTCATCATTAGACAAACCCCCAAACTGAACAGAGATTTGCACCATTTGTATTGTCCCCAGTTTGATTTCAAAGGAATTTACAGCTATTGCTGGCCTCGTGATACTAGATTGCAATTCATTTATCCGTGGAGTTGTATAGTCTCTCAATGCTTTTTGCTCTTCTGCCACCATGACTACCGGTGCTTCAATTTCCTCTTGAATGTCTGTAGTACCCTTACTCAATTGCCGAACCCTTCTATTGATGTTGTCCTTATAAGTCACCGAATTAGGCTTCTTAAATCGAGTTTGTATACACTATTCGCTAGTACCAAAAACAAAGAAAAATGTAAAAAGAAATAAGATAAGAAAGATTTGTTTAACTAAGACCAATCTAATTTAAACTGATGACGAAAGTAATAAAAATAATTTATAATTCCCTGGCAACGACGCCAAAAAATTGTTGGCTTGTTTGGGTATTAATCAAAACAACACACGCACACAAGTGCACGCGGTCAACAAGTAGTATAGAAGAAGTAGAGTGTCGATCCCATGGAGAATATTAATTGAATTTTAAACTAACATACACCAATTTTATAACTATTTTGGTCTACTTAAACTGATGATCAAAATTTTTTTTATCTAAAAGTGCTGAATATCGAAAGCCAACTAACTAACAAGTAATTTTAATCAGATAGCGAAGATATAAGATTATAATTTCACTTAATGTGTCATCCAAGTTACTACACTTCCTGTTAAACTTAATTGATTACTTCAGATTGCTAGTCGAGAACACGAAAGTAGTCTCAATGTACCATACTCATATCACAATGAATCCACAATCGATAGAATAACTGTGAACACCCAAATCAATTAACTCACTATATCTCTATGTGACTTAGAATTAATTAGGGTTTAAGTCCAAGTTCTCAAATGACTACGAGTGGTGCTTCTGTATATCTCTATCCTTAGCACGAATTATAGAATCTAACACCATGTAGAATCATAAACACAAGCTAATATGGTCATATCTGAACTCATAATTCATTCCTCAATTTCATATGAATTATCTCGGTAATCGGTGATCAAACAATTAGACAATTAGAACAAACCATAATAGACAATCCATACATTATCAATCAAATCTCCACAAAGAAGCATAACAATCCGAATTAAACACTAAGATCCATTATAATCCCAAATAGAAATTAGTTCATAATAGAATCAAAATCCATTATCCACATTAGTTTATACATTGCAAGCCAAAAATGAGAAGAAAGAGAAGCTAGGGAATGAAAGATGCAAGTCTGATTTCTCCTCTACAATTCTGAACCTTTAATGTTGTGCAAATGCTTCAAAACTCCCAAATCCAGCCCTAATTAAGCTAATCTAGAAGTTCAAAAATGAAAACTACTATAGATTCAAAGTAGAGAGAAGAGTATATAAAAGGTTCTCTCTATATTCCTCTATATTCCCCTAGAAGGCAATAAAAACGTCCTAATATCAGTCTCCTAACTTGCAATGACCCATCTTTCAAGAAAGAATACGATTGGTCCATTTAATGAAAAGTCAGACATTTTACCTTCAGAGATTGGCGCAGCTGCACCGGCTTTGTGCTTGAATTGGGCCCAGCTGCTGTCCAGGGTAACTTTGGCTGGGGTTGGGCACAATTGCGATCTCTTCCTTTGTATTCTGGGCATAGCTGCGCTCTGCTGCAAACTCTGAATTCTGTTGATGTCTTCTTGTACTTCAGTCCTTGCATTCCATGCTTTCGTTATTTCTTCCCTTTCTTCATGCCTTAGCTCCTTTGCTCCCACACACCAGTCTTCATAGATATCATGCCTATTTGCCCTCCTTTAGACGAAAGATGCCATTGAGCGAGTTCCCGCACATGCAACCTATAAAAAGGAAAGAAATGCATCAAAAGCAACTTGAATAAATGAGATTAAGCAACAATTATAACAAGTTAGTATCCAATAAGTAGGTATAAAACCTACTTCATTTTGCGCTTCATCTAATATCATTTCACTAGAATATTGGTCTGAATTTTCTTATTAAATTTTAATCTTTTCATGTCGTATTACTATTCATGCCAGAGTACTATTCATGACAAAATTTAGTTTTTGTTTTATTGTCCAAATTATCTTTGAAATATGAATCTTAATTATCATTCTTGAACTTTACTCCATAATTGATTATCATGTATTTTGAAATTCTTGAACTTGGATAAATTAAATTACAAATCTCTAATATTAATTCTTGATCTCACTTTTATTCATCCTTTATATCATTGTCATCATCCTCAGACTTGAATTGTGGTGAAGAGTTATCTTTGGCCCGTAGTGAAAAGATGAACTGTTGATTGGTATGATTATGACCAGAAATTGTGTATTTGTATAATCATGACCTTTAATGTTACATATATACGGGCTTCTGGTAAAAGTTCTTTTTGGCTCGTAGTGCAAAGATGAACAGGTGTTTGGCATGATCAAGACCATTGCTGATACAAATGAATTTTTTTAACCCGTAGTGCAAAGATAAAATATTGATTTGCATAATTATTGATTAGTGCTACAGGGATAATACATTAATGACGGACCTTTAAATCATAGAAGATAATAGACATCATTCTCTACTTGACTCTTCTAATGGATTGTTTGTTTCGCTGCAGTTATTGATCTAAAACTTGTTGTCCATTATATTTTATCTGATTTATCATTGTTGAAGGCTAAATATAATTTATTCCTCATTATCTTAGTCATAATATTCTTTACTAGTCTATTTGAGCTCACCCTTTTCTTTTTTGTTTCATTGTTCTTCTCAAGAAATGAGGGTGTAGCTGGGACTAGTCGGGGAGTGGAGTAATGGTCCAAGATGGTTACTATAGTAGTCCTCACTATTCTGTAAAATAGTGTGACAATAAATGTAATGAGGACTTAATTTGAGTTTGGATATTGTCGTATTATATAAGGTACAATATTTGTATTAAAACTAACAGCGTATGTGTGGTCGTATTTTGCACGACAGTTTAATAGTTGTAAATATAAAAATTTGTATTTGAATTCTGTAGTATGTATTTTGGCGACTCAAGATGGGTTGGGTATGTGACACCCCCAAATCTGGGTACTTCATTCCCACAAAATTTGGTGTTCACTATCCAAAACAATTACTTCTGACTACCCATAATCAAAGATATCTATGTAAATTAAACAACTTAAATAATAATCCATCCCTTTATAGGGTTACACCAACGTAAATTAAATCCCAGGTAATCTAACCTTAAACTATTACATAAGTCTGCGGAATACATCACGAAATAAATTAAGTCTCATAACATAAGTTCAGCAAATAAAATTAAACAGGTCTTCATCATTTGGACATCTTTCCCTTGTCTTTACTAGAAGATGGCTTATCAATTTTCTCAACTTTAGCTGTAGTGTTAAATGCAAGAGTGAGCAAACAATTGCTCACTAATATAATGATGACAAAAGCAATAACATAAGAGTAAGAAATGGATACTGAATAATTAAGAACTTGTTCTTCGAGTCAAGATTAGTAAACAAGTTCGAAGTTTATATCTGAGGGTCTTTAAGACCATGAACTATGTTCCAAGGTCATTAATTATTTCTACTTCAACCTTTAACAATCATTAGACTATACAGACCTTTACTTTTGTACTTAGGGGGATTAACCCTTCGTATCATGTATTGTGCACAAACATCTAAACACTAACGCGTACATAATCCCCTATATTAGGGTTGTTCATCTCAGTTTGAATTTAAGCTTTTTGAACTAAAGAAAGTTTAGTTTGGAATAGCTTAACAGTGATTCTAGAATTTTAGAACACTCATCAATTATGGATTAGTCCAACCAATAAAGGTTTATTTGCTATTCTAAGGTTTAACACAACTATATAAGATTGAACAACAATAATTAAGTCGAAGATTGAATATCAACAATATACAAAGTATTACATCCAAAAGAGTTAGGAAATCTCATTTGAAACAATGAACTTAAACAATTTATGCTTTGAATAGCAAGAAACAAAAGTTAGGAACTTGCTCAATAAAAATTGTAGGAACTTGCATAACGATATCAAGTTAGGAATATGAAACTTGCTTAATGTAAAAGAATTAGAATACATGAGCTTACATAATAAAAAATTAGGGTTAGAGAACTTGACTCGTGTGTAAGCTACACAATTACTACAAACGTTTGCCAAATACCCTACATATACCATTAGAACCATAATACCAATTAGTTATATTAACGCTAACTTCATTGGTTTACTTTTCGTTTTTAGTCAAGTCTACAATTTTTATCTTAGGATCTGATTATCCTAATCATTTATGTACCATGAATCTGAACTCTTAATTATATTATAGTATACTACATGGTGATTACAAAACAACTTCAATTCCTTATATTATATAGTTCCATTTGTCACATTTTTATTTAATTAATTTTAATAACTTACAATTACTATTATAATTTCCATTATAATTATATTTATGCTTAACAAATTATTACATATCTAATTTAATTATTAAATTAATCTAGAACATCATTTTGTTTAATTTAATTATCTCCTTAAATATTAAACAATTCATTTAATTTAATTATTTCATTAAATTAAATCTTCAAATAATAAAATTACCATTTATTAATTTAGTTAACATACACACTTAACTAAATCATTACATCACAATTTCATCAATTATTTATTTATCTCAATAAATAAATCAATTAAAATATTTATTTAATTTAATAAATATTTTTAAATTACATAAAAATTCTCGTTCGTTACATCTTTCCCTCTTTAAAAGGATTCTGTCTCCAAAATTACAACTCAATAAATTCGTTCATTACATTTTTTCCTCCTTAACAAGATTATGTCCCCAGAATCGCTATACAAAATTAAGCAAACAACTGAGGGTGTTTTTTCATCATAACATCTTCAAGTTCCCACATAGCTTCCTTAGCACTATGGTTTCTCCAAATTACCTTAATAGAAGGTATTATTTTGTTTCTAAGAACCTGCTCTTTCCTATCAATAATATGAACATGAACTTCTTTATAAGACAGATCTTTTTCAAACTATAAGGTTCATATTCTATAACATGCTTATAATCGGGCTTATATGGTCTTAAAACCGAAACATGAAAAATGTTATGAATATGTTCTAGTTCCGGAGGTAAAGCTACCTCGTATGCCACTTCCCTAACTCGTTGCAACACTTCAAAAGGTCCTATAAACCTAGGGCTTAGTTTTCCCTTTTTACCAAATCTGATTTTCCCTTTCCAGGGAGACACTTTTAAGAAAACAAAACTACCAACATCAAACTCCTGATTTTGTCAGTGTTGATCGGTATATTTCTTCTGCATATCCTGTGCAGCTGTCAATCTTGCCCGAATAACCTTGATGATCTCAACAGTTTATTGCACCAATTTTGGACCTGACAGCTGTCGTTCACCTATTTCGTCACAGCATAATGGAGTTCTGCATTTTCTGTCGTATAACGCTTCGTAAGGCGGCATGCGAATACTCGCGTGATAACTGTTATTATAGGCAAATTCAACCAATGGTAGATGGTCATCCCAATTCCCTTTAAAATCCATAATACATGCTCTGAGCATATCTTTCAGTGTCTGGATTGCCCTCTCACTTTGTCCGTCGGTTTGAGGATGATATGCTGTGCTCATTCTCAACTGCGTCCCCAAGCATTCCTGTAGTCGTTTCCAGATATTTGATGTGAAAAGTGGATCTCCATCTGATATAATGGACACCGGAACACCGCGTCTTGAAATAATTTCCTTCACGTACAGTTTTGCCAACCGATCTAGGTTAAATCTAATCTTGATTGGCAAAAATTGTGCCGACTTTGTCAATTGATCGACAATCACCCAGATTGCATCATAACCTTACTGAGTCGTTGGAAGACCTACCACAAAATCTATTGTGATATTGTGACGCCCCCAAATTTAGGTACTTGAAACCCAAACTCAGTGCTTCACGATACCATTTCTATGAGAGAAATAATACTAATAATAATAACAATAGTATAGATTATCAAATTTAATTTACATATTATCAGAGTTTTTAATCTCAAGTACGAAACCTTTAACCATTTGTTACATTACATGATAATTAATTTATATCATCATTATCCTAATAAAGTCTAGTTATTACAAAAGATAGTATTATCATTCATTCAGCGACCTTCCCTTTCCCTTTGTTCTTGGCAGAGCCTTCAGGCTGTTCATATTTAGCTGAAAACATTTAAATTAAGAAAGGATGAGCATTCGAGTGCCCAGCAAGTAATAGCAACAATAACAGTTAGCTGAACGAATTAAATATTTTCTTTGAAAGATATTTCTACAACGAATCAACAGTTGTGAAGTAATCTGAACCAATAATAAACAACATATCATTTCGATTTCAAATTTTTGAAACTACGTACTAACTATAAATGAGGATCAGTTGACAGACTATGAACATTGTTTTCTATATTCAAAAAGGTTAAACAGAACTTCATCTGTAAACCATCATAACTTACGGAAACGGGGGTGATGTAATAACCGTGAAGTTCAAGTCACTATATATGTATATATATTATTGATATTTAAAACTTTGTGCTATATAGTGATTTAATATGTGAAAACATATGTGAAGTGGTGCATGAATCAATAAGCATATATACTATAGTTATGGATATATATATTTATAGATTTCATTAAAAATGAAAGCTTCGTAACCTAATTATACATTAGATGAGACAATTAAATAACCTAAGGGTTATGGTAATAAGGAAAGGTTAGTATTTAATATGTATACTAACTTAAGTGGATAATCTTGTTATTTTTAGTGACTAATAATTTTAAACCTAATCCTAGTAAACCTAATTAGGTTATGAGCTAAAGTCAGATGTATAAGTAATTAAATTTCATATGATTAGAAATGGAAACTGTAAATAAACAATTTGGGTAACATATATTAAAATTGTTAGACTATGTTTATTACATGGCCCAAAACAATTAAAAGAGAAGCCCAAAAGAAATAAAAATGCAAACCAATACTTAGCCCACTTGATTAAGGGTATTTTAGGCTTTTGATCAATCAAATTTGTGCATTAAAATAAAAGAAAAATGGAGTAGATATGGGAGCAAGGGGACCGGCCACTTTAGGCCTTTTAAGGCAACAAAATTATGCTAATCAAGTTCCTTAATTAGTAACTCTTACATCAAGTACAAGTGTGTCCATCTCCCATTGGTAGAAAATATACTTAGCACCTTTAATTACATGATTAGCCCCAATTGGAAGAGATAAGGCAAAGCCTTTTATCCATGGGACAATAAAAGTATGGGGGATAATAGTTAATCACCCATTTCATTTGCTAGAACATTTCATTTTCTCTCATTCTTCTTCTTCTATCTTTTTCTCCCAAGCTAGTAGCATACAAGAGAGAAAAGAGAGAGAGAGAGGGTTCGGTTTTTCTAAGAGAGGGAGAGGAGTTGTTGTTCATGCATCCTAAGTTTATTACTTACTTTGGAAGAACAAGAAGGATAGCAACCAAAACTAGGTGAGGTTCTCATCCTTTTCTTTTTTTTATTCTTCTTCTATTTTCAGTTTTTACCTCATCATATATGGGGGGTTATGGTCTAATACTCAAAGTACCCTAGTTCTACATATCATCATGTATGGAACTAAGTATCTTGAGTGTTAGATCAAAGGTTTAGAGGAAGGAATTGAGCATATGTTCTCCAAGGGGTGAAACCCTTGTTTTTCTTCCACTAAATCTTGTGTAACTCAAGATAGTCCACATAGGAAGTTTAGGTTTTGAAACTCTAAAAAGCTACTGTCCCCGTTTTTCATGAGGCTGTTTCGGTCAGTTGCAAGTCTTTTAAAAATTTGAGAAAAATCACAGAGGTACCTTAAGAAGTTATCTACGTGTAGGGAAAAGAAGGAACACGTTTCGATCTATAGGTTGTGCATAATGGCTATTTCCGTAAAGGACTCCTAAATATTAACACCTGAATTTCTCACAGTGTATACATTGGAAAATTCCAAAATTTTTACAGTAGGTTCATATATGTTATGAGAGTATACCCTGAAAATTTCAGATGTTTTTGAGCAACACTCGATTTATGAAAAATGAAGCAAGATCCGAGTGTTTTGGGCACTTTAAAATTAGTAAATCATTTTCTAAAATTCCAGAAAAGTTTGGGGATCATTGTTGGTTCATATACTGTCCAAATCCAGAAAAAAAGAATTTTTGGAACTAATTTGGTACTTTTCCTAAAAATGATGAAGTTATGAATAAAAGAAAATACATAGTTAAATGATGTCTTAAATAAGAACAATATGATTTTAATGCTTGAATACTCCTAATATATAATATTATCACTATTTTAGGGTATTTTGGTAATTTATAATAAAAAATATTATTTATAACCTTTTATGGATATTAAATAAGAGGTTTAATAAAGGGTGAGCAATTAGAATAAATTGTTTATTAATTCAATAAATTATTAAAAATATTATTATGATATTAATAATATTGGTATATGATATTGTTAAGTAAATAAAAATATTAAGATTAAAACTTCATTAAAATATTATTAAATGGTTAATAATATTTATTTTAGCATTAATAAATGATTAATGTGTTATTAAATGATTAATAATATTAGATTAAAATATTAATCTTAGATTAAAATATTATTAAAATATTATTAATATTAAATTAAAGTATTATTATTGAGTAAATAATAATATTCGAGATTAAATAAAATGTTATTAAAAATGTAATAACATTAGTAAATGAATAAAATATTATTAAATGATTAATAATATTAATAATAGAATAAGATATTATTAAATGATTAATAATATTAGCAAATGAATAAAAGTATTATTAGTAAACTAATAATACTACGTGATGAATTAAATATTATTAAGATTAATAATATTAAGTGAATTAAAGGGAGTTGTTAATTAATAGTAACATTATCGATGCAAGATAATATTTCTAAGAACTACATGTAATATATAATATCTATGTGATTACCTAATCTAATGTTATGCTATGACTAATTGAAAGATTAACTATAGGTCTCTCAAAGGAAGATAATTAAATTGCATAGTGGATAGAATTTAATTGCGTAGCCGTAACCTATAAACGAGACAAGTTCCCTAACTCAAACTCAAATTATTATTTTCAAAGCATGTTAGTGAATAATTATTGATGATTATTCACCTCTATATTGATTATTGAGATTCACACTTGGTGCAATTGAATTCTCGTTCTATTATTATTGAACTGCGAATTAAATTAAAGTTCTTCATTCATGAACTGTTTATGAGATAGATCTATGCTAATTGTATAAGCTAGATCAAGCATGTTTAAATTTGTTAAATCAAATGTGTTTTAAAAAGCTGTTCTTATTAAATTGATATGATAAGAACTCTTGACTGAGAAAAAGGACGAATTTGATTAAGGCATGATATCGATGCTGGATTATTAAGTATTTATGCATAAATCACAGGGTATGAAAGCCTGATCCCCCTGTATACCAAAATTTATTAAGAGGTCCAGTTTAAATGACTGAGAACCTTGGCAAATGTTCATGGTTATTTCAAAACCACTCACTACATGTTATTCAACTATTCGAATATTTAATTTTTGATTATTAATTCATGTTCCTTCACAATCTTATACTATTGTTGAACATTGAAAGTAAAACTTCTTTCTAGTCATGATATATCTCCCTTGTATATAAACTTGCTAAGCAAATTAGTTGCTTACCCTTGCTATATCATGACATTTATTTCAGTTAAGCCCGAAGGATCCAATGCGAAAGACAAAGACAATGGCAAAATCCAGGAATAGTTTAGAATGAATGATTAGTTATTATTATCTGATGGACTTTCTTATGTAAACCTTTTGTAATATGAATGGTGTGTTTAGGTTAAGGTTAAGAAGACCTTGGGTCTATGTTATGAAACTTTATTATAATGAACAATGTATGTTTATTATTCCGTAATAGTTATGGAATGCTTATGATGATGATAGATCGTGAGCACCGAATCTGAGGTTAGAGAACCTGGATTTGGGGGAGTGTCACAGGTGATCAGCCCGTTGTGCCCTGTATTGATCAATACTACATTCGAGGATGATATTTTTGTCCAGCATATCCGCCTTAGGTGCATAAAAGTTTCCCCTATTTGAGATGTTTATACCAGTCTAGAATCTAAACCAAAACAATTCGATTGGATAATAATAAAGTTCTATCTTGTTCAACAACAATTTTTAAATTTGTGTCTAGCCAGATCAAATAGCTTACACAGCTTTTAATTCAACGTATACATACTGGACACCGATAAGTATGTATCAACATGTGATAAAATATAATGATTATCCAAGTGAGGACACTTGTATAATCATGTTTGGAAATTAACGAACAAAATATATATCTTGATCTACAATAACAGAATTAAGAAACTTGTACAACAGATTATAATTTAATAACTTACTTATACAGAATCATTGCATAAGTATATACAAAGGTTAAAATATTTGAACAATGAAAAGAATAGTTTAGATATTATCTTACGCATGTCCATTGCATAAAATAAATGCAAAGGGTTAGATACTTGTCTTGTCTGCTGCTTACACAACTTAGTTTTATCTTTTATGCCAATCCCTATCATTAAATAGATCATTCGTTCGGTTAGAATAACATACTATAACACATAGTACTGCTATTTACAGTCAGCACATAACCTAATCACATTGACACATATGTTTATCAACCATTGAATCACAAATAAATATTTATCAAGTCAAACTATCAAAGTTCAGATCAATTTTTGAAATATATCGGTGTACCGACAGCTTTATCGGGTAATTATCGAGTCTAAGACATAATTCTGTAGCTCAATATCTGTAAGTATCAGTCATATTATTTTTAAATGACTTATAATAATTTTTAAACATTTATTATAATTTATCATAAATTTTCAAACACCGGAATCATTATTAAATGATTTAAATATTAAACAATTCTATTATCATTAACATTTAATTAATATTAAACTATTAATGAAACCATTGCCAAAATATTAAAGTTATTTATAATAACTAAAAATATTTTTAAAACATTTATATTGCCTTTAAATGATATTTAAAACATTTAAAATTATTTTTAAATAATTATCATTAATATTTAAATATTAATGTACAATTCCTCAAAATATTAAAAGTCATTAAGTATAACTTAAAATATTTTTAATTCATTTATATCCTTTTGAAATGATTTTTAAATTAATAAAACTATTTTTAAACTATTTATTTAATATAATTATTAAATAAATTTAATATTATTAATAATAAATTAATAATCATTAATATTAAATTATTAATGAAATTATCCTTTAAATATTAAAAGTTATATTTTATAACTTAAAATATCTTTAACCACTTTATTTTCATTTAAAATAATTTTTATAATATTAAAATCATTTTTAAACTAAATTATTTAATATAATTATTAAATAACCTTAATATCATTAATAATAATTAATTAATGAAATTTACCTTTAAATATTGAAAGTTATATTTCATAACTTAAAATATTTTTAAATACCTTATTATTGTTTAAAATAATTTTTAATATAATAAAAATCATTTTTAATTAATTAATTTAATTCATTTAGTAAATAACTTAATTATCATTAATATTAATTTATTAATGAATTTCATCACAAAATGTTAAAAGTTATAAAAAAATAACTTAAAATATTTTCTTATACCATAATATAATTTTAAATGATTTTTCAAGTATTTAAATTATTTTTAACTAATTTATTTAATATTATAATTAAATAAATTAAATACCATTAATATTTCAAAAATATTAATTATTTATGAAATATACCTAAAATAAGTAAAAACTAATTTTTGGACTTTAAAATAATTTTTAATAATTTATTTTGTATTTTAATAATTAAAAACTAATTTTCTATAATTATTTAATAAAAATAATAATTTTATAAAGAAACTGTCGCTAAAGACTGCCTATAGCGACAGAACCGTCGCTATAGATGTTCTTCGTGTTCTTGGCCAAACCCAGAAAACTTATGTCAGAGATCAAGTGGGTATGTTTGACCAAGCGTTTTGATCAGATCATAATGTTTCTGGGAATGTTGTTAATCAGATATTGTAGTCATAGTGCAAAACTACAAGATTTAACAACAAACATGTTCATATACTGTATAACCAAAGAGATCTAAGCCTTCAAAGGGACTGTCAGACATGTTCTTCATTTTCTGGGTTACCCAGAAATGAAGAACAGTTCAGTCAGTCCACTTTGGGCTTTCATAACTTGTTGTTCATGCAATTCTTTCGTGATCTAATGCTTCCAGGTTGTAGTTAACATGCAAATGAAGAGATCTAACACATAAGACACATCAAATAACATCACATCAACCAGATATAGGCTGGTCAAACCATGCCAGAGAGAAGGTTCAATCAGTTTCTAGAAATTCCAGAAACGCCATTCGTGGTCGACATGCTTAGTTTGACCATTTACTATGTTCGATCTACTGACTGTTTATGGAATTTAAAGCCATGTACAAAGAGTCCACATGACACACTACAACCTAGATGCAATAACATCAACCGATCACTTAGCATCTGACAGATAAAAACGATCAAAAACGTTGTCAGTCACTGAAATACGATTTCTGGGTTACCTAGAAATCATTTGGTCATGCCCGGTCAACGGGTTTTGACCGTGAATAACTTCCAATAGGTTCATGATATGACTTTGATTCAAGTACCAGATGAAAGACCTCATAACAGACTACATATCAAAAACATAAAAAGACCAAGAACATAAACCAAGAAAAATCTACAGCCTCTGACATTCAATGTCAGAACATAAAATAAATTTTTTCCAGATTTGCAAAAACACTAGATCTGAGCTTATAGATGTTATGGATCTAACATCAATCAACCCAGATCATCACTATATACTATAAACAACACATTTTAACACTTAATCCTAACATCTAACATGCAGATCAAGATCAGATTATAGCTAGGGTTTTTATACCTTTCTAAGAACAATTTTGATTCTAGGCTTCTGAGTTTGATGTGGTTGTTCATGGGGATGGTCTTGGGGACTGATCTAGCAAAAAAAATCAGAGGTATGGAGCTTGGGAGAGTTAGGTTGAGTATTTGTGCAAAATTAGCTAACAATTATAATTTCTCTCTCTTCCAATCTATTTATACAAGTCTTAGGTGCATGTATGGCTGATAATGGACTGATTTGCTGGAGATTTTTAAGTCAAAAGAGTAGGTACATTTGGTCACCAACTCCATATATTGATAGATTTACAAGCAAGCTCAACAAAAAATGCATAAGGGCTTTTTGGTCATTTGCTATATAATTTTAATGGCAAAAGTGTAATCTTGACAAACTCTTAGGGTTTGACCCTAAGATTTAGCACAAAATAAATTTTTAGGTTTCATTTAGGGTTTAAAATAAAAAAATAAAATTAGTTTTTAAAAAATTTTGAAATTAGGATTTCTTTAATTAACCTAGGTTTTCTAATTACACTATACAGGAACATTAGGCTTTAATTTCACTAATTATAATCAACCTTGCTAATTATAGCAATTAGGGTTTATAATTTTGATAATTAGGGTTACCAAATCACAATTAGGGTTTATAATTCCAACATTAGGGTTTCAAGAAATCAATATATCTAAATGTTAATTAGGGTTGACCTAATTAATCATAAAATCATATAACATAGTTATATAATAGTCTTAGACTCACAATTGAGTTTCAAATTAGGGTTTCTCACAGTAAAACTAGGGTTTGACATAAAACATCATAACTGACCGATCATTATCAGTACGTACATACCGTACATATTTATAGCACTGAAAAATCAAAATATAATTAATATTATATTATTATTCTTATGCTTTGATCAAAATCCAACAGTAGGGTTTGGATTCCATATCTGATTTATTCTTCATATATAACATTATTAATTGAGTTAAAAATAACTAACTTAATTAATCTAACATAAATTCATATAATAAAATAAATAGTTATTATAATAATTCTAAAAATCATTTCATATGTTATTTAAATAATATATAATTATATTATCATGGAAAATAATTAATAAAAACATTTCTACCATAAAATTAATTATTATAAGAATATAATTTATAATAATCAATAATTCTAAATAAAATTATTTGTAAATATTCATGTAATAAATATATTTTTATTTATCACATAAATACATATACACATTATCTTGTACAAATCTTCATCTTTAAAAAAAAAAAATTAAGCGCAAAATTTCTGATTTAATTATATAGAAAATATCGGTTTGTTACAGATATGCTACCACTTCCATTCCAGTATCTCTATAATGGTTGCAATAATCCTCTTGGCCTTTGATGTTCAGCTTTAACTTTCTGACACGTTAAGCATTTCGCCACACATTCAACAACATCATTTTTCATATTCGACCACCAGAAATGATGTCTGAGATCCTGGTACACTTTTGTACTTCCGGGGTGAATCGAATATCGGGAGTTATGAGCTTCGTTTAAAATTTCCTCTTTAATCTCTGGTACAGCCGGAACCCAAATTCTCCTTTCAAATTGTAGTAACCCTTTCGAATCAACTTTAAACTTATTTTCTTCACCTTTAGACACTTTTCTTCTAATCTTTTCACAGTTTTCATCCTAAAGTTGTGCATTCTTTACCTTATCCACCAACATTGAACTGCTCCCCATCTGGAACAATTTTTCGTCTGATTCTGTCGGATATTTAATTTCCAACTCCATCTTGGTCATCTCTGCTACAAGCTTTTCCTGAGCAGTCAACATCATTAATTTCTCCAGACCCTTTCTACTTAAGGCATCGGCCACAACATTCGCCTTTCTGTGATGATAGAGAATCTCGTAGTCGTAATCTTTAATCAATTCCAGCCATCTCCTCTGTCGCATATTCAAATCCTTCTTTGTAAAGATATACTTCAGACTTTTATAGTCTATATATATCTCACACCTCTCTCCATAAAGATAGTGTCTCCAAATCTTTAGAGCAAACACCATCGCAGCCAACTCCAAATCATGAGTCGGATACCCTTTTTCATAATCCTTCAATTAACGTGATGAATACGCAATAACTCCGTCGTTCTTCATAAGCACACAGCCTATTCCTTTATACGATGCATCACTATGCACCACAAAATTCATTGTATCATCAGGCAATGATAACACATGTGCTGAACTCAATCTCTTCTTTAATTCTTGAAAACTTTCCTCACACTTCTCCGTCCAGTCAAACTTAATTGCCTTTCTAGTTAAATTTGTAAACAGAGTTACGATCTTGGAAAAGCCTTGAATAAAATGCCTATAGTAACCTGCCAATCCCAAGAAACTTCTTACTTTCGACGGTGTCTTCGGCTGATCCCAGTTTATTACAGCTTCAACTTTCGATGGATCTACCAAAATTCCGTCATTATCAATAACATGCCCAAGAAATTGCACACATTCTAACCAAAACTCACACTTTGAGAATTTAGCGTACAATTTCTCTCTCCTTAATGTCTCTAACGTCAACCTTAAGTGTTCAACATATTCCTCCTTGGTTTTAGAATACACCAATATATCATCGATAAACACCACTACAAATTTATCTAAGAATGGTTTAAACACCCTGTTCATCAAATTCATGAACGATGCAGGTGCATTGGTTAAACCAAATGACATAACCAGAAACTCGTAATGACCATACCGAGTTCTGAATGTCGTTTTCGGTACATCCTCATTTCTTACTTTCAGCTGATGATAACCACTCCTCAAGTCTATCTTTGAGAAATATCTCGCTCCTTTCAGTTGATCGAACAAGTCATCGATTCTC
This sequence comes from Panax notoginseng, assembly GCA_016801055.1. Taxonomy (NCBI): domain Eukaryota; kingdom Viridiplantae; phylum Streptophyta; class Magnoliopsida; order Apiales; family Araliaceae; genus Panax; species Panax notoginseng. Next base: position 61,862,126 of record CM029023.1, on the reverse strand, counting down.
GATAATGGGTACTTATTTTCAATCGTGACCTTATTCAATTCCCAGTAATCAATGCAGAGTCGCATCGATCCATCTTTCTTCTTAACAAACAACACTGGCGCTCCCCATGGCGATACACTCGGTTGGATATACTTCTTGTCCAGTAATTCTTGCAATTGTACAATTAACTCCTTCATCTTTACTGGAGCCATTCTATATGGGGCTTTAGATATCGGGGTCGTTCCTGGTGTTAAATCAATCACGAACTCGATTTCTCGATCTGGTGGAAGTCCAGGCAAATCATCTAGAAATACGTCTGCAAAATCTCTAATGACCGGTATCTCTTCTAACTTCACACTCTTCTTCTGTGTATTGACTATGTAGGCTAAGTATCCTACACATCCTTGTCTCAGTAACTTCTTGGCTTGCATCACCGTTGTAAGACCCCAACTTATTATAAATGAAATTAAATTTTCTCTATTTATTATTTTAAAATAGTAAGGGTTGATTTGATTAATGTGATTAGTTATGGGTACAAATGCGCAAATATTTTTAAATAAGCAAGTGGTTATAAAATATTCATTGTTGTTAGGAAATATTCGTTTGGTCATGGAATATTATTACTGTCGGGGAATATTCGTACAACGGAGCAGCCTTGTGTGGGCCCCATAACGGAAAGCGATTGGATGAAGAAAACGACAAGTATAAGTTGTTTATAAGTAACGGCGTAGTTGTTACCGTTAATACTGTTGGAATACCCGGTGGTTAAAACACAGTAGCACACGGTATTGCACCAATTATTGATTCTTACGTAAGAAAGCACTACTCAATAATTGTTACAGTAATTACTGTTTAATATTTTATTTTATTGATTTAATAATTGTTGCATTGATATTTTATATTACTGTTATTCAATAATTGTCACTACACAATATTTTCCATTATCGGAGTAATAATTCATATTATCTGAATAATATTATTAGATAATATTATTGGCAATGTCTAGAAAGTTCTGTCTAAGGAGAGGTTTGGTCATCTAATTGTGCGCCAGTAAGGAGAAATCCTTATTGGAAAGCCCCCTCTTTTTCCTGGGAACGGTCTGGTTGTCGATATTGTGATTCTTTAATATTATTTGTGAATAATTAATTATTAATTTATATGATAAGGAAAATATTCATTTTATGTGGATATAGATGGAGAAAATTTTAAAGTGACAATTATTGAAAAATTGATATTTTATTTTTTTTGATAAAATAATTTATTTAAATATATTATTATATTTTAATAATATAATAATGGTGATATTTTTACAATGAATGTGAGATATATGAATATATGAGGAGGAATAGTATTTTTGTTGTAAAAATTATTTAAAACATTTTAAACATGTCTGTGGGCCCATTTCTTGACTGAAATTTGATTATAGCTTGTAAAATCGTCCGTATGTGGATTTCGGTCAATTTTTATTTAGAATTTGAAAAAATTTTCTTCTATAAAATTGTAGAAAATGAAATTTCATATGAAAAGGACATAAGGTTTGATTTTTTCTGATAAAAGAGCTATTTATTATGAATTATTAAAGTTCCGTAGTTCCGAAATAATTAATTTTTGAAAGTTTTAATTATTTTTAATAAAAAAATGTTTTTTTTGTTTTTGTCATTATTGGTGGCTGAATTCAGATGGTCAAGGTGGGCGTAAGAATTTAAATAAATAATATTAATATTTTATTAAATTTTCTACTTTGGTGTTCTAAGCATTTTCCTATAAATAGGGTGCTTAGGTTAGAATTAAAAATCACACCAGAAATTAAAATTTTCTCTCTCTTTCTCTCTCTATATTATCGAACGTATTCTTGTGAGTATTTTGATACTTTGAGTGTTGCTATACGGTGCAAGTTTCCTTCAGCACTATATCCAGTATTCCAGCTAGAAGTACTGTCTTTTATGAGGTAAGGGATGTTATTTTTTTTATAAATGATATTATTTCTTTCAATATCATTATACCGAAATATTGATCTGATTTTTTTTTTATCAAATTTAGAACTTTTTGTGTCGAGGTTACTATTCACGTATACGACACTATTCACGTATACGATACTATTCACGAATACGACACTATTCACCAAAAAAATTAAATTTTCATTTTTGTCCAAGATATCTATTATGGACACTAACTTTGATTGTATCCATGTTTTGATCATTCTTGAATTTTACTTCGCTATGATTATTTATGAAGTATTTTTGAACTCGGATTGTTTAAAGTACGAATCCTTAATATTTGTTCTTTTGTTTCATTGGATTCGTCTTCTTTAAAAGATTTTTCATCATCTTCAGTCCTAAATGATGATATAACTGAATATCTTTGGCATGTAGTGCAAAGATGAATGATTTTCTGATGAATATCTTTGGCCTGTAGTGCAAAGATGAACAAATGTTTAGATAAACATGACCAACTGATGAATATCTTTGGCCTGTAGTGCAAAGATGAATATTTGATTCCAGATATATATTTTGATTGATGTTACAGGGAGAAAATATCGGTGATGGACTTTTAAATTCATAGATGATAGTAGATTTCATTCTCTACTTAACTCTTCTAATGAATTATTATTTCCGCTGCGAATATTGATTTAAAACTTGTTGTCTATTGTATTCTATCAAAATTTTCCCTGTTGAAGACTAACGATAATTTGTTCTATATTATCTTAGTCATAATATTCTTTACTGGGCTAGTTTAGCTCACTCTTTTCCTTTTTGTTCCATTTTTCTTCTAAGAAGGCGAGAATGTAGCAAGTACTAGTCGGGGTATGGAATGATGGTTCTAGAAAGTTGTTTAGTAGTCCTCACTATTTTTTTAAAATAATATATCAATAATTGTAATGAGGACTTATTTGGGTGTGAATATTGTCTAGATGACAATATTTGTATTTAAACTCACAGTTTATGTGTTGTATTAATAAAGTTATAGTTGTTTCTGTACCATGTTATTGACAACTCAAAATGGGTGATGTATACCTATTTTGAGGGCATCACAGTTGGTATCAGAGCTTAGGGATATGGTCTCTGGCGGAGATCGGGGAATAGAACTAGGAGGGGAGAGATGAGTAAATCCTTCGCTAGTATATCCTACCTAAGCTTATTTGTTGGTTTGTCAAAGTATAGGGTTATTATGTTACATGTCAATTTCTTTAATTAACCCTTGTTTTGTGGCAGTATTTAAGAATGGCAGCTGAGAATGTTAACAGTGGAGTAAATGAGACCGTGGAGACACCTTTAATCACCAACGAGGTGAACGTGCAACAGGACGACAATATTCCTCCTGTAAACAACACTGAGCAGACGATGAACGATGAGATGTTTAGAAGCTTTTTGCGATTCATGCAAAACCAGACGAGAATTCTGGGGAAAGCCAGATCCGATTAAGGCAATGGCAACGCACAGCTGGTCACAGCCAAACAGTTCAAAGAGTTGGGACCACCAGAATTCTGGGAAAAGCCAGATCCGATTAAGGCAGAAATATGGGTCAAGCAAATTACCAAGATATTCGATGTCTTGGGATGCACGGAGAAACAGAAGGTTCCATTCGCCACCTTTATATTCCGTAATGAAGCAGATTACTGGTGGGAATCTGTGAAGCGTACCCATCTAGCCGCACTCAGCATGTCTTGGGAGACATTTCAGAAACTGCACAATGACAAGTACTTTCCTGAAAGTATTCGTCATATGAAAGAGGTGGAGTTTATTAGACTGGAACAAAACAACATGACGGTGTCCCAGTACGAGGAGAAGTTTACATAGTTATCCAGGTTTGCACCTCATTTGGTAAAGAATGAGGAACGAATGACACGGATGTTTCTGAGAGGTCTAAAACTCGAGATTCGGCAAAATCTTATCTCTCATAAATTTTCTCTATATTCAGATGTTGTCAATAGGGCTCAATTATTAGAGCGAGATAATGAGTACGTTCAACCGAAGGACCACAACCAGGGTCATGCCGGTGACAATAGTCATCGAAGCAACGATAACCAGCGGGGAAAGAAAAATACGGACAAAAGCGGTAACCACTCTGGTGGTAATCGTGGCCATGATAATAGGAGAGGCGAGTCAAGTGGAAATTTTAAAAAGAGGAGATTCAACAATGACAATGAGAAAACGTCAGCACCAGTATCAACTGTTTCTAATGGAGGAGAACGACCACCGGTAGTATGCTATAAATGTGGAAAAGAGGGACACATCAGCCCAAACTGTCCACAATAGTTCAAGGTATGTTATAATTATGGAAAGGAATTGACCTATTTTGGGGATGTCACATTTGGTATCAGAGCTTAGGGATATGATCTCTGGCAGAGATCGGGGAATAGAATTAGGAGGGGAGAGACGAGTAAAACTTTCGCTAGTGTGCCTTACCTAAGCTTATTTGTTGGTTGGTCAGTATATAGGGATATTATGTGATATGTTGATTTCTTTAATTAACCCTTGTTTTATGGCAGTATTTGAGAATGTCGATTGAGAATGTTAACAGTGGAGTAAATGAGACTGTGGAGACACCTTTACTCAGCAACGAGGAGAACGTGCAACATGCTGACAATGCTCCTCCTATAAATAACACCACTGAGCAGATGATGAACGATGGAATGTTTAGAAGCTTTTTGCAGTTCATACAAAATCAGACGAGGGAGACCTGTGTACAAAATACAGGTGGAAATGATAGCAACGCGTGGTTTGTCACGGCCAAGCAGTTCAAAGAGTTGAGACCACCATAATTCTGGGGAAAGCCAAATCCAATTAAGGCGGAGACGTGGGTCAAGCAAATTACCAAGATATTCCATGTCTTGGGATGCACGGAGGAATAGAAGGTTCCATTTGCCACCTTTATGTTCCGTAATGAGGTAGATTACTGGTGGGAATCTGTGAAGCGTACCCATCCAGCCGCACTCAGCATGTCTTGGGAGACATTTCAGAAACTGTTCAATGACAAGTACTTTCCTGAAAGTATTCATCATATGAAGGAGGTAGAGTTTATTAGACTGGAGCATAATAACACGACGGTGTCCCAATACGAGGCGAAGTTCGTGGAGTTATCCAGGTTTGCACCTCATTTGGTGGAGAATGAGGAACGTATGACACTGATGTTTCTGAGAGGTTTGAAACCCGACATACGTCAGTATCTCATTTCTCATAAATTTTCTCTATATTCAGATGTTATCAATAGGGCTCAATTATTAGAGCGAGATAATGAGTACGTTCAACCGAAGGACCACAACCAGGATCGTACTGGTGACAGCAGTCATCGGAGCAACGATAACCAGTGGGGAAAGAAGAACACGGACAAAAGTGGTAACCACTCTGGTGGTAATCGTGGCCATGCTAATAGAAGAAGCGAGTGGGGGGGGGAGATTTTAAAAAGAGGAAATTCAACAATGACAATGTGAAGACGTCAGCACCAGCAGCAACTAGTTCTAAGGGAGGAGAACGACCACCGGTCGTATGCTATAAATGCAGAAAAGAGGGACATATCAGCCTAAACTGTCCACAATAGTTCAAGGTATGCTATAATTGTGGAAAGGAAGGACATATCGCTCGAGATTGTACAATAGCGAAACCAAGTCCAGTGGGGATGATGACTCAAAAGGCTGTCCCAGAAAAGTCAAAGTCAACGGTTTCTGGAAGAGTGTTTGTCGTGACTGGTCAAAATGCAAGGAACCCAAAAGAGGTGATCACGGGTAAGCTAATCATAAATTCTTGTGAAGTTTATACCTTACTAGATATCAGTGCTACCCATTCATTTATCTCTCCTGCTTGTGCTCAACGTTTAAACTTGACTATGGAGAAATTAGACTTTAACCTATCTGTGGAGACTCCGTTAGGAGAAACTTTCATAACATTCACTGTTTATAAATCTTGTTTGATCCAAGTTGGCACCATCACATTACCTGTTGATCTTATCTCTTTAAAGATACTTGCTTTTGATGTGATTTTAGGGATTGATTGGTTAACTACTCATCATGCCAAAATTGATTATTTTCGTAAGGATGTTAGTTTTCATATTCCTAACCAACCTGTTGTATGAATTCAAGCAACTAAACCACTAAAATCAATCACTGTCATATCAAGTCATAAAGCTATTCGTTTATTGAAAAACGGATGTCAAGCTTTCTTAGCCCATGTTATGGATTTGAATAAAGACACGTCAGATTTGAATAATATTCCTGTTGTTAGTGACTTTCCTGACGTATTTCCTGAAGAACTTTCCGGTCTACCCCCATAACGTGAAGTTGAATTCTTTATTGGTCTTGAACCTGGTACAAAGCCCATTTCTAAAACTCCATATCGAATGGCTCCTATTGAACTTCAGGAGTTAAAGGTCCAACTACAGGAATTGTTGGACATTGGTTTCATTCGTTCTAGTACATCTCCTTGGGGTGCTCCTATTTTATTCGTAAAGAAGAAAGACGGGAGTATGCGACTTTGTATTGACTATCGGGAATTAAACCATGTCACCATCAAGAATAGGTATCCGCTACCTCGTATTGATGACCTGTTTGACCAGTTACAAGGAGCACAATTCTTCTCAAAGATTGATCTTCATTTTGGATATCCTCAGCTGAAGATTAGAACTGACGATATTCCAAAGACTGCCTTCAGAACTCGGTACGAGCATTATGAATTCTTAGTCATGTCTTTCGGATTGACTAATGCTCCTGCGGCTTTCAAGAATATGATGAACCGAGTATTCAAGGAATATTTGGATCAGTTCGTTGATGTCTTTATTGATGACATCCTCATATATTTCTAAAGTCGTGAAGATCATGAGCACCATTTGAAGCTGGTACTCCAAAGGCTTCGTGAAAATAAGTTATATGCCAAGTTGAAGAAATGCGAGTTCTGGCTTAAGGAAGTAGCATTCCTTGGGCCCGTGGTGTCAAAACATGGAGTATCTGTTGACCCGACGAAGATTAAAGCAATACAAAGTTGGGAGCAACCTAAGTCGATGACCGAAGTACGTAGCTTTCTGGGCTTAGCTGGTTATTATCGGAGATTCGTGGAAGGGTTTTCTCGAATCGCTACTCCATTAACTCAGTTGACTCGGAAGGATACAAAATTCATATGGATCGAGGAATGCGAAAAGAGTTTTCAAGAGCTCAAGTGGAGACTCATTTCGGCACCTGTTCTGACAATATCATCTGGTTCAGATGGATTTGTTATCTATAACGATGCTTCGAGCAAAGGGTTAGGATGTGTTCTCATGCAACATGGGAAAGTCATAGCCTATGCCCCGCAACAACTTAAAGAATATGAGAAGAATTATCCTACTCATGATCTAGAGTTGGCAGTAGTCGTTTTCACGCTAAAGATTTGGAGGCACTATCTATATAGGGAGAAAGTGGAGATATATTCAGATCATAAAAGCCTCAAATATTTCTTCACCCAAAAGGAACTCAACATGCGGCAATGACGTTGGCTCGAGCTGTTGAAAGATTACGACCATCCTATTCAATACCATCCTGGAAAAGCGAACGTGGTAGCTGACGCATTGAGTAGAAGATCATATGCGGGAACGAGTTCGATGCTGTCAACACAAAGGCCCATTTTGGGTGACTTACAAAAGATGAAGATAGAATTCAAGACTCTGAGGACCCATGCGATGATGTCAAATATATGCATAGAACCAACTTTAATCGATAAAGTTAAGGTTGCTCAAGCCACAGACCCAGAGCTGATGCGTATGAAGAAGAAAGTACAAGAAGGTGTTATCCCAGAAGCAAGAATCGATGAAGAAGGAATACTTCGAGTCAACTCCAAACTTTGTGCTCCTAACGATTCTGACTTGAAACATAGAATCATGATGGAGGCACACAACACACCGTTTGTAATTCACCCTGGAAGTACCAAAATGTATCGTGATCTTCGACATACATTTTGGTGGAACAATATGAAGAGAGAGATTGCGAAGTTTATCTCGAGGTGTTTAACTTGTCAACGTGTAAAGGCGGAGCATCAAGTGCCTAAGGGACCATTGCAACCACTTGAGATTCCAAAATGGAAGTGGGAACACATTGCCATGGATTTCGTTATAGGTCTTCCCATGGTTTCTCAAGGCATAAATGTTATTTATGTTATTGTTGATAGATTAACTAAGTCTGCTCATTTCTTGCCGATACGGGAGACTTATTCCCTTGAACGTCTTACTCGTATGTACGTAAATGAGATTGTGAGATTGCATGGCATACCAGTATCCATAGTTTCGGATCGTGACCCAAGATTCATTTCACGATTTTGGGTTAGCTTGCAAAAAGCTATAGGCACGAATTTACGATTCAGTTCGGCATACCATCCTCAAACGGACGGACAATCAGAGAGGACTATTCAAACTCTTGAAGATCTATTAAGACTTTGTGTCTTAGACTTCAAAGGGAGTTGGGATAAGTATTTACCATTGGTGGAGTTCTCTTACAACAACAGTTATCAGGCAAGTATAGGGGTGGCTCCATTCGAAGCATTATATGAACGAAAGTGTCGCTCTCCAATATGTTGGGATGAGGTGGGTGAAGCAACATTGTTGGAACCCGAGTTGGTACGTATTACTACAGAAAAGATCCAAATGATTCAACAACGTATACAAACGGCACAGGATCGACAAAAGAATTATGCGGATCTTCATCGAAAGGACATGGAGTTTAGTATTGAGGATCATGTATTGTTGCGTGTTGCTTCATGGAAGGGAGTTACAAGATTTGGGAAGAGAGGAAAGCTCAATCCACGATTTATTGGTCCATTTCAAATTCTTGACCGAGTAAGAAATGCGACCTATAGACTCGCGTTACCTCCAAGTATGTCTCGTGTTCATAATGTTTTTCGTATATCTGTGCTACGTAAATATGTGAAAGACCCAAACCACGTTATTGAGTTAGAACCGGACGAGATAGCCGAAGACTTAACGTACAAAGATGTACCTATCAAGATCTTGGATAGGAAAGAGCATGTCCTACACACAAAGGTTATACCACAAGTCAAAGTTTTGTGGAGGAACCATGCTATAGAGGAAATGACCTGGGAGTTAGAAACAGAAATGAAAGCGAGGTATCCTCACCTTTTCGAAACACCAGGTACGTACGTCAATTTTGAGGACGAAATTTCATAGGGAGGGGAGGTTGTAAGACCTCAACTTATTATAAATGAAATTAAATTTCCTCTATTTATTATTTTAAAATAGTAAGGGTTGATTTGATTAATGTGATTAGTTATGGGTACAAATGCGCAAATATTTTTAAATAAGCAAGTGGTTATAAAATATTTATTGTTGTCGGAAAATATTCGTTTGGTCGTGAAATATTCTTACTGTCGGGGAATATTCGTACGACGGCGCAGCCTTGTGTGGGCCCCATAATGGAAAGCGATTGGATGAAGAAAATGACAAGTATAAGTTATTTATTAGTAACGACGTAGTTGTTACCGTTAATACTGTTGGAATACCCGTTGGTTAAAACACAGTAGCACACGGTATTGCACCAATTATTGATTCTTACGTAAGAAGGCACTACTCAATAATTGTTACAGTAATTACTATTCAATATTTTGTTTTATTGATTCAATAATTGTTGCATTAATATTTTATATTACTGTTATTCAATAATTGTCACTACACAATATTTTCCATTATCGGAGCAATAATTTATATTATCTGAATAATATTATTAGATAACATTATTGGCAATGTCTAGAAAGTTCTGTTTAAGAAGAGGTTTGGTCATCTAATTGCGCGCTAGTAAAGAGAAATCCTTATTGGAAAGCCCCCTCTTTCCTAGGAACGGCCTGGTTGTCGATATTGTGATTCTGTAATATTATTTGTGAATAATTAATTATTGATTTATATGATAAGAAAAATATTCATTTTATGTGGATATAGATGGAGAAAATTTTAAAGTGACAATTGTTGAAAAATTGATATTGTGAAACCCCAGTTTTTATGAATAAATATTTAATTTTTTTCGAAATAATTTTTTTTATATTATTGTGTGGATTTGATACTTATGGGTAATATTTATAAATTTTGCAAAGTATGCAAGTTGTCATATTATATTCGATTGGTCGGAGAATATTCTTTTTGTCGGGGAATATCCGTACGACGGTACAATTATTGGTGGACCCCACAATGGAATTATTGTCGGATTGAGAAAACGACAAAAATACTTTATGAAAATAACGGCGGAAGTTTTACCGTTGATACTGTTGAACTACTCGGTAGTAAAAGTACAGTAATACGTGTGGTTGCATAGTAGTACACGGTATTAATTATTAATGCTTATGTGAGAAGTCACTCAGTTTGATTCCATTATTGTCAGTTAATAATATGAATTATTTAGCGATAATGACGTTTTGTTTTATTCGTATTATTAACGTAATAAAACAGAAACATCTTTTTATATAAAACAGAATACTTTATTAAAGTTATTCTATAAATAGAATATATTATATTTTATTTAAAAGATTTTTCTTTAAATATGGATCGTCAGATTAAAGTAATCAATCTGGACCGTTCATGGATTAGTTACTATGCATTCCATTTTCCTATAAATAGAAGCTCATTCCTTCATTATTTTCTTACGAATTCACTGAACTCTAGAGAGAGAAACTATAGAGAGAGACTATATAGAGATAGAAGAAAAGTTTTCTGCTACTTCACTACTCTTATATCCAGTTCTTTTACGGTAAGGGGTGTTATTCTTTCTTATTCATGAAGAGAACTGTTGTTATTCCATTTCTTATTATTCTGTTGGAATAACCTGTATACGCGGTCTACCCTATACTTGGTGACATTCTCCTATTATTCTGTTGGAACATCCTGTCTGTGTGTTTTACACCGGACCTGGTTCCGTTTTTATTATTATTCTGTTGGAACATCCTGTCTGTGTGTTTTACACCGGACCTGGTTCCGTCTTGTTATTATTCTGTTGGAACATCCTGTCTGTGTGTTTTACACCGGACTTGGTTCCATTATTTATTATTCTGTCGGAATATCCTGTCTGTGCTTTTACGCCGGACCTGGTTCCATTATTTATTATTCTGTCGGAATATCCTGTCTGTGCGTTTACGCCGGACCTGGTTCCATTATTTATTATTCTGTTAAGAATAACCTGTCTGTGCGGTCTATCGCCCGCATGGTGATTTCTTTTGTTATTCCATTCTTTATTATATTTAGTTGATTAAAACTTTGACTTCTATTCTCCATGAAAATAGTGGAATACCCTTGACATTTGCGCTTCATCTAGTATCTATTCATGAAAATATTCTCCTGATCATTCTTGAATTTTACTCCACAAAGCAGTATCATGTTGACAATTTGGACGTTGTTAATTCTTGGATAAATTAATTCTTGAACTTGTTTTATTGAATTCTTATATCATTGTCATCATCCTCATGTTTATATTCTGTTGAAAGTCATATGTGGCTTGTAGTGCATAGATGGACTTGGTATGATTATGATCAGGGATTATTCGGTATAATCATGACCGTAATGTTACAAATGATGTGATAAAAGTCCTCATTGGCCCGTAGTGCATTGATGGACAGTTGTTGGCATGATCATGACCATTGATGAATACACAAATATCCTTGGCCCGTAGTGCATGGAATTTGTGGTCGTGACCCTAACGAATATCCTTGGCCGTAGTGCAGGGATGATGTGAATTATTTATTAAGCTGAGTCTCAGCGATAGCAGTATTGAAAAATCTTTTAAATCATAAAAGATAGTAGAGTTTATTTTCTACTTGACTCTTTTAATGGATTGCTTGTTCCGCTGCAGTTAAACTTGATGTCTATTATATTTTATCAGTTTAACATTGTTGAAGGCTAATGATAATTTATTCTGCATTATCTTAGTCATAATATTTCTTACTGGGCTAGTTGAGCTCACCCTTTCTTTCACTGTTCTCTTCAGGAAATGAGAACGTAGCTGGGGTAAGTCGGGGAACGGAGTGATGGTTCGAATGATAGTATTAGTTAGTAGTCCTCACTATTCTATTTAATAGTGTGTTAATAAATGTAATGAGGACTCCTTTTGAGTATGAATACTCTCTAGAAGATAATATCTGTATTCAAACTCACAGTTTATGTTTTGTCGTATTGTACACGACAGTTGTATTAGTAAGTTGTATTTGTATTCTGTACTATGTATCGGACGACCCAAGATGGGTGATGTATACCTAATTTTTGGGGCGTCACAGATATTTTATTTTTTTTGATAAAATAATTCATTTAAATATATTATTATATTTTAATAATATAATAATGGTGATATTTTTACAATGAATGTGGGATATATGAATATATGAGGAGGAAGAGTATTTTTGTTGCAAAAGTTATTTAAAACATGTTAAACATGTTTGTGGGCCCATTTCTTGACTAAAATTTGATTATAGCCTGTAAAATCGTCCGTATGTGGATTTCGGTCAATTTCTATTTAGAATTTAGAAAAACTTTCTTCTGCAAAGTTGTAGAGAATGAAATTTCCAATGGAAAGGACATAAGGTTTGATTTTTTCTGATAAAAGGGCTATTTATTATGAATTATTGAAGTTCCGTAGTTCTAGAATAATTGATTTTTGAAAGTTTTAATTATTTTTAATAACAAAAAGTTTTTTTTTTGTTTTTTTCATTATTGGTGGATGAATTCAGATGGTCAAGGTGGGCGTAAGAATTTAAATAAATAATATTAATATTTTATTAAATTTTCTATTTTGGTGTTCTAAGCATTTTCCTATAAATATGGTGCTTAGGTTAGAATTGAAAATCACACCAGAAACTAAAGTTTTCTCTCTCTTTCTCTTTCTATATTATCGAGCGTATTCTTGTGAGTATTTTGATACTTTAAGTGTTGCTATACGGTGCAAGTTCCCTTCAGCACTATATCCAGTATTCCAGCTAGACGTACTGTCTTTTATGAGGTAAGGGATGTTATTTTTTTTATAAATGATATTATTTCTTTCAATATCATTATGTCGAAATATTGATCTGAATTTTTTTTTATCAAATCTAGAACTTTTTGTGTGGGGATTACTATTCACGTATACGACATTATTCACGTATACGACACTATTCACCGAAAAAAATTAAATTTTTGTTTTTGTCCAAGATATCTATTATGTATACTAGCTTTAATTGTATCCATATTTTGATCATTCTTGAATATTACTTCGCTATGATTATTTATGAAGTATTTTTGAACTCAGATTGTTTAAAGTACGAATCCTTAATATTTGTTATTTTGTTTCACTGGATTCGTTTTCTTTAAAAGATTTTTCATCATCCTCAGTCCTAAATGATGATATAACTGAATATCTTTGGCATGTAGAGATGAATGATTTTCTGATGAATATCTTTGGCCCGTAGTGTAAGACCCCGAATTTTATGAAATAAAAGTATTCAATTTTCCTTATAATTACAATTCAGTAAATGGTTAAATTGATAAAAGTTTAAAGTTATGAGTGCAATATGATTTTTTTTTTCAAAATAAGCAAGTGGTTATAAAATAATCATTGTTGTCGGGGAATATTCGTTTGGTCGTGAAATATTCTTTCTGTCGGGGAATATTCGTACGACGGCGCAGCTATTTGTGGGCCCCATAACGAATAACTGTCGGGTGAAGGAAAACGACAAATTTGAGTTTTTACAAATAACGCCGTAGTTGTTACCGTTAACACTGTTGGAATACCCGGTGGTTAAAATACAGTAATACGCGTTATTGCACAGTAGCACATGGTATTGCATAGTATTTTTGAAATTATTGATTCTTACATAAGAAGGCACTACTCAATAATTGTTACAGTAATTACTGTTCAATATTTTATTTTATTGATTCAATAATTGCTACGTTGAAATTTTGTATTATTGTTGTTCAATAATTGTTGCTGCACAGTATTTCCCATTATCAGATCAATAATTCATATTATTTGAATAATATTATTAGATAACATTATTGGCAATGTCTAGAAAGTTCTGTCTAAGGAGAGGTTTGGTCATCTAATTGCGCGCCAGTAAAGAGAAATTCTTATTGGAAAGCCCCCTCTTTCCTGGGAACGGCGTGGTTGTCATAAATGTGATTCTGTAATATTATTTGTGAATAATTAATTATTGATTCATATGATAAGGAAATATTTATTTTATGTGGATATAAACGAGGGATATATTTTTGTGGTTAAAAATGAAGGAGTTAATGTTGAGGTTTTTATCAGTATTTTTGTCGGAATGGAGGTATTAAAAATTAGGGTTTTTGAGATATTTTGCGGGGGTTATAATTTTTAATCCGACCGTTGGATCGTGGTAATTTTTGGATATGTTATACATATATAAGTTGAGTATATGTCCACAAATTTTGAACCGTTAAAAATGAACGTATGATTTATTATGAATTTTACGAGATGACTGGTTCAGAAATTGTTGAATTTTCGGAGTTTATCATTTTGGTGGAAAATTCTAGAATTGGTGGGCCCCACTTGTGGTTGGTGAAGAAATGTGCTGAATTATATTTCAAATGTGGTGGGTGGGAATAGTAGCAGGTAAAGCCATCAGGTTGCAGGTCAAACCTACCAAAATTTTCCTATAAATAGAGGGCTAAGTTAGAATTGAAAATCACACCAGAAACATAAGCTTTCTCTCTTTCTCTCTCTAGATTATTGAGTGTATTTTGTGAGTATTTAGATACTCTGTGAGTTTCTATTCATCAGTGCAAGTTTCCTTCAGCCTTATACCAATCAGAAGTACTGCTGTTTTGAGGTAAGGGATAGTAAGGGATAGTAAGGGATTTTAAGAGTTGTTATGTTTTTCAGTTTCGTAATTTTTCTGAACTTAAAAAAATTTTGGAAAAATTTGAAATGATATTTTGATGAGTTTTATTGATTGTGTCCAAAAATGGTGATTTTTGGATGTATAGATTGAGAGTTATGAATTTTATGAGAAAAGACTATTTTAAAAGTAACCGCTTATAATTCCTTGTGGTTAACTCCAAAATTGATGAAATTTTTATTGGGAGTACATGTATATGATAGAAGTATACTCTGTAAATTTCAGAATTTTTAGACAAAAGTATAATTTTTGATAAATGTCTAAATATTCGGCTATTTTGGCCATATGAAAAATAGTAAATGACTTTTAAAAATTCTGAGAAAAATATATGTTCACTATGTGACTATATTATGCTAAATTTCAGAAAAAAAATATTTTTGGAACGGATTTGGTATTTTTCATGAAAATAGTCTAGTTATGAGAAAATGAATTAAATATGTTACGTGAAGTAAGAAAATTGGAAAATAGGATTTTATGGCTTGAGAATCCTATATATGAGGTATATGCAGATTTTTGATGAGGGTTTTGGTTATTGATGATGAAATCTTAAGAGTTGGCATTTTATGATGATTAAATGCATTAATTAGTAAAGTGTAAACAATTTAAATAAATTGTTTATAAGCTTAAGAAATGTTATTCTTTCAATATCATTATACCGAAGTATTGGTATGAATTTTATTGTGGAATTTCTACCTTTTTGAGTCGGTGTTACTATTCACGAGTTACTATTCACGAGTTACTATTCATGAGTTACTATTCACGAGTTACTATTCACGACAAAATTGGTTTCTTTTACTAACCAAATTATAGTTGATTTATGAATATTACTCTTGAGATTAAATCTATATGTTGATTATATTGATTTTATTATCATATATAACATTTTTATAACCCTGATGTTGAATTTCTCTTTCACTGGAGTGTAAAGATGGGTAGATTATTGGTATGATCATGACTAGGGTTCTCTTTGGCCTGTAGTGCAAAGTTGAATTGTGACTGGTATGATCATGACCATTGAATTTACAATTGAATATCTTTAGCTTAAGTGTAAAAATGAATTGATTAACATGGTTATAATTATGGTGTATATAAATTCTGAAATGATTATATATTTCTTTGAGATATGAATATATTTGGCCTGTAGTGCAAATATGAATTGTTGAGGAATATCTTTGGCCTGTAATGCAAAGATGAACTGTGGATGAATATCTTTGGCCTGTAGTGCAAAGATGACTTGTTGATGAATATCTTTGGCACGTAGTGCAAAGATGAAGTTATTAGTATGATTATGAACAGGAACTGTGATTTGGTATAACCATGATGTTTGATGTTTCAGGTGATGAAAATTATCTTCGTCCTAGATGAGAAGAGGAATTTAGAACTACAGTTATGATTATGAGTTATTCATATGATTGTGGACCAGAATTGTTGATTGATGTTACAGGGATAAAACATTGTTGGTGGATTTTTAACATGGAGAAAATAATAGACTTTATAGTCTATTTGACTCTTCTAATGGATTGCTCGTTCCGCTGCAACTATGGTTAAAATTTTTATCATTTACCATATGTTCTAAATCTCTGATTTATTATTGATGAAGGCTATTGATAATTTAATTATCTTTAGTCATGATATTCTTTACTGAGCTAGTTGTGCTCACCCTTTTGCTTCACAATTCCTTTCAGGTAATAAAAGTGTAGCTGGGTCGAGCGAGGGTAACGGGGAAATAGAACGGTGGTCTCTAGCTGTGGATGTTCTCCCGAAGCAGTATAGAAAAGTTCATTTAGTAGTTATATTTGGTGAATCCAATAGGGTAAGGTGTACCCAACGTTGGAAGGGTGGTTTGCCACTATCATACAAGATGTCTAACGACATACAACCTCGTGTCATCATAAGACAGGGATGTGCTCATCCACTTGCTGAGTATATATACGAGCACTACCTATATAATCTTGGTGTTTGTTTGAAGTATAATTCTCAGTTAGATACAGTGGAGATAATGATAAGTCAAGAGAAGACTCACCATTGGGAAGAATATGATAGTAATCTTCTCGTTTTTCTTTGGGGTCTATTGGGTCAACCAAGGATAATTCTGTGGCCATATGATATCTATCATAACCTAGACGCATGGCCTCCCATGTACGAAGGTTTCCTTGAGCACTTCCCAAAGATTCTTGTAAGACCCCAACTTATTAATGAATAAAATCAAATTTTCTCTAAATATTATTGTGAATAATAAGGGGTTAATTTGATATAATACTTTGGTTATGGGTGAAATGTACAAATTTTGCAAAATAAGCAAGTGGTTATAAAATATTTATTTTTGGTCGGTGAATATTCGGTTGGTCGTGGAATATTCTTGCTGTCGGGGAATATTCGTACGACGACGCAGCCTTGTGTGGGCCCCATAACGGAAAGCGATTGGATGAAGAAAACGACAAGTATAAGTTGTTTATAAATAACGGCGTAGTTGTTACCGTTAATACTGTTGGAATACCCGGTGGTTAAAATACAGTAGCACACGGTATTGCACCAATTATTGATTCTTACGTAAGAAGGCACTACTCAATAATTGTTACAGTAGTTATTATTTAATATTTTATTTTATTGATTCAATAATTGCTGCGTTGATATTTTATATTATTGTTGTTTCAATAATTGTTGTTGCACAGTATTTTCATTTATCAGATCAATAATTCATATTATTTGAATAATATTATTAGATAACATTATTGGCAATGTCTAGAAAGTTCTGTCTAAGGAGAGGTTTGGTCATCTAATTGCGCGCCAGTAAGGAGAAATCCTTATTGGAAAGCCCCCTCTTTCCTGGGAACGGCCTGATTGTCATAAATGTGATTCTGTAATATTATTTATGAATAATTAATTATTGATTCATATGATAAGGAAATATTTATTTTATGTGGATATAAATGAGGGATATATTTTTGTGGTTGAAAATGAAGGAGTTAATGTTGAGGTTTTTATCCATATTTTTGTCTGAATGGAGGTATTAAAAATCAGGGTTTTTGAGATATTTTGCGGGGGTTATAATTTTTAATCCGACCGTTGGATCGTGGTAATTTTTGGATATGTTATACATATATAAGTTGAGTATATGCCCACAAATTTTGAACCGTTAAAAATGAACGTATGATTTATTATGAATTTTACAAGATGACTGGTTCAGAAATTGTTGAATTTTCGGAGTTTATCATTTTGATGGAAAATTCTAGAATTGGTGGGCCCCACTTGTGGTTGGTGAAGAAATGTGCTGAATTATATTTCAAATGTGGTGGGTGGGAATAGTAGCAGGTAAAGCCATCAGGTTGCAGGTCAAACCTACCAAAATTTTCCTATAAATAGAGGGCTAAGTTAGAATTGAAAATCACACCAGAAACAAGTTTTCTCTCTTTCTCTCTCTAGATTATTGAGTGTATTTTGTGAGTATTTAGATACTTTGAGAGTTTCTATTCATCAGAGCAAGTTTCTTTCAGCCTTATACCGGTATTCCGACCAGAAGTACTGATATTTTGAGGTAAGGGATAGTAAGGGATAGTAAGGGATATTATTTTCTTCTTAATGATATTATTTTCTTCAATATCATTATGCTGAAATATTGATATGAGTTTTTATCAAATTTGGAACTTTTGTGTCGGGGGTTACTATTCACGTATACGGCACTATTCACGTATACGGCACTATTCACGAATACGGCACTATTCACCGAAAAATAAAATTTTTTCTTTTTGTCCAAGATGTCTATTATGGTTACTATCTTTGATTGTATCCATGTTTTGATCTTTATTTTTGAATTCTGCTTCACAATTGATTATTATGAAGTATTATTGATCTTGGATAAACTGTTATACGAATCCCTACTATTTGTCCTTCTGTCTCATTGGATTCGTTCTCTTTAAGATATTTTTCATCATCCTCAGTCCTAAATGATGATATTACTGAATATCTTTGGCCTGTAGTGCAAAGATGTATAATTACTTGATGAATATCTTTGGCCTGTAGTGCAAAGATGAACAGGTGTTGAGATGAACATGACCGACTGATGATACAAATGAATATCTTTGGCCTGTAGTGCAAAGATGAATATTTGGTTAAAGATGATTATTAATTGATGTTACAGGGATAAAATATTGATGATGGACTTTTAAATCTTAGAAGATAGTAGAATTCTTTCTCTACTTGACTCTTCTAATGGTTTGCTGTTTCCGCTGCAGTTGTTGATCTAAAACTTGTTGTCGATTATATTTTATCAGATTTTTCCCTGTTGAAGACTAACGATAATTTGTTGTATATTATCTTAGTCATAATATTCTTTACTGGGCTAGTTGAGCTCACCCTTTTCCTTTTTGTTCCATTTTTCTTCTCAGGAGGTGAGAACATAGCAGGATCTAGTCGGGGTATGGAGTGATGGTTCTAGAAAGATGTATTAGCAGTCCTCACTATTTCTGTAAAATAGTGTTTGAATAATTGTAATGAGGATTTATTTGAGTGTGGATATTGTCTAGAAGACAATATTTGTATTTAAACTCACAGTATGTGTTGTCGTATTTTGCACGACAATTGTATTATTGAAGTTGTAGTTTGCTTTCTGTACCATGTATTTGGCGACTCAGAATGGGTGTTGTATACCTATTCTGGGGGCGTCACAGTTGGTATCAGAGCTTAGGGATATGATCCCTGGCTGAGATGTGAGACAAGAACTAGGAGGGGAGAGACGGGGAATTCCTTCGCTAGTATGACCTGATTAAGTTTATTTGGTGTTTATTTGGTCGGTCAGAGTATAGGGATAATATATGACATGACTATTAACCCTTGTTTTATGGCAGTATTTAAGAATGGCAGCTGAGAACGTTAATAATGGAGTAAATCAGACCGTGGAGACACCTTTGATCACTACCCAGGGGAACGTGCAACAGGAAGGCAATATTCCTCCTGTAAACAACGTTACCGAGCAAACGATGAATGATGGAATGTTTAGGAGCTTTTTGCAGTTCATGCAAAATCAGACGAGGGAGACTCGTGTGCAGAATACGGGTGGAAATGATAACAACACACGGTTTGTCACAGCTAAGCAGTTCAAAGAATTGGGACCACCAGAATTTAAGGGAAAGCCGGATCCGATCATGGCGGAAACGTGGGTCAAGCAAATTACCAAGATATTTGATGTCTTGGGATGCACGGAGGAACAGAAGGTTCCATTCGCCACATTTATGTTCCGCGGTGAGGCAGACTACTGGTGGGAGTCTGTGAAGCGTACCCAGCCTGACGCACTCAACATGTCCTGGGAAACATTTCAAAAACTGTTCAATGACAAGTACTTTCCTGAAAGTATTCGTCATATGAAGGAGGTTGAGTTTATTAGACTGGAACAAAACAACATGACGGTGTCCCAGTACGAGGCGAAGTTTGCAGAGTTATCCAGGTTTGCACCTCATTTGGTCGAAAATGAGGAACGAATGACAAGGATGTTTCTGAGAGGTCTAAAACCCGAGATTCGGCAATATCTTATCTCTCATAAATTTTCTTTATATTCAGATGTTGTAAACAGGGCTCAATTATTAGAGAGAGATAATGAGTATACTCAACCGAGGGACCACAACCAGGGTCATACCGGTGACAGCAATCATCAGAGCGATGATAACCAACGAGGAGGGAAAAATACGAACAAAGGCGGTAACCACTCGAGTGGTCATCGTGGCCATGATAATAGGAGAGGTGAGTCAAGTGGAAATTTCAGAAAGAGGAGATTCAACAATGACGGGAAGACATCAGCAGCAGCACCAGCACCAACAATAAATTTTAGGGGAGGAGAACGACCGCCAGTTAGATGTTACAAATGCGGGAAAGAGGGACATATCAGCCCAAACTGTCCACAACAATCCAAGGTGTGTTACAACTGTGGGAAGGAAGGCCACATCGCTCGAGATTGTACTATAGCGAAACCAAGTTCAGCGGGAGTGGTGATTCCAAGGGCTGTCCCGGATAAGGCGAAATCAGCGGTTCCTGGAAGAGCGTTTGTCGTTACTGGTCAAAACGTGAGAAACCCGAACGAGGTGATCACGGGTAAGCTAATCTTGAATTCTTGCGAAGTTTATACTTTACTAGATACCGGTTCTACCCATTCTTTTATCTCTCCTGCTTGTGCTCAACGTTTAAACTTGACTCCGGAGAAATTGGACTTTAACTTATCTGTTGAAACTCCGTTGGGTGAAACCTTCGTTACATCTACAGTTTATAAATCTTGCATGATCCAAGTTGGCACTATCACATTACCTGTTGATCTTATCTCTTTAAAGATACTTGCTTTTGATGTGATTTTAGGAATTGATTGGTTAACCACTCATCATGCTAAAATTGATTGTTTTCGTAAGGTTGTTAGTTTTCATATTCCTAACCAACCTGTCATACGAATTCAAACTACTAAACCACTAAAATCAGTCACTGTCATATCAAGCCACAAAGCTATTCGTTTATTGAAAAACGGATGTCAAGCTTTCTTAGCCCATGTTATGGATTTGAACAAAGACAAGTCAGATTTGAATAATATTTCTATTGTTAGAGAATTTTCCGATGTATTTCCTGAAGAACTTCCCGGTCTACCCCCGGAACGAGAAATTGAATTCTTTATTGACCTTGAACCCGGTACAAAGCCCATTTCTAAAACCCCATATCGAATGGCTCCTATTGAACTTCAGGAGTTAAAAGTCCAACTACAGGAGTTGTTGGACATCGGTTTTATTCGTCCTAGTACGTCTCCTTGGGGTGCTCCTGTTTTATTCGTAAAGAAGAAAGACGGGAGTATGCGACTTTGTATTGACTATCGAGAATTGAACCATGTCACCATCAAGAATAGGTATCCGCTACCTCGCATTGATGACCTGTTTGACCAGTTGCAAGGAGCACAATTCTTTTCAAAGATCGATCTTCGTTCTGGATATCATCAGCTGAAGATTAAAACTGAGGATATTCCAAAGACTGCCTTCAGAACTCGGTACGGGCATTATGAATTCTTAGTAATGTCTTTTGGATTGACTAATGCTCCTGCTGCCTTCATGGATATGATGAACCGTGTATTCAAAGAATATTTGGATCAGTTCGTTGTTGTCTTTATTGATGACATCCTCATCTATTCCAAAAGCCGTGAAGATCATGAGCGCCATTTGAAGCTGGTACTGCAAAGGCTTCGTGAAAACAAGCTATATGCCAAACTGAAGAAATGCGAGTTCTGGCTTGAGGAAGTAGCATTCCTTGGGCACGTGGTGTCAAAACATGGAGTATCTGTCGACCCGGCGAAGATTGAAGCCATACAAAGTTGGGAGCAACCGAAGTCGGTAACCGAAGTACGTAGCTTTCTGGGCTTAGCTGGTTATTATCGGAGATTTGTGGAAGGATTTTCTCGAATCGCTACTCCGTTAACTCAGCTGACTCGGAAAGATACAAAATTCGTATGGAGTGAGAAATGCGAGAAGAGTTTCCAAGAACTCAAGAAGAGACTCATTTCGGCACCTGTTTTGACAATACCATCTGGTTCGGATGGATTTGTTATCTACAGCGATGCTTCAGGCAAAGGGTTAGGATGTGTTCTCATGCAACATGGGAAAGTCATAGCCTATGCCTCACGACAACTCAAAGAATATGAGAGGAATTATCCTACTCATGATTTGGAGTTGGCAGCAGTCGTTTTTGCGTTGAAGATCTGGAGACACTACCTGTATGGGGAGAAAGTGGAGATCTATACAGATCATAAAAGCCTCAAATATTTCTTCACCCAAAAGGAACTCAACATGCGGCAACGACGTTGGCTTGAGCTGTTGAAAGATTACGATCATACCATCCAATACCATCCTGGAAAAGCAAACGTAGTAGCTGACGCATTGAGTAGAAGATCATATGCGGGTACGAGTGCAATGTTTTTAACACAAAGGCCCATTTTGTATGACTTGCAAAGGATGGAGATAGAGATGAAGGCTCCAAGTACCCACATGATGATATCAAATATACGAGTAGAACCGACTTTAATCGATAAAGTTAAAGCTGCTCAAGCTACGGATATAGAGCTGATGCGTATGAAGAAGAAAGTGCAAGAAGGTGCTATTCCAGAAGCAAGAATCGATGAAGAAGGAATACTTCGAGTCAACTCCAGACTTTGTGTTCCTAACGATTTTGACTTGAAGCATAGAATAATGATGGAGGCACACAACACACCGTTTGCAATCCATCCTGGGAGTACCAAAATGTATCACGATCTTCGACATACATTTTGGTGGAGCAATATGAAAAGAGAGATCGCGGAGTTTATCTCGAGGTGTTTAACTTGTCAACGTGTAAAGGCGGAGCATCAAGTGCCAAAGGGTCCATTGCAACCACTTGAGATCCCGAAATGGAAGTGGGAACACATTACTATGGATTTTGTTACAGGTCTTCCCAAGGTTTCTCAAGGCATAGATGCGATTTGGGTTATTGTTGATAGATTAACCAAGTCCGCTCATTTCTTGCCGATACGTGAGACTTATTCCCTTGAACGTCTTGCTAGTATGTACGTGAACGAGATTGTGAGATTGCATGGCATGCCAGTATCCATAGTTTCGGATCGTGACCCAAGATTCACTTCACGATTTTGGGTTAGCTTGCAGAAAGCTATGGGCACGGATTTACGATTCAGTTCAGCATACCATCCTCAAACGGACGGACAATCAGAGAGGACTATTCAAACTCTTGAAGATCTATTAAGACTTTGTGTCTTAGATCTCAAAGGGAGTTGGGATAAGTACCTACCATTGGTGGAATTCTCCTACAACAACAGTTATCAGGCGAGCATAGGTATGGCTCCATTTGAGGCGTTGTATGGAAGAAAATGTCGTTCTCCAGTATGCTGGGACGAGGTGGGTGAAGCAACATTGTTGGGACCAGAATTGGTACGCATTACTACAGAGAAGATCCAAACGATTCGACAACGTATACAAACGGCACAGGATCGACAAAAGAGTTATGCGGATCTTCATCGGAAGGACGTGGAATTTAATATTGGGGATCATGTATTGTTACGTGTTGCACCATGGAAGGGAGTTACAAGATTTGGGAAGAGAGGAAAGCTCAATCCAAGATTTGTTGGTCCATTTGAGATTCTTGAGCGAATAGGAAATGTGGCATATAGACTCGCATTACCTCCAAGCATGTCTCGTGTTCATAATGTTTTTCACATATCTATGCTTCGTAAATATGTTAAAGACCCGAACCACATTATTGAGTTAGAACCAGACGAGATAGCTGAAGATTTAACGTACGAGGAGGTACCTGTTAAGATCTTGGATAGGAAAGAGCATGTCCTACGCACGAAGGTTATACCACAAGTTAAGGTTTTGTGGAGAAACCATGCTATTGAAGAAATGACCTGGGAGTTGGAATCAGAAATGAAAGCGAGGTATCCTCACCTTTTTGAAACATCAGGTACGTACGTCAATTTCGAGGACGAAATTTCATAAGGAGGGGAGGTTGTAAGACCCCAACTTATTAATGAATAAAATCAAATTTTCTCTAAATATTATTGTGAATAATAAGGGGTTAATTTGATATAATACTTTGGTTATGGGTGAAATGTGCAAATTTTGCAAAATAAGCAAGTGGTTATAAAATATTTATTTTTGGTCGGTGAATATTCGGTTGGTCGTGGAATATTCTTGCTGTCGGGGAATATTCGTACGACGACGCAGCCTTGTGTGGGCCCCATAACGGAAAGCGATTGGATGAAGAAAACGACAAGTATAAGTTGTTTATAAATAACGGCGTAGTTGTTACCGTTAATACTGTTGGAATACCCGGTGGTTAAAATACAGTAGCACACGGTATTGCACCAATTATTGATTCTTACGTAAGAAGGCACTACTCAATAATTGTTACAGTAGTTATTATTTAATATTTTATTTTATTGATTCAATAATTGCTGCGTTGATATTTTATATTATTGTTGTTTCAATAATTGTTGTTGCACAGTATTTTCATTTATCAGATCAATAATTCATATTATTTGAATAATATTATTAGATAACATTATTGGCAATGTCTAGAAAGTTCTGTCTAAGGAGAGGTTTGGTCATCTAATTGCGCGCCAGTAAGGAGAAATCCTTATTGGAAAGCCCCCTCTTTCCTGGGAACGGCCTGGTTGTCATAAATGTGATTCTGTAATATTATTTATGAATAATTAATTATTGATTCATATGATAAGGAAATATTTATTTTATGTGGATATAAATGAGGGATATATTTTTGTGGTTAAAAATGAAGGAGTTAATGTTGAGGTTTTTATCCATATTTTTGTCGGAATGGAGGTATTAAAAATCAGGGTTTTTGAGATATTTTGCGGGGGTTATAATTTTTAATCCGACCGTTGGATCGTGGTAATTTTTGGATATGTTATACATATATAAGTTGAGTATATGCCCACAAATTTTGAACCGTTAAAAATGAACGTATGATTTATTATGAATTTTACAAGATGACTGGTTCAGAAATTGTTGAATTTTCGGAGTTTATCATTTTGATGGAAAATTCTAGAATTGGTGGGCCCCACTTGTGGTTGGTGAAGAAATGTGCTGAATTATATTTCAAATGTGGTGGGTGGGAATAGTAGCAGGTAAAGCCATCAGGTTGCAGGTCAAACCTACCAAAATTTTCCTATAAATAGAGGGCTAAGTTAGAATTGAAAATCACTCCAGAAACAAGTTTTCTCTCTTTCTCTCTCTAGATTATTGAGTGTATTTTGTGAGTATTTAGATACTTTGAGAGTTTCTATTCATCAGAGCAAGTTTCTTTCAGCCTTATACCGGTATTCCGACCAGAAGTACTGATATTTTGAGGTAAGGGATAGTAAGGGATATTATTTTCTTCTTAATGATATTATTTTCTTCAATATCATTATGCTGAAATATTGATATGAGTTTTTATCAAATTTGGAACTTTTGTGTCGGGGGTTACTATTCACGTATACGGCACTATTCACGTATACGGCACTATTCACGAATACGGCACTATTCACCGAAAAATAAAATTTTTTCTTTTTGTCCAAGATGTCTATTATGGTTACTATCTTTGATTGTATCCATGTTTTGATTTTTATTTTTGAATTCTGCTTCACAATTGATTATTATGAAGTATTATTGATCTTGGATAAACTGTTATACGAATCCCTACTATTTGTCCTTCTGTCTCATTGGATTCGTTCTCTTTAAGATATTTTTCATCATCCTCAGTCCTAAATGATGATATTACTGAATATCTTTGGCCTGTAGTGCAAAGATGTATAATTACTTGATGAATATCTTTGGCCTGTAGTGCAAAGATGAACAGGTGTTGAGATGAACATGACCGACTGATGATACAAATGAATATCTTTGGCCTGTAGTGCAAAGATGAATATTTGGTTAAAGATGATTATTAATTGATGTTACAGGGATAAAATATTGATGATGGACTTTTAAATCTTAGAAGATAGTAGAATTCTTTCTCTACTTGACTCTTCTAATGGTTTGCTGTTTCCGCTGCAGTTGTTGATCTAAAACTTGTTGTCGATTATATTTTATCAGATTTTTCCCTGTTGAAGACTAACGATAATTTGTTGTATATTATCTTAGTCATAATATTCTTTACTGGGCTAGTTGAGCTCACCCTTTTCCTTTTTGTTCCATTTTTCTTCTCAGGAGGTGAGAACATAGCAGGATCTAGTCGGGGTATGGAGTGATGGTTCTAGAAAGATGTATTAGCAGTCCTCACTCTTTCTGTAAAATAGTGTTTGAATAATTGTAATGAGGATTTATTTGAGTGTGGATATTGTCTAGAAGACAATATTTGTATTTAAACTCACAGTATGTGTTGTCGTATTTTGCACGACAATTGTATTATTGAAGTTGTAGTTTGCTTTCTGTACCATGTATTTGGCGACTCAGAATGGGTGTTGTATACCTATTCTGGGGGCGTCACATTCTAGTTTCTAAAACAGTTTTTGACTATACCTTTATGTAAGGTGTTATTGTGAGGTGATGTCCACGGTTGGAACATGAGTCACATTTGGTATATATTTGTATCCAAACTCACAGCATATGTGTTGTTGTATTTTGCACGACAATTGTTGTAATAAAGTTGTATTTGTTTTCTGTACCATGTATTTGACGACTCAAAATGGGTTGGGTGGAATGGACCTATTTTGGGGTTGTCACAGGTGGTATCAGAGCTTAGGGATATGATCTTTGGCGGAGATCGGAGAATATAATTAGGAGGGGAGAGATGAGTAAATCCTTCGCTAGTGTGTCCTACCTAAGCTTATTTGTTGGTCAGTCATAATATCGAGATATTATGTGATATGTTAATTTGTTAAATTAACCCTTGTTTTGAAGCTGTATTCTAGAAAGATATCTTAAATACAAGAGATGAGCAATGGAGAAATCATGATGATAAGGAAGATGGAATCTGAAATGAAAGCAAGGTATTCTCAACTCTTTGAAATACCAGGTACGTAAATTTCGGGGACGAAATTTCATAAGGAGGGGAGATTGTAAGACCCCGAATTTTATGAAATAAAAGTATTCAATTTTCCTTATAATTACAATTCAGTAAATGGTTAAATTGATAAAAGTTTAAAGTTATGAGTGCAATATGATTTTTTTTTTTCAAAATAAGCAAGTGGTTATAAAATAATCATTGTTGTCGGGGAATATTCGTTTGGTCGTGGAATATTCTTTCTGTCGGGGAATATTCGTACGACGGCGCAGCTATTTGTGGGCCCCATAACGAATAACTGTCGGGTGAAGGAAAACGACAAATTTGAGTTTTTACAAATAACGCCGTAGTTGTTACCGTTAACACTGTTGGAATACCCGGTGGTTAAAATACAGTAATACGCGTTATTGCACAGTAGCACATGGTATTGCATAGTATTTTTGAAATTATTGATTCTTACGTAAGAAGGCACTACTCAATAATTGTTACAGTAATTACTGTTCAATATTTTATTTTATTGATTCAATAATTGCTACGTTGAAATTTTGTATTATTGTTGTTCAATAATTGTTGCTGCACAGTATTTCCCATTATCAGATCAATAATTCATATTATTTGAATAATATTATTAGATAACATTATTGGCAATGTCTAGAAAGTTCTGTCTAAGGAGAGGTTTGGTCATCTAATTGCGCGCCAGTAAAGAGAAATTCTTATTGGAAAGCCCCCTCTTTCCTGGGAACGGCCTGGTTGTCATAAATGTGATTCTGTAATATTATTTGTGAATAATTAATTATTGATTCATATGATAAGGAAATATTTATTTTATGTGGATATAAACGAGGGATATATTTTTGTGGTTAAAAATGAAGGAGTTAATGTTGAGGTTTTTATCAGTATTTTTGTCGGAATGGAGGTATTAAAAATTAGGATTTTTGAGATATTTTGCGGGGGTTATAATTTTTAATCCGACCGTTGGATCGTGGTAATTTTTGGATATGTTATACATATATAAGTTGAGTATATGTCCACAAATTTTGAACCGTTAAAAATGAACGTATGATTTATTATGAATTTTACGAGATGACTGGTTCAGAAATTGTTGAATTTTCGGAGTTTATCATTTTGGTGGAAAATTCTAGAATTGGTGGGCCCCACTTGTGGTTGGTGAAGAAATGTGCTGAATTATATTTCAAATGTGGTGGGTGGGAATAGTAGCAGGTAAAGCCATCAGGTTGCAGGTCAAACCTACCAAAATTTTCCTATAAATAGAGGGCTAAGTTAGAATTGAAAATCACACCAGAAACATAAGCTTTCTCTCTTTCTCTCTCTAGATTATTGAGTGTATTTTTTGAGTATTTAGATACTCTGTGAGTTTCTATTCATCAGTGCAAGTTTCTTTCAGCCTTATACCGATCAGAAGTACTGCTGTTTTGAGGTAAGGGATAGTAAGGGATAGTAAGGGATTTTAAGAGTTGTTATGTTTTTCAGTTTCGTAATTTTTCTGAACTTAAAAAAATTCTGGAAAAATTTGAAATGATATTTTGATGAGTTTTATTGATTGTGTCCAAAAATGGTGATTTTTGGATGTATAGATTGAGAGTTATGAATTTTATGAGAAAAGACTATTTTAAAAGTAACCGCTTATAATTCCTTGTGGTTAACTCCAAAATTGATGAAATTTTTATTGGGAGTACATGTATATGATAGAAGTATACTCTGTAAATTTTAGAATTTTTAGACAAAAGTATAATTTTTGATAAATGTCTAAATATTCGGCTATTTTGGCCATATGAAAAATAGTAAATGACTTTTAAAAATTCTGAGAAAAATATATGTTCACTATGTGACTATATTATGCTAAATTTCAGAAAAGAAATATTTTTGGAACGGATTTGGTATTTTTCATGAAAATAGTCTAGTTATGAGAAAATGAATTAAATATGTTACGTGAAGTAAGAAAATTGGAAAATAGGATTTTATGGCTTGAGAATCCTATATATGAGGTATATGCAGATTTTTGATGAGGGTTTTGGTTATTGATGATGAAATCTTAAGAGTTGGCATTTTATGATGATTAAATGCATTAATTAGTAAAGTGTAAACAATTTAAATAAATTGTTTATAAGCTTAAGAAATGTTATTCTTTCAATATCATTATACCGAAGTATTGGTATGAATTTTATTGTGGAATTTCTACCTTTTTGAGTCGGTGTTACTATTCACGAGTTACTATTCACGAGTTACTATTCATGAGTTACTATTCACGAGTTACTATTCACGACAAAATTGGTTTCTTTTACTAACCAAATTATAGTTGATTTATGAATATTACTCTTGAGATTAAATCTATATGTTGATTATATTGATTTTATTATCATATATAACATTTTTATAACCCTGATGTTGAATTTCTCTTTCACTGGAGTGTAAAGATGGGTAGATTATTGGTATGATCATGACTAGGGTTCTCTTTGGCCTGTAGTGCAAAGTTGAATTGTGACTGGTATGATCATGACCATTGAATTTACAATTGAATATCTTTAGCTTAAGTGTAAAAATGAATTGATTAACATGGTTATAATTATGGTGTATATAAATTCTGAAATGATTATATATTTCTTTGAGATATGAATATATTTGGCCTGTAGTGCAAATATGAATTGTTGAGGAATATCTTTGGCCTGTAATGCAAAGATGAACTGTGGATGAATATCTTTGGCCTGTAGTGCAAAGATGACTTGTTGATGAATATCTTTGGCACGTAGTGCAAAGATGAAGTTATTAGTATGATTATGAACAGGAACTGTGATTTGGTATAACCATGATGTTTGATGTTTCAGGTGATGAAAATTATCTTCGTCCTAGATGAGAAGAGGAATTTAGAACTACAGTTATGATTATGAGTTATTCATATGATTGTGGACCAGAATTGTTGATTGATGTTACAGGGATAAAATATTGTTGGTGGATTTTTAACATGGAGAAAATAATAGACTTTATAGTCTATTTGACTCTTCTAATGGATTGCTCGTTCCGCTGCAACTATGGTTAAAATTTTTATCATTTACCATATGTTCTAAATCTCTGATTTATTATTGATGAAGGCTATTGATAATTTAATTATCTTTAGTCATGATATTCTTTACTGAGCTAGTTGTGCTCACCCTTTTGCTTCACAATTCCTTTCAGGTAATAAGAGTGTAGCTGGGTCGAGCGAGGGTAACGGGGAAATAGAACGGTGGTCTCTAGCTGTGGATGTTCTCCCGAAGCAGTATAGAAAAGTTCATTTAGTAGTTATATTTGGTGAATCCAATAGGGTAAGGTGTACCCAACGTTGGAAGGGTGGTTTGCCACTATCATACAAGATGTCTAACGACATACAACCTCGTGTCATCATAAGACAGGGATGTGCTCATCCACTTGCTGAGTATATATACGAGCACTACCTATATAATCTTGGTGTTTGTTTGAAGTATAATTCTCAGTTAGATACAGTGGAGATAATGATAAGTCAAGAGAAGACTCACCATTGGGAAGAATATGATAGTAATCTTCTCGTTTTTCTTTGGGGTCTATTGGGTCAACCAAGGATAATTCTGTGGCCATATGATATCTATCATAACCTAGACGCATGGCCTCCCATGTACGAAGGTTTCCTTGAGCACTTCTCAAAGATTCTAGTTTCTAAAACAGTTTTTGACTATACCTTTATGTAAGGTGTTATTGTGAGGTGATGTCCACGGTTGGAACATGAGTCACATTTGGTATATATTTGTATCCAAACTCACAGCATATGTGTTGTTGTATTTTGCACGACAATTGTTGTAATAAAGTTGTATTTGTTTTCTGTACCATGTATTTGACGACTCAAAATGGGTTGGGTGGAATGGACCTATTTTGGGGTTGTCACAGGTGGTATCAGAGCTTAGGGATATGATCTTTGGCGGAGATCGGAGAATATAATTAGGAGGGGAGAGATGAGTAAATCCTTCGCTAGTGTGTCCTACCTAAGCTTATTTGTTGGTCAGTCATAATATCGAGATATTATGTGATATGTTAATTTGTTAAATTAACCCTTGTTTTGAAGCTGTATTCTAGAAAGATATCTTAAATACAAGAGATGAGCAATGGAGAAATCATGATGATAAGGAAGATGGAATCTGAAATGAAAGCAAGGTATTCTCAACTCTTTGAAATACCAGGTACGTAAATTTCGGGGACGAAATTTCATAAGGAGGGGAGATTGTAAGACCCCGAATTTTATGAAATAAAAGTATTCAATTTTCCTTATAATTACAATTCAGTAAATGGTTAAATTGATAAAAGTTTAAAGTTATGAGTGCAATATGATTTTTTTTTTCAAAATAAGCAAGTGGTTATAAAATAATCATTGTTGTCGGGGAATATTCGTTTGGTCGTGGAATATTCTTTCTGTCGGGGAATATTCGTACGACGGCGCAGCTATTTGTGGGCCCCATAACGAATAACTGTCGGGTGAAGGAAAACGACAAATTTGAGTTTTTACAAATAACGCCGTAGTTGTTACCGTTAACACTGTTGGAATACCCGGTGGTTAAAATACAGTAATACGCGTTATTGCACAGTAGCACATGGTATTGCATAGTATTTTTGAAATTATTGATTCTTACGTAAGAAGGCACTACTCAATAATTGTTACAGTAATTACTGTTCAATATTTTATTTTATTGATTCAATAATTGCTACGTTGAAATTTTGTATTATTGTTGTTCAATAATTGTTGCTGCACAGTATTTCCCATTATCAGATCAATAATTCATATTATTTGAATAATATTATTAGATAACATTATTGGCAATGTCTAGAAAGTTCTGTCTAAGGAGAGGTTTGGTCATCTAATTGCGCGCCAGTAAAGAGAAATTCTTATTGGAAAGCCCCCTCTTTCCTGGGAACGGCCTGGTTGTCATAAATGTGATTCTGTAATATTATTTGTGAATAATTAATTATTGATTCATATGATAAGGAAATATTTATTTTATGTGGATATAAACGAGGGATATATTTTTGTGGTTAAAAATGAAGGAGTTAATGTTGAGGTTTTTATCAGTATTTTTGTCGGAATGGAGGTATTAAAAATTAGGATTTTTGAGATATTTTGCGGGGGTTATAATTTTTAATCCGACCGTTGGATCGTGGTAATTTTTGGATATGTTATACATATATAAGTTGAGTATATGTCCACAAATTTTGAACCGTTAAAAATGAACGTATGATTTATTATGAATTTTACGAGATGACTGGTTCAGAAATTGTTGAATTTTCGGAG
This sequence comes from Panax notoginseng, assembly GCA_016801055.1. NCBI lineage: Eukaryota > Viridiplantae > Streptophyta > Magnoliopsida > Apiales > Araliaceae > Panax > Panax notoginseng. Next base: position 61,829,492 of record CM029023.1, on the reverse strand, counting down.
TTTATCATTTTGGTGGAAAATTCTAGAATTGGTGGGCCCCACTTGTGGTTGGTGAAGAAATGTGCTGAATTATATTTCAAATGTGGTGGGTGGGAATAGTAGCAGGTAAAGCCATCAGGTTGCAGGTCAAACCTACCAAAATTTTCCTATAAATAGAGGGCTAAGTTAGGAATTGAAAATCACACCAGAAACATAAGCTTTCTCTCTTTCTCTCTCTAGATTATTGAGTGTATTTTGTGAGTATTTAGATACTCTGTGAGTTTCTATTCATCAGTGCAAGTTTCCTTCAGCCTTATACCGATCAGAAGTACTGCTGTTTTGAGGTAAGGGATAGTAAGGGGATAGTAAGGGATTTTAAGAGTTGTTATGTTTTTCAGTTTCGTAATTTTTCTGAACTTAAAAAAATTCTGGAAAAATTTGAAATGATATTTTGATGAGTTTTATTGATTGTGTCCAAAAATGGTGATTTTTGGATGTATAGATTGAGAGTTATGAATTTTATGAGAAAAGACTATTTTAAAAGTAACCGCTTATAATTCCTTGTGGTTAACTCCAAAATTGATGAAATTTTTATTGGGAGTACATGTATATGATAGAAGTATACTCTGTAAATTTTAGAATTTTTAGACAAAAGTATAATTTTTGATAAATGTCTAAATATTCGGCTATTTTGGCCATATGAAAAATAGTAAATGACTTTTAAAAATTCTGAGAAAAATATATGTTCACTATGTGACTATATTATGCTAAATTTCAGAAAAGAAATATTTTTGGAACGGATTTGGTATTTTTCATGAAAATAGTCTAGTTATGAGAAAATGAATTAAATATGTTACGTGAAGTAAGAAAATTAGAAAATAGGATTTTATGGCTTGAGAATCCTATATATGAGGTATATGCAGATTTTTGATGAGGGTTTTGGTTATTGATGATGAAATCTTAAGAGTTGGCATTTTATGATGATTAAATGCATTAATTAGTAAAGTGTAAACAATTTAAATAAATTGTTTATAAGCTTAAGAAATGTTATTCTTTCAATATCATTATACCGAAGTATTGGTATGAATTTTATTGTGGAATTTCTACCTTTTTGAGTCGGTGTTACTATTCACGAGTTACTATTCACGAGTTACTATTCATGAGTTACTATTCACGAGTTACTATTCACGACAAAATTGGTTTCTTTTACTAACCAAATTATAGTTGATTTATGAATATTACTCTTGAGATTAAATCTATATGTTGATTATATTGATTTTATTATCATATATAACATTTTTATAACCCTGATGTTGAATTTCTCTTTCACTGGAGTGTAAAGATGGGTAGATTATTGGTATGATCATGACTAGGGTTCTCTTTGGCCTGTAGTACAAAGTTGAATTGTGACTGGTATGATCATGACCATTGAATTTACAATTGAATATCTTTAGCTTAAGTGTAAAAATGAATTGATTAACATGGTTATAATTATGGTGTATATAAATTCTGAAATGATTATATATTTCTTTGAGATATGAATATATTTGGCCTGTAGTGCAAATATGAATTGTTGAGGAATATCTTTGGCCTGTAATGCAAAGATGAACTGTGGATGAATATCTTTGGCCTGTAGTGCAAAGATGACTTGTTGATGAATATCTTTGGCACGTAGTGCAAAGATGAAGTTATTAGTATGATTATGAACAGGAACTGTGATTTGGTATAACCATGATGTTTGATGTTTCAGGTGATGAAAATTATCTTCGTCTTAGATGAGAAGAGGAATTTAGAACTACAGTTATGATTATGAGTTATTCATATGATTGTGGACCAGAATTGTTGATTGATGTTACAGGGATAAAACATTGTTGGTGGATTTTTAACATGGAGAAAATAATAGACTTTATAGTCTATTTGACTCTTCTAATGGATTGCTCGTTCCGCTGCAACTATGGTTAAATTTTTTATCATTTACCATATGTTCTAAATCTCTGATTTATTATTGATGAAGGCTATTGATAATTTAATTATCTTTAGTCATGATATTCTTTACTGAGCTAGTTGTGCTCACCCTTTTGCTTCACAATTCCTTTCAGGTAATAAGAGTGTAGCTGGGTCGAGCGAGGGTAACGGGGAAATAGAACGGTGGTCTCTAGCTGTGGATGTTCTCCCGAAGCAGTATAGAAAAGTTCATTTAGTAGTTATATTTGGTGAATCCAATAGGGTAAGGTGTACCCAACGTTGGAAGGGTGGTTTGCCACTATCATACAAGATGTCTAACGACATACAACCTCGTGTCATCATAAGACAGGGATGTGCTCATCCACTTGCTGAGTATATATACGAGCACTACCTATATAATCTTGGTGTTTGTTTGAAGTATAATTCTCAGTTAGATACAGTGGAGATAATGATAAGTCAAGAGAAGACTCACCATTGGGAAGAATATGATAGTAATCTTCTCGTTTTTCTTTGGGGTCTATTGGGTCAACCAAGGATAATTCTGTGGCCATATGATATCTATCATAACCTAGACGCATGGCCTCCCATGTACGAAGGTTTCCTTGAGCACTTCCCAAAGATTCTAGTTTCTAAAACAGTTTTTGACTATACCTTTATGTAAGGTGTTATTGTGAGGTGATGTCCACGGTTGGAACATGAGTCACATTTGGTATATATTTGTATCCAAACTCACAGCATATGTGTTGTTGTATTTTGCACGACAATTGTTGTAATAAAGTTGTAGTTGTTTTCTGTACCATGTATTTGACGACTCAAAATGGGTTGGGTGGAATGGACCTATTTTGGGGTTGTCACACGTAGTGTAAAGATGAACAAATGTTTAGATGAACATGACCAACTGATGAATATCTTTGGCCTGTAGTGCAAAGATAAACATTTGATTCCAGATATATATTTTGATTGATGTTACAGGGATAAAATATCGATGATGGACTTTTAAATTCATAGATGATAGTAGATTTCATTCTCTACTTAACTCTTCTAATGAATTATTATTTCCACTGCGAATATTGATTTAAAACTTGTTGTCTATTGTATTCTATCAGATTTTTCCCTGTTGAAGACTAACGATAATTTGTTCTATATTATCTTAGTCATAATATTCTTTACTGGGCTAGTTGAGCTCACCCTTTTCCTTTTTATTCTATTTTTTTTCTCAGAAGACGAGAATGTAGCAAGTACTAGTCGGGGTATGGAATGATGGTTCTAGAAAGTTATTTAGTAGTCCTCACCTTTTTTGTAAAATAATGTATCAATATTTGTAATGAGGACTTATTTGGGTGTGAATATTGTCTAGATGACAATATTTGTATTTAAACTCACAGTTTATATGTTGTATTAATAAAGTTGTAGTTGTTTCTGTACCATGTTATTGATAACTCAAAATGGGTGATGTATACCTATTTTGGGGGCGTCACAACCGTCAGGTAACTTGCTTGTCGAGGTGACTTGCTGCCATAAAACACCACCTTTGATGGAGTCATAAGGTTAACACATTTCTTTTGGCAATCAATTATTGCCCCGTAATTGAATAACCAGTCCATTCCCAGTTATCATGAAACTCCCCAAGTTTAATTGGTATCAAATCTACAATCATCTCGTGACCCTTTATATCAACCCTATAATTCTTGTATATAAACCTAACAGGAATCACTTCCCTATTTGCAATCTCTATGCAAAGGGAAATCTAATTCTTCCTGAGGCAAATCTAAGTTATGAGCAAAATCATCAGATATAAATGAACAAGTAGCACCTTAATCAAATAGCACATAAGCATTAATACCATTAATCAGAATGATACTTGACACCACATCCTTTGACTGCACAACATCTTGCACGGTTATATTGAAAGTCCTAGCAATAGGTCGACATGATTGTACTAAACCAGTGATAGTTAAAGTACCACCACTGTTGCTTCTCTTACCTCCGCTTGCACCTCCCACTATCTTCCTAGGTCAATCACGAGCCATATGATCCTTCGACCCACAATTAAAACAGGCTCCACCCTTCTTCGAACTAAAATAATTTTTTGCAATGTGACCCTTCTAACCACAATTGAGACACACTCATTTACCCTTGAAACACACACTAATGTGGTTTTTCCCACAAGTAGCACAAGCTTCAAATTTCTTCTTTTGTTGACTTCCTTGTTGTCCTCCCGTATTTGAACTTTCATTCCATTTCCTTTTCTGATTGTTACTTCCATTATTTCTTCCACCAACCTTGTTTTCATTCTCATTCTTTCTCTTCTTCTATTCTTGATTGTATTTGGTTAAGGCATCGCTTCCACCTTCCGCGATAATCGCCTTTTCCAATACTGACACAAACGTATTTAGCTAAAACATCGAAACCTTGCTATACAGCCATGACTTCTACCCTTGTTCGATCCTTCTCACCTTATGCTCATCGGTATTGACTTGGTATGGAGCAAACCTTGCCAGCTCATTAAACTTTGCAGCATATTCTGGCACAGTCATGATTCCTTGCTTCAATTCTAAGAATTAAACTTCCATCTGATTCCGAGAAATCGCTGGAAAGTACATCTCGAAAAACATTTCTTTAAACCTATCCCACGCTATTACTCCTTGTCCCCCATGAACCTTATTCGCCTGCCACCAATAGCTAGCTTCAAACTTCAACATAAACGTCGCAAAATAAGTTTTCTGATCATCATTGACTTTAGCAACATCGAAAACCTTCTCCATCTCCATGATCCAGGTTTGGGCTTCAACTGGATTCATAGACCCTTGAAACTCCAGCGGTCCAACAGCTTTAAAGTCCTTGAAAGTCGTGACTTGAGCTTGTGGCTGATTTGCAAGTGCTTCCGTTAACAAAGTCACCAACTGCTGAACCGGGTTAGCATTGGACTCATTATTGTTATTGTTAGTAGACCCCTCAAGAGGTGGTTGTTGGTTTGGTTGTCTTCTTCTAGGAGGCATCTTCTGTTTAAAATATACGCTTATTAGTTCATTACTCAATTTCTTGAATATTTAAAGTTTAACTTAAACATTCTAAGATTAAAGCTTAACACACAACATTTCAATAAACTTCAACATTTTATTCATTCATAATGTTCTTAAAACATAATAAGGATAGCATCTCTACTATCTATATCAATTTTCCTGAACTTGAAAAGTTTCAGGATATTATACTCATCTTACCCCTTTATTTATCTCAAAATAAGGGATTTACAATTTATTTATTCACATATTATTATTATTCTTCCTATCTTGGCATATTAAGACGTCGAGAGGCTTCTCTATGCTCTTATTCCATAATATGATACGTCGTCCTAGGATCCATCATGTACCATGGCAAGTCTTTAAATTGAGGTGGGTAATAAAAGACTCGATCCTAGGCCCTATCAATCGCAGAATGAAAGGCATAATCCATTTCATTCATCTTAGCCTTCTTCTTCTGAACCTTGGCTTCAGCACGATCTGCACGCTGAGTAGCCTTCATCCAAGCGTCCTCTGCTCTCGCACGTTTAGCTGCTCCTCCTTCAAGTCATCTTTCAGCTATTCCACTTCAGTCTTCATCTTCTCATTCTCAACCAACAACTCCTCTTGGTGACCCTCTGTGTGAACTAGGTTCCATTTCGTGTTCCTGAGTCGTGAGTCAAGTTCCTGAATCTCCACATCCTTCTGCTCTATAGTAGCCTGACGCATGTCAGCCAACTCCTTCAGCTCCTCAATCTTATCTTGTAATTCTATATTTTGGTCATACAGCGCATCATACATCTCAGCTGATATGGAGTTTGTGGAAACTGCACATGATCCTCTTCCTCATCCTCCACCTCTATCTCCTCAGAGTCTTCCTCCTCAGGATCAAACACATGCTCATTCTTTTGTCCTTCCTCAGCAACCAACAGAGAAGGCTCCCTCTGGATCAACTCCTCCCGAACGACATGGATGTCTCGGGGCTTCTCATCTCTAGGTACCTGAGGTATGTCTTCCCTAGCTTGACTGGATCCTTCAACGTTAGACATCCTGACAACAAAATACTTTTAAGTTTTATTTATTACGCGACACTCTTCGATACCCGCGAGTACATAAGTTATTAACACATAGAACATAAAGTCTTTTATTGTTTTGTTTTATCTTTAATGAATTTCTTAATTCATTACTTAGAACTCGATAATAGTTTAACACCACTATATTTTCTATCTCCTTAAAGGTTACTTCCTAAGGTTTCCCCCACCTAAGGTTCATAACCTAAAGCTTTGATACCAACTAGTGATACCCCTAAATTCGGGTGTTTCATTCCCACAGGATTTGGTGTTCACTATCCAAAACAATTACTTCTAACTACCCATAATCAAAGATATCTATGTAAATTAAACAGCTTAAATAATAATCCATCCCTTTATAGGGTTACATCAACGTAAATCAAATCCCAGGTAATCTAGTCTTAAACTATTACATAAGTCTGTGGAATATATCACGAAATAAATTAAGTCTCACATCATAAGTTCGGTAAATAAAATTAAACAGGTCTTCATCATTTGGACATCTTGCCCTTGCCTTTGTTAGAAGACGGCTCATTAATTTTCTCAACTTTAGCTGCAACGTTAAATGCAAGAGTGAGCAAACAATTGCTCACTAATATAATGATGACAAAAGCAATAACATAAGAGTAAGCAATGAATACTGAATAATTAAGAACTTTTTCTTCAAGTCAAGATTAGTAAACAAGTTCAAAGTTTATATCTGAGGGTCTTTAAGACCATGAACTATGTCCCAAGGTTATTAAGTATTTCTAATTCAACCTTTAATAGTCATTAAACTATACAGACCTTTACTTTCGTACTTAGGGGGATCAGCCCTTCGTACCATGTATTGTGCACAAACATCTAAACGCTAACGCGTACATAATCCCTTATATTAGGGTTGTTCATCTCAGTTTGACTTTAAGATTTTTGCACTAAAGAAAGTTTAGTTTGGAATAGCTTAACAGTGATTCTAGAATTTTAGAACACTCATCAATTATGGATTAGTCCAACCAATAAAGGTTTATTTGCTATTCGAAGGTTCAACACAACAAATATAAGATTGAACAACAATAATTATGTCGAAGATTGAATATCAACAATATACAAAGTATTACATCCAAAAGAGTTAGGAAATCTCATTTGGAACAATGAACTTAAACAGTTTATGCTTTGAATATCAAGACACAAAAGTTAGGAACTTGCTCAATAAAAGTTGTAGGAACTTGCATAACGATATCAAGTTAGGAATATGAAACTTGCTTAATGTAAAAGAATTAGAATACAAGAGCTTGCATAATCAAAAATTAGGGTTAGAGAACTTGCCTAGTGTGTAAGCTACATAATTACTATAAACGTTCGTCAAATACCCTACATATACCATTAGAACCACAATACCAAGTAGTTATATTAACGTTAACTTCGCTGGTTTACTTTTCATTTTTAGTCAAGTCTACAATTTTTATCTTAGGATCTGATTATCCTAATCATTCACGTACCATGAATCTGAACTCTCAATTATATTATAGTACACTACATGGTGATTGCAAAACAACTTCAATTCTCATGACATCTCATCACGGACCTTCACAACTTATTAATTCAAAATCTATAGTTTCAACGTTGTGATTACAATATGTTATTACGTCTTATAACATGTTTTAAGTTCCTCTACAATCATTAAAGTAGGTTAAGTTAACATTCCCAAAGCTATGCTGTTAACAGTTCCTTACTGGGTCTGACTGACCACTGGCGCGGCCGCACCATGTCTACCCTTGAATCCAGCGCGCCTACGCGGCAGTGCGCCCGCATTCGACTCCAGAATCAGTTTTCAGAATACGAACACAGTCTCTGTTCTAAACCAAAAATCCAAATTTTACAGTAATATGGTCAAACTAACACACTAAAAATCTTACCAAAGTTACATATCAAATACACTTAACCAGTTAACACTTAAAACTCACAAACAACCACATTATAGAGGATTAAAAATTATGTTCTTACTATTTTCTTCAATTTTAACACATTTAATAATCTCAATTACCAAATCTTCAATTCCTAACTAAATTAAGCCATTCCAGTTGCTTTGTTTTTGTTTCTTAACATCTTAACATAATCCATAATTAGTTTACAAATTATAATAAGGATTGATCATAAATTTTGGTCTCAATATGCCACTTTCACACATAAAACACTGTTGACTAAATTTTCTTCTACAAACCAAATTTCATGAATTTCATCACTAACTATTGCTTCATAGATGATAATTATCAGATTCTACAAGATCATACATACATATAATCAACAATCCAACACAACTTCCAATTCATAGAGAATAGATATTACAAAACTAAGAGTTAGAATTAGGAATAGATTATACCTTTAATCCTTAGTTTAACAAAGATAATGATTCCAAAGCTTATTCCCTTGATTCCCAATTCACAGAGAACTCTCAATTTCCTCTCTATCTCCCTCAATTTCTGTCTAACACTCTGTGTTTTCCTCCCTCTCTAAACTCTCTGTATTTCTTAGCCTTAGGAAATAATACGCATAAAACAAACTAAAGTATATAGCCTCCCACATTCATTAGTTAAAAAAAAACAAATAGGCTATATCAGTTATATCATGCCAAAGGCCATAAGGCCTTGTTTGGCTACACTAAAACTCTCCCTTTTTAATTTATATTTATAATCCTTATATTATATAGTTCCATTTGTCACATTTTTATTTAATTAATTTTAATAACTTACAATTACAATTATAATTTCCATTATAATTATATTTATGCTTAACAAATTATTACATATCTAATTTAATTATTAAATTAAACTAGAACATCATTTTGTTTAATTTAATTATCTCCTTAAATATTAAACAATTCATTTAATTTAATTATTTTATTAAATTAAATCTTCAAATAATAAAATTATCATTTATTAATTTAGTTAACATACACACTTAACTAAATTATTATACCACAATTTTATCAATTATTTATTTATCTCAATAAATAAATCAATTAAAATATTTATTTATTTCGATAAATATTTTTAAATTACTTAAAAACTATCGTTCGTTACAGTGTGGACCTATTTTTGGGGCGTCATAGTTGGTATCAGAGCTTAGGGATATGATCTTTGGTGGAGATCTGAGATTAGAACTAGGAGGGGAGAGATGAGTAAATCATTTGCTAGTGTGTCCTACATAAGCTTGTTCGTTATTTAATGAGTCGGTCGGGATAAGATGTGACATGTCAACTTTTTTTAACTAATCTTTGTTTTGTGATCATATTCTAGAACCACATCTAAAAATCAAGAAATGAACTATGAGACAATTGTGGCTTAGAATCTGGAAGCTACAAATAATATTAAGAATGAAGAAGCTACACATAATATTGAGAATCGGGAAGTTACAAATAATATTGTTGCAAACTCAGAAAATCATGCTGCTAACAACACGATGAATAATGAGTTTTTTTGAAACTTTATGCTATTTTTACAAAATCAGGCAAGAGGAACTACTGCTAATAATACCGGTGGAAACACAGGTAACTCATGAATGGTCACTGCCACGCAATTCAAGGAGTTGGGACTACCTGAATTTCTCAAAAAGCCAGACCCACTAAAAGCAGAGATGTGGCTCAAACAAATAATGAAGATATTCGATGTACTACGTTACGTTGATGATTAAAAGGTTCCCGTTGCTACCTTTACATTACGAGGAGAGGCAGATCACTGGTGGGAATCAGTGAAGCGTACACATCATTCAACACTTAAAATGTCTTTGGTGGAGTTCCAAGAGCTGTTTAATGACAAGTATTTTCCAGAAAGTATATGTTATATGAAGGAAGTGGAATTTATTACATTAGAATAAAACAATATTACGATTTCATAATACGAGGCCAAATTTGCTAAGTTATCTTGATTTGCGCCAAATTTGGTAGATAATGAAGAACGCATGACCCGAATATTTTTACGATGTTTAAAATTTGATATTCGTCAACATTTTATATTTCATAAACTTCGTTTATATTCAGATATAGTGGATATGGCTCAATTGGTGGAATGAGAGAAAGAATCATTATGACAAAAAGATAACAACTGACAACATGATAATAGTTGTACCAGTGGCAACAATCATCAGAACAATGATAACCAACGTGGAGGAAATTATCATGCCAGAAATGGTAACCACTTCCATGATAATCCTGGCTTAGATAATAGGAGAAGTGAATAAAGTGGAAACAACTTTAAAAAGAGGAGATTCAACAATGACAACATAAAGACATCGGTAGCAGCACCATCACCCATTTCTAGGGGAGGAGAACGACCACCGGTCTGATGTTTTAGATGTGGAAAGGAGGGACACATTAGTCCAAACTGTACATAACAACCCAAGGTGTGTTACAGTTGTGGAAATAACGATCGTATAGCTCGATTTTGTCTGGTAACAAAATCAAGTCCAGTTATAACGGTGACACCAAAGGTTACTATGGACAAGTCAAAGTCGGTGGTTCAGGATAAAGCTTTTGTCGTAACTTCTCAAAAAGCGAGGAACCCGAACGAAGTTATCACGGGTAAGCTAATCATAAACTCTTGTGAAGTCTATGCCTTATTAGATACTGGTTCTACCTACTCTTTTATTTCTCCTGCTTGTGCTCAACGTTTGAACTTGACTCTTGAGAAATTAGATTTTGACTTATCTGTTGAAACTCCGTTAGGAGAAACCTTCATTACATCCAGTGTTTATAAATCTTGTTTGATTCAAATCGTCACCCTCACAATACCTCTTGATCTCATCTCTTTGAAAATGCTTGCATTTGATGTGATTTTAGGAATTGAATGGTTAACTACTCATCATGCTAAATTGATTATTTTTGTAAGGTCATTAGTTTTTATATTCCTAACCAACCTATTATGCGAATTCAAGCAACCAAACCATTGAAAGCAATCACTGTCATTTCAAGCCATAAATTCATTCGTTTATTGAAAAACGGTTGTCAAGCTTTCTTAGCTCATGTCACCGATTTAAACAAAAATAAGTTAGATTTGAATAATATTTCCTAAAGAACTTACTGGCCCCCCAGAACGTGAAATTGAATTTTGTATTGATCTTGAACCCGGTACAAAACCCATTTCAAAGACCCTATATCGAATGGCTCCTATTGAACTTCATGAGTTAAAAGTTTAACTACAGGAGTTGTTTGACATCAGCTTCATACATCCTAGTACATCTCATTGGGGTGCTCCTATTTTATTCGTAAAGAAGAAAGATGGCAGTATGAGACTCTGCATTAACTATCAGGAATTAAACTATGTCACCATCAAAAATAGGTTCCCTTTACCTCGCATTGATGACCTGTTTGACTAGTTGCAAGGTGCTTAATTCTTTTCAAAGATCGATCTTCGTTCTGGATATTATCAGTTAAAGATTAAAATTGATGACATTCCAAAGACAGCCTTCAGAACTCGATAAGGGCATTATGAATTCCTAGTCATGTCTTTTGGATTGACTAATACTCCTGCTGCCTTCATGGATATGATGAACCAAATATTCAAGGAATATTTGGATCATTTCGTGGTTGTCTTTATTGATGACATCCTTATTTACTCCAAAAGCCATGAAGATCATGAGCAATATTTGGGGTTGATACTCCAAAAGCTTTGTTAAAATAAGTTATATGCCAAGTTGAAGAAATGCGAGTTCTGGCTTGAGGAAGTAGCATTCCTTGGGCACGTGATATCGGAATATGGAATATCAGTTTATCCGATAAAGATTGAAGCAATACAAAGTTAGGAGCAACCTAAGTCAGTAACCGAAGTACGTAGCTTTCTAGGCGTAGCTGGTTATTATCGGAGATTCGTATAAGGATTTTCTCGAATCGCCACTCCATTAACTCAGCTGACCCGAAAAGATACAAAATTTGAATGGAGCGAGGAATGTGAGAAGAAGAACTCAAAAGTAGAGTCATTTCAGCACCTGTTCTGACAATACCATCAGGTTCGGAGGGATTTGTCATCTTATGCCTCTCGACAACTCAAAGAATATGAGAGGAATTATCCTACTCATGTTCTAGATTTGGTAGCAGTCGTTTTTGCGTTAGAGATTTGGAGACAATACCTGTATGGGGAGAAAGTGGAGATCTACACAAATCATAAAAGCCTCAAATATTTTTTCACCCAGAAGGAACTCAATATGCAGCAACGACGTTGGCTCGAGCTATTGAAAGATTACGACCATATCATGCAATACCATCCTGGAAAAGCAAATGTGGTAGCTGACGCGTTGAGTAGAAGATCATATGCGAGAATGAGTGCGATATTGTCAACACAAAAGCTAATTTTGTATGACTTACAAAAGATGGAGATATAGTTAAAGATTCTAGGGACCCAAATGAAGATCGCATATTTACGAGTAGAATCAACTTTAATCGATAAAGTTAAAGCTTCTCTAGCTACAGACCCAGAGCTAATTAATATGAAGAAGAAAGTAAAATAAGGTGTTGTTCCAAAAGCAAGAATCGAAGAAGAAGGAATACTTCGAGTCAAGTCTTGATGTTGTGCTCCTAAAGACTCTGATTTAAAGTATAAAATCATGATGGAGGCACACAACACATTGTTTGCAATCCACACTGGAAGTACAAAAATGTATTGTGATATTCGACATACATTTTGGTGGAGCAATATTGTCTTAAGATGTCTAACTTGTCAACATGTCAAGGCGGAGCATCAAGTGCCAAAGGGTACATTGTAACCACTTCAGAATCTAAAATAGAAGTGGGAACACATCAACATGAATTTCATGACGGGTGTTCCCAAGGTTTCTCAAGGCTTAGACGCAATTTGGGTCATTATAGATAGATTGACCAAGTCTGCTCATTTCTTGCCCATACGAGAAAACTATTCACTCGAACATCTTGCTCGTATGTACATAAACGAGATTGTAAGACTGCATGGTATGCCAGTATCCATAGTTTCTGATCGAGACCCTAGATTCACTTCACAATTTTGGGTCAGCTTGCAGAAAGCTATGGGCACTGATTTACGATTCAGTTCTGCATATCATCCCTAGAGGGACGGGAAATCGAAAAGGACTATTCAAACTCTTGAAGATCTATTGAGACTTTGTGTCCTAGACTTCAAAGGAATTTGGGATAAGTACTTGCCATTGGTTGACTTCTCTTACAATAACAGTTATCAAGCAAGTATAGGCATGGCTCCATTCGAGGCGTTGTATGGAAGAAAGTGTCGTTCTCCAGTATGCTGGGACGAGGTGGGTGAAGCAACATTGTTGGGACCAGAATTGGTACGCATGACTACGAAAAAGATTTAAATGATCCAACAACGTATACAAACAGCACAAGATCGATAAAAGAGTTATGATAATCTTCATCGAAGGGATGTGGAATTCAATGTCGATGACCATGTATTGTTACGTATTGCTCCATGGAAATGAGTTACGACGTTTGGAAAGAGAGGAAAATTTAACCCTCGATTTGTTGGTCAATTTGAAATCCTTGACCGAGTAGGAACTGTGGTTTATAGTATTGCCTTACCGTCAAGCATGTCTCATGTTCATAACATTTTCACATATTCATGCTACGTAAGTATGTGGAAGACCCAAACCACATTATTGAATTAGAACCAGATGAGATAGTGGAAGATTTAACGTATGAGGAGGTACCTGTCAAGATATTGGATAAGAAGGAACAAATTCTACGCTCAAAGGTTATATCTCAAGTCAAAGTTTATGGAGAAACAATGATATTGAGGAAATGACCTGAGAGTTAGAATCTGAAATGAAAGCAAGGTATCCTCACCTCTTCGAAATGCCAGGTGTGTACATCAATTTTGAGGACGAAATTTCGTAAGGAGGGGAGGTTGTAAGACCCCAACCTTTTATGAATAAGATTTAATTTTTTTATATATTATTTTAAATAGTAAGGTGTTAATTTGATATGAAGATGAAGTTACGGGTTATATATGCAAATTATAGAAAATAAATAGCTTCTTGGGGAATATTCGTTTTGTCGGGAATATTCTTTCTGTTGGGGAATATTTCTTCTGTCAAAGAATATTATATTCAGTAAAGTACGATGATGCCGAAATAACCAATCATTGGTGGGCCCCACAACGGAATAATTATCGGATATAGAAAGAGACAGAAATAACCTTTTTAAAAATTGACGACATAACTTAAGTTTAAAGAATTAGTAATTAATAAAAATAATTTTTTATTAATTATATTATGTGCTATGTGTTTATTATTCGTTCTATGACCTATGATTGTTATAAAACGGGAGGATTCTGGATACGAGCTAGACTGAACGATTAAGAATTATCAAGACAAAAATAAAAGTTTTTCGAGAATAAAAATATTTCTGAAAAAAGACGAAATAAATACTATTTACCCGACGAACCCTAAGGGTTAGGGTTTAAATAACCTAAGTCTTTTGGAGAGTTTGGTTTGTTGAAATGACATTCCGTCTAAAGATTGGATGGTAATATGTCGTGAAAAATTATTTTAACCGATGATAGTTTTTCTCAAAAAACGTGTAAAAAGCGAACGAAATAAAAATGACAAAAAGTACTATTATGTACTTTTCATTCATTTAACTGTGTTTTGGAAAAACTTGATGGAAAACACTATTCATAAAAAAGTGTTTTTCAATTTTTGGAATTTCTGAAGAATGCGTAAAAGTTAATTGGTAGAGGAAAAACGGATTATCTAAAAATATTTGGGTTCCGAGAATTGTAGTTTTTCTAACTGTTGGACGAGTCCCGAAAGACGGGACAACGAAGCTTCCAGGACAAGCTTCGTGAATAGTAAAGAGGTTACAATAGTAAGGCAGTTTGGCTAAATGACCAGAATGCCTCTATCCTTAAAAAGCTTATATAAACCAAGCTTAAGCTCATTAGTTTGGTTAGAAAATTCAACCAACACTTGAGAGAGAGGGAGATTTCGGATGGGGGAGAAAAAGGAAAGGATGAGGAAAAGCTAGCAAATCACAAGCTTCGCTTAAAGGAAGAAGATTAAAGAAGAAAGGTAATCCGAAACCTAGCTTTAATCAAAATTTTCTTTAAGTTTTCTATGTCAAAATACATAGCTTAATGGAAATGGAAGTAAAAGATGTAAGGAATAAAACCTCCTATATTATCTGGTAAGGATAACATATACCTTTCTGGTAAGGTTTTCCAACGACGTCGTTATCTTCGAGAAATCTTGAATAAACCTTCGGTAATATCTTGCCAATCCCAAGAAACTTCTAACTTCGGTCGGCGTCTTCGGTTGTCCCCAATTCCTCACCGCTTCTACCTTTGCTGTATCTACCGTTACTCCCTCATTTTTGATAACATAACCCAAAAACTGAACTCTCTTCAACCCAAATTCACAATTTAAAAATTTTGCATAAAGCTTCTCCATCCTCAATGTCTCCAGTACTATTATTAAATGCTCGGCATGTTCCTCCTTAGTCTTTGAATACACCAGAATGTCGTCAATGAACACAACCACAAACGTGTCCACGTATTGCTTGAACACTCAGTTCATCAAGTCTATAAAAGCAGCTGGTGCATTCGTCAGTCCAAATGACATCACTAAGAACTCATAATGGCCGTAACGAGTCCTAAATGCTATCTTTGGCACATCCTCCATTCTCACCTTTAACTGATGATAACTAGTCCTCAAATCAATCTTTGAAAAACATTTCGCTCCTTTAAGTTGATCAAACAGATTGTCTATTCTTGGTAACAGATATTTATTCTTGACTATCACCTTATTCAACTCTCTATAATCCATACACAACCTCATCGATCCATCCTTCTTCTTTACAAACAACACAGGTGCTCCCCACGAAGATACACTAGGTTGGATGCACTTTTTGTCCAATAAATCCTACAGCTGGACTATTAACTCTTTCATTTCTATCGGAGCCATCCTATATGGTGCTTTCGATATCGGCGCTATCTCCGGTACTATATCGATTACAAACTCTATTTCTCTGTCTGGTGGAAATCCTGATAATTCCTCTTGAAAGACATCCCCAAACTCGTTAACTATAAGTATCTGTCCTATGGTAGAATTCACCATCCGTGTATCCACTACATGAGCTAAATAACCTTCACATCCTTTCTTTAACATTCTTCTGGCCTGCATCATCGTCAGACAACTCGTTTGTCTTGGTGACTTGCTACCATAAAATATAACCTTAGACTTCTTTAGTGTCTTAAGGCGTATGCTTTTCTTCTGATAGTCAATAACTGCCTCATGATTAAACAACCAATCCATTCCTAGTATCACATCAAATTCTCCTAAGCGTATCAGAATTAAATTCACGCTTAACTTATGTCCCCTTATTTCCACACAACAGTTTCTATGCATATATTCTACATGGATCACATCTTTGTTTGCAACTTTTATATTAATTGGGTTTTCTAACCTTTCGTGAGGTAAATATAACCTTTTAGCAAATTCATCAGATAAAAAAGAATAGGTAGCTCCCGAATCAAATAACACATGCATTTATATCATTGATCAGAATTATACCTACCACCACCTCCCTGGATGCCACTGCATCTTGCACAATTATGTTGAAGATTCTAGTTGTCGGCTTGATGGGTTGGGCTGGTCCTTCACTGGTTGACTTAGTGTTATTGCCCCTAATGCCGTTTCCCCCATCAGTATTCTTCTTCAGTGGACAATCCTTGAGTTGATGTCTTGTTCCTCAACATTAAAAATAACATCCTTTCTTTGGCTTAGGACAATTTGGTGAAATATGTCATTCTTGCCCACAGTTGTAACATACATTCTTTCGCCTCATACACTCTCCCAAGTGACTATTTCCATAATTCCCACATGATTGCTTCTTCTGTTGTACACTTCCTTGTTGACCTTCAAAATTGTTGGCGCTGCTGCTCCACTTATGTTTCTTACTGTTACTACCTCCACTGCTAGCATTTGGATTCCCTCCTTCGACCTTCTTCTTATTCTTTTCTCAATTTTACTTTGAAACAACTTCACTTCTGCCTTCCGCAATGAGTGTTTTCTCTGACAGAGTTGAGAACGAATTAATTTTCAATACTGCTACCTTGCTAAAAATCCACGGCTTTAACCCATTCTCAAACCTCCTTGTTTTCCTTACCTCAGTATCCACCTAATGTGGAGCGAATTTGGCCAACTCATTAAATTTGGCAGCGTATTCTGACACAGACATATTCTCCTGTTTTAGCTCTAGAAATTTAACCTCCATTTTTCTTGCATACTTGTCGAAAAATAGTTTTCAAAAAATATGGTTTTGAACCTTTCCCATGTCACGACTCCTACTCCAACTATAGCCTGATTTGACTCCCACCAGTAATTAGCCTCACCTTTCATTAATTAAGTGGCAAAAACTATCTTTTGCTCCTCTACAAATCTTGCAATGACACAGGCTTTCTCCATCTCTTTCACCCACGTTTGGGCTTTAATAGGGTCAGTGGTTCCCCTAAACTCTAGTGTTCCCCACTGCCTTAAAGTCCTTAAAACTTGCCAATCTATTACCCGACCTATTCCTTGCTGTTGGTGCTCTGTTATGCATCGCTTGAGCTAACATGTCCACAAACTCTTGCATCGGGCTTGCTACTTGATCTCCTGCATTGTTAACGGACTCCTCTACCCTTCTGCTTCGTGGTTTTTTTCTTGGCAGCATTGTCTGATAAAGCAAAACCTAAAGTTATTCTGCCTTGTTTTACATCTTATGCCACATCTTATTAATGTTTAGCATGTAACACATAATTTAAACTTAAACAATCACATACTCATGATGTGACAAATTTAGTTTACTGGACTTTTGAATTCAGTTTACCGGATTGATGGATTTAGTTTGCTAAATTACCAATTCAGTTAGCGAAATTAAATATATTATCAGATAGACAACTTACTATCTTAATTCTCAAAACACATAACATAATACTGCATTTATATCCATATACCAAATCTTTGAGTCTTACACTATCATACCTGGTATATTACTATAAATACTACTATCCCATTTTAAACACAAAAGGATGGGATCTAAACAAAATGATACTCCCATACTTACACAAATTGGGATATCACCTACCTGCCTACTACCTCACACCTACTGAGGTTTACATCAACATAAAACCCTACTAAACAATAGGGGTACTACTGCATCCATCTACATGATGTGACACCCCCAAATCCAGGTACTTCATTCCCACAGGATTTAGTGTTCACTTGATATAAACATTCATATCTAACTTCCCAATCATAATAAAATTGAATAATAAACCTTCCCATTAAAGGATTACATTAATGAAAATCTCCCAGGTTATCTAACCTTTAAATACAAACATTCATATGCAAAAAATTAATAACTTCATTACATAATTCAAATAAAGCCTGACAATAAAATAAATGTCAACATGTTACAAATCTTCAATACTTGTTCATCTTTCCTTTTCCTTTACTGGTACTAGGTACATCGACCTTCTGAACTTTAGATGTAATAGTTATATAAGCAAGAGTGAGCAAACAAAGCTCAATTGAAATGACAATGAATAAAATCTTTACAACAACTGCCAAATAATAGGTTCAATAGAACTGAACAAAATGCTTTATTATCAATGATAATCAGAATCATGAAATATTTATCTGAGGGTCATAAGACTACGAACTATGTCCATAGTTATAAGTAATCTTTCAACTTAAACTTTAACAGTCATAAGACTATAGGGACTCCTCGTACTTAGGGGGATCAATCCATTGTACAATGTATTGTGCACAAACATTTCAACGCTAAGCGTAAATTATCCCCTAATAATAGGGTTGTTCATCTCAGCATTTAGAATACAAGTCTGCCCCAAAGTAAGTTTGGTTTGGATACATTTTAAGGTAATTTGGAATTCAACGAACATCAACTAAGGATTAGTTGAATAAAAATTAATAACATTATGCTATGAAATAATCATAACTGAATCGACATTGTAAATTAAGGTCATGCTTTAGGAATAATCTAATAACATAAATATTGAATAATATAACATACCTTGCTTGAACAACATTAAGCTAAGGTTAAAATCTTATTTAGAATTGAGTATTAAGCATGCATACTAAATAGTGAATTGAACGATAAACTTACTTAACGAAACAAGTTAAAAACAAGAATAACTTGCTCAATATAATCGAGACAAGATAAGTAAACTTGCACAATGTAACAATAACACTAGCTCAAGGAAAGTATAGAGTTAGAAAACTTGCATCATCCTAAACAAACTAGATACAAGAACTTGCTCACTAATAAACAAACTAGCTCAACGAAAGTGTAGAGTTATAAAACGTGCGTAATTGTAATCGAACTAGAAACAGTAACTTGCTCAATATAAACAAGGTAGAGTAAGAAAACTTGCCTTGCTTGTAGGCTAAATCGTAATAGTTTGATTCACAATATCCTAATCACATATCATCAATGACATAATTAGTCATTACAATTACTCTATATATAAATTAGTATCTATTTCATGTATGGTTTGATCTTTTAATCACATAAACAAGTTACCCCGATAAATTAATAACGACACTCATTTAAGTGTTAATAGTATGCTCATTCTTAGCACTATAATACCACAATAATAAAATTACATTTTTAATAATTATAGTATTGCATTGCATCAGCAATTACAGACTTTATGTATAACAAACTCATTTATGGCCATTCTGCTAACCGGTGCTGCGGCGCGGTGTCTAAGTTAGACAGTGGCGCTACGGCACGAAGTTGGCGCTGTGGCGCTGAGTTTGGTGCGGCGGCGTGAGTCTTGGCGCTGCGGCGTTAAGGCTTGGTGCCGCGGCGCTGAATTACAGTGTTGAGCACGAAGAACAGAAACAAAGATAA
Source organism: Panax notoginseng (assembly GCA_016801055.1). NCBI lineage: Eukaryota > Viridiplantae > Streptophyta > Magnoliopsida > Apiales > Araliaceae > Panax > Panax notoginseng. Next base: position 61,809,609 of record CM029023.1, on the reverse strand, counting down.
TTTTGACTGTTTAATAACTTCTAGCACCTAAATTCACACGTATAACTTACATAAATTACACATAAACATTACCCATCATATATATACTGATTTCAAAACAACTAAACCACAATTTCAGAAAATTAAATCCTTGAATGCCATGTTTTAGACCAAAACTCTATTTTTGACATTGTTTGATAAAATTAACACTGTAACCATAATTATACACCAAATTAATTCATTCGAATTACGTTCTCTTCATTTCTTAACATATTAACATATTCAAGGTTCAATTTATCTGTTAGCTCACAATTAAATATCAATTTTGGTACTCCTACAAGCCACGTTCATACACATATTCACTGTAAAACTATTTTCTTTCTTGCAGACGTAATTTAGCATACAATTATGTTCAGCATGAAATCACACACACACACACACACACACACACACACACACACACACACACACACACACACACACACATATATATATATATATATATATATATATATATATATATATATATATATATACATACATAAATATGCTTGTTATAACAATTACATATACACATAATTTCATAACCAATTATAAAAACATGGTTTATAGAAATTTTTGTAAAACTTTATACACAGTGAAGAACATAGAGAATTTAGGAACTATGTCGTAAAACATATACATACATACATACATACATATATACATATATATATATATATATATATATATATATATATATATATATATATAATATTAAAGTTATGAAAAAATACCTTTTGTTGCTTTGAAAATCCTTGCTAATCACTGAGAATAACTTGAAAAACTCAGAACTTTCTATCTTGATTCTCTCTCAAACTCTCCCTATTCTTCTCTACTCTGTAAACCTTCTTCTCAGACTTAGCAAATAAGTAGAGTGTAAACAAAACCCAACTGATAACCAAATGCGAAAAAAGAAACTGATATGGCCACAATAAGCCTAATAAATAATATCAGTTACAAAATATAACGTATAGATTATAAATATATTTTATTTATATTCCATTTATTTAATTTATATTATTATAATTCAAAATTCAAAAATCTAAAAGCCATAAGGCTCCGTTTGGCAAAACTCTCTAAAAATTAAAAGACTTAATATCTTTAAGCCTTGTTTGGCAAAACTAAATTAAACTCTTTTAATTTATTTTAATAACTCTCTTATAGTATAGTTATTTGTTACACTTTTATTTAATTAAGTTTTCATACTTAATTTAATTAATTCTAATAACAATTCATTGAATAAATTTACCACATAAATCAATACCAATAATTAACCATTTTAATTACAAAAATCAAATTGAAATATCATTATAATAATTCATTTAATCATTTTAAACTCTCTAACTTAATTATTATATTAAATTAGAATACTATCTCATAATAATTAATTTCCTTAACTCACTAATTATTTATTTAACAAATAATTAACCAAATCAACTCAACTTAAACAAATATTTATTCAACAATAAACACATCCAACAATAAACACATCCATTAAATATTTATATAATTCAATAAATATTTAAAATTACAATTTAAAATTCTGAATTGTTACACATGATAACTGGTCAATATCATATATCTTCACTGGTGGCCCTGCTGGGTCACCTAAAGGTGCTCCAAAAGAAATACTTCCTCTTTGACTCGGCGTCGAACTGGTTGGCTCGACTCCCCTGTCTCCATGTGAGGCCTACTGGTACCTCCCCGTTGACTCTCATAGGCTGAATCTAGTGCCAGTCCCAATGTCTCAATTCTGACCTCCTTGGCTTGTAACTTAATCTCTAGCTGGTCCACTCTATAAGATGCATCGAACCATGCATTCCCAATTCTGGCCCTCTCGACCATCTCAAGCTCTAGCTCAACAAGCATCACTTGATGCGTCACCCTAAGCATTCCCAACTGCAGCTTAGATTGCTCTAACTCCCCCCCCAAGCTCCAGTACCTCTATCAGGGCCTGAAAAGCCTTATCCTTATATTGTTGCTCCGAGAACTGCAAGGTGTCGTTCTCCACCTCCAGCTTCCCAATCCTGCCCTTCAGTTGGTTGTTCCTCAATAACAAATCTCTTATCAAGGTATCCTGGGGGGTATCCTCTAATATCTCCCGCTCTACAAGCTTCTGCTCCATTGACTGGCTACCCTACCTATCCTCAGACATCTTATAATCAAACAAACAATAACATCAATACCACAATAAAATTTATTCATTGGTAAAAGGAAATTATATTTTATTAAGTACAACCCATACTCGATGAATTTCCACAATCCATCTCCTAACATACTCTATAAGAGTTTACTTCGAAGGTTATAACCTAGGTTTCACATTCCTAATGTTTATAACCTATAACTTTGATACCAACTGTGATGCCCCCAAAAATAGGTATACATCACCCATCTTGGGTCGCCAGATACATGGTACAGAATACAAATACAAACTAATTATACAACAATCGTGTAAAATACGACAAAACATATGCTACGAGTTTTAATACAAATATTGTCATCTAGACAATATCCACACTCAATGGAGTACTAATTACATTTATTATTATACTATTTCACAGAATAGTGAGGAGTACTAATGCACCATCTAGGACCATCACTCTGTTTCCCGGCTAGTCCCCACTACGTTCTCATTTCCTGAAGAGAACAATGAAAGCAAAAGGGTGAGCTCAACTAGCCCAGTAAGAAATATTATGACTAAGATAATGCAGAATAAATTATCATTAGTCTTCAACAATGTTAAACTGATAAAATATAATAGACATCAAGTTTAACTGCAGCGGAACAAGTAATCCATTAAAAGAGTCAAGTAGAGAATAAAATCTACTATCTTTTATGATTTAAAAGGTTTTTCATCACTTTTATCGCTGAGACTCAGCTCAATAAATAATCCACATCATTAAATCATCCCTACACTACAGGTCAATGATATTCTTTAGTATCATGACCACGAATTATCCATGCACTACGGGCCAAAGATAATCTTATTTTCATCAACGGTCCTGATCATGCCATAAAATAATTCATCTTTGCACCCTTGGCCGAAGAGAATCCATAGCCATAATCATACCAAAAAACTGTCCATCAATGCATTACGAGCCAATGAAGACTTTTTTCACATCATTTGTAACATTACGGTCATGATTATACCGAATAATCCCTGGTCATAATCATACCAAGTCCATCTATGCACTACAGGCCACATATGACTTTCAACATAATATAAACATTAGGATGATGACAATGACATAATAATTGAATAAAACAAGTTCAAGAATTAATTTATCCAAGAACCAATAACGTCCAAATTGTCAACATGATACTTCTTTGTAGAGAAAAATTCAAGAATGCTCAGAAGAATATTTCTATGAAAAGATACTGGATGAAGCGCAAATATCAAGGATATTCCACTAATTTCATGGAGTATAGAAGTCAAAACTTTAACCAACTGAGTATAATAAAGAATGTAATAATAAAAGAAATCACCATGTATGCGGTACTTCGCATAGACATGTTATTCCAACAAAATAATAAGTAATGAAACCAGGTCAGGCGAAATTCGCACTGACAGGATGTTCCAACAGAATAATAAAGAATGGAATAACAACAGAAATCACCATGCATGCGGTACTTCGCATAGACAGGTTATTCCAACAGAATACTAAATAACGGAACTAGGTCTGACGTAAAATGCACAGACAAGATATTCCAATAGAATAATTAAGACGGAACTAGGTTCGGCGTAAAACGCACAGACATGATATTCCAACAGAATAATAAAAACAGAACCAGGTCCGGCGTAAAATGAACAGACAGGATATTCCAACAGAATAATAAAGAATGGAATAACAGAAGAATTTCACCAAGTATGCGGTACTTCGCATAGATAGGTTTGTCCAACATAATAATAAAGAATGGAATAACAGAAGTTCTCTTCATGAAGACAAAAGAAAGAAATAATACCCCTTACAGGTACAACAAATAATATCCCTTACCGTAAAAAAAACTTAATATCAGAGTAGTGAAGTAGCAGAATACTCTTCTTCTTTCTCTGTATAATTTCTCTCTCTAGAGTTTCAGTGAATTCTTAAGAAAATAATGAAGGAATGAGCTTCTATTTATAGAAGAATGGACTGCATAGTAACTAATTCATGAACGGTCCAGATTGATTTACTTTAATCGGACGGTCCATAATTAAAGAAAAATCTTTTAAATAAAATATAATATATTCTATTTATAATCTAATAAAATGAATAACTTTATAAAAGTATTTTGTTTTATACAAAAAGATTTTACTATGCAAAACACTATGCATGCACTATGTAACACTATGCATAATAAAATATAATATATTTTAATTATTGTCTAATAAAACGAATAACTTTATAAAAGTATTCTGTTTTATATAAAAAGATTTTACTGTTTTATTACGTTAATAATACTAATAAAACAAAACTGAGTGACTTATCACGTAAGCCTTAATAATCAATATTGTGTGCTACTATGCAACCACACGTATTACTGTACTTTTACTACCGAGTAGTTCAACAGTATTAACGGAAAAACTTCTACCGTTATTTTCATAAAATATTTTTGTCGTTTTCTCAATCCGACAATAATTCTGTTGTGGGGTCCACCAATAATTGTGTCGTCGTACGAATATTTTTCGGCAAAAATAATATTCTCCCACCAATCGAATATAATACAACAACTTGCATACTTTGCAAAATTTATAAATATTACCCACAACTATAACATTATCTCAAATTCACACCATAATATTTAAAAAATATTTCGAAAAAAAATTAAATCTTTATTCATAAAATCTGGGGTTTCAAAATCTCCATTTCTTATGAAATTTCGCCCTCGAAATTTACGTACGTACCTAGTATGCCGAACAGATGAGGACACTTCGTCAGATTCTAACTCTTGAGATACAACCTTTGAGTGTTGAATATATTCTAGGATTTTAACAGGTATATCTTCATACGTTAAATTATCCGCTATCTCGTCCGGTTCTAAATCAATAATGTAGTTCGGGTTGTCCACATATTTACGTAACATAAATACGTTAAAAACGTTATGAACATGCGACATACTTGGCGGTAAAACGAGTCTATAAGCCACAGTTCCTACTCGATCCAGGATTTTAAATGGGCAAATTAAATCGAGGGTTGAGATTTCAGCAACTCTTGCTATTTAAAATAACGCCCTCTTGAACCTTCTTCTTCATGTTCATCAGCTTCGGGTGCGTAGCTTGAGCGGCTTTAACTTTATCGATTAAAGTCGATTCTACTCGTATATTCGTTATCTTCACGTGGATTCGTATATTCGCACTCGTATACACATACGATCTTCTACTCAACGCGTCAGGTACCACGTTTGCTTTTCCACGATCGTATTGAATGGTACGATCGTAATCTTCAACAACTCGAGTCAACGTCTTTGGCGCATGTTACGTTCATTTTAGTTGAAGAAATATTTGAGGGTTTAAGAAATGGGTTTTGTACTGGGGTCAATACAAAATTCAATTTCACGCTCTAAGGAAGTCTTCAAGAATACGTCAGGAAATTTATTAACAATAGAAATATCATTCAAAACTGTGACTCTCATCCAAGACTTGGATAGTACGTCACATTGATACCTATCAACTTGTCATCTTCATTCACGATGTCGCCTATAGAAAGTCTGGCTTCGATGCATTCCACACAAGGAAGTCAGCAAATAAAGGCTCAGGGCTCTTTACTTATGGCTTGATATGACAATGATTGACTTTAGTGATTTGGTTACTTTGAATTCGCATAACAGGTTGGTTAGGAGTATGAAAGCTAACAACCTTACAAAAAAATATGATGAGTAGTTAACCAATCGATTCCTAAAATCACATCAAAGGTAAGTATTTTCAAAGAGATACGATCGACATGTAATGTGAAAGTGTTGATTTGAATCAAACAAGATTTATAAATAGTGGAGGTAACGAAGGTTTCTCCCAACGAAATTTTAACAGATAAATCAAAGTCTAACTTCTCCGAAGTTAAGTTCAAACATTGAACACAACTAGGTGAAATAAAAGAGTGAGTAGAACTGGTATCTAACACGGTATAGACTTAAAAAGAGTTTATGACTAACATACCCGTGATAATTTTATTCAGGTTCCTCGTCACGAAAAAAAAAATGCTCACTCTTAAACTACCAATTTTGGCTTGTCTAGGACATCCTTTGGCATCACTATCCCAGCTGGACTTGACTTCACCATACGACAAAATCGAGCTAGGTGACCTTCTCTTCCGTAATTAAAACACACTTTAGATTGCTGCGTACAGTTTGGACGGATGTGTCCCTCCTGTCCGCATTTGAAACATACGACCAGTGGTCATTCTTCTTCCTTTGAAACGAGTGCTGGTGCCGACGTCTTCACGTCATTGTTGAACCTTCTCTTCTTGAAATGTTCATTCTTATTATTTTGGCCATGATTACCACCGAAGTAGTTACCATTTCTGGCATGTTGATTCCCTCCATGCTTATTGTCACCTCTTTGATGACTGTTACCACCGGTATTATCATTTTGTCGGTTGCTCTCTTTTGGTTGGGTTGACTCGTTATCGCGCTCCAATAACTGAGCCCTATTAACAACATCTGAATACAAACACAATTTATGAGAGATAAGATATTGACGTATGTAAGGTTTCAAACCTCTTAGAAACATTCGCGTCATTCTCTCCTCATTATCAACTAAATGGGACGCAAATTAGGACAACTCGGCAAACTTGGCTTCGTACTGCGACACGGTCATGTTGTTTTGCTCAAACTTGATAAATTCCACCTCCTTCATGTGACGAATGCTTTCAGGAAAGTACTTGTCATTGAACAGCTCTTGGAACTTCTCACAAGACATCTTTAGTGCGTCAAGCTGGGTACATTTTATAGATTTCCACCAGTAATCTGCCTCTTCACGCAACATAAAGGTGGCAAAGGAAACCTTTTGCTCCTCTAAACATCCCAAGACATCAAATATCTTGGTGATCTACTTTAACCATGTCTCTGCCTTAAGTGGTTCTGGCTTTTTCAAAAACTCCGGTGGTCCCAGCTCCTTGAACTGCTTAGCGGTGACCAACTGTGGGTTGCCATTATTTTTACCTGCATTATGAACAGGAGCCGCCTTCGCCTGATGTTTCATGAATTCTAAAAAACTCCTAAACGTACCGTCATTCATCAATTGATCAGTGTTGTTGTTTACAGGAGGATTATCGCCATCCTGTTGCACATTATCCTGATTATTGATCTGTGGAGACTCAACGGTCTCCTGTGCTCTATTGCTTATCTCAACATTTTCAAATGTCATTTTCAAATACTGCCATAAAACAAGGGTTAATTAAAATATCACATATTATCTCTATACTCTGACTGACCAATTAAATACCAAATAAACTTAGGTAGGTTATACTAGCGAATGAATTCCCCGTCTCTCCCCTCCTAGTTCTTGTCTCACATCTCAACCAGGGATCATATTCCTAAGCTTTGATACCAACTGTGACGCCCCCAGAAATAGGTATACATCACCCATCTTGGGTCGCCAGATATATGGTACAATATACAAATACAAACTAATTATACAACAATCGTGTAAAATACGACAAAACATATGCTATGAGTTTTAATACAAATATTTTCATCTAGATAATATCCACACTCAATGGAGTACTCATTACATTTATTATTACACTATTTCACAGAATAGTGAGGACTACTAATGCACCATCTTGGACCATCACTCCGTTTCCCGACTAGGCCCCGCTACGTTCTCATTTCCTGAAGAGAACAATGAAAGCAAAAGGGTGAGCTCAACTAGCCTAGTAAGAAATATTATGACTAAGATAATGCAGAATAAATTATCATTAGTCTTCAACAGTGTTAAACTGATAAAATACAATAGACATAAAGTTTAACTGCAGCGGAACAAGCAATCCATTAAAAGAGTCAAGTAGAGAATAAAATCTACTATCTTTTATGATTTAAAAGATTTTTCATCACTTTTATCGCTGAGACTCAACTCAATAAATAATCCACATCATTAAATCATCCCTGCACTACAGGCCAATGATATTCTTTAGTATCATGACCACGAATTATCCATGCACTACGGGCCAAAGATAATCTTATTTTCATCAACGGTCCTGATCATGCCATAAAATAATTCATCTTTGCACCCTTGGCCGAAGAGAATCCATAGTCATAATCATACCAAAAAACTGTCCATCAATGCATTACGAGCCAGTGAAGACTTTTTTCACATCATTTGTAACATTACGGTCATGATTATACCGAATAATCCCTGGTCATAATCATACCAAGTCCATCTATGCACTACAGGCCACATATGACTTTCAACATAATATAAACATTAGGATGATGACAATGACATAATAATTGAATAAAACAAGTTCAAGAATTAATTTATCCAAGAACCAATAACGTCCAAATTGTCAACATGATACTTCTTTGTAGAGAAAAATTCAAGAATGCTCAGAAGAATATTTCTATGAAAAGATACTGGATGAAGCGCAAATATCAAGGATATTCCACTAATTTCATGGAGTATAGAAGTCAAAACTTTAACCAACTGAGTATAATAAAGAATGTAATAATAAAAGAAATCACCATGTATGCGGTACTTCGCATAGACATGTTATTCCAACAAAATAATAAGTAATGAAACCAGGTCAGGCGAAATTCGCACCGACAGGATGTTCCAACAGAATAATAAAGAATGGAATAACAACAGAAATCACCATGCATGCGGTACTTCGCATAGACAGGTTATTCCAACAGAATACTAAATAACGGAACTAGGTCTGACGTAAAATGCACAGACAAGATATTCCAATAGAATAATTAAGACGGAACTAGGTCCGGCGTAAAACGCACAGACATGATATTCCAACAGAATAATAAAAACAGAACCAGGTCCGGCGTAAAATGCACAGACAGGATATTCCAACAGAATAATAAAGAATGGAATAACAGAAGAATTTCACCAAGTATGCGGTACTTCACATAGACAGGTTATTCCAACATAATAATAAAGAATGGAATAACAGAAGTTCTCTTCATGAAGACGAAAGAAAGAAACAATACCCCTTACAAGTACAACAAATAATATCACTTACCATAAAAGAAACTTGATATCGGAGTAGTAAAGTAGCAGAATACTCTTCTTCTTTCTCTCTATAATTTCTCTCTCTAGAGTTTCAGTGAATTCGTAATAAAATAATGAAGGAATGAGCTTCTATTTATAGAAAAATGGACTGCATAGTAACTAATTCATGAACGGTCTAGATTGATTTACTTTAATCGGACGGTCCATAATTAAAGCAAAATCTTTTAAATAAAATATAATATATTCTATTTATAATATAATAAAACGAATAACTTTATAAAAGTATTTTGTTTTGTATAAAAAGATTTTACTATACAAAATACTATGCAGACATTATGCAACACTATACATAATAAAATATAATATATTCTAATTATTGTCTAATAAAACGAATAACTTTATAAAAGTATTCTGTTTTATATAAAAAGATTTTACTATTTTATTACGTTAATAATACTAATAATACAAAACTGAGTGATTTATCACGTAAGCCTCAATAATCAATATCGTGTGCTACTATGCAACCACACGTATTATTGTAATTTTACTACCGAGTAGTTCAACAGTATTAACGGTAAAACTTTCGCCGTTATTTTCATAAAATATTTTTGTCGTTTTCTCAATTCGACAATAATTCCGTTGTGGGGTCTACCAATAATTGTGTCGTCGTACGAATATTCCCCGACAAAAATAATATTCCCAGACCAATTGAATATAATACAACAACTTGCATACTTTGTAAAATTTATAAATACTACCCACAACTATAATATTATCTCAAATTCATACCATAATATTTAAAAAATATTTCGAAAAAAAATTAAATCTTTATTCAGAAAATCTGGGGTTTCACACCAACCTGTGACGCCCCCAAATTCAGGTTCTCTAACCTCAAATCCAGTGCTCACGATCCATCATCAGCATACACATTCTATAACTATTACATAATAATAAACATATATTGTTTATCATAATAAAGTCTTACAACATAATCTTAGGGTTGTATTAACCTTAACTTACACATACCTTTAATATTATAAAAGTTTCACTTAATTAAATTTCATTAAAGCAAAATAACACTTAAACAATCTCATTGACTATTCCTCCACTTTTCCTTTACATTTGTCTCTCTTGGACGTCTCTGGCTTTGCTGAAATAAACGTCATGATATAGTTAGGCTAAGCATCTAATTTGCTTAGCAAGTTTAAATACAAAGGGGATATATCATGATTAGAAAGGAATTTAGCTTTCAAGGTTCAACAATAGGAATTGATTGTGAAAGAACATGAATTAATTCTCAATAATTGAATACTCAAATAATTGAATGTTATGTGCTGAGTGGTTTGAAATAACCATGAACATACACTAAGGTTGTCAGTATTTAAACTGGTCCTTTTAATTAGTTTTGATAATCTAGGGGATCAACCTTTCGTACCTGGTGACTTATGCATAAATACTTAATAATCGAGCAACAATTATTTTCCAATATCATGATTTAACAAAATTGTTCTTTTTCTCAGTCAAGAGTTCTTATCACAGTAATAGATTAAGAACATCTCTTAAAACGCATTTGATTTAACAAATTTAAACATACTTGATCTAGCTAATACAACTAGCATAGACCTATCTTATAAACAATTCATGAACGAAAGATCTTTAATTAATTCACAGTTCAATAGTAATAGAACATGAATTCGATTGCACAAAGTGCGATTAACAATAACCATTACGGATGTGGAGTAATCAACACTAATTATCCACTAACATGTTTCAAAAATAATAACTCGAGTTTAAGTTAGAGAACTTGCCTCGTTTGCGGTCTACTGCTACGAAATTAAATTTATCTGGTTAAGTATTTTAATCTATCTTCCTTTGAAAGACCTATGATTGATCTTCGAATTAGTAAATCATATAATATCATTACTCTATACTAAATTATTAAACATTTAGTCATTACATTAATTTATTAGTAATATTATTCCCTTGATAATATTACTATCACGTAAACATTATCTTGAACTCATTTAATATTATTAACTTTAATAATATTTTATTTACTTCTTAGTATTATTAATCAACTAATAATACTTTATTTGCTTACTTATATTATTAACCTCTTAATAATATTTTAATCAATATTTAATATTCTTAGCACTTACTTCTTTTACTAATATTATTAATCATTTAATAATATCTTAATCCTTAACTAATATTATTAATAATTTAATAATATTTTATTACTTTACCAATATTTTAATCATTTACTAATATTATTATTCATTCACTAAAATTATTAACCTTTTAATAATATTTTATTTAATTTTGAATATTATTAATTATTTAATAATATTTTAATCATCTTATAACACTTTAATCTAATATTATTAATCTTTTAATAATATTTTAATCTAATATTATTAATTACATTAATAATATTTTAATCTAATATTATTAGCCATTTAATAATATCTTAATCATTTATTAATACTTTAATCTAATACTATTAATCATTTAATAATATTTTAAATTTAATCTTAATCTAAATATTATTAATTATTTAAAAATATCGTATTCTAATATTATTAATATCATAAGAATATTTGAGTCATTTATTTAACAAATTAAACAATTTATTTTAATAGTTTATCGTTTATTAATACATTTATTTAATAACCCTAAAAGGTCATAAATATTAGTTCTCATTAAAAATTACAAAAATACCCTCCAATAATCAGAATACTACATATTTAGGGTTTCCAAGCACTAACATCACATTTTTATTATTTATGACATCATATAACTAATTAATTCTATTTATTCATTATACAACCATTTACATAAAAAAATATTAAAACAGTTCCAAAACTATTTCTTTTCTGGAATATGAGAGGATATATTATCCCGAGGTTTCCCAAATTTTCCCAGAATTTTCTAATTTGATTTACTATTTTTGAAGGGCCTAAAACAGCCGGATCTTGCCACATTTTTAATAAATTGCATTTTTGTCCAAATATCATGACACTTTCAGGGAATGTTCTTGTCATATATATGCACATCCAACAATAATTTTGTCATTTTTGGAGTTACACAAAGAGTTATTCTTGTTTACTTTTAAAAGAATCTTTTCTTGTAAAGTCCATAACTCTCATTCTACACATCCAAAACTATCCATTCTTTTTTCTAAATGTAGATAACTCATCAAAGTATCTTCCTTATTTTTCTAGGAATTTTTAAAATAAATAAATTGGATGAAACTGCCCTTACAAGGGGCTGCCCAGGAATTGTCCACTACCCTTTTGCCTAGTATGGACTGTTTCGGCTCCAATAACCCTCAAGGCTTGAAAATCAATGTTTTTAAGTGCTGACACTTGGGTTTAGTAGTTAACTTACATATCTAACACCCCCATTTGACGGATCAGAAATAGGAGGTGTAGATCTCAAGTTATACATGATTCAAGTGAAGAAAAAGCTAGGATTTTCACCTTTAAGGAACATAAGTTCATTTCCTTCCTTTGAATCTTCATTCTAACACTCAAAATGCTTATATCCTTAAATGAAGTATGTAGATCTAAGAGTTTTTGAGTCTTAGAACATTACCCCTCTATAACTTTGAAAATAAAATAAAATAAGAAGGGAAGGAACTAGGATAGAACCTCACCTTGATTTATTTGTTATTCTCCTAGACTTTCCAAAGTAATGAATGAACTTTGGGTGCATGAAGGCTTGGCTCTTTCCCTCTCCTCTCCTTGCTACCCCCGACCTCCTCTCTCTCTATTTCTCTCTTTCTCTTGCTTTATTATTAATTGAAATGAGAAGGAATTAGGGTATTAGTAATTTAGTATAGATACACATCCTATATCTATCTTATTATCCCACACATTTTTTTATCCCCCACATTTCTTTTTCCCATTAGGCAATTACCCTTATCTTTTATCTTTTAGGATTACATGTAATCTTAATTAGGTTTTTTAACCAATGGGAGCATGACACAAAAGGGTTAGTGTAGATAAGGAGATCAATTAGAATAAATGGTAACTTAATCATCACATCACAAGGCCAAAAATAGCCTTGTATTCCCGACCATTCTCACCCTTTTTGCCCCAAATTTGACTTTATTTTTAATGCCAAATTTGATTAATCAAATGTTCAAAAAGTCTCTTAACACTTGGGCTAAAGATTAGTTCTTTAATTTAGTTCTTTTGGGCTTCCTAATTAATTATTTGGGCAATGTGAGTAACATAGTTCGTTACATTTAATCTCTCTTAATTTAATTGTTTATTTAGGGTTTCTATCCCCAATCTTTTGGGATGAAAATACTTACTCATGTCCATTTAACTTTATAACACAATTAAACTTGCTTTAAATAGGTTTAAAATAAATAATCAATTGAGATAATAAGATTAAGGTCTTAGGTTAGTATAAATCTTTAAATACTAACATTTCTCAATGTTATAACCCTTAGGTTACTTACTTACCATACCTAGGGTATAATTAGGTTATATAACTTTCCTTTTGAATTCTAATTACATAATTAATAAATATATATATATATATATATATATATATATATATATATATATATATATATATATATATAGCAATACTCTTCTACCACATAGTCATCACACATTTATCCATCATATGCCACAAAGTTTTTAATATCATTAATATATTTATTTACAAAGTGACTTAAAATTCTTAGTTAATACATCCTTTCCTCCTTATAAGAATTTGAAAGTCCAATAATAATCTAGAAGGGAGGATGGGGGGTTGAATAGATTATTATAGGTTAGAAATTATATTAGGCCTTTTTGAATTTTTAATAATCAATTTGCAATTTTAGAAATTAGCAAGCAAGATAATAAAAATTCATTCACACAATGCACAAAGATTTATCTGGTTCACAACATACACCCCTTGGTATGTTGTTACGTCTAGTCTCAAGTCCCTACTTGGAACTTTATATCCTATTACTATCAGTAATAAAAACTCCTTCAACAGGCGGAGAAGCCTTTAAAAAGTTTTAAAGACAAACTTCCAACCTTTTCAATTATTCTATCTTGGACAGCAAGCTCCCCGCTCCCTCCTCAAGTTTAGTTGTTCCTCCTTTTGAGTTCAGTTCTATTCTATGATCTGGTCTTGAAACAACGGTCTCTTCCTCACCTCACAAGTACACTAGAGACCCAACTTCCCGATGACCTCTCTAAGACTCTGGTCTTGGTCGAAGAATTACTCGTCTTTCTCACAAATACATAAAACAAACTAACTCTGACCTTTTTCTCTTTTTATAAATGATTTTACAACAATGTGCTTCACAAATAAGCACAAAAGAATTTTGTACAGATTAATGCTTCTTAAATAAGTAGATATCAATTAACGAACAAATATATTTATAAAAGTTCAAAAACTTTTATGCTTGAGAAAGTATGCTTCTTTGTAAGCAGATAGTAATTTATGCTTTAATCAAATAACGCTTCTGTTTAAGCAAATATGAAATTTTATGCACTGTTATAAAAGTTCAAGAAACTTTTATGTTTTTGAGAGATGCTTCTTAAATAAGAAGATAAGTTCATTTTAGTTTTAACTTAACAATGCTTCGGTTTAAGCAGATATATAAGTTAAATGCAATTTATAAATAATTATTAACTCTTTAAAATAAAGAGTGTTTTTCTATAGATTATATAATATTGTTTCTCAGATAATTTTTAACAAGTATTATATGAAAGATTTTATGTATCAATACTTATATAAAAGGAATAAATCAATTTAAACAATATTTATCAAGTATAATATTTAAGTCAGTTAAGCACAAACTGATATAGCAAATATTATTGTTTAACTTAGATAATATATAAGAATATTTTATCTATTATGTGAACTTTTATAAATAATGTCACTTAGTACTATAAGGAATCGTACGGTTAGAATTCCTCTAGGTAGAAGTGTATCTCCGTAGCCTTGCGCCATCTAAGTACGACAAAATTTATAATTTTCACAATTGATATTTATATAAATATTTTCAATAGATCATTACGATTCTCAAATCCAGTTCGGATGACTCCTCTTTTTGAAGGAGTATCTCAGTGTTGTTTTGAGCTATCAAGTGTCGTATCTATTTTACGATATTTATATAAATAATGTTGATAAAAGGTTACTGAAGACTATAAGGAATCGTACGGTTCGAATTTCTCTCTGTAGAGGTGTATCTCCGTAGCCTTGCGGCGCCCAAGTATCCTTTTATTTGACAAATAAATGAAATATACATATATAAAATTGTGTATAACAATGTATATTCGTATATCTATATTTATATAAAGCAAGTAAGAAATAATTCAACAGAAGTTAAACTTAAATGACTTATCTCAATACTTGGACCAATTTTCTCTTCTAAAAATAATTAGAACTTTTGTAAGAAGAGATATAAAGCTTTTAGAGAGAATGTAGGCAAGGAGAGTATGCTTTACTTTTCACTGAATTGGTAAAAACCAAATGAATGAAATACTCCCTATCAATAGATTTTTGAAGTCGGGGGGCAAAAATGTAATATTAAAAATATGATTTTGAATGCACGGTTCAGATGATCAATTTTTGAATTGAACGGTCCAGATGAGACATAATTTTTTACGCGTAAGGACTAACAATTTCGCCCGGGCCATAAATCATTCCCTTAGCATTTATTATACATTTTGATCATGTGTGGAAAAACTAATACACGGTTTCAAACAAGCTAACACACACACACGGTTTTAATGCGAGCACATGAGTCCCAAAATGATTGTCTCAATTTGCCAGCACAAAACATACAAACTTGCACGTTATATATATATATATATATATATATATATATATATATATATATATATATATATATATATATATATGTAGTACTTATATTATAATGCATGCATGGTTTATAATTTATATTTTAACATGCATGGTTTTATAAGTCACACACACACAGATATATGTATGTATGTTACTATATATATATATATATATATATATATATATATATATACTTTGTTATATATATACTTGTTACTGATATTTATAACATATTTTTATAATTATGTATGTATGCATTAAATAAAATATTTTTGCCCGACTTTGGTTTTGAAAAAGAAATAGGATCTCCTTGCCTTGAATTTTATATGAATCAATTTATTTAACACTTGATAATTTAATTTATCAAGGTCAATAAAAATCAATTCAAATATAAAGTTAGAAAGTAGTTTAAAAATATAAAAATATAAAAATAATTAAATAATTACATATTTACTACATAATTGTTATTATCAAAATATATAAAATAAGACAAGTCCTATCAATCTCCCCCTTTTTGATGATGACAATTATATAAAAATATTTTCATCCCTAAAGAAGCTCCCCCTCAAATTATGAACACTTTTTTATTCCATTCACATAGCAGTTTATAACAGTTTATCCAATCTGATAGCAGTTTATCCAATCTCATAACAATTTATATAACAGTTATAACAGTTTATCCAATCTCATAGCAGTTTATAGTAGTTATAACAGTTTATCCAATCACATAACAGTTTATATAACAATTATAACAGTTTATCCAATCTCATAGCAGTTTATAGCAGTTATAACAGTTTATATAACAGTTATAGCATTTATAACAGTTTATATCCATAGTTTATAATATTTTTCTTCTCCCCCTTTGTCATCATAAAAAATGATGGGGTAAAAGAAAATTTTAAGCCTACAGAAAACTTGGGTAAGTAAGCCTGCACAGAGAGTTAGTAACCAAAATATATAAAACTAGAAAAGATAGTTCTAACAGCTTTAATAGTTGTAGTAATAGTAGTAGTAGTAGTAGTAGTAGTAGAGAGAGGTTAGGAGAGTTAGATACAGTCATCCCAAATAGTTAGTTTAATATTACAGAGTTGTGCAAATAGTTAGATTTCCTCTAGATTTAGAGGAAAGAAGTGAGAGATTTCAGGAATGGGAACATCTAGATCTTCAGGAAATGGTGGGGGCACAAGATCAGCTGGATCATTATTGACAGTAGTATTAAATGGGTAGGAACCCATAACCAAGCTATTAGGCTCCATCAGACAACATACCATGGTCTTAACAACATGTAGAGTTAACTGTACATCTTCTAACTTTTCTAACAAAAGAGTTTGACTGTGTAGAAGAAGTTAATTCATGTTATTAAGTGAATCAATCTTAGTGGCCATGTTTATGTTGGACTCAATAACCTCATGATCAACATGTTTAAAAATAATCAAGGGTTGAGGTGGCAGATTTAAATGGGAGACAATGTTACTTGTGGGAACAAGTTGGGACTGATGTTGTGATACAGGAATGTTCAGATAATTGAAAATATGAGTGAGCAGTAAACCAAATCCAAGATAGTTGTTATGAAAGTAGAATGCAAAGAATGATAGCAAGAAGTAGGCTAAGTTATAAGGCATGCACTCATTTAAAATACTCTTTATGATTTCCCTATCAAAGGGCAGCAGTTTTTGATCATCTCTCACGGGCATGAAACGGTTTCTTAAAATTTTACCTAAAAACTGACACTCAGCAGTGAGAAATTCTAAACCAATCTTGTAGGGATAATCAAACAAGAGAGCTGGCACCATTTCATCAGTTACTACAGACAGATTATGCCTAAATAACATACATTCTTCCACATATATACCAGATGGATGAAGATAAGAGTTAACTCTAGGCAATTCTAAAGCAGAAGGATTCAATTGAAGTGCATGGACAAGAAATAGTTCATCAATTATATAGGTTTGACCTTGAATGCAAGTAGTGATACTCTTTAATAAACCAGAAGAATCAGTAGAGAATTCCATATGAGTGTAAAACTCAACTATAAGACTAGGATATATTGATTTATCATAGAAAGTCACTAAACATTCCCACCCAACATTTTTAAGTTTTTCGAACAAGTCTGGAAAGCTATGAAATGTAATGACATTCCCTAGACACATATTGTGTCTCATAGTCCTATACTTAGATTGTGTAGATGTAGTAGTGAGATGAGGGACAACATTAGAAAACTGTAACTCAGAATGCAGAGGAAGTGCTTTTCTTTTGGATGAAAATAGATTAGACATTATTAGTAAAGAGGCAGGAATGATAGGGGAGAGAATGAGGCTAAGCAAGAGTTGAAGAGATGAATGCACCATTTTTGAAAAAAAGTTTATATATATAGAGAGATAAGTAAAGAAAAGATTAATGATATGCTGCAGGTAATATAGTTTTTATACTCAGTTAAGACTTAGCAATAAATATGACTATACGAATAACTGTAGTTATCCTCAGAACACATTTAAGTAAAACAGTAGTTTAACTAAAGATTTTATTTAAAAGAATAGAGGAAATAGTGACAGAAGATAGCCCCATGTCACACAGAGAACATAGAGAATGAGTAGGTTCAGTCAACTTCAAGAATGATTTCAAAAGATAGCAAGATCTATCATTTAAAACATTTTTGGTAAAACACGACAAGAAACTATTTAACTGGGAAAAGTAAAGTTGAATTGAATCAACATATAGGGAGAATGTCATTTCAGACGTAATTTTTTAGAGAGGCAGGTAAGTTGCAAAATTTAACATTTATAGCAAATCTCAGAAAGATAATCACATAGCAGTTAGTGCAATAAATAAACCTAGTGGACATCAATATCCACACAACATATATAAGACATTCAAACATAAACCTAGTGGACATCAGTATCCATACAATATATATAAGTCATTCAAACATAAACCCAGTGGACATCAATAGCCACACAATTTACAATAGAAGAAAATTAGAGGTTTATACCTGAGTTGGCATAAAAAAATATACCAGTTCCATAGAGAAAGCAAGCATGACATGCTTATCCGTATACAGTTTCTCAATGAGAAACTTATTCACCCAAGCAGAAGTACACAATCATTTTTTTAGCCAAAATGATGTTAGAGAATGATTGAAAAAAAATGATGGGTGTTCAAATCAATGAACCCAAAAAAAGGCTTTTTGTCAAAACAATCTCAAAAATTAAGAGTGCTTTTTTAAAAAATAGGTTAGAGAAGGTTTACACACATGAAAAGTGTGGTTACAAATCATAGTAGAAAAAGTCTAAGAAAGAGATTTTTGAAAATGAACAGAAGAGATTAGGGTTTGTTAAAAAATCTAGAAGGGGGGGGGGTTGAATAGATTATTACAGGTTAAAAATTATATTAGGCCTTTTTGAATTTTTAATAATCAATTTGCAGTTTTAGAAATTAGCAAGCAAGAAAATAAAAATTCAATCACACAATGCACATAGATTTATCCGGTTCACAACATACACCCCTTGGTATGTTGCTACGTCCAGTCTCAAGTCCCTACTTGGAACTTAAGATCCTATTACTATCAGTAATAAAAACTTCTTCAATAGGCGGATAAGCCTTTACAAAGTTTTAAAGACAAACTTTCAACATTTTCAACTATTCTATCTTGGACAGTAAGCTCCCCGCTCCCTCCTCAAGTGTAGTTGTTCCTCCTTTTGAGTTTAGTTCTATTCTATGATCTGGTCTTGATACAACAGTCTCTTCCTCACCTCACAAGTAAACTAGAGACCCAACTTCCCGCTGACCTATCTAAGACTCTGGTCTTGGTCGAAGAATTACTCGTCTTTCTCACAAGTACATAAAATAAACTAACTCTGACCTTTTTCTCTTTTTAAAAATGATTTTACAACAATGTGCTTCTCAAATAGGCAGATAAGAATTTAGTACAGATTAATGCTTCTTAAATAAGCATATATCAATTAACGAACAAATATATTTATAAAAGTTCAAAGACTTTTATGCTTTAGAAAGTATGCTTCTTTGTAAGCAGATAATAATTTATGCTTTAATCAAATAACGGTTCTGGTTAAGCAAATATGAAATTTTATGCACTGTTATAAAAGTTCAAGAAACTTTTATGTTTTCGAGAGATGCTTCTTAAATAAACAGATAAGTTAATTTTAGTTTTAGCTTAACAATGCTTCGGTTTAAGCAGATATATAAGTTAAATGCAATTTATAAAGAATTATTAACTCTTTAAAATAAAGAGTGTTTTTCTATGGATTATATAATATTGTTTCTTAGATAATCTTTAACAAGTATTATATGAAAGATTTTATGCATCAATACTTATATAAAAGGAATAAATCAATTTAAACGGTATTTATCAAGTATAATATTTAAGTCAGTTAAGCACAAACTGATATAGCAAATATTATTGTTTAACTCAGATAATATATAAGAATATTTTATCTATTATGTGAACTTTTATAAATAATGTCACGTAGTACTATAAGGAATCGTACAGTTTAAACTCCTCTTGGTAGATGTGTATCTCCGTAGCCTTGCGGCGTCTAAGTACGACAAAATTTATAATTTTCACAATTGATATTTATATAAATATTTTCAAGAGATCACTACGATTCTGAAATCCAGTTCGGATGACTCCTCCTTTTGGAGGAGTATCTCAGTGTCGTTTTGAGCTATCAAGTGTCGTATCTATTTTACGATATTTATATAAATAATATCGATAAAAGATTACTGAAGACTATAAGGAATCGTACGGTTCAAATTTCTCTACGTAAAGGTGTATCTCTGTAGCCTTGCGGCGCCTAAGTATCCTTTTATTTGACAAATAGATGAAATATAGATATATAAAATTGTATATAACAATGTATATTCGTATATCTATATTTATATAAAGAAAGTAAGAAATAATTCAACAGAAGTTAAACTTAAATGACTTATCTTAATACATGGACCAATTTTCTCTTTTAAAAATAATCAGAACTTTTGTAAGAAGAGATATAAAGCTTTTAAAGAGAATGTAGGCAAGGAGAGTATACTTTGCTTTTCACTAAATTAGTAAAAACCAAATGAATAAAATACTCCCTATTTATAGATTTTTGAAGTCGGGAGCAGAACTGTAATATTAAAAATCTGATTTTGAATGCACGGTTCAAATGATCAATATTTGAATTGAATGGTTCAGATGAGACATAATTTTTTACGCGTAAGGACTAACAATTTTGCCCGGGTCATAAATCATTCATTTAGCATTTATTATACATTTGGACCATGTGTGGAAAAACTAATACACGGTTTCAAACAAGCTTGCACACACACAAACACACACAGTTTTAATGCCAGCACATGAGTCCCAAAATGATTGTCTCAACTTGCCAGCACAAAACATACATACTTGAACGTTATATATATATATATATATATATATATATATATATATATATATATATATATATATATATATATATATATATATATATATATATATATATGCATGCATGGTTTATATTATATATTTTAACATGCATGGTTTTATAAGTTACACAAACACACGAATATATGTATGTATGTTACTATATATGTAAAAAACTTTGTTATATATATACTTGTTACTGATATTTATAACATATTTTTATAATTATGTATGTATGCATGAAATAAAATATTTTGCCTGACTTTGGTTTTGAAAAAGAAATAGGATCTCCTTGCCTTAAATTTTATATGAATCAATCTATTTAACACTTGATAATTTGATTTATCAAGGTCAATAAAAATTAATTCAAATATAAAGTCAGAAAGTAGTTTAAAATATAAAAATAATTAAATAATTACATATTTACTATATAATTGTTATCATCAAAATATATAAAATAAGATAAGACCTATCAGAATTTCATCCCTGAAATTACACATAAGGTTACTCAAAAAGATTTGGATAATTCTTCCTCATCTTTTCCTCGAGTTCCCACGTAGCTTCTTTAGCATTGTGGTTCCTCCAAAAAACTTTTACAGAATGTATAACCTTATTCCTTAACTTTTGTTCTTTCATATCTAAAATTTCTAAAGGAATTTCTTCGTACGATAGGTCCTTCTCGACTTGAATTGGTTCATACGATATCACTTGCTTCTAATCAGGCTTATATGGTCTCAACACTGACACATGAAATATATTATAAATATTTTCCAGTTCAGGAGGTAGAGCTACCTCATACGCCACTTCACCTATCTTCTTCAGTATTTCAAATGGTCCAATAAATCTCGGACTTAGTTTTCCTTTATCTCCGAATCTTATCTTCCCTTTCGAGGGAGATAGTTTCAAAAACACTTAACTCCCCGCTTCGAAGTCTCTTTTCTTGCGATGCAGGTCTTCATACGTTTTTTGATGGTCTTGAGCTGCTACCAGTTGAGCTCTTATCACCTTGATGATCTCCACGGTCTGCTACACCAATTCTGGCCCTAACAGTCCATGTTCACCTACTTCATCCCAACATAAGGGCGTTCTGCATTTCCTCCCATATAATGCTTCATACGGTGACATACCAATGCTTGCATGATAACTATTGTTGTATGCAAACTCTACCAATGGAAGATGATCCTCCCAGCTTTCCTTGAAGTCCATCATATAGGCTCTAAGCATGTCTTCCAACTTTTGAATTGTTCTCTCACTTTGCCCATCGGTCTGCGGATGATACGCTGTACTCAACCTTAGTTGCGTCCCCATTCTTTCTTGAAGACTCCACTAAAAGTTTGACGTGAAGCGCGGATCCCTATAAGACATAATTGATATCGTCACTCCATGTCTCAAAATAATTTTCTTGATATACAATTTGACTAACTGATCCAAACTATATCTAATCTTGATTGACAAAAAGTGTGCTGACTTTGTAAGATGATCTACAATCACCCATATGGCATCGTGCCCTTTCTGCGTTGCTGGAAGTCCCACCATAAAATCCATCGTGACGTGCTCCCCTTTTCATTCTGAAATCTCTAATGGCTATAATAACTCGCTTGATCGTTGATGCTCTGCCTTGACTCTCTGACAAGTTAAACATCTACTGACGCATTCTGCAACCTCTCTTTTCATGTTCGGCCACCAAAAGTGTTAACGTAAATCTTGATACATTTTCGTGCTTCTTAGGTGTATCGAGTATCTGGTACTGTGCGCTTCTTGCAAAATCTCCTCTCTTAGGTTTGGTACTAAAGGTACCCAAATTCGTCTTTTAAGTCTCAGCAATCCGATGCCATCGATCTTGAACCTCAACTCATCACCTTCAGCTAACCGATTCTTGATGTTACCACATTCTTTTCCATTTTTTTGTGCCTCTTTCACCTTGTCGAGTAGAGTCGGACTTGCTTCCATTTCTATTACTTTATCCTAATTCTTCATATTGTTCACCTCCAACTCCATTTTCTCCATTTCCTTTACTAACTCTTCTTTCTCTGTCAAAACGAATAACTTCTCTCTGATTTTTCTGCTTAAAGTGTCAGCTACTACAATGCTCTTCCCGAGATGATAAAGAATATCATAGTATTTGATCAATTTTAACTACCTCCTCTGCCTCATATTTAACTCCTTTTGTGTAAAGATATATTTTAAACTTTTGTGATTTGTGTATATCTCATATTTTTCTCAGTAGAGATAATGTCTCAATATCTTAAGGACAAACACTACCACAACTAATTCCAGGTCATGGGTAGGGTATCCCTTCTCATAGTCCTTTAATTTTCATGACGCGTATGCAATGACTTTACCATTCTGCAACAATAAGTAACCTAGTCCCTTGTGTGATACATCACTATATACAGTAAAACATCCCGTATTATCTGGTAAGGATAACACAGGTGCTTCACTCAATCACTTCTTTAACTCTTGAAAGCTTTACTCACATTTCTCTGTCCATAGATACTTAGCTGCCTTTCTGGTAAGGTTTGTCAACGGTGTCACTATCTTTGAGAAATCTTGAATAAACTTTTGGTAATATCCTGCCAATCCCAAGAAACTTCTGACCTCGGTCGACGTCTTCAGTTGTCCCCAATTCCTCAACGCTTTTACCTTTACTGGATCTACCGATACTCCCTTGTTTTCGATAACATGTCCCAAAAACTGAACTTTCTTCAACCAAAATTCACACTTTGAAAATTTTGCATAAAGCTTCTCCATCCTCAATGTATCCAGTACTATTCTTAAATGCTTGGCATGCTCCTCTTCAATCTTTGAATACACCAGAATGTTCTCAATGAACACAACCACAAATGTGTCCAAGTATTGCTTGAACACTCGGTTCATCAAGTACATAAAAACAACTGGTGCATTTGTCAGTCCAAACGACATCACTAAGAACTCATAATGGCCATAACGAGTCCCAAATGCTATCTTTGGTAAATCCTCCATTCTCACCTAAAAACTGATGATAACCAGTCCTCAGATCAGTCTTTGAAAAACATCTCGCTCCTTTAAGCTGATCAAATAGATCGTCTATTCTTGGTAGCGGATATTTATTCTTGACTATCACCTTATTCAACTCTCTATAATCCATACACAATCTCATCGATCCATCCTTCTTCTTTATAAACAACACAGGTTCTCCCCATGGAGATACACTAGGTTGGATGTACTTTTTGTCCAATAAATCCTACAGCTGGACCATTAACTCTTTCATTTCTACCAGAGCCATCCTATACGGTGCTTTCGATATCGGTTATGTCTCCAGTACTAAATCGATTACAAACTCTATTTCGCTGTCTGGTGGAAGTTCAGGCAATTCCTCTAGAAAGACATCCCCAAACTCGTTAACTACATGTATCTATCCCAAGTTAGAATTCACCATTCATGTATCCACTACATGAGCCAAATAACCTTCACATCCTTTCTTTAACATTCTTCTAGCCTGCATCATCGTATAACAACTCATTTGTCTTGGCGACTATCTACCATAAAATATAACCTTAGACTTCTTCGGTGTCTTAAGGCGTATGCTTTTCTTTTGACAATCAATAACTGTCTCATGGTTAAACAACCAATCCATTCCTAGTATCACATCAAATTCTCCTAAGCGTATCAGAATCAAATTCACGCTTAACTTATGTCCCCTTATTTCCACACAACAATTTCTATGGATATATTCTACAAGGATCACATCTTTGTTTATAACTTCTATATTCATTGGGTTTTCTAACCTTTCGCGAGGTAAATCTAACATTTTAGCAAATTCATCAGATATAAAAATAGGTAGCTCTCAAATCAAATAACACATATGCATTTATATTATTGATTGGAATTATACCTCCCACCACCTCCTTGGATGCCACTGCATCTTGCACAGCCATGTTGAAGGTTCTAGCCGTTGGCTTGTTGGGCTGGGCTGGTCTTCCACTGGTTGACTTAGTGTTATTGACCTTAATGCCACTTCCCCCATCGGTGTTCTTCTTTAGTGGACAATCCTTGAATCTTTGTCTTGTTCATCCACATGAAAAACATACATTCTTTCCCCTCATACACTCTCCCGAGTGACTATTTCCATAGTTACCACATGATTGCTTCTTCTGTTGTACACTTCCTTGTTGACCTTCGAAATTGTTGTCGCTGCTGCTCCACTTACGTTTCTTACTGTTACTACCTCCACTGCTAGCATTTGAATTCCCCCCTTCAACCTTCTTCTTATTCTTTTCTCGATTATACTTTGAAACAACTTTACTCCCACCTTCCCCAATGAGAGCTTTCTCCAATAAAGTTGAGAATGAATTAATTTGCAATACTACTACCTTGCTAAAAATCTAAGGCTTTAACCCATTCTCAAACCTCCTTGCTTTCCTTACCTTAGTATCCACCTGATGTGGAGAGAATTTGGCCAACTCATTAAATTTGGTAGCGTATTTAACACGGACATATTCTCTTATTTTAGCTCTAGAAATTTAACCTCCATTCTTGCTTACGTACTTGTCAAAAAATAGTTTTCAAAAAATATGGTTTTGAACCTTTCCCATGTCATGACTCTTGCTCCGGCTATATCCTGATTTGACTCCCACCCGTAATTAACCTCACCTTTCATTAAGTAAGTGGCAAAAACTTTCTTCTGCTCCTCTACAAATCTTGCAATGACAAAGGCTTTCTCCATCTCTTTCACCCACGTTTGGGCTTTAATAGGGTCAGTGGTTCCCCTAAACTCTGGCGGTCCCCCTACCTTAAAGTCCTTAAAACTTGTCAATCTATTACTCAACCTATTCCTTGCTGCTGGTGCTCTATTCTGCATCGCTTGAGCTAACATGTCAACAAAATCTTGCATCGAGTTTGCTGCTTGAACTCCTGCATTGTTAACAGACTCCTCTACCCTTCGATTTCGTGGTTCTCTTCTTGGCGGCATTGTATGATAAAGAAAACCTAAAGTTATTCTTCCTTGTTTTACATCTTATGCCATATCTTGTAAGACCCTAAATTTTATGAATAAAGATTAATTTTCCCGAAATATTTTTTTTGAATATTATGGTATAGATTTGTTATAATGTTATAGTTGTGGGTAATATTTATAAATTTTGCAAAGTATGGAAGTTATTATAAAATATTCGTTTGGTTGAAGAATATTCTTTTTATCGAGGAATATCAGTACAACGGCACAATCATTGGTAGACCCTACAACGGAATTACTGTCGGAGTTAGAAAACGACAAAAATATTTTTTTATGAAAATAACGGCAAAAGTTTTACCGTTAACAGTTGAAATACCCGGTGGTAAAAGTACAGTAATACACGTGATTGCATAATAGCACACAATATTGATTATTGATGCTTACGTTAGAAGTCACTCAGTTTATTTTAATTATTACCACAGTAATTGATGCATAGTATCTCATATTATTATTTGCATAATTAACAATGTCTAGAAAGTTCTGTCGAGAAAATGGGTTCGGTCACCTAATTGTGCGCCAATAGGGAGAAATCCTTATCGGAAAGCCCCCTCTTTCTTGGGAACGATCTAGTTGTTAATATTGCGGGTTATAATAATAATGAATAAATATTATTAAAAATATTGAGGAGATTTTTATGAAGTAATTGTTGTAAATTTTGGCATATTATTTGGACCCCCACTTACCCATTTTTCAAAATAATCAATAGAAAGTTATTTAATATAATAATAATAATAATAATAATAATAATAATAATAATAAGTTTTGTTATTTATAAAAAATAGAATATATTATATTTTATTATGCATAGTGTTTGCATAGTGTCTGCATAGTGTTTACATAGTGAAATCAAAAAAATATTTCTTCAGTCGATTCAGTCCGTGAACTTCCCCACTGTCCACACGTGATTTTCTAAATTCAAATAGTATCATTCCATTCTCCTATAAATAGGATGTTCAGTTTAGAAAAGAAAATCACACAAGAATTAGAAAATTCTTCTTCTATAATATTGAGTGTATTTCTTTAGAGTTTAAGGAAGCTTTGAGCGTAGAAAATAGTAAAAGTTTTCTTCAAAAATATATCCACTATACCAGTCGAAATTGCTCTCTTTTATTAAGGTAAGGGGTATTATTTATTTCATATCCGCTTACGATATTATTTTTTGTATTCGTAAAAAATTTTATTTTTTTCAATATTCACAAGAAATATTATCTTCATTTAATATTCATAAGGAATATTATATTCGTTCAATATTCGTAAGGAATATTATTTTCGTTCAACAGTTGTAATGGATGTTATTTTTGTTCAATATTCGTAAGAAATAATATTTTCTTCCATACTCTATAGTATGTAAGTAATATTATTTCATTTTAGATTCTGAATTCTACACTCATTTTGTTAAAATATTGCTTTTATACTTTTTAAAATTAGCAGAATATCCTTGAAATTTGCGCTTCATCTAGTATCGTTTCACAAGGATATTTTTTTGAATATTATTATTCATTTTTAAGCTTTTCATGCTGGAGTATTATTCATGGGTACTATTCATGTATACGATACTATTCATACGTACATGTACTATTCACAAAGTACTATTCACGGGGTACAATTCACTCGGGTACTATTCACCTGGGATACTATTCACGATAAAAAAATGATTCTTTTCTGTCCAAATTATTTTTGATACGTGAATATTATTCTTACATTTTACTCCACAAAAGCAGTATCATGTTGACTATTTGAACATTTTTAAACTTTGGATAAATTTAAAGTCTTTAATATTTATCCTTGATTTCGTTTAATTGAATTCTTATATCATTGTCATCATCCTCATACTTATATTGTGATGAAAGTTATCTTCGGCCAAGGGTGCAAAGATGAACTGTTGATTGGTATGATTATGACCAGGGATTATTCGGTATAATTATGACCTATAATGTTACAAATGATGTGGTAAAAGTCCTCATTGGGCCGTAGTGCATTGGTGGACAGTTGTTGGTATGATCATAACAAACGTTCTCTTCGGCCAATGGTGTAAAGATGAATCGTTGTTTGGCATGTTCATAACCATTGGTGAAAACACGAATATCATTGGCCCGTAGTGCATTGATAATTCGTGGTCGTGATACTAATAAATATCCTTGGCCCGTAGTGCATGGATAATTCAGTGATATGGATTATTTATTAAGCTGAGTCTCAGCGATAAAATTGATGATAAACTTTTAAATCATAGAAGATAGTAGATATCATGCTCTACTTGACTCTTCTAATAGATTGCTTATTCCGCTGCAGTTGTTGATCTAAAACTTGTTGTCTATTGTATTCTATCAGTTGTTATACTATTGAAGGCTAACGATAATTTATTCTGTATTATCTTAGTCATAATATTTCTTACTGGGCTAGTTGAGCTAACCTTTTTCTTTCATTGTTCTCTTCAGGAAATGAGAATATAGCTGGGACTAGTCAGGGAATGGATTGACTGTTCAGACGGTTATTTTAGTAGTCCTCACTATTCTATGAAATAGTGTGATAATAATTGTAATGAGATTGAATTTGAGTTTGGATATTGTCTAGAATACAATATTTGTATTAAAACTCACAGCTTATGTTTTGTACCATGTATTTGGTGACTCAGAATGGGTGATGTATACCTATTTTGTAAAGCACCCAAATTCAGGTACTTGAAACCCGAACTCGGTGCTTTACGATACCATTTCTATGAGCGGAATAATACTAATAATAATCACCATAATATAAATATTAAACTTAATTTACATAATTATCAGAGTCTAGCTCCCAAGTACGTAGCCTTTAAATATTCTTTACAATACATGATAGATAATTAATATCATTGTCTTACTAAGGATAAACTATTACATAAAATAACACCAACTTATTCTGTAACCTTCCATTTCCCTTTGTTCTTAGCCGAGCCTTCTGGTTGTTCACAATTAGCTGAAAACATTTAAATTAAGCAAGGATGATCATTTGAGTTCCCAGCAAGTAATACCAAGTAATATATATATATATATATATATATATATATATATATATATATATATATATATATATATATATACACACACACACACACACACATATATATAAGCTGAAAGAATTTAAATGTTTTCTTTATACTACCCTTCTATAACAGATCAATAGTTGTGAAGTAATCTGTACCGATAATAATAACATAACATTCCTCTTTCAAATTTTTGAAACTACGTAATGACTATATTTAGGGTTAAGGTGACATATTATGAACATTATTTTCATTTTCGAAAAGGTTAAACAGAAATTCATCTGCAAATCGTCATAACTTACGGGCACGGGGGTGATCAGCCCGTTGTACCCTGTATTGATTAATACTACATGTAAGAACGAGGGTATCGTTCACTCTGTCCGCCTTGGACGCATAAAAAGTTTTCCCGTGTAGGGATGTTCATACTAGTCTGGGTTACAAATCAAAGGTTTTATCTTGATCAACATATATATATATATATATATATATATATATATATATATATATACGGATAATTGACAAAGGTATATCAACATGTGATTAAATACAATGATTATCCAAGTGGGGACAGTTGTATAACCATTTATAGAAATTAACGAACATGATATATATATATATATATATATATATATATATATATATATATATATATATATATATCTGAATTACCATATATTAACATATTGATAATCAATGTGTATATAATATAAGGTTAATAATCTGTAGAATAATAATATAATTTAGAAACATTCTTACACATGTCCATTGCATAAAGGAAATGCAAATGTAGGATACTTGCCTGATGCGCTGCTTACAGTTCACAACTTTGTTTTATCGTTTATAACACGACCTATCATTAATCAGATCATTCGTTCGATTAGAACAATATACTATAACACATAACACTGCTAATTAGAGTCAACACATACCCTAATCACATTGGCACATATGTTTAATAACCATTGAATCACAAATAATCACTTATCTAATCACATTCTCTAAGTCCAGATCAATTTCTAAAATATGTCGATGTACCGACAACTTTATCGGCTAATTATCGAGTCTAACACTCTGTCCTGTAACTTAGTATCAGTCATATTATTTTTAAAAGACTTATGATAATTTTAAAACATTTATTATGATTTATCATGAATTTTCAAACATCGGAATCATTATTAAATGATTTAAATATTTATCAATTCTATTATCATTACTATTTAATTAATATTAAACTATTAATGAAATCCTTTCCAAAATATTAAAGTTATTTATAATAACTTAGAATATTTTTAAAGTATTAATATTACACTTAAATGATTTTTAAAACATTTAAAATTATTTTTAAATAATTACCAATAATATTAAAGTATTAATGTTCTGTTTACCAAAATATTAAAAGTCATTATTCATAACTTAAAATATTTTTAATTCAATTATATCCGTTTTAAATGATTTTTTTTAATTAATAAAACCATTTAAAAACTATTTATTTAATATAATTATTAAATAAATTCAATATCGTTAATAATAACTTAATAATCATTAATATTAAATCATTAATAAAATTATTCTTTAAATATTAAAAGTTATGTTTTATAACTTAAAATATCTTTAAACACTTTATTTTCATTTAAAATGATTTTTATAATATTAAAATCATTTTTAAACTAAATTATTTAATATAATTATTAAATAACCTTAATATCATTCATAATAAATAATTAATAAAATTTACATTTAAATATTGAAAGTTATATTTTACAACTTAAAATATTTTTAAATACCTTATCATTATTTAAAATAATTTTTAATATAATAAAATTATTTTTAATTAATTTATTTAATTCATTTAGTAAATAACTTAATTATCATTAATATTAATTTATTAATGAAAATTATCACATAATATTAAAAGTCATTAAAAATAACTTAAAATATTTTCTAATATCATAATATAATTTTAAATGATTTTTCAAATATTAAATTCATTTTTGTCTAATTTATTTAATATTATAATTAAATAAATTAAATACTAATAACATTTCAAAAATATTAAATATTTTTGAAATATACTTAAAATAATTAAAAACTAATTTTCAGAATTTAAAATAATTTTTAATAATTTATTTGGTATTTTTAATAATTAAAAACTATTTTTTTCTATTTATTTAATAATTTCTAGAAAATAAAATACTATTTGTCGCTAAAGACCCCCTATAGCGACAGAACCGTCGCTATAGGTGTTCTTCATGCCCTTCATGCAAACCCAGAACACCATGCCAGTTAACGAGTTGCTAGGTTTGACCAAGTGCTGTGATCTGTGTAATGTGTTTCTGGGTATTTTATTTGTCAGATCGTGTAGTACTAATGTTATACTACAAGATCCAAACATCAAACATGACCAAAACATGTATCAATCAAAGAGATCTGATCCCTCAAACAAGCTGTCAGACATGTTCTTCATTTATGGGTTACCCAGAAATGAAGAACATGTTATCTGTCCAATTTTGGCCTTCTATAACATGTGATTCTTGTGCGTTTTGTGTGAACTAATGCATGCAGTATGTAAATAACATGTAAGTCTAGAGATTCATTACATAAAACCGAATGAACAACAACAAAATCAAAACATATAAGCTGGTCAAACCTTGTCAGAGATCATGCACTTAAGTTTTCTGAGTTACCTAGAAAACTAAGTTCGTGATCTTCTGGCCTGGTTTGACCTTCCACTAACTTCGATCCATTAGATATTTAGGCGATCTACAAGCTTAATCTTGAAGTCCATATACCATAGTACAAACATATTACAACATCAACAACAAATAAACTAACAGCTGCAAGATCCAAGGCCATGAATCTACTGTCAGACCGTCCTAGAAACTTTCTGGGTAACCCAGAAATGGCCCGGTCAATGCCGGTCAACGGTATTTGACCGTTAATAACTACCAACCTAGACATCAAATACCTCTGATTCTTTTTGAAGATTAAAGATAACATTACAGGCTACCAATAACAACTTAAAAACAACAAAAACCATAATCGAGCAAGGATTTATATGGTCTGACATTCGTTGTCAGACCTCAAGAAATTTTTTTCCAGATTTTTAAGATTCATCAATTTGAAGACTTAGATGTTATGGATCTGTATACTAACAACCCAGATCATCAAAATAGACTATAACTAACATATTTTAACAATCAAACATAACATCTAACACAGAATTTATGGACAGAAATCAAGCTAAGGTTTTATACCTTTCTAAGATTAATTTCTAATATCTGGCTTCTGATGTTGTTATGAAATTGGTGGGGCTTGATTTTGTGACTCTAAAACTTAAAATTTTCGTTGGTTCTAGTGAGAGAAGCTCTTGGTCGAGTGTTGTACAAAACTGGTTAACAAATGTTCATTTCTCTCTCTTCCTATCTTTATATAGACATACAATGTGCATGTATTGGCTGATCTACAAGGCTTGTGCTGTCAATTTTGTGTCACAAAGAGTTGGTATGAGTTGGTAAACAACTTCCTCCATTGTCAAAACCTATATACTAGCCAAAATAATACACTAGGGGCAAAATGGTCAAATTGTAAATCATTTTAATGGCAACCAAGTAATTTGTCAAACCCTTAGGGTTCAACCCTAAGGTTTAGCACATAATATAAATAGGATTTAGCAACTAGGGTTTGTAAAAAATAAATTAATTTTAGTTTCTAAAATATACAAATTAGGGTTTTGTTAATATAATTTAAATTTCTTATTATACATGAACATTAGAGTATTATATTACTAATTATAATTAACTTTGCTACTTTAGCAATTAGAGTTTACCTAATTAATCCACAACATAAATTATATAACACAGTTATATAATAATCTTGTACTCTAAATTGGATCTCAAATTAGTGTTTAACATTATTACTAGGGTTTGGTCATAATACACCGTAATTGACCAACCATTATCAATACGGACATACAGTACATATTTATAGCACTGAAAAATCAAAATATAATTAATATTATATTATTATTCTCATACCTTGACAATAATCCAAAATTAGGGTTTTGATTCCATATCTGATTTGTCCTTCATATTTAACCTTAATAATTAAGGTAAAATAATTAACTTAATAATTTGTACTAAAATTCACATAATAAAATAATTATTATAATTATTCTAAAAATCACTCCATATATTATTTAAATAATATATGATTATATATTCATGGAAAATAATTAATAAAAATATTTTTGCTATCAAATTAATTATTATAAGAATATACTTTTTAATAATCAATAATTCTAAAATAATTTTACTTGTAAATAATCATGTAATAAATATATTTGTATTTACCATATAAATACTTATACACCTTATCTTGTACAAATCCTCATCCTTAAAATAAAATAAAATAAAAATTACGAAAAATTTCTTATTTATTTATATAGAAAATATCGGGTTGTTACATTCACCCTCCCTTATAAAGATTCTGTCCCCGGAATCACCGTTTTAAAACCTATACATACTAGGGTCCGTAGCATACACAATCATTGCAAGTAGATCTCGATCAACCTTGATCGAACTGATCTTTAATTATTCACATACAGCTTGTCTTTTTGATTAAACGGAAATTTAATTTCTAAAAGAACTCAAATTCCTCCCTCAAAATTTATTTATAAAATAATTTACTATATATAGAAAAATCATGTATAAGAAAATACAAGTTATACGAATAATACCTGGAATTTCATTGTCAGCTGTTGCCGTATCTTGGACTGTCATGTTGTAGACCCTTATTGATTTTGTTGGCTTGCTCGATGACGTAGGTCCCGTGATTGCTAAAGTCCCGCTGCCAGCGCCCATATTCACACTTCCTGCCTCCATCCTCCTCTTCGGACAATCTTTCACCTTGTGCTCAGTCGATCCGCACAGAAAACACCCATTGTTCATTCTTGGATTGGGGCAGTTGGGAGAGATATGGCCCTCCTGCCCGCACTTATAGCAAACAAATTTCCCCTTCAGACATTCCCCAGAATGGTTCTTTCCACAAGTCTTACACGGCACTACCTGCTTCTTAACACCTTTTTGTTTCACCTGCACACTTCCAAAGTTGTTCACCTTTCTCTTTCCATCTCTGCTCCTGCTCCCACTATTAATTCCTACCTTCCCAGCTCCTTCTACCTTGCCCTTATTCTTCCTCTCCTTGTTGTAGAGGCTCATGGCCTCACTTCCCTCCTCAACAATAATCGCTTTCTCCATGAGTGTTGCAAATGTAGGGATCTACAACACTGTCACCTTGTTGTAGAGCCAGGGTTTCAATCCCAGCTCAAACCTTCTCGCTTTTCTAGCCTCCGTATCAACTTGATGCGGGACAAACCTAGCTAACTCATTGAATTTCGCGGCGTATTCTGTCACCGTCATGTTCTCCTGCTTCAACTCTAAAAATTTTACCTCCATCCTCGCCTGCATACTAGGTGAAAAATAATTTTTGAAAAACAAAGTTTTGAACCTATCCCATGTGACTACACCTTCTCCTGCCCTCGCCTAATTCTCCTCCCACCAAAAATTTGCCTCACCCTTCATCATGTAGGTGGCAAAAGTAGTCTTCTGCCCTTCATCTACCCTAGCTACCACAAATGCCTTTTTAATCTCTTCGACCCAAGTTTGGGCTTCAACAGGGTCAGTTGTACCTTTGAATTTCGGCGGTCCTACAGCCTTAAAGTCTTTGAAGTTCGCTAAGCGATTGTCCGGCTGATTCCCAGCGACTGGTATTCCTTGCTGCATAGCTTGTGCTACCATGTTGGCAAAGTGCTGCATTGGGTCGGCTTGTTGTTGTCCCACAACGTTGTTGACAGATTCTTCTGCCCTTTGATTACGAGTTCGACGTCTTGGCGGCATTATCTGATTAAATAAAATCATAATTTTAGCTTACATTCTAAACCTTATCATATAAGTTTAATATTTTAAATTTGTTTCGTCACTCAAACATAGATTCATATTCATTTAACGAATATTTTACATAGCATAGCATATAATGCTTTAAACATCAGTTATCCCTTTGTGACCACAAAAGTCGGGATTTACAAACTTGGTCATTACAAAAGTTTTAGAATATAACCTTACACAGACATACTAAGCACACATATTACATTAAACACACCTATATCACAGAACCTATACTACTTATTTAGTACACCCTTTTTCTTGGACAACCACTCGCCTGATGACCTTCTATCCCACAGATAAAACATGCTCCTAGTTTATAGTCAGGACAATACAGAGTAGTATGTCCTTCATAACTGCAAAGATAACAAATTCTTTTCCCTTTCTTCTTATCATGTTTTCCTAAGTCATGCTCCTCTATCTTTCTTTTTCCCTTCTTGCTCGGAGCTGCACACGATGTGTTGCTTGTGGCTCCCATCTGATCAATTTGGATTTTAAGCTTATCTTGTTCTTCCATTGTTTCTATTAACGCTTGACGCAATTGACTATTCAACAGCTTTTCTATTTCCCACAGCCTCTCCAAAGAAGAAACCTTGTTCCTCAGATCTTGCACTTCCGTTGATGCTTGGTCAGCTTCAACTTTAGTGTCTGAATCACTAGCTGTCAGCTCCACCATCTCTGGATCTTGTACTATATTTTCTACGATAACCACATCGTCTGAGTTGTTTTCATCGTGAGCCTCTGTTTCAGCTATTGGCTTCGATATCAGTTCAGGTGTATGGGTTTGATCCTTCTTCATTCTATATGCATATAACAAGCCTTTTCCATCAGACATCTACACATATAAATTATCCTGATTAGCATATAATATATACACATAGCAAATAAGAGTTTTATATAAGTTATCTTTTATTTTATTTGACGATGAATTTATTCAATTCATCTCCTTTTTAAACTCTATATGAGTTATATTTTCAACGTTTCCCTCTGTTCTAAGGTTATAGCCTAAGATCTACCCCGCCTAAGGTTTTTAACCCTAAGCTCTGATACCAACCTGTAAAGCCCCCAAATTCAGGTACTTGAAACCCAAACTCGGTGCTTTATGATAACATTTCTATGAGCGGAATAATACTAATAATAATCACCATAATATAAATATTAAACTTAATTTACATAATTATCAGAGTGTAGCTCCCAAGTACGTAACCTTTAAACATTCTTTACAATACATGATAGATAATTAATATCATTGTCTTACTAAGGATAAACTATTACATAAAATAACACCAACTTATTCTGCAACCTTCCCTTTCCCTTTGTTCTTAGCCGAGCCTTCTGGTTGTTCACAATTAGCTGAAAACATTTAAATTAAGCAAGGATGAGCATTTGAGTGCCCAGCAAGTAATAACAAGTATATATATATATATATATATATATATATATATATATATAAGCTGAAAGAATTTAAATATTTTCTTTATACTACCCTTCTACAACAGATCAATAGTTGTGAAGTAATCTGTACCGACAATAATAACATAACAATCCTCTTTCAAAATTTTGAAACTACGTAATGACTATATTTAGGGTTAAGGTGACATATTATGAACATTATTTTCATTTTCGAAAAGGTTAAACAAAAATTCATCTGCAAACCGTCATAACTTACGGGCACGGGGGTGATCCACCCGTTGTACCCTACATTGATCAATACTACATGCAAAAACGAGGGTATCGTTCACTCTGTCCGCCTTGGGAGCATAAAAGTTTTCCCGTGTAGGGATGTTCATACTAGTCTGGGTTACAAATCAAAGGTTTTATCTTGATCAACAATAATCTATAATTCAACATATATATATATATATATATATATATATATATATATATATATATATATATATATATATATATCTGAATTACCATATATTAACATATTGATAATCAATGTGTATATAATATAAGGTTAATAATCTGTAGAATAATAATATAATTTAGAAACATTCTTACACATGTCCATTACATAAAAAAATGCAAAGGTAGGATACTTGCCTGATGCGCTACTTACAGTTCACAACTTAGTTTTATCATTTATAACACGACCTATCATTAATCAGATCATTCGTTCGATTAGAATAATATACTATAACACATAATACTGCTTATTACAGTCAGCACATACCCTAATCACATTGGCACATATGTTTAATAACCATTGAATCACAAATAATCACTTATCTAATCACATTCTCTAAGTCCAGATCAATTTCTAAAATATGTCGGTGTACCGACAACTTTATCGGGTAATTATCAAGTCTAAGACTCTGTCCTGTAACTTAGTATCAGTCATATTATTTTTAAATGACTTATAATAATTTTAAAACATTTATTATGATTTATCATGAATTGTCAAACATTATTAAATGATTTAAATATTTATCAATTCTATTATCATTAATATTTAATTAATATTAAACTATTAATGAAATCCTTTCCAAAATACTAAAGTTATTTATAATAACTTAGAATATTTTTAAAGTATTAATATTACCCTTAAATGATTTTTAAAACATTTAAAATCATTTTTAAATAATTACCATTAATGTTAAAGTATTAATGTTCTATTTACCAAAATATTAAAAGTCATTATTCATAACTTAAAATATTTTTAATTCATTTATATCCGTTTTAAATGATTTTTTTAAATTAATAAAACTATTTTTAAACTATTTATTTAATATAATTATTAAATAAATTCAATATCATTAATAATAACTTAATAATCATTAATATTAAATCATTAATGAAATTATTCTTTAAATATTAAAAGTTATGTTTTATAACTTAAAATATCTTTAAACACTTTATTTTTATTTAAAATAATTTTTATAATATTAAAATTATTTTTAAACTAAATTATTTAATATAATTATTAAATAACCTTAATATCATTAATAATAAATAATTAATGAAATTTACATTTAAATATTGAAAGGTATATTTTATAACTTAAAATATTTTTAAATATCTTATCATTATTTAAAATAATTTTTAATATAATAAAATCATTTTTAATTAATTTATTTAATTCATTTAGTAAATAACTTAATTATCATTAATATTAATTTATTAATGAAAATTATCACATAATATTAAAAGTCATTAAAAATAACTTAAAATATTTTCTTATATCATAATATAATTTTAAATAATTTTTCAAATATTAAAATCATTTTTATCTAATTTATTTAATATTATAATTAAATAAATTAAATACTAATAACATTTCAAAAATATTAAATATTTTTGAAATATACTTAAAATAATTAAAAACTAATTTTCAGAATTTAAAATAATTTTTAATAATTTATTTGGTATTTTTAATAATTAAAAACTATTTTTTTCTATTTATTTAGTAATTTCTGAAAAATAAAATACTATTTGTCGCTAAAGACCCCCTATAGCGACAGAACCGTCACTATAGGTGTTCTTCATGCAAACCTAGAACACCATGCCGGTTAACGAGTTGCTAGATTTGACCAAGTGCTGTGATCTGTGTAATGTGTTTCTGGGTATTTTATTTGTCAGATCGTGTAGTACTAATGTTATACTACAAGATCCAACAGCAAACATGACCAAAACATGTATCAATCAAAGAGATCTGATCCCTCAAACAAGCTGTCAGACATGTTCTTCATTTCTAGGTTACCTAGAAATGAAGAACATGTTGTCTGTCCAATTTTGGACTTCTATAACATGTGATTCTTGTGCGTTTTATGTGAACTAATGCATGCAGTATGTAAATAACATATAAGTCTAGAGATCCATTACATAAAACCGAATGAACAACAACAAAATCAAAAGATATAAGCTGGTCAAACCTTGTCAGAGATCATGCACTTAAGTTTTCTGAGTTACCAAGAAAACTAAGTTCGTGATCTTCTGGCCTGGTTTGACCTTCCACTGACTTCGGTCCATTAGATATTTAGGCGATCTACAAGCTTAATCTTGAAGTCCATATACCATAGTACAAACATATTACAACATCAACAACAAATAAACTAACACCTGCAAGATCCAAGGCCATGAATCTACTGTCAGACCGTCCTAGAAACTTTATAGGTAACCCAGAAATGGCCCGGTCAATGCCGGTCAACGGTATTTGACCTTTAATAACTACCAACCTAGACATCAAATACCTCTGATTATTTTTGAAGATTAAAGACAACATTACAGGCTACCAATAACAACTTAAAAACAACAAAAACCATAATCGAGCAAGGATTTATATGGTCTGACATTCGTTGTTAGACCTCAAGAATTTTTTTTCCAGATTTTGAAGATTCATCAATTTGAAGACTTAGATGTCATGGATCTGTATACTAACAACCCAGATCATCAAAATAGACTATAACTAACATATTTTAACAATCAAACATAACATCTAACACAGAATTTATGGACAGAAATCAAGCTAAGGTTTTATACCTTTCTAAGATTAATTTTTGATATCTGGCTTCTGATGTTGTTATGAAATTGGTGGGGCTTGATTTTGTGACTCTAAAACTTAAAATTTTCGTTGGTTCTAGTGAGAGAAGCTCTTGGTTGAGTGTTGTACAAAAATGGCTAACAAATGTTCATTTCTCTCTCTTCCTATCTTTATACAGACATACAAGGTGCATGTATTTGCTGATCTACAAGGCTTGTTCTGTCAATTTTGTGTCAGAAAGAGTTGGTATGAGTTGGTAAACAACTTTCTCCATTGTCAAAACCTATATACTAGCCAAAATAATACACTAGGGGCAAAATGGTCAAATTATAAATCATTTTAATGGCAACCAAGTAATTTGCCAAACTCTTAGGGTTTAACCCTAAGGTTTAGCACATAATATAAATAGGATTTAGCAACTAGGGTTTGTAAAAAATAAATTAATTTTAGTTTCTAAAATATATAAATTAGTGTTTTGTTAATATAATTTAAATTTCTAATTATACATGAACATTAGAGTATTATATTACTAATTATAATTAACTTTGCTACTTTAGCAATTAGAGTTTACCTAATTAATCCACAACATAAATTATATAACACAGTTATATAATAATCTTGTACTCTAAATTGGATCTCAAATTAGTGTTTAACATTATTACTAGGGTTTGGTCATAATACACCGTAATTGACCAACCATTATCAATACGGACATACAGTACATACTCATAGCACTGAAAAATCAAAATATAAATAATATTATATTATTATTCTCATACCTTGACAATAATCCAAAATTAGGGTTTGGATTCCATATCTGATTTATCCTTCATATTTAACTTTAATAATTAAGGTAAAACAATTAACTTAATAATTTGTACTAAAATTCACATAATAAAACAATTATTATAATTATTCTAAAAATCACTCCATATATTATTTAAATAGTATATGATTATATATTCATGAAAAATAATTAATAAAAATATTTCTGCTATCAAATTAATTATTATAAGAATATACTTTTTAATAATCAATAATTCTAAAATAATTTTACTTGTAAATAATCATGTAATAAATATATTTGTATTTACCACATAAATACTTATACATCTTATCTTGTACAAATCATCGTCCTTAAAATAAAATAAAAAAAAAATTTACGAATTTTTTTTTATTTATTTATATAGAAAATATCGGGTTGTTACATATTTTGGGGGCGTCACAGTTGGTATCAGAGCTTAGGGATATGATCCCTAGTTGAGATGTGAGGCTAGAACTAGGAAGGGAGAGACGGGTAATTCCTTCGCTAGTATGACCTACCTAAGCTTATTTATTATTTAAATTGGTCGGTCAGAATATAGGGATAATATGTGGCATGTCAATTAACCCTCGTTTTGTGGCAGTATTTGAAAATGGCATATGAAAATGTTGAGATAAGCATGGAGCACATGAGACCGTTGGGTCACCGACGATCACTAACCAGGATAACGTGTATCAGGAAGACGATAATCCTCGTGTAAACAACAACACCGACCAAATGATGAACGATGGTACGTTTAGAAGCTTTTTAGAATTAATGCAAAACCAAACGAGAGAGACTCCTGTTCAAAATACAGGTGAAAACACTGGCAACACATGGCTGGTCACCGCTAAGCAGTTCAAGGAGCTAGGACCACCTGAACTTTTGGGAAAGCCAGAACTACTTAAGGCGGAGATGTGGATAAAGCAGATCACCAAGATATTTGATGTCTTGAAATGCTCAGAGGAGCAAAAGGTTCCCTTCGCCACCTTTATGTTTCGTGAAGAAGCAGATTACTAGTGGGAATCTATAAAAT
Source organism: Panax notoginseng (assembly GCA_016801055.1). Classification (NCBI taxonomy): domain Eukaryota; kingdom Viridiplantae; phylum Streptophyta; class Magnoliopsida; order Apiales; family Araliaceae; genus Panax; species Panax notoginseng. Next base: position 61,767,912 of record CM029023.1, on the reverse strand, counting down.
GTACTCATCTTTCCGCACTAAATATGTCTTGGGAGAAGTTCCAAGAACTGTTCAATGACAAGTACTTTCGCGAAAGTATTCGTCACATGAAGGAGGTGGAATTCATCAAGCTGGAACAGAATAACATGACCGTATCATAATACGAGAAAAGTTTGCGGAGTTATCCCGGTTTGCATCCCATTTGGTAGATAATGAGGAGCGAATGACGAGAATGTTTCTAAGAGGTTTGAAACCCGAAATAAGTCAATACCTCATTTCTCACAAACTTTGTTTATATTCAGATGTTGTGAATAGAACTCAGTTAATGGAGCGCAATAATGAGTCAGCTCAACCAAAAGGCAACGACCAACAACACGATAATAATCATACCGGTGGCAACGGCCATCGGAACAATGATAAACATCGTGGAGGAAATTATCAAGCCACAAATAGTAACCACTTCAGTGGTAATCATGGCCAAGATAATAGGAAAGGTGAACTAAGTGGGAACAACTTTAAGAAGAGGAGATTCAACAATGACTGAAAGACATCGACAACAACACTGACACCCATTTCCAAGGAAGAAGAAGGACCACCAGTCGTATGTTTCAAATGCAGACAAGAGGGACACATCCGTCCAAATTGTATGCAACAACCCAAAGCATGTTTTAATTGCAGAAGAGAAGGTCAGTTAGCTCGATTTTATCGTGTCGTAAAGTCAAGTCCAGTTAGAATGGTGACGCCAAAGGATGTACCAGATAAGTCAAAGTCGGTAGTTTAAGTGAGAGCGTTTGTCGAGGAACCCGAATGAAGTTATCACGGGTAAGCTAATCATAAACTCCTGCGAAGTTTATACCTTATTCTATATCAGTTCTACCCATTCTTTTATTTCTCCTACTTGCGCTCAACGTTTAAATTTAACTCCGGAGAAATTAGACTTTGACTTATCTATTGAAACTCCTTTGGGAGAAACCTTCATCCACTGTTTATAAGTATTGTTTGATTCAAATCGGCACCCTCACATTACTTGTCGATCTTATCTCTTTGAAAATACTTGCATTTGATGTGATTTTAGGGATCTACTGGTTAACTATTCATCATGCTAAAATTGATTATTTTTGTAATGTTGTTAGTTTTCATATCCATAACCAACCTGTTATGCGAATTCAAGTAACCAAACCACTAAAGTCAATCACTATCATATCAAGCCATAAGTAAAGAGCCCCGAGCCTTTATCTGGTGACTTCCAAGTCTTGGGATGCACCAAAGCCAGACTTTTCGTAGGGGATGCCTTGAATAACTATTGCAAGTTGATAGGTATCAATGTGAGGTGCTATCCAAGTCTTAGATGAGAGTCACAGTTTTGAATACTATTTCTATTGTTAATAAATTTCCTGACGTATTCCCTGAAGAACTTCCTAGCCTACCCCCAGAGCATGAAATCGAATTTTGTATCGACCTTGAACCTGGTACAAAACCCTCAAATATTTCTTCACCCAAAACGAACGTAACATGCGCTAAAGACGTTGGCTCGAGCTGTTGAAGATTACAACTATACCATTCAATACCATCCTGAAAAAGTGAATGTGATAGCTGACGCGTTGAGTAGATGATCGTATGCGGTTACGAGTGTGACGTTGTTAACACCAAGACCCATTCTGTATGACTTACAAATGATAGAGATAGAGTTAAAGATTCTAGGGACCCACGTGATGATGTCAAATATACGAGTAGAATCGACTTTAATCGATAAAGTTAAAGCCGCTCAAGCTACAGACTCAGAGCTGATGGATATGAAGAAGAAAGTACAAGAAGTCGTTATTCCAAAAGCGAGAATCGACGAAGTGAGGAAATCTCAAACCCTCGATTTTATTAGTCTATTTGAAATCCTCGATCGAGTAGGAACTGTGGCTTATAGACTCACTTTACCGCCAAGTATGTCACGTGTTCATAACGTTTTTCACGTATCGATGTTACATAAATATGTGGACGACCCGAACCACATTATTGAATTAGAACTAGACGAGATAGCAATGTATGAGGAGCTACCTGTTAAAATCTTAGATAAGAAGAAACATATTCTATGCTCAAAGGTTATACCTCAAGAGTTAGAATCTAAAATGAAAATAAGGTATCCTCACCTATTCGACATTTCAGGTACGTACACCAATTTCGAAGATAAAATTTCATAAGAAGGGGAGGTTGTAAGATCCCAAATTTTATGAATAAAGATTAATTTTCTCGAAATATTTTTTTTGAATATTATGGTGTAGATTTGATATAATGTTATAGTTGTGGATAATATTTATAAATTTTGCAAAGTATGCAAGTTGTTATAAAATATTCGTTTGGTCGGAGAATATTCTTTTTATCGGAAAATATCCGTACGACGGCACAATCATTGGTGGACCCCACAATAGAATTACTGTCGGAGTTAGAAAACGACAAAAATATCTTTTTATGAAAATAACGGCGAAAGTTTTACCGTTAACTGTTGAAATACCCGGTGGTAAAAGTACAGTAATACGCGTGATTGCATAATAGCACACAATATTGATTATTGATGCTTACGTGAGAAGTCACTCAGTTTATTTCAATTATTACCACAGTAATTGATGCATAGTATCTCACATTATTGATTCAATTATTGCATAATATTTTATATTATTAAATCAATAATTGAGATGACAAGGTATTCATATTATTATTTACATAATTAACAATGTCTAGAAAGTTCTGTCGAGGAAATGAGTTTGGTCACCTAATTATGCGCTAATAGGGAGAAATCCTTATCGGAAAGCCCCCTCTTTCCTGGGAACGATCTAGTTGTTAATATTGCGGGTTATAATAATGATGAATAAATGTTATTAAAAATATTGAGGGAATTTTTATGAAGTAATTGTTGTAAATTTTGGTGTATTATTTGGACCCACACTTACCCATTTTTTAAAATAATCGGTAGAAAGTTATTCAGTATATATATATATATATATATATATATATATATATATATAATAAGTTTTGTTTTTTTATAAAAAATTGAATATAATATATTTTATTATGCATAGTGTTTGCATAGTGTCTGCATAGTATTTACATAGTAAAATCAGAAAAAAAATTCTTCAGCCGATTCAGTCTGTGAAGTTCCCCACTATGCACACGTGATTTTCTAAATTCAAATAGTATCATTCCCTTCTTCTATAAATAGGATGTTCAGTTTAGAAAAGAAAATCACACCAGAATCAGAGAATTCTTCTTCTATAATATTGAGCGTATTTCTTAAGAGTTTAAGGAAGTTTTGAGTGTAGAAAATAGTAAAAGTTTTCTTCAAGAATATATCCGCTATACCAGTCAGAATTGCTATCTTTTTGAGGTAAGAGGTATTATTTATTTCATATTCACTTACGATATTATTTTTCGTATTCGTAAGAAATTTTATTTCGTTCAATATTCGCAAGAAATATTATCTTCGTTTAATATTCGTAAGGAATATTATATTCATTCAATATTCGTAAGGAATATTATTTTAGTTCAACAGTTGTAAGGGATGTTATCTTTGTTCAGTATTCGTAAGAAATAATATTTTCTTCCATACTCTGTAATATGTAAGTAATATTATTTCGTTTCAGATTCCGAATTCTACACTCATTTTATTAAAGTATTACTTTTATACTCCTTGAAATTAGTAAAATATCTTTGAAATTTGCGCTACATCTAGTATCGTTTCACAAGGATATGTTTCTAACATTATTGTTCATTTTAAGCTTTTCATGCCGGACTATTATTAATGGGTACTATTCATGTATACGACACAATTCATACGTACGATACTATTCATACGCGTCGACGTCGAGATTTTTATTTGTCCCTCTTCTGTTCTTGTCTTTTGGTGTTCTCATGTTAGGTGAGATTTGTTTAAAAAAAAAGTTGTGAAAAGGTCCGACATGTATATGTCGACGATTGGGACTGTAAGAGTCGTCAGTTGGTATTTTTAAATGGTTGCACCAACTCAACCGAGAAAAGGTTTGCACATTGACCTAGTGATGTGACACTATTTAACTGGTCTGTGAAACCGAGATTCGTTAGGGTCTGGGGGCTTGATTATGTGGAGGGAAGGTGTTAGGCACCCCCTGACATCCGTGGTAACACGGTGACCGCCGTGTATGTGTGTGGGTCAATGTACAATTATCTGAAAGTAGTGCTATGCCTCGTTTGCGCCTATATACAAAGTGTTTGAATTTTGTATAAAAGTTCAGTTTTAACAAGATATAGCAATGATGTTTTGTAAAAGAGGTTTTTTCAAACCCTTGTGCTCAGTAGTAATTGAGGCCTTTGATACTTCCATTTTATTATGTGTTCGGCTGGATTGCTTTTATTTTCGAGATGCGAAGCATCTTTGAAAAATTAAGATAAAAAGCAGTACCGAACTCCTTGTGGGCATGAGAGCCATCTAAGGAAATTCAAACACCGTGAAAAATTTACAAGCTAGTTACAGCTGGAAATGTCCATCACAGGAACCGAATTTAGATTCAGAGGACTAAATCTGTGATCACATGATTCCTAGGCTCACATGATGTAGCAGTTTGTATGAAAGCTGTAAACAGTTATATATATAAAAACTATATATATATATATATATATATATATATATATATATATATATATATATATATTAACGAGCCACCGCCACGAAGTAAACTCCATGTGGGGCATAAATGTAAATATATATAAAAGCGATAAATATATATATAGAGGCGATCAACCGCCATGAAGGAAACTTCAGGCGGGACGTGAATGTAAATATATATATAAAGACGATCAACTGTCACGAAGGAAACTCCAAGTAGGACGAAATATATATATATATATATATATATATATATATATATAATCAGTAAATAGCCACGAAGTAAACTCCAGGCCTGACAAAAATGTGTGTGTGTGTGTGTGTGTGTGTGTGTGTGTATATATATATATATATATATATATATATATATATATATATATATAAGCAGAAAACGATCCAGATGTGAAATCCAGGCTCAATCAAACAGAGTTTGATGACAGGAGATATATATAAGTATTTATATATATAAAAGCAATAAACACTCCGAATATTATATTCAGGCTCAATCGAGATAACTCGATAATATATATATATATATATATATATATATATATATATATATATATATATATATATATAGAAAAGTAATAAAAGTCACGGATCGACGGTCCGGGCATACACACACAACACGACTCTCAACGTGAATAATAGTGTGTGCACAAAAGTGGGGAAAAGGCTTTAAGAAATGTAGGAAGGCTTACAGTGGGCTGCCAAATAAGACTTCAAATGGCTTTAAATGGATGAACACTCGGTTCCCACCGGCAAAATGTAGCAAAATATATGCTCACAAGTGTTTGAAATGAGAAAGTACTCAATTTATAGTGTGTACAAAGCGAAATGGACAGGGCTTCCTCGCCTTTTTTCTCTTATAAATGGCCACCCCAAGTCCTCTATTTATAGAGGGGGGAGCCACAGGTGTACCTGCGGCTACCTGGGATACCCCGGGCTCTGTGGGCCCTGCCATCTCAAAGTACGTGCACTCATGTAATGTACTATCCGCTCGAACCTTCAGAACTTCAATCCGGGCATCCGATTAAGGCATATAAGACCTTTTACGAAATGCTATTGTTGAGAGCTACACAATGACATGTGATAAGAGATTGTGCGAAGTCAGGAAGATGGGTCCATACCTAGGTCTTTAAGTCTTCAAATTCTTTTCGGTGTGCTGTCTTGTTTAGTAGTCACTCGGAATTGGAGCTATGGTTCTTGTAGGACACTTCTGTGTAGCATGTGGGTTGAAATGTTGTTGAGACGGCGTGAATGTGGGATCGAGGTGGCAAAATGATGATTTTTCCCCTCACCGGGGTTATCTCCGGCTCTGGGCTGATTTAGCAGTCGATGCTCAGGGTTATCTCTGAGATTAGGCTGCTGTAAGTGCTGAATGTCCTCAGGGTTATCTCTGAGGTGTGCCTGACCTCCCGGGGTTATCTCCAGGTTTGGGACTGAGTACCTCGGGGCTATCACCGAGGTTGAAGCTGATTGCTGGGGATTGAAATGAGCTTTTCTGGGGTTATCTTCTGAATTACGACTTCATGCCTCGGGGTTATCTCCGAGGTTAGAACTGAAACTCCCAGGGTTATCTCCGGGGTTGGGACTGAATATCTTGGGGTTATCTCCGAGATGGAACTAACTTCTCTGGTGTTATCTCCGGAACTGGAATTGCACTCCTCAGGGTTGTCTCCGAGGTTTGAAACTGAAATTCCCGGGGTTGTCTCCGGGACCGTGCTGCTTTGACTTCCAGGGTTATCTCTGGAAGATGATTCTGCCATCCTGCAAAGTTAGTAACATGAATGCAAAAATTTTGAGTGTCTACAGATGTCCCTCTTTATCATATTCATGCAGTGTAATGTCATGGATATGATAAAGAACACTAGACACTTGAAAGGTGACATGATATTCATGATGCAATGTACAACAGCATGTTGCAAATGTATGATGAATGTTGTTTGTTGGACCGTTTTCCAATGGGACGTGATGACTGTTTGCTCCCATGACTTTTGAGGGGACTGGAGTTATCACTGATGACTCTAATGAACTGCTTGGATGTGTACTCCAAAGCTCTCAGGAAATACTAGGATGTTGACGTTGGGGTTATCACCAAAGTCGTCAATCCTTGGTACAGACTTTCCACCATAGATATTTCTCTCATGTACAAGAGACTCTGGGGGATCGTGTATTTTCTGAGGAAGATGTGTGTAACAGATTCCAGCATTGGTCCTCCCCAATAAGGATATTTTTCCTGGTTTGTTTCTATAACATCTCATTCCTTAAATGGAAAGGGAGGTCACGTGCAAAGCACAACAAACCTCAAAATAAGTAAACAGGGCACTAATAACTTCAAAATATTAATAATAATATCCATCAATGAAGTACTAAATATAATTCTCCAACTAGAGTCAAAATAATCTAAACCAAAAAAAAAATCGAATCAACCTAGATGGTCAAAGGCAACACTCTCATCACACTAGCCCTGAATCACCCCTGCAAGCCTGCCGGAAGAAAAACACAGCATGAGCCAATTGCATAGTACAGATATAAAGATACAAAAGATATACAACTAAAATACGAAATCAACAGAGACAAAATATTACCTCCGACGAAAAATAAAATATCTAAAAATCTAAATAGAATATATCTGAACCAACAGAACTAACGAAACAAACAAAAGAGTAAAGAAATATTGAACCGAAATAACAAACTCAATTAATTGAATTGAACATAACAGAACAACACTAATACAATGAAATAATAGGCTAAATCAAATGGTTGGGTGTTATTTCATACCGAGTGAGCTCAGAAATATACATTTCCACACAGGCAAGTCAAAACAATGCCACACAGGCAAGTCAAAATAATGCCACATAGGCAAGTCACACATTCGATTGCGAATCCAAATGTATGCAAATCGGATAGGTGTGTTTGGCACAACATCACCAATCCACAGAACAGAAAACTAGGGTCGATCCATACGCCTCCCACAACAAAACACTAAATGGCCCAGTCCTCCGGAGCCCAAACAGAGACGTCGTGGACTAATCACACCGCCGCGGAAAGTGTCATGCCTCTCGTGCCAAGACGACGTGCCTGTGGTACCCCCACAGGTGGTTATAGCTCAAGTATACCCTACAGTATATTCTAACAAAAATACCATGTCACAACACATGCAATATAATACCAACTGTAACACCCCCAAATCTGGGTACTTCATTCCCCTAAGACTTGGTGTTCACTTTCTATACATTCATACTATCTACCCAAATAAAATAACATTTAAACCATAAATCCTCCCTTTAAAGGGTTACATCATTAAATCCAAGAATATCCCAGGTTGTCTAACCTTAAACATATCAAGTGCGGAAATAAAATTATTACATCACATCATTAATTTAAAAGTCTATCATCATATCCATAAATGAAATTACAAGTCTTCATCACTTGTATATTTTTCCCTTTCCTTTGCTAGTTGCAGGTTCGTCGGCCTTCTCAACTTTAGCTGCAATGAGTGTATATATATGCAAGAGTGAGCAAAACAAATACTCACTAGGTATAGCAATGAATCAAACAAGAATATAATAACTGCCAATGAATAGGCTCACTCAAAATTGAATAGTACTCTATTAACGATAACCAAAGACTGGAATCAAAATATGGAATATATATCTGAGTGTCATAAGACCACGAACTATGTCCACAGTTATAAGTAATCTTTCAACTTCAACTTTAACAGTCATAAGACTATAAGGACTCCTCGTACTTAGGGGGATCAGCCCTTTGTACAATGTATTGTGCACAAATATTTCAACGCTAAGCGTAAATTATCCCCTAATAATAGTGTTATTCATCTCAGTATTTAGTGTACAAGTCCGCACCAAAGTAAGTTTTGTTTGGATACATTACAAGGGTAATTTAGAATTCGACGGTCATCAACTAAGGATTAGTTGAATACAATATTGAAAATGTCATGCTATGGAATAAGCATAACTAAATTGACATTGAAAATTAAGCTCATACTTTAGGAATAAACTAACAGCATAAACATCGAATAATCATAACGTACCTTGCTTAAACAATATTAACCCTATGTTATTTAGAATTGAGTACTAAGCATGCATACAAATAGTACATTAAAAGATAAAACTTGTTCAACTTGAGTATATTAGAATATGTAAACTTGCATTCTAGATAACAAGTTAAAGACAAGAATAACTTGTTCAATATCAGAATAAGATCTAGATTTAGAAATCATAAACAAACTAGATACAAGAACTTGCTCAATAGTAATAATAAACTTGCAAAGTGTAATAAATGAACTATCTCAACGAAAGTGTAGAGTTAGAAAACTTGCTCAATCGTAAAAATGAAAAGTTTAGAAACTTGCCTCGAGCGTAAGCTATAATATTAAACTCACGTTCACCTACACATAGGTTTAGAACCACAATACCCATTAGATGCGCTAACATACCACAACATGTACATTTCTAGCTAAACTTATCATTTTAGCACAAGTCTTATGCTACCATATATATATTTCAGAATTCTAGAGTGTTAACATCACATCACTTATCTAACATTCATTGCGTATTCTAAGTTATCACATAACGCATTCGTAACTTACTAATCACTTTTACAACTTTGAATTTACAATCCACATAACACGACTCTGCTTAACCTTGTTGTTACATGGTTTTCACATTAACCTAACATTAAGCTAAGTTATATTGAACGTCCAAAGTCTTCAGAATTAACAGACTTCACTGTCTGAGACTGGGCACTGGCGCGGCCGCGCTAGTTTTACACTGGGTTGAAGCGTGCCCGCGCCAAAAGGCAGCGCGCTCGCGCGAAGCATCAGTTTTAATTTTACAGAATGTGATTCGACATAATTTTTAGGCCAACTAACACGAATTTCACCCACAAACCAGTGAAACCAACATCTACAATTGATATAAAGCTATTACAAACATGTTTGCTAACATATTCAACCAATTACAACAATTTAACAACTTAAGCTAATTTAATTTCTCAAATTGCATATTTTCAAATGAAAACTCTATTTTTGACATCTCTTGCAAAAATCATCACTGTAATCTCTATACTTTGCCAAATTGCTTCGTTCAAATTACGTTATGCTCGTTTCTTAATGAACTAACATATACAAGACTCAATTTACAGTTTAACATACGAATTGACCATCAAAATTGATACTTACACAAGCCATATGAGAAATAAGAACACTATCATAATTTTCTTCCTTTTTAACTGTAATACGCATACAATTCCTTATCTACACATAAACTCCAGCATCATAACAAGTATAATCACAATTACCAACTATATATATATATATATATATCCACAATTCATCAATTTGATTTCACAGAATATAAACGACACTATGCCGTGACACACACACACACACACACACACACACACACACACACACACACACACACACACACACACATATATATATATATATATATATATATATATATATATATATATATATATATATATATACAATACTAAGGTTATGTAAAAATACCTTTAATTTGCTTGCAATCCTTGCTATCACCACTGATTATCACTATGAAATCCTTAAGTTTCCTCTCAACTCTCTCTGAATGTTCTTCTCTCTTTTCTCAGCAACTAGAATGCGTAATAAAAAAAAACTGATATCTATAATGCGTAAAAAAATTAAAACTGCTAATCCTTAGTACGCCAAACTTAATAAAATATCAGTTACAAAACTAACGTATATATTATAAATATATTATATTTCTTATTTAATTTATATTATTATAATACAAAATTTGAAAATCGAAAAGCCACAAGGATTCGTTTGGCGAAACCCTTTAAAATAAAGACTTAATATTTTAAGCCTTGTTTGGTCAAAACTAAATTAAACTACTTTAATTTATTTTAATAAACCATTTAGTTTATAATTTATAATCACATATTATTTATTTGGATTTTCATATCCAACATTAATCAAATAAATTAATTATACATACTATATTTTAAATAAATATTCCACTTTAACAAATATCAACAAATTATAATTTTATTATAATTTCAGTATTTAATAATTTAATATACCAATTTAAATTATTAAATTAACACAACAACACAACATCTCATGTTATATTATAACTCTCTAAATTATGAATTAATTTAATTTAGAAAGTTATCTAATAAATTTATATTCATAAATATTTACTAACAACCATCACACCAATAAATATTTATTCAACAATAAACACCTCAAATAAATATTTATGTAATTCAATAAATATTTAAATTATAACTTAAAATTCCGGATTGTTACACCAACAAAAGGGTTCTATATGAACATGTTGAACCAAATCAAATTATAATCACAAGGTTTCAAAAAGAAGGTAGCAATATATACCGCTCTACAATTATCAAAAATAAATAGTAGTAAACATGATAACCTAATTCAAAGAGTATAAATACGAGTCATATGTATCAAATCCAAAATGAAACTAATATATTTATTTCACAGGAAACAATTATGTGATATAATAACGAAATTCGAATAAGCGACAAAACAAACAAATCAAATTTGACAAGAGTATCATTGAAAGAGTACGAAATTCGTACCTTAATATAGTACCAAAATAATCCACTAAAGTCATATATCACCCCGCTAGGCCTTCTCAATTCGATCTATACAGTTTACAAAATATTACAAGGACATTAATTAAATTATTAACTTATAAAATTTACATTTTCTAAATTACCCACTTTAATTTAATAATATTATATACATTCCGTAATTAAGAGATATATTTTACTATAATGTAATTCAATATTGACTCCATATTCCTTGCTTAAAGCTTCATTAATACAATTATTCTCAATTAATATTCAATTATGTAAGCAACTATTAAACTATTCTTTTCTTATAAAAGGAATAAGCTTTGAATTTATGAAATAATTCCCCACTATATGTATAAATAATCAGTAGTTCAAATAAAATATATTTTTATATATGTATAAGTAGCAGTTGAGTTGTATAATATTATAATAATCTCTCTTTTATTTTGAAATTTCATTCCATAAACGTATCATATATATAATTAATGATTGTGGGGAAAAAGAACCAAAGTACTGTACAACATATATAATATATTAATATATCATGTGCATAACAATATTATACAGCAAATCGTTCAAAAATTATAGTGCCAATATGCGGCACTTAATATATATATATATATATATATATATATATATATATATACACGGTTCGGATCTTAAGCTCACCTCTTATTCAACTCACCCGAGCTCACCCCCCTTTAGCGACGAACCCGGCGACGGTTCGGTCATACAACCGTCGTCTATACTTTTAGTGACGCTATATGTTGTCCGTCGCAAAAATATAGACGACGGTTGTATGACCGAACCATCGTCGAGACCGTCGCTAAAGGGAGGGTGAGCTCGGATGAGTTGGATAAGGGGTGAGCTTAAGATCCGGACTATATATATATATATATATATATATATATATATATATATATATATATATATATATTTTACATTACCATCACAAGAATCATGAATACAAGATTTCATACGAAGATTACATCATCAAGCTACGTAATCAACCACTATGTATACATCTCTTATATACATATCATAATATAGTAACCTCTCTGCACCAATTAAAGGATTTTAATATTATTTATTTACTAATAGATTTTATTAATTCTCCTAATTATAATAGAATTTTAATATTACAAAAATATCAATTAGACCCAATTAGTATAAAGCCCAAATTAATGTAATCACATACTTATTATGGTCCAAATAAATTAACTACAGTTTGACCCAAATATAAGAAAAGTCCAATTTTACTAAGTCAATTATTCATAACTTATTAATACTTATTAGCCCAAATTAATTAAATAACAAGTTTAACTCAAATAAAAGACAAAGTCGAACAATATGTTTTAAGAATATAATTTTTTTTTCCAAGTATTACATTACCTTCCCCTTAAAAAGGATTCCGTCCCCGGAATCAAAAGAGTAGCAAAGATTTACTTGACGTTAAAGAGGTCATGAAGATACTCTTGCCGAATAGTCTCTTACGCCTCCCAAGTAGATTTGCGCTCCGAATAATTTTAGAAAAAATAAAATTAATGTTTAATTAATAACAAAAAAATTCAGATTGTTACATTTTTCCCTCCTAAAAAAATAATTTCATCCTCGAAATTCAAATAAGTTATATAAAGTTTTATTTTAGTTTTTATTTAAATTACATAATTATTCATAAACTTTAATTACGATATAGCGCCGCCATTTGTAACGATCAAGCATGTCAAGTCCATCGGTCCACACAATTATCCATGTACTCGTAAAAGATTCGTCAGCTATCGTGTCAAGTCTTGGTAAGGTTCTTCGTGTTAAATCACATGATCCACTGTTGGTGCGGACCCCCAATTAATATCTTTGAGTTTCATTCTAGCAAATGTACGTACTCTTCGGAACATAATTCGAAAACACATAATTTTCTTTTCATCTAAATACGATTCGAATACCCAAAATATTTAAAATTATCTTTTAACTCGTAAAATGTTTATGTTCCGCACATGACCAGGATCTAACAAATTATTTTTATTTTATTTATTTGTTTACTTTAAATAAATTCATGCAAAACTCTAAGAACATCATATAAACAAAACTATTGTACAAATTATATCACCAACTCACCTTAAGAACTCAATAGTTTCAAAATATCATAACCTCAAATTAAACTAGTTCTCAAATATTATTATACCAAAAATATACTACTAAGATCTCTTTATCATCATATCAAACTCCAAGTCACATATTCTACCATCTGCATAAGCGAACTACAACTATTCAAGATCTCTCAAAATCAATTGAATTTCATCACTTACTATCTAATCATATAATAAATCAATCATCCCTTATTACAAACCTTAATCTAATAAATTTCAATGTCTCTCCATACTATCACAAAGAAACTTCATAGGACATAACTCCAATATCCTACTAGAAAATAGCCACAAAATTGATCATTAACTCCAAATGATTAATCTAATTACATCGAATATCAACAACTCAAATTACAAGAAATTCTCTATACTTAAAAATTCTCATTTTATCATAGTATGCCATCAATACACAAACCTTAAATTATCCACAAGCTTAACATAAATCAAAACCTAATTTAAATCAAATCCTCAATTCAACGATCATAATAATTGTCACAAAAAAACAACTCTAAAAAAATAATTTTCCGAAATCAAATACTCGTCGATACAAATACTCACATCATAATCACATCTCATATAAGATCACTTCTTATCTGTACAAAGTATAACTTTATTCACCTCAATAATTAAATCACAATTCTTAACTAATATCATTACTCAATCACCTTAACAAATTATTCTATTTTCCTCAAATCAACTATAAATCGAAAAGAAATCGATAGTTGGTCAAAATAGAGACCAACCAAACAAAGAACAAAATCGAATCAAACTCCTAAGTCTACCCAATGGTTTACCCACAACTCACAGGTCAAACCTAAATAGGTTTTTTACAAGAAAGAACCTAAGCTTTGATACCATCTCTGTAACATCCCCTTCCCGAAAAGAAAAAGGGAGGTCACGTGCAAAGCATAATAATCCTCAAAATAAGTAAACATGACACTAATAAATTCAAAATATTAATAACAATATCCATCAATGAAGTACTAAATATAATTCTCCAACTAGAGTCAAAATAATCAAAACCAAAAAAAAATCAAATCAACCTAGATGGTCAAAGGCAACACTCTCATCACACTAGCCCAGAATCACCCTTGCAAACCTGTTAGGAAAAAAACATAGCATGAGCCAACTGCCCAGTACGGATATAAAGATACAAAAGATATACAACTAAAATACGAAATCAATAAAGACTGTAACGACTCCAAAATTTATACAATTCAACTATCGACTTCGGTCGTTAACAATATATTCAACCTCTAATTTTACATCATTAAACGATAATACAACCATTGAAATTTGCGAAAAAATTAAAAATTTTTATTACAAACTATTCTCGTTCCCAAAATCTTCAACATTTACATCTAACTGTCTTAGAATCATTTTAATACTACACAAGTTTACATCGCAAAACGATATTACAATTCAATATTAATACATTATTCGAAACCAAAAACATGGTTCAAATATTAATAACTCAGCTAAAGTATATAAATCTTCAAGTATCACATCTGATTCATATCTTTCAAGTAGCACATAACTTTACCTTAAATCTTTAACCTGCAAAAGTGGTTATTTGCAAGGTTGAGCTCGACAGCCCAGTAAAATCTAACAGTTTTCATGAATCACATAACATATAATAACATGCTCGAAATACATCTCATAAACATTAGACTAACATAATATACATATTGTAGTTCATATAACAAGTATAAAGATTTAGTTTCTTACTCAATCAACATTCATTACTCAATCAACGTAGTCATAAATTGACTTTAACATTTTATATTTTTAACATTAATATAACACACCATGCTATTTGCAATAAAGATTTCAAACAGTTCATCATCAAATTCACAAAGCAAATAGGAACTGAAAGACTTGCCTTGATCGTTGTTTATCAATAATAGTTTAACAGCTTACAGTTATCTGCACTTCACGTGCCCTACACAATTATATAATCATAAACATCAACTATTAGTCACATAGCAACGCATAGTAGTTGTAATGTAAACTTTACTCTATATCTCATAAGTCCGATTACATCCAACTTTGGATATGCTATAAACATCATTTTAACCTATTTTTAAAAGTTATTGGACACCCATTTCGGATAAGATAGATAGTCCAGAACAGTGTTCAAAAAGGGGCGTTCAAAACTATTTTTCATTCTTTCCCAGCTTTACCCCCTCTGTCTAAAACATTCATAACTTTTCCATCTCAAAACATTTTTGAGGGATTCTTGAGTCCACGCGAAGAAAACTTTTGGGACTACAACTTTTATTCTTTGACCTTTTCCAAATTCTAAACACAGAAATCTAGAAAATTAGTTCAAGGTGACTGCCCCGAGTTTGTTAGACAGTTTTGACGCGACTACTTTGAATGGTCATAACTCTTTCCTTCGAAGTCGGAATTAGTCCGTTCTTGAGTCTATGGAAAGTTTATTCAGTGTACTATAATATACCAAAAGCCCTGAATTTCCTAAACAACATAGGTAACCCAGAATTTTTGTTTTTGGATCAGCAGTCCACAAGTTTTTTAGACTTCTCGTTTTGACATCCAAAACTCGCCTCGACTCGTTCCAACCCAACTTTCTTTACAAATAAGTCTTATTTAACATAATCAGACTCGTCTAAGGTCTCGGTTCTTTAAATCTAATTACAATCATTAGAACTCATTTACATAATCAATTCCAAGCCAAAATAAACATAGTAAACTAACTAGGTTACCAACAAAACTAACTAAACTTCAAAAATTCAAACTTTAACTAACAAACTAAATACAATATTTAAAATAATAACATAACCAAAAATTAAATAAGAAACATACCCGAAAATAAGAGTTCCACAAACTGACTACGCACTTTCATGCCAAAATTTAACTAAGGAGGTCTTTTATAAAAAGTACTCCCACAACAAAACCTTTCTCAAAATTGGAGGCCTTATTGTTGGTGAATGAAACAAAGGGTCAAGCCCTTTTATTTATAGGTTTAGAAAAGGGGTAAAGTTCTCAATATAGTCGATGTGGGACTTGGTTTATAGTAATACTAATTTTTCCTACTTTTAACATGCTAAGTGTATTCATTCATTACGAATTCGTTTCTTAACCAATTCGATCCTTTCAAGTTGCGTTATTTTCGTTTTACAGAGGAGAACAACAATCATCCATCAATTTAAAGTTTCACTCACGAATTCATCATCAATTTTAGTCTCAAAGTACACCAAAATACACATTACCATCAAAATCCAAATTCCTCTTTTTTAGCATAAATACATGAATTTGATTTCTAAAAAATTATTTTTTGATGACCATTATGAAATTATAAAATCTAATAACATATATAACATCATAACCCACAAATTCATTAACCCCAATTTTAAAATAAACTCAAGAACACATAAATTAGAAATATAAACTAGATTATGTACCTTTAATTCCTTAAGAAATAAAATTAACCTTATTAGTAAAATTATAATTTCTATTCAACCATTATAATCATAACATTATTTAACAAATTCTCACTCCTCTAATTTAATTATTTAATTAAATTAGAATATCACCATTATACTCGCGTAATAAAATACATATAAATTCCATCTATTTTATCACACTTAAATAAACTATCTCATAACAATTTTCATCAAATATTTATTTAATACCATAAATATTCATTTCATTCCATAAAGTTTCCAACTAAAATATTTAATATACTTAATAAATATTTTACTCGCATTATACTAACATTTACATTTTCATATAATATATTACCTTCTAACTTTATTAAATCAATTATACTTGTATTAATTCACTATTTTAATTAAGTGAATTATTCACACTATTTATGAAACTTAACTCATAATAATTTTCATTGCCCACAAGACATAACAATTAAAATTATATTATCTCATAATATAATTTCAACTTAATTAAATTGACTACTCTTATTTAATTTCTTTAATAATTTAATTAACTATTAAATCTCATTTTTTCCAATATATGAATATATAATTCTCTTCACACCAAATCACATAATTCAAAATATATACATCTCATAATAAGAATTTTAATTATTAAATTTATATTTTAATAACTTATGAAAATTTAGGTTGTCACATCCTTCCCTCCTTATAAAGAATCCGTCCTCGAAATCAAAGAAACCTCCCTTACTCGGATTTCACCAAATCTCTTTTCAAAATTTATCGTTGAATATCTTCAACACATTACCTTAATATATGTTTTATTTTTCCTACTGCATTCATTTCTTCAACAAATTCTAGGTTTTATTTCATAATTTTCACTTGAACTCAATTATATTTTGAGTATTATATATTTTTTAACACATTCATTTTCTTTTCTAAGGATAGTTATCATAAACACTCGGGATATTACATTCACCCTTTTTTCTAAGAATTTCGTCCTCGAAATTTTATCTATTAATCTTTATTCATTTGATCTATCGAAATAGATTTTATGTTAATACTTTATTCATTCATTGAGTTCTATAACCACTTTCTTTTCACAAAGATCTTTCTACAATTATTAACTTTTCTATTAAAAGTTTTACATTATTCTTTGATAACTCATCTCCTTCTCATTTCAAAATTTCTTTTTTTACTTATTCAATATATTCATCATTCAGTGTCACATTCTACGACTTACTTCTTTCTAAGGAATATCATCCTTACCACATTCGCCTTTTAGAATAGCAAGAATCTTCCATAATTACTCAATAATTGGGAAGCAGTATGAATAACTCGGGAATTTAAAATATTTCAAATCATGTTGAGGGGTCATAAGACCTTGAACTACGTTCACGGTTATAAGTACTCCTTCAACTTAAACCTTAACAACCATTAGACTATAGGGACTCCCGTACTTAGGATGTTAAGTCCTTCGTACGATGTATTGAGCACAAACAATTAAACGATATGCGTATTTCCATAGTTATAAGTAATCATTAAACTTAAACTTTAACAATCATAAGACTATAAGGACTCCTCGTACTTAGGGGGATTAACCCTTCGTACAATGTATTTTGCACAAATATCTAAACGCCTCCACGTAATCCCCTATAAAATGGTTGTTAATCTCAGCTTTTCAACATCTAAATCCACACCAAAATAATTTGGCTTGGCATAACTTCTTAAGAAACGCTTGAATTTCATAAACATTAATTTGTCTAGCTGAATCAAATAGCTTAGACTCATACCAATAATTTGAATATCAATCGAAACATGTATGGCCAAACCTTGTTGGCAATTAATTATCTTTAAAATTCTAAAAATAATTTTATGACGTCATGATACCATACTGTGTTTACAGCCTATTTGAGGATTCCGTCATTTTGTAACTTTGTCATACTACATCATACCATAGTGGGCTGACGATCCTTAGATCACATCCAACACTAAGTAATTTTGCATTGATAACTCCATCGTTTTTATCATCTTTATACCAGGTTACATGATGAATTAATGATATAAAATATATTTTGATATTTTCAAATCATTTTCGTCAAGCCGAAATAATTAGCATAGAATATTCTTTAAACAGTTCAAAAATCTTTGAAAATCAGTTTAAGTGATATCATATCTCAAGAGGTAACGATGTGTCAGTGTCCTGAAGTCCACACACACACATTTATCACCACGCGTTGAGAATACAAATTCATTTTTAAAAGGCACATAATGCGAATTTACCTTGATGTTAAAAATTTTGAAGTCTAGCATAACTAGAAGATTTGGAATACCTGTGCTTCCACCATCAACTCCACTTTCTATAATGATCCATTGCTTAATAAGTCTATCTATTCCTATAATCCTCAATACTCCATTCACACTTAATTATACCTCAGTCCATCAAACTTACCACACATTGGAAGTTCAAAAACTTGCCACAATATTATGAGTTTAAGAACTTATCCTAGTCAGACCATAGGTGTCCATTCGCTGAGGGGTTCAAAACATACCATATTATTATGAGTCACGAATTTATCATATGCATTAGTTTTAAGAACAACACCTAATCCTAATAATATCTGAGTAATCTTAATAGTTTCTAACTATCAAATATACACATAAGAAAAGAATCACCTTTTCACCACATATATATTGATAGCGCGACACCGATATTCCAATGATTATCAATGTGATAAACCAAATACATGCACAAAATCTCTGCCCATATAAAGGTTTGTACAACTTAGTCACCTTATGAGTCCTCAATTGAAATCCCACCTAACTCTATCTTACTCATAACTTGCTCAATATGAATTTCTCGTATCACATTATCTATAACTCCTCGTGAGTTTGTCTTGTACTATATCATAGTACATTATCTTCATAGCATCAAGCTATAATTATTCAAACATTACAAACCATCTTTCTTTTATAACTTAAACAGATCACGTCGTGATCTTTTTCTATAAATCATCTCCCTTAAAATTATTTTCTTAACTCATGATCATTTTATTTTACGATCCTCTTTCTTTCCTTTTTCATCATTTACGATCTCATTTATGCTTTTAATCTTACAGGCTTTTGTCTATTCATCATTATTCGTTATCTTGGCTATTGGAGTTAGGTAACTCTCATTTCTTATCTTTATATCTCTTCAAGATTCTTCTTTGAATTTTCTTGTTTATATAACAATTCTTCCTTTAAGAATTTCTAATTTCATTTGCATTGCTCAACATTTCAATTGAGTTCCACATTTTCATCATACGTATCCATTTTCTATACTTGGTACACATCGAGTCTCTAACAGTTTTAATATGGTACGCTGAGTGGTTTCCCACTAATAACCAATAAACTAGGTTCCGAGTTGCTAGTTCGTATATACCTCCGCTCAATGAAGGAATCGTTTAGCCCAGATACCATACATCAACTATTAAAGAGTACGATTGTACCATGCTTAGATATAAATTTTTATTCTTAACTTCTTTATCATTCTCTTCTTATAGACATTGTCTATTTATTATCACCTTACATCCTTATTATTGAAGTTGGTAACCCCACATTTATATTCCTTATAACTCTACGAGATTCTTCTTTGAATCCTCTCATGCATGTTTTAATCCCATTTTTATAAATTTCTTAAATTACTTCTTATTGTTCAAACTCTATTTGAGCTTATTCTTGCATTATCTTTACCTCTCTTCTCTAAGGTTATAGCCTAAGGTACTCTTACCTAAGGTTTCTAACCTATCAACTTTGATACCAACTGTAACGACCCCAAAATTTATACAATTCAATTATCGACTTCGGTCGTTAACAATACATTTAACCTCTAATTTTACATCATTAAACGATAATACAACCATTGAAATTTGCGGAATAATTAACATTTTCTATTGCAAACTATTCTCGTTCCAAAAACCTTCAACATTTACATCTAACTGTCTCAGAATTATTTTATTACTACAAGAGTTTACATCGCAAAATGATATTATAATTCAACATTAATACATTATTCGGAACCTTAAACATGGTTCAAATATTAATAACTCAGCTAAAGTATATAAATCTTTAAGTATCACATCTGATTCATATCTTTCAAGTAGCACATAACTTTACATTAAATCTTTAACCTGCAAAAGTGGTTATTTACAAGGTTGAGCTCGACAGCCCAGCAAAATCTAACAGTTTTCATGCATCACATAACATATAATAACATGCTCGATATATATCTCATAAACATTGGACTAACATAACATACATGTTGTAGTTCATATAACAAGTATAAAAATTTAGTTTATTACTCAATCAACATTCATTACTCAATCAACGTAGACATAAATTGACTTTAACATTTCGTACTTTCAACATTAATATAACACACCATGCTATTTGCAATAAAGATTTCAAACAGTTCATCATCAAATTCACATATCAAATAGGAACTGAAAGACTTACCTTGATCGTTGTTTACCAATAACAGTTTAACAGCTTACAGTTATCTGCACTTCACGTGCCCTACACAATTATATAAACATACACATCAACTATTAGTCACATAGCAACGCATAGTAGTTGTAATGTAAACTTTACTCTATATCTCATAAGTCCGATGACATCCAACTTTGGATATGTTGTAAACATCATATTAACCTATTTTTAAAAGTTATTGGACACCTATTTCAGATAAGATAGACAGTCCAAAACAGTGTTCAAAAAGGGGCATTCAAAACTATTTTTTATTCTTTCCCAGCTTTACCCCCTCTCGCTAAAATAGTCATAACTTTTCCGTTTCAAAACATTTTTGAGCGTTTCTTGAGCCCACGCGAAGAAAACTTCCGGGAATATAAATTTTATTCTTTGACCTTTCCCAAATTCCAAACATAGAATTCTAGAAAATTAGTTCAAGGTGACTGCCCCGAGTTGGTTAGACAGTTTTGGTGTGACTACTTTGAATGGTCATAACTCTTTGCTCCGAAGTCGGAATTAGTCTGTTCTTGAGTCTATGGAAAGCTTATTCAGTGTACTATAATATACCAAAAGTACATAATTTTCTAAACAATCTAGGTAACCCCGAATTTTCATTTTTGGATCAGAAGTCCACTAGTTTTTCGGACTTCTCGTTTTGACATCCAAAACTCGCCTCGACTCGTTCCAACCCAACTTTCCTTACAAATAAGTCTTATTTAACATAATCAGACTCGTCTAAGGTCTCGGCTCCATATATCTAATTACAATCATTAGAACTCATTTACATAATCAATTCCAAGCCAAAATAAACATAGTAAACGAACTAGTTTACTAACAAAACTAACTAAACTTAATTAAATTAACTATTATTATTTAATTTCTTTAATAGTTTAAGTAACTATTAAATCTCATTTTCTCCAACATATGAATATATAATTCTCTTCACACCAAATCAAATAATTCAAAATATATACACCTCATAATAAAAATTTTTATTATTAAATTCTTATTTTAATAACTTATGAAAATTCGGGTTGTCACATCCTTCCCTCCTTATAAGGATTCTGTCCTCGGAATCAAAGAAATCTCCCTTACTCGGTTTTCACCAAATCTCTTTTTAAATTTTATCGTTGAATATGTTCAACACATTACCTTAATATAGGTTTTATATTTCCTACTACATTCATTTCTTCAACAAATTCTAGGTTTTATTTCATAACTTTCACTTGAACTCAATTATATTTTGAGTATTATATATTCTTTAACCTATTTATTTCCTTTTCTAAGGATCGTTAACATAAACACTCAAGATATTACATTCACCATTTCTTCTAAGAATTTCGTCCTCAAAATTTTATCTATTAATCTTTATTCATTCAATCTATCAAAATAGATTTTACGTTAATACTTTATTCATTCATTGGGTTCTATAACCATTTTCTTTCCACAAAGATCTTTCTATAATTATTAACTTTTCTATTAAAAGTTTTACATTATTCATTGATAACTCATCTCCTTCTCATTTCAAAATTTCTTTTCTCACTTATTCAATATATTCATCATTCAGTGTCGCATTCTACGACTTACTTATTTCTAAAGAATATCATCCTTACCACATTCGCGTTTTAGAATAGCAAGAATCTTCCACAATTGCTCAGTAATTGGGAAGCAGTATGAATAACTTAGGAATTTAAAAGATTTCAAATCATGCTGAGGGGTCATAAGACCTTGAACTACGTCCACGGTTATAAGTACTCTTTCAACTTAAACCTTAATAACCGTTAGACTATTGGAACTCCCGTACTTAGGGTGTTAAGCCCTTCGTACGATGTATTGTGCACAAATATTTAAACGCTATGCGTATGTCCATAGTTATAAGTAATCTTTCAACTTAAACTTTGACAGTCATAAGACTATAGGGACTCCTCGTACTTAGGGAGATTAACCCTTCGTACAATGTATTGTGCACAAATATCTAAACGCCTCCGCGTAATCTCCTATAAATGGGTTGTTCATCTCAGCTTTTCAACATTTGAATCCGCAACAAAACAATTTGGTTTGGCATAACTTCTCAAGAAACGCTTGAATTTCATAAACATTAATTTGTATAGCTAAATCAAATAGCTTAGACTCATTCTAATAATTCGAATATCAATCGAAATATGTATGGCCAAACCTTGTCGGCAATTAATTATCTTTAAAATTTTGAAAATAATTTTATGATGTCATGATACCGTACTGTGTTTACAGCCCGTTTGAGGATTTCGTCATTTTGTGAATTTGTCATACTACATCATACCATAGTGGGCTGACGATCCTTAGATCACATCCAACACTAAGTAATTTTGCATTGATAACTCCATCGTTTTTATCACCTTTGCACTAGGTTACATGATGCATTAATGATATAAAATACATTTTGATATTTTCAAATCATTTTCGTCTAGCCGAAACAATTAGCCTAGATTATTCTTTAAAGAGTTCAAAAATCTTTAAAATTAGTTTTAGTGATATCATATACCAACAAGTAACGATGTGTCAGTGTCTCGAAGTCCACGCATACACATTTGTCACCATGCGTTGAGAATAAAAATTCATTTTTAAATGGCACATAGTACGAATTTAGCTTTATGTCAAAAATTTTGAAGTCTAGCATAACTAGAAGATTTGGAATACCTGTGCTTCCACCATCAACTCCACTTTCTATAATGATCCATTGTTTAATAAGTCTATCTATTCCTATCATCCTCGATACTCCATTCACATTTAATTATACCCCAGTTCCTCAAACCTACCACACATTGAAAGTTCAGGAACTTGCCACAATAATATGAGTTTAAGAACTTATCCTAGTCAGACCATAGGCGTCCATTCGCTGAGGGGTTCAAAACATACCATATTATTATGAGTCACGAACTTACCATATGCATTAGTTTTAAGAACCACACCTAATCGTAATGATATCTGACTAATCTTAATAGTTTCTAACTATCAAATATACACATAAGAAAAGAATCACCTTTTCACCACATATACATTGATAACGTGACACCGACATTCTAATGATTTTCAATGTGATAAGCCAAGTACATGCACAAAATATCTGCCCATACAAAGGTTTGTACAACTTAGTCACCATATGAGTCCTCAATTAAAATCACACCTAACTCTATCTTACTCATAACTTGCTCAATACGAATTTCTCGTATCACATTATCTATAACTCCTTGTGAGTTTGTCTTGTACTATATCATAGTACATTATCTTCATAGCATCAAGCTATAATTATTCAAACATTACAAACCATCTTTCTTTTATAACTTAAACAGATCACGTCGTGATCTTATTCTATAAATCATCTCCCTTAAAATTATTTTATTAACTCGTGATCATTTTATTTTACGATCCTCTTTCTTTCCTTTTTCATCATTTACGATCTCATTTATGCTTTTAATCTTACAGGCTTTGTCTATTCATTATTATTCGTTATCTTGGCTATTGGAGTTAGGTAACTCCCATTTCTTATCTTTATATCTCTTCAAGATTCTTCTTTGAATTTTCTTGTTTATATAACAATTCTTCCTTTAGGAATTTCTAACTTCATTTACATTACTCAAAATTTCATTTGAGTTCCACATTTTCATCATACGTATCCATTTTCTATACTTGGTACACATCGAGTCTCTAACAGTTTTAATATGGTATACTGAGTGATTTTCCAAAAACAACCAACAAACTAGGTTCCGAGTTGTTAGTTCGTATATACCTCCGCTCTATGAAGGAATCGTTTAGCTCAGATACCATACATCAACTATTAAAGAGTACGATTGTACCATACTTAGATATAACTTTTTATTCTTAACTTCTTTATCATTCTCTTCTTATAGACATTGTCTATTTATTATCACCTTACATCCTTATTATTGGAGTTGGGTAACCCCATATTCATATTCCTTAGAACTCTATGAGATTCTTCTTTGAATCCTCTCACACATGTTTTAATCTCATCTTTATAAATTTCTTAAATTACTTCTTATTGTTCAAATTCTATTTGAGCTTATTCTTCCATTATCTTCACCTCTCTTCTCTAAGGTATAGCCTAAGGTACTCTTACCTAAGGTTTCTAACCTATCAGCTTTGATACCAACTGTAATGATCCCAAAATTTATACAATTCAATTATCGACTTTGGTCGTTAACAATACATTCAACCTCTAATTTTACACCATTAAACGATAATACAACCATTGAAATTTGCTTAATAATTAAAATTTTCTATTACAAACTATTCGCATTCCCAAAACATTCAAACTTTACATCTAACTATCTCAGAATTATTTTAATACTACACGAGATTACATCGCAAAACGATATTTCAATTCAACATTAATACATTATTCGGAACCTTACACATGGTTCAAATATTAATAACTCAACCAAAGTATATAAATCTTCAAGTATCACATCTGATTCATATCTTTCAAGTAGCACATAACTTTACCTTAAATTTTTAACCTGCAAAAGTGATTATTTGCAAGGTTGAGCTCGACAGCCCAGCAAAATCTAACAGTTTTCATGCATCACATAACATATAATAACATGCTCGATATACATCTCATAAACATTGGACTAACATAACATGCATGTTGTAGTTCGTATAACAAGTATAAAGATTTAGTTTCTTACTCAATCAACATTCATTACTCAATCAACGTAGTCATAAATTGACTTTAACATTTCATACTTTCAACATTAATATAACACACCATGCTATTTGCAATAAAGATTTCAAACAGTTCATCATCAAATTCACATAGCAAATAGGAGTTGAAAGACTTGCCTTGATCGTTGTTTACCAATAACAGTTTAACAGCTTACAGTTATCTGCACTTCATGTGCCCTATACAATTATATAATCATACACATCAACTATTAGTCACATAGCAACATATAGTAGTTGTAATGTAAACTTTACTCTATACCTCATAAGTTCGATGACATCCAACTTTGGATATCCTGTAAACATCATATTAACCTATTTTTAAAAGTTATTGGACACCCATTTCGGATAAGATAGACAGTCCAAAACAGTGTTCAAAAAGGGGCGATCAAAACTGTTTTTCATTCTTTCCCAGCTTTACCCCCTCTCGCTAAAACAGTCATAACTTTTCCATTTCAAAACATTTTTGAGCGATTCTTAAGTCCACGCGAAGCTAACTTCCGGGACTACAACTTTTATTCTTTGACCTTTTCCAAATTCTAAACACAAAATTCTAGAAAATTAGTTCAAGGTGACTTCCCCGAGTTGGTTAGACAGTTTTAGCGCGACTACTTTGAATGGTCATAACTATTTGCTCCGAAGTCGGAATTAGTCCGTTCCGGAGTCTATGGAAAGCTTATTCAGTGCACTACAATATACCAAAAGCCCATAATTTGATAAACAATATAGGTAACACCGAATTTTCATTTTTGGATCAGAAGTTCACTAGTTTTTCGGACTTCTCGTTTTGACATCCAAAACTCGCCTCGACTCGTTCCAACCCAACTTTCTTTACAAATAAGTCTTATTTTACATAATCAGACTCATCTAAGGTCTCGGCTCCATATATCTAATTACAATCATTAGAACTCATTTACATAATTAATTGCAAGCAAAAATAAACATAGTAAACTAACTAGCAAAACTAACTAAATTTCAAAAATTCAAACTTTAACTAACAAACTAAATACAATATTTAAAATAATAACATTATCAAAAATTAAATAAGTTCCACAACCTGACTACGCACTTCCACACCAAAATTTAACTAAGGAGGTGTTTTATAAAAAGTACTCCCACAACAAAGCCTTTCTCAAATTTGGAGGCCTTATTGTTTGTGAATGAAACAAAGGGTCAAGCCCTTCTATTTATAGGTTTAGCAAAGGGGTAAAGTTCTCAATTTAGTCGATGTGAGACTTGGTTTATACTAATTCTAATTGGTTTATACTAATTTTTCTTATTTTTAACATGCTAAGTGTATTCATTCATCACGAATTCGTTTCTTAACCAATTCAATCCGTTCAAGTTGCGTTGTTTTCGTTTTACAGAGGAGAACAACAATCATCCATATATTTAATGTTTCACTCACGAATTCATCATCAATTTTAGTCTCAAAGTACACCAAACCACACATTACATTCAAAATCCAAATTCCTCTTCTTTTGCATAAATACATTAATTTGATTTCTGAAAAATCGTTTTTAGATGACCATTATGAAATTATAAAATCTAATAACATATATAACATCATAACCCACAAATTCATTAACCAAAGCCCCAATTTTAAAATAAACTCAAGAACACATAAACTAGAAATATAAACTAGATTATGTACCTTTAATTCCTTAAGAAATAAAATTAACCTTATCAGTAAAATTATAATTTCTATTCAACCATTATAATCATAACATTATTTAACAAATTCTCACTCCTCTAATTTAATTATTTAATTAAATTAGAATATCATCATTATACTCGCGTAATAAAATACTTATAAATTCCATCAATTTTATCACACTTAAATAAACTATCATATAACAATTTTCATCAAATATTTATTTAATACCATAAATATTCATTTTATTTCATAATATTTCCAACTAAAATATTTAATGTACTTAATAAATATTTTACTCGCATTATACTAACATTTACATTTTCATGTAATATATTACCTTCTCACTTTATTAAATCAATTATACTTGTATTAATTCACTATTTTAATTAAGTGAATTATTCACACTATTTATGAAACTTAACTCATAATAATTTCTATTGCCCACAATGCATAACAATTAAAATTATATTATCTCATAATATAATTTCAACATATGAATATGTAATTCTCTTCACACTAAATCACATAATTCAAAATATATATACACCTCATAATAAGAATTTTAATTATTAAATTCTTATTTTAATAACTTGTGAAAATTCGAGTTGTCACAGAGACAAAATATTACCTCCGTCGAAAAATAAAATATCTAAAAATCTGAATAGAATATATCTGAACCAACAGAATTAACAAAACAAACAAAAGAGTAAAGAAATATTGAACCGAAATAACAAACTCAATTAATTGAATTGAACATAACAGAACAAAACTAATACAATAAAATAATAGGTTGAATCAAATGGTTGGGTGTTATTTCATACCAAGTGAGCTCAGAAATATACATTGCCACACAGGCAAGTCAAAACAATACCACATAAAACAATGCCACACAGGCAAGTCAAAAAAATGCCACATAGGCAAGTCACACATTGGATCGCGAATCCAAATGTATGCAAATCAGATATGTGTGTTTGGCATAACATCACCAATCCGCAGAACAAAAAATTAGGGTCAACCCATACGCCTCTCGCAATAAAACACCAAATGGCCCATTCCTCTGGAGCCCAAACAGAGACGCTGTGGATTAGTCACACCGCCACGAAAAGTGTCATGCCTCTCGTGCCAAGACGACATGCCTGTGGTACCCCCACATGTGGTTATAGCTCAAGTATACCTTACAGTATATTCTAACAAAAATATCATATCACAACACATGCGACATAATACCAACAAAAAGGTTCTATATGTACATGTTGAACCAAATCAAATTATAATTACAAGGCTTCAAAAAGAAGGTAGCAACATGTACCGCTCTACAATTATCAAAAATAAATAATACTAAACATGATAACCTAATTCAAAGAGTACAAATACGAGTCATATGTATAAACTCCAAAATAAAACTAATATATTTATTTCACAGGAAACAATTATTTAAAATAATAACGAAATTCTAACAAGTGACAAAACGAATAAATCAAATTTAACAAGAGTATCGCTGAAAGAGTATGAAATCCGTACCTTAAAATAGTACCAAAACAATCCACTAAAGTCAAATATCACCCCGCTAGACCTTCTCAATTCGATCTATACAGTTTACAAAATATTACAAGGACATTAATTAAATTATTAACTTATAAAATTTATATTTTCTAAATTACCCACTTTAATTTAATAATATTATATACATTCCGTAATTAGGAAATAGATTTTACTATAGTGTAATTCAATATTGACTCCACATTCCTTGCTTAAAGCTTCGTGAATACAAGTATTCTCAATTAATATTCAAATATGTAAGAAACTATTAAACTGTTCTTTTCTTATAAAAGGAATAAGCTTTGAATTTATGAAATAATTCCCCACTATATGTATAAATAATCAGTAGTTCAAATAAAATATGTTTTTATATATGTATAAGTAGCAGTTGAGTTGTATAATATTATAATAATCTCTCTTTTATTTTGAAATTTCATTCCATAAATGTATCATATATATAATTAATGATTGTGGTAAAAAAAGAACCAAAGTACGGTACAACATATATAATATATTAATATATCATGTGCATAACAATATTGTACAAGAAATCGTTCAAAAATTACAGTGCCAATATGCGGCACTTACCATATATATATATATATATATATATATATATATATATATATATATATATATATATATATATATATATATTTTACATTACCATTACAAGGATCATGAATACAAGATTACATCATCAAGCTACGTAATCAACCACTATGTATACATCTCTTATATACATATCATAATATAGTAACCTCTTTGCACCAATTAAAGGAGATTTTAACATAATAATTAATAAGTGAATCATACTTACATGCCTTGAAGCTTTCCAGAAAAGAGATGAAGTAGTAGGGAATTCCTCTCTTAATTTATTTTCTCTTACGCCGCCTCTATTACTCCGTGTGTTCCTAATAGCCATTTTTTTTATCAGACTTATCGTGTGTATGATTAGGTTTAAGTTATTTATTTACTAATAGATTATATTAATTCTCCTAATTATAACAGGATTTTAATATTACACAAATATCAATTAGACCCAATTAGTATAAAAGCCCAAATTAATGTAATCACATACTTATTATGGTCCAAATAAATTAACTACAGTTTGACCCAAATATAAGAAAAGTCCAATTTCACTAAGTCAGTTATTCATAACTTATTAATATTTATTAGCCCAAATTAATTAAATACTCCCTCCGTCCCAAAATAATTGCTCAGTTTTGACTTGTTAAAGTCAAATTGACCATTTTTAAAACTAATCTTTTTACTATTTTTACTAAAATATAGGTGAAGAGATTATAACAAAAGAAAATATATACAATTTATTACTAACCCCAATTTTTATAATTTTAGAAATATATTTATATATGCTTAATTATTAATTTTAAAAATAGTCAATTTGACTTAAAAAAGTCAAAACTGAGCAATTAATTTGGGACAGAGGGAGTAACAAGTTTGACTCAAATAAAAGACAAAGTCCAACAATATGTTTTAAGAATATAATTTTTTTCCCAGGTATTACAGTATCGCCAGGTTTTTCCAGTGATTTGTTGGAGTTACTACCGACAGTCTGTGTTGTCAGAGTTGTCTGACCCTCTTTGAAATGTGCATCAGCGGCTGAGATCATCGGACCATCTCAGACTCTTCGTTGGGTTTAATTGCCAACGGCTGTAATCATCAGATGACTTCTGATGCTTCGTTGGGTTTACTTGCCAACGGATGACGATATCAAGGTTGCTTGACCTTCGTTGAAATGTGCATCAACGGTTGATGTCATCGGATGCTTCCGATGCTTCGTTGGATTTACTTGCCAACGGCTGAGGTAACGTCAAGGTTTCTTGACCTTCATTGACATATGCATCAACAACTGATGTTGTATGAAGTTCCCGTTGGGGAGAGGTTTTTTGGAGTTACGACCTCGAACTGACGGCATTGAACCTTTGTGAGGTATTACCGAGTGTAGTTTGCAACAACTGTGATCATTGGTGTTGTGTACCCTTTGTCCGGGTGAATACCAATGAGTGACATGTAGACCCATAGTTTGGTCTTGAAAACCAGGATTTCAGGCTTTTCGCTCAATCGCGTAGCATCTTTTTTCCTGATTTGATTGTTTCAACTTGTGAGACCTCCTTTGCAACTCAAAGTGGATCGAGCCGAAGGGGTGGGACCCACATGAGGCATTCACAAGGACACCTACGGCCAATCATGGGTGTACTTGTAGGCTGCTTACCTTTTATAAGTCACTTTCACGTTGTGCCACACAGAGAATCCAAGAGTTCTTCTTCAGATCTGCTGAGTTCGGGCTACTTTCTATTAATTTCGTCACCGTACAAGTGTTTCACACTATCCTGGTAATGTATGCATGTCTTCTTTTTTAGTTTTGTCCGTTAGAAAATGAGTTATCATATGAAATGCATCTAAACACATAGTAGTGAATATGCATGCCTATATGACTTGATAAAAAATATTCAACATAGTAAATATTAGTATTTAACCATGCTGAACATAATGTTGTGAAAAAATTTGACTTTTAAAACAGTCAAATTGGTACCTTTTTCTGCTATTTCTTATCCTATTTGAGGACAAATGAGCAAAGATAGTAAAGCAAAGTAATCCGGATAATTAGTCTACCATCATGGACTGTGACTTTGACATGTGTATGTATATAGGATGTTTATGACAGTGGGTAGGTGTGCTACTGAATGGCCACCTAGTCATGCCTATGTGCATGTGGATAGTCCTTATTTCAAAGGAGACTTTAGCAAAAATTCCATGAGCCTAAGCATTGTGTAGTCATGCACTTTTAACTGCACTGTAGGCTTATGTCAAAGTAATGCATGCTTACATGTAATCATAATGCATTTGATTTACCACACCCCTTCTGAGGTGATTTGGAGACTTGTATCCACATATTTTGGATCCAGATCAGCCGAGTAATTCCCGCAGGACCACTTTAGGTGTTCAGAGGAGGGCTTCTGAAGTGCCTCGACCCCATTCAGTTAGACAACCTTATCGTTTGGTGGAGGTGGGTGATTCGTCCTGTCCAGGTTGATGTACTGGATGTTGAGGACGAGGAGGAGGATGTACCGGTTGCGGCTCCAGCTCCTACTGCTTATGCTCCCCGCAGGGATCTTCCAGGCATTAATGTGACGATCCCAGAGCTTCTAGGTGATTTGAGTCACCACCCCTCAGTTTACTTGTAGGCAAACGAGGTAAAAGCTGGGTTTGCTCTTCCTTTTTCCTATTGATGAGGAGCAAGGATTCTGATTGTAAGACCCCGAATTTTATGAAATAAAAGTATTCAGTTTTTCTTATAGTTACTATTCAGTAAATGGTTAAATTGATAAAAGTTAAAGTTAAGGGTGATATATGAATTTTTTTCAAAAATACGCAAGTGGTTATAAAATATTCATTGTTGTCAGGGAATATTCGTTTGGTCGTAAAATATTCTTTCTGTCGGAGAATATTTGTACGACGGCGCAGCCATTTGTGGGCCCCCATAACAGAATAACTGTCGGGTGAAGAAAACGACAAATTTGAGTTTTTACAAATAACGGCGTAGTTGTTACCGTTAACACTGTTGGAATACCCCGTGGTTAAAATATAGTAATACGCGTTATTGCACAGTAGCACACGGTATTGCATAGTATTTTTGAAATTATTGATTCTTACGTAAGAAGGCACTGCTCAATAATTGTTACAGTAATTACTGTTCAATATTTTATTTTATTGATTCAATAATTCATACGTTGAAAATTTATATTATTGTTGTTCAATAATTGTCACTGCACAGTATTTCCCATTATCAGATCAATAATTCATATTATTTGAATAATATTATTAGATAACATTATTGGCAATGTCTAGAAAGTTCTGTCGAGGAGAGGTTAGATAATCTAATTGCGCGCCAGTAAGGAGAAATTCTTATTGGAAAGCCCTCTCTTTCCTAGGAACGGCCTGGTTGTCATAAATGTGATTCTGTAATATTATTTGTGAATAATTAATTATTGATTCATATGATAAGGAAATATTTATTTTATATGGATATAAATGAGGGATATATTTTTGTGGTTAAAAATGAAGGAGTTAATGTTGAGGTTTTTATCAATATTTTTGTCGGAACGGAGGTATTGAAAATCAAATTAGGGTTTTAAAATATTTTACGAGGGTTATAATTTTTAATCCGATTGTTGGATCAATGAGATTTTTGGATATGTTATACATATATAAGTAGAGTATATGTCCATAAATTTTGAACCGTTAAAAATGAACGTATGATTTGTTATGAATTTTACGAGATGACTGGTTCAGAAATTGTTGAATTTTCAGAGTTAATGATTTTGGTGGAAAATTCTAGAATTGGTGGGCCCCACTCTTGGTTGGTGAAGAAATGTGCTGAGATTTTTATTTAAATATGGTGGTTGGAAATAGTAGCAGGTAAAGCCATCAGGTTACAGGTTAAGTCTGCTTCGGCGTGCTATCATTTTTCTATAAATAGAGAGCTAAGTTAGAATTGAAAATCACACCAGAAACATAAGTTTTCTCTCTTTCTCTATCTATATTATGAAGCATATTTTGTGAGTATTTAGATACTTTGAGAGTTGCTATTCAGTGCAAGTTTCGTTCGACTTTGCATTCCAGTCAGAAATACTGCACTTTTGAGGTAAGGGGTTGTAAGGGATAGTAAGGGATATTAAGGGATGTTATATTCTTCATAATGATATTATTCTTTCAATATCATTATACCAAAATATTGGTATAGATTTTATTGTGGAATTTCTAACTTTTTGTGTCAGGGTTACTATTCATGAGTTACTATTCACGAGTTACTATTCACGGGTACTATTCACGACAAAATTGGTTTCTTTTTCTGACTAAATTATAGTTGATTTACGAATATTACTCTTGAGATTAAATCTATATGTTGATTATATTGATTTTATTATCATATATAATATTTTTATAACCCTAATGATGATATTCTCTTTCACTTGAGTGTAAAGATGGGTAGATTATTGGTATGATCATGACTAGGGTTCTCTTTGGCCAGTAGTAGAAAAATTGAATTGTGACTGGTATGATCATGACTATTGAATTTATAATTGAATATCTTTAACTTAAGTGCAAAGGTGAATTGATCAACATGGTTATAATTATTGTTTATATAAGTTCTGAAAAGATTATATATTTCTTTGAGATATGAATAAATTTGGCCTGTAGTGCAAATATGAACTGTTGAGGAATATCTTTGGCCCGTAGTGCAAAGATGAATTATTGACGAATATCTTTGGCTCGTAATGCAAAGATGACTTGTTGTTGAATATCTTTGGCCTGTAGTGCAAAGATGAGTTGTTGATGAATATCTTTGGCTCGTAATGCAAAGATGACCTTTTGTTGAATATCTTTGGCCTGCAGTGCAAAGATGACTTGTTGATGAATATCTTTGGGCCATAGTGCAAAGATGAATTTATTAGTATGATTATGAACATGAACTGTGATTTGGTATAACCATGATGTTTGATGTTTCAGGTGATGAAAATATTCTTCGTCCTGGGTGCGAAGAAAAATTTAGAATCACAATTATGATTATGAGTTATTCATATGATTGTGGAAAGGAACTGTTGAGTGATGTTACAGGGATAAAACATTGTTGGTGAATTTTTAACATGGAGAAGATAATAGACTTTATAGTCTATTTGACTCTTCTAATGGATTGCTCGTTCCGCTGCAACTATGGTTGAAATTTTTATTATCTACCATATGTTCTAAATCTCTGATTTATTACTGATGAATACTATTTATAATTTATTTATCTTTAGTCATTATATTCTTTTCTGGGGTAGTTGTACTCACCCTTCTGTTTCACAATTCCTTTCAGGTAATAAGAGTGTAGCTGGGTCGAGTGGGGGTAACAGGGGAATAGAACGGTGGTCATCATTTAGTAGTTATATTTGGTGAATCATCTAGGGTGAAGCGAACCCAACGTTGGAAGGGTGTTTTGCCACTGTCATACAAGATGTCTAATGACATACAATCTCGTGTCATCATAAGATAGGGTTGTGCCCATCCACTTGCTGAGTATATCTACGAGCACTACCTATATAGTCTTGGTGTTTGTTTGAAGTATAATTCCCAATTAGAGACAATGGAGATAATGATAAGTCAAGAGAAGACTCACCATTGGGAAGAATATGATAGTAATTTTCTTATTTTTCTTTGGAGTCTATTGGGTTAACCAAGGATAATTTTGTGGTCATATGATATCTATCATAACCTAGATGCATGGCCTCCCATGTACGAAGGTTTACTTGAGCACTTCCCAAAGATTCTAGTTTCTGAAATAGTTTTTGACTGTATATTTATATAAGGTACCTTTGTGAGTTGCTAACACATGATGGTGTCCAATGTAACATTTGGTATATATTTGTATCCAAACTCACGACATATGTGTTGTTGTATTTTGCATGACAATTGTTGTAATAAAGTTGTAGTTATTTTCTGTACCATGTATTTGGCGACTCAGAATGGGTTGGATAGAATGGACCTATTTTGGGGTCGTCACAGGTGGTATTAGAGCTTAGGGATATGGTCTCTGGCGGAGATTGGGGAATATAACTAGGAGGGGAGAGATGAGTAAATCCTTCGCTAGTGTGTCCTACCTAAGCTTATTTATTGGTCAATCATAATATCGGGATATTATGTGATATGTTAATTTGTTAAATTAACCCTTGTTTTGAAGCTGTATTCTAGAATGATATTTGAAATACAGGAGATGAGCAATGAAAAAATTATGATGACAGGGAAGATGAAATTTGAAATGAAAGGAAGGTATTCTCAACTCTTTGAAATACCAGGTACGTAAATTTCGAGGATGAAATTTCATAAGGAGGGGAGATTGTAAGACCCTAAATTTTATGAAATAAAAGTATTTAATTTTTCTTATAGTTACTATTCAGTAAATGGTTAAATTGATAAAAGTTAAAGTTAAGAGTGATATATGAATTTTTTTCAAAAATACGCAAGTGGTTATAAAATATTCATTGTTGTCAGGGAATATTCGTTCGGTCGTGGAATATTCTTTCTGTCGGGGAATATTTGTACGACGGCGCAGCCATTTGTGGGCCCCATAACAGAATAACTGTTGGGTGAAGAAAACGACAAATTTGAGTTTTTACAAATAACGACGTAGTTGTTACCGTTAACACTGTTGGAATACCCGGTGGTTAAAATACAGTAATACGCGTTATTACACAGTAGCACACGGTATTGCATAGTATTTTTGAAATTATTGATTCTTACGTAAGAAGGCACTACTCAATAATTGTTACAGTAATTACTATTCAATATTTTATTTTATTGATTCAATAATTGCTACGTTGAAATTTTATATTATTGTTGTTCAATAATTGTCACTGCACAGTATTTTCCATTATCAGATCAATAATTCATATTATTTGAATAATATTATTAGATAACATTATTGGCAATGTCTAGAAAGTTCTGTCGAGGAGAGGTTAGATAATCTAATTGCGCGCCAGTAAGGAGAAATTCTTATTGGAAAGCCCCCTCTTTCCTGGGAACGGCCTGGTTGTCATAAATGTGATTCTGTAATATTATTTGTGAATAATTAATTATTGATTCATATGATAAGGAAATATTTATTTTATGTGGATATAAATGAGGGATATATTTTTGTGGTTAAAAATGAAGGAGTTAATGTTGAGGTTTTTATCAGTATTTTTGTCGGAACGGAGGTATTGAAAATCAAATTAGGATTTTTAAAATATTTTGCGAGGGTTATAATTTTTAATCCGACCATTGGATCAATGTGATTTTTGGATATGTTATACATATATAAGTTGAGTATATGTCCATAAATTTTGAACCGTTAAAAATGAACGTATGATTTGTTATGAAT
This sequence comes from Panax notoginseng, assembly GCA_016801055.1. NCBI lineage: Eukaryota > Viridiplantae > Streptophyta > Magnoliopsida > Apiales > Araliaceae > Panax > Panax notoginseng. Next base: position 61,730,783 of record CM029023.1, on the reverse strand, counting down.
TTTACGAGATGACTGGTTCAGAAATTGTTGAATTTTCGGAGTTAATGATTTTGGTGGAAAATTCTAGAATTGGTGGGCCCCACTCTTGGTTGGTGAAGAAATGTGCTGAGATTTTTATTCAAATATGGTGGGTGGAAATAGTAGCAGGTAAAGCCATCAGGTTGCAGGTTAAGTCTGCTTCGGCGTGCTATCATTTTCCTATAAATAGAGGGCTAAGTTAGAATTGAAAATCACACCAGAAACATAAGTTTTCACTCTTTGTCTCTCTATATTATGAAGCATATTTTGTGAGTATTTAGATACTTTGAGAGTTGCTATTCAGTGCAAGTTTCCTTCGGCTTTGCATTCCAGTCAGAAATACTGCACTTTTGAGGTAAGGGATTGTAAGGGATAGTAAGGGATATTAAGGGATGTTATATTCTTCATAATGATATTATTCTTTCAATATCATTATACCGAAATATTGGTATGGATTTTATTGTGAAATTTCTACCTTTTTGTGTCGGGGTTACTATTCATGAGTTACTATTCACGAGTTACTATTCACGGGTACTATTCACGACAAAATTAGTTTCTTTTTTTGACTAAATTATAGTTGATTTATGAATATTACTCTTGAGATTAAATCTATATGTCGATTATATTGATTTTATTATCATATATAATATTTTTATAACCCTAATGATGATATTCTCTTTTACTTGAGTGTAAAGATGGGTAGATTATTGGTATGATCATGACTAGGGTTCTTTTTGGCCAGTAGTGAAAAAGTTGAATTGTGACTGGTATGATCATGACCATTGAATTTATAATTGAATATTTGTAACTTAAGTGCAAAGGTGAATTGATCAACATGGTTATAATTATTGTTTATATAAGTTCTGAAATGATTATATATTTCTTTGAGATATGAATAAATTTGGCCTGTAGTGCAAATATGAACTGTTGAGGAATATCTTTGGCCCGTAGTGCAAAGATGAATTATTGACGAATATCTTTGGCTCGTAATGCAAATATGACTTGTTGTTGAATATCTTTGGCCTGTAGTGTAAAGATGAGCTGTTGATGAATATCTTTGGCTCGTAATGCAAAGATGACCTGTTGTTGAATATCTTTGGCCTGCAGTGCAAAGATGACTTGTTGATGAATATCTTTGGGCCATAGTGCAAAGATGAATTTATTAGTATGATTATGAACATGAACTGTGATTTGGTATAACCATGATGTTTGATGTTTCAGGTGATGAAAATATTCTTCGTCCTGGGTGCGAAGAAAAATTTAGAATCACAATTATGATTATGAGTTATTCATATGATTGTGGAAATGAACTGTTGAGTGATGTTACAGGGATAAAACATTGTTGGTGGATTTTTAACATGGAGAAGATAATAAACTTTAGTCTATTTGACTCTTCTAATGGATTGCTCGTTCCGCTGCAACTATGGTTGAAATTTTTATTATCTACCATATGTTCTAAATCTCTGATTTATTATTGATGAAGACTATTGATAATTTATTTATCTTTAGTCATTATATTCTTTACTGGGGTAGTTGTGCTCACCCTTCTGTTTCACAATTCCTTTCAGGTAATAAGAGTGTAGCTGGGTCGAGCGGGGGTAACAGGGGAATAGAACGGTGGTCATCATTTAGTAGTTATATTTGGTGAATCATCTAGGGTGAAGCGAACCCAACGTTGGAAGGGTGTTTTGCCACTGTCATACAAGATGTCTAATGACATACAACCTCGTGTCATCATAAGACAGGGTTGTGCACATCCACTTGCTGAGTATATCTACGAGCACTACCTATATAATCTTGGTGTTTGTTTGAAGTATAATTCCCAATTAGAGACAGTGGAGATAATGATAAGTCAAGAGAAGACTCACCATTGGGAAGAATATGATAGTAATCTTCTTGTTTTTCTTTGGGGTCTATTGGGTTAACCAAGGATAATTCTGTGGTCATATGATATCTATCATAACCTAGATGCATGGCCTCCCATGTACGAAGGTTTACTTGAGCACTTCCCAAAGATTCTAGTTTCTAAAATAGTTTTTGACTGTACCTTTATATAAGGTACCTTTGTGAGGTGCTGACACATGATGGTGTCCAATGTCACATTTGGTATATATTTGTATCCAAAAACGCACGGCATATGTGTTGTATTTTGCATGACAATTGTTGTAATAAAGTTGTAGTTATTTTCTGTACCATGTATTTGGCGACTCAGAATGGGTTGGATAGAATGGACCTATTTTGGGGTCGTCACAGGCGGTATCAGAGCTTAGGGATATGGTCTCTAGCGGAGATCGGGGAATATAACTAGGAGGGGAGAGATGAGTAAATCCTTCGCTAGTGTGTCCTACCTAAGCTTATTTGTTGGTCAGTCATAATATCGGGATATTATGTGATATGTTAATTTGTTAAATTAACCCTTGTTTTGAAGCTGTATTCTAGAATGATATTTGAAATACAGGAGATGAGCAATGGAAAAATTATGATGACAGGGAAGATGGAGTTTGAAATGAAAGGAATGTATTCTCAACTCTTTGAAATACCAGGTACGTAAATTTCGAGGACGAAATTTCATAAGGAGGGGAGATTGTAAGACCCTAAATTTTATGAAATAAAAGTATTCAATTTTTCTTATAGTTACTATTCAGTAAATGGTTAAATTGATAAAAGTTAAAGTTAAGGGTGATATATGATTTTTTTTCAAAAATACGCAAGTGGTTATAAAATATTCATTGTTGTTAGGGAATATTCTTTTGGTAGTGGAATTTTCTTTCTGTAGGGGAATATTTGTACGACGGCGCAGCCATTTGTGGGCCCCCATAACAGAATAACTGTCGGGTGAAGAAAACGACAAATTTGAGTTTTTACAAATAACGACGTAGTTGTTACCGTTAACACTGTTGGAATACCCGGTGGTTAAAATACAGTAATACGCGTTATTGCACAGTAGCACACGGTATTGCATAGTATTTTTGAAATTATTGATTATTACGTAAGAAGACACTACTCAATAATTGTTACAGTAATTACTGTTCAATATTTTATTTTATTGATTCAATAATTCCTACGTTGAAATTTTATATTATTGTTGTTCAATAATTGTCACTGCACAGTATTTCCCATTATCAGATCAATAATTCATATTATTTGAATAATATTATTAGATAACATTATTGGCAATGTCTAGAAAGTTCTGTCGAGGAGAGGTTAGATAATCTAATTGCGCGCCAGTAAGGAGAAATTCTTATTGGAAAGCCCCCTCTTTCCTAGGAACGGCCTAGTTGTCATAAATGTAATTCTGTAATATTATTTGTGAATAATTAATTATTGATTCATATGATAAGGAAATATTTATTTTATGTGGATATAAATGAGGGATATATTTTTGTGGTTAAAAATGAAGGAGTTAATGTTGAGGTTTTTATCAGTATTTTTGTCGGAACGGAGGTATTGAAAATCAAATTAGGATTTTTAAAATATTTTACGAGGGTTATAATTTTTAATCTGACCGTTGGATCAATGTAATTTTTGGATATGTTATACATATATAAGTTGAGTATATGTCCATAAATTTTGAACCGTGAAAAATGAACGTATGATTTGTTATGAATTTTACGAGATGACTGGTTCAGAAATTGTGGAATTTTCGGAGTTAATGATTTTGGTGAAAAATTCTAGAATTGGTGGGCCCCACTCTTGGTTGGTGAAGAAATATGCTGAGATTTTTATTCAAATATGGTGGGTGGAAATAGTAGCAGGTAAAGCCATCAGGTTGCAGGTTAAGTCTGCTTCGGCGTGCTATCATTTTCCTATAAATAGAGGGCTAAGTTAGAATTGAAAATCACACTAGAAACATAAGTTTTCTCTCTTTGTCTCTCTATATTATGAAGCATATTTTGTGAGTATTTAGATACTTTGAGAGTTGCTATTCAGTGCAAGTTTCCTTCGGCTTTGCATTCCAGTCAGAAATACTGCACTTTTGAGGTAAGGGATTGTAAGGGATAGTAAGGGATATTAAGGGATGTTATATTCTTCATAATGATATTATTCTTTCAATATCATTATACCAAAATATTGGTATGGATTTTATTGTGGAATTTCTACCTTTTTGTGTCGGGGTTACTATTCATGAGTTACTATTCACGAGTTACTATTCACAGGTACTATTCACGACAAAATTGGTTTCTTTTTCTGACTAAATTATAGTTGATTTATGAATATTACTCTTGAGATTAAATCTATATGTTGATTATATTGATTTTATTATCATATATAACATTTTTATAACCCTAATGATGATATTCTCTTTCACTTGAGTGTAAAGATGGATAAATTATTGGTATGATCATGACTAGGGTTCTTTTTGGCCAGTAGTGAAAAAGTTGAATTGTGACTGTTATGATCATGACCATTGAATTTATAATTGAATATCTTTAACTTAAGTGCAAAGGTGAATTGATCAACATGGTTATAATTATTGTTTATATAAGTTCTGAAATGATTATATATTTCTTTGAGATATGAATAAATTTGGCCTGTAGTGCAAATATGAACTGTTGAGGAATATCTTTGGCCCGTAGTGTAAAGATGAATTATTGACGAATATCTTTGGCTCGTAATGCAAATATGACTTGTTGTTGAATATCTTTGGCCTGTAGTGCAAAGATGAGCTGTTGATGAATATCTTTGGCTCGTAATGCAAAGATGACCTGTTGTTGAATATCTTTGGCCTGCAGTGCAAAGATGACTTGTTGATGAATATCTTTGGGCCATAGTGCAAGGATGAATTTATTAGTATGATTATGAACATGAACTGTGATTTGGTATAACCATGATGTTTGATGTTTCAGGTGATGAAAATATTCTTCGTCCTGGGTGCAAAGAAAAATTTAGAATCACAATTATGATTATGAGTTATTCATATGATAGTGGAAAGGAACTGTTGAGTGATGTTACAGGGATAAAACATTGTTGGTAGATTTTTAACATGGAGAAGATAATAGACTTTATAGTCTATTTGACTCTTCTAATGGATTGCTCGTTCCGCTGCAACTATGGTTGAAATTTTTATTGTCTACCATATGTTCTAAATCTCTGATTTATTACTGATGAAGACTATTGATAATTTATTTATCTTTAGTCATTATATTCTTTTCTGGGGTAGTTGTGCTCACCCTTCTGTTACACAATTCCTTTCAGGTAATAAGAGTGTAGCTGGGTCGAGCGGGGGTAACAGGAGAATAGAACGGTGGTCATCATTTAGTAGTTATATTTGGTGAATCATCTAGGGTGAAGCGAACCCAACGTTGGAAGGGTGTTTTGCCACTGTCATACAAGATGTCTAATGACATACAACCTCGTGTCATCATAAGACAGGGTTGTGCACATCCACTTGCTGAGTATATCTACGAGCACTACCTATATAGTCTTGGTGTTTGTTTGAAGTATAATTCCCAATTAGAGACAATGGAGATAATGATAAGTCAAGAGAAGACTCACCATTGGGAAGAATATGATAGTAATTTTCTTGTTTTTCTTTGGGGTCTATTGGGTTAACCAAGGATAATTTTGTGGTCATATGATATCTATCATAACCTAGATGCATGGCCTCCCATGTACGAAGGTTTACTTGAGCACTTCCCAAAGATTCTAGTTTCTAAAATAGTTTTTGACTGTACCTTTATATAAGGTACCTTTGTGAGGTGCTGACACATGATGGTGTCCAATGTCACATTTGGTATATATTTGTATCCAAACTCACGGCATATGTGTTGTTGTATTTTGCATGACAATTGTTGTAATAAAGTTGTAGTTATTTTCTGTATCAAGTATTTGGCTACTCAGAATGGGTTGGATAGAATGGACCTATTTTGGGGTCGTCACAATGATGTTTGATTTGCATTGATGTAGGTTTCAGGCTTTATGCAGCCTCGAGGGAACTGGTTCAGCATACACTCTCTATATCAGGCTTTGCATCAAGATTACCAAGAGATTGTGCATGGTTGGGGCTTTGGGGCGTTCTTTTCCATTCTTCCCGGTAGTTGTCCCTAGAGTTTCCTCAGGGCATTGTCTGAGCACTGGTTTCACCAGACTCAGTCTCTCCATTTGTTGGACTGTGAGGTGATGATGACACTGATGGATTAACGGTTTATCACCGGTATGGAGTTTGGGGGGGGGGCGCCAGTGCCTTATACGGTGAACATTACCCCGACTGCCGTTAGATCCTTGCTAGGAGTCCCGGTTGAGGCGCTCAAGGGCAGGACCGTTCGTACAGTTCCTTTGAGCGTAGATGCTATGAGTGGGCTATTGAGTGAGCCTATGCCCGCTGATGTGAGATTCAGGGATCGCATTCTTTGGCGATTGTTCCTGGTGATTATCAGGGGTTGTTTCATAGCAGACAACTTCTCCACGGTGTCATTCGCTTTGATCAGTGCCACTTAGGAGGTGGACCAAATTGGTGAGTTTGATTGGGGCTCTTACACCCTTGCCTATTTCCTCAAGGGAATACGCATGCATTCACAGGGCTCGACAGAGGCTTGGCTAGGATTTTACCCGTTTCTGCTGGTGAGTATTTCTCTTTTGATTCCCCATGTACATGTTAAGAGTGTTTACTGACAGTAGATGTTTACCTTTATGTTAGCAGTTTTGGGCCTATGAGAGGTTTCCATGTTTGCTTCCAATTAGTGTGTTAGGTTTAGATACCTATCTACGAGGACGGTGATGACATCACTCCATTTTGGCAGAGGTTCCTATAGCTGAGGGTTTCACCTATTGTCGTTTACAGTTGGAGTTGTTGACAGCTGATGACATCACTTGGGTTCCCTACTCTGTGGAACATTTGACAGTTGGCTTTGAGGATGGATACCCGACTGGTGTCGAGTATGTGATATCCACTCGCCAGATTCCTCTCTTCACAGATGGGGGATGGGAGCTCTATTTTGGAGAGCGTGCTATTAGGAGCACCACAGGAGAGATTCGTGTACCGATTTTGCCTCCTGCAAGGCGTTACTAGCTTATGTCGCAGTCGCTTGTCAGTGATATCCTGTTGATGGGCGTTGACGGCTTTATATTATTAGATGGTCCGTTTACTTAGGAGGCATTATACCGCTGGTGGTCCCCTCGTACCATCGGAGCCTAGACCCGCGCCACTCAGTTCATGGGGCATATGGTTCCTGGATCTGTGATGATGACGGATTGGATGGCCTGTGTCTGAGATCTAACTCAAATGACACAGATTGACAGTTTGACCCGGTAGTTGGACCGGGCACATTTTTTCATCCGACATTTGAACAGTGATCCTTCAGATGTGGATACTTTTGATCCATCCAGCTCGAGGGGCTAGCCCTTCAGATGACCCATATGGCTTTGTCGGTGCAGATTCTCCCTTATATAGGCCTGGCATCCCTCTTGGTGGAGCTCCAGTGACTTAGGAGGAGTTACATCAGATGGACAGGATTGATGATGTAGACATGTTGGGTAAAATCTATATACGCACAACACGCAAGTATATTTGGTCAAAAAGTAATAAAAGTGATAAGTCAAGTATCGTTCCCACAGAGATTAGCAAGACATTAACCCTCACAATTATCAATTTCCTATTAATCCAAGTTTTATTAAACTAACCAAATTAAGAATTATAATAAAAAATAATAAAAATACTAATAATCCCAAACAATCAACAAACCTTAAAAACTGAATTTACAAACAAATATTGGAGAATTAGGCTTACAACTTCACTCTAAGCATCACTCTGATTATTACACCCTATTCCAGTTTAATTCACTATCCCAGTTTATTAATTAAGAACACTCAAGTAGAACTAGCCACCTCTCAATGCACTAATACCATATTAACTTAAATTCACAAATTAGATAGAATTAAGTTAAACACCTTAATTAACTAACTCACTATTTCTCTATGTGAATTACAATTAAAGAAGGTTTAAGTTAAAGTTCTCTATCCGATTACATGCGACGTTAGGCATATCTCTACCCTAACATTCATCAAGATTACATTCATTCAAAGAAGTCAAGAACACATGCTATATTAACTAAGTCTAGCCTCGTATTTCCTCTCTCGGATCCATACAAGTCCACATAAAATTGGTGATCAAGCAATGTATAAATTCAAGCACAAATCAATATAGATAAACTGAAAGATAGCTTATTAAACTGAAAATCAAAGATTACATAATCATCGTTCAACCCAAAGATTCGTTATAAGCCTAATAAAGAATTTAGTTCATCGTTAATGAAATAAAAACTGAATTAATTAAAGTCAACATCATCCCAATTACAGAAATTAAACTAAAGAAGAAGAATGAATCCAGAACCACCCTTCTCTCTAGCCTCAATTTTTAACTATTGTGAAATCGCCTTCAAAGTCTCCCTCCAATGCTCTTGCTCAGAAAATCAATCTTCAATGTTCTAATTGCTTGTGTGATCTTCAATCTTGTTGTTTTTGTTAATAATATGACTAAGACATGTATTCTGACTCTAATTCATCGCCAATATGAGTTCCAATCCGAGCCAATGACTATTATGGGAGTTGAGACCCCCGCCCCGGCGGGGGGTGATAGGCTTTGATGGCCCACCCTGGCTGGCTTTCTCATTGTTTTGAAGACAAGACCCCCGCCCCGACGGGGGGTTCCTTCACAAAAATGCCCGCCCCGGTGGGCATGCCTTTTGCAAGTCCACTTGATTTTTCCCATTTTTAGCATCTAACTCCTATCCATGATCTATTTAAGTACCTGAAACATCATTAAACATAAATATGAGTCAATATTGAGCAATTTAAGCATGTAAGGTTAGATTATCTAGAAAATATAACTAAACTAACTACTTAATAAACTTATTATATACTACTTATTATTCTAAACTACAATTTGACTAGCAATAATGAAAATACTAAGAATAAAAGTAAAATTGGGTTACCTCCCAATTAGCTCTTAATTTTAAGTCTTTCAGCCTGACTACTCCCTATTTATGGTGCGTCGGCGAGTGTGATTGCGATGACATCCATGTTTGTGATATGTAGGTTTTATACCTACTTATCCGGTATCTATTACTTGAATTATTTGCTTAATCTCATGTTTCTTAGTTACTTTTCATACGTTTTATGTTATTTTGTAGGCGATGACACGACATTGGCATGAAGAAGCAAGGGAAAGAATTCGTACATCTTTTGGACTAAACTACGCAAGAAAATGTTATTAGGGAATATTGAAGGACTTTGAACATCAAGTTGGATGCATGTTCTTAGCTTGAAAATTGGAATTTACAGTAGCTCTACTTCTTATCTTTCCGGAACATCTTGAATTGTCCCAATCGAAGTTCGGATGCGAGAGTTATGGCCAAAATATCAACAAAGATCAAAGCTAAGAGTTGTCATGCTTGCCATTTACACAACATCTACTTCAAGCTCGATTTCTGCCTTGATCCGATCCGAATCTGTCAATCCTCAAAGCATGGAAATTGTAGATCCCGTCGTTATCTTCGATTTGATAGGTGGCAGGCCCCGTAACTCCAAGCAGATCAGAAGTTATACGTGTTTTACCAAAGGACGTTGCAGCAGAAAACAGGGCAGCGCGGACCGCGCTAGGGCGCGCTAGGCGGCCAGATTTTCTGACCCTGTAGAGCGGACCGCGCCCAGAAAGGCTTAGCAGCGGCGCTGAGCGCGCTAGGCGACGGGAATGCAGCGTTTTTTTGGTCATTTGATGTCCAATTTGAGCTAAAATAGGATTCTTAGTTGCCTAACTTGTTTGGGTGTCCATTAGAACTATAAATACATGATGAGAGACATAAAAGAAAGGAGATCTAGGCTAGTTTTAGAGGATTCCATTAGATTAGATTAGAGTAAATTAGATAAAAACCCTAGTTCTTATGGGATTGGGAGATTGAAGCAACTTGGACACCATTGAAGATCAAGAGCATGAGCTTGAGGAAGATGGAGATTTGCTGACAACAGATTTATTCTTTACTCTTCTCTTATTTTTGTATTTTAATGATTATTCAATTGTGGATTCTTAGTTTTAATTCAATAATAATGAACTAATTCTTTGTTTGAGATTACAATGGATCTTATTGTGTAGTTTATTTTAATATGCTTCGCTATCAATTATTATGTTCTATCATGAGGATTGTCTATTATGATTTGAACTTAATTGTTTAATTGATTGGCCATCAATTTACCGTGATAATCTATATGAACTCGAGAGATGAAGTATTGATTTAGATCTTATCATGATAGCATGTGTTTGTGATTTCTACATAGATGGAATTCATGATTCGTGTTTAGGATAGAGATATACCTAACATCGCATGTAATCTTATAGAGAACTTGTGCTTTAAATCCTTTTTAATTATAATTCAAATAGAGATATAGTGGATTAGTTAATTAGGGTGTCTTGCTCAATTCTATCATCTGTGGATTTAAGTGAGTATGAGTATTATGCATCGAGAGGTGGTTTTATGTACTTTAGTGTTCTTGATTAACAATTCAAGATAGAAAATAATTGATGAGAAGTGTGTTAACTTAAATGAAGCAATAAGTGAAGTTGTGATCTTAAATCTCCGTAATCTTAATTTAATTAGTCGTAATTAGAATTAGTTTAATTATAAATTGAAATTCATTCGTTTAAATAAGATTGAGTTGATTACGGGTTACAATTCCTCGTGGGAACGATACCCTACTTTCACTTTATTACTTGTTGACCACGTATAGTTGCGTGTTTTGCGTGTTTAGATTTTCGCCAACAAGTTTTTGGCAAAAACTTGTTGGCGAAAATCTAAACACGCAAAACACGCAACTATACGTGGTCAACAAGTAATAAAGTGAAAGTAGGGTATCGTTCCCACGAGGAATTGTTTAATAAAAATCACCAAGTACGTCAACAAGTAATAAAGTGAAAGTAGGGTATCGTTCCCACGAGGAATTGTTTAATAAAAATCACCAAGTACTAACCCGTAATCAACTCAATCTTATTTAAACGAATGAATTTCAATTTATAATTAAACTAATTCTAATTACGACTAATTAAATTAAGATTACGGAGATTTAAGATCACAACTTCACTTATTGCTTCATTTAAGTTAACACACTTCTCATCAATTATTTTCTATCTTGAATTGTTAATCAAGAACACTAAAGTAGATAAAACCACCTCTCGATGCATAATACCCATACTCACTTAAATCCACAGATGATAGAATTGAGCAAGACACCCTAATTAACTAATCCACTATATCTCTATGTGAATTATAATTAAAAAGGATTTAAAGCACAAGTTCTCTATAAGATTACATGCGATGTTAGGTATATCTCTATCCTAAACACGAATCATGAATTCCATCTATGTAGAAATCACAAACACATGCTATCATGATAAGATCTAAATCAATACTTCATCTCTCGAGTTCATATAGATTATCACGGTAAATTGATGGCCAATCAATTAAATAATTAAGTCCAAATTATAATAGACAATCCTCATAATAGAACATAATAATTGATAGCGAAGCATATTAAAATAAACTACACAATAAGATCCATTGTAATCTCAAACAAAGAATTAGTTCATTATTATTGAATTAAAACTAAGAATCCACAATTGAATAATCATTAAAAGACAAAAATAAGAGAAGAGTAAAGAATAAATCTGTTGTCAGCAAATCTCCATCTTCCTCAAGCTCATGCTCTTGATCTTCAATGGTGTCCAAGTTGCTTCAATCTCCCAATCCCATAAGAACTAGGGTTTTTATCTAATTTACTCTAATCTAATCTAATGGAATCCTCTAAAACTAGCCTAGATCTCCTTTCTTTTATGTCTCTCATCATGTATTTATAGTTCTAATGGACACCCAAACAAGTTAGGCAACTAAGAATCCTATTTTAGCTCAAATTGGACATCAAATGACCAAAAAAATGCTGCATTCTCGCAGCCTAGCGCGCTCAGCGCCGCTGCTAAGCCTTTCTGGGCGCGGTCCGCGCTACAGGGTCAGAAAATCTGGCCACCTAGCGCGCCCTAGCGCGGTCCGCGCTGCCCTGTTTTCTGCTGCAACGTCCTTTGGTAAAACACGTATAACTTCTGATCTGCTTGGAGTTACGGGGCCTGCCACCTATCAAATCGAAGATAACGACGGGATCTACAACTTCCATGCTTTGAGGATTGACAGATTCGGATCGGATCAAGGCAGAAATCGAGCTTGAAGTAGATACTGTGTAAATGGCAAGCATGACAACTCTTAGCTTTGATCTTTGTTGATATTTTGGCCATAACTCTCGCATCCGAACTCCAATTGGGACAATTCAAGATGTTCCGAAAAGATAAGAAGTAGAGCTACCGTAAATTCCAATTTTCAAGCCAAGAACATGCATCCAACTTGATGTTCAAAGTCCTTCAATATTCCCTAATAACATTTTCTTGCGTAGTTTAGTCCAAAAGATGTACGAATTCTTTCCCTTGCTTCTTCATGCCAATGTCGTGTCATCGCCTACAAAATAACATAAAACGTATGAAAAGTAACTAAGAAATATGAGATTAAGCAAATAATTCAAGTAATAGATACCAGATAAGTAGGTATAAAACCTACATATCAAATACCCCCAAACTTAAACCTTTGCTTGTCCTCAAGCAAAAACAAAAAATAATAATGCCATGTAATGCAACTAATCTACATGCCTACGAATCCAGCAGTAATGACAAAAACAAGTCTATTCAACCGGCCTTAGAGAAATCAAGTAAACACGATAATACATCATATCAAAATAAATCATTAACTTCTCAATCAATCATCAAATCTTAGACTGTTATCATTGATATAGTGCGTGTGTGCTCCACAACAATGTTAACTGATATAAAATTAAATTTAACACATAATAAGTCTCTTCGAAGGCATCATACAATGTAAACTCAAGAAATCCAAAAATAAGCTAGATCCAACTAAAATTAAATAATTACCAATATCGAGGGTCAACATGGGATACTTATGCTTCATTTTTCATCTACGGGGGCTTTTTGCTCTTATTTCTCGTTTTATTCTTCTTCTTTTTTTTTGTTGATGGATAGTGAGTGCGTTTTACGCTCCATCTCACGCCTGTGTTTATGGGGAGTGCATTTCACGCTTCTTCTCGATCCACCACATGACTCAATTTATTCAACTCTTTTTTTTCTTTTCCCCTTTTTTTTTCAGCTTATATACCCCAAATATTCCCCCAAACTTAGGTTCTTATCTAACCTTAGCCATCACAACTTATTCTTGTCATTCTTTCATTCAAACTAGCATTATCCTTTAGAGCCTCATTATGTATCAATTTAAACTCAATCAATCAACAAGTTGTTCTTACAGTGCTATCCTTATTATACCAGTTTCAAATAGCAAAAGACTCAATTTATAACAAGAAATCACATCAAAGCTCTAATAGTCAATACTATACCTGTCTACCCAATTCCATCTCATCATTGGCCAAAATAAACTGTAACTATCTAACAGCTGGAATCATGCAAGATGAACATAGTAACTAACTATTATTTTTGAATTTTTTTTCAAGAATGCAAAAATTAAATGTAACTATACGAACTACAATGTAAATAACTAACTATATGCAATATGACACTAAAATGCCCCCAAACTTAAACTAGACATTGTCCTCAATGGCTAAGATAGGAAAAATTTTAAAAAAAAAAACTTCCCTGAAAATATAGCATGTACTTCCTTGTCTGCTAAGTCTGAAGAATAGGCCAGACACATTGGAATAAATTAGGAACCACCCTTTAGTTGGACTTGACTAACATTGCAATTAAACCACTTTTAATGCCTGGGATTTTCGAGTGGCGCGGCTCGCGCCGTGGATATGCATGAGATAGCGCGCCCGCGCTAAGAGGTCAGTAGCATGGTGTAGCATTGGCGCGCCCCGCGCTCATTATACATTGGATATAGCGCGCCCCGAGTTATGGGATTGACGAATTGGCGTGGCCCACGCTGGTATGTCAGTAAGTTGCTGGGGTAGTGGCGCGGCCAGCACCGTGTCTGAGCGTTGGGGAGCACGGTCTGCGCTATGGGGGCAGTAGCTTGGTGACTTTCTTATTCTTGCCTTACATGTAATCATTTAAGCTTGTAGTGATGGTGGTGTTGGCGGCGACGATCATTTTCCTATCCATTGAACCTCCAATACCTGCAATGAAGAGAGATAACATGGATTAGAATAACACTTGGATTCCTATTTACTAAATAAACTAGGAAAGCATATAAATAAATAATAATAATAAAAAAATCCTGGGTTGCCTCCCAGTTAGCGCTTGAATTATAGTCTTTCAGCCTGACTTTGTCTGGTCAACGCTATCCAATTCCTCTTCGGTAATTGAGGAACCCTCCATCCATTGGAAATAATATAGCTTTTGGTAGGTTCCCATTCACGATGGCCAATGCATCAAAGTCACCTAGCATGCTCTGATTTGGTATGCTCTCAATCGAGAACGTCCCATTGCTAGGTGTTTTCTCCATTGTGTATGTGATCACTTTGGGGCATGGAAGCTTATCACACACAATGGGCTCTTCGTCTATCTTCTCTTTCTCGTCCCACCATGGATTGAAAATTGTACTCGCTCTTATGTCAACAAGAGCTTCGCCATCGACATGACTACCAAGTGGGCATGATTTTGCAAATCTAACTGAACCCTTGAACTGTGGCGGAGAAGGCACTTGAGGCATTAATAACATCGGCTCATCCGCGTTACTACTCATAGTTAGTTCATCCCCACTTGTCTCCTCTTTTTCAACATCTCGTGTCTCATCCAGTTGTAGATTTGGCTCGGGCACTTCATCAATCTCGGAATCCTCGTCATAACACCAATTGTTTTGAGGATAGTTGTTCAAAGCTTTGAACATTTGATCCATCTGGTTCTGCAGATTTTGAATTGATATCTCTTGATTCTGAATTGACCGCTCTTGATTAATCCGTCTCTCCTCATTTGATGCTATGAACTTGGACAATAATTCCTCCAACCTTGAATTATTTGTCTCAGTCTCGGAAGCCATGTATTTAGGACCAATGTTTGAAGTAATGTTGAGTTGTTCCATCTGGTTCTGAAAATTGAAGCTCGATATTTCTTGACTCATCATCCTCTCCTCTTGGTCTGCTATGCCCTTCAATATTACATCCATCAGATTTGGCTTTTCTTCTTGTGACAATGGAGGTGGACATGAAAAGTCCGGTGTGTATGATTGATTTGAAGCGTAGTATTCGTCTTCATAATTGTAGCTCCATGACGAATCCGGGTGATACCCCCAATCTTGGTGATAATTGGCATATGCATAATCGTTGAGGTATTCACCACCGTGTTGTCCCGGTCCAAAACTAACGGTGCTTTGATGACTCGGATGATTACCAGGACAATAATTGCAAGTAACCGCTACACTTTGACGACGTTGTGCTGCAAAAATGTCCAACCTCCTCGAAAGTGTCTCAGTCTGTGCTGATAATGCAGAAAGTGTCGCGGGTCCATCAATCTCCGCTCCCCTTGGCTGAGTCATTCTCGTATACAACCATTGATAATAAAATTCCGCCATGGTACCTGACAAGAAAGAAAAATAGGAAGAGAATTAAATAAAAAGAAAAAAAAATGTTTAAATTAAGACTAATTTGATTGAAGCTAATATTGGAAAAAATATATTAACTAATTCCCCGGCAACGGCGCCAAAAACTTGTTGGCGAAAATCTAAACACGCAAGTATACGTGGTCAACAAGTAATAAAGTGAAAGTAGAGTATCGTTCCCACGAGAAATTGTTTAATAAAAATCACCAAGTACTAACCCATAATCAACTTAATCTTATTTAAACGAATGATTTTCAATTTATAATTAAACTAATTCTAATTACGACTAATTAAATTAAGATTACGGAGATTTAAGATCACAACTTCACTTATTGCTTCATTTAAGTTAACACACTTCTCATCAATTATTTTCTATCTTGAATTGTTAATCAAGAACACTAAAGTAGATAAAACCACCTCTCGATGCATAATACCCATACTCACTTAAATCCACAGATGATAGAATTAAGCAAGACACCCTAATTAACTAATCCACTATATCTCTATGTGAATTATAATTAAAAAGGATTTAAAGCACAAGTTCTCTATAAGATTACATGCGATGTTAGGTATATCTCTATCCTAAACACGAATCATGAATTCTATCTATGTAGAAATCACAAACACGTGCTATCATGATAAGATCTAAATCAATACTTCATCTCTCGAGTTCATATAGATTATCACGGTAAATTGATGGCCAATCAATTAAATAATTAAGTCCAAATCATAATAGACAATACTCATAATAGAACATAATAATTGATAGCGAAGCATATTAAAATAAACTACACAATAAGATCCATTGTAATCTCAAACAAAGAATTAGTTCATTATTATTGAATTAAAACTAAGAATCCACAATTGAATAATCATTAAAAGACAAAAATAAGAGAAGAGTAAAGAATAAATCTGTTGTCAGCAAATCTCCATCTTCCTCAAGCTCATGCTCTTGATCTTCAATGGTGTCCAAGTTGCTTCAATCTCCCAATCCCATAAGAACTAGGGTTTTTATCTAATTTACTCTAATCTAATCTAATGGAATCCTCTAAAACTAGCCTAGATCTCCTTTCTTTTATGTCTCTCATCATGTATTTATAGTTCTAATGGACACCCAAACAAGTTAGGCAACTAAGAATCCTATTTTAGCTCAAATTGGACATCAAATGACCAAAAAAATGCTGCATTCCCGCCGCCTAGCGCGCTCAGCGCTGCTGCTAAGCCTTTCTGGGCGCGGTCCGCGCTACAGGGTCAGAAAATCTGGCCGCCTAGCGCGCCCTAGCGCGGCCCGCGCTGCCCTGTTTTATGCTGCAACGTCCTTTGGTAAAACACGTATAACTTCTGATCTGCTTGGAGTTACGGGGCCTGCCACCTATCAAATCGAAGATAACGACGGGATCTACAACTTCCATGCTTTGAGGATTGACAGATTCGGATCGGATCAAGGCGGAAATCGAGCTTGAAGTAGATGCTGTGTAAATGGCAAGCATGACAACTCTTAGCTTTGATCTTTGTTGATATTTTGGCCATAACTCTCGCATCCGAACTCCGATTGGGACAATTCAAGATGTTCCGGAAAGATAAGAAGTAGAGCTACCATAAATTCCAATTTTCAAGCCAAGAACATGCATCCAACTTGATGTTCAAAGTCCTTCAATATTCCCTAATAACATTTTCTTGCGTAGTTTAGTCCAAAAGATGTACGAATTCTTTCCCTTGCTTCTTCATGCCAATGTCGTGTCATCGCCTATAAAATAACATAAAACGTATGAAAAGTAACTAAGAAACATGAGATTAAGCAAATAATTCAAGTAATAGATACCGGATAAGTAGGTATAAAATCTAAATATCAGTTTGATTTGCCACCCCAATAATGTTTTAACCGTTGACCGTTGACCTTGAACGTCTCCAAAGGATTCCTACTATATAGCTCAATGGCGCCATGTGGGAAAACCCTTTTGATAGTAAATGGACCCGACCACCTCGATTTTAACTTTCCTGGGAACAACCACAATCTTGAATTGAACAATAGTACTGATTGCCCCGGTTCTAACATTCTCTGCATGATTTTCTTGTCGTGCCATTTCTTGACCTTTTCTTTGTACAACTTCGAGTTCTCATAGGCTTAAAGTCTGAATTCATCGAATTCATTTAATTGAAGTAGCCTCTTTTTACCTGCTGCTAGTTAATCGAAGTTGACCTTCTGAATTGCCCAATAGGCTTTATACTGTAACTCCACCGGTAGGTGACATGCTTTCCCGTAAACTAACTGATATGGTGACATCCCAATTGGCATCTTGTAAGCTGTCATATAAGCCCACAATGTATCATCCAACTTGAGAGACCAATCCTTTCTATTCGGGTTTACTACCTTTTCTAATATTTTCTTCACCTCCTTGTTTGAAACCTTAGCTTGCCCACTTGTTTTGGGGTGATATGATGTAGCCACCTTATGGTTGACCCCATATTTTGCCAAAAGAGCTGTAAACGATTTGTTGCAGAAGTGACTACCCTCATCACTTATGATAGCTCTTGGCGTGCCAAATCTTGTAAAAATATTTTTGTACAAGAATTTAAGAACCACTTTGGCATCGTTTGTGGGGAGTGCTACGACTTCAACCCATTTTGATACATAGTCAACCATAAGCAGAATGTACTGATTATTGAACGAAGAAGGAAATGACCCCATAAAACCTATGCCCATACATCAAAAATTTAGACTTTCAGAATAGTATGTAGTGGCATCTCATTCCTTTTTGATATCTTACCCACCCTTTGACATCTGTCACAGCTTTTCACAAATTGGTTGGCATCCTTAAATATTGTAGGCCAATAAAACCCTGCTTGAAGAACTTTCACCGCTATTCTCTCACTTCCATAATGTCCTCCGTATGCAGACGAATGACACTCGTGCATTATATTATTCACCTTATTGTAGGGCACATACCTTCAAATCATCTTGTCAGCACACTGTTTGAATATGTATGGTTCATCCCACATATACAATTTGATGTCATGCATGAACTTCTTCTTTTGTTGATGTGTAAGATCAAGAGGAAGGATGTTGCTCACTAGATAGTTAGCAAAATCCGTGTACCACAGAAATTCTGCATTAACTCCAAACAGCTGCTCGTCCGGGAATGACTCATTAATTACACACTTATCCTCTTCATCTTTACCTGGATTTTCTAGCCTCGATAAATGATCTGTAACTTGATTTTCCATCCCCTTTCTATCTTTAATTTCCAAATCAAATTCCTATAGAAGGAGGATCCATCTGATAAGTCGCGACTTGGCATCCTTCTTCGAAATTAAATATCGGATTGCCGATTGAACCGTATATACCACCACCTTTGTCCCAATCAAAAATACCCAAAATTTGTCAAAGGCATATGCAACTGCAAGTAACTCTTTTTCTATAGTTGTGTAGTTCAATTGGGCACCCGTAAGGGTTTTACTTGCATAGTATATGGCGTGGAATGTATTCTCTCGGCGTTGACCCAACACAGCCCCTAACGTATAGTCGCTTGCATCGCACATTAACTCAAAAGGCATATTCCAATCCGGTACAACAATAACTGGAGCTGTAGTTAATTTCTTCTTCAATAGCTCAAATGCTAACTTACACTCCTCATCAAACTTGAAAACTGAATCCTTCTCTAAGAGACTGCACAATGGTTTTGCAATCTTAGAGAAGTTTTTTATAAATCTCCTATAGAACCCGGCATGTCCAAGAAAGCTACAGATTCCCTTAACTGAAGTTGGCGGTGGAAGATTTTCAATCGTTTCCAGCACTGCTCTATCAACCTCTAATCCCTTCGTCGAAACCTTATGCTCCAAGATATTCCTTCTTCAACCATGAAATGTCACTTTTCCCAGTTAAGCACCAAATTACTCTCTACGCAGTGCTTTAAAACCATGACTAAGTTTTCTAAACAGACATCAAAACTATCCCCAAAGACAGAAAAGTCGTCAATGAAGACTTCCACATTTTTCTCTACCATATCTGAGAAGATGGCCATCATACACCGTTGGAAGGTAGCGGGTGCATTACACAAGCCGAAAGACATTCTCCTGAATGCAAAGGTACTGTATGGGCACGTGAAAGTGGTCTTTTCTTGATCTTCAGGAGCAATGACTATCCGATTTTATCCCGAATACCCATCAAGTAAGTAGTAAAATTCGTGCCTCGCCAATCTATCTAACATCTGATAGATAAACGGTAGAGGAAAGTGGTCTTTGCGGGTTGCCTTATTTAGCTTCTTGTAGTCTATGCAAACTCTCCAACCGGTTACTGTCCTCATCGGAATTAATTCGTTGTCGTCATTCTTTACTACAACCATTTAGCCCTTTTTCGGTACACATTGAATGGGACTGACCCAAGCACTGTCTAAAATTGGGTAGATGATTCCCACATCCAACCACTTCGAAATCTCTTTCTTCACCACTTCTTTTATTATTGGGTTGAGCCGTCTCTGTTGTTCCACTGTTGGCTTTGAATCCTCTTCCATGAGAATTCTGTACATACAAAAGGATGGACTGATTCCCTTGATATATGCAATTTTCCATCCTATTGCCGATTTGTATTCTCTAAGAACTCTCAACAACTTATTTTCCTACATTTCGTTAAGCGCAGAAGCAATAATAATAGGTAATGTATTAGAATTACCTAAATATGTATACCTGAGGTGTTTAGGAAGTGGGTTAAGCTCAAGTGTAGGTGGCTCCTCCAATGAAGGTTTTATCCTTGTCGTGGCTTTCTCGTCCATGTGTAATGGCTCAAATGGTGCCTTGAATCTACTAACTCGTGGCAAGGAATCCAACAAATGTAAATAATCTACAAACTCTAGATTATCTAAATCTTCATCCCCCAGTAGTGTAGTTTCCAAAGGATCATTAGCCAAACTTTTAACCATATCTTCGTTGATTATTTGATCAATGACATCCATCCTAAAACACTCATCTTCATCCGTAGGGAACTTCATGGCTTTGAATATGTTAAACTTTACTTCCTGATCTTGGACCCTCATAGTTAGTTCACCTTTTTACACATCGATGAGAGTCCTACCCGTAGCCAAGAACGGTCTCCCTAGGATGATTGGGATGTTCTTATCTTCCTCAAAATCTAGAATTATAAAGTCCGCAGGGAATAAAAATTTGTCTACCTTGAGCAAAATATCCTCCATAATGCCTCTTGGGTACGTGACTGATCTATCCGCCAACTATAGAGATATATTGGTCAGTTTCGGAGCTGGTAAACTTAATTCGGTGTATACTGATAACGACATAAGGTTCACACTTGACCCCAAATCACATAAACATTTGTTGAACGCCATGTTCCCAATTATGCACGGAATAGTAAAAATCCCCAGATCTTTTAACTTTGGCGGTAACTTTCACTGTAAAATTGCACTGCACTCCTCTGTTAATGCCACAATTTCGAAATCTTCCAACTTCTTTTTCCTTGACAAAATTCCCTTCATGAATTTAGCATAACTTGGCATCTGCTCTAGGGCTTCTGCGAAAGAGATGTTAATATGAAGTTTCTTAAAAACTTCTAAAAATTTAGCAAATTGCTTATCTAATTTCTATTTTTGGACTCTTTGCTGTAACGGCGGTGGAGGATATACAACTGGCTTGTCATCTAATTTTGTCTGTTCAACTTGCTTTTCCTCTCCCTGTTTCTCTTCAACCACTTTGTTGTCATTAACTTTGTCATCTTTTGTAACTAAATTTTTTTCACTTTCCCCATCTAGATGTTTTTCAGTCCTCAAAGTGATTGCCTGACACTGCTCATGATTTCCCTTCAGATTCTTTTCTGTGACACTTGATAGACTCCCTTGCGGTCTATTATTCAATGCAAGAGCCATCTGTCCCATCTGATTCTCTAAGTTCATGATAGCTACTGATTGTGATTTCATAATTGCCTTGTTACTCGTTATATACTTCGACAATAACTCTTCTAAATTTGTTTTTCTCTCTTGATGCTGAGCTGTTTGTTGATGTTTATTCTGAAATCCTGGGGTATAAGAAGGTCGTGGAGCCTGCTGATTTTGATTGTTTCTCCATGATAAACTGGGATGATTTCTATTCCCCTGGTTGTAGGCATTTTGATACATATTCTGTGGCGAAATCCTATTGTAGCTGCCCACAAACTGAACCGACACTAGTTTGATGGCACACTACTCTGTAAAATGTTCTCCAGCATATAACTAGCAAACATAAGCCACCTGTTGTGGTTGCGCACCCGTTAGCGTATCCATTTTCTTTGATAAGGCCGTAATCTTTGCTGCCAACGCGGTTACCCCGTCTACCTCTAAAACCCTAGCCACCTTAGGCTGTTCCATCCTCGATGTAGGCCACTGGTAGTTGTTAGCTGCCATTATCTCAACTAACTCATACGCTTCCTCGTATCTCTTAGGCATAAATGCTCCACCCAAAGCTGCATCGATACTTATCCTGAGATTCCCATTTAACCCGTTGTAGAATATGTTCATCTGTAGCCATTTTGGTAATCTGTGATGTGGGCATTTCCTAAGCAACTCCTTGTATCTCTCACATGCCTCATATAACAATTCCCCGTGCTGCTGTTCAAACATAGTAATCTCATTCCTCATTTTTGCAGTTTTTGCTGGTGGGAAGAATTTGGCTAGAAATTTTTGAGCGAGGTCTTCCCATGTAGTTATTGATCTCGATGGTAGTGAGTGTAACCAACTCTTTGCCTCATCCCGCAAAGTGAATGGGAACAAGCGAAGCCTGACTGCTTCATCCAACACCCCATTATACTTGAAAGTGTCATATATCTCCAAAAAGCTGATCAAGTGTTCATTCATATCATCATTTGTAAGTCCCCCCCCAAACTGAATTGAGTTTTGGATCATCTGAATCGTCCCAGGCTTGATTTCAAACGTATGCAGCAATCGCTGGCATGGTGATACTCGTCTGAAGCTCAGTCACCTTAGGTGTAGCAAAATCTCTCAATGCTTTCTGGTCTTTGGCAGCCATTACTTCTTCTTTTTTAAAATTCTCAAAGTCTTCCCTAGTGTCCTTGATCCACTTACTTAACCTTTGAAACTGTTTTTTTATGTCGTCATCCAAAGGAAGCAAATCTAGGTTTTTGGACCGAGTTTGCATAAACTGACTTCAAGAACCTAAAATAGAAAGAACAAAACAAAAAGAAAAAATGTTTAAGTAAAACTAGACTAATTAAACTGATATTGCAAAATTATTTGAATCTATACTACTCCTCGGCAACGGTGCCAAAAACTTTTTGGGTAAAATCTATATACGTACAACACGCAAGTATACGTGGTCAACAAGTAATAAAGTGATAAGTCAAGTATCGTTCCCACAGAGATTAGAAAGACATTAACCCTCACAATTACCAATTTCCTATTAATCCAAATTTTATTAAACTAACCAAATTAAGAATTATAATAAAAAAATATTAAAATTACTAATAATCCCAAACAATCAACAAACCCTATAAACTGAATTTTCAAAAAAAATATTGGAGAATTAGGCTGACAACTTCACTCTAAGCATCACTTTGATTATTACACCCTATTCTAGTTTAATTCACTATCCCAGTTTATTAATCAAGAACACTCAAGTAGAACTAGCCACCTCTCGATGCACTAATACCATATTAACTTAAATCTATAAATTAGATAGAATTAAGTTAAACACCTTAATTAACTAACTCACTATATCTCTATGTGAATTACAATTAAAGAAGGTTTAAGTTCAAGTTCACTATTCGATTACATGCGACGCTAGGCATATTTCTACCCTAACATTCATCAAGATTCCATTCATTCACAGAATTCAAGAACACATGCTCTATTGACTAAGTCTAGACTCGTATTTTCTCTCTTGAATCCATACAAGTCCACATAAAATTGGTGATCAAGCAATTTATAAATTCAAGCACAAATCAATATAGATAAACCTAAAGATAGCTTATTAAACAAAAAATCAAAGATTACATAATCATCGTTTAACCCAAAGATCCGTTATAAGCCTAATAAAGAATTTAGTTCATCGTCAATAAAATAAAAATTGAATTAATTAAAGTCAACATCATCCCAATTATAGAAATTAAACTAAAGAAGAAGAATAAACCCAGAACCACCCTTCTCTCTAGCCTCAATCTATAATTATTGTGAAATCGCCTTCAAAGTCTCCCTCCAATGCTCTTGCTCAGAAAATCAGTCTTCAATATTCTAGTTGCTTGTGTGATCTTCAATCTTGTTGTTTTTGTTAATAATATGACTAAGATTTGTATTCTGACTCTAATTCCTCACTAATATAAGTTCCAATCCGAGCCAATGACTATTCTTTACTATGTTGCAGCATTCCACAAAGAATAGGATACGACACTTCTCCATACCCTCGCCCCGACAGAGGTTTTGCCTTGTAGTTAGTCCGCCCCGATGGGCATGTCCTATGTTAACTGACTTGCACCCCCCACCCCGGCGGGGGTTTTGTATAGTAAATAGCCCACCCCGGCTGGCTACCCTTCTATTAGTTGTCCACTTTTAGCTCCAAACTTGCAAAATTGTGCCAAAATTCCACCCTTTAAGTCCAATTGCCATTCCTACACACGTAAACATAAAATAACACTAAACGAGTAAAAACAAAACATAAAAACCAAGAATTAACACACTTTAAGCTCGAACTAGAAGCCGATTCGTAGGTATAAAACCCACTTATCAAGACATCAACACCATTGACTTCTTCTGATGTGTATTCTCGCTATATCTTTTGATAGGCCTTTGTTAGTTATTGGGTGGCTGTGCCCCATTCTCGTTATATCTTTTGATAGGCCTCTATTTGTCGTAGGGCATCTGTGCCCCATTTCCCTATATTTTTTAGCTGTACAGAGATGATGTATTTAGATGATGATGTACTTAGGAATGTACTATTTTCTATTCCCTACATCATATTGCCATCTATTATTTGTCATGCATGTATTATGTCATGGATATGTATGTCCAGAGATATTTACCATTGACCCCTGGATGGTCTTATGATATAGCCCACACAAATGTCTTCCTCGACAGTTAGCCGCATTAATCACACCCTACCAGTATTGGTAGTCTTGTATTTGAGATCCAGGTATGATAGTTTATCACCTTCAGACATGGTGATTATAGATCAGCTGCTACCGAATTCTATGACCCTCCTGATGTTTCAGGTTCCATTGGGCTTTGTAGAGGGCATGCTGGAGCATTGGGTACCAGAGAGGTAGGTTTTTCGGTTCAAGACCCAGGATTTGACTCCCACCTTAGACGAGTATGAGCGGTTGACAGCTTTTCCATTGGACAGGCCTTACGTTCAGATGGCTGTCGGAGATATACGTCAGCAGTTCATGACCCTCATCAGGTTGAGGCGTAGAGTAGCTCAGGATGAGATTACATCCGGTCATGTAGTATCCCATCATTTTTTGACAGACAGATTTGGTTCAATGGATAGCTTTTCACAGCACTCCGGGGATTTCACCACGTCAGAGGATCAGTGGCGTGTGGCCAGCGTAGATGTACTCATGATGTGCATAGTGGCTTATTTGTACACGCCACTGTACATGGATCATCTTGACATCCGTGTTCTCATGGCGGTGAGAGCTCTCAAGGAGGGTCATACCGTTGTACCGATGATTGTGGCAGAGACATTGAGGTCGACCACATATTGCTACACCCATTTAGCAAGGGTATTTAGAAGCAGCTCGGTCTTATTATACGTATAGTTTATGTCACACTTGAGATCGATCGGCACCTTCCAACGGCACGGGTACTATTTTTCCCATGAGATAGCAATGTCTTACTCCTTTTAGCCAGTGGAGTGTATAGACGCTGCATCCTGGTCGGTGTTTTTGGCAGGGATCGAAGATCCATTTGACATTTTATCGTGCACAGGGCTCAACTCACCCTACAGCTTCATTATTCATGCATCGGGCATGGATTATCTCCCTCTGGCTGGTTTGAGGGGCATGACCACATATCACCCACTGACTGTGATGTCACAGTTTGACCAGTTTCAGGATGTTCATCCTTTTGAGGGGGTGTTGGGTCAGCGTTTTTCTTCTTAGCATTTTTCAGCAGAGGATAGATCTAGGGTGTATGTCTGTTGGGATCAGCGTGAAAGTGCTGAGTTTACTGTTAGCCATCTGGGCCGTTCGACAGAGTATTATGCATGGATAGAGACAGAGACTGTATCGGCTGCGGTATTATGCACAGTGTCGGGGATTGAGTTTGTCAGTGGGGAGCCCATGGAGGACATTGATTTTCCCATGGAGGAGGAGCCATTCACTGGGTTGCCAGCAGCTCTTGTTGATTCTCCCAGTATGACTGCTACTGTGATCCAGCATTCAGCAAAGTATTTGGAGCAGAGTCTTCATTTGATGACCTTTGAGAGAGATCAGGCTAGGGCCTTGATGTTGACAGCTCTAACTGGGAGAGATGTCGCTCTGTTAGAGACAGATGAGGCATTAGTTTATAGAGACACTGCTATTACTGAGCAAGATGAGGCCAGATCATCTAGAGATGCAGTGATTGTTGAGCGGGATAGCGCTATATCTGCCCGTGATATCGTTGTTACAGATAGTACTGTAGTGAGGTCCCTTACTACTGGCATCATTATAGAGATGAACACGTATATTGATGAGTATAGTGTCACCATGCAGTTGGCTGTAGATCTGTTGGCTCGTGTAGAGACCCTTGGTCAGGAGATCACAGCGTTATCTCCTTCTTCTGAGAGGGAAGCTATGTTGGCCTTGATAGCCCGTATACATACTAACGTGTAGATTGGCTTGTATTTTCCTCCACATACTAGCTTAGCCATTTTGTCATGTACAGTACACATTGTATATATCAAACAACATTATATATGGCAGGGAAATATATGTTGATTCACTTTCCTTTTAGTTATACCTTGTTACTTGCTTGATATTTGCATATTTCTCCAGGGCTTGTGATCTGGATGTATTCTGAACTCCTCCTTGAAGGATGGACATTGAGATGTCTCAGAATCTTTAAGAATGTATCGTTGATCTGTATGTATTCCCTACCATATTTGGTGTCTTGGGATTGATGTACGGGGATGTGGAGAGGAGTGTGGCTTTCCTCTCTAAGGTTAACCGCACCACAGATGATCCCCGGTACTCGTTTGTATGGGGGAGCCTAGTTCATTCCATCTCTTATGGATTGATATTTCTCTTTAAGGAATCAACTGCAACTTAGATGGTCGCCGATTCTCCCATTTATATGGGGGAGATCAGGTAGTTCCATCCCTTTGGTCTGAAGCCAATGAAGCGTAATGAATTTAATGATGATCCCAGTACCATTGACAAGTCTTTATGTTTTGGTAAGGGGTAAGACCAAACCATGAATGGCTGCCTACGTACTCCTATTGAAGAGGAGATTAGATCTGCATAGTTCGAACCTGGTGTGGAGGTTCAACGCTGTATGGGGTGTAGAGATGTGTTTGTTTTTGTTTGTAGAGAAGGGTGTAGAAATGTTTTTGTTTTTTTCTTTTCTGTTGTGCGACCGGACCATATAAAATGGCTGCCTACGTACTCCCGTGTATTGGGGAGATCAGGTCGACGTAGTCCACCCCGTGTACATGACGAATTGCAGATGAAAAGTTTAATCCCATGTACAGGATAAACTGAAGGTGTGAAGGGTTTAATCCCTGGTGGGACAACTTGAGATGTGAAAGATTTTTTAAACCTGCGTGGAGTAAAGGATCTAGTGATCCAAAACCAGGCTGCTAGTTGAAAAGTGTGATTACCCCTGATAGGGCTAATGGGCGTGAAAAAGGTTATATATAGCGAAGGGTTTGGAAAACCTGAATTAACTGGGGATCTGGTGATCCAAAATCATGATGTTTGTTTGATGGTAACTTCAGATATAGTACCATTTCACGGTGTCTGAGTTAATGAGTTGCAAAAATTCATTGACATCCATCTCCTGTAATCTGAGAGCGCCTCCTGTCAATACCTCCTTGACAAATAATGGGCCTTCCCAGTTTGGGACGAATGTTCCTTTGGACTGATCTTGGTTGTTAATGATCTTCTTCAAAACCAAATCATGTTGTTTAAACTTGCATAGTCAGACTTTTATATTGTAGGATCTGGCGATCCTTTGTTGATATAACTGACCGTGGAAGATAGCAGCGGCTCGCCATTTTTCTATTACAGATAATTAGTGATACCTATCTTGTGACCATTGGTCTTCATCCAACTGAGCGTTTATCAATACTATGAGGGATTCCATTTCCACTTCTATGAGGAGCACTACTTCCATCCCACAGGTGAATGAGTAGAGGGTTACCCTAGTGGAAGTGCGCATTAATGTTCTGTAGGCTAACAGAGTCAGAGGCAATAAGTCTGGCCACCCTTTGTGATTGGTAGACATCTTTTGCACGATCTTTTTGATATTCTTGTTAGCCGCTTTAACATCACCATTCATCTTTGGATGGTAAATTATGGAGTTGAGATGTTTGATGTGGAATTGACTGCATAACCCCTCTATAATCTTGTTATTGAGGTTCTTAGCATTATCTGATATAATTACATTGGGTTGTCCATATCAACAAATGACACTGTTTCTAATGAAAGCAATGATAATTGAGGATGCCGACTTGAAATTGTTTAACAATTTCTTCTTTAACCTTTAAACTCCACTCAGGTTTTAATCGCCTGAGCTTCTGCCTGACTAGCTTGAATCTCTCTTTGATGGGAAGGCGATGAAGGATAATGTCAGTGGGTAAACTAACCATGTCTTCGTGAGACCATGTAAACACATCCTGAAATCGGGTCAATAGAGTAACCATGTCATTCCTTTAGTTTGGAGTGAGGTTCGTACCAATCTAGATTTGTTTGGGGTTTTCAAAAGGTTCCGAGGTTGAAAGAGGTGGTTTGATCAAGATTTAGCTTGGGTTTATCTTTGACTCATTCTTTGATGTCCTGAGGTATCTCATAGTCCTCTTATATTTCCATCAAGTCTGAGTCCAACTTTACATCAAAGTTACAGTCCTTATGGAGAATAGGTACCTCATCAGCAAGTTTAGGCACATCTAACTTTGTAGTCCTGAAACAAAATGCTTTCACTTAATATATGAAACTTTTCAATCATACAAAGTGTTAGCATGTAATGACAAAACAACTGCTAATGCTGTACAGAAAAAGTCAGCAGTTATTGCTATCTACAGGGCAGATGGAGTTTCTACCCTTTTTACCCTTGTCAGCAAATGTAAGGAGTGCTGCTCCAATTGCCAAGGGTGAAGTCCGGATTGACGGCTGTGATGAAGGGGCTATTATCGTCCTCCTTCTCCCGAATGATGACCATGATATCTGGACAATCATCGTCTGAGTATCTCTATTTGTACTATCCGTGTGGACTATGATGCGTATGTTTGATAAGCGCTTTGTAATGTCCTGCTTACGCTTTTGATCCTTTTCCTCTGCCTCCGAATCTGATATCAAGATCTCTTTTCCTTTGACCGGTATCGGCTTAGAAAACAACATAGTCATCACATGAGCAGGAACCTTTACTAAAGTCTGTATAGATTCAGCTCCTGTAGGTGCAGACAATCGCCATATGGCTAAAGATGAAGGAACATGTTTGTGTTTATGAGGATTCCTGTGAGTGGAGCTAGAAGAATAGCCTAGTTTGGTTGTCCCTGTTTGACTGGGAACTTGAATTGGGCGCTTAATGCCCTGATGGTCTTTGCCCAAACCTTGTCCAGGTTGATAACCCAAAGATATCATTTCTTGACTTGCCGACATTACCTCGATAGAAACTCTAGGTATCAAAGGTGGCACCCCAATGGGATGGTAGTGAGTGTTGCTCACCTGCAGGGCATGGAAGTTGACATGCTTAACTTCTAAATTAAAACTAATGAGTGGGATGTCACTTTGTTCAGGACATTCTGGCTCAGCATTAACAGTGACTAGGCTGTTGTTAATGATGTATTTGAGCTATTGATGATGGGTGGATGGGACGGCTCCAGCCATATGAATCCACGGTCTTCCCAAGAGTAGGTTGTATCTTGTAGCTATTTTGAGCACATGAAAGAATACGCAGAATGAATGTGGACCAATCTCCACAGGTAGTTCAATCTCTCTGACAATATTTCATCGGGATCCATCGAAAGCTTTAATAATTATATGGCTTCTTCAGATCCTATTGAGATTGATGTTCATCTTCTCCAAAGTGGCATAAGGACAGATATTCAAGGATGACCCTCAATCTATCAATACTCCTACGACCACGTATCCGGAGGACATCACCGCTATGTGCAACGACTTGCAATGACCCGTCCCTTTGGGAGGTATGTCATCATTAGTGAATGATATCACATTGCCGTTAAAAATGTGATCAAGCAGGTGATGGAACTTTTCAACATCCACTAATTTTGGCAAGTGAGCTTTTTCTAAAACTCTTAGTAAGACCTTCTTGTGATCCTCTCAGGAGAATACCAAGTCCAATATGGAAATCTACCGTGGAGCTTCTTTCAAGCTTAAAACCACCTCGGCTTCATTGTGTCCCATAGTACGGAGGAATTCTTCAATCTTCTCCATGGGAACTTTCCCCTTTTCTTTGATGGCAGGCTTCAACACCCGTTGGGGAAGGTACACTAGATTTTCTTTCAACACTGCAACAGTTATATTATATGTGGATCCTTCAGCCTATCCATAATTCCATGGAACTTTCTATAAGCTGACAACAGGATATTGTGGTCTGAATGGAAAGATGATTGGCTTTGGTGCAGTAACTTTCAAAGGATTTTCAACACCTTTGAGTTGAATAGGTTGAATTGTATGTGATGGGGTAGCTGGATCTATTTTAGAAGATATAACTACTACGACTTCCTTCCACTTTTTAGGAAATGTGTCGCCACTCTCCAGTAATACAGCGTCATTGTCTATCATTTGTAGGATACCGTTGTCAATTAGGTTCTGAATAAGATGGCGGAGTGCCCATCATTCTTCAGTGTTGTGACCGCGAGATTGGGAGTGGTATTGACATACTCCATTAAAATCAAACCGTCTTAAATGCGGGCTGATTGGAGGTAGCAGAGCTATGATTCTTCATTCATTGATCAACATCTACAATATCTCTTCCATCGGTTGGCCTAAATAGGTAAATTTCCTTTTGTTGGATAAATCCTGACAGGTTTTGGAATTTGCTCTCTTTGTAATTTTATACTCCAGTGTTTCACTTTCTGGAGTACATGGTGGAGTACTTGTAACAAGAGGAAGGAGGCTAGCATGCTCCTGGCTGAATTAACATGTGACTTGGTGCTGATAGACAACCAGTTCTGCCAATTGATTAACTTGCTCGTGCAGAGCCTTCATTTTTCATTTCATCATAAACTGGATCTGTGCATAATCCGATTTGTCAGTGTTATCACTGCTGGTTTGGGAGGATCCACCAATGGAGTGGGAAGTTTGTCCACTACTCTAATTAATCATATTAACCTCCTCTTCTTTGTGTTGAGGAAGAGGGTTATCTTGCACATGGGGTTGGTCGGGTTTAGTCACCACGATCTCACCATTGTCAATCAAATCCTGGATCTTATGCTTTAAGGCCCAGCAATCCTGAGTATCATGGCCTGGAGCTCCAACAAGATAAGCACACTTCCTGTTAGCATTGAAACCCTTCCCATTTGGGTTGGCTGGTGGAAGAAGATGGGTAATTTTCTTCTGAGTTGTCAGAAGATTGAGAATGTTCTCTAGTGAGTCCCCTAAGGGTGTGAACACTCGAGTGCATCTAATTTCTCCACCTTTCGGCAATAGAGGGTTTAAAGACTGTGCTTGGAAAGGTGAGTAGTTTCTCCTCTGAATAGGCATGATTTGATTGCCTTTTTGCCCTTGTAGTATCAAGGAAACATCCTCCTCTTTCTTCTTATAGACCCTCCGAGGGTTTTTTCCATAAATTCCAGACTGGATGTGCTCAGCTACAGTTTTGAGAGCGGCAAGGTCTTGAATCTTTCTAGATTTCAATCCCATCTCAGCCATTTCTCCGTGTTTGATCATTTCGGAGAATGGTTTGCTAATGCCAGCTAAAACTCTCTCATAAAAGGGAGCTTCTTGAATATCTATGAAGGTCATCACCATTTCAGACTCAGTCATAGATGGAATAACTTGAGCAGCCAGACGCCTCCATCTTTGGGCATACTCTCTGAAAGACTCACTAGCTTGTTTCTTGACCTTGGTAATTTGGTACCGGTCATGAGCCATCCGAGTTTGGAAACTGTACTGACTGAGAAAAGCATGAGCCAGCTCTTCCCAACTATGAATCTTGGAGTTGTCTAATTTGTTGTCCTATGATTTGGCTTCTCCAGTCAGACTCTTCTGAAACAGCTGCATTCTGAGCTTTTCATCTTCGACATAAGATCTGAGCTCCCCAATGAAGACTTTCAAATATGTGTAAGGATCTCCCAATCCATCATATTTTTCAAAATTGGGAGTCTTGAATTTGTCTAGATAATGAACCCCAGGGAAGATATAAATGTCTGAATACGAAACACTCACATGTGCTTTAGTCCATTTGATAGACCGAATGGTCTCTTTCATTTGTAGGACTTTCTTCCTGATATCACCGGTGTCTGGATCTTGTTTGAGATGGGTGGTTTCAGGAGTTTTGTTGGCTTTGTCCAACTGAGATTCAGGTATAGGAGTTTCTTTGCCCGGTCCTTGAGGCCCTCCTTGTGCAGAGGATTCTGTATGTATGGGTATTTGTGGACCCTGAGTGGACTTATGTAGTTGTTTAAGAAGAACAGCCAACTCTGTAATCTGGTTACTTAATCCTTCGAACTCTTCGCAAGAGATAGGAGTAGGATTAGACTGGCTAGGTGTAGCTATGCTTGGATGTAGGCTGCCTTTTTGGACTTTGATTGGGTAACATAACCAATTGTTTCCCGACAAAAAGACTTATGTAGTTTAGTCTTAGGGAATGTAGAAATGTTACATGTTATGTGATGTGTCTGTTTGAGGAGTATTATCCTACAAAACAGATGTCAGTTGTCTGTATCATAAGATATCATGTTTGATAAAAGGGGATGCATGTACACATATTCGTTCATATTTTCCATTACATTGAGATTGACATGGAAATAATATTACAAGTAATTTGATATTATAAGTAATTGAAATGTGAAAGTATGAAGAGACTTTCCTTCGCGTTTGGTTTATCAGAGGCTAACCTATCTTAGGTTACTCTTGCGGCTTTTTGGCATGAAGGTTCCCAGATCATCGCAATTTACTTGATAGGAAGTTAATCCGGTCTTTCAACTGAAGCGAATCTGAGTGGTGCCTTTCCTGAGCCTCGTTGGAATTAGTCTTCCTACGAGTCCAGTAATCAAACACCGACAGGATAGCCTCCTGGTGGTGGAACCACACAACATACATTCACATACAACATGTCTCACCGTATGAAAATGATGATATGTGCGAAGCACTAATATCACATGTAGATATGGTGCGAAGAACTAAATGCAATAAGTAAATGCATTCGTACACATTCATTTCAAATGTAAACGCAACATCCACACACAAGAAGATAATAGTTTTGAAAAGTTTGTAATAGCGACTTAAGCCCTCTTACTGAATGTCCCCAGCAGAGTCGACACCCGTCGACATCGGGATTTTTATTTGTCCCTCTTCTGTTCTTGTCTTTTGGTGTTCTCATGTTAGGTGAGATTTGTTTGAAAAAACAAGTTGTGAAAAGGTTCTATACGTATATGTCGACGATTGGGACTGTAAGAGTCGCCAGTTGGTATTTTTAAATGGTTTCACCAACTCAACCGAGAAAAGGTTTGCACATTAACCTAGTGATGTGACACTATTTAACTAGTCTGTGAAACCGAGATTCGTTAGGGTCTTGGGGCATGATTATACGGAGGGAAGGTGTTAGGCACCCCCCGACATCTGTGGTAACACGGTGACCAAAACTTTTCAATTTAAACCATTTACCTGAATGTGTGTGTGTGTGGGTCAATGTGCAATTATCTGGAAGTAGTTATATGCCTCGTTTGCACCTATATACAAAGGGTTTGAATTTTGTATAAAAGTTCAGTTTTAACAAGATATAACAATGATG
Organism: Panax notoginseng; assembly: GCA_016801055.1. Lineage (NCBI taxonomy): Eukaryota > Viridiplantae > Streptophyta > Magnoliopsida > Apiales > Araliaceae > Panax > Panax notoginseng. The sequence goes on along the minus strand of CM029023.1, from coordinate 61,697,068 downwards.
TTTTGTAAAAGAGGTTTTTTCAAACCCTTGTGCTCAATAGTAATTGAGGCCTTTGATACTTCTATTTTATTATGTGTTTGGCTGGATTGCTTTTATTTTCGAGATGCGAAGAATCTTCGAGAAAATAAGATAAAAAGCAGTACCAAACTCCTTGTGGGCATGAGAGCCGTCTAAGAAAATTCAAACATCATGAATAATTTACAAGCTAGTTACATCTGGAAATGTCCATCACGGGAACCGAATCTAGATTTAGTGGACTAAATCTGTGATCACATGATTCCTAGGCTCACATGATACAGCAATTTGTATGAAAGCTGTAAACAGTTATATATATAAAAACTGTAAATATGACGCCCCCAAAATAGGTATACATAACCCATTCTGAGTTGCCAAATACATGGTACATAAACAAATACAACTTCATTAAAATAATTGTCGTGCAAAATACGACAACACAAATAGTGTGAGCTTAAATACAAATATTATCTTCTAGACAATATGCACACTCAAATAAGTCCTCATTACAATTATTGAAATACTATTTTATAAAATAGTGAGGACTGCTAACACAACTGACTGGAAACATCACTCTACACCCTGACAAGTTCCCGATATATTCTCGCCTCCTGAGAAAAATAGAACAAAAAGGAAAAGGGTGAGCTCAACTAGCCCAGTAAAGAATATTATGACTAAGATAATATACAACAACTTATCATTAGTCTTCAACAGGGAAAAATTTGATAAAATATAATAGACAACAAGTTTTAGATCAACAACTGCAGCGGAAACATCAATCCATTAGAAAAGTCAAGTAGAGAATGAATTCTACTATCTTATAAGATTTAAAAGTCCATCAACGATATTTTATCCCTATAACATCAATAAATATACATCTTGAATCAAATATTCATCTTTGCACTACAGGCCAAAGATATTCATTTGTATCACAAGTTGGTCATGTTCATCTAAACACCTTTGCACTACGGGCCAAAGATATTCATCAGTTAATCATTCATCTTTGCCCTACAGGCCAAAGATATTCAGTAATATCATCATTTAGGACTGAGGATGATGAAAAATATCTTAAAGAAAACGATTCCAATGAGACAAAATAACAAATATTAAGGATTCGTACTACAGTTTATCCAAGTTCAATAATACTCCATAATAACCAATTGTGAAGCAGTATTCAAAAATAAAGACCAAAACATGGATACAATCAAAGATAGTAACCATAATAGACATCTTGGACAAAAAGGAGAAAATTTTATTTTTCGATGAATAGTGCCGTATTCGTGAATAGTGCCGTATACGTGAAAAGTAATCCTGACACAAAAGGTAGAATTTTCACAATAAAATTCATATCAATATTTTGACATAATGATATTGAAAAAAATAACATCCCTTACCTCAAAATAACAGCATTTCTGATCGGAATATCGGATGTAAAGCCGAAGGAAACTTGCACTGAATAGCAACTCTTAAAGTATCTAAATACTCACAAAAATACGCTCGATAATATAGAGAGAGAAAACTTATGTTTCTAGTGTGATTTTCAATTCTAACTTAAGCGCCTATTTATAGGAAAATGTTAGAATGCAATAGGAGACTAAAATAATAAAATATTATTATTTATTTTCTTTCCTTCTACGCCATTCTTTTTGAATCAGCCAGCATGCCAATTCTGAAAAAATTTGCAGCCCACATGTTTTCAAACAAAAGTGGGTCCCACCCAATTTTTAATAAAAATATTTTAATTTTTGAAACTTCAATAATTCATAATAAATAATTCTTTTATCAGAAAAATTCTAATCTCATGTCCTTTCAATAGAAAATTTAATTCTCTACAACTTTGTAGAAGAAAGGTTTTTTCAAATTCCAAACTGAAAATGTCTGAAATCCACAGACGGAAGATTTTCAACACCTCTTAAAATTCATAACAAATCATACGTTAATTTTTAACGGTTAAAATTTTGTGGACTTATACTCAACTTATATATGTATAACATATTCAAAAATCACAACGATCCAACGGTCGGATTAAAATTATAACTCACGCAATAGAGCTTTAAAAATACTATTTTGATTTTAAAAACATCCATTCTGACAAAATTTTGATAAAACACCTAAAAATTAAATCCTTCATTTATATCCCCATAAAAACAAATATTTCATTATCATATAGATCAATAATTAATTATTCACGAATAATATTACAGAATCACAATTATGACAACTAGGTCGTTCCTAGGAAAGAGGGGGCTTTCCGATAAGGATTTCTCCTTACTGGTGCGTAATTAGGTGACCAAACCTCTCCTTAGACAGAACTTCCTTAGACATTGTCAATAATGATATCTAATAATATTATTCAAATAATATGAATTATTGATCTAATGGAGATACTGTGCAGTGACAATTATTGAAATAACAACAATATAAAATATCAACACAACAATTATTGAATCAATAAAATAAAATATTGAACAGTAATTACTGTAATAATTATTGAGTAGTGCCTTCTTACGTAAGGATTAATAATTCATCAATACTATGCAATACTATGTGCTACTGTGCAACCACGCGTATTACTGTATTTTAACTACCGGGTATTCTAACAGTGTTAACGGTAACAACTACGACGTTATTTTATAAAAACTCAAACTTGTCGTTTTCTTCATCTGACTGTTTTTCGTTATGGAGCCCACAAATGATTGCGCCGTCGTACAAATATTTCCTGACAGCAAGAATATTCCACGACCAAATGAATATTCCCCGACAAAATGAATATTTTATAACCACTTGCTTATTTTGCAAAGTTTGCACATTTTACCTATAGCCAAAGTATTATATCAAATTAACACCCTATTATTCAAAATAATAACTAGAGAAAATTTGATTTTATTTATAATAAGTTGGGGTCTTACAACCTCCCCTCCTTATGAAATTTCGTCCTCAAAATTGACGTACGTACCTGGTGTTTCGAAAAGGTGAGGATACCTCGCTTTCATTTCCGATTCCAACTCCCAGGTCATTTCCTTAATAGCGTGGTTCCTCCATAAAACCTTAACTTGTGGTATAACCTTGGTGCGTAGGACATGCTCTTTCCTATCTAAGATCTTAACAGGTACCTCCTCGTACGTTAAATCTTCAGCTATTTCATCTGGTTCTAACTCAATTATGCGGTTCGGGTCTTTCACATATTTACGAAGCATAGATATGTGAAAAATATTATGAACACGAGACATGCTTGGAGGTAATGCGAATCTATAGGCCACATTTCCTATTCGGTCAAAAATTTCAAATGGACCAACAAATCTTGGATTAAACTTTCCTCTCTTCCTAAATCTTGTAACTCCCTTCCATGGAGCAACACGTAACAATACATGATCCCCAATATTAAATTTCACGTCTTTTCGATAAAGATCCGCATAACTCTTTTATCGATCCTGTGTCGTTTTTATACATTGTCGGATCATTTGGATCTTTTCTGTAGTTATGCGTACCAATTTTGGTCCCAATAATGTTGCTTCTCCTACCTCATCCCAACATACCAGAGAGCGATACTTTCATCCATACAATGCTTCAAATGGAGCCACACCTATACTTGCCTGATAACTGTTGTTGTAGGAGAATTCCACCAATGGTAGGTACTTATCCCAACTCCCTTTGAAATCTAGTACACAGAGTCTTAATAGATCTTCAAGAGTTTGAATAGTCTTTTCTGATTGTCCATCCGTTTGAGGATGGTATGCTGAACTGAATCGTAAATTCGTACCCATAGCTTTCTGTAAACTAACCCAAAATAATGAAGTGAATCTTGGGTCAAGATTCGAAACTATGAATACTGGCATGCCATGCAATCTCACAATCTCATTCACATACACACGAGCAGTACGTTCAAGGGAATAAGTCTCCTGTATAGGCAAGAAATGAGCAAACTTAGTTAATCTATCAACAATAACCCAAATCACATCTATGCCTTGAGAAACTTTGGGAAGACCCATAACGAAATCCATGGTAATGTGTTCTCATTTCCATTTCAGAATCTCAAGTGATTGCAATGGACCCTTTGGCACTTGATGCTCCTCCTTTACTTGTTGACAAGTTAAACACCTCGAGATAAACTCCGCGATCTCTCTCTTCATATTGTTCGACCAAAATGTATGTCGAAGATCATGATACATTTTGGTACTCCCAGGATGGATTGCAAAAGGTGTGTTGTGTGCCTCCATTTTTATTCTATGCTTCAAGTCAGAATCGTTAGGAACACAAAGTCTGGAGTTAACTCGAAGTATTCCTTCTTCATCGATTCTTGCTTCTGAAATAACACCTTCTTGCACTTTCTTCTTCATACGCATCAGCTCCAGGTCCGTAGCTTGAGCAACTTTAACTTTATAGATTATAGTCGGTTCTACTCGTATATTTGATATCATCACGTGGGTACTTGGAGCCTTTACCTCTATCTCAATCATTTGCAAGTCATACAAAATGGGCCTTTATGTTGACAATATCGCACTCGTACCCGTATATGATCTTCTACTCAATGTGTTAGCTACTACGTTCGCTTTTCCAGGATGGTATTGGATGGTATAATCGTAATCTTTCAACAACTCAAGCCAACGTCGTTGCCACATGTTGAGTTCCTTTTGGGTGAAGAAATATTTGAGGCTTTTATGATCCGTATAGATCTCCACTTTCTCCCCATACAGGTACTGTCTCCAAATCTTCAATGCGAAAACGACTGCTGCCAACACTAGATCATGAGTAGGATAATTCCTCTTATATTCTTTGAGTTGTCGCAAGGCATATGCTATGACTTTTCCATGTTGTATGAGAACACATCCTAACCCTTTGCATGAAGCATCGCTGTAGATAACAAATCCATCCGAACCAGATGGTATTGTTAGAACAGGTGCCGAAATGAGTCTCCTCTTGAGCTCTTGGAAACTCTTCTCACATTCCTTGCTCCATACGAATTTTGTATCTTTCCGAATCAACTGAGTTAATGGAGTAGCGATTCGAGAAAATCCTTCCATAAATCTCCTATAATAACCAGCTAAGCCCAGAAAACAACGTACTTTGGTCACCGACTTCGGTTGCTCCCAACTTTGTATGGCTTCAATCTTCGCCGGGTCAACAGATACTCCATGTTTTGACACCACGTGCCCAAGGAATGCTACTTCCTCAGGCCAGAACTCGCATTTCTTCAGCTTGGCATATAGCTTGTTATCGCGAAGCCTTTGGAGTACCAGCTTCAAATGGTGTTCATGATCTTCACAGCTTTTGGAATAAATGAGGATGTCATCAGTAAAGACAACAACGAACTGATTTAAATATTCCTTGGATACACGGTTTATCATATCCATGAAAGCAGTAGGGGCATTAGTCAATCCAAAAGACATGACTAAGAATTCATAATGCCCGTATCGAGTTCTGAAGGCAGTCTTCGGAATATCCTCAGTTTTAATCTTCAGCTGATGATATCCAGAACGAAGATCGATCTTTGAAAAGAATTGTGCTCCTTGCAACTGGTCAAACAGGTCATCAATACGAGGTAGCGGATACCTATTCTTGATGGTGACATGCTTCAATTCCTGATAGTCGATACAAAGTCGTATACTCCCGTCTTTCTTCTTTACGAATAAAATAGGAGCACCCCAAGAAGATGTACTAGGATGAATAAAACCAATGTCCAACAACTCCTGTAATTGGACCTTTAATTCCTGAAGTTCAATAGGAGCCATTCGATATGGGGTTTTAGAAATGGGCTTTGTACTATGTTCAAGGTCAATAAAGAATTTAACTTCACGTTCTGGGGGTAGACCGGGAAGTTCTTCAGGAAATACGTCAGGAAATTCAATAACAATAGAAATATTATTCAAATCTGACGTGTTTTTGTTCAAGTCCGTGACATGGGCTAAGAAAACTTAACATCCGTTTTTTAATAAACGAATAGCTTTATGGTTTGATATGACAGTGATTGACTTTAGTGGTTTGGTTGCTTGAATTCGCATAACAGGTTGGTTAGGAATATGAAAACTAACAACCCTACGAAAACAATCAATTTTTGGCATGATGAATAGTTAACCAATCAATCCCTAAAATCACATCAAATGCAAGTATTTTTAAAGAAATAAGATTGACAGGTAATGTGATGGTACCAACTTGGATCAAGAAAGATTTATAAATAGTAGATACAATGAAGGTTTCTCCTAACGGAGTCTCAACAAATAAGTCAAAGTCTAGTTTCTCCGGAGTCGAGTTCAAACGTTGAGCACAAGTAGGAGAGATAAAAGAATGGGTAGAATCGGTATTTAATAAGGTATAACTTTGCAAGAATTTATGATTAGCTTACCCGTGATTACCTCGTTCGGGTTCCTCACGTTTTGGCTAGTCACGACAAATGCTCTACCAGGAACTGCAGACTTTGACTTTATCGGAACAGCCTTTGTAGTCACCATTCTCGCTGGACTTGGTTTCACTACAAAATAATCTCTAGCTATATGACCTTCTTTTCCACAGTTATAACACACCTTGAATTGTTGTGGGCAGTTTGGGCTGATATGTCCCTCTTTCTCACATTTGTAACAAACGACCGGTGCTCATTCTCCTCCCCTAGAAACAGTTGATGTTTGTGCTGACGTCTTCACGTTATCATTGTTGTACCTTCTCTTTTTGAAATCTCCTCCCGACTCGCTCCTTCTATTATCACGACCACGATTACCACCAGAGTGGTTACCGCTTTTGTCCGAATGTTTTCCTCCCTACTGGTTGTCATTGCTTCGATGACTGCTGCCACCGGTATGACCCTGGTTGTGGTCCCTTGGTTGAACATACTCATTATCTTGCTCTAATAATTAAGCCATATTTACAACATCTGAATATAAAAAAAATTTATGAGAGATAAGATATTGCCAAATCTCAGGTTTTAGACCTCTTAGAAACATCCTCGTCATACGTTCCTCGTTCTCCACCAAATGAGGTGCAAACCTGGATAACTCCACGAACTTCGCCTCGTACTGAGACACAGTCATGTTATTTTGTTCTAGTCTAATAAACTCTACATCCTTCATATGATGAATACTTTTAGGAAAGTACTTATCATTGAACAACTTCTGAAACGTTTCCCAAGGCATGCTGAGTGCGGCAGGCTGGGTACGCTTTACAGATTTTAACCAGTAATCTGCCTCACCACGGAACATAAATATGGCGAGTGGAACCTTTTGTTCCTCCGTGCATCACAAGACATCAAATATCTTGGTAATTTGTTTAACCCACGTCTCCGCCTTGATCAGATTCGGCTTTCCCGCAAATTCTGGCGGTCCTAACTCTTTGAACTGCTTGGCTATGACAAGCCGCGCGTTGCTATCATTTCCACCCGTATTTTGTACACGAGTCTCCCTTGTCTGATTTTGCATGAATTGCAAAAAGCTTCTAAATATCCCATCATTCATTATTTGTTCGGTAGTATTATTTACATGAGGAATATTGCCTTCCTGTTGCACATTCCCCTAGGTGGTGATCAAAGGTGTCACCACGGTCTCATTTACTCTATTGTTAACGTTCTCAGCTGCCATTCTTAAATACTGCCATAAAACAAGGGTTAATTAAACAAATTAATATATCACATAATATCCCTATATTATGACCGACCAATAAATAATCTTAGGTAGGACACACTAGCGAAGGATTTACTCGTCTCTCCCCTCTTAGTTCTATTTCCCGATCTCCGCCAAAGACCATATCCCTAAGCTCTGATACCAACTGTGACGCCCCAAAATAGGTATACATCACCCATTCTGAGTCGCCAAATACATGGTACATAAACAAATACAACTTCATTAAAATAATTGTCGTGCAAAATACGAAAACACAAATACTGTGAGTTTAAATACAAATATTGTCTTTTAGACAATATCCACACTCAAATAAGTCCTCATTATAATTATTAAAACACTATTTTTTGAAATAGTGAGGACTGCTAACACAACTGACTGGAAACATCACTCCACACCCCGACTAGTTCCCGCTATATTCTTTCCTCTTGAGAAAATTGGAACAAAAAGGAAAAGGGTGAGCTCAACTAGCCCAGTAAAGAATATTATGACTAAGATAATATACAACAACTTATCATTAGTCTTCAACAGGGAAAAATTTGATAAAATATAATAGACAACAAGTTTTAGATCAACAACTGCAGCGGAAACATCAATCCATTACAAGAGTCAAGTAGAGAATGAATTCTACTATCTTATAAGATTTAAAAGTCCATCAACGATATTTTATCCCTGTAACATCAATCAATATACATCTTGAATCAAATATTCATCTTTGCACTACAGGCCAAAGATATTCATTTGTATCACCAGTTGGTCATGTTCATCTAAACACCTGTTCATCTTTGCACTATGGGCCAAAGACGAATCAGTTAATCATTCATCTTTACACTACAGGCTAAAGATATTCAGTAATATCATCATTTAGGACTGAGGATGATGAAAAATATCTTAAAGAAAATAAATCCAGTAAGACAATAGAACAAATATTAAGGATTCGTACTACAGTTTATCCAAGTTTAATAATACTCCATAATAACCAATCGTGAAGCATAATTCAAAAATAAAGATCCAAACATGGATACAATCAAATATAGTAACTATAATAGACATCTTGGACAAAAAAGAAAAAAATTGATTTTTCGGTGAATAGTGTCGTATTCGTGAATAGTGCCGTATACGTGAATAGTAATCTCGACAAAAAAAGGTTGAATTTCCATAGTAAAATTCATATCAATATTTCGGTATAATGATATTAAAGGAAATAATATCATTTATAAAGAAAATAACATCTTTTACCTCAAAATAACAGTATTTATGATCGAAATATCGGATGTAAAGCTGAAAAAAATTTGCACTGAATAACAATTCTCAAAGTATCTAAATACTCACAAAAATACGATCGATAATATAGAGAGAGAAAAATTATATTTCTGGTGTGATTTTCAATTCTAACTTAAGCACCTTTTTATAAAAAAATGTTAGAACGCCATAGGGGACTAAAATAATAAAATATTATTATTTATTTTCTTTCCTTCTACGCCATCCTTTTTGAATCAGCCAGCATGCCAATTCTGAAAAAATTTGCAGCCCACATGTTTCCAAACAAAAGTGGGTCCCACCCAATTTTTAATAAAAATATTTTAATTTCCGAAACTTCAATAATTCATAATAAATAGCCCTTTTATCAGAAATATTCAAATCTCATGTCTTTTCCATAGGAAATTTAATTCTCTACAACTTTGTAGAAGAAAATTTATTCAAATTCCAAACAGAAAATGTCTGAAATCCACATACGGACGTTTTTCAACACCTCTTAAAATTCATAGCAAATCATACGTTAATTTTTAACGGTTTAAAATTTGTGGACATATACTCAACTTATATATGTATAACATATCCAAAAATCACAATGATCCAACGGTCGGATTAAAATTATAACTCACGCAATAGAGCTTTAAAAACACTGTTTTGATTTTTAAAACCTCCATTCTGACAAAATATTGATAAAACACCTAAAAATTAAATCCTTCATTTATATCCACATAAAAATAAATATTTTCTTATCATATAAATCAATAATTAATTATTCATAAATAATATTACAGAATCACAATTATGACAACCAGGTTGTTCTCAGGAAATAGGGGGCTTTCCGATAAGGATTTCTCCTTACTGGTGCGCAATTAGGTGACTAAACCTCTCCTTAGACATATCTTCCTTAGACATTATCAATAATACTATCTAATAATATTATTCAAATAATATGAATTATTGATCTGATAATGGAGATATATTGTGCAGTGACAATTACTGAAACAACAATAATATAAAATATTAACACAACAATTATTGAATCAATAAAATAAAATATTGAACAGTAATTACTTTAATAATTATTGAGTATTGCCTTCTTACGTAAGGATCAATCATTCATCAATATTGTGCAATACCGTGTGCTACTGTGCAACGACGCGTATTACTGTTTTTTAACCACCGGGTATTCTAACAGTGTTAACGGTAACAACTACGCCGTTATTTTATAAAAACTCAAACTTGTCGTTTTCTTCATTCGACCATTTTTCGTTATGGAGCCCACAAATGACTGCGCCGTCGAACGAATATTCCCCGACAATAAGAATATTCCACGACCAAATTAATATTCCCCGATAAAATGAATATTTTATAATCACTTGCTTATTTTGTAAAATTTACACATTTCACCCATAACCAGAGCATTATATCAAATTAACACCCTATTATTCAAAATAATAATTAGAGAAAATTTGATTTTATTTATAATAAGTTGGGGTCTTACAGTAAATATATATATATATATATATATATATATATATATATATATATATATATATATATATATATATATATATATATATATATGAACGAGCCACCGCCACTTAGTAAACTCCAGGAGGGACAGAAATGTAAATATATATAAAAGCGATAAATATATATATAGAGACGATCAACCGTCACGAAAAAAACTCTAGGTGGGACGTGAATATATATATATATATATATATATATATATATATATATATGTATATATATATCTCCAGATGTAAAATCTAGGCTCAATCAAGCAGAGTTTGATGACAAGAGATATATATAAGTATTTATATATATAAAAGCAATAAATGCTTCAAATATTATATTCAGGCTCATTCGAGATAACTCGATATATATATATATATATATATATATATATATATATATATATATATATATATATATATATATATATATATATATATATATATATATAGAAAAGCAATAAAAGCCACGGACCGATGGTCCAGGCATACACACACAACACGACTCTCAGCGTGAATAATAGTGTGTGCACAAAATTGGAGAAAAGGCTTTAAGAAATGTAAGAAGGCTTACAGTGGGCTGCCAAAGAAGACTTCAAATAGCTTTAAATGGATGAACACTCGGTTCCCACCGGTAAAATATAGCAAAATATAAGCTCACAAGTGTTTGAAATGAAAAAGCACTCAGTTTATAGTGTATATAGAGCAAAATAGACAGGGTTTCCTCACCTTTTTTCTCTTACAAATGGCCACTCCAAGCTCTCTATTTATAGAGGGAGAGCCGCAGCTGTACCTACGGCAGTCGCAGGTGTACCTGCGTCTGCCCGGGATGCCCCGGGCTATGTGGGCACCGTCTTCTCGAAGTACATGCACGCGTGCAACGTATTGTTCACTCGAGCCTTCAGAACTTCAATTCGGACATCCGATTGAGGCGTATAAGACCTTTTACAGAATGCTATTGTCGAGAGCTACACAATGACAAGGGATAAGAGATTGTGCGATGTCAGGAAGATGGGTCAATGCCCAGGTCTTCAAGTCTTTAAATTATTTCTGGCGAGCTGTCTTGTGTCGTAGTCACTCGGGATTGGAGCTATGGTTCTTGTAAGACACTTCTGTGTAGCATGTGGGTTGAAATGTTGTTGAGATAGCGTGAATGTGGGATCGAGGTGGCAAAATGACAATTTTACCCCTCATCGGGGTTATCTCCGGCCCTAGTCTGATTTAGCAGTCGTTGCTCAGGGTTATCTCTGAGATTGAGCTGTTGTAAGTGCTGAATGTCCTCAGGGTTGTCTCTGAGGTGTGCCTGACCTCTTGAGATTATCTTCGAGTTTGGGACTGAGTACCTCGGGGCTATCACCGAGGTTGAAGCTAATTGATGTGGATTGAAACGAGCTTTTCTAGGGTTATCTCTAGAATTGCACTGCATGCCTCGGGGTTGTCTTTGAGGTTAGAACTAAAAATCCTGGGGTTATCTCTGGGGTTGGGACTGAATATCTCGAGGTTATCTCCGAGATGGAACTGACTTCTCTGATGTTATCTCCGGAATTGGAATTGCACTCCTCGGTGTTGGGTCTGAGGTTTGGAACTAAAATTCTCGGGGTTGTCTCTAGGACTGGAACTGAATATCTCGGAGTAGTCTCTGAGATGGCAAACTGTGAATCCCGGGTTTGTCTCCGGGACCGTGTTGCTTTAACTTCCAGGGTTATCTCTAGAAGACGATTCTGCCCTCCTGCAAAGTTAGTAATAGGAATGCGAAATTTTTGAGTGTCAACAATACGTACGACACTATTCATACATACAGGTACTATTCACGGGGTACTATTCATAAAGTACTATTCACGGGATACTATTCACTCGAGTACTATTTACTCGGGGTACTATTCACGACGAAAAAATGATTCTTTTTTGTCCAAATTATTTTTGATACGTGAATATTATTCTTGAATTTTACTCAATAAAGTAGTATCATGATGACCATTTGAACATTTTTAAACTTTGGATAAATTTAAAGTCTTTAATATTTATCCTTGATTTTGTTTAATTGAATTCTTATATCATTGTCATCATCCTCATGCTTATATTGTGATGAAAGTCATCTTCAGCCAAGGGTGCAAAGATGAACTGTTGATTGGTATGATTATGACCAGGGATTATTCGGTATAATCATGACTTGTAATGTTACAAATGATGTGGTAAAAGTCGTCATTGGCCCGTAGTACATTGGTGGACAGTTGTTGGTATGATCATGACCAAGCGTTCTCTTCGGCCAAGGGTGAAAAGATGAATTGTTGTTTGGCATGTTCATGACCATTGGTGAAAACACGAATATCCTTGGCCCGTAGTGCGTGGATAATTCGTGGTCATGATACTAATAAATATCCTTGGACCGTAGTGCTTGGATAATCTAGTGATGTGGATTATTTATTAAGCTGAGTCTCAGCGATAAAATTGATGATAAACTTTTAAATCATAGAAGATAGTAGATATCATGCTCTACTTGACTCTTCTAATGGATTGTTTATTCCGCTGCAGTTGTTGATCTAAAACTTGTTGTCTATTGTATTCTATCAGTTGTTATACTTTTGAAGGCTAACGATAATTTATTCTGCATTATCTTAGTCATAATATTTCTTATTGGGCTAGTTGAGCTCACCCTTTTCTTTCACTGTTCTCTTCAGAAAATAAGAATATAGTTGAAACTAGTTGGGGAATGGATTGACGGTCAGATGGTTATTTTAGTAGTCCTCACTATTCTGTGAAATAGTGTGATAATAGTTGTAATGAGATTGAATTTGAGTTTGGATATAGTCTAGAAGATAATATTTGTATTAAAACTCACAGCTTATGTTTTGTCGTATTTTGCACGACACTTAATAATTGTATAAATTAAGTTTGTATTTAAGTTATGTACCATGTATTTGGCGATTCAGAATAGGTGATGTATACCTATTTTGGGGGCGCCACACATCTTATTAGTGTTTAGCATATAACACATAATTTAAACTCGAACAATCACATACTCATGATGTGACAAATTTAGTTTACTGGACTTTTGAATTTAGTTTACCGGATTGATGGATTTAGTTTGCTAAATTATCAATTCATTTTGTTGAATTAAATATATTATCAGATAGACAACTTGCTATCTTAATTCTCAAAAAACATAACATAATACTGCATTTATATTCATATACCAAATCTTTGAGTCTTACACTATCATACCTGACATTTTACAATAAATGCTAGTATCCCATTTTAAACACAAAATATGGGATCTACACAAAATGATACTCCCCTACTTACTCAAATGGGGATATCACCTACCTTCCTACTACCTCACACCTACTAAGGCTTACATCAACATAAAACCCTACTAAACAAAAGGGGTACTACTGCAACTATCTACCTAAACATGCTCCTAGGGAAATACTCGTTCCATGACTCGACGTCGAACTGATTGGCTAGACTCACCTGTCTCCATGTGAGGCCTACTGGTACCTCCCCGCTGACTCTTATAGGATAAATCTAGTACCAGCTAAAACGTCTCAATTCTGACCTCCTTGGTCTCCAGCTGGTTTACTCTATGAGATGCATCGAACCATGCATTCCCAATTCTTGCCCTCTCAACCTTCTTTAGCTCTAGCTCAGCAAGCATCGCCTGATGTGCCACCCTAAGCATTCCCAGCTGTAGCTCGGACTGCTCTAGCTTTCTCCCCAGCTCCACTACCTCCATTTGGGCCTAAAAAGCCACATCCTTGTATTATTGCTCCGAGTACTGCAAGGTGTCATTCTCTACCTCCAACTGCCCTATCCTGCCCTCCAGTTGGTTACTCCTCAATAAAAAATCTCCAATCAAGGTATCCTTGGGGGTATCCTCTAGTATCTCTCGCTCTACAAGTTCCTGCTCCATTAAGTGGCTACCATGCCTATCCTTAGACATCCTATAATCAAACAAACAATAACATCAATACCACAATAAAAAATATTCATTGCTAAAATGAAATGGTATTTTATTAAGTACAACCCATACTCGATGAATTTCCACAATCCATCTCCTCACATACTCTATAAGAGTTTCCTTAAAAGGTTATAACCTAGGTTTCAAATTCTAATGTTTATAACCTACAGCTTTGATACCAACCTGTGACTCTCTCAAATCCGGGTTCTCTAACCTCGGATCCAGTGCTCACGATCCATCATCAACATACACATTCTATAACTATTATGGAATAATAAACATATATTGTTCATCATAATAAAGTCTTACAATATAATCTCAAGGTTCTATTAACCTTAACTTATATATACCTTTAATATTTAAAAAGGTTTACTTAATCAAATTACATTAAAGTAAAATAACACTTAAACAATCTCATTAACTATTCCTGCACTTTTCCTTTTCCTTTTTCCCTCTTGGACGTCTCTGGCTTTGCTGAAATAAACGTCATGATATTGCATGGGTAAGCGCCTAATTTACTTAGCAAGTTTGAATACAGAAGGGATATATCATGATTAGAAAGGAATTTAGCTTTCAAGGTTCAACAATAGAAATCGATTGTGAAAGAACATGAATTAATTCTCAATAATTGAATACTCGAATAATTGAATATTAGGTGCTAAGTGGTTTGAAATAACCATGAACATACACTAAGATTGTTAGTATTTAAACTTGTCCTTTTAATTAGTTTTGGTAATCAAGGAGATCAGTCTTTCATACCCAGTGACATATGCATAAACACTTAATAATCGAGCAACAATTATTTTTCAATATCATGCTTTAATAAAATTATTATTTTTCTCATTCAAGAGCTCTTATCATAGCAATAGATTAGGAACATCTCTTAAAACACATTTTATTTAACAAATTTAAACATACTTGATCTAGCTGATACAACTAGCACAAATATATCTCATAAACAGCTCATGAACGAAAGAACTTTAATTAATTCACAGTTCAATAATAATAGAACATGAATTCGATTGCACAAAATGCGATTAACAATATCCATTAAGGATTTGGAGTAATCAACAATGATTATACACTAACATGCTTCGAAAATAATAACTCGAGTTTGAGTTAGAGAACTTACCTCGTTTGCGGTCTACTGCTACGAAATTAAATTTATCCGGTTAAGCAGTTTAATTTTTCTTCCTTTGAAAGACTTATGATTGATATTCGAATTAGTAAATCATATAATATCATTATGCTATGCTAAATTATTAAACATTTAGTCATTACATTAATTCCTTAGTAATATTAGCATCCCTTGATAATATTACTATCACGTAAACATTATCTTAAACTCATTTAATATTATTACCCTTAAAAATATTTTATTTACTTCTTAGTATTATTAATCAACTAATAATACTTTATTTGCTTACTAATATTATTAACCTCTTAATAATATTTTAATCAATTTTTAATATTCTTAACACATATTTCTTTTACTAATATTATTAATTATTTAATAATATTTTACTACTTTACCAATATTTTAATCATTTATTAATATTATTATTCATTTAATAATATTTTATTCATTCACTAATATTATTAACCTTTTAATAACATTTTAATTCATTTCGAATATTATTAATTATTTAATAATATTTTAATCATCTTATAACACTTTAATCTAATATTATTAATTTTTTAATAATATTTTAATATAATATTATTAGTCATTTAATAATATCTTAATCATTTATTAATGCTTTAATCTAATACTATTAATCATTTAATAATATTTTAAATTCAATCTTAATCTAAATATTATTGATTATTTAAAAATATATTATTCTAATATTATTAATATCATAATAATATTTGAGTCATTTATTAAACCAATTAAACAAATTATTTTAATAGTTTACCCTTTATTAATACAATTATTTAATAACCCTAAAAGGTCATAAATATTAGTTCTCATAAAAAATTACCAAAATACCCTCCAATAATAAGAATACAACATACTCCCTCCGTCCCATATTAATTGCTCAGTTTTGACTTTTTTAAATCAAATTGACTATTTTTAGAATTAATAATTAAGCATGTATAAATATATTTTTAAAATTCTAAAAATTGGGATTAGTAATAAATTGTATATACTTTCTTTTGGTTATAATCTCTTCACCTATATTTTAGCAAAAATAGTAAAAAGATTAGTTTTAAAAATGGTCAATTTGACTTTAAAAAGTCAAAACTGAGCAATTAATTTGGGACGGAGGGAGTATTTAGGATTTCCAAGCACTAACATAACATTTTTACCATTATGACATCACATAGCTAATTAATTCCATTTATTCATTATATAACCATTTACATGAAAAATACCAAAATAGTTCCAAAAATATCTCTTTTCTAGAATCTGACAGAATATATTATTCTGAGGTTTCACAAATTTTCCCAGAATTTTCCAACTTGATTTACTATTTTTAAAGGGCCTAAAATAGCCGGATCGTGCCACATTTTTAATAAATCGAGTTTTTGTCCAACAATCATGAAACTTTCAGTAAATGTTCTTGTCATATATATGTACATCCAATAAAAATGTTACTATTTTTGGAGTTACACACAGAGTTATTCATATTTACTTTTAAACGAGCCCTTTCTTGTAAAGTCCATAACTCTCATTCTACACATCCAAAATTATCCATTCCATTTCCTAAATGTTGAGAACTCATTAAAGTATCTTCCTGATTTTTCTCAAAAGTTTTAAAATACAGAAAGTGGACGAAAATGCCATTATAAGGGGCTAACCAGGAACTATCCACTACCCTTTTGTCTAGTATGGACTGTTTCTGCCCCAACAACCCTCAAGGCTTGAAAAATCAGTGATTTTGAGTTCTACCACTTGGGTTTAGTTGTTAACTTATATATCTAGCACCCCACCTTTGACGGATCACAAATATGAGGTGTACATCTCAAGTTATACATGATTAAAGTGAAGAAAAAGCTAGGTGGGTTTTCACACTTAAAGAACATAAGTTCATTTTCTTCCTTTGGATCTTCATTCTAACATTCAAAATGCTTAGATCCTTACATGAAGTATGTAGATCTAAGGGTTTTTGAGTCTTAGAACATAGCCCTCTATAACTTTGAAAATAAAACAAAATAAGAAGGGAAGGAACTAGGATAGAACCTCACCTTGATTTATTTGCTATTCTCCTAGACTTTCCAAAGTAATGAATGAACTTCTCCCTCTCCCCTCCTTGCTACCCCCAACCTCCTCTATCTCTCTCTCTCTCTCTCTTTCTTTTTCTTTTTTAGTAAGTGAAATGAAATTAAAATGAAATGAGAAGGAATTAGGGTATTTGCAATTTAGTATAGATATACATCCTATATCTATCTTATTATCCCCCACATTTTTTTATCCCCCAAATTTCTTTTACCCTTTAGGCAATTACCCTTATTTCTTATCTTTTAGGATTACATGTAATCTTAATTAGGATTTTGAACCAACGGGAGCATGACACATAAGGGTTAGTGTAGATAAGGAGATGAATTAACATAAATGGTAACTTAATCATCACATCACAAGGCCAAAAATAGCATTGTATGCCCGTCAACTCTCCCCCTTTTTGCCCCAAATTTTGTTTTATTTTTAATGCCAAATTTGATTAATCAAATGTTCAAAAAGTTCCTTAACACCTGGGATAAAGGTTGGTTCTTTAATTTAATTTATTTGGGCTTCCTAATTAATTATTTGGGCCATGTTAGTAACATAGTCCATTACTTTTAATCTCCCTTACCCTAATTGTTTATTTAGGATTTCTATCCCCAATCTTTTGGGATGTAAATACTTAGTCATGTCCATTTAACTTTATAACCCAATTAAACTTGCTTTAATTAGGTTTAAAATAAATAATCAGTTGAGATAATAAGATTAAGGTTATGTAGATATCCTTTTGAATTCTAATTACATAAGTAATAGATATGCATATCCATACACACAATATATGTATATATAGAGTCTGGATCTTACGTTCACCCCTTATCCAACTCACCCGAGCTCACCCCCCTTTAGCGACGAACCCGGTGACGGTTCGGTCATACAACCGTCGTCTATACTTTTAGTGACGGACAATATATAGCGTCGCTAAAAGTATAGACGACAGTTGCATGACCGAACCGTCGCCGGATCCGTCGCTAAAGGATGGGTGAACTCGGATGAGTTAGATAAGGGGTGAGCTTAAGATCTGGACCGTATATATATATATATATATATATATATATATATATATATATATATATATATATATATATATATATATATATATATAGCCATACTCTTCTACTACATAGTCATCACACATTTATTCATCATATGCCACAGTTTTCAATATCATTAATATATTTACTTACAAAGTGACTTAAAATTCTTTGTTATTACAATCCGAAACCTAGTTTAATCAAAATTTTCTTTAAGTTTTCTATGTCAAAATTCATAGCTTAATGGAAATGGAAGTAAAAGATGTAAGGAATAATTTTCATATGGTTGAAATCACGAGAAAATGAAGTAAAAAGAAATTGATAGTTAGTTATAAAAACTTCTTAAAAGCTTTCATAAGAAATATGATTTGTTTGATGAATTTGAACGATCTGAATAAATCATATGAATGATTCGGTGAAATAAGTAAGGACTGGTGAGTTATAGCACCAAATTCTAAGAAAACGTAAAATCATAATCAAAATATCGATTAAAAATGAAGAACGAACGAAGAACACGCGAAGAACGTTGTTGATGGACAAATTTAAAACCATCATAATTAGAACTTGTTGTTAATGGAAATGTTTAAAACCATTGCGTATAAGTTAGTTTCTTATTACTTCGTTAGGATTTAGAGAAACGTTCATGAAGAACGGATTGAACTTAGCTATAACGAAGTTATGGTGAAATTTTGTAAAAGACGAACGAAAAGTAGAAAGTGAGTTAATGAACCCGAATGAGTAGGGTTTCATAAGAATGTAAGAAAAAATATAGAACGTGAGTCATGAACTCAGGAATGAACGAATTCTGGGTTTTGATGAACGAATTTCAGACGAATGAAAATTTAGCACTAAGTTGAAAAACTACACGAGGGAGGACTTCTGGGCTAAGATTAAGGCTCGTTAATGGATACAGAATAAAATTTTGTTTGAGGGAAATTTGTAGAGGGTGTTGTAAGCTTTCTAACACCTTAAGAACATATTAATTCCGAGTTAGAATGAATAAGTTACGAGATTGCAAAGTAGGCGATTCGTACGTGAAAGAATACTTAAAAAAATTCCAAAATTTTTTCAAAGGAACAGAGTCGGTGCTTCAGTGCCAGCCATGTAATGAAATGGGGCATTGCAGTGCCTGGCAGGGAAGCCAGGTTCTACTAACTCGCGCTGCAGCCCCAACAAAAATAAAGGGGACCGGCGCCGCAACGTCAGTGCAGGGCAAAGCCCAGAAATGAGCTTTTTACTGCTCAATTCTTGGGGAACGTATACGGAGTAATAATGAACGTAAAGTTCACATAATTTAACACTTAAACAAGTGATTTAAACCTTTAGTAAAGGTTGAACGGAAAGATTTAACGTGATTAAAAGACAGAATGTAAACGCAAAATACGAAACCGATATTCGGGGACCATATTCGCGTTAAAACGAACTTGTGGGATTGCGATGATTGTAATTCCTTGGACATTGAGTGAAGAGGGTGACTAATAAAATTTCGATGTAATAAAGTCGCAACAAAAGTTAAGTGTAAAGCGTATAAACATTGTGAACACAACGTATTTACGATAAACGATTGTTCTTAGATTACAACGAACAGTATGGCTTAGACATCCTGAGAGGATGATGAACATGATGTTCATTAATGGATCACGAAGGAGAGTGGCTAAAGCCTTAAGTAAAAGTTGAATGGAGGTTTAATCGACAAACAACGTGAATGCAGAATACATAAACGACTCTTGTGAATCGTATTTACGTCAGGCGAACGATCTAAGCATACATTGGTTGTGTCGACGTCAGGAAAAATTTTCTTTTTTTAGAATTCCTCTTTTAATCTTTCTACCCTTTATATTCTTTATATGTGTTTTGAATTTTATTTGAAAGGGCGAGTTAGACAAAAGGGTCCGACATAAAATGTCTTCGATTTAAAAATTCAGAGTCGCCAGTTAGTAGTAGTGAAATGGTTGTACCAACTCAACCGGATTATGATTGTTTTTGCAAAAAGGCTCAATTATTGGACTCTATTTAACAGGCCTTGGAAACCGAGATTTATAAAGTTTGGGGGCTTGCTTAAGCGTGGGGAAGGTGTTAGACACCCCCAGACTTTTGTGAAAACACGGTTACCGCGTCTTTTCAATTCCCTAATTTATTTGAAGTGTGTGTACAGTTAATTAGGCCTACGTGCATTATTCGGAAGTAGTGCTATGCCTCGTTTGCACCTATATACAAAGGGTTTGATTTTTAAAAAAGTTTAATTTTAAGTAAAATATACAAAAAATGATGTTTTGAAAATAGGTTTTCAAATCCTTATGCTTACGAAGTAATTTAGGCCTTTGATACTTCCATTTTATTCCATATTAGGCTTGTTTTGATTTTAATCTCAGGATGCGAAGAATCTTTGACAAAATAATATATACATATAAGTGTCGGGCTCCTTATGGGCATGAAAGCCATCGAAGTGACCCGAGCACCATAAATATTGTGACGCCCCCAAAATAGGTATACATCACCTATTCTGAGTCGCCAAATACATGGTACATAATACAAATACAAACTTAAATATACAACATGAGCTGTGAGTTTTAATACAGATATTATCTTCTAGACAATATTCAAACTCAAAGTAAGTCCTCATTTATTATCATACTATTTCACAGAATAGTGAGGACTACTAATGCAAACATCTGAATCGTCACTCCGTTCCCCGACTAGTCCAAGCTATATTCTCATTTCCTGAAGAGAAAAATGAAAGGAAAGGGTGAGCTCAACTAGCCCAGTAAGAAATATTATGACTAAGATAATGCAGAATAAATTATCATTAGCCTTCAACAACGTTAAACTGATAAAAATATAATAAACATCAAGTTTAAGTGCAGTGGGACAAGCAATCCATTAGAAGAGTCAAGTAGAGTATGATATCTACTATCTTCTATGATTTAAATAGTTTATCATCAATTTTATCGCCGAGACTCAGCTTAATAATTAATCCACATCATCGAATCATTCCTGCACGGCCAATGATATTTATTAGTATCACGACCACAAATTATCCATGCACTACGGGCCAAGGATATTCGTGTTTTCATCAATGGTCATGATCATGCCAACAACTGTCCATCAATGCACTACGGGCCAATAAGGACTTTTATCACATCATTTGTAACATTACGGTCATGATTATACCGAATAATCCCTGGTCATAATCATACCAATCAATTGTACATCTATGCACGTAAGCCATAGATGACCTTTTTCACAATATAAGCATGAGGATGATGACAATGATATAAGAATTCAATTAAAAGAAAGCAAATGATAAATTTTTAAAGATTTATAATTTAATTTATCCAAAATTAAATAATGTCCAAATTGTCAACATGATACTGCTTTGTGGAGTAAAATTCAAGAATAATATTGTATCAAAAATGATTTGGACCTAAAAAAATCAATTTTTATTATGAATAGTAATCTGGGTGAATAGTACCCTGTGAATAGTACTTCAGGAATAGTATCCCGTGAATAGTATACCGACATAAAAAATATCCCGAATACCCAAGTGAATAGTAACCCATAAATAGTAACTCGGTATGAAAAGTATCCCGAATCATCGTGTGAATAATATTCGAGTGAATAGTTATCGAGTGAATAGTAACTCGTGAATAGTATCCCGGGTGAAAATATTGATATTTAATAAGAAAGTTCATATCAGTATTCCAATGAAACGATACTGGATGAAGCGCAAAACTCAAGGATATTTCACTAATTTTAGGAATTATAGAAGTAATACTTACCATAGTAAGTTTAGATTTAAGAATATGAACAAAAGTAATATACGAAACTGTAAATGGATTTTCACTTGTCATGTGGTAGTCCGCGTAGACAGATTATTTCCATACTTTAATATCAATTGAATACGAAGGGTTATTCACCAGGCATGATGTAGTCCGCGCAGACAGGTTATTCCCACAGAATAATAAAGAATAGAATAACAAAAGGATTTCACCATGCATGCGGTAGTCCGCGTAGACAGGTTATTCCAACTAAATAATAAAGAATGGAATAACGAAAAGATTTTACCATGCATGCGGTAGTCCGCGTAGACAGGTTATTCCCACAAAATAATAAAGAATGGAATAATAAAAGATTTCACCATGCATGTGGTAGTCCGCGTAGACATGTTATTCTCACAGAATAATAAAGAATGGAATAACAACCCTTACAAGTATTGAAAGAAAATAACTCTCTTCATGAATATGAAAGAAATAATACCCCTTACGAGTATTGAACGAAGATAATATTCCTTACGAATACGAAAAATAATATCGTAAGCGAATATGAAATAAATAACACCCGTTACCTTAATAGAAGAGTGAATACTGAAGTAGTGTAGTAGCAGAATACTCTTCTTCTTGCTCTCTATAGTTTCTCTCTCTAGAGTTTCTGTAATACCCGAGAATTTTCACATATTATTAAATGAATATATTAATGGAAATGAATATTTATTTGAATATGAACAATTTCGTGTTATGAAATGAGATAACTCAATTATATTAAATAACTGAATAATTGAGGATATGGAGTTTTGTGATGAACTCGTTGAAAGCCTTGTGTGGCATGGTGTAAAGTAAACAATTAAGTAATATTAATTGTAAATTGTTGTTGTAGTATACTGTTAGTTATTAATTGATGTGTGGTAGATTAATTATTTAATAATGAGGATTAATTAATGATTATATTAATTAATTGATGATGGTTGTGGTAGAGGATTGAATTTTTTGTAATTAACCAATAATGTGTGATTACTATTATTTGCAATATATTATAAAGATGAATAATGATTATGGAAACACATAAATATATTAATTAATGGATGGATTAATTAATTTAGGAAGTGCATGATTTATTTATTTAACATAAATAAGTAAGTTAGTAATATAACAATGTTATGTTGACAGTTATGTGCATATGAGCAATAATACAACTATACTATATAGTGTAGTGTGACATTGTGTGACTATATATTAAACTTTAGTATTTTAAGTGGTAATTAATCAAGGAAGTGAATAAATTATTTAATTGATATAAATTACTATAATAAGGTTATAATATGATTATATGAGTAACAGATATACTTATGAAACTACCCGGACAATAATATCTGACTGTATTATTTTATTGCGTATATTTAATGAACAAGGACTATATGATGTGAGTGTATAATTTATCCCTAAAATTCCTAATATGGTAACAATTATACATTAAGGTTACACTATAGGAATTAAATAAACCAAACCAAGCCTAGTATACAAGAATGTTGAGTTATATTGGATTGTCCCAAAATGAGTGTCCCATTCACTCCTAAATCTCAGTCACGTGAATAGCAAAAAGGCTAAGGCCTATTCCTCTTGTTTTCTTCCAAGCTTGCTAGGCAATGATCATGAGGGGAGTGGTGCTCATGATGCAAATCAACAACTAAATTACCAACTCCTTATACTTCATGAAATCCCTCATTCCATGAGTTTGAATTCTTGGGCAAAGGCTTGGCATGGTCAATGGATTTCCTATATTATGAACACTTCCCTTCATTCCTTGTATTGCTTAAATTATCTAAGAATTGCAAAGTAGTAAGGCTGAGAGCATACAAGTAATCTAGAGCTTAGGAGTTCAATTGGAGTAAGTATTTTTAGCACATTACAGAGGTATAATTCCTTTTTCCTTGTTGCCATTTTCATTGTCTGTAAAAATAGAGTTTTAGTCTTGAAATTTCAAATTCTTTGCAATTGTATGAAATCTCTATTAATTGATGTAGAATAGCATGCCATTGTGTTATTTGAGTTGGTACACATTTCTTGGAACATGGTAACTGGTCTGGTTGCAGGTTTAGCATCTCGTGTGTTAAGACTCTGCAGAAACAGAGTCATTTTTTTTAGTCTATTCAAAGTGGCGCGGCCGCGCCACTTCCATAGTCTAATATCGCGCGGCCGCGCGTGGTGTTATTCTCAGATACTGCTGTAATGTTTCTGAATTGTTCTGAGCATGTTACTTTGGTTAGAATATGCATATGAATGGCCCTAGCATGTGGTTAGATATTGTTTTGAACATAGTGCGTTGTTGTAGCATTGATTGAGTTGAGTTTTCAAGAAAACTTCAAGATTTGGAAAACTAGAAATTGTGAACTTGAATTAATGTATATTCTGACCTTGTAAGCATGTTAGTATGGTTTTGAAATGCGTGTCGAACATACTAACTTCAGTACATGGATTTCATATTGAAGCATGAGCATGTTGTAGTGTGTATAGTTCTTTTGAGCATGATCAAACTTATTAAGCCTTATGTTAGAAATATTTTCAATAAGAGCTTAGCCTGGTGAGCTAATACGCATAATTTCTACATGGTTTATATTCTGACTTTGAAGGCATGTTAGTATGACTTGGAAATTCATGAATAAACCTTTAGCTTGTGTTTATTTGATTAGTAAGGAAACATGAGCATGTTAAACCTATTAGCAAGCTTTGAATGTGAATATTGTCAAGATACCATGAGGACTAAAATCTGACATTTGTGATCATGTTTGATGGCACTCTTAGACTCATTCATATAGTATAAACATATATATACGATGATTATGTATCTCATTTCAAGAAAAACAAAACGATGTTAAATACACGTATGAGATATGTATACTCACAAGCATGTCTAATATGATTTATATGACTACCTTATATGTTTAAAAATCAAGCATGTTGGACTTTGTGATTTCATAACCATAAATAGTCTTAAATTGTTGAGATGTCCAACTTAGAACTGCATTGTGCAAGACGGGACCTAGATTGAACTTGAAAGATACTAAAGGACCCTTGACATGATAATATATGTTATGTATGTAAGGCTGGACAAGCTAGGCCAAGCAAATAACTGCTAAGCTCTGGTTTGAACAGGGAGCCGCGCGACCGCGCGTCTCTTTAGTGCAAATCAGGCGCGGCCACGCCAGTCTAGAATCACAGTTAGTGAGTTCTGACTTTTGGACAGTAACTTGTATGATTCCTATAATGCTAAATGTGATCTAAAACCTACTAATGTGTACATATACGTGTGATGCTTAGTCGATAAGTTGGTGTTGCATTGAAATGAAAAGTCCATAAGTAAGGAGGTCTTAACCTTGAGCAATCTTGATTTGCTTATGAAGTAACTATGTATTTGATTTATGATGATGTATAAACTGATTTTGTACCTTATATGCCTACTTTTATCATGTCAAGCTTGATTAAAGACTATGTTAGCTAATGAACATCTTGAACATATAATATATTATAAATAGGATTCGAAATTGTTGAATTCTTAAACGAGGATAAACTACGCGTAAGGCAAGTTTCTAAACCTATCTTATTATTGAGCAAGTATCTTAAACCTTTGCATTAATATATTCGACGACTACCGTAAGCTTATCTCTTTGAATACAAGTTATATTACTTTCTCATTCAAATGAATCATTATGCTTAAACCTTTGTGAAAACTATTATTCATAATAAACTTAGTATTGTTCTTGAATATTGTGAAAGAGTCGATGCCATTTGATTCGGCTAGACTATATGCTTGTTTATAAAACTGTCCAAACCACTTGATTGGTGTGGAAATCTTGAAAACTGAGTTGGACAACCCTTCTGGTAAGGGGAGTGTATGTTGTTGGAAACCCCAACACATGAATGGTTTATTATTGTGATGTTATGCATAACGTAAAGTATTGTAGTCTGATCATCTATAGTACTTGATATTTTTGGGGCTATCAGTTTAATATTGATAACTTTAGTGGAAGTTCAATAGTCCTTAGTGACTGCTTAATATAAATTGTTTATCCAGTTGGATACATTGTTAGTTGTTGAATTCATATATATCTGTTGATTTATATTGAATTGTCATTCTTATTCCAAGAATTATTGATATTCCTTATCCGTGATGTTATTCTGAAACTTTGAACTATCCTAGAAATGGCACTTCGATAATTCGAACCTTGTGATAATATATCCTACACCCTTATTGTATATTACTTGCTGGGCAATTTGTGCTCATCCTTGCTTATTTAAAACCTTTCAGTTAAGGAAGAATAGGGAGGTGTCACTGGAGCAGACAAGGGCAAGGGCAAGGCTACCGACTAGCTTGTCCCTTTTTATGTTTAAGATTATTATGTTGTATTAAGGTTATATTTAAACTTAAGTAGGATTATGTAATAGGTCTTTATTCGATACTATTATGTAATCTATTAAGTATTGTAGGTTGCGAGACTTGGGGGAATAATTATAATAAATCATTATATATTATTCTAATTTAGATTTTTCGTTGTGAATGTATGATTTTAGTTATTATGGTTTTACCATGAGAACGTGATGAACCGAATTCGAGTGACCAAGTGGAGGTCCGAATTTGGGGGCGTCACAGGTTGGTATCAAAGCTATAGTTATAAACCTTAGGAACGAGAGTCCTTCGATTATAACTTAGGAAAACTTAGAAGTTAGGAAGGGGATAAAACTTATGTAGAGTTTTCCTTGAGAGACTTAGTGTGTTATGAAATGTAACTTCATTCTATACAATGAACTTATGTTATTTAACATTCTGATGGAGTTGTTGTTTGTCTTGTCTTATGTTGGTGATTGTAGGATGACTGACATGGGAGGACCTAACCGAGTAGTAGAGGAGGAGCCGCGTGATATCCACACAGTCTATGAGACACCCTTGATAGTAGAACCTATATCGGTAGTTGCCCCTATTGATGATGATGAGGAGGAGGAGATGGAGCCTCTACTTGAGGAGTCTGATCCGGAGGAGGAACCCGTGGAGGAGGAACCCGAGCCCATGGAGGTCTCCGACGGGACCACTTTCGAAGTTCAGATGTTGGGAGAATATGAAGAACAGATTTTGGAATTAAGGTGTAGAGTCGAGGACTTAGAGACTGAGTCTCTTGAGAGACAACTAGTTGTGCAGGAGATGGAAGTGAAAATTGCTCACTGTAAAGAGGCAGGGATCCAGATGGCCGCCTTGTTTCACCGGTCGGCGGCGAGGAACGTTGAATTGGCAGGAAAGCTAGAAGAAATGGAGCAAAGGGTTTTGAGTGAGAGGATGGAGAAGGAGGCTCTCTAAACTCAGTTATAGATGGAGGTGATGGATAGGATTCACTTGGAGGAGAAGTGGGAGGATTCCAATGATAGGGTGAATGATCTAGAGGATGAGGTGTGGTACAAGAGGAGGAAGATGAACAAGATGGGCTATGCTCTATGCACGGCCATGGAGAGATTGATCGATGGGGTGAATCATTACCCCATTGAGTAAGGACAGACCCGGCATACCATAAGTCTGGATATGGTGGCACACATTACGCAGAAAGAGTATCAGAGCGCCGCGGAGCGTGGGATGTTAGATTGAGTCTAGAGGAAAAAGCTCAGTAGTGTAGTATTTTATTTATGTGTTGTTAATATGTTGTTGTAATCTCGATCTTTTGTGTAAGATGTGAGACAGTGGCAACCCCAAACTTTTGAAAAATGTTAGAGGGGTAGTAAGTTAGTGTGGTCCCCGTCTTTTGTGATACTAGGGGATATGTGTTATCATTTATAGCAGTATGCTGGAAAAGAACGTGTATTGTAACCATTTGGCATATGAATATAAATGATCCTATTTCAGAAATGTGTTATAAACTTGTAGTTCTTTTCATTCAAGAAATGTCTAAATATGATAGTTATATAAGTAAATAAAAATTTTGTGATACGGAAGATGCCACCCAGACGTAGAATAACTGTCCCAGAAGAGTCAGTTAATGATTAGAGAGGTCCTGTAGATTCGATACAAAGATTTATAGATTTATTGGGAGAAGCTCTGAGGGGAAGAAACGAACCCGTACCACCCGTTCCCCAAGCTGTCCCAGTAACAACCTTTAAGGAATTTAAGAGTGTAGGACCCCCAGAGTTCACATGAACTACTGACCCGATAGTTGCACAAACCTGGATCAAGGAGATCGAGAAGGCCTTCACTATAGCTCGCGTGGGTGAAGACCAGAAGACTGTATTTGCCATATACATGCTGAGAGGCGAAGCGAGCTACTGGTGGGAAACTAATCAGCAGAGAGCGAGGGAAGGAACGATAACTTGATAGAGGTTTACGATGCTGTTTTTCGAGAACTATTTCCCGAAGAGTATGAAGAGTAGGATGGAAGTGAAGTTCCTAGAGCTGAAATAAGGAGATATGAGGGTGCGCAACACGCAGCTAAGTTCAATGAACTAGCGCGATTTGTAGAACACCAAGTTATGGATGAGGAGAGGAAAGCGAGATGTTTTGAGCAAAGGTTGAAGCCATGGTTGTATAATAAGGTATCGGTCTTCCATATTGATTCCTTTTAAACATTGTTGGAGAAGGCAATCATTGCGGAAGGTGGTAGTGAGGCCTTAAGTCTATATCATAAGGAGAAGAAGAATAAGAACGCTGGTAGTGAGCATCGAGGAGGGAGCAGCAGAGGAGGAAGTAACTCTGGAAAGAGGAAATGGGAAAACAATAACAATAGAAATAATAACCAAGGTGAGAGTCACCAGGGAAACTTCAAGAAGAGAAACAAAGCTTGTAACAAATGTGGAAGAAGTCATCAGGGAGAGTGTTGGAAGAGAAAGAACACCTACTATAATTGCGACCAGGAGGGGCATATATCGCCAAATTGCCCAAAGCCGAAGAAGATCAGAGGATGTTTCGCTTGTGGATCGACAAAGCACAAGATAAAGGATTGCCCAAAGAAAGGAAGCGGTGGAGCTGGCGGAAGCCAAGGAGGAGGAAGTAAGTTAATGATTGGTGGACCTGCCGAACCCAACCGATCGACCGCTCGAACCTTTAACATGACCGTCCAAGACGCCGTAGCTGCAAAGGACGTGGTGTCAGGTATAATCCCAATCAATAATATAAGTGCTTACGTATTATTTGATTCGGGTGCAACCTGTTCTTTTGTATTTGAAGAATTCGCTAATAAACTTAATACACCCCGAGAATGTTTAGAAGATTTCTTGAACGTAGAAGTTACGAATAAGGAAATAATTCCCGTAGAATACATTTATCAAAATTGTTGCGCAAACATTAGAGAACATGAACTGAGCATAGACTTGATTCCTATTAGACTAGGAGAATTTGACGTAATACTGGGAATGAATTGGTTATATAACCATGTGGCAGTAATTGACTGTCATAACAAGTGTGTGAACCTTCAGACTCCGAGTAAGTCTAAGGTAGTATTTTATGGTAGCTCATCGCTTAAGCAATCGTGTTACGTTACGATGATGCAGGCCAGGAAATTGTTAAAGAAAGGATGTGTAGGTTATTTAGCTTACATCATGGATACTCGAAAGAAGGGAGTAGAGATTAAGGATATACCCGTAGTGAATGAATTTTGAGATGTGTTTCCGGACGATCTGCCTGGTCTTCCGCCAGACAGAGAAATCAAATTCGTAATAAACTTAGCACCAGGAACGGCACCAATTTTGAACGCTCCATACCATATAGCGCCAGTAGAAATGAAGGAATTAATGATACAACTTCAAGAGTTACTGGATAAGGGTTACATTCGACCGAGTGTGTCCCCTTGGGGAGCACCAGTGTTATTTGTTAAGAAAAAAGGACGGATCGATGAGGCTCTGTATCAATTATCGAGAATTAAATAGAGTAACGATCAAGAACAGATATCCATTACCAAGGATAGACGACTTGTTTGATCAACTAAAGGGAGCGAAATTTTTCTCGAAGATCGACTTACGGACAGGATATCATCAATTGAAAGTGCGTGATGAAGATATACCGAAGACTGCGTTTTGAACCCGTTATGGACATTACGAGTTTTTGGTAATGTAATTCGGTTTAACTAATGCTCTGGCAGCATTCATGGACTTGATGAATCGAGTTTTCAAGCCATACTTGGATAAATTCATAGTAGTTTTCATCGATGACATTTTGATCTACTCGAAGACAGAGGAAGAACACGCCGCACATCTGAAGATTGTTTTGGAAGCACTACGAAAGGAGAAGATGTACGCGAAGTTTTCAAAATGCGAATTTTGGATGAGAATGGAATCTCAGTAGACCCCAAAAAGGTCGAAGCAGTAAGTAGTTGGGAACAACCTAGAACACCGACGGAGGTGAGAAGTTTCTTAGGGTTAGCTGGGTACTATCGAAGATTTATCCAGGATTTTTCTAAGATAGCGACCCCGTTGACGAATCTGACGAGGAAGACGATGAAATTTGTATGGACCGACAAATGCGAGGAGAGTTTTCAAGAATTGAAGAGGAAATTAATCGTGGCGCCTGTATTATCCTTACTAGATGATACGGGAGGATTTGTGGTGTATAGTGATGCATCACATAGAGGACTGGGTTGTGTGCTGATACAACATAGAAAAGTCATTGCGTATGCATCACAACAATTAAAGGATTACAAAAAGTGATATCCTACTCATGACTTAGAGTTAGCGGCAGTAGTTTTTGCGTTAAAGATATGGAAACATTATTTGTACGGAGAAAAATGTGAGATATACACGGACCACAAAAGTTTGAAATATATCTTCACACAGAAGGAGTTGAATATGCGTTAGAGAAGGTGGTTAGAATTGATTAAAGATTATGACTGTGATATTCTTTATCACCTGGGGAAGGCAAACGTAGTTGTCGACGCTCTGAGCAGGAAAGGAAGGGAGAAATTGTTTCAACTAACAACTCAGGAGGAGTTAATAAGAGATATTGAGAAGTTGGAAATAGAAGTGAAGGGACCTGAAAGGTCTGAGAAGAAATTATTTGTAATGGAAGCTCGTCCGACATTGTTGGATAGGGTAAAGGAGGCACAGGAGAAAGATGGAGAATGTGAGAAAATCAGCAGTAGGATCGCGAAAAATGAGGTAGAAAAATTTTGAATAGATAAAGACAGTATTTTAAGATTCGAAGAGAGAGTGTGGGTACCGGCGGTAACCGAGTTGAGAGAGGAGATTTTGCACGAGGCACAAAATACGACATATTCCGTTCATCCGGGAGGCACAAAGATGTACCGGGACTTGAAGCAACATTTTTGGTGGCCAAATTTGAAACGAGAAATCGCAGAGTACGTTAGTAGGTGTATTACATGTCAACGCGTAAAAGCAGAGCATCAGCGACCGAGTGGTTTGTTGCAACCGCTGGAAATACTAGAGTGGAAATGGGAGCATATCACGATGGATTTCGTGGTGGGACTTTCAATTATGCAGAAAGGTTTGGATGCCATTTGGGTTATCGTGGATCAACTAACAAAGACCACACCTTTTCTACCAATCAAGATCCGCTATAGTTTAAACCAGTTAGCAAATCTGTATGTAAAGGAAATTATTTCACGACATGGAGTGCCGGTGTCGATTGTTTCTGACCGAGACCTGCGTTTCATGTCAAAATTCTGGAAAAGCTTGCAAGAGAGGATGGGAACACAGTTAAGGTTAAGTGCTGCCTCAGACAGACGGACGGAGTGAGCAAACAATACAAACGCTAAAGGATATGCTTAGGACTTGCGTGATGGACTTCAAGGGAAATTGGGATGACCACTTACCCGTAGTCGAATTTACGTATAATAATAGTTACCATGCGAGTATCGGCATGCCACCGTACGAAGCTCTTTACGGAAGGAAGTGTAGAACGCCATTATGTTGGGATGAATCAGAGAATGACGAATACTCGGACCAGAGTTAGTATAACAAACCGTGGATATGGTGGTAGTGATAAGGGCTAGACTAGTGGCAGCTAAAGATCGCCAGAAAAAGTATGCAGACTTACATCGGCAAGACCGAGATTTTAAAGTCGGCAGTTTTGTATTCTTGAAGGTATCTCCATGGAAGGGAAAGATCCGTTTCGGTAAGAAAGGGAAACTGAGTCCAAGATTCATCGGACCGCTCGACATACTGAAGCGAATAGGCAAGGCAGCGTACAAGGTTGCATTACCACCTGAGTTGGAGCACATCCATAACGTGTTTCACATATCCGTGTTATGTCCGTACAAGCCCGACTACAAACATGTGATTTCTTACGAACCTATTCAAGTGGAGAATAACTTAGCGTACGAAGAAATTCCTGTCCAAATTTTAGATAGGAATGAGCAAACTTTAAGAAACAAAGTCAGTTCTTCTGTAAAAGTACTTTGGCGTAACCACGATGTCGAGGAGGCAACGTGGGAGTTAGAATATAGGATGATGAGGGATTATCCCCATCTATTCATATAACCTTGTAGTAATTCCGGTATGAAATTTTAATAAGGGGGGAGGATGTAATACCCAAGAATTTTCACGTATTATTAAGTGAATATATTAATGGAAATAAATATTTATTTTAATATGAACAATTTCGTGTTATGAAATGAGATAACTCAATTATATTAAATAACTGAATAATTGAGGATATGTGGAGTTTTGTGATGAACTCGTTGAAAGCCTTGTGTGACATGGTGATGAGAAATACTAATAGTAATGTTAATCGGCAAAGAAATTATAAAGTAAATAATTAAGTAATATTAATTGTAAATTGTTGTTGTAGTATACTATTAGTTGTTAATTGATGTGTGGTAGATTAATTATTTAATAATGAGGGTTAATTAATGATTATATTAATTAATTGATGATGGTTGTGGTAGAGGATTGAATTTTTAGTAATTAACTAATAATGTGTGATTACTATTATTTGTAATATATTATAAAGATGAACAATGATTATGGAAACCCATAAATATATTAATTAATGGATGGATTAATTAATATTGGTGTTAATTAATTTAGGAAGTACATGATTTATTTATTTAACATAAATAAGTAAGTTAGTAATATAACAATGTTATGTTGACAGTTATGTGCATATGAGCAATAATACAACTATACTATATAGTGTAGTGTGACATTGTGTGACTATATATTAAACTATAGTATTTTAAGTGGTAATTAATCAAGGAAGTGAATAAATTATTTAATTGACATAAATTACTATAATAAGGTTATAATATGATTTTATGAGTGGCAGATATGCTTATGGAACTACCCAGATAATAATATCTGACTGCATTATTTTATTGCGTATATTTAATGAACATGGACTATATGATTTGAGTGTATAATATATCCCTAAAATTCCTAATATGGTAACAATTATACATTAAGGTTACACTATGAGAATTAAATAAACCAAACCAAACCTAGTATACAAGAATGCTGAGTTATATTGGATTGTCCCAAAATGAGTGTCTCATTCACTCCTAAATCTCAGTCACGTGAATAACAAAAAGGCTAAGGCCTATTCCTCTTCTTTTCTTCCAAGCTTGCTAGGCAATGATCATGATGGGAGTGGTGCTCATGATGCAAATCAACAACTAAATTACCAACTCCTTCTTATACTTCATGCAATCCCTCAATCCATGATTTTGAATTCTTGGGTAAAGGCTTGGCATGGTCAATGAATTTCCTATATAATGAACACTTCCCTTCATTCCTTGTGTTGCTTAAATTGTCTGAGAATTGCTAAGTAGTAAGGCTGAGAGCATACAAGTAATCTAGAGCTTAGGAGTTCAATTGGAGCAAGTGTTTTTAGCACATTACAGAGGTATAACTCCTTTTTCCTTGTTACCATTTTCATTGTCTGTAAAAATGGAGTTTTAGTCTTGAAATTTCAAATTCTTGCAATTGTATGAAATCTCTATTAATTGATGTAGAATAGCATGCCATTGTGTTATTTGAGTTGTTACATATGTCTTGGAACATGGTAACTGGTCTGGTTGCAGGTTTAACATCTCATGTGTTAAGACTCTGCAGAAGCAGAGTCATTTTTTTCAGTCTGTTCGAAGTGGCACGGCCGCACCACTTCCATAGGCTAATACCGCGTGGCTACGCGTGGTGTTATTCTCAGATATACTGCGGTAATGTTTCTGTATTGTTATGAGCATGTTACTTTGGTTAGAATATGCATATGAATGGCCCTAACATGTGGTTAGATATTGTTTTCAACATAGTGCATTGTTGTAGCATTGATTGAGTTGAGTTTTCTAGAAAACTTCAAGATTTGGAAAACTAAAAATGTGAACATGAATTAATGCATATTACGACCTTGCAAGCATATTAGTATGGTTTTGAAATACGTGTCGAACATACTAACATCAGTACATGGATTTCATATTGAAGCATGAGCATGTTGTAGTATGTATAGTTCTTTTGAGCATGATCAAACTTATTAAGCCTTATGTTAGAAATATTTTCAATAAGAGCTTAGCCTGGTGAGCTAATACGCATAATTTCTACATGGTTTATATTCTGACTTTGAAGGCATGTTAGTATGACTTGGAAATTCATGAATAAACCTTTAGCTTGTGTTTATTTGATTAGTAAGGAAACATGAGCATGTTGAACCTATTAGCAAGCTTTGAATGTGAATATTGTCAAGATACCATGAGGACTAAAATCTGACATTTGTGATCATGTTTGATGGCACTCTTAGACTCATTCATATAGTATAAACATATATATACCATGATTATGTATCTCATTTCAAGAAAAACAAAACGATGTTAAATACACGTATGAGATATGAATACTCACAAGCATGTCTAATATGATTTATATGACTACCTTATATGTTTAAGAATCAAGCATGTTGGACTTTGTGATTTCATAACCATAAATAATCTTAAATTGTTGAGATATCCAACTTAGAACCATATTGTGCAAGATGGGACCTAGATTGAACTTGAAAGATACTAAAGGACCCTTGCCATGTTAATATATGTTATGTATGTAAGGATGGACAAGCTAGGCCAAGCAAATAACTACTCAGCCCTGGTTTGAACTAGGAGTCGCGCGATCGCGCGTCTCCTTAGTGTAAATCAGGCGCGGCCGCGCCAGTCTGGAATCACAGTTAGGGAGTTCTGACTTTTGGACAGTAACTTGTATGATGCCTATAATGCTAAATGTGATCTAAAACCTACTGATGTGTACATATACGTGTGATGCTTAGTCAATAAGTTGGTGTTGCATTGAAATGAAAAGTCCATAAGTAAGGAGGTCTTAACCTTGAGCAATCTTGATTTGCTTATGAAGTAACTATGTATTTGATTTATGATGATGTATAAACTGATTTTGTACCTTATATGCCTACTTTTATCATGTCAAGCTTGATTAAAGACTATGTTAGCTAATGAACATCTTGAACATATAATATATTATAAATAGGATTCGAAATTGTTGAATTCTTAAACGAGGATAAACTACGCGTAAGGCAAGTTTCTAAACCTATCTTATTATTGAGCAAGTATCTTAAACCTTTGCATTAATATATTCGACGACTACCGTAAGCTTATCTCTTTGAATACAAGTTATATTACTTTCTCCTTCAAATGAACCATTATGCTTAAACCTTTGTGAAAACTATTATTCATAATGAACTTAGTATTGTTCTTGAATATTATGAAAGAGTCGATGCCATTTGATTCGGCTAGACTATATGCATGTTTATAAAACTGTTCAAACCACTTGATTGGTGCAGAAATCTTGAAAACTGAGTTGGACAACCCTTATAGTAAGGGGTGTGTATGTTGTTGGAAACCCCAACACATGAATGGTTTATTATTGTGGTGTTATGCGTAACGTAAAGTATTACATACTGATCATCTATAATACTTGATATTTTTGGGGCTATCAGTTTAATATTGATAACTCTAGTGGAAGTTCAATAGTCCTTAGTGACTGCTCAGTTTAAATTTCTTATCCAGTTGGATACATTGTTAGTTGTTGAATTCATATATATCTGTTGATTTATATTGAATTGTCATTCTTATTCCAAGAATTGTTGATATTCCTTATCCGTGATGTTATTCTGAAACTTTGAACTATCCTAGAAATGGCACTTCGATAATTTAAACCTTGTGATAATATATCCTACACCCTTGTTGTATATTACTTGCTGGGCAATTTGTGCTCATCCTTGCTTATTTAAAATCTTTTAGTTAAGAAAGAACAGGGAGGTGTCTCTTGAGCAGACAAGGGCAAGGGCAAGGCTACCGACTAGCTTGTACCTTTTTATGTTTAAGATTATTATGTTGTATTAAGGCTATGTTTAAACTTAAGTAGGATTATGTAATAGGTCTTTATTCGATACTATTATGTAATCTATTAAGTACTGTAGGTTTCGAGACTTGGAGGAATAATTATAATAAATCATTGTATATTATTCTAATTTAGATTTTCTGTTGTGAATGTATGATTTTAGTTATTATGGTTGTACCATGAGAATGTGATGAACCGAATTCGAGTGACCAAGTGGAGGTCCAAATTTGGGGTCGTCACATTTCAGTGAATTCGTAAGAAATAATGAAGGAATAAGCTTCTATTTATATGAAAAAAGATTGAATAGTAACTAATTCATGAACGACCCAGATTAATTCACTTTTAAACGGATGGTCCATATTGATTTACTATTAAAACTTAAAGCAACGGTCCATACTGATTTACTATTAAAACTTTAAACCAATGATCCATATTGATTTACTGTTATAACTTTTCACCAGCGGTCCATATTGATTTACTATTATATCTTCAACTAACGATCCATATTGATTTACTATTATAACTTCAACCAATGGTCTGAAAAATTAGCATATCTCCTCATGGAATAATAAGTCAAACTTATAACAAACACCTCATAACAAACCCCTCTATTTATATCAAAAATTGAATAAATAATTACCACAAATCACTTATCTTTAATAAACACATTTTTAATCTATTAACAATTATTCATCATTAATCTTATAACTCACAATATTTAACAACTAGATCATTCCCAAGAAAGAGGGGGCTTTCCGATAGGGATTTCTCCCTATTGGCGCGCTATTAGGTGACCAAATGTCTCCTTGGCAGAACTTTCTAGACATTGTCAATATTGCAAATAATAATTTGAATAACTTTATCGTCTTAATTATTGATTAAATAATATAAAATATTATGCAGATGATACTGGGACAATAATTAAATTAAATAACGTGAGATATTATGCAGCAATTACTGTAGCAATAATTGAGTATAACTGAGTGACTTCTTACGTAAGCATCAATAATCAATACTGTGTGCTACTATGCAACCACGCGTATTACTATTCTTTTACCACCGGGTATTTCAACAGTTTAACGGTAAAACTTTCGCCGTTATTTTATAAAAAGATAATTATGTCGTTTTCTAACTCCGACAGTTATTCCGTTGTGGGGTCCACTAACGATGGTGTCGTCGTGCGAATATTCCCTGTTAAAATGAATATATTCCCCGACCAATCGAATATTTCCCGATACAACGAATATTTTAAATCAACTTGCTTACTTTGAAAAATTTTCACATATCACTCTTAACTTTAACCCTTCATCAATTTAACCATTAAATAGAATAATAATTATAAGAAAATTGAATACTTTAATTTCATAAGGAGGGGATCCTTATGAAATTTTTCCCTCGAAATTTACGTACGTACCTCGTATGCCGAAGATGTGAGGATACCTTGTTTAGATTCTAACTCTTGAGGTATAACCTTTGAGTGTTGAATATGATCCTTCTTATCCAAGATTTTAACACGTATCTCCTCATACGTTGAATCTTCTGCTATCTCGTCTAGATCTAATTCAATAATGTGGTTCGGGTCGTCCACATATTTACGTAACATCGATACGT
This sequence comes from Panax notoginseng, assembly GCA_016801055.1. Taxonomy (NCBI): domain Eukaryota; kingdom Viridiplantae; phylum Streptophyta; class Magnoliopsida; order Apiales; family Araliaceae; genus Panax; species Panax notoginseng. The sequence goes on along the minus strand of CM029023.1, from coordinate 61,658,763 downwards.
GAAAAACGTTATGAACACGCGACATACTTGGCCGTAAAGCGAGTCTATAGACCATAGTTCCTACTCGATCGAGGATTTCAAATGGGCCAATAAAATTAAGGGTTGAGATTTCCTCTCTTCGTCGATTCTTGCTTTTAGAATAACGCCTTCTTGAACCTTCTTCTTCACATTCATCAGCTCAGAATCTATAGTTTGAGCGGCTTTAACTTTATCGATTAAAGTTGATTCTAATCGTATATTCGCTATCTTCACGTAGGTTATTGGAGTCTTTAACTCTATCTCCATCTTTTGTAAGTCGTATGAAATGGGTCTTTGTGTTAACAATATCGCACTCACATATTATATTCCACTCAACGCGTCAACTACCACGTTCGCTTTTCTAGGATGATATTAAATGGTATGGTCGTAATCTTCAACAGATCGAGCCAATGTCTTTGGCACATATTACGTTCGTTCTGGGTAAAGAAATATTTGAGGGTTATAGAATGGGTTTTGTACTGGGGTCAATACAAAATTTGATTTCATGCTCTAGGGTAGGCTAGGAAGTTCTTCGGGGAATACTTCAGGAAATTTATTAACAATAGATATTTCATTCAAATCTGACGTATTTTTGTTTAAATCTGTGACATAGGCTAAGAAAGCTTGACATCCATTTTTTAATAAACGAATGACTTTATGGCTTGATATGAAAGTGTTTGACTTTAGTGGTTTGATTGCTTGAATTCGCATAATAGGTTGGTTAGGAATATGAAAGCTAACAACCTTACGAAAACAATCGATTTTAGCATGATGAGTAGTTAACCAATCAATCCCTAAAATCACATCGAATGCAAATATTTTTAAAGAGATAAGATCGATAGGTAACATGAAAGTGTCGATTTGAATCAAACAAGATTTATAAACAATGGATGTAATGAAGGTTTCTCCCAATAGAATTTCAATAAATAAGTTAAAGTCTAATTTCTCCGGAGTTAAATTTAAACGTTGAGCGCAAGTAAGACAAATAAAAGAATGGGCAGAACCGGTATCTAATAAGGTATAGACTTCGCAAGAATTTATAATTAACTAACCCATGCTAACTTCGTTCGGGTTACTCGCTTTTTGAGAAGTCACGAAAAACACTCTCCCTTGAACTACCGGCTTTGACTTCTTTTGGGCGACCTTTGGTGCTTCCATCCCAGTTGGACTTGACTTTACTACACGATAAAATCGGGCTAGGTGACCTTCTCTTCCACAATTGTAACATGCTTTAGACTGCTGCATACAGTTTGGACTGATATGTCCCTCCCCTCCGCATTTGTAGCATACGATCGATGATCGTTCTCATTCTTTAACAGCGGGTGCTGGTGCTAACGTCTTTCCATCATTATTGAATCTCCTCATCTTGAAATTTCCACTCTTATTGTCTTGGCCATGATTACCACCTTAGTTGTTACCATTTCTGGCATGTTGATTCCCTCCACGTTTGTTGTCACAGCTTCGATGACTGCTACCACTGGTATTATCATTTTGTTGGCTACTCTCTCTTGGTTAGGTTGACTCGTTATCGTGCTACAATAACTGAGCCTTATTTACAACATCTGAATACAAACACAGTTTGTGATAAATTAGATATTGACATATCTCGGGTTTTAAACCTCTTAGAAACATCCGCGTCATTCTCTCCTCATTATCAACCAAGTGGGACGCAAATCGGGACAACTCGACAAACTTAGCTTCGTACTGCGACACGGTCATATTGTTCTGCTCCAGCTTGATGAACTCTACCTCCTCCATATGACGAATACTTTCGGGAAAGTACTTGTCATTGAATAGTTCTTGGAACTTCTCCCAAGACATTTTCAGTGCGGTAGGTTGAGTACGCTTTACCGATTTCCACTAGTAATCTGCCTCTCCTCGCAACATAAAGGTGGCAAAGGGAACCTTTTGCTCCTCGGAGCATCCCAAGACATCAAATATCTTGGTGATCTGATTTATCCACGTCTCCGCCTTAAGTGGTTTTGGCTCTCCAATAAACTCCAGTGGTCCTAGTTCCTTGAACTATTTAGCGGTGATTGTCCGAGAGTTGCCAGTGTTTCCACCTGCAATTTGAACTGGAGTTTCTCTCGCCTAATGTTGCATGAATTGCATAAAGCCTCTGAACATCCCATCGTTCATCATTTGATCAGCATTGTTGTTTTCCTGAGGATTATTGCCATCCTGACGCACATTATCCTGGGTATTGATCGTTGGTGACTCAATAGTCTCATGTGCTTCATTGCTTATCTCAACATTTTCGGATGTCATTTTCAAATACTGCCACAAAACAAGGGTTAATTGATATGCAACATATTATACATATACTCTGACCGACCAAATAAATACCAAATAAACTTAGGTAGGTCATACTAGCAAAGGAATTTCCCGTCTCTCCCCTCCTAGTTCTAGTCTCACATCTCAGCCAGGGATCATATCCCTAGGCTTTGATACCAACTGTGACACCCACAAAATAGGTATACATCACCTATTCTGAGTCGCCAAATACATGGTACAGAATACAAATACAAACTTAAATACACAACATGAGCTATGAGTTTTAATACAAATATTATCTTCTAGACAATATTCAAATTAAAAATAAGTCCTCATTTATTATCACACTATTTCACAGAATAGTGCGGACTACTAATGCAAACATCTGAATTGGCACTCCGTTCTCTGACTAGTCCAAGCTGTATTTTTATTTTCTGAAGAGAACAATGAAAGCAAAGGGTGAGCTCAACTAGCCTAGTAAGAAATATTATGACCAAGATAATGCATAATAAATTATCGTTAGCCTTCAACAATGTTAAACTGATAAAAATATAATAAACATCAAGTTTAACTGTAGCTGGACAAGCAATCCATTAGAAGAGTCAAGTAGAGCATGATATCTACTATCTTCTATGATTTAAAAAATTTATCATCAATTTTATCACTGAGACTCAGCTTAATAATATAAAAAAATGATGTTTTGAAAATAGGTTTTCAAACCCTTATGCTTACATAGTAATTGAGACCTTTGATACTTCTATTTTATTCCATATTAGGCTTGTTTTAATTTTAATCTCAAGATGCGAAGAATCTTTGACAAAATAATATACATTTAAGTGTCGGGCTCCTTATGGGCATGAAAGCCAAAGAAGTGGCCCGAGCACCATAAATATTGTGACGCCCCCAAATCAGGTATACATCACCTATTCTGAGTCGCCAAATACATGGTACAGAATACAAATAAAAACTTAAATATACAACATAAGCTATGAGTTTTAATATAAATATTGTCTTCTAGACAGTATTCAAACTCAAAGTAAGTCCTCATTTATTATCACACTATTTCACAGAATAGTGAGGACTACTAATGAAAACATCTGAATCGTCACTCCGTTCCCCGACTAGTCCAAGCTATATTCTCATTTTCTGAAGAGGAAAATAAAAGCAAAGGGTGAGCTCAACTAGCCTAGTAAGAAATATTATGACTAAGATAATGCCGAATAAATTATCGTTAGCCTCCAACTTCGTTAAACTGATAAAAATATAATAAACATCAATTTAACTGCAGCGGGACAAGCAATCCATTAGAAAAGTCAAGTAGAGCATGATATCTACTATCTTCTATGATTTAAAAATTTTATCATCAATTTTATCGCCGAGACTCAGCTTAATAATATACAAAAATGATGTTTTAAAAATAGGTTTTCAAACCCTTATGCTTACATAGTAATTGAGACCTTTGATACTTTCATTTTATTCCATATTAGGCTTGTTTTAATTTTAATCTCAAGATGCGAAGACTCTTTGACAAAATAATATACATTTAAGTGTCGGGCTCCTTATGGGCATGAAAGCCAAAGAAGTGACCCGAGCACCATAAATATTGTGACGCCCCCAAATCAGGTATACATCACCTATTCTAAGTCGCCAAATACATGGTACAGAATACAAATAAAAACTTAAATATACAACATAAGCTATGAGTTTTAATATAAATATTGTCTTCTAGACAGTATTCAAACTCAAAGTAAGTCCTCATTTATTATCACACTATTTCACAGAATAGTGAGGACTACTAATGAAAACATCTGAATCGTCACTCCGTTCCCCGACTAGTCCAAGCTATATTCTCATTTTCCGAAGAGAAAAATGAAAGCAAAGGGTGAGCTCAACTAGCCTAGTAAGAAATATTATGACTAAGATAATGCCGAATAAATTATCATTAGCCTTCAACTTCGTTAAACTGATAAAAATATAATAAACATCAATTTAATTGCAGCGGGACAAGCAATCCATTAGAAAAGTCAAGTAGAGCATGATATCTACTATCTTCTATGATTTAAAAATTTTATCATCAATTTTATCGCCGAGACTCAGCTTAATAATATACAAAAATGATGTTTTAAAAATAGGTTTTCAAACCCTTATGCTTACATAGTAATTGAGACCTTTGATACTTCCATTTTATTCCATATTAGGCTTGTTTTAATTTTAATCTCAAGATGCGAAGAATCTTTGACAAAATAATATACATTTAAGTGTCGGGCTCCTTATGGGCATGAAAGCCATCGAAGTAACCTGAGCACCATAAATATTGTGACGCCCCCAAATCAGGTATACATCACCTACTCTGAGTCGCCAAATACATGGTACAGAATACAAATACAAACTTAAATATACAACATGAGCTGTGAGTTTTAATACAAATATTGTCTTCTAGACAGTATTCAAACTCAAAGTAAGTCCTCATTTATTATCACACTATTTCACAAAATAGTGAGGACTACTAATGCAAACATCTGAATCGTCACTCCATTCCCCGACTAGTCCAAGCTATATTCTCATTTTCTGAAGAGAAAAATGAAAGCAAAGGGTGAGCTCAACTAGCCCAGTAAAAAATATTATGACTAAGATAATGCAGAATAAATTATCGTTAGCCTCCAACAACGTTAAACTGATAAAAATAGAATAAACATCAAGTTTAACTGCAGCGGGACAAGCAATCCATTAGAAGAGTCAAGTAGAGCATGATATCTACAATCTTCTATGATTTAAAAATTTTATCATCAATTTTATCGCTGAGACTCAGCTTAATAATATACAAAAATGATGTTTTAAAAATAGGTTTTCAAACCCTTATGCTTACATAGTAATTGAGACCTTTGATACTTCCATTTTATTCCATATTAGGCTTGTTTTAATTTTAATCTCAAGATGCGAAGAATCTTTGACAAAATAATATACATTTAAGTGTCGGGCTCCTTATGGGCATGAAAGCCATCGAAGTGACCTGAGCACCATAAATATTGTGACGCCCCCAAATCAGGTATACATCACCTACTCTGAGTCACCAAATACATGGTACAGAATACAAATACAAACTTAAATATACAACATGAGCTGTGAGTTTTAATACAAATATTGTCTTCTAGACAGTATTCAAACTCAAAGTAAGTCCTCATTTATTATCACACTATTTCACAAAATAGTGAGGACTACTAATGCAAACATCTGAATCGTCACTCCGTTTCCCGACTAGTCCAAGCTATATTCTCATTTTCTGAAGAGAAAAATGAAAGCAAAGGGTGAGCTCAACTAGCCCAGTAAAAAATATTATGACTAAGATAATGCAGAATAAATTATCGTTAGCCTCCAACAACGTTAAACTGATAAAAATAGAATAAACATCAAGTTTAACTGCAGCGGGACAAGCAATCCATTAGAAGAGTCAAGTAGAGCATGATATCTACAATCTTCTATGATTTAAAAATTTTATCATCAATTTTATCGCTGAGACTCAGCTTAATAATTAATCCACATCATCGAATCATTTCTGCACTACGACCAATGATATTTATTAGTATCACGACCACGAATTATCCATGCACTACGGACCAAGGATATTCGTGTTTTCATCAATGGTCATGATCATGCCAACAACTGTCCATCAATGCACTACGAGCCAATAAGGACTTTTACCACATCATTTGTAACATTACGGTCATGATTATACCGAATAATCCCAGGTCATAATCATCCCAATCAATAGTGCATCTATGCACGTAAACTACAGAAGACCTTTATCACAATATAAGCATGATGATGACAATGATATAAGAATTCAATTAAAAGAAAGTAAAGGATAAATTTTTAAAGATTTATAATTTAATTTATCCAGAATTCAATAATGTCCAAATTATCAACATGATACTGCTTTGTGGAGTAAAATTCAAGAATAATATTGTATCAAAAATGATTTGGACAAAAAAGAAATCAATTTTTGTCATGAATAGTACTCCGGGTGAATAGTACATGAGTGAATAGTACCTCGTGAATAATATTTCGAGAATAGTATCTCGTGAATAGTACCCCGACATAAAAAATGCCCTAAATACCCGAGTGATTAATACCCGAGTGAATAGTACTCGAGTAAATAGTAACCCGTGAATAGTAACTCAGTATGAAAAGTACCCCGAATCCTCGGGTGAATAATATTTGAGTGAATAGTAACCTATGAATAGTACCCCATGAATAGTACCCTGGGGTGAAAATATTGATATTTAATAAGAAAGTTTAGATCAATATTCTAATGAAACGATACTGGATGAAGCGCAAAACTCAAAGATATTCCACTAATTTCAGGAATTATAGAAGCAATACTTATCATAGTAAGTTTAGATTTAAGAATATGAATAGAAATAATATACGAAACTGCAAATAGATTTTCACCTGTCATGCAGTAGTCCGCGTAGGCAAATCATTTTTATAATTTAATAACAATTGAATACGAAGGGTTATTCACCAGGCACGCGGTAGTCCGCGTCGACAGGTTATTCCCACAGAATAATAAAGAATGAAATAACAAAAGGATTTCACCATGCATGCGGTAGTCCGCGTAGACAGGTTATTCCAACAGAATAATAAAGAATGAAATAACGAAAAGATTTCACCATGCATGCAGTAGTCCGCGTGGATAGGTTATTCCCACAGAATAATAAAGAATGGAATAACAAAAGATTTCACCATGCATGCGGTAGTCCGCGTAGACAGGTTATTCCCACAGAATAATAAAGAATGGTATAACAACCCTTATGAGTATTGAAAGAAAATAAATCTCTTCATGAATACGAAAGAAATAATACCCCTTACGAGTATTGAACGAAGATAATATTCCTTACGAATATGAAAAATAATATTATAAGCGAATATGAAATAAATAACACCCCTTGCCTTAATAGAAGAGTGAATACTGAAGTAGGGTAGTAGCAGAACACTCTTCTTCTTTCTCTCTATAGTTTCTCTCTCTAGAGTTTTAGTGAATTCGTAAGAAATAATGAAGGAATGAGCTTCTAGTTATAGAAAAAATGATTGAATAGTAACTAATTCATGAACGGCCCAGATTAATTCACTTTTAAAAGGCCGGTCCATATTGATTTACTATTAAAACTTAAAGCAACGATCCATACTGATTTACTATTAAAACTTTAAACCAGCGATCCATATTGATTTACTATTATAACTTTCCATCAGCGGTCCATATTGATTTACTATTATATCTTCAACCAACGATCCATATTGATTTACTATTATAACTTCAACCAACAGTCTAAAAAATTAGCATATCTCCTTATGGAATAATAAGTCAAACTCATAACAAACCCCTCATAACAAACCCCTCTATTTGTATCAAAAATTGAATAAATAATTACCACAAATCACTTATCTTTAATAAATACATTTTTAATCTATTAACAATTATTCATCATTAATCTTATAACTCACAATATTTAACAACCAGATCATTCCCATGAAAGAGGGGACTTTCCGATATGGATTTCTCCCTATTGGCGCGTAATTAGGTGACTAAACCTCTCCTCCACAGAACTTTCTAGACATTGTCAATATTGTAAATAGTAATATGAATAACTTTGTCGTCTTATTTATTGATTAAATAATATAAAATATTATGCAGATGATACTGTGACAATAATTGAATCAAATAACGTGAGATACTATGCATCAATTACTGTAGCAATAATTGAGTATAATTGAGTGACTTCTCACGTAAGCATCAATAATCAATACCGTATGCTACTATGCAACCACACGTATTACTATTCTTTTACGACCGTTTATTTCAATAGTTTAACGGTAAAACTTTCGCCGTTATTTTATAAAAAGATAATTATGTTATTTTCTAACTCCGACAATTATTCCGTTGTGGGGTCCACTAATGATGGTATCATCGTACTAATATTTCCTATTAAAACAAATATTCTCCGACCAATCGAATATTCCCCGACACAACGAATATTTTATATCAACTTGCTTACTTTGAAAAATTTTTACATATCACCCTTAACTTTAACCCTTCGTCAATTTAACCATTAAATAGAATAATAATTATAACAAAATTGAATACTTTCATTTTATAAAATTTGGGGTCTTGTAAATATAATTTACAAGCTAACTTTACAACTAAAAAGGGTCCATCATAGGAACCAGATCTAGATCCATTAGCGGGATCTTAGATCCCGTGGCTCCTAGGCTCACATAATATTTTATGAGTATCCTGCATAACAAATATAGTGAAATAAAACAAATATTAAATCTAAACGTTCCAAAACAGAGGATTCATTAGTAAAATCCCTGCATGCGCATAGCTAAATCTTCCAGCTTCCTCTAGATACAGTTCTAAGGTCGCGCGGTTGCTTAATATTTACAAAACTAGAAAGAAAACTAGATTTAAATAAATCTTAGTCATTCTAGCTCAATGGTTCCAGTTTTATAACTTTTGAACCAGTTAAAAGTTAGATATGGCTAGATTTAGATAAATTTAGTCCACAAACATTAATATCACCACTTTACATTGAATAAACAGTTAAAACAAATATTTTAATCACAGTAAACAATTAATATATATATATATAGTTAATTTAGAATATATATATATATATATATATATATATATGTGTGTGTGTGTGTGTGTGTGTGTGTGTGTGTGTATGTGTGTGTGTGTGTGTGTGTAGAAAAGTGAGTAAAAGCTTCAGATCTGAAAGGATCTTAGAGTGTGTAGCGAGGAGAGCTTTAAACAGCTTTTGAAGCTTGAAAACTCCGTTTCCACCGGTTAAAAATTGACATGTTGTATTATATATATATATATATAGTTAAGTGTTTACAAAGAAGAATATCGAAGTTTGGAACACTATAGGAGGGGTTAAGAGCTGAAATGGACGAAATTCTCTCTTTTTTTATTTTAGCTGATGGGGGTCTATTTATAGACCAAAGTAGCCGCGGGTCTACCCGCGGCTACCTAGGTGGGCTCGGGCCTCGTGGGTCCCGTTGTCTCAAAGTACGTGCACTCAGATCAATTCGTTGTCCGCTCGAACCTTCATAAATTTCAATCCCGGAATTCGATGGAGGCGTGCTATACCTGTCGACATCGGGAAAAATTTCCTTTTTTGGAATTTCTCTTTTAGTCTTTCTACCCTTTATATTTTCTATGTGTTAAATTTCGCTTGAAAGGGCGAATTTGAAAAAGAGTGCGACACAAAATGTCGATGATTTGAAAATTCAGAGTCACCAGTTAGTATTAGTGAAATGGTTGTACCAACTCAACCGAATTTGGAAAGTTTTGCAAAAGGTCCAATTATTAGACTCGGTTTAATAGGCCTTGGAAACTGAGATTCATAGAGTTCGGGGGCTTGATTGAGTCGGGGGAAGGTGTTAGTCACCCTCTGTAACGCCCCTAAACTCGGACCTCCACTTGGTCACTCGAATTCGGTTCATCACGTGCTCATGGCATACAAAATAACTAAATATCACATTCACAACGGAATAACTAATTTAGAATAATATACAATGATTTATTATAATTATTCCCCCAAGTCTCGCAACCTACAGTACTTATTAGATTACATAATAATATCAAATAAAGACTTATTACATAATCCTACTTAAGTTTAAACATAGTCTGAAAACAGTCATAATACAACATAATAGATTTAAACATAAAGGAACAAGTTAGTCGGTAGCCTTGCCCTTGCCCTTGTCTTTCCCAGATACACTTCCCTGTTCCGCCTTAACTGAAAGGTTTTAAATAAGCAAGGATGAGCACAAATTGCCCAGCAAGTAATATATAACAAGGATAAAGAGTTTTATATCACGAGTTTGAAATATCGAAGTATCATCTCTAAGATAGTTCAGAGTTTCAGAATAATATTATGAATAAGGAATATCAACAATTCTTGGAATAAGAACGATAATTCAATATAAATTAACAGATATATATGAATTCAAAGACTATCAATGTATCCAACTGGATAAACAATTTATACTTAGCAGTCACTAAGGACTATTGAACATCTACTAGAATTACCAACATTAAATTGATAACCCACAAATCAAGTACTATAGATGATTAATCTATAATACTCCATGTTATGCATTACACTACAGTAATAATCTACTCATGTGTTGGGGTTTCCAACAACATACACTCCCCTTACCATAAGGGTTGTTCAACTTAGTTTTTTGAGATTTTCGCACCAACCAATTGATTTGGACAGTTTTATAAACATGCATATAGTCTAGCCGAATCAAATACTATAGACACTTTCACAATATTTAAGAAAAATACCAAGTTTAACATGAATAATAGTTTTCTCAAGAGTTTAACATACTAGCTCAATTGAACGAGAAAGTACGATAACTTGCATTCAAAGAGATAAGGTTTTCTTACGACATTGTTCGAATAAAGTAATGCAAGGATACTTTGCACAATATAAAGGATAGTTTAGATACTTGCACGATAAAAGTATGGCTCGGATACTTTCCTTAAGCGTAGTCTATCGACATTAAGAAATCAATACTTTCAAATCCTATTTATAGTGTATTACAAGTATAGGATGCCCATTAGTTAAACATACTCGATAAAAAAATCCTGATATATAGATCAAGTGTACACACATGACTCAATCATGAAATCTTAGACTTATGTCACTACGTAGCTCGGAACTACCGTTAGACTTCATTATTTTAAAACACTTTGTCAATTCAAACTAAGATAGGTGCTAACATGCAAGGCTACCTCTGACAGTGTGTCATGAATAGGAATAAGCATAATGAAGTTATACTAGCATGCTACATACTTCAGAAATCACAGAAGTCACTTTCCAAATTTGCAGAATGGCGCGGCCGCGCCTTATTTGCACTAAGGAGACGCTCAGCCGCGCGTCTCCCAGTTCAAATCAAGGCTGAGCAGTCATTTGCTTGGCCTAGCTTCTCTATCCTTACATATCTAACATATATTAACATGTTAAGGGTCCTTTCGCATCTTTCAAGTTTAATCTAGGTCCTGTCTTGCATCATATGGTTTAAAGTTGGACATCTTTAACAATTTAAGGCCATTCAAGGTTATGAAATCACAAAGTCTAACATGCTTGATTCTTAAGCATATAAGGTAGTTATATAACTCATTTTAGACATGCCTGCGAGTATTCATATCACATATGTGTAATTAACATCGTTTTGTTTTGAAATATGCTTTGTTTATGCTTTACTTGAATTACGATACTTAAGCATGATGATATATATATATTTATTATACATGAGTGAGTCTAAGAGTATTATCCAACATGTTCACAATTATCAGATTTAAACACTCAAGGTAGTATATTAACATTAACGTTTAAAGTTCATATTTTCATTTAGTAAAGATTACTAATAAGTCTAACATGACCATGCTTCATTATGGAATTCATATACTTAAGTTAGTATATCCGACATGCATTTCAAAACTATACTAACATGCTTGTAAAGTCAGGATATACATTACCCCAAGTTCAAAATTTCTAGTTTTCCAAATGTTGAGGTTTTCTTGAAAAGTCAACTCAAATCAAGCTAAAGCATTATATTATGTTCAAAACAATATCTAACCACATGCTAGGGTCATTTATATGCATATTCTAACCAAGGTAACATGCTCAAAATGATACAAGACCACAAACGCAGTACGCATGACCGGCAGCAGGCCCGGCCACGCGGTCATGTACTATAGAAGTGGCGCGGTCGCGCCACTTCGAGCAGAACTCAAAAATGAAGGCTCTGCTTCTGCAGAGCTTCATTCCAACCCATGACAAACTTGTAACCAAACAACTACAAAGCTCCTAAACATGTATATAAGCTCAAATAACACAGTGGCATGTTATCTTCCAACAATTATAGAGAATTCAAGTGATTGCAAGAATTTGACAAACTTAAACTCAAGTATACAAAAATAGAATTATACCTCTTGAAACTTAAATGAATTCCTTAAAGCACAAACCAAATGCTCAGCTACTCTCCCTCTCAATGTATACTTATCAGACAATCTTAGCAACCAAGAATGAGAAGAGGAGTGTTCAATTTATAGAAAACCCATTACACAGATTTTTCAATTTCTCATTAAATTAAACCCATGGATTGAAGGATTGCATGAAGGGTAAGGAGGAGTTGTTGGATGTTAGTTGGATTTCATCATGACCACCACTCCCCCATGATCATTAGCTAGGAAGCTTGGAATAAGAGAAGAACATAGGCCTTAGCCTTTATGTTCTACACGTGACTGAGAAGTAGGGAGCAATTGGGACACACATTTTGGGACAATTCCCATACCTCAGCATTCTTGCAACATTGGACTATACAGTTATACACATTCCTATTCATATGTTATATTTTATACACATATTCTCCATAAATTATGACTTAATTTCACAATATAATTTAATATTTCAAGGTAGTAGATGTTATGCAACATACATATAATCCATGTACATTTTATTTTAAATGTCTACCCACATGCATATTGTTACATACACCTTTCATTAATATTATTATATAGTTTCCATGTTATATAATATAGTTACCACAAGGTGCCACCTTACCCATTCTTTTTAATGTAGTCACTAGACATTATTATATACCTTGCACACATAAATTAAATGAATAATACAATTCTAATCATGCAATTTACTTTACTTATAATAACAATTAATAATCACGTATCATTAATCACTCATTATTAATAATTAATTAATATTCTACAATAACAATTAACAATTAATTGTTCACTTGATAATTCCTTCGTCGATTAATATTACTATTAAGATTTAACCGAAATTCTTTAATAACAAATAACAATTAATATAGATTAATTGTTCGCTTAACAATTCTTTCGTTAATTAATATATTCATTAATATTTCTCATCACCGTGCCACACAAGGCTTTCAACGAGTTCATCACAAATTTCAGATATTCTCAATTATTAAATTGTTCAATATAATTGAGTTAACTCATCTCGTAACACAAAATCATTTATATTCAAATAAATATTCATTTCCATTAATATATTTGTTTAATAAGACATGGAAATTCTCAGGTATTACACCCTCCGACTTTCGTGAAAACACGATTACCGCGTCTTTTCAAATTCCAATTTATTTGAACTGTGTGTATGTATGTGCAGTTAATTGGGTATAAGTGCATTATTTGGAAGTAGTGGTATGCCTTGTTTGCACCTATATAGAAAGGGTTTGACTTGTATAAAAGAACAATTTTAAGCAATATATACAGAAATGATGTTTTGAAAACAGGTTTTCAAACCCTTATGCTCACATAGTAATTGAGGCCTTTGATACTTTCATTTTATTCCGTATTCGGCTTGATTTGATTTTATTCCTGAGATGTGAATCATCTTTGACAAAATAATATACATATATGTGTTGGGCTCCTTATAGGCATGAAAGCCATCGAAGCGACCCGAGCACCATAAATATGATTTACAAGCTAACTGTATAACTAAAAGCGTCCGTCATGGGAACCAGATCTAGATCCGTTAGCTGGATCTTAGATCCCGTGGCTCCTAGGCTCACATAATATCATATGAATAACATGCATAACGAGAATACTGAAATAAAACTGATATTTAATCTAAATGACGCAAAATAAATGATTCATCAGTTAAATCCCGACTTGCGCGTAGCCAAGGTTCACGTTCCCTCTAGATACAGATCTAGGGTCACGTGGTTGCTTAATATTTACAAAACTAGAAAGAAAACTAGATTTAAATAAATCTTAGCTATTCTAGCTTAACGGTTCCAACTTTACAACTTTTGAACCGGTTAAAAGTTAGATATGGCTAAATTTAGATAAATCTAGTCCATAGATTCAAATATTACAGATTTACATTGAATGAATAGTTAAAACAAATATTTAATCACAATAAATAGTTAATATATATACTTATATATATATATATATATATATATATATATATATATATATATATATATATATATATATATATATATATATATATATATATATATTTACATTCAACGGTCATGCCTAGATTCTAAATCAGTTGAATGTAAATAAAAAGCCACTGATTTAGTATCTAGGAATGACCGTTGAATGTAAATATATATATATATATCCATAACCTGCTGATTAAAATTCAAATTATACTGTTTAATAGTGCCAGGATTGTTAATTCGTGGCCACGGATGGACGATCTAGGCACAACTAACCAATGGAAATCTCTCTCTCTATATATATATATATATATATATATATATATATATATATATATATATTAAAGCAATAGAAAGCTTCAAATCTAAAAAAATCTTAGTGTGCTGTAAAGAAGGCTTCATACTACTTTTGGAGCTTTCTAACTCAGTTTTGGATGAGTGGAATTTATACCCACGAATCGGATACGTTATGACTTAAATAGTTGTCTGTTCTCGTAGATTTTATATGGTTTTTTATGATTATAGTGTTATTATGCTTAATCGATGTAATGTAGGGCTTACCAGGTGTTTTCTAGCATTCAAGGGCAAAATGGTCATATTTCTCATACTCGCGCCAATGCCAAGCCTATTGGCCACTGTCCCTATATGGAATCGCGCTGCAGCGCGAGCTCCGGTTTCTTTCTTGCACACGTGGCGCCGCAGCGCCACCCTTAAGTCTATCGACCTCCGGTGCCCAGGTAGACTCGGCTTGTTTTTGACCTAGCAAAAGAAGAAAGGCGGATATAACACAAAAAAAGCATCTGCATCAAATATCTCTCATAATCTCGAACACCAGAGACCACATAATCATAGAGGATAGCTTAGCTTAGGATTTTTCTTCTGTAATTTCTTTCTCTTAGATTGTCTGTAAATATATATTAAGCAGATTAGGGAGAAGTCTGTATTTCTTTGGAGCAACACGAGTAGTGAGTGACACAGATTGGAAAGCTTGATTTGAGCGAAATGCGTGGAGATGGAAGGGCTTTGATAGAGTTTTCTCTTATCCATTTGTTTTTTCTTATTTTGTAATCTATAGATGTTGTCTTTACTGCTACTTATATTTGGTTTAATAATCATGAACTGAATATTTGTTCTAAGTTTATAATGGAACCCTTTGTTATTTAAATTGACTATCTTATCTCTTTGGTTGGCACCATATGATTTGGTTTAATATATTTGTGCTTAATGATTCTCGCTAAGACATTAGTGATGATTTTGGTAATCTACATGATATTGACAGAAGGATTGTAGATTTACACCTAAATATATTAGCATGTGATTGTGGGTCTCGACTGCATAAGTTGTGCATAGAATAGACATATCTCTGTACGCCACGTGCGACCTTTTTGAGAACTTATGCTTAATTCCTTGTTATGATTAATTCGCATAAACATATGTAGGATTGCATCTAGCTTGGACGTTCTTTTCAGTTCTATTCCCTTTAGGGTGGATCTAGAGAGGATATTTTTGTGCATACCTCGACATAGGTGCATAAGCACATGTGTGTTCTCGATTGACAAATTATCGTGACCATTAAGACCAAAGAGAGAAGGGTAGCTAGTTTGATGAAACATAGCATGCCAGGTGTTTGACAGAATGCCTGTGTGGGGTGAAGTTGTGACCTTAGCTTGTAATTCCTTAGATTACCATTCGTTATCCATTTACTTTCTTTGTTAATTAGTTAACTAGATTAATCACACTTCCATTTATTGCTGTTCGAATAAGACTTTAGCGATACATAGTCGGTATTTGGTAAATATTAGTCATAGTTCCTCGTGGGTATAACACACTTCTTATCACTATATTACTTGTTAGACCGCGTATACTTGCGCGTGTTTAGTGATCGATTTTTCGACCAATAATTTCTACCGGTTAAAATTTAATATGTTGTAGTATATATGTATACAAGTGTTTAGAAATACAAATATTGAAGTTTGGAACACTATAGGAGGGGTTAAGAGCTGAAATGGACAGAGTTTTCTATCTTTTTCTCCTTTTTTTTCTTTTATGGCTGATGGGGGTTCTATTTATAGACCAAAGTAGTCGCGGGTCTACCCGCGGTAGTTGCGGGTCTACGTGCGGCTGCCCGAGTGGGTTCAGGCCTCATGGGTCCCGTTTTCTTAAAGTACATGTACTCGGGCTAACGGGAAGTCTACTCGAACCTTCATAACTTTCAATCAGTGAATCCGATGAAGGCGTGTTATACCTTTCTAAAAAGCCCTTGACGAGAGCTACACATTGACATGAGATTTGACATTTTTCAAATTCAAGAAGATGGATCCATGACTAGATCTTCAAGTCTTTATAGTCCATCCGTTGAGCCATCTTGTAGTCGTCTTTTCTCAATGTTATCTCCGAGATTGGACTGCTATTAAATTTTGACAGTCCTCAAGGTTATCTCTGAGGTTGGTTTAATCTCCCGGGGTTATCTTCGGGTTTTTACTTGATCACTCGAGGTTATCTACGGGGTCTGACTTGATCTTTCGGTGTTGTCAGCGGGGTTTAACCTGATCTCCCAGGGTTATTACAGGGGCTTGGATTTGATCTCCAGGTTATCATCAGGGTTTGGATTTTATCTCCCAGGGTTGTCTCCGAGGTTTGGATTTGATCTCCCGGGGTTTTTTTCGGGGCTTGACTTGATCTCCCTGGGTTGTCATTGGGGTTTGACTTGATGATTTTGACTCCTAGTGTTATCATTGGGAGATGAGAGATGATTCTGCCCTCCGGCATGGTTAGTAACAAGAATGAAAAATTTCTAGTGTCTACAGATGCCCCTCTTTATCATGTTTATGCAATGTAATGGCATGAACATGATAAAGATTACTAGACACTTGAAATATGACAAGATTTAAATGATGTCATGTAATGCAACATAATATAATATTATGTGCTTTGACTACTTTGGTTTGGAATTACCTTCAACGGTATTCTACCACTGATTGCTCCCGCCATTTTTGCTGGGGATGGAGTTGTCAATGATGGTCTCTACTGAACCGCCATGATGTCTACTCGAACGGTAGTTTATAAAGCTTTTCATTACCAGATCTTTCCCAATGGTATGCTGGGGTTGTCGCCAACAGCTTGAAATGTCCATCAATGCTATTGAGACTGATTTGACGACATATTGTAGAAGCTACTTGAATAGTAGTTTACAATGGTCTGAAGATCATTAAACCTTCACAGTGCCTCGACTGGGGATCTATATAACAGATTCCATCATCGATCTTCCCCGGGGAAGATAGTTCTCAATAGTTTTCATCATCGGACCATCCTGATGATATGCTGGATTTGTCGCCAACAGTTTATAATATTTGATACTCTGACCTTCGTT
Organism: Panax notoginseng; assembly: GCA_016801055.1. Taxonomy (NCBI): domain Eukaryota; kingdom Viridiplantae; phylum Streptophyta; class Magnoliopsida; order Apiales; family Araliaceae; genus Panax; species Panax notoginseng. The sequence continues at coordinate 61,641,089 of CM029023.1, read as the reverse complement.
GAAGTAGTTCTCAACAGCTTACATCATCGGTTCTTTCCCGATGCTACGCTGGAGTTGTCGCTAACGGTTTGCATTATCAAGCATTTTGTCCTTCGTTTAAGTAGTTTTCAATAGCTTACATCACCAAATCATTCTGAATTCTACACTGGAGTTGTCACCAACGGTTTACACTATCAATCATTCTGACCTTTGTTGATGTAATTTTCAACGGCTTACATCATCAGATCATTCCCGATGCTACGATGGAGTTGTCACCAACGGTTTACACTGTCAATCATTGTAACATTCTTTGAAGTAGTCTTCAACGGCTTACATCACCAGATCATTCCCGATGCTACACTGGAGTTGTCGCCAATGGTTTGCACTGTCATTCATTTTAACCTTTGTTGATGTAGTTTTCAACGGCTTACATCATCGAATCATTATCGATGCTACGCTGGAGTTGTCGCCAATAATTTACACTATCAGTCATTCCTGATTTCTCTGTTGAGGGATATCTTTCTGATGAATTATACCCCGGAACACGTTTGGGCATTTTGATGCATTCAATACCTATGGTTCATGACAGCGGACCTTCTTGATGTTTTGACAAGGGCTGTTTTCAATAATCTCTATCATTGGCTCTCTAAGCCCCACATCCGGGTTAATACAAATGACTTACATGTAGATTAGAAGTTTGGTGTCTGAATTCAGGGTTTCAGACTCTTTCCATAAAATTATGTAGCACCTTTTTCCCTAATTTGACTTTTTAGCTTCCGAGAACTCCGCAGTAACTCAAATTTGATCGAGTTGGAAGAGGTGGGACTCACCTTGGGTGGCCGCAGGTAGACTTGCGGCTGTAGCAAGTTGACCTGCGGTTCCCACATGGTATATTTGCTTCTTCCGTTCTCTTTCACAAGTCATTTTTAAGTTGAACCAAATAGAAAATTCAAAATTTCCTCTTCAGATCTACTGAGTTCGGGCTGCTTTTTGCAAAATCTGTCACCGGTCAAACATTTTGCACTACTTTGGTAACGTTTACATGTTTTCCTTTCAGGTTTTGACCGCTAGAACGTTAAATTTCATATAGAATACTTTTAATCACAATATAGTGAATATGCATGCCCATATGACTTGATAAAAATTATCTAACTTAGCAAATGTTCATATTTTACCATGCTAAATGTATTGATGTGAAAAAACTAATTTTTGAGACAGTCATTTGGCACCCTTTTTTGCTAGTTTATTAATCCTATTTGAGGATAAATGAGCACATGTTTTCAAATTAAGTACACATGGTAATTTGGCTGCCATGTTGGGTTTAATTTTGATGTTTTTTATTCATATGAGATGTTCATGACTTTGGGTTGGCGTGCTACTGAATAGCCACCTAATCATGTTTATGTGCATGCGGACAATCCATTTTACAAAGGAGACTGGCGAAATTTTTTCACGAGTCTGGGCATTTAATAAACATGTAATTTTAACTCTACTGGGGATGTATGTTAAATTAATGCATGTATCTGGACTTAAACTATGCAGGAAGCAATGATTTGAATTTAATAAGCTTTAAGTTTAGAACTTACCTCACCCTTTCTGAGGTGATTTGGAGACTTTATTTAGATTATGAATCCAGACTAGGTGAGTAGCTCTTGTAGGGCCTCCGCAGTTGTGAGGAGGAGAGCTTCTGATGTTCCTTAGCTTTGTCCAGCCCGGCAACCTCACCAGTTGACTAAGTCAGTGATTCACCCTATCCGGGTTGATAGGACAGATGTCTTGTGGATCTTGTTCCTTCTTCTTCCATTCCCCATCGGGAGCTTCCATCTATTAATGTGACGATTCTAGATCTTCTGGATGATTTGAGTCATCATCCCTCAATATACCTTTATGCGAACGAGGTAATAGTCGTTTCTATCTTTAGCTTTCTTCTTTTCCCATTCTTGAGGCAAGAGTTTTAATTTTGATTTGTAATTTGATGTAGGTTCCCGACTTTACTCAGCCTAGGAAGAACTGGTTTAGCATTCACTCTTTGTACCAGACCATCCATCTAGAGTATCGAGAGATTGTCCATTCATGGGGCTTTCAGGCTTTCTTTTTTATTCCTCCTTATCGCTGTCCCTGGGGTTATATGAATGCTCTGTCTGAGCGTTGGTTCCACCAGACTAAATCTCTCAATTTGCTAGATTACGAGGTAATGATGACACCAATTGACTGACGGTTAATCACTAGGTTAGAGTTTATAGGGGCGCTAGTGCCTTTGGTGGCTGGCATTTCACCAGCTGCTGTTTGATCCCTTTTAGGAGTTCCTGCCATGACCCTTAAGGGCCGGACCATCCGCTCTGGGCCCTTGTGTGTGGATGCCATGAGTGGGGCTTTGACTGAGCCTCTTCCTGATGATCTGCGGTTTAGAGATCGTATTCTTTAGCGATTGTTCCTGATCATCATCAGGGGTTGTTTCCTAGCAGATAACTCCTCGATAGTTTCTTTCGCTTTAGTCAACGCCACTCGTGATGTGGACCGTATTAGAGACTTTGATTGGGGCACATACACCTTTGCCTATTTCCTTAGAGTTATGCTCCTACACTCAGAGGGCGTGACATAGGCTTGGCTAGGCTTTTTCCCATTTTTGATGGTGAGTATTTTCTCTTTATCTTTTATTTTCCCTCCCTCGGGTTGTCAATTTTCATGACCGAGGATATTTGGTCTTTGCATTTTTAGTTTTGGGCCTATGAGAGGCTTCCCTATCTTTGTCCCGTAACTACATTAGGTCTGGAGACCTATCCATGGGGATGACGATGGTATCACTCCACTCTTACAGAGATTTTCTGTAGCAGAGGGATTTACCCATTCTCATTTACAGTTGGAGTTGTTGACAGCTGATCTCATCACATGGGTTCCTTACTTCAAGGAACACTTGAAAGTAGGCTTTAAGGGTGGCTTCCCAACTGGGGTTGAGTATGTATTATCCACCCGTCGAATTCCTCTCTTGATTGATGGAGGCTGGGAGCTCTATTTAGGAGAGCGTGCTATCAGGAGCACCACAGGGGAGATTCACATTCCACTCTTTCCTCCTGTTAGGAGACATTGGCCTTTATCTCAGCTAATCACCGAGATTCCCCTGATAGGTTTAGATGGCTTCACTTTATCATATGGCCCTTTTACTCAAGAGGTTTTTTACCGCTGGTGGTTCCCTCACACCATTAGGGCTCAAACTCATGCCACTCAGTTTATGGGGGATATGGTTCCTGGGTCTGTTATGATGACAGACTGGATCGCCTGTGTCCGAGAGCTCACTCATTTGGCTCAGATTGATAACTTGACCCAGAGGTTGGACCGGGCACACTTTTTCATTCGGTATTTGGATAGAGATCTGTCAGAGGAAGATTCTTTTGATCTATTCAGCTCTGGTGCTGGCTCTTCAGGTGGCCCATATTTTGATAGCTTTTCTGGTACAAACCCCCCTCTCTATCGACCTGATGTTCCATCTGGTAGAGATATAGTGACTCGGGAGGAGTTACAACAGATGGATCAATTGGATGATGTGGAAATCATTGATTTCTTCTGATAGATTTCTCTTTATCTCTTTTGATAGGCCTCAATTAGCTATTGGGCGGATGTGCCCCATTTCTTGCTATATCTTTAGATATGCCTCTGTTAGATATTAGGTGGTTGTGCCCCATTTCTCTGTACTTTTTATTTTTAGTTGTGTACAGAGATGATGTATTTAGGAATGTATGTATAACGCTTTCTATTCCCTATATCATATTGTCATTTATCATTGTTATTTATCCTGATGCATACATTATGTCATGGATAGTCATTCATATAGGTGACTTTGACATTGACCCCTGGATGGTCTTACGATACGGTTCTATAGATGTCTTCATCTACCGTTAATCGGATTGACTATACCCTACGCATATTAATAGCCTCTTCTTTGAGATCCTGGTATGACAGTTTGTCTCCCACAGATTGGGTGACAGTTGATCAGCTATTGAGGCATTCTATGACCCTTCTGACGTTCCAGATACCGTTGGGCTTTGTAGATGGTATGATATCTCGTTGGATACCAGAGAGATATATTTTTAGATTTGACATCCATGAGATGACTCCTACGTTAGAGGAGTATGAACGCCTCACTGATTTGCCCTTGGATTGGCCTTACATTAAGATGGCTGTCGGTGATATGAGCCGGCAGTTTATGACCTTGACGGGCTTACGACACAGAATTTTCTTGGACGAGGTTACCTCAGGGCTTGTGGTGTCCTGGAATTTCTTCATTGACTGATTTGGGTCACTAGACAGCTATTTACGGCATTAAGGGGATTTCACCATTACTAAGGGTGAGTGGCAGATTGCCCGTGTAGATATTCTATTGATGTGCGTCTTGGCCTATTTGTACATGCCACTATATATGGACCATCTGGACATTGGCCTGATGACAGTAGTCCGTGCTCTCAGAGAGGGTTGTACCATCTTGCCCATGATATTGGCGGAGACCTTGAGGTCAGACATATTTTTCCATACCCATCCGGTGGGGTATTTCAGAGGCAGTGTCGTCTTATTTTATGTGAGGTTTATGACACATTTGAGCCAAATTGGCACCTTTAGACGTCATGGGTACTTCTTTACTAATGAGATATCCATGTCTTATTCCTTTCAGCCGGCTGAGTATACAGATGCAACATCTTGGTTGGCTATTCTATTAGCGATCAAGGATTCATTTGATATCTTGCCTTGTTTAGGACTCAGCTCTCCTTATAGCTTTATTACTCATACAGTTGGCATGGACTATCTACCCCTGCCTGGTTTAAGAGGGGAGACCACATATCATTCATTGGCTGTCATGGGATAGTTTGATCAGTTTCAGGATATTCACCCTTTTAACGAGGCCTTGTGTCAGCGATTATCAGCTCAATATTTGTCAACAGACGACTTGACCAAGATTTATGATTATTGGACTTGTTGAGAGAGGGCTTATTTTTTGACTAGTCATCCGGATCACTCTTTAGGGTATTATACATGGTTGAGGGCAGATATTGCATTGGTTGTGGTTGTTAATTTAGAGCCAAGTATTGATTTTAATGATGAGGAGCCTATGTAGGGACCTGATTCTCTTACCGAGGATGAGCTATTTGCTGGTTTGACAACAACTCTTGTTGATGATTCCCCCAGCATTGCCACTACCATGGCTCTAACTTTTGTAGAGTATTTAGAACAGAGGTTACATCTGATAACATTTAAGAAGGATCAGCCTAGGGCCCTAATGTTAACAGCTCTTTCTGGTCGAGATGCTTATTTTACTGGAGGGATGACACTCGAGCTAGTCGGGACGCCGCTTTTGTTGAGCGGGATGAGGCTCGAACGACTCGGGATGCTACTTTTGTTGAGCGGGATGAGGCTCGAGAAACCCAAGATGCTTCCACTGCTGATAGTACTGCACTTAGATCCTACACGGCGATCATTGTTGCAGATATGAGTGCATTAATAGATGATCATGGTAGCACTATGCAGATGGTTATGGATCTTCTGGCTCGTATGAAGACTTTAGGGCAGGAGCTTATAGATTCACCTCCATCTTCTGAGAGGGATGCCATATTGGACTTGTTATCCCGTTTATCTGCAAGTTTATAGACTACCTTTTCTTTTCCTACAAATACTAGGTTAGCCATTTTTGTCGTGCACAAGATACATTGTATATATCAAACAGTATTGTATGGCAAGGAAATATATTTTGATTAACTTTCCTTTTAGATATATCTTGTCACTCGCTTGATCGTTACCATTTTCTTTATAACTTGCCATCTTGATGTGTCTCGAGCTTCTCCTAGATGGATTGACATTGAGATGTCCTAGGATCTTTCAGAATGGGTCGTTGATCTTTAGTCTTTTCTGGTGTCTCAACTTTTCGGTGTCATGGAACTGGTCTTTGGATATAGTTAAGGTTTAGGCAAAGTATTTGGCTTTCTTTCGAGGGTTCGACTGCACCATAGATGGTTTCCAACGTACTTCTGGAGGGGGATCAGGTCTTATGTAGTTCAGGCTTGGTTTGAATAGTTTGAGAAGTGTTTGTTTAAGTTTTTTGGGTTAAGGGGTTTTGGTATTTTTGTTTGGTTTGACCGCACCATAGATAGCTGCCTACGTACTCTAATTAATGAGAGATCAGGTCTTACGTAGTTCAGGCTTGTAGTGAAAACCTAAAATAACTTGATTGATTAGTTTTTTTTTTCAGAACCAGGATGTTGGCTTGTAGGTGATTTCATACATAATACCTTTTCACGGTGTCTGAATTGATAAGCTGGGGAAATTCTTCGCCATCCATTTCGTGTAGTTTGAGGGCTCCTCCCGTCAATACTTCCTTGATAATGAAAGGGTCTTCCTAGTTCAAGTCGAACTTTCCTTTAGATTGATATTGATTAGCAATGACTTTCTTTAATACCAAGTCATTTTCTTTAAATTGCCAACGCCGGACTTTCTTTTTATATGACCGAGCAATCCCCTGCTGATATAATTGACCATTAAAGATGGTTGCATCCCTCCTCTCATCTATCAGAGATAGCTGGTGATAACGGTCTTACAACCACTAGCCTTCATCCATTTGAGCATCTATCAACACTCTTAATGACTCCATTTCTACTTCTATGGGGAGTAATGCTTCCATGCCATAGACCAGTGAGTAAGGGGTATCCCCCAGTAGAAGTACGCATTGACGTTCTGTAGGCTAGCAGAGTTAGACACAATAAGTCAGGCCATCCCTTGTGATTGGCAGACATCTTTTGCATGATCTTTTTGATGTTCTTATTGGCTGCTTCAACAACACCATTCATCTTTTATGGATCTGCTTTCTTTCAATTTGATTTGCCCCAGTGGGCATCGATCCATCTCGAAGATATTCTTTGATGTCATGATACCAGGGTTGTTTGATGGGAGGCAGTTTATCTGTTACTTCTCCAATGTAATTTCCACAGGTTGGTGCCTTCTAGTTTGCAAATTTGATATTTGGGATTCCTCCCCTTTTATATATGTTGATTAAAAAAGCCAATGTTGCTAGTGCATCCGCAAAATTATTCCTTTTTCGAGGGATGTGGATGAAGGATATTTCTTCAAACTCCATAGCCATCTTGATAACTTGCCGATGGTAAGGCAGTAAATGTAATTCTTTGGTGTGATATGCTCCAGTGGTTTGTTTAATAACCAGCTCGAAATCCCTACAAACTGCTAGCCGTTTGACATCCATGGATTGGACCAGTTTCAATCCTATTACATAGCTTTCATACTCAGCTGTGTTATTGGTATTAACAAATTGTAACTTGATAGTGTTTTGCTTGCATAGTATATGGTGTGAAACACCTTGTCTAGTCTTTGGCCCAGAACAGCCCCAACCGCATAGTCGCTTGCATCACACATGAGTTCGAATGGCATTTTCCAGTCCGGTGCGATTATCACGGGGGCTGTAGTTAACTTCTTCTTCAATAATTCAAACGCGGATTTGCATTCCGCAGTAAAGCTAAAAGTCGCATCCTTCTCTAAAAGACTGCATAGAGGTTTTGCAATCTTAGAGAAGTCCTTTATGAACCTCCGGTAGAATCCAGCATGCCCCAGAAAATTGCGAATACCCTTAACTGAGCTCGGTGGAGGTAGTTTCTCGATCGTGTCCAACTTTGCCTTGTCCACCTCCAATCCTAGAGCCGACACCTTATGTCCCAATATTATGCCCTCTTCAACCATGAAGTGGCATTTTTCCCAATTTAGTATGAGGTTGGTGTCCTTACAACGCTGCAATACCATGACCAGATTCTCTAAGAAAGTGTCAAAAGTGCTTCCATAGACCGAGAAATCGTCCATGAATACTTCAACGTTTTTCTCCGCCATGTTCGAAAAAATAGCCATCATACACCGCTGGAAAGTTGACGGTGCATTACACAGTCCGAATGACATCCTCCTGAATGCAAAGGTGACGTAGGGGCAAGTGAATGTTGTCTTTTATTGATCCTCAGGAGCGATAGCAATCTGATTATATCCCGAATATCCATCCAATAAGCAGTAAAACTCATGTCCCGCTAACCTGTCTAACATTTGATCGATAAAAGGTAGGGGGAAATGGTCCTTTCGGGTTGCCTTATTCAATCTCCTATAATCAATGCACACCCTCCAACCTATTACTGTCCTTGTTGGAATTAACTCATTATCCTCATTCTGAATTACTGTCATTCCCCCTTTCGTCGGCACACAATGAATCGGACTTATCCATTGACTGTCGAAAATTGGATATATGACTCCGGCATCCAATAATTTCAGAATTTCCTTCTTAACCACTTCCTTCATGATTGGGTTAAGTCGACGTTGATGCTCCATCGATGGGCTTGCATTACCCTCCATCAGAATCTTGTGCATGCAAAATGACAGGCTAATGCCTTTTATATCCGCAATCGTCCATCCAATTGCCGATTTGTGATCCCGAAGCACCCTCAACAACTTTTCTACCTGCAATTCGTTAAGTGCAGCAGAAATAATTACCGGTAAAGAATTTAAATCACCTAAATACGCATACCTGAGATGTTTAGGGAGTGGCTTAAGTTCCAATGTCGGTGGCTCCTCCAATGATGGTTTCAATGCCAACACAATTTGCCCTATCAATTCTCTATATTCTTGATAGCAATAGCTTGATTCTTCAAAGCCAAATCGGTGCTAGTTCTGTACCTTGCCCAGGATTCCTCATCATCGGATTTCCTGTCCTGCTATTGAATCTGTTGTGGATGACTATGAAATCCAGGGGGATATGATGGTCGTGGAGCTTGATTTTGCTGATTATTACTCCACGAGAGGCTTGGGTGGTTCCTATTCCCCTGGTTGTAGGTATTTTGGTATGTATTTTATGGATTTCTGTTGTAGTTGCCTATGTACTGAATGGATGCTGGATTTATTGCACACTGCTATGTCAGATGATCCCTCGCACATAATTCGCATACTGCCATAACCTGCTGAACTTGTTGAGTTTGAGCCCCTGCTAACGTCTTCACCGTCTCATTCATCTTATCAAACTTCATGGATAGTGCAGAAATGGTTGCGTGTATAGATGTTACTCCATCTATTTCCAAGATCCCAGCCACCTTTGCCTGTGTCATTCTTGATGTGGGCCACTGGTAGTTATTTGCCGACATTGTTTCTATCAAATTGTAAGCATCCTCGTAACTCTTAGCCAAGAATGCACCCCCCGATGCCGCATCAATACTTGCTCTGATATTTCCATGTAGCCCATTATAGATGGTGTTCATTTGTAGCCACTTGGTCAAACCATGATGTGGGAGCTTCCTGAGTAATTCTTTGTATCTCTCCCATGACTCATGTAGTGACTCTCCACTCTGTTGCTCAAACAATGTGATGTCACTTCTCATTTTTGCAGTCTTTGCCGGTGGGAAAAATTTGGCAAGAAATTTTTGAGCCAAATCCTGCCACGTAGTGATTGAACCCGGCGGTAAAGAGTGTAACCAACTCTTCGCCTTGTCCCATAAGGTAAATGGGAACAAGCGAAGTCTTACTGCCTCGTCCGACACCCCGTTGTACTTGAACATGTCGCACATTTCCAGAAAACTAAGCAAGTGCTCATTTGGATCGTCGTGTGCCATTCCCCCAAACTGACATGAATTCTGCATCATCTGAATAGTCCCAGGCTTTATTTCAAAAGTGTTCACAGCAATTGCAGGCCTAGTAATGATTGACTGCAAATCAGTCACCTTAGGTGTGGAAAAATCCCTCAACGCTTTCTAGTCTTCAGCAGCCATCGTTCCTTCCTTATCAGAATTTTCAAATTCGGTTCTCGTTTTCTCAATCCACTTACTCAACTTTTGAAAGCGTCTGTTAATGTCGTCCTCAAAAGGTAGCAAGTCTGGATGTTTAGACCGTGTTTGCATAAACCGATGTCGAAAACCTGAAATAGAGAAAACAAAAATAAAAAAAATGTTTAAGTAAAAGCAGGACTAATTAAACTGATATTGTAAAAACAAATATTAAAATCTCGGCTAAATTGTCCCCGGCAACGACGCCAAAAACTTGTTGAGTAAAATCAATACGCACAAAACACGCAAGTGTACGTGGTCAACAAGTAATATAGTAATGAATAAAGTATCGTTCCCACGAAGACAAAATACCAAGAATCTTAACTTCACAATTATCAATTTTATATTAACCCTAATTTTATTAAACTAATCAATTCAATGATTTTCAAAGTAACTAATTAAAAAAAACTAAATTAATGAATAATTAAATTATCACAAAAACAATCACCAATAACGAAATCCAGAATTTTTCAAACAAGTAATGGAGAATTAGACTTATGATTTCACCCTAAGCCTCACTCTGATTTTCAAACTTTTATTCCAACTCAACTCAATATTCCAGTTTATTAATCAAGAACACGAACGTAGTAAGAGCCACCTCTCGATGCACTAATACCATATTAACATCAATCCAAAATTAAGATAGAAATCCATTAAACACCTAATTTAACCAACTCACTATATCTCTATGTGAACTGCAATCAAAAAGGTTGAAGCTTAAGCTCTTTATATGATTACATGAGATGTCAAGCGTATCTCTACCTTAACAATAATCACAAATATGCTATCAACATAATTTATGACACATGCTATATTAACTAGGTCTAGATTTGAATCTCCTCTCTCGATTCCTTTCAAATCCACAAAGAACTGTTGATCAGGCAATTCATAAATTCACGCACAAATTAACATAGATAAACTGAAAATATCTTATTGAATTAGAAATCAAAGTTATAGAATCATCGTTACGCTCAAAGATCCATCACAAGTCTAATAAATAAATTAGTTCATAACGAATGAATTAAAAACTGAATAATTTGTTGAAAACATCATCCCAATTACAAACAAGTGAAAGAGAAGAAGAATTATAGAAAAACCCCTTCACGTAGCCTCGATTTGCAACTATCGTGACAATCTCTGAAAATTACTCCTCTAATGCTCGCTCTTCAATTCCTTGAATTCGCGCTGAAAATCTTGCCTTTGTGTTATAGGATTGTTGTTTTTTCTAAGTGGTAGCCAGTTCTCTTGACTTCTGGACGAATTTTTCCTTTTATTAGAGTCCAAAATGCACCAGCCAAGCCCACAAACCGTGCCCTAGCAGAAGTCGAAATAGAACAGGACAGTTCAGGAAACAGGACCCCCGCCCCGGCGGGGGGTATAGTGTAAAACAGGCCCGCCCCGGCGGGCTAGTGCACTGACTTCAAAATTCCTTAAGTTCCAATTTTTTTCACTTTTGCTCCAAAAAGACCGCCTTTTCATAACAATTGCATCCATGACCACCCTACACATAAAATAACATGAAACAAGTAAAAACGAACACAAAATATGAAAATAAATACTAATTTAAACTTGAAATGAATATCGATTCGTGTACATAAAATCCACTTATCAGATAGCCATGGGATACTATTCTCCCACAATAGATACCAGAACTACCCCTGCTCTAGTACCTTCCATGTTCACGACACCATCAAAATATAATTTCCAAGATCAGACTATATTCTCTCGATAGATCTTTTGAATTATCATTATTCCATCATCCAGGAAATATGTTTCCAAGGGTTCAAAATTCCCTGATGGTACTTTGGCTAATTGATCCGCAATTCCTTGAACTTTGATAGACTTTTGAGTCACGTAGATGATTTCGAATTGTTGGATGATCAACTGCCATTTGGACAGTCGACAATTTAACATGGGTTTATTGAATACGTACTTCAGAGGATCCATGCGGGATATGAGATGGGTTGTGTGCCCATGAAGATAATGTTGTAACCTCATGGCGGCCCATGCTAATGCACAACATGTCTTTTCAATCAAAGTGTACTTCTGCTCGCCACTGCTGAATCTTTTGCTGAGGTAATAGATAGCTCTTTCCTTGCCTCTATCGTCTTTTTATCCCTGTATGATGCCTATAGCATTGTCATTGGCTGATAGGTACATAAACATGGGAACATTGTCCCTTAGAGGTACAAAGACGAGAGCTTTGACCAATTGCTTCTTGATGGAAAGGAAGACTTTTTGACACTTCTCATTCCACTCCATGGAGGAATTTTTCCTTAATAACTTAAAGATAGGCTCACACGTTACTTTGAGCTAAGAGATGAATCTGCTGGTGAATTTATTTTTTCCAGAAATCCTCGTATTTCTTTTTCTGTTCGGGGCTCAGTCATCTCGGTGATTGCTTTAATTTTGGCAAGATCCAATCCAATGCCTCTGTGGCTTATTAGAAATTCCATCAACTTACCTGATTTGACACCGAAAGCACATTTGGCCGGATTCAGGTTTAAGTTATATTTGCGCAATTGGTTGAAAAGCTTTAAGTTATATGTGCATCAAATCATGGAAAAGGGCCATCATGGCTCGCTGATAGGTTGCACTGGCATTGATAAGGTCGAAAGATAAACGTCTGTAACAAAAGGTTCCCCAGGGAGTGATGAAGGCATTTTTCTCCCTGTCCTTTTCAGCAACCATAATCTGATGATACCCCAATGAGGCAGTCAACAAAAGAATGCATGCCATACTGAGTCCTATTTTCTATTAGTATGTGGATAAAAGGTACTAGGAAATTGTCTTTAAGACAAGCTTTGTTCAAATCCCAATAATCAACGCATACTCGTACCTTTCCTCTGAGCTTAGGCACAAGAACTATATTGGATAGCCACTCAGGGTAGGTTGATACCATGATGATGCCGGCTTTGAATTGTTTAACAATTTCTTCCTTGAATTTCAGACTCCACTCAAATTTTAGTCTCCTAAGCTTCTCCTTGACTAGCTTGAATCCTTCTTTAATGGACAATCGATGGATGACAATATCAGTAAACAAATCGATTATGTCCTTATGTGACCATGCAAAGATATCCTAGAACTGGGTTAGTATAACAATCAGGTCTCTTCTTTGGCTTGATATAATTCTGAGGTTCTGATATTGGCATAGGTGGTTTGATTAAGGTTTGGTTTAGGTTGTCTTCGACCCATTCTTTGATCTTCGTAGGCACCTCATTGTCATCTATCCCCTCTTGCTAAATCCTCATCAAGTCAAAGTCCAACTCTACATCAAAGTTATAGTCATTGTGGAGATTTGACATTTCATCAGCAAGGCTAGACAAACCAAACTCTAGATTCTTAAAAACAAAATACTTTCACTTAATATATGAAATTGTTTGATCATACAAAGCATTAACAAAAGCATGATAAAAGTAACTGCTAGTATTGTGCAATAAGAGTAAGTAGTAAATAATATCTACATTACAAGGCGATGGATTTTCTACCCTTTTTACCCTTTTTGGCAGATGCAAGGATTGCTGCTCCAATTACTTAGGGCCAAATCCTCATTAACTGGAGGATAAAGGGATTGTTGTTGTCCATCTCCTCCTTGATGATGACTAAGACAACATTCTCATCAGGGTTGACATCCTCCTTTGAACCACTCCCTTCAACTCCATCTGAGCCAGGGATTTTAAATTGATCTTCTTCATAATCATCCTATGGGATATCATTGTTCATACCATCAATATGTAGCATAAAGTACATCTTTGATAACCAGTTTTGTACATCTTGTTTACTTCTCTGATTCCTTTCCACGCTTTCTTTATCCGGAATTAGGACTTCTTTTCCACTAGCCGGCTTGGCCCTAGGAATCAGCATACCAGCCACGGAAGAAAGAATTTTCCTCATAGGCTTTACAAATCCTGCATAGATAAGATTAGGTAGCAAAATGGTAGATGAAGGAACCAGTGGATGCTTGTGCGGGTTTCGATGGTCTGATCCAGAGGAATAACCCAATCCAGCCTTTCCTATCTGGCCAGGAATTTAAACCAGAATTCTAATTCCTTACTGACTCTTCCCTAACCCTTGTTCATGATGGAAACCCAAGGATATCATTTCTTGACTAGTCGATATTACTTCGGTGGAAACTCTGGGTTTCAAAGTTGGGGCCCCGATAGGTTGATATTGAGTGTTGCTCACCTTAAAAGCTTGAAAACGGATAGGCTCAATTCCCTCCTTAATACTGATTAGAGGCATATCATTTTGCGTATGAACAAGATATTATGGCTAGGCATTAACAGTTACCAAATTGCCATTAATGATGTATTTGACATGTTGATGAAGGGTAGATGGAACTGCTCCTGCCATATGGATTCACGGCCTTCCCAACAACAAATTATATCATGTGGGGATGTTTAGCACTTGAAAGGATATGTAAAAGGTATGTGGATCGATCTCCACTGGCAGTTCAATTTCTCCTACATCATTTCGTCAAGATCCATTAAAGGCTCTTACGACTATGTGGTTGCTTCGGATTCGATTGGGATTGATCTTCATTCTTTCCAACGTGTCATAGGGACAGATGTTCAAGAAAGATCCTCCATCTATCAACACACCTCCTACCACATATCCTGAATAAATCACTGCTATGTGCAACGACTTGTAATGACCCGTCCCTTTGGGTGGTATGTCAACATCACAAAAAGATATCACATTACTATTGAAAATGTGATCTACCAAATGATGAAACTTCTTGGTATCTATCGACTTTGGCTGGTGAGCTTCTTCCAGTACTTTCACTAAGACCTTGCAATGATCTTTAGAGAACAATACCAAGTCCACATTGCATATCTATCGGGGTGCTTCTTTCAATTTTTGCACCACTTTGGTTTCATTATAGCCCATCTTACGAAGGAATTCTTTAACTTTCTCCTCGGGTACATTTCCCTTGAATTTGATGATTGGATTCATTACTCGCTGAGGTAGATATAGTAGGTTTTCCTTTAATATAGTAGCAGTTTGATTTAAAGTTGATTCCTCATCCTCCCTACAGTTCCATGGGACTCTTTTCAGGCTGATAATGGGATACTACGGCCTGAATGGCAACACCATTGGTTCTGGTGCAACCACCTTCAAAGGGTTCTTTACTCCTTTTACCTTCATTCCTTGGATTGCAAGAGGTGTTTTAGACAAGTCTCCTTCATAGGATATGACTTCTATGACTTCCCTTCATCTCTGTGTTCCTGGATAAAATATCTTCTCTTCGTTAGGAAATACAGTACAATTATTTGCCATTTACAGGTCACCGATGTCAATCATATTCTGGATTAGATGACGAAGTTGCCAAAAGCTTTTAATGCTATGACCCCGAGTATTGCATTGGTATTGACAGACCCCGGTATCATATAATCTTTTGGAACGTGGATTGATTGGGGGTAATAGTTATGTGTTCTTCCATTCATTGATCAACATCTGCAAAATCTCCTCCATTGGCTGACCCAAAGGAATGAACTTCCTTTGGTTTGCATAGTCCTTACGAGAGTGGGCTCTAATTTTTCTTGCAAGTTTTTCTTCCAAAGTTTCATTCTCTTGGATTTGTTGTTGATTCCTTGTGAAAAGGGAGAGGAGACTTGTATGCTCCTGACTGATCAGCTGTCGAGTTACTTGGTACTGATGTATCACTAGTTCTACCAGTTGATCAACATGTTCTTTGATAGACTTCATTCTAGCTCTATCATAAACTAGAATTCTGAATAATTCCATTTATCATAATTATCTTTGCTGGTTTGGGGAAAATCACCTACATATTTGAGGTAATTAAAACTTTCTCCACTCCCCCTGCTCATCATATTGACATTCTCTTCCTTGTGTTGAGGCAGAGGATTATCTTGCACATGTGGTTGCTCTTGTGTAGTCACCATAATTTCCCCATTATCTATCAGATCCTATATTTTATGTTTAAGAGACCAGCAATCTTAGGTATCATGAACTGGAGCTCCGGAATGATAAGCACATTTCTTATTTGTTTCAAAATTCCTTCCACTTGGATTGGCTGGAGGGAGGAGCTGGACAATTTTCTTTTGAGTTGTCAGAAGCTTCAGTATATTTTCCAATGAGTCCCCTAAGGCTGTGAAAATTCTCTGACGTTTGACCTCTATAACTTTTTGCAATGGAGGATTCAAGGATTGTGTTGGTGCTTGAAAAGGGGAATAATTTTTTCTTTGGATGGGCAAGTTTTGATTGCCTCTCTGAGTTTGTCCTTGCAATACCAAGGATGCATCCTCTTCTTTCTTTTTATGAACCCTCCAAGGGTTATTCCCATAATATCCAGCTTGAATGTGCTCGGCCACAGCTTCTAAAGCCGTAAGATCTTTAATCTTCCTAGACATTAACCCCATCTCAATTATCTCTCCGTGTTTAATTAATTCTGAGAATGGTTTTCCTATGCCTGCCAGGACCCTCTCATAGAACGGAGATTCTTGTATGTCAATGGAGGTCATTACCATCTCAGTTTTTGTCCTTAATGGGATTACTTGAGAAGCCAGACGTCTCCATCTTTGGGCATATTCTCTAAATAACTCAGTATTATGCTTTTTAACTTTGGTAATTTTATATCTATATGGAGCCAATTGTGATTAAAAACTGTATTGGTTTAGAAAAGTATGGGCTAGTTCTTCCCAACTATAAATTTTGGAATTGTACAATCTGGCATACCATGCTCTAACCTTTCTAGTCAGACTCTTCTGAAATAACTGCATTCTCAGTTTTTCATCCTCGGCATATGATCCAAGTTCACCAATAAACACTTTTAAATGAGTGTAAGGATCTCTTAATCCATCATTTTTTTTAAAATTAGGAGTTTTGAACTTCTCTGGATAATGAACCCTAGGAAAGATGTAGAGGTCTGATAAAGTCACGCTTCCATATGCTCCATTCCCTTTGATTACCTGGATGGTTTCTTCCATTTGCTGAACTTTCTTTCTGATATCACAAGTTTCCTGATCTTCTTTAAGATTGGTGATTTCAGGAGTTTTGTTGGGTTTTTCATTGATTTGAGGTTCAGATATCTGTACTTCCTTTTCTATTTTGTCAGTATCCTGGCCTCCTCCCTGTGTAGAGGTTTCTGTTTGAGTGGGTATTTGTTGACCCTGATTCCTTTTGTTTTGTTCTTTCAAAAAGCCAGCTAATTCTGCTATCTTGTTTTTTAGTCCCTCGAACTCCTATTGAGAAATAGGAGTAAATTCAAGTTGGGCACTTGCAACCATGTTTGAAGGTGGGCTTAGTGCCTTTTTGGACTTTGAACGGGTAACGAGACTAATTGTTTTCCTACAAAAAGATTAATGTCAATTATTTTGATGACAGGATAACATGGCATGTTTTGATAGGGAATGAAATATATATTTACATCTTTCTTTTATATTTACATGAAATCATAATTTACATTGAATCAGAATGTACATGGAATTGAAAGGGAAAGGTATGAAGAGACTCCCCTTCCCGTTTGGTATATCAAAGGCTGACCTATCTTAGGCTACTCCCGCGGCTTTTTGGCATGAAGGTTTCGAGATCATCACAATTTACTAGATGGGAAGTTAATCTGATCTTTTAATTGGAGCGGATCTGGGTGGTGCTTTTCTTGAGCCTCGTGGGATTATTCTCCGTTGAGTCCAGTAATCAAACACCGATGGGTTTGCCTCCTGGTGGAGGAATCACACAAAATGCATTCACATGTATCATGTCTCATTGTATAAAATGATGACATTATGTGATGCACTAATACAAAATGCAGAGATTGTGCGAGGCACTAAAGTGCAGTAAATAGAGCATTCATTCACATCCATTTAATGTAAAGACAACATTCACACATGCAAATAAGAATGGTCTTTGAAAAGATTAAAATGCGGCTTAAGCCCTCTACTATCCCTTGTAGAGTCACCATCTATCGACGTCGGGAAATTTTTCTTTTTTTGGAATTCCACTTTTAGTTTTTCTACCATTTATGTTTTCTATGTGTTGAATTTCGTTTGAAAGGGCAAGTTTGTAAAAGAGTCTGACACAAAATGTCGATGATTTGAAAATTTAAAGTCGCCAGTTGGTAGTAGTGAAATGGTTGTACCAACTCAACCAAATTTGGAAAGTTTTGCAAAAGGCAAAAATATTGGACTCTGTTTAACAGGCCTTGGAAACTGAGATTCATAGAGTTCGGAGGTTTGATTAAGTGGGGGGAAGGTGTTAGGCAGCCCCCGACTTCCGTGAAAACACGGCTACCTCTTCTTTTTAAATTCTTATTTATTTGAAGTATGCATGTGTGTGTGAAGTTAATTGGGCCTAAGAGCATTATTTGGAAGTAGTGTTATGCCTCGTTTTCACCTATATACAAAGGGCTTGACTTGTATAAAAGTTCAATTTTAAGCAAAATATACCGAAATGATGTTTTGAAAACAGGTTTTCAAATCCTTATGCTCACATAGTAATTGAGGCCTTTGATACTTTCATTTTATTCCGTATTCGGCTTGACTTGATTTTATTCTCGAGATGTAAAGTATCTTCGAAAAAATAATATACATATAAGTTTCAGGCTCCTTATGGGCATGAAAGCCATCAAAGTGACCCGAACACCATAAATATGATTTACAAGCTAACTGTACAACTGAAAAGGTCCGTCATGCGATCCACATCTAGATCCGTCAGATGGATCTTTAATCCTATGGCTCCTAGGCTCACACAATATCATATGAATAGCCTGCATAGCGAGGATACTGATATAAAATAGATATTTAATATAAACGACACAAAAAAGGATTCATCAGTTAAATCCCTGCTTGCGCGTAGCGAAGCTTCCCGTTCCCTCTAGATGCAGATCTAGGGTCACGTGGTTCCTTAATATTTACAAAACTAGAAAGGAAACAAGATTTAAATAAATCTTAGCCATTCTAGCTCAATGATTCCAGTTTTACAACTTTTGAACCCGTTAAAAATTAGATATCACTAGATTTAGATAAATCTAGTCCATAGATTCAAATATTACATATTTACATTGAATGAATAGTTAAAATAGATATTTAATCACAGTAACGATTAATATATATATATATATATATATATATATATATATATATATATATATATATATATACACACACACACACACACACACACACATACACTAAAGTAGTAAAAGGCCACATATTAACAATTCAGGCAACAGTCATTCCTGGATTCTAAATTCGTGACTTTTTATTGCTTTAATATATATATATATATATATATATATATATATATATATATATATTTAGGATTCAGTACGGGATCCCGGTTTCTGTTAAGTCATGGAATTTTATTTTATTTGTATTTTTTTAAAAACAACTAAATAAAAAAGTTTAATATTTTATGGAACTGGAAATTTTACATAATACAGTGATTTGGGTGTGATTTGGATACATATAATAAAATAAGAGAAAACTGTCTTGTACTGTTTTCACTCGGCCATAATACAGTGTTTTGGGTGTGATTGAGTCCATGATCAGATCTTTAAGTCTTCGTAGTCTATTCATTAAGTTGTCTTGTGTTGTTTTCACTCGGGAATGATGTTACGGTTCAGCATGAATTCTTTTACAATGATTTGGGCTGAATTGACTTTGAGTTGGAAAAATTACTATTTTACCCCTCCCGAGTTGGTTCTGGGCTTGATGCAGTTGTAGCTGTCTTTTCTCAGGGTTGTCTCTGAGATTTGACCACTGTTAACTTTTAACAGTCCTCAGGGTTGTCTCTAAGGTTGGTTTGATCTCCCGGGGTTGTCTCCGAGGTCTGACTTGATCTCCCAAGGTTGTCGCTGGGGGTTGACCTGATCTCCCGGGGTTGTTACCAGGGCTTAGGTTTGATCTCTGGGGTTGTTGTCGGGCTTTGGATTTGATCTTCCGGGGTTGTCACCAGGGCTTGATTTGATCTCCTAGGGTTGTCACCGGGGTTTAACTTAATGATTTTGACTTGTTGATTTTGACTCCCAGGGTTGTCTATAGGAGATAAAAGATAACTCCGCCCTCCTACATGATTAGTAACATGAATGCAAAATTTTGATTATCTACAATACCTTTCTGGAAAGCCCTTTTCGAGAGCTACCCAATGACATAGGATTTGACATTTTTTGAATCCGGGAATATGGGTCCATAACCAGATCTTCAAGTCTTCACAGTCTATCCGTTGAGCTATCTTATGTTGTTTTCACTCGGGATTGATGTTATGGTTCTGCATGACCTCTTTTGCAGTGATTTGGGTTGAATTGATGCCGAGTTAGCAAAATTAATATTTTTCCCCTCCTGGGTTGGTTCTGGGCTTGATGGAGTTGTAGTTGTCTCTTCTCAGGCTTGTCTCTGAGATTGGACTGTTGTTCTCTTTTGTCAGTCCTCAAGGTTGTCTCTGAGGTTAGTTTTAGATTTTTTGGTGTTGTTATCGGGGTTTTGTGATGATCTCTCAGGTTTGTAGTTAGGGTTTGAATTGATTTCCCAGGGTTGTCACCGGGGTTGGATTTGATCAGTTTTCTTCTATTAATTTGTAGAAGTTGCATACTTGTATTATTACTTTAGCATGTATTATATGACCAGTACATGTCCAATGTGTTAAGAAGCATGCTAGATGATAGGAGTGAATGTTTAATGATGTGATTATAGACTTTCAAGTGATAAGTGTAAGACCCCAATTTTTTATAAATAAAGATGAATTTTCCATAAATATCATTTTTGAATATTATGGAGTTAATTTGATATAATGTTATAGTTGTGGGTAATATTTATAAATTTTGCAAAGTAAGCAAGTTGTTATAAAATATTCGTTTGGTCGGAGAATATTCTTTTTGTCGGGGAATATTCGTACGACGGCACAATCATTGGTGGACCCCACAGCGGAATTATTGTCGGATTGAGAAAACGACAGAATTATCTTTCTATAAAAATAACGGCTGAGGTGTTACCGTTAAAACCGTTAAAACTGTTGAACTACTCGGTAGTAAAAGTACAGTAATACGCGTGGTTGCATAGTAGCACACGGTATTGATTATTGATGCTTACGTGAGAAGTCACTCAGCTATACTCAATTATTGCTACAGTAATTGCTGCATCATATCTCTTAAATTATTGTCATAGTATCATCTGTATAATATGTTATATTATTGAGACGTTATGGTAAGTTTGGTTATTTTATGGGGGGCCATATGTCATCATCTAAGAGTCTCTTCGTCAATAGTAATTACCGTCGTCAATAGTAATTACCGTCGTCAATAGTAATTACCGTCGTCAATAGTAATTACCGTCGTCAATAGTATTTACCTTGGTCAATAGTAATTACCGTCGTCAATAGTAATTACCGTCGTCAATAGTATTTACCTTGGTCAATAGTAATTACCTTCGTCAATAGTATTTACCTTGGTCAATAGTATTTACCTTGGTCAATAGTAATTACCTTCGTCAATAGTATTTACCTTGGTCAATAGTAATTACTTTCGTCAATAGTAGTTGTCCCTTCAATATTACCAAGAGTCATTTGACCCTTCGTTAAGACCAAGAGTCATTTGACCCTTCGTTAAGACCAAGAGCCACCCTCAGTTTTTCTATAAATAGAGGCCTAGGGCTTCATTATTTTTCACGAATTCATTCAAGCTATAGAGAGAGAAAGTATAGAGAGAATAAGAGAGAGAGAGACTAAAAGTATTCTGCTACATCACTTTTCCAATATCCAGTTCTTTTAAGGTAGGGAATATTATTTCTTTTATATTCATGAAGAGAACTTCTGTTATTCCATTTGTTATTATTCTGTTGGAATAACCAGTATACGCGGTCTACCCTATACTTGGTGACATTCTTCTATTATTCTATTGGAACATCCTGTCTGTGTGTTTTACACCGGACCTGGTTCCGTTTATTATTCTGTTGGAACATCCTGTCTGTGTGTTTTACACCGGACCTGGTTCCGTTTTATTATTATTCTGTTGGAATATCCTGTCTGTGTGTTTTACACCGGACCTAGTTCCATTATTTATTATTCTGTCGGAATATCCTGTCTGTGCGTTTACGCCGGACCTGGTTCCATTATTTATTATTCTATTGGAATAACCTGTCTGTGCGGTCTATCGCATGCATGGTGATTTCTTTTGTTATTCAATTCTTTATTGTACTCAGTTGGTTAAGTTTTGACTTCTATACTCCATGAAATTTGTGGAATATCCTTGATAGTTGCGTTTCATCCAGTATCTTTTCAAGAAAATATTCTTCTAAGCATTCTTTAATTTTACTCCACAATGCAGTATCATGTTGACAATTTGGACGTTGTTAATTCCTGGATAAATTAATTCTTGAACTTGTTTTATTGAATTCTTATATCATTGTCATCATCCTCATGTTTATAAAATGCTGAAAGTCATCTGTGGCCTGTATTGCATAGATGGACTTGGTATGATTATGACCAGGGATTATTCGGTATAATCATGACCGTAATGTTACAAATGATGTGGTAAAAGTCCTCATTGGCCCGTAGTGCATTGATGGACAGTTGTTGGCATGATCATGACCATTAATGAATATACGAATATCATTGGCCGTAGTGCAGGGGTGATTCGATGATGTGGATTATTTTATTAAGCTGAGTCTCAGCGATCACAGTGTTGAAAAACTTTTTAAATCATAAAAGATAGTAGAGTTTATTTTCTACTTGACTCTTTTAATGGATTGCTTGTTCCGCTACAGTTAAACTTGATGTCTATTATATTTTATCAGTTTAACATTGTTGAAGGCTAATGATAATTTATTCTGCATTATCTTAGTCATAATATTTCTTACTGGGCTAGTTGAGCTCACCCTTTCTTTCACTGTTCTCTTCAGGAAATGAGAACGTAGCTGGGACAAGTCGGGGTACGGAGTGATGGTCCGAATGATAGTATTAGTTAGTAGTCCTCACTATTCTATGTAATGGTGTGTTAATAAATGTAATGAGGACTCCTTTTGAGTATGAATACTCTCTAGAAGATAATATTTGTATTCAAACTCACAGTTTATGTTTTGTCGTATTGTACACGACAGTTGTATTATTAAGTTGTATTTGTATTCTGTACTATGTATCTGACGACTCAAGATGGGTGATGTATACCTAATTTTGGGGGCGTCACAATAAGTCTAAAAAATATTTACAAACTATAAAGCAACGATTAAAGACTATGTTATTTGATTTCATGGTGACTTGTAAACTAATTTCGTATTATAAGTATGCAAGGTGTGGAATGAAGTATGTGAAGAGTATACAACTAAGTTAAATGTTTAAGTATACATTTAAACTTACATATGAAACATGAGCACATTTAACTAATGGGCATCCTATACTTATAATACACTAAATAGGATTCGAAAGTATTGATTTCTTAACGAGGATAATCTACGCTTGAGGCAAGTATTTGAACTATCCTTTATATTGTGCAAGTATCCTAAACCCTTGCATTATTTTATTCGACGAATGTCGTAAGCTGACCTATTTAAATGCAAGTTATCTTATTTACTCCTTCGATTGAGCTAGTATGTTTAAATTCTTGTGAAAACTATTATTCATGTTAAACTTGGTATTGTTCTTGAATATTATGAAAGTGTCTATGCCATTTGATTCGGCTAGACTATATGCATATTTATAAAACTGTCCAAACCAATTGACTGGTGTGGAAATCTTGAAAAACTGAGTCGAACAACCCTTATAATAAGGGGAATATATGTTGTTGGAAATCCCAACACATGAGTAGATTATTACGGTGGTGTTATGCACAACATGGTGTATTATAGATTGATCATCTATAGTACTTGATTTGTGGGTTATCAGTTTAATATTGGTAATTCTAGTAGATGTTCAATAGTCCTTAGTGACTGCTCAGTATAAATTATTTGTCAAGTTGGATACATTGATAGTCTTTGAATTCATATATTTCTGTTGATTTATATTGAATTATCATTCTTATTCCAAGAATTGTTGATATTCATTATTCATGATATTATTCTGAAACTCTGAACTATCTTAGAGATGATGCTTCGATATTTCAAACTAGTGTTACAAAACTCTTTACCCTTGTTGTATATTACTTGATGGGCAATTTGTGCTCATCCTTGCTTATTTAAAACATTTCAGTTAAGGCGGAACATGGAAGTGTATCTGGGAAAGACAAGGGCAAGGGCAAGGCTAACTTCATTCTATACAATGAACTTATGTTTATTTAACATTCTAATGGAGTTGTTGTTTGTCTTATCTTATGTTGGTGATTATAGGATTACTGACATGGGAGGACCTAGCTGAGTAATAGAGGAGGAGCCGCGTGATATCAACATAGTCTATGAGGCACCATTGATAACAGAACCCATATCAGTAGTGGCCCCTATTAATGATGATGATGAGGAGCAGGAGATGGAGCCTCTACCTGAGGAGTCAGATCCGCAGGAGGAGCCTGAGCCTATGGAGGACTCCGACGGGACTACTTTCGAGGATCGGATGTTTGGAGAGTATGAAGAATAGATTTTGGAATTAAGATGTAAAGTCGAGGAGCTAGAGACTGAGACTCTTGAGAGGCAATTATTGATGCAGGAGATGGAGGTGGAAATTGCTCACCATAAGGAGGCAGGGATCTAGATGGGGACCTTGTTTCACCGATCGGTGGTGAGGAACGTTGAGTTAGCAGGGAAGCTAGAAGAAATGGAGAAGAGGGTTTTAAGTGAGAGGACGGAGAAGGAGGCTCTCCGAACTCAGTTAGAGATGGAGTTGATGGATATGATTCACTTCGAGGAGAAGTAGGAGGAAGCCAATGACATGGTGGATGATCTAGAAGACGAGGTACGGTGCAAAAGAAGGAAGATGAACAAGATGGGCTATGCTCTACGCACGGCCATGGAGAGATTGGTCGATGGGGTAAATCACTACCCAGCTGAGCAAGAACAGACCCGGAATACCATAAGTCGGGATATGGTGGTACACATTATGTAGAAGGAATATCAGAGCGTCGTGGAGCGTGGAATGTTAGATTAAGTCTAGAGGGAAAAGCTTAGTAGTGTAGTATTTTATTTATGTGTTGTTTAACAAGTTGTATTAATCTCAGTTTGTTGTGTAAGATGTGAGATGATGGTAACCCTAACTTTTGAAAAGTGTTAGAGGGGTAGTAAGCTAGCATTGTCCCCGTCTTTTGTGATAATAGGGGATATATGTTATCATTTATAGCAGTATGCTAGAAAAGAACATGTATTGTAACCATTGGGCATATGAATATAAATGGTCTTATTTCAGAAACGTGTTTTAAACCTCCAGTTCTTTTCAATTGAGAAATGTCTAAGTATTATAATTAGATAATAAAATGAAAAATTTGTGATGCAGAAAATGCCGCCCATATGTAGAATAACTATCCCGGAAGAGTCAATTAATGATGAGAGAGGACCAGTAGATCCGATACATAGACTTGTAGATTTATTGGGAGAAGCTCTGAGGGAAAGAAATGAACCTGTACCACCCATTCCCCAAGATGTCCCAGTAACAACCTTCAAAGATTTTAAGAGTGTAGGATCCTCAGAGTTCGCGGGAACTAATGACCCGATAGTTGCGCAAACCTGGATCAAGGAGATGGAGAAGGCCTTCACTATAGCTCGTGTGGGTGAAGACCAGAAGATAGTATTCTCCACATACATGATGAGGGGCAAAGCGAACTATTGGTGGGAAACTAATCAGTAGAGAGAGGGGAAGGGAACGATAACATGGAAGAGGTTTACGACGTTGTTCTTCGAGAACTATTTCCCGAAGAGTATGAAGAGTAGGATGGAAGTGAAGTTCCTATAGTTAAAGCAAGGAGATATGATGGTGGCGCAATACGCAGCTAAGTTTAATGAACTAGCGCGATTTGCGGAGCACCAAGTTGGGGATGAGGAAAGGAAGGCGAGACACTTTTAGCAAGGGTTAAAGTCGTGGTTGTATAATAAGGTATACGTCTTTCATATTGATTCCTTTGCGACCTTGTTAGAGAAGGCAGTCATTGCAGAAGGTGGCAGTGAAGCCTTAAATCTATATCATAAGGAGAAGAAGAATAAGAACACTAGTAATGAGCATCGTGGAGGAAGCAGTAGCGGAGGGAGTAATTCTGGAAAGAGGAAGTGGGAAAATAAAAACAACAACAGAAACAATAATCAAGGTGGAAGTCATTAGGGAAACTTCAAGAAAAGGGCTGAAACTTGTAACAAGTGTGGAAGAAGTCATCAGGGGGAGTGCTGGAAGGGAATGAACACTTCCTATAATTGCGGCCAAGAGGGACACATATCTCCAAATTGCCCAAAGCCAAAGAAGATCAGAGGATGTTTTGCTTGTGGATCAACAAAGCACCAGATAAAGGATTGCCAGAAGAAAGGAAGCGATGGAGCTGGCGGAGGCCAGGGAGGAGGGAACAAGTTAATGATTGGTGGACCTGCGCAACCCAACCGATCGACCGCCCGAACCTTTAACATGACCGTCCAGGATGCATTAGCTGTAAAGGATACGGTGTCAGGTATAATCCCAATCAATAATATAAATTCTTATGTATTATTTGATTCGGGTGCTATATGTTCGTTTGTATCTGAAGAATTTGTTAGTAAACTTAGTACACTCCAAGAACGTTTAGAAGATCCTTTGAATATAGAAGTTGCGAATAAGGAAATAATCCATGTAGAATGTGTTTATTGAAATTATCGCGCAAACATTAGAGAACATGAACTGAGCCTAGACTTGATTCCTATTAAACTTGGAGAATTTGACGTAATATTGGGAATGGATTAGTTATATAACCATGCGGCGGTAATTGACTATCAGAACAAGTGTGTGAACCTTCAGACTCCGAGTAAGTCTAAGGTAGTGTTTCATGGTAGCTCATCGCTTAAGCAATCGTGTTGCATTACGATGATGCAGGCCAAGAAATTGTTAATGTGATAACCTGGGATTTTGAATAATCCGAATTTTACGAATAATTATTTTTTTTATATTAATATGGATTATCAAGTTGGTGTTGTTTATCTGGGATACGAGTCTTGAGATGTGGTCAATTTGTGTATTGACTGAGAAAATAAGAGTAGAGTTATGCTTAACAGTTTTAGAAACCCTAACCCTAGTTACGGATAGGGATTCGATAGAAAATATAATTAAAATAATTATATTGATGAGTACGTGTTTGTACTGTATAGAAATTTTCATCAATGATTGATCGGATAGGGTATAAATTTAGTAAACCCTAATATGAGATTAGAAACCCTAATCTTAGGATTAGAAATCATAACGTACCGTTAGAAACCCTAATCGAAAGCCTGAAAACCCTAATTTTAAATTTAAGAATCCGAAACCCTAATTAGGAAACCATAATCCTAATTAGCCTTATGTGATTAGTAAACTTTCATCTGATTAGTAATCTTTAACATAGTTAGGAAACCCTAATTATATTTAGAAATCTTAATTTTCTATTTTAAAACCCTAATTTAGAAAATCCTAAAAGCTAAGGTGGTAAAACCTAAGGGTTAGGACCTTAGGGTTAAACCCTAAGAGTTTGGACAAAAGTCTAGTATGCCATTAAATTTAGAATGCAAATGACAAAAATGCCCTTTATGGATTTTTTTTATTAGATTACTTGTAAATCTTGCCAATATAAGAGTTGGTGACCAACTAATTTGACCATAGTGACTTATTTTACAGCAACTCAGCCAATTCTTGATAGCTAGGCTAGCAAAATTCATTGTATCCAAGTATACATATAGATTAAGAAAGAGAAAGTGTACAAAAATTAGCCATTTCCTCTCAAGCTCTTACCAACTCTCTCTCTCTCTCCTAAACCTCTGAATTTTCTAAGTAAATCAGTCACTAGATAACCTCCTTGAACATCTATATCTGTTAAGGAGATCAAAGATCAAGGATTGGACTAGAAAGGTATAAACCTAAACCCTACTTTTGATCTTGTATGATAAGGTAAAGTTTGTGATTATGTGTTTAGATTCATGCTAGAGGATGTTTTTCGATGATCTATGATGATCTATCATGGATCCATAGCATCAAAGTGGGTAAAAATGATGTTTTTTAAAAACTGTCCAAGAACACAAAAGGTGGCCTGACAACCGAATGTCAGTGGCCCTAGATTCTTTTTTGTTTTTGATTTTTGTTGTTTTATGTTGCAATCTGTAGCTTGTCTTGTGGTCTTTGATCTGGAAGTGGAATCACAGCCATTACAGGTCTAGATCGTAAGTTATTAACGATCAAAACCCGTTGACCGAGATTGACTGGGTGAATTCTGGGTAACCCAGAAAGCCATGAACAGGGTCTGACAAGTTTTTCTAAGGCCTTGATCTGTCAGTTGTGAAACTGTTTGCTGATGTTGTTGTATGCAGTTTGTAGCCTGTAATCTATACTAGAGATCCATGGCTTTAGATAGTTTAAAAAGTCAACAGATCGAACATAGGGAATGGTCAAACTAGGCATGTCGATCATGGATACTGTTTCTGGAAAACCCAGAAACCAGAAGAACACAATTTCTGACAGCCTTTGACTAGATTGAATCTGGATATTATGATGTTATTGGACTGAGTTAGTGTTATGTATGTGTTCTATGACATGAGTGCTATATGAATGAACCAAGAAACCACTTAAGTGATGACTAGAACTAAGCCAAAATCGAACCACAAAGTTGTACCTCGCGAATGTCTGGGTTTCTGGGTTACCTAGAAAACCCAGATGATGTCTGACAGCTACTTTGAAGCTCTAGATCTTGCAGCTATGATGTTGTATGATCGAGATGATGATTGAGAATGGTAGTACTACATACCTACTACCAGATCAGTGTTCAAACAAATCCAGAACATGATTAATTTGAGAATTACAACCAGTCAAACCGAGACCCTTGAGAACTGAGTTGTCAGTGTTCTTAAGGCTCAAGAACACCAACAGCGACGCTTAGTGTCGCTGTAGGCTATAGCGACAGTTTCTAATATTGTTAATTTTTGATTTTTCAAAAATTAATTAAAAATAGATAATAAATTCTAAAAATTACAAAAATAGTTTTAAAAATTATTTTAAATTCTGAAAAATAACTTTTAATTATTTGGGATACTTTTAATTAATATTTATAATTAATTGAATATTAAAGATATTTAATTTATTTAATTATTGTATTAAATAAATTAGAGAAAAATGATTTTAATATTATAAAAATTATTTTAAATAAGAATAAAGTGTTTAAAAATATTTTGAGGTATAAAATGTAACTTTTAATATTTTTGAGTAATTTTTAATAATAAATTAATATTAATAATATTAGATTTATTTAATTATTATATTAAATAAATGATGGAAAAATAATTTTATTGATTTAAAAATCATTTAAAAATGAGAAAAATGATTTAAAAATAATTTAAGTTATAATTAATGACTTTTAATATTTTGATAATAATTTCATTAATATTTAAATATTAATGGTGATGGTTTAAAAATGATTTTAATTATTTTAAAAATCATTTAAGTAGAATATTGATGATTTAAAAATATTTTAAGTTATTATAAATAACTTTAATATTTTGACTAATAAGTCATAAATATTTTAATATTATTAAATATTAATGATGATAGAATTAATTAGTATTTAAATGATTTAAAAATGATTCCAGTGTTTGAAAAATTATTATAAATTATAATAATTGTTTATAAATTATTAAAAGCTTCCGAAAAATATTATAAATGATATATAACTTATCTAATGTAATATTAAAGCTTTGAGACCGAGTTTAATTGATAATAAATATGTAAATTGTCGGATAGGGTGACCAAGACACCGAGAATAGACTGAAGTTCAACCAGACCGAACTAGTTAGACTTGATAAGTGTTTATATAGGTTATGAATACTAATGTGGCTATGTGATAATGTACCTAGGAGAAAGTTTGACTGTAAATTACAGTGATACATGTTATGAATTATTGTTCTAATTGTGATATCGATATTGTGATTATAGGTCTTGTGAACGTAGTTAAGTATATTATGTAGCAGTAATCAACGAGGAAGGCAAGTTTTCTTAACTCAACCTTGAGTTATGCTTTCAAATATTATGGTGGTTAATTATTGCTGATTATACCACGTCAAAGAATTATTGTTGATTATTCGCAGTTAATGCATGTTTATAAATTCAAATTGAATTATTGTTTTTGAGAATACGATTGGGGAATAACTGTTATTATTTATTCACATCCGTAGAAGTTATTATTGATTGTAAATAGTATAGTTGATTTCTGTCTTTTGTAGAATCGTGTTGAGCAATGTCTTAGCTAATTATTATGGCTAGACAAATATTTATTAGAACTTAATAGGTTCGAGAAGAGAATTCAATTATTATTGACAGATCAATGCCAATTATTTTGGCTAGATCGAGAAGTGATTCGAAATTGAAATCATAATATTTCGTTGTTATAAATCAAACCTTGATTATATGACTGAGAAGAACAACCTTTTATATAAAGGGAACATTTTTGGTCGTATATTCGACCGATGCGCGCGTGTAAGTATTATGCATAATATAGGGTACAAGGAGTTGGTCGCTCTAAGTACTTGTAGAGGAGTATAATTTAATCTTTATGGTTATCTGATACACTTGGGTATATCAAAGTTCAATCTTTGATAGTTACTCGAGAAGAGAAGTTCAAGATCCAATGGATCGCTCAGCATAAATCTGGAAAATATTCTACTTTGTTATTGCATAGAATTGATTCTTGATTATTCAATAGAATATCGTAGAAACTTTGAAAGCGTTGCACTCTTTCATTATCAAATTATTGTATTGCATAGAATGCGAGAAGACTTGTTAGTTATTAAAGATTTGTTCAGCTATTTCAATGTTTCCCGAACTTTGGTGTTATTCTCTCAAATTAGATAGTCGATTATTATTGATTCTTGTACATTCATTGTATAACTTAACTTGCGGGGCAAATTTGTTGCTCACCCTTGCTAAATAAAACATTTCAGCTAGGGAAGAAGAGGCCAGCGGGTCTAAGAAGAACAAAGGCAAAGGCAAAATGTTGGAGTAGTATAAGATGAACATTATTATTATTATGTTGTATTTGTAAACCCTTTTTGTATATCTAAAGGGTAAGTTTGAAATGTTAAGGTTAGATGACCTAGGATCATAATGTTAACCTATTAATTAATGTTATGTATGTTTATATTCATCAATGAATGGGTAGTTAGATGTTATTAAATTATGGAACGTGGGCACCAAACTCGGGGGTCAGGTAACCCGGATTTGGGAGTGTCATAGGTTGGTATCAAAACTGTAGGTTATAAACCTTAAGTGGGATAGGAAAAATCCTAGAATTATAACCATAAACGAGATATAGAATACTCATGTAGAGTATTAAGTGAGGGATTGTCGAAGCGTATCGATAGTAGGATATGTGGACACATAGTGTGAGAAGTTTGTACTAATGATGTACTAATCAAGTTATTTAAACTGATTGTAGGATGTCTGGAGAAGATAAAATGAGTAAGGAGATGCTAACGGCTGTTGCACCAGTGCCAGTAGTCGAGGTTCCAGCACAAGGCGAGTTAGTTGAGAAGGTGGGAAAAGATGAACCTATGATTAATTTGGAGAGTGATCATGGTGATTATCCCGAGGTGTATCTGAGTGGTGATGAGGAGCCAGAGTCCGAAGAAGCTAAGGTGGAGAAAGAGAAAAGGGAAAAATTTGGAGAAAAAGATCAAGTATCTCCAGAAGTACAAGAACTCCAGAGTAAAGTGTTTCTCTTGGAGGAGTTATGGAAGATGGAGCAAGCGTTACGCTAGATGACCGAAGAACGAAATGAGTTGAAGGCGCAGGTGGAAATAATGAAGACTGAAGGTAGTGGATCGTCTGAAGGAACAATCAAGCAGATGAAAGATAAGAATAAGAGAAAGAGGGACAACGACAGCGATAATTCTAAAAATTCAAACCCGAAGAATAAGCAAGTCTGTAGCTAGTGTGGAAAGACTCACGTGGGAGAATGCATGATGTGGAAAAACGTGTGCTTCAATTGTAAGCAGGAAGGACATATTTCCCTACATTGTCCTAAACCGAATATGAGGAAGTATTTTTCATATGGGAGAACGGGTCACGGATTCAACAAGTGTCACAACAAGAAGAAGATTGGTGAAGGGAGTGGACGGTAGACAACTTAGATATAAGTGGTAGTACTTTTGGTAGTGTGTGATATTAACGATTGTAATATCGAGAATGATATGTAAGCATATGTAAATATATATATTTATATATGTTTTTATGAATGAAATCTTTATTTTCTATATGAATATAAGATTAAGATTAATCTGTGTATTCTTAAAACTCATACTTTTGGTAAGTTCACGACTCGTAATTATATGAAATGTTTTGAACCCCTCCGTGAATGGACACCAAAGGTCTGACTAGGATAAGTTCATACACTCATATAATTGTGGCAAGTTTTTGAACTCATAAGTGTGGTAAGTTTGACGAACTGGTAATAGCTATGTGTGTATAGAGAATAGCAACTTTTTGTGTAAAGTTGGAGAATTGTTACTTTTTGTGTAGGGTTGGAGAATTACAACTTTTTGTATAAAGTTGTGTGGGTTATTCCTAAAATTATTTAAAAAAGGATAGTAATATGTGTTAAGTACTAAATGTACTATGTGCTACTTGAATCAATATGCGATTATATGAGAACTATGGGTTGAATTCTTATTGTGTTAAGAATTTGTGTAGAGAAAGAAAATTAATGTAAGATTTTTATTTAAATCAGATCATGCTGCCTAGACGACATAATCGAAACCAAAGAGTAGAACAGTCAGTGAATAATGAAGGAGGTCAAGTTGACCCGATGCAAAATTTTACTAATATAATAGTTGAAGCTATGGGGAATAGAGCGCCAGCAGCAAGAGGAAGAGCGAGAGAACAGCCAGCAGATAGATTGGAAAATTTTAAAGACTTTAAAGCGGTGGGACCGCTAGAATTCAATAGAACCACCAATCCAATTAAAGCCCAAACCTGGGTAAAGGAGATGGAGAAAACGTTCATTATTCCGAGGGTGGAAGAAGAGCAAAAGATAACTTTTGCAACATATTTGATGAAGGGAGAAGCTAATTACTAGTGGGAGACTAATCAAGTGAGAGCTGGTACAGCTGTAGTAACTTGGACAAGATTGAAGGAGTTGTTCTTTGAGAACTACTTTTCGTCGAGTATGCAAGCTCGGATAGAGGTTAAATTTTTGGAACTGAAGCAAGAGAATATGTCGGTGTCCGAATATGATGCTAAATTCAACGAATTAGCGAGATTTGCACCTCATCAGGTAGATACGGAATTACGAAAGGCAAGAAGTTTTGAAAATGGATTGAGGTCGGGTATTTACAACAAAGTAGCCGTATTGCAGATTAATACGTTCGCGTCTATGTTGGAGAAAGCGTTAATTGCTGAAGGAGGGAGCGAAGCTGCATCTTAATTTCATTAAGAGAAGAATAAGAAGACAAATGATGGAGGAAGCAGTGGTGGTAGTAATCCGAACAAGAGAAAGTGGAGTGAGAATACCTAGTCGGGTAGTAAAACAGAAGAGAATAAGAAAAGGAGGGAACCATGTGCAACTTGTGGGAAGAATCATTCTGGAGTTTGTCTGAAGAAGAAGGGAGTCAGTTACAACTGCGGACAAGAGGGACACATGTCACCCAATTGTCCTAGTACGAAGAAAATACAATGTTGTTTTGCTTGTGGATCGACTGATCATATGGTTTGGAACTGTCTGAAGAGAAATGTGGAGAATGAGAGTGTCAACAAGGGACCCGGTAGTGGAACCTTGGCGATTCGAGGACCTGCACAGCCAGGAAGGCCAACGGCCCGTACATTCAACATGACGACGCAAGATGTAGTGGTTGTCTAGGAGGTGGCGACAGGTAACGATTTTGCTTAATACTTAAATTACGCTAGTATTTGTGGTTAGATATTACTATGAATTATTTTCTTATATAGATCCAAGTCACAGGTCAGAATTTGAAACACAAATGAATATTGTGTTGATAAAAATGAATTGATGATACAACTTTAAAAGATTGTAGAATATAAGAAAGCAGTGATTCCGAGGACGAAATCCTTTTAAGGAGGGGTGAATGTGATAACTTGGGATTTTGAATAATCCGAATTTTACGAATAATTTTTTTTATATTAATATAGATTATCAATTTGGTGTTGTGTATCTGGGATACGAGTCTCGAGATGTGGTCAATTTGTGTATTGACTAAGAAAATAAGAGTAGAGTTGTGCTTAATAGTTTTAAAAACCCTAACCCTAGTTACGGATAAGGATTCGATAGAAATTATAATTAAAATAATTATATTGGTGAGTACGTGTTTGTACTATATAGAAATTTTGATCAATGATTGATCGGATAGGATATAAATTTAGTAAACCCTAATATGACATTAGAAATCCTAATCTTAGGATTAGAAACCCTAATCTTATGATTAGAAACCCTAATTGAAAGCTGGGAAACACTAATTTTAAATTCAGGGATCCTAAACCCTAATTAGGAAACCCTAATCCTAATTAGCAAGCCTTATGTGATTAGTAAACTTTCATGTGATTAGTAATCTTTAATATAGTTAGAAAACCCTAATTATATTTTAGAAATCTTAATTTTCTATTTTAAAACCCTAATTTAGAAAATCCTAGAAGCTTAGGTTGTAAAACCTATGGGTTAGAACCTTAGGGTCAAACCCTAAGGGTTTGGACAAAAGTCTAGTATGCCATTAAATTTAGAATACAAATGACAAAAATGCACTTTAAGGATTTTTTTTATTAGATTACTTGTAAATCTTGCCAATGTAAGAGTTGGTGACCAACTAATTTGACCATTGTGACTTATTTCACAGCAACTCAGCCAATTCTTGACAGCTAGGCTAGCAAAATTCATTTTATCCAAGTATACATATAGATTAAGAAAGAGAAAGTATACAAAAATTAGCCATTTGCTTCAATATCTCACCAACTCTCTCTCTCTCTCTCTCTCTCCCAAACCTCCGAATTTGTTAAGTAAATCAGTCACTAGATAACCTCCTAGAACACCTATATCAATTAAGGAGATCAACGATCAAGGATTGGACTAAAAAGGTTTAAACCTAAACCCTACTTTTGATCTTGTATGCTAAGGTAAAGTTTGTGATTATGTGTTTAGATTCATGCTAGAGGATGTTTTTTGATGATCTATGATGATCTATCATAGATCCATAGCATCAAAATGGGTAAAAATGATGTTTTTCAAAAAACTGTCCAAGAACACAAAAGGTGGCCTGACAACCGAATGGCAGTGGCCCTAGATTCTTTTCTGTTTTTGATTTTTGTTGTTTATGTTGTAATCTGTAGCTTGTCGTGTGGTCATTGATATGGAAGTGGAATCACAGCCATTACAAGTCTAGATCGTAAGTTATTAACGGTCAAAACCCGTTGACCGAGATTGACTTGGTGAATTCTGGGTAACCCAGAAAGTCATTAACAGGGTCTGATAAGTTTTTCTAAGACCTTAATCTGTCAATTATGAAACTGTTTGTTGATATTGTTGTATGCAATTTAGAGCCTGTAATCTATACTAGAGATCCATGGCTTTAGATCGTTTAAAAAGTCAACAGATAGGAACATAGGGAATGGTCAAACTAGGCCTGTCGATCATGGATACCGTTTTTGGAAAACCCAAAAATCGAAAGAACACAATTTCTAACAGCCTTTGACCAGATTGAATCTGGATATTATGATGTTGTTTGTGACGCCCCCAAAATAGGTATACATCACCCATTCTGAGTCGCCAGATATCATACTATAGAAATTAAAATACAAACTTCATTTATACAATTTTTGAACTGTCGTACAGAATACGACCACAATTAAACTGTAAGTTTTAATACAATTATATGCAACTCTCATGGTGCTTCGACCACAACACATTACAATGGTACCTTACATAAAGGTACAGTCACTAACTATTTTAGAAAATAAAATATTTGGAAAATGCTCAAGAAAACCTTCGTACATGGGAGGCCATGCGTATAAGTTATGATAGATATCATATGACTCAAGAATTATCCTTGGTTGACCCAATAGACCCCAAAGAAAAACGAGAAGAATAATATCATGTTCTTTCCAATGGTGAGTTTTCTCTTGACATATAATTATCTCCATTGTCTTCAATTGAGAACTATATTTCAACCAAACTCTAAGATTATATAGGTAGTGCTCATAGATATAATCAACAAGTGCATGTGCACAACCCTGTCTTATGATAACACGAGGTCATCTGTCATTAGACATCTTGTAGGATAGTGGGAAAATGCCATTCCAAAGTTGGGTTCGCCTCACCCTATTCGGTTCACCAAAATCAACGGTTAAAATGACGTATAAAATACGACACACTTATCTATAATTCTCAATAAAATTATTTCCATACATTTTTAGGGGAAACCTTAACAGCTATAGACCATTGTTCTATTCCCCTGTTACCCCTGCTCCACCCAGCTACACTTTTATTACCTGAAAAGAATTGTGAAGCAAAAGGGTGAGCACAACTAGCCAATAAAGAATATCATGATTAAAGATAATTAAATTGTCAATATCCCTCGTTAGTAGTAAATCAGAGATTTAGAACATATGGTAGATGATAAAACTTTTCAAACATAGTGGCAGCGGAACAAGCAATCCATTAGAATAGTTAAATAGACCATAAAGTCTATTATCTTCTTCATGTTAAAAGTCCACCAACAATGTTTTATCCCTGTAACATCAATCAACAGTTCCTATCCACAATCATGTGAATAACTCATAATCATAATTGTGGTTTTAAGTTCCTCTTCGCACCCAATATGAAGATAATTTTCATCACCTATATTTACCTGAAACATCAAAGATCATGGTTATACCAAATCACAGTTCCTGTTCATAATCATACTAATAAATTTATCTTTGCACTACGGGCTAAAGATATTCATTAATAGTTCATCTTTGCACTACAGGCCAAAGACATGCAACTGTATTTTTAGAAGAGTCAAGTAGAGCATGATATCTACTATCTTCTACGAATTAAAAGTTTATTATCAATATTTTATCGCTAAGACTCAGCTTAATAAATAATCCACATCATCGAATCATCCTTGCACTACGGCTAAGGATATTCATTAGTATCACAACCACGAATTATCCATACACTACGGGCCAAGGATATTCGTGTTTTCACCAATGGTCATGATTATACCAAATAATCCCTAGTCATAATCATACCAACAACTGTCCATCAATGCACTACGGGCCGATGAGGACTTTTACCATATCATTTGTAACATTACGGGTCATGATTATACTAAATGATCCCTGGTCATAATCATATCAATCAATAGTTCATCTTTGCACTCTTGGTCGAAGATGACTTTCATCACAATATAAGCATGAGGATGATGACAATGATATAAGCATTAATCAAACAAAATCAAGGATAATTATTAAAGACTTTAAATTTATCCAGAGTTTAATAATATCCAAATTCTTAACATGATACTGCTTTGTGGAGTAAAATTTAAGAATAATATCCTTGTATCAAAAAATAATTTAGACAGAAAAGAAATAAACTTTTTAGGTGAATAGTACCCCGTAAATAGTACTTTGGGAATAGTACCCCGTGAATATTACCCCAGCATGAAAAGTGTCCCGAATATTCAAGTGAATAATATTTGAGTGAATAGTAATTAGGTAAATAGTAACACGTGAATAGTACTCCGGCATGAAAAGTGTCCCGAATATCCGAGTGAATAATATTTTAGTGAATAGTAACCGGGTGAATAGTAACCCGTGAATAGTATCCCTGGTGAAAATATTGATATTTAATAAGAAAGTTCATATCAATATTCTAATATAATGATACTGGATGAAGCGCAAAACTCAAGAATATTCCACTAATTTCAAGGATTATAGAAGCAATACTTACCATAGTAAGTTTAGATTTAAGAATATGAAAAGAAATAACATATGAAACTGCAAATGGATTTTCACCTGTCATATGGTACGTAATCCATGTAGACAGGTTATTCCGACATATTAAAGGATGAATATGAAAAATAGTATTTCTTATGAATACGAAAGAAATAATACCCCTTACGAATACAACAAATAATATCTCTTACCTTAGTAAAAGACCGGATACTGCAATAGTGAATTAGTAGAATACTCTTCTTCTTTCTCTCTATAGTTTCTCTCTCTATAGCTTCTCTTGTGAATCTCAGTGAATTGGTGAAAATGAAAGAAGAATTAAACTTCTATTTATAGGAGAAATGACTAAATAGTAACTAATTCACGAACGGTCCAGATTGATTTACTATTAGAATGGACGCCCCAAATTGATTACCATTAAAACCACAACCGACGGTCCAGATTGATTTACTTTTAAAACCACCACCGACGGTCCAAATTGATTTATTTTTAAAACCACCATCGACGGTCCATATTGATTTACTATTAAAACCACCACCAATGGTCCAGATTGATTTACTATTAAAACCACCACCAATGGTCCAGATTGATTTAACTTATTACACTTTAGTACCCCTAAAGTTTTCCATGTTTGCATTATTCCCCTCTAACTTTTGTAATTCACTTATCTTCATTAAACGCATTCTTAATACTTCAACAATTATTCATCATTAATATTATAACTCACAATATTTAACAACCAGATCATTCCCAGGAAAGAGGGGGCTTTCCGATAAGGATTTCTCCCTATTGGCGCGCAATTAGGTGACCAAACCTCTCCTCGACAGAACTTTCTAGACATCGTCAACATTGTAAATAATAATATGAATAACTTTATTGTCTCAATTATTGATTCAATAATATAAAATATTATGCAGATGATACTGTGACAATAATTGAATAAAAAATATGAGAGATATTATGCAGCAATTACTGTAGCAATAATTGAGTATAACTGAGTGACTTCTCACATAAGCATCAATAATCAATATTGTGTGCTACTATGCAACCACGCGTATTACTGTACTTTTACCAACGGGTAGTTCAACAGTTAACGGTAGAACTTTTGCTGTTATTTTTATAAAAAGATATTTCTGTCGTTTTTTAACTCCGACAATAATTTCGTTTGGGGTCCACTGATGATTGTGTCGTCGTACGAATATTTCCTGTTAAAACGAATATTCCCCGACACAACGAATGTTTTATATCAACTTGTTTACTTTGCAAAATTTTTAAATATCACTCTTAACTTTAACCTTTTATCAATTTAACCATTTACTAAATAGAATAATAATTATAAATAAATTAAATACTTTCATTTCATAAAATTCGGGGTCTTACAATCTCCCCTCCTTATGAAATTTTGCCCTCGAAATTTACGTACCTGGTAGTTCGAAGAGATGAGAATACCTTGTTTTCTTTTCGGATTGTACCTTCCCAGTTATTTCCTCTGTATCATGATTTTTCCATTGCTCATCTCCTGTATTTTAGATATCATTCTAGAATATATCTTCAAAACAAAGGTTAATTGACATATCACAATTTGTCAACTTATCAAGTAAAAATTTCAGCTTAGGTAAGTCACACACTAGCGAAGTATATTACTCATCTATCCCCTCCTAGTTTTAGACTCATATCCTAAGCTCTGATACCAAATGTGACGCCCCCAGAATAGGTATACAGCATGTAACAACCCCAAAATAGGTCCATTCCATCCAACCTATTCTGAGTCACCAAATACATGGTACAGAAAATAACTACAACTTTATTACAACAATTGTCGTGCAAAATACAACAACACATATGCTGTGAGTTTGGATACAAATATATACCAAATGTGACTCATGTTCCAATCGTGGACATCACCTCACAATGACACCTTACATAAAGGTATAGTCAAAAACTGTTTTAGAAATTAGAATCTTTGGGAAGTGCTCAAGGAAACCTTCGTACATGGGAGGCCATGCGTCTAGGTTATGATAGATATCATATGGCCACAGAATTATTCTTGGTTGACCCAATAGACCCCAAAGAAAAACAAGAAGATTACTATCATATTCTTCCCAATGGTGAGTCTTCTCTTGACTTATCATTATCTCCACTGTCTCTAATTGAGAATTATACTTCAAACAAACACCAAGATTATATAGGTAATGCTCGTATATATACTCAACAAGTGGATGAGCACAACCCTGTCTTATGATGACACGAGGTTGTATGTCGTTAGACATCTTGTATGATAGTGGCAAACCACCCTTCCAACGTTGGGTACACCTTACCCTATTGGATTCACCAAATATAACTACTAAATGAACTTTTCTATACTGCTTCGGGAGAACATCCACAGCTAGAGACCACCATTCTATTTCCCCGTTACCCTCGCTCGACCCAGCTACACTCTTATTACCTGAAAGGAATTGTGAAGCAAAAGGGTGAGCACAACTAGCTCAGTAAAGAATATCATGACTAAAGATAATTAAATTATCAATAGCCTTCATCAATAATAAATCAGAGATTTAGAACATATGGTAAATGATAAAAATTTCAACCATAGCTGCAGCGGAACGAGCAATCCATTAGAAGAGTCAAATAGACTATAAAGTCTATTATCTTCTCCATGTTAAAAATCCATCAACAATGTTTTATCCCTGTAACATCAATCAACAGTTCCTTTCCACAATCATATGAATAACTCATAATCATAATTGTGATTCTAAATTTTTCTTCGCACCCAGGACGAAGAATATTTTCATCACATGTCTTTACCTGAAACATCAAAGATCATGGTTATACCAAATCACAGTTCCTGTTCATAATCATACTAATAAATCCATCTTTGCACTACGACCAAAGATATTCAACAACAGTTCATCTTTGCACTACAGGCCAAAGATATTCATCAACAGACCATCTTTGCACTACAGGCCAAAGATATTCAACAACAGTTCATCTTTGCACTACAGGCCAAAGATATTCATCAATAATTCATCTTTGCACTACGGCCAAAGATATTCATCAACAGTTCATATTTGCACTACAGGTCAAATATATTCATCAACATTTCATATTTGCACTACAGGCCAAATATATTAATATCTCAAAGAAATATATAATCATTTCAGAATTTATATAAACAATAATTATAACCATGTTAATCAATTCACCTTTGCACTTAAGCTAAAGATATTCACTTATAAATTCAATGGTCATGATCATACCAGTCAACAATTCAACTTTGCACTACTGGCCAAAGAGAACCCATAGTCATGATCATACCAATAATTTACCCATCTTTACACTCAAGCGAAAGAGAATTTCAACATCAAGGTTATAAAAATATTATATATGATAATAATATGATCAACATATAGTTTTAATCTCAAGAGTAATATTCGTAACTCATGAATAGTAAATCGTGAATAGTAACTCATGAATAGTAACCCCGACACAAAAGATAGAAATTCCACAATAAAATCCATACCCATATTTCGGTATAATGATATTGAAAGAATAATATTTCTTAAGCTTATAAACAATTTATTTTAAATTGTTTACACTTTACTAAATAATGCATTTAATCATTCTAAAATACCAAACTCATAAGATTTTATCACCAATAATCAAAACCCTCATCAAAAATCTGCATATACCTCATATAGGATTCTCAAGCCATAAAGTCCTATTTTTCAATTTTCTTACTTCGCATAACATATTTAATTCATTTACTCATAACTAGTCCATTTTCATGAAAAATACCAAATCAGTTCCAAAAATATTTTTTTTCTGGGATTTAGCATAATATAGTCCCATAGTGAACATATATTTTTCTCAGAATTTTTAAAAGTCATTTACTATTTTTCATATGGCCAAAATAGCCGAATATTTAGACATTTATCAAAAATTGTACTTTTGTCTAAAAATTCTGAAATTTACAGAGTATACTTCTATCATATACATGTACTCCCAATAAAAATTTCATCAATTTTGGAGTTAACCACAAGGAATTATAAGCGGTTACTTTTAAAATAGTCTTTTCTCATAAAATTCATAACTCTCAATCTATACATCCAAAAATCACCATTTTTGGACACAATCAATAAAACTCATCAAAATATTATTTCAAATTTTTCCAGAATTTTTGAAGTTCAGAAAAATTACGAAACTGAAAATCATAACAACCCTTAAAATCCCTTACTATCCCTTACTATCCCTTACAATCCCTTACCTCAAAAGAGCAGTACTTCTGACTGGATATCGGATATGATGCTGAAGAAAACTTGCACTGATGAATAGCAACTCATCAAGTATCTAAAAACTCACAAAATATGGTTCATAATATAGAGAGAGAAAGAGAGAAAGCTTATGTTTCTGGTGTGATTTTCAATTCTAACTTAGCCCTCTATTTATAGGAAAATTTTGGTAGGTTTGACCTGTAACCTGATGGCTTTACCTGCTACTATTCCCACCCACCACATTTGAAATATAATTCAGCACATTTCTTCACCAACCACAAGTGGGGCCCACCAATTCTAGAATTTTCCATCAAAATGATAAACTCCGAAAATTCAACAATTTCTGAACCAGTCATCTTGTAAAATTCGTAATAAATTATACGTTCATTTTTAACGGTTCAAAATTTGTGGACATATACTCAACTTATATATGTATAATATATCCAAAAATTACCACGATCCAACGGTCGGATTAAAAATTATAACCCCCGTAAAATATCTCAAAAATCCTAATTTTTAATACCTCCATTCTGACAAAAATACTGATAAAAATCTCAACATTAACTCCTTTATTTTTAACCATAAAAATATATCCCTCGTTTATATCCACATAAAATAAATATTTTCTTATCATATGAATCAATAATTAATTATTCACAAATAATATTACAGAATCACATTTATGACAACCAGGCCATTCCCAGGAAAGAGGGGGCTTTCCAATAAGGATTTCTCCTTACTGGCGCGCAATTAGATGACCAAACCTCTCCTTAGACAGAACTTTCTAGACATTGCCAATAATGCTATCTAATAATACTATTCAAATAATATGAATTATTGATCTGATAATAGGAAATACTGTGCAGCAACAATTATTGAACAACAATTATATAAAATTTCAACGTAGCAATTATTGAATCAATAAAATAAAATATTGAACAGTAATTACTGTAACAATTATTGAGTAGTGCCTTCTTACGTAAGAATCAATAATTTCAAAAATACTGTGCAATACCGTGTGCTACTGTGCAATAACGCGTATTACTGTATTTTAATCACCGGGTATTCCAATAGTGTTAACGGTAACAACTATACCGTTATTTGTAAAAACTCAAATTTGTCATTTTCTTCACCCGACAGTTATTCTGTTATGGGGCCCACAAATGGCTGCGCCGTCGTACGAATATTCCCCGACAGAAAGAATATTCCACGACCAAACGAATATTCCCCGACAACAATGATTATTTTATAACCACTTGTGTATTTTGAAAAATTTTCACATTTCATCCATAACTTTAACTTTTTATCAATTTAACCATTTACTGAATTGTAATTATAAGAAAAATTGAATACTTTTATTTCATAAAATTCGGGGTCTTACAATCTCCCCTCCTTATGAAATTTCGTCCTCGAAATTTACGTACCTGGTATTTCAAAGAATTGAGAATACATTCCTTTCATTTCAGATTCCATCTTCCTTGTCATCATAATTTCTCCATTGCTCATCTCCTGTATTTCATATATCATTCTAGAATACAGCTTCAAAACAAGGGTTAATTTAACAAATTAACATATCACATAATATCCCGATATTATGACTGACCAACAAATAAGCTTAGGTAGGACACACTAGCGAAGGATTTACTCATCTCTCCCCTCCTAGTTATATTCCCCGATCTCCGCCAGAGATCATATCCCTAAGCTCTGATACCAAATGTAACAACCCTTAAATAGGTCCATTCCATCCAACCTATTCTGAGTCGCCAAATACATGGTACAGAAAATAACTACAACTTTATTACAACAATTGTCGTGCAAAATACAACAACACATATGCTGTGAGTTTGGATACAAATATATACCAAATGTGACTCATGTTCCAATCGTGGACATCACCTCACAATGACACCTTACATAAAGGTATAGTCAAAAATTGTTTTAGAAATTAGAATCTTTGGGAAGTGCTCAAGGAAACCTTCGTACATGGGAGGCCATGCGTCTAGGTTATGATAGATATCATATGGCCACAGAATTATTCTTGGTTGACCCAATAGACCCCAAAGAAAAACAAGAAGATTACTATCATATTCTTCCCAATGGTGAGTCTTCTCTTGACTTATCATTATCTCCACTGTCTCTAATTGAGAATTATACTTCAAACAAACACCAAGATTATATAGGTAATGCTCGTATATATACTCAATAAGTGGATGAGCAC
This sequence comes from Panax notoginseng, assembly GCA_016801055.1. Taxonomy (NCBI): domain Eukaryota; kingdom Viridiplantae; phylum Streptophyta; class Magnoliopsida; order Apiales; family Araliaceae; genus Panax; species Panax notoginseng. The sequence goes on along the minus strand of CM029023.1, from coordinate 61,596,792 downwards.
AACCCTGTCTTATGATGACACGAGGTTGTATGTCGTTAGACATCTTGTATGATAGTGGCAAACCACCCTTCCAGCGTTGGGTACACCTTACCCTATTGGATTCACCAAATATAACTACTAAATGAACTTTTCTATACTGCTTCGGGAGAACATCCACAGCTAGAGACCACCATTCTATTTCCCCGTTACCCTCGCTCGACCCAGCTACACTCTTATTACCTGAAAGGAATTGTGAAGCAAAAGGGTGAGCACAACTAGCTCAGTAAAGAATATCATGACTAAAGATAATTAAATTATCAATAGCCTTCATCAATAATAAATCAGAGATTTAGAACATATGGTAAATGATAAAAATTTCAACCATAGCTGCAGCGGAACGAGCAATCCATTAGAAGAGTCAAATAGACTATAAAGTCTATTATCTTCTCCATGTTAAAAATCCATCAACAATGTTTTATCCCTGTAACATCAATCAACAGTTCCTTTCCACAATCATATGAATAACTCATAATCATAATTGTGATTCTAAATTTTTCTTCGCACCCAGGACGAAGAATATTTTCATCACATGTCTTTACCTGAAACATCAAAGATCATGGTTATACCAAATCACAGTTCCTGTTCATAATCATACTAATAAATCCATCTTTGCACTACGACCAAAGATATTCAACAACAGTTCATCTTTGCACTACAGGCCAAAGATATTCATCAACAGACCATCTTTGCACTACAGGCCAAAGATATTCAACAACAGTTCATCTTTGCACTACAGGCCAAAGATATTCATCAATAATTCATCTTTGCACTACGACCAAAGATATTCATCAACAGTTCATATTTGCACTACAGGTCAAATATATTCATCAACATTTCATATTTGCACTACAGGCCAAATATATTAATATCTCAAAGAAATATATAATCATTTCAGAATTTATATAAACAATAATTATAACCATGTTAATCAATTCACCTTTGCACTTAAGCTAAAGATATTCACTTATAAATTCAATGGTCATGATCATACCAGTCAACAATTCAACTTTGCACTACTGGCCAAAGAGAACCCATAGTCATGATCATACCAATAATTTATCCATCTTTACACTCAAGCGAAAGAGAATTTCAACATCAAGGTTATAAAAATATTATATATGATAATAATATGATCAACATATAGTTTTAATCTCAAGAGTAATATTCGTAACTCATGAATAGTAAATCGTGAATAGTAACTCATGAATAGTAACCCCGACACAAAAGATAGAAATTCCACAATAAAATCCATACCCATATTTCGGTATAATGATATTGAAAGAATAATATTTCTTAAGCTTATAAACAATTTATTTTAAATTGTTTACACTTTACTAAATAATGCATTTAATCATTCTAAAATACCAAACTCATAAGATTTTATCACCAATAATCAAAACCCTCATCAAAAATCTGCATATACCTCATATAGGATTCTCAAGCCATAAAATCCTATTTTTCAATTTTCTTACTTCGCATAACATATTTAATTCATTTACTCATAACTAGTCCATTTTCATGAAAAATACCAAATCAGTTCCAAAAATATTTCTTTTCTGGGATTTAGCATAATATAGTCCCATAGTGAACATATATTTTTCTCAGAATTTTTAAAAGTCATTTACTATTTTTCATATGGCCAAAATAGCCGAATATTTAGACATTTATCAAAAATTGTACTTTTGTCTAAAAATTCTGAAATTTACAGAGTATACCTCTATCATATACATGTACTCCCAATAAAAATTTCATCAATTTTGGAGTTAACCACAAGGAATTATAAGCGGTTACTTTTAAAATAGTCTTTTCTCATAAAATTCATAACTCTCAATCTATACATCCAAAAATCACCATTTTTGGACACAATCAATAAAACTCATCAAAATATTATTTCAAATTTTTCCAGAATTTTTGAAGTTCAGAAAAATTACGAAACTGAAAATCATAACAACCCTTAAAATCCCTTACTATCCCTTACTATCCCTTACAATCCCTTACCTCAAAAGAGCAGTACTTCTGACTGGATATCGGATATGATGCTGAAGAAAACTTGCACTGATGAATAGCAACTCACCAAGTATCTAAAAACTCACAAAATATGGTTCATAATATAGAGAGAGAAAGAGAGAAAGCTTATGTTTCTGGTGTGATTTTCAATTCTAACTTAGCCCTCTATTTATAGGAAAATTTTGGTAGGTTTGACCTGTAACCTGATGGCTTTACCTGCTACTATTCCCACCCACCACATTTGAAATATAATTCAGCACATTTCTTCACCAACCACAAGTGGGGCCCACCAATTCTAGAATTTTCCATCAAAATGATAAACTCCGAAAATTCAACAATTTCTGAACCAGTCATCTTGTAAAATTCGTAATAAATTATACGTTCATTTTTAACGGTTCAAAATTTGTGGACATATACTCAACTTATATATGTATAACATATCCAAAAATTACCACGATCCAACGGTCGGATTAAAAATTATAACCCCCGTAAAATATCTCAAAAATCCTAATTTTTAATACCTCCATTCTGACAAAAATACTGATAAAAATCTCAACATTAACTCCTTTATTTTTAACCATAAAAATATATCCCTCGTTTATATCCACATAAAATAAATATTTTCTTATCATATGAATCAATAATTAATTATTCACAAATAATATTACAGAATCACATTTATGACAACCAGGCCATTCCCAGGAAAGAGGGGGCTTTCCAATAAGGATTTCTCCTTACTGGCGCGCAATTAGATGACCAAACCTCTCCTTAGACAGAACTTTCTAGACATTGCCAATAATGCTATCTAATAATACTATTCAAATAATATGAATTATTGATCTGATAATAGGAAATACTGTGCAGCAACAATTATTGAACAACAATTATATAAAATTTCAACGTAGCAATTATTGAATCAATAAAATAAAATATTGAACAGTAATTACTGTAACAATTATTGAGTAGTGCCTTCTTACGTAAGAATCAATAATTTCAAAAATACTGTGCAATACCGTGTGCTACTGTGCAATAACGCGTATTACTGTATTTTAATCACCGGGTATTCCAATAGTGTTAACGGTAACAACTATACCGTTATTTGTAAAAACTCAAATTTGTCATTTTCTTCACCCGACAGTTATTCTGTTATGGGGCCCACAAATGGCTGCGCCGTCGTACGAATATTCCCCGACAGAAAGAATATTCCACGACCAAACGAATATTCCCCGACAACAATGATTATTTTATAACCACTTGTGTATTTTGAAAAAATTTCACATTTCATCCATAACTTTAACTTTTTATCAATTTAACCATTTACTGAATTGTAATTATAAGAAAAATTGAATACTTTTATTTCATAAAATTCGGGGTCTTACACAGCACCCATTCTGAGTCGTCAAATATCACACTACAGAAATCAAATACAAACTTCATTTATACAACTGTTGAATTGTCGTACAGAATACGACCATAATTAAACTGTGAGTTTTTATACAATTATATGCAACTCTCATGGTGCTTCGATCACAACACCTTACAATGGTACCTTACATAAAGGTATAGTCAATAACTGTTTTAGAAATTAAAATCTGTGGAAAATGCTCAAGGAAACCTTCGTACATGGGAGGCCATGCGTCTAAGTTATGATAGATATCATATGACTCGAGAATTATCCATGGTTGACCTAATTGATCGCAAAGAAAAACGAGAAGATTACTATCATTTTCTTTCCAATGGTGAGTTTTCTCTTGACATATAATTATCTCCATTGTCTCCAATTGAGAACTATATTTCAACCAAACTCCATGATTATATAGGTAGTGCTCATAGATATAATCAGCAAGTGCATGTGCACAACCCTGTCTTATGATAACACGAGATCGTCTCTCATTAAACATCTTGTATGATAGTGGCAAAACGCCCTTCCAAAGTTGGGTTCGCCTCACCCTATTCGGTTCACCAAAATCAACAGTTAAAATGACGTATAAAATATGACACACTTATCTATAATTCTCAATAAAATTATTTCCATACATTTTTAGGGGAAACCTCAACAGCTATAGACCATCGTTCTATTTCCCTGTTACCTCCGCTCGACCCAGCTACACTCTTATTATCTGAGTTAGTGTTATGTATGTGTTCTATGACATGAGTCCTATATGAATGAACCAAGAAACCACTTAAGTGATGACCAGAACTAAGCTAAAATCGAAACACAAAGTAGTACCTAGCGACTGTCTGGGTTTCTGGGTTACCCAGAAAACCCAGATGATGTCTGACAGCTACTTTGAAGCTCTGGATCTTGCAGCTATGATGTTGTATGATCGAGATGATGATTGAGAATGGTAGTACTACATACCTACTACCAGATCAATGTTCAAACAAATCCAGAACATTATTAATCTGAGAATTACAACCGGTCAAACCGAAACCCTTGAGAACTGAGCTATCAGTGTTCTTGAGGCATAAGAACACCAACAACGATGCTTAGTGTCGCTATAGGCTATAGCGACGGTTTCTAATATTGTTAATTCCTGATTTTTTGGTAATTAATTAAAAATAGAAAATAAATTCTAAAAATTACAAAAATAGTTTTAAAAATTATTTTAAATTCTGAAAAATAACTTTTAATTATTTGGAATATTTTTCATTAATATTTATAATCATTTGAATATTAATGATATTTAATTTATTTAATTTGTGTTTTAAATAAATTAGAGAAAAATGATTTTAATATTATAAAAATCATTTTAATTAAGAATAAAGTGTTTAAAAATATTTTGAGTTATAAAATGTAACTTTTAATATTTTTGAGTAATTTTAATTAATAAATTAATATTAATGATATTAGATTTATTTAATTATTATATTAAATAAATGATGGAAAAATAATTTTATTGATTTAAAAATCATTTAAAATGAGAAAAATAATTTAAATTATAATTAATGACTTTTAATATTTTGATAATTATTTTATTAATATTTAAATATTAATGGTGATGATTTAAAAATGATTTTAATTATTATAAAAATCATTTAAGTAGAATATTGATGATTTAAAAATATTTTAAGTTATTATAAATAACTTTAATATTTTGACCAGTAAGTCATTAATATTTTAATATTATTACATATTAATGATGATAGAATTAATTAGTATTTAAATCATTTAAAAATGATTCCAGTGTTTGAAAAATTATTACAAATTATAATAATTGTTTATAAATTATTAAAAGCTTCCGAAAAATATTATAAATGATATATGACTTATGTAATATAATATTGAAGCTTTGAGACCAAGTTTAATTGATAATAAATGTGTAAATTATCGGATAGGGAGACCAAGACACCGAGAATAGATTGAAGTCCAACCAGACCGAACTTGTTAGACTTGATAAGTGTTTATATAGGTTATGAACACTAATGTGGCTATGTGATAATGTGCCTAGAAGAAAGTTTGAATGTAAATTACAGTGATACGTGTTATGAATTTTTGTTCTAATTGGGAGATCAATATTATGATTATAGGTCTTGTGAACGCAGTGTAGCCGTAATCAACGAGAAAGGAAAGTTTCCTTAACTCAATCTTGAGTTATGCTTTTAAATATTATAGTGGTTAATTATTGCTGATTATACCACGTTTGAGAATTATTGTTGATTATTCGCAGTTAGTGCATGTTTATAAATTCAAATTGAATTATTGATTTTGAGAATACGATTGGGGAATAACTGTTATTGGTTATTCACATCCGTAGAAGTTATTATTGATTGTAAATAGTATAGTTAATTTATGTCTATTGTAGAATCGTGGTGAGCAATGCCTTAGCTAATTATTCTAGCTAGACAAATATTTGTTAGAACTTAATAAGTCCGAGAAGAGAATTCAATTATTATTGACAGATCAATGCCAATTATTTTGGCTAGATCGAGAAGTGATTAGAAATTTAAATCATAATATTTCGTTGTTATAAATCAAACTTCGATTATAAAACTGAGAAGAATAACCTTTTATATAAAGGGAACATTTTTGGTCGTATATTCGACCGATGCGCGCGTGTAAGTATTATGCATAATATAGGGTACAAGGAGTTGGCCGCTCTAAATACTTGTAGAGGGGTATAATTTAATCTTTATGGTTATCTGATACACCTGGGTATATCAAAGTCCAATCTTTGATAGTTACTCGAGAAGAGAAGTTCAAGATCCAATGGATCGCTCAGCATAAATCTGGAAAATATTCCACTTTGTTATTGCGTAGAATTGATTCTTGATTATTCAATAGAATATCGTAGAAACTTTGAAAGCGTTGCACTATTTCATTATCAAATTATTGTATTGCATAGAATGCGAGAAGACTTGTTAGTTATTAAAGATTTGTTCAGCTATTTCAAAGTTCCCTGAACTTTGGTGTTATTCTCTCAAATTAGATAGTCGATTATTATTGATTCTTGTACATTCATTGTATATCTTAACTTACGGGAGAAATTTGTTGTTCACCCTTGCTAAATAAAACATTTCAACTAGGGAAGAAGAGGCCAGCGGGTCTAAGAAGAACAAAGGCAAAGGCAAAATACTGGAGTAGTATAACATGAACATTATTATTATTATGTTATATTTGTAAACCCTTTTTGTATATCTAAAGGGTAAGTTTAAAATGTTAAGGTTAGATGACCTGGGATGGTAATGTTAACCTATTAATTAATGTTATTTAAGTTTATATTCATCAATGAATGGGTAGTTAGATGTTATTAAATTATGGATCGTGAGCACCAAACTCGAGGGCCAGGTAACCCAGATTTGGGGGTGTCACAGTTAAGAAATGGATGTGTAGGTTATTTAGCTTACATTGTGGATACTCGAAAAAAGGGAGTAGAGATTAAAGATATACCCGTAGTGAATGAATTTCAAGATGTGTTTCTAGACAATCTGCCCGATCTTCCGCCAAATAGAGAAATTAAATTCGTAATAGACTTAGCTCCGGGAACAACACCGATTTCAAAAGCTCCATATCGTATGGCGCCCGTAGAAATAAAGGAATTGATGATACAACTTCAAGAGTTATTGGATATGTGACAACCCGAGAATTTGAATATTTTTAAAATCTTAAAATATTGAATTAAGGTTAAATAATAAACCTGGACAGAAAATAAGTGAATGGATATTTATAAATTTTTTGTGGTGAATTATTCAGGATTAAGGATATAAGTGTATATGTTCTGTATATATGGTTGTATATGTGTACAGTATGTGGTTAAGGGTCAAAGGTTGACCAGATAAGTTATATTAGCGGCAAACCTTAATATTATATTAAGAACGTCAACGTTCAACTATAAAATTCTTATGATTTATAAGAAACCCTAAAACTGGTTCTAGAAACCCTAATTTCAGTTCCAAGAATTTGAAACCCTAATTTGTATTACTAAAATCCTAACTTGGGATCTCAGAGACTTAAGTGTATTAATTATGAACTTAATTAGGGTAAAGCTTAACGAATTGTTTAGAAAACCCTAATTTTAAAGTTTGAAACCCTAATGTACAATTATGAACTTAATTGCTAATTTAGCGAGATTTAATTAGGAAATGTTAATCCTAATTAGCAAGCTTGAATTATGATTGGAAAATTTTAATATAATTAGAGAATCCTAATTATAATTTAAAAATATTAATTTTCTATTTTGAAAACCTAAATTAGAAATTCTAGAAATTTAATTTTTAAAACCTTAAGGGTTAAACCCTAAACTATAAAGGTCGAACCCTAAACCCTAAGGGTTAAACCCTAAACCCTAAGAGTTTGGACAATTGACAAGTTAGCCAATAAAATTGTTGCAAAAAGACTATTTTGCCTTTTTAGCTTTCTTTAATTAGTGGCTTCCAAATCTTGCCATATCTTTGAGTTGTTGACCAACTCAATATACACCATGTGTCATATATTAGACATATCAACCTTTAATTGCCAACAAGATACATAGTATCATTTCATTTATATAGATTTAGAGAGAGAGAGAAGACTTACTTTAGTTTATCATTTTCTCCAAGCCCATTCTCTCTCTTCATTTTCGGGACATAGAATGAGAGAGAGTGAGAATCAAAGCTAAGATAGCCTATTAGCCTTCCGTAACCAAATCATGAAGATCAGAGTCTAGATCAAGGCTCAAAAAGGTATAAAAACCCTAAACTAAGAAATCATGTGATCTCGTGTTATATGTTGTAATTGGTTGTTTAATACTATGTTTAAAGGTGTCATTTAGTGATCGGGGTTGATAGATCATAGATCTATAACACTTTAGATGCATGAAAATAGTATTTTTAAAAATCTAAAAAAATTGAAAAAAATGGCCTGACAGTTATATGTCAGAGGCCTTAGATCTGTACCTGTTAATGTTTTTGTGTGTTTTATGTTATAGATCTGTTCTTTGTTGTAAGGGCTTTGATCTGGATCTTGAATCAAGCCCAAATCATGTGCAGATTGAAATTTATAAGCAGTCAAACTTCATTGACCGTTCATGAAATCAGTTTATGGGCAGTCCAGTTTTGCCCAGAAAATTTTGACAACGTTTGCTGAGCTTCTGATCTTACTGTTGTTTGTTAGTTTGGCCATGTTGATGTAATAGAGTAGTAGAATGACATGTAGTCTACATATTTATGCATCTGGAACCCCCAGATCATACACTGAATCAAAGATAGGAAGGGTCAAATGAGGGTTGACCAACTGCCTCTAGAAGGTTTTCTGGAAAACTCAGATCTTCATCAGCCGAACTTTCTGACAAGGTTTGACCAGCCTTGATCCGTCATATGAGATGTTGTTGTTATGATCTGATGATATATAATTGTTCACTGACATCTCAACAACATGTATGTACCACTAGATCACACAAACCAAGTCTAGAAAGCTATGATTTAAAGCTGCAAAGTAGGTACCTTAGCTGTTCTTCATTTTTGGGTAACCCAGAAAATGAAGAATATGCCTGATAAGGTTTTTGAGGGCCTAGATCTTTCTGATTTGATATAGAATGGCCATGATGTTTATTTAGCATTGTAGTATTACATCAGTACTATAATCTTAACATTTAATCGACCTCAGATACATCAAGCTCCATGATTGATAGTTGGTCAAACCTCCTACCCGGTAAACTGACATGCATATCTGGGTTCTCGCTCAAGAACACCAAGAACACCAATAGCGACGGATTTGTCGCCTAAAACCCCTATAGCGACAGTTATTTTCTAAAAATAATTATTTTATTTAATAAATGAATAAAAATAGTTTTTAATTATTAAAAATACAAAATAAATTCCTAAAAATTATTTTAAAGCCTGAAAATTAGTTTTTAACTATTCTGAATATATTTCATAAATATTTAATATTTTTAGAATAATAGTGGTATTTAATTTATTTAATTATAATATTAAATAAATTATTTAAAAATAATTTTAATACATGAAAAATTATAAAAAATTATATTATGGTATAAGAAAATATTTTAAGTTATTTTTAATGACTTTTAATATTTTGTAATAAATTTTATTAATTAATTAATATTAATGATAATTAATTTATTTAATAAATATATTAAATAAATTATGGAAAAATAGAATTAATGATTTAAAAATCATATAAAAATAATTTAAGTGTTATAAAAATATTTTAATTTATAAAATATAACTTTCGATATTTTGTCATGAAAATATTAATATTTTAATATTAAAAACAATTATTGGATAATAAATTTAAAGGTTTAAAAATTATATAAATATGATTTGAAGGTATTAAAAATATTTTGATATATTATAAATATATTATAATATTAGGTTATGATTTTTATTAATATTTAAGTATTAAATAAATATTAATGATAAAGGAATTATGTGGTATTTAAATTATTTAAATAAAAGTTTAATGATTGAAAAATTATGATAAATAGTAATAATTATTTAAAAATTATTACGAGCTTATGAAAATTATTTTAACTGATAATATAATTATCTAAGATAATTGTTAAGTATTTAGACAGAGTTTAATTGAACTTAAACTCGATATTTATCCGGTTAAGCTGTCGGGATTTTAGAATTGTACCGAACTCGACTCGAACTATAAAAGTTTGACTTGAGGTTAGGTTTTATGTGATGTATAGACTAATAGAGTTATGTGATAATGTGTTTAGGTTATTTTAAATATTATGATGATATTATTCTAACTTAGCAATAAATATTATTATATTAGGTCTTCAGACAGAGCTTATTAAAATGTGTATCGATAATCAACGGAACATGCAAGTTTTTCTTAACTTGACCTCGAGTTGTATTATTCAATTATACTTGTGGTTAATCATTTCTGATTGTCATGTCTAAGAATTATTAAATCGCACGATGTGCATATTGCATGTATTAATCAAGTATGAAAGGCTGATCACCTTCATTACCATTCAGTCCAGATATATATATATGTTCATATTCAATGTTCGTTCAGCTATGTAAAATGTGTTCATGCCAGTTCGCAATTATATTGTAGAACTATAGCCAACTTTTGTTCAATTCTTTCCATCATGATATATCCTTAATTTATTAAACTTAAACTTGTTGGGCAAACTTATTGTTCACCCTTGCTATATCATGATAAACATTGTAGATTAAGATGAATACGTCAGATACAGGAAAGGACAAAGCCAAGTTCAGCTTGGGATAATATGTGCATATAATTTTAATAGTATAGAATGATAATAATGCTGTATGACAGATAGGATTATGAATTGTGTATAAGTTAAGGTTACTCGACCTTGGAAAATAGTGTGTAAGATGTATTGTATAAAAAAAATAGGTTTATATCTTCCGCAATAGTATTAGAGTTGTAAGTACCGAATCCGCGATGATTCGGGAACCAGATTCGGGGCTTTCACAGGATAAGGGTTACATTCGACCGAGCGTGTCTCCTTGGGGAGCACCAATGCTATTCGTTAAGAAAAATGATGGATCGATGAGGCTCTGTATCGATTATCGAGAATTGAACAGATATCCACTACTGAGGATAGATGACTTATTTGATCAACTGAAGGGAGTAAAATGTTTTTCAATGATCGACCTACAGACAGGATATCACCAACTGAAAGTGCGAGATGAGGACATACCAAAGACTGTGTTTCAAACCCGTTATGGACATTATGAGTTTTTAGTAATATCATTTGGTTTGACTAATGCTCTGGCATCATTTATGGACTTGATGAATCGAGTTTTTAAGCCATACTTGGATAAATTAGTAGTAGTTTTCATCGACAACATTTTGATCTACTCGAAGACAGAGGAAGAACACGCAAAACATCTGAAGATTGTTTTGGAGGCACTACGAAAGGAGAAGATGTATGCGAAGTTTTCAACATGTGAATTTTGGATGAAGAAGGTTCAATTCTTAGGCCACGTGGTGGATGAGAATGGAATCTCAATAGACCCCGAAAAGGTCAAAGCGGTAAGTAGTTGGGAACAACCGAGAATACCGACAGAGGTGAAAAGTTTCTTAGGGTTAGTTAGGAACTATCGAAGATTCATCCAAAAAATTTCTAAGACAGCGGCCCCGTTGACTAATCTGACGAGAAAGACAGTAAAATTTATATGGACCGACAAATGCAAAGAGAGTTTTCAAGAGTTAAAGAAGACATTAAGTGAGGCACCTGTATTATCATTACCAGTTGATACAGGAGGATTTGTTGTGTATAGTGATGCATCGCATAGAGGACTGGGTTGTGTGCTGATGCAGCATGGCAAAGTCATTGCGTATGCATCACGACAATTGAAGGACTACGAAAAACAATACCCTACTCATTACTTAGAGTTAGCGGCAGTAGTTTTTGCGTTAAAGATATGGAGGCATTATTTGTATGGAGAGAAATGTGAGATATACATGGACTACAAAAGTCTGAAATATATCTTCACACAGAAGAAATTGAATATGCGTCAGAGAAGGTGGTTAGAATTGATCAAAGATTATGACTGTGATATTCTTTATCACCCGGGAAAGGCAAACGTAGTTACCGACGCCTTGAGCAGGAAAGGAAGGGAGAAATTGTTTCAATTGATAACTCAGGAGGAGTTAGTAAGAGATATGGAGAAGTTGGAAATAGAAGTGAAGGGAACCAAGAGGTCTGAAGAGAAATTATTTGTAATGAAAGCTTGTCTGATATTGTTGGATAGAGTGAAAAAGCACAAGAGAAAGATGAAAAATGTGAGAAGATCAGGAAAAGGATCACGGAAAATGGGGGAGAAAAATTTTGAATAGATAAAGACGGTATCTAAATATTCGAAGGGAGAGTGTGGGTACCGGCGTTAACCGAGTTAAGAGAAGAGATTTTGCATGAGGCACACAATATGATATATTTCGTTCATCTGGGAGGCACTAAGATGTACCGAGACTTGAGGCAACATTTTTGGTGGCCCAATTTGAAACGGGAAGTCGCAGAGTGCGTTAGTAGATGTTTGACTTGTCATCGCGTAAAAATAGAGCATCAGCGGCCGAGTGGTTTACTACAACCGTTGGAAATACCAGAGTGGAAATGGGAGTATATTACGATGGATTTCGTGGTAGGACTTCCAGTCACACAGAAAGGTTTGGATGCCATTTGGGTTATCGTAGATCAATTTACAAAGACCGCACTTTTTCTACCGATCAAGATCCACTACAGTTTGAATCAGTTAGCGAGTCTATACGTAAAGGAAATTGTTTCACGGCATGGAGTGTCGGTATCGATTTTTTCTGACCGAGACCCGCATTTCACGTCAAAATTCTGGAAAAGTTTGCAAGAGAGGATGGGAACATAGTTAAGGTTAAGTACTGCTTATCATCCTCAGACAGACGGACAAAGTGAGTGAACAATACAGACGCTAAAGTACATTCTTAGGACTTGCGTGATGGACTTTAAGGGAAATTGGGACGACCACTTACCCTTAGTAGAATTTGCGTATAATAATAGTTACCATGCGAGTATCGGCATGCCACCATACGAAGCTCTTTACGAAAGGAAGTGCAGAACGCCATTATGTTGGGACGAAGTCAGAGAACGATAAATACTCGGACCAGAGTTAGTATAACAAACCACGGACGTGGTGATAGTAATAAGGGCCAGACTAGTGGCAGCTCAAGATCGCCAGAAAAAGTATGCAGAATTGCATCGGCAAGACCGAGATTTTGAAGTCGGCAGTTTTGTATTCTTGAAGGTATCTCCATGGAAGGGAAAGATCCATTTCGACAAGAAATGAAAATTGAGTCCAAGATTCATAGGACCATTCGAGATACTAAAGCGAGTGGGAGAAGTAGCATACAAAGTTGTACTACCACCTGAGTTGGAGCACATCCATAACGTGTTTCACATATCCGTGTTACGTCCGTACAAGCCTGACCTCAAGCACGTGATTTCTTATGAACTCATTCAAGTAGAGAATAATTTAGCGTACGAAGAAATTCCTATCCAAGTTCTTGATAGGAAAGAGCAAACCTTGAGAAATAAAGTTATTTCCTCTGTAAAAGTACTTTGGCGTAACCACGACGTCGAGGAGGCTACGCGGGAGTTAGAAGATAGGATGATAAGGGATTATCTCCATCTATTTGTGTAACCTTGTAGCAATTCCGGGACAGACTTTTTAGAAAGGGGGAGGATGTAATACCCGAGAATTTCCACGTCTTATTAAATGAATATATTAATAAATATTTATTTGGATATAGATGATTTTGTGTTACGAGATGAGTTAACTCAATTATATTGAATAATCGAATAATTGAGAATATATAGAATTTATGATAAACTCGTTGAAAGCCTTGTATGGCATGGTGATGGGAGATATTAATAATGATATTCATCGATGAAGAATTATTAAGTGAACAATTAATTTATATTAATTGTTAGTTGTTATTGTAGAATATTAATTAATTATTAATGGTGATTAATTAATAATATGTGATTATTATTGTTTGCAATATATCTATAAATATAATAAAAATTATATAGATAATTAATGGTTATGGAGATCCATAAAAACATTAATCAAGGAAAAATGGATTAATTAATAATGGGTGGTAATTAATCAAGGAAGTGGATAATTTATTTATTTGACATAAAACAAATAAGTGAGTTATTAATATAATAAGATTATATTGACGGTTATGTGCATGTGAGCAATAATACAACAATACTATATAGTGCAGGGTGACATTTATGTGACTATATATTAAGTCTTATAAAACTATATTGTATGAAGCAATGTGATTAAGCATATTGGAACTATATGTTATAAATACATTATGAAATATTTATGTGGCAATGTGTAGGTAAGTATGCATTAAAATAAAATGTACATAGATTATATGTATGTTGCATAACATCTACTACCTTGAAATGTTAAATCATATTGTGACATTAAGTTATAATGTATGGTTGATATGTATAGCATAAGAATAATAGTTGTGTATAAGTATATGGTCTAATGTTGCAAGATTGCTGAGATTTAAGCCTTATCCCAAAATGAGTGTCCCATTTGCTCTTATTTCTCCTTCACGTGTAAACCAAAAAGGCTAAGGCCTATTCCTTCTTCCAAGCCATCCTAGACGATGATTATGGAGGGAGTGGGCATAATGATGCAAATCAACAACCATTTACCAACTCCTTGTTAACCTTCTTGCAATCCTTCAATCCATGGGTTGGATTCAATGGGAAATTGCAAAATCTGTGTAATGGGTTTTCTATAAATTGAACACTCCTCTTCTAATTATTGGTTGTTGAGATTGTCTAATAAGTATACATTGAGAAGGAGAGTAGCTGAGCATTTTGTTTGTGCTTTGAGGAATTCATTTAAGCTTCAAAAGGTATAATTCTATTTTTGTGTTCTTGAGTTTAAGTTTTGTCAAATTCTTGCAATCACTTGAATTCTCTGTAATTGGTGGAAGATCACATGCCATTGTGTTATTTGAGCTTGTATACATGTTTAGGAGATTTGTAGTTATCTGGTTACAAGTTTGGCATGGTTAGAATGATGCTTTGCAGAAGCAGAGCCTTCATTTCTGTGTTCTGCTCGAAGTGGCGCGGCCGCGCAACTTCTATAGTACATGACCGCGCGGTCGCGCCTTCTGCCAGTCATGTGCACTACTTTTGTGGTCTTGAATCATTCTGAGCATGTTACTTTGATTAGAATATTCTTATAAACAACCTTAAAACATGTAATGAGATTGCTAGGTATATAGAAGCCATGTTAGTTTGTTTTAATATGAATACTCAAAGAAAACTTTAAGATTTGGAAAACTAGAAATGATAAACTCGGATTAATGTATATTCTGATATTGTTAGCATGCTTATGAGGTTTAATTTGTGCATATGAGACATCACGATTAGGTGTGTTATGTATGTAGATGTGATTAATATGAATGTCTTGCGAGTCTTATGCATAGTAAAACTAGTTAAATGTGGCTTAGAACAAGCATGAATGAACTAGAACGTCATAACTTATAATACATGGCTAATCTAATGAAAACATGAGTTGTTGAGACCTGTGGATCATATAGTATGTGTTCCACAATCAAACGTAAGAAAATTATGAAATGAGCCCTTAAAATCTTGAATAAATGAGAATAGATGGTGACCTATGATAATGCTATGATATGAGGTCAAACTAGGTTATCCACATACTAACATGTGTTTATTGCATGATTATTTATGTATGTACAAACCGAGTGTGCACTGACCTTCTGTAGAAGTAGCCAGCTCTGGTTTGAACGGAGAGCCACGTGGTCGCGCGTCTCCTTTGTACAAATCAGGCGCGACCGCGCTAGTCTGCAGTAGGATCAGTTTTCTGCTATTAATTTGTAGGAGTTACATACTTATATTATTACCCTAGCATGTATTATATGACCAGTACATGTCCAATGTGTTAACAAGCATACTAGATGATAGGAGTGAATGTTTAATGATGTGATTATAGACTTTCAAGTGATAAGTCCAAAAAGTATTTCCAAACTATAAAGCAACGATTAAAGACTATGTTATTTGATTTCATGGTGACTTATAAACTGATTTCGTATTATAAGTATGCAAGGTGTGGAATGAAGTATATGAACAGTATACAACTAAGTTAAATGTTTAAGTATGCATTTAAACTTACATATCAAGCATGAGCACATTTAACTAATGGGAATCCTATACTTATAATACACTATAAATAGGATTAGAAAGTATTGATTTCTTAACGAGGAAAATCTAAGCTTGAGGCAAGTATTCGAACTATACTTTATATTATGCAAGTATCCTAAACCCTTACATTACTTTATTCGACGAATGTCGTAAGCTTACCTCTTTAAATGCAAGTTATCTTATTTACTCGTTCGATTGAGCTAGTATGTTTAAACTCTTGTGAAAACTATTATTCATGTTGAACTTGGTATTGTTCTTGAATATTGTTAAAGTGTCTATGCCATTTGATTCGGCTAGACTATATGCATATTTATAAAACTGTCCAAACCAATTAACTGGTGCAGAAATCTTAAAAACCTTATGGTAAAGGGAATGTATGTTGTTGGAAACTCCAACACATGAGTAGATTATTACTATGGTGTTATGCATAATATGGAGTATTATAGATTGATCATCTATAGTACTTGATTTGTGGGTTATCAGTTTAATATTGGTAATTCTAGTAGATGTTCAATAGTCCTTAGTGACTGCTCAGCATAAATTATTTGTCCAGTTGGATACATTGATAGTCTTTGAATTCATATATATCTGTTGATTTATATTAAATTATCATTCTTATTCCAAGAATTGTTGATATTCATTATTCATGATATTATTCTGAAACTCTGAACTATCTTAGAGATGATGCTTCGATATTTCAAACTCGTGTTATAAAACTATTTACCCTTGTTGTATATTACTTGCTGGGCAATTTGTGCTCATCCTTGCTTATTTAAAACCTTTCAGTTAAGGCGGAACATGGAAGTGTATCTGGGAAAGAGAAGGGCAAGGGCAAGGCTATCGACTAACTTGTCCCTTTATGTTTAAGACTTATGTTGTAATAAAACTATTTTCAGACTATGTTTAAGCTTAAGTAGGATTATGTAATAAGTCTTTATTCGATATTATTATGTAATCTATTAAGTACTGTAGGTTGCGAGACTTGGAAAAATAATTATAATAAATCAATGTATATTATTCTAAATTAGATCTTTCGTTGTGAATGTGCGATTTTAGTTATTATGGTAATACTTTGAGTACGTGACGAACCGAATTCGAGTGACCAAGTGGCGGTCCGAATTTGGGGGTGTCACAGTTTGCATAATCCCGCTGAGACTGGGCTCTAATTTTTCTTACAAGTTTTTCTTCCAAAGTTCTACCAGTTGATCAACCTATTCTTTGATAGACTTCTTGTCTCGCTCTATCATAAACAAGAATTCTGAAAAATCCCATTTATCAGAATTATCTTTGCTGGTTTAGGGAAAATCACCTACATATTTGAGGTAATTGAAACTTTCTCCACTCCCCCTGTTCATTATATTGACATTCTTTTCCTTGTGTTGAGGCAGAGGATTATCTTGCACATGTGGTTGCTCTTGTGTAGTCACCATAATTTCCCCATTATCTATCAGATCCTAGATTTTATGTTTAAGAGACCAACAATCTTGGGTATCATGACCCGGAGCTCCAGATTGATAAGCACATTTCTTGTTTGTATCAAAATTCCTTCCACTTGGATTGGCTGGAGGGAGGAGCTGGACAATTTTCTTTTGAGTTATCAGAAGCTTCAATATATTTTCCAATGAGTCCCCTAAGGCTGTGAAAATTCTCTAACGTTTGACCTCTATAACTTTTTGCAATGGAGGATTCAAGGATTGTGCAGGTGCTTGAAAAAGGGAATAATTTTTTTTTGGATGGGCAAGTTTTGATGGCCTCTCTGAGTTTGTCCTTACAATATCAAGGATGCATCCTCTTCTTTCTTTTTATGAACCCTCCAAGGGTTATTCCCATAATTTCCAACTTGAATGTGCCCGGCCACGGCTTCTAAAGCTGTAAGGTCTTTAATCTTTCTAGACATTAACCCCATCTCAACTATCTCTCCGTGTTTAATCAATTCTGAGAATGGTTTTCCTATGCCTGCCAAGACCCTCTCATAGAACTGAGCTTCTTGTATGTCAATGAAGGTCATTACCATCTTAGTTTTTGTCATTGTTGGGATTACTTGAGAAGCAAGACGTCTCCATCTTTGGGCATATTCTCTAAATGACTCAGTATTCTGCTTTTTAACTTTGGTAATTTTATATCTATATGGAGCCAATTATGATTAAAAACTGTATTGGTTTAGAAAAGTATGGGCTAGTTCTTCCCAGCTATAGATTTTGGAATTGTACAATCTGATATACCATGCTCTAGCCTTTCTAATCAGACTCTTCTGAAATAACTGCATTCTCAGTTTATCATTCTCGGCATAGGATCCAAGTTCACCAATAAACACTTTTAAATGAGTGTAAGGATCTCCTAATCCGTCATTTTTTTCAAAATTAGGAGTTTTGAACTTCTCTGGATAATGAACCCTAGGAAAGATGCAGAGGTCTGAATAAGTCACGCTTCCATATGCTCCAGTCCCTTTGATTGACTGGATGGTTTCTTCCATTTGCTGAACTTTCTTGCTGATATCACCAGTTTCCCGATCTTCTTTAAGATTGGTGATTTTAGGAGTTTTGTTGGGCTTTTCATGGATTTGAGGTTCAGGTATCTGTACTTCTTTTTCTATTTTGTCAGTATCTTGGCATCCTCCCTGTGCAGAGGTTTCTGTTTGAGTGGGTATTTGTTGACCCTTAGTCCTTTTGTTTTGTTCTTTCAAAAAGCCAGCTAATTCTGCTATCTGGTTTTTTAGTCGCTCGAACTCCTATTAAGAAATAGAAGTAAATTCTGGTTGGGCACTTGCAACCATGTTTGAAGGTGGGCTTAGTGCCTTTTTGGACTTTGAACGGGTAACGAGACTAATTGTTTTCCTACAAAAAGATTAATGTCAGTTGTTTTGATGACAGGATAACATGACATGTTTTGATAGGGAATGAAATATATATTTACATCTTTCTTTTATATTTACATAAAATCGTAATTTACATTAAATCAGAATTTACATGGAATTGAAAGGGAAAGGTATGAACAGACTCCCCTTCCCGTTTGGTTTATCAGAGGCTAACCTATCTTAGTCTACTCTCGCGGCTTTTAGGCATGAAGGTTCCCAGATCATCATAATTTACTAGATGGGAAGTTAATTTGATCATTCAATTGGATTGGATCTGGGTGGTGCCTTTCCTGAGCCTCGTGGGATTATTCTCCGTTGAGTCTAGTAATCAAACACCGATGGGTTTGCCTCCTGGTGGAGGAATCACACAACATGCATTCACATGTATCGTGTCTCATCATATAAAATGATGACATTATGTGATGCACTAATACAAAATGCAGAGATTGTACGAGGCACTAAAGTGCGGTAAATAGAGCATTCATTCACATCCATTTAATGTAAAGACAACATTCATGCATGCAAATAAGAATGGTCTTTGAAAAGATTAAAACGCGGCTTAAGCCCTCTACTATCCCCAGCAGAGTCGCCACCTATTGACGTCGGGAAATTTTTCCTTTTTTGAAATTTCTCTTTTAGTTTTTCTACCCTTTATATTTTATATGTGTTGAATTTCATTTGAAAGGGCGAGTTTGTAAAAGAGTCTGACACAAAATGTCGACGATTTGAAAATTTAAAGTCGCCAGTTGGTAGTAGTGAAATGGTTGTACCAACTCAATCGAATTTGGAAAGTTTTGCAAAAGGCCAAATTATTGGACTCTGTTTAACAAGCCTTGGAAATAGAGATTCATAGAGTTCGGAGGCTTGATTAAGTGGGGGAAAGGTGTTAGGCACCACCCGACTTCCGTGAAAACACGGTTACCTTTTCTTTTCATATCCTTATTTATTTGAAGTATGCGTATGTGTGAAGTTAATTGGGCCTAAGAGCATTAGTTGGAAGTAGTGATATGCCTCGTTTTCACCTATATACAAAGGGTTTGACTTGTATAAAAGTTCAATTTTAAGCAAAATATATCGAAATGATGTTTTGAAAATAGGTTTTCAAACCATTATGCTCACATAGTAATTGAGGCCTTTGATACTTTCATTTTATTCCGTATTCGGCTTGATTTGATTTTATTCTTGGGATGTAAAGTATCTTTGACAAAATAATATACATATAAGTTTCGGTCTCCTTATGGGCATGAAAGCCATCGAAGTGACCCGAACACCATAAATATGATTTACAAGCTAACTGTACAACTGAAAATGTCCGTCATGCGAACCAGGTCTAGATCCGTCAGCTGGATCTTAAATCTTATGGCTCCTAGGCTCACATAATATCATATGAATAGCCTGCATAACGAGGATACTGAAATAAAATAGATATTTAATCTAAACGACACAAAAAAAGATTCATCAGTTAAATCCCTGCTTGCGCGTAGCGAAGCTTCCCGTTCCCTCTAGATATAGAACTATGGTCACGTGGTTCCTTAATATTTACAAAACTAGAAAGGAAACGAGATTTAAATAAATCTTAGCCATTCTAGCTCAACGATTCCAGTTTTACAACTTTTGAACTGGTTAAAAGTTATATATGGCTAGATTTAGATAAATCTAGTCCATAGATTCAAATATTACAGATTTACATTAAATGAACAGTTAAAATAGATATTTAATCACAATAAGCAATAAAAAGCCACGAATTTAGAATCCAGGCATGACTGTTGCCTGAATTATTAATATGTGGCCTTTTACTACTTTAGTGTATATATATATATATATATATATATATATATATATATATATATATATATATATATATATATATATATATATATCCAGTCTGGGATCCCAGTTGTTGTTAAGTTATGGAATTTTATTTTATTTCTTTTGCTTTTTTTTTTATACAACTAAATAAAAATGTTTAATATTTTATGGAACTTGAAATTTTACATAATACAGTGATTTGGGTGTGATTTGGATACATATAACAAAACAGGAAAAAACTGTCTTGTGCTATTTTCACTCGGCCATAATACAATATTTTGGGTGTGATTGGGTCCATGACCAGATCTTTAAGTCTTCGCAGTCCATTCGTTGAGCTATCTTGTGTTATTTTCACTCGGGATTGATGTTACGGTTCGACATGACTTCTTTTGCAGTGATTTGGGCTGAATTGACTTTGAGTTGGAAAAATTACTATTTTACCCCTCCCGAGTTGGTTCTGGGCTTGATGCAGTTGTAGCTGTCTTTTCTCAGGGTTGTCTCCGAGATTTGACCACTTTTAATAGTCCTCAGGGATGTCTCTAAGGTTGGTTTGATCTCCCGGGGTTGTCTCTGGGGTCTGACTTGATCTCCCAGGGTTGTCACCGGGGGTTGACCTGATCTCCCGGGGTTGTTACTAGGGCTTAGATTTGATCTCCGGGGTTGTAGTCGAGGTTTGGATTTGATCTCCCGGGGTTATCACCAGGGCTTGATTTGATCTCCTGGAGTTGTCACCGGAGTTTGACTTAATGATTTTAACTTGTTGATTTTGTCTCCCAGTGTTGTCTGTGGGAGATAAAAGACAATTCTACCCTCCTGCATGATTAGTAACATAAATGCAAAATTTTGATTATCTATAATACCTTTCTGGAAAGCCCTTTCTGAGAGCTACCCAATGACATAGGATTAGACATTTTTCGAATTCGGGAATATGGGTCAATGACCAGATCTCCAAGTCTTCACAGTCCATCCGTTGAGCTGTCTTATGTTGTTTTCACTCGAGATTGATGTTATGGTTCTGCATGACCTCTTCTGCAGTGATTTGGGTTGAATTGATGTTGAGTTAGCAAAATTAATATTTTTCCCCTCCTAGGTTGGTTTCAGGCTTGATGGAGTTGTAGTTGTCTCTTCTCAAGGTTGTCTCCGAGGTTGGACTGTTGTTGACTTTTGTCAGTCCTCTAGGGTGTCTCTAAGGTTAGTTTGAGATTTTTCGGTGTTGTTGTCGGGGTTTTTTGTTGATCTCCCAGGTTTATTGTTGGGCTTTGACTTGATATCCCAAGGTTGTCACCGGGGTTAGATTTGATCTCCCGGGGTTAACTCTGGGGTTTGATTTGATCTCTCGAGGTTGTCTCCGAGGTTTGACTTGATGATTTCGACTTCCAGGGTGTTCTCTAGAAGATAAAAGATGATTTTGCCTACCTGCATGGTTAGTAACAGGAACACAATTTTGAGTGTCTACAGATGCCCCTCTTTATCGTGTTTATGCAATGTAGTGGAATGAACATGATAAAGATTACTAGATAATTGAAATATGCCAAAACTAAATGATGTCATGCAATGCAGCATGATATGATGTTATGGATGCTGAATGTTTTTGGTTAGAATTATTTCCAACTGTATTCTATCACTGACTGCTCCCGCTATTTCTGTTGGGGATGGAGTTATCAATGATGGTTCTCCACTAAACTGCCTTGATGTCTACTCGAACAGTAGCTTACAAAGCTTTCATCACGAGATATTTCCCGATGCTACATTGGGTTGTCACCAATGGCTTGAAATGTCCATCAGTGCTATTGAGACTGATTTGGTGTAATATTGTAGAGATGTTTTCAAGATCCCTGCTAAGGAGGTTTTCCTATGGCTGAGACCATTGAATTTTGACATTTAGGTTGTCACCAATGTTCTTTATCTTTAGATGTGCTTTCTAACTTTACTTCCGCCGAAGATGTTCCTCTCTTTTTGCGAGTGACTCATTGGAGATTATTGATGTTTATCCTGATGATAGCTTGCCTTGGTTGCCATCATTGGATTCTTCCTGCCATTACGCTGTGATTGTCAACGCCACCCTGACTTTCTATCAGGTTGATGCTGATAGGTTTGCTGGAGATAGAATTTTTATTGCTTGCTTTCACAGCATCCTCATAATACCTACTCGAACGGTAGTTTTGTGAAGGTTGACCACACCGAATTTCCTCGGTGCCTACTTGAGCAGTAGTTTACAACGATCTGAAAATCATCGAACCTGTGTGGTGCCTCGGCTGGGAATTTATATAACATATTCCATCATCGGTCTTCTCGAGGAAGATAGTTTTCCACTGTTTTCATCATCAGATCTTTCATGATGCTACGTTGGAGTTATCGCCAACGGTTTGCACTGTCAATCTTTCTGACCTTCGTTGAAGTAGTTTTCAACGGCTTACATCACCGTCTCTTTCCTGATTCTACGCTGGAGTTTTTGCCAACGGTTTACACTGTCAATCATTTTAACCTTCATTGAAGTAGTTTCAAACGGTTTACATTACTGGCTCTTTCCCGATGCTACGTTTGAGTTGTCGCTAATGGTTTGCACTTTCAATCATTTTGACCTTCGTTGAAGTAGTTTTCAACGACTTACATCATTGGCTCTTTTCTGATGCTACGCTGGAGTTATCACTAACTGTTTGTACTGTCAATCATTCTAACCTTCGTTGAAGTAGTTTTCAGTGGCTTACATCACCGGCTCCTTCCCATTGCTACGCTGGAGTTGTCATCAACGGTTTACACTGTCAATCATTCTCACCTTCATTAAAGTAGTTTCCAACACCTTACATTAACAGATCTTTCTCGATGATACGCTGGAGTTGTTGCCAAAGGTTTACACTGTCAATCATTCTGACCTTCGTTGAAGTAGTTTTCAATGGCTTATATCACTGACTCGTTCCCGATGCTACGCTAGAGTTATCGCCAACGGTTTTCACTGTAAATCATTCTGACCTTCGTTGAAGTAGTTTTCAATAGCTTACATCACCGGCTCTTTCCCGATGCTATACTAGAGTTATCGCCAACGGTTTGTAATCCCAGACATGTTTGATATTTCTACTGGGGAGATCTATCTGACAAGTTATACCTCGAAACAAATCTGGACCTCTGCAGCTCTCGTAGAACCTCTGCAGGTGTGAGGAGGAGAGCTTCTAATGTTCCTAAGCCTCGTCCAGCCCAGCAACTTTGCCATTTGACTGAGTCAGTGATTCGCCCTATCCGAGTTGATAGGCCGGATGTTGTAGATAAAGAGGATGATGTTCCTATTGTGGATCCAACTCCTGCTTCCATTACCCTATGTCAAGATCTTCTAGCCATTAGTGTGACGATTCCAGATCTTTTGGAGGATTTGAGACGCTATCCTTCGATCTATCTCCAGGCCAATGAGGTAGCATAAGCTTTTTTTTCTAGATTTTCTTTTTACCCTTCCGGGACAATGGTTTCATCTTAATTTTACCATTTGATGCAAGTTCCCAACTTTACTCAGCCCAGGGGGAACTGATTTAACATTTACTCATTGTACCAGAACCTTCATCAAGAGTATCAAGAGATCATCCATTCATTGGGCTTTCAGGCTTTCTTTTCTATTCCTCCCCGTCATTGTCCCTAGGGTTATTTGAGGGCTTTGTCTGAGCGCTAGTTTCACCAGACTTAGTCTCTCTATTTTGTAGATTACGACGTGATGATGACACTGATGGACTGGCGGTTCATCATTGGGTTGGAGTTTACAGGGGCGCCGGTACCTTTGGTGGCTGACATTTCACTAGCTGCAGTTCGATCCCTTCTGGGAGTTCAGACTACGACCCTCAAGGGTCGGATAGTTCGCTCTAGGCCCTTTAGTGTGGATGCCACGAGTGGGACTTTGACTGAGCCTCTACTTGATGATCAAAGGGTTAAAGATCACATTCTTCGGCGATTGTTCTTGATCATTATCAGGAGTTATTTCCTAGCGGACAACTCCTCGACAGTTTCTTTCGTCGTGGTTAGCACCACACGCGATGTGGATCGCATCTGGGATTTCTACTATGGCTCATTCACCTTTGCCCACGGTCAGAGGGTGTGACAGAGGCTTGGCTAGGCTTTTACCCATTTTTGCTAGTGAGTAATTTTTCTTTATCTTCAGATTTTTTCCCCCACTCGGGTTGTCAGTTTTTATAACTGATGACATTTGATTTTTGCATTTTCAGTTTTGGGCATATGAATGGCTCCCTTGCCTTCGTCCCGTGACTACATTAGGTCTGGAGACCTATCCACGGGGACGGCGATGGCATCACTCCACTCTTGTAGAGGTTCCTGTAGCAAAGGGGTTTACCCATTCTCATTTGTAATTGGAGTTGTCGACTGCTGATGTTGTTATGTGGGTTCCCTACACCAGGAGCATTTAATAGTAAGTTTTGAGGGTGGCTTTCAGACCAAGGTAGAGTATGTGTTATCCACCTGATGGATCCCTCTCCTGACTAATAGAGGTTGGGAGCTCTATTTGGGAGAGAGTGATATCAGGAGGATCATAGTGGAGATTCGTATTCCATTCTCTCCTCCTGCTAGACGACATTGGCTTTTATCTTAGTCGATCACTTAGATTTCCCTGATGGGTTTAGATGGCTTCACTTTATTAGAGGGCCCTTTACTCAGGAGGCTTTCTACCACTGGTGGTTCCCTCGCACCATTGAGGCTCAAACCCGCGCCACTCAATTCATGGGGGATATGGTTCCTGGGTCTGTGATAATGACAGACTGGATTGATAGCTTGACCCAGAGGTTGGACCATGCACATTTTTTTATTACACACCTTGGCAGAGATCCTTCGAAGGTAGATTCTTTTGATCCGTCGAGCTCTAGTGTTGGCCTCTCAGGTGGCCCCTATTCTGACAGATTTACCAGTGCAGATCCCCCTTTGTATTGACCTGATGTTCTATCTGGCAAAGATATAGTGACTCAGGAGGAGTTACAGCATGTTGATCGATTGGATGATATGGACATCATAGATTTCTTTGGATAGATTTTGTTTATTTCTTTTGAGAGGCCTCTGCTAGATATTGAACGGTTGTGCCCCATTTCTCGTTATATCTTTTAATAGGCCTCTATTAGATATTGGGCGGTTGTGCCCCATTTCCTTGTACTTTTTATTTTTTAGTTGTATACAGAGATGATGTATTTAACCTTTATGATGACGTATTTAGGACTGTATATACAATGCTTTCTATTTTTCGCATCATATTGTTATTTATCATAATGCATGCATTATGTCATGGATATGCATTCACATAGGTGAGTTTAGCATTGACCCCTGCATGGTCTTATGATACGGTTGTACAGATGTATTCATCTACCGTCAGTCAGATTAAGCATACCCCACCCACACTGATAGCCTCTTCTCTAAGATCATGGTATGACAATTTTTCTCCCATAGATCAGGTGACAGTTGATAAGCTATTGAGCCATTTTATGACCTTTCTGACATTTCACGTACCCTTGGGCTTTGTAAAGGGCATGATATCTTGTTCGATACCAGAGAGACATGTTTTTAAATTTGATATCCATAAACTGACTCCTACATTTGAGGAGTATGAGCGCCTCATTGATTTACCTTTGGATCGACCTTGTGCTATGTTGGTCGTTGATGATATGAGACGGAAGTTTATAACCTTGACGGGCTTACGACACAGAGTTATTATGGAAGAGATTACCTCTGGGCATGTGGTGTCCTTGGATTTCTTAATTGGTCGATTTAGATCACTGGACAACTATCTACGACATTTAGGGGACTTCACCATTACTGGGGGTGAGTGGCAGGTTTCCCGTGTAAATATTCTATTGATGTGCATCGTGGCCTATTTGTACATGCTGCTATATATGGATCATCTGGACATTGACCTAATTATAGTAGTTCGTGCTCTCAGGAAGGAGGGTTGCACTATCTTGCACATGATATTGGTAGAGACGTACCCATCCCATCCTGTGGGGTTTTTCAAGGGGAGTTCCGTCTTGTTGTATGTGTGGTTTATGACACATTTGAGACCGAGCGACACCTTTAGGCGTCATGGGTACTGCTTTACTCATGAGATAGCCATGTCTTATTCCTTTCAGCTGACTGATTGCACAGATACAACATCCTGGTTAGCCTTTTTGTCAATGATCGAGGATCCATTTGTGATCTTGCCTTGTTCAAGACTCAGCTCTCCTTATATCCGTATTACTCACGCTATTGGTATGGACTATCTACCCCTCACTAGTTTGAGAGGGGTGACCACGTATCATCCACTAGCTGTCATGGGACAGTTTGATCAATTTCAGGATATTCACCCCTTAATTTGATGGGGCCTTGGGTCAGCGACTATCAACTCCGTTTTTTGTCAATAAATGAATTAACCAGGATTTATGATTGTTGGACTCGTCAACAGAGGGCAATTTTTTTGACTAGTCATCTGGGTCAATCATTAGAGTTTTCTGCAAGGCTGGAGGCAAATAAAGCATCGGCTTGTTCACTCAGAGTCGAGTATTGGTCCTGACGAGGAGCCTATGGAAGACCCTGATTCTCCCACTGAGGACGAGCTATTTGCTGGTTTGACAACAGCTTTAGTCAGTGACACCCCTAGCCCTTCTACTACTATGGCTCCACCTTCAATAGAGTCTTTAGATCAGAGGCTACATCTTATGACATTTGAGAGGGATCAGGCTAGGGCCCTAATGTTGACATCCCTTTCTGGTAGAGATGCCACTTTTATTGAGAGGGATGATGATCTAGCTACCCAGGACGTAGCTTTTGTTGAGAGAGATGAGGCTCGAGCAACTCAGGATGCTACTTTTGTTAAATGGGATGAGGCTCGAGTTACCTGAGAAGCTTCCCTTGTTGATAGTACTGCACTTAGATCCTACACGACTAGCATTGTTGTAAATATGAGTGCATTCATAGATGAATATAGTAGCACTATGCAGATTATTGTGGATCTACTGGCTCGCATGGAGACCTTAGGGAAAGAGCTTATAGATTCGCCTCCATCTTTGGAGAGGGATGCCATGTTGGACTTGCTGGCCCGTTTATCTATGGGTTTATAGACTAGCTTTCATTTTCCTACATAGACTAGGTTGGCCATTTTTGTCATGCACATGATACATTGTATATATCAAATAGTATTATATAGAAAGGAAATATATTTTGATTCACTTACCTTTTAGATATGTCTTGTCACTTGCTTGATAATTGCCATTTTCTTTATGACTTGCCATCTTGATGTGTCCCGAACTTCTCCTTAATGGATTGACCTTGAGATGTCCTAGGATCTCTCAGAATGGGTCGTTGATCTTTAGGCTTTTCTGGTGCACCAGCTGTTGGTGTCTTGGATCTTTGGATATGGTTAAGGTTTAGGCAAAGTGTTTGGCTTTCTTTTGAGGGTTCGATCGCACCATGGACGGTTGCCTACCTATTCCCATTGTTGGGGGGAGATCAGGTCTTACGTAGTTTAGGCTTGGCTTGAATGGTTTACAATTGGTATTTTAGAGTTGAGTATTCTAGGGATTTAATAAGTGTTTGTTTTGATTGATGGGTTTTTGGGTTTTTGGGTTTTTGGGTTTTTTTTTGTTTGACCTCACCATAAATGACTGCCTACGTACTCCTATTGATGAAGGGAGATCGGGTCTTTCGTAGTTCAGGCTTGGCCTATACAGTTGAAAAGTGTTTATTTGAGTTTGAGCTTGGTCTGAGGGGTTTTTAGATTTTTGTTTGGTTTGACTGCACCATAGATGGCTTCCTACGTACTCCCATTAATTGGGGGAGATCAGGTCTTTCATAGTTCAAGCTTTGTAATGAAAACCTGAATTAACTTGTTTGATTGATTTTTTTTAAGACCAGGATGGTGGTTTGTCAGCATTTCAAACATAGTACCTCTTCACGATGTCTGAGTTGATAAGCTGTGAAAATTCTTCGCCGTCTATTTCTTACAATCAGAGGGCTCCTCTCGTCAATACTTCCTTGACAATGAAAAGGCCTTCCCAACTCGGGGCGAACTTTCCTTTGTCTTCATCTTGATTGGAGAGGATCTTTTTTAACACCAAGTCATTCTCTGTAAATTGTCAGAGCCAGACTTTTTTGTTGTATGACCGAGTAATCCTCTGCTGATATAATTGACCATAAAAGATGGCAGCATCCCTCCTCTCATCTATCAAAGATAGATTGTGGTATCGGTCTTGCAACCATTGATCTTCATCCATCTGAGAATCCAATAACACTCTTAACAACTCCATTTCTACTTCTATAGGGAGTACTGCTTCCATGCCATAGACCAGTGAGTAGGGGGTAGCCCCAGTAGAAGTGTGCATTGACATTTTGTAGGCTAGTAGAGTTAGAGGAAATAAGTTTGGCAATCCCTTGTGATTGGCAAACATCTTTTGCATAATTATCTTGATATTATTGTTGGCTGCTTCGACCGCACCATTCATTTTGGGACAATAGATGACAGAGTTAAGATGTTTGATGTGGAATTTGCTGCATAATTCCTTAATCATCTGGATGTTTACATTCTTGGAATTATCCGATACGATCACCTCAGGCTGTCTATATCGACAAATGATATTGTTTCTGACAAAACCAATGATTACCTCCTTAGTAACTTTGGGAAAAGAAGCAGCTTCTACCCACTTTATGAAGTAATCAATCACAGTGAAGATGTATCGATGACCATTACTAGCTTTGGGTTTTATTAGCCCAATTACGTCCATTCCCCACATTAAAAATGGCCACGGTGAATTCAAATAATGTAATTCATTTGGAGGAGCGTGGAGGGTATTTCCATGGACTTGGCATTGATAGCATCTCTTGACGTGATCATCACAGTCAGCTTTGAGAATGATCCAATAATGCCCTGTTCTTAATATCTTCTTGGCAAGTAAAGGACTGCTCATGTGTGGACCACATAATCCACCATATACTTCATCCATGAGTCTTTGGGCTTGATCTTTATCTAGGCATCTTAGAAGGCCTATTCCCCCATCCCTTTTATAAAGTGTGTCTCCACTCAAATAGAATTTAAATGGATTCTCTTTCTTTCAGCTTCACTTGATCCAGTGGGCGTAGATCCATCTCAAAGATATTTTTTGATGTCATGATACCATAGCTTTTTGATGGGAGGCAGTTCATATGATACTTCTCCACTGTAATTCCATAGGCTGGTACCTTTCGGCATATATATTTGATATCAGGAATTCCCATCCTATCAGATATGTGGATCAAGGAAGCCAATATTGTCAATGCGTCAACAAAGTCATTCCTACTTCGAGGGATGTGGATAAAGGTTATTTCCTCAAACTCCATAGCCATCTTGATAACTTGTCGATCGTAGGGCAGCAAATATAATTCTTTGGTGTGATACGCCCCGATGGTTTGCTTGATGACCAACTCGGAATCCCTAAAGACCAACAACCATTTGATATCCATGGATTGGGCTAGTTTCAATCCCATTATACAACCTTTATACTCATCTATGTTGTTGGTGTTGACAAACTGCAACTTGATGGCCATGGGATGTTGTTCTCCCAAAATAGATACCAGAACTGCCCCCGCTCCGACACTTTCCATGTTTACGGCTCCGTCAAAATACAATATCCAAGGTTGGACTGTATTTTCCCGATGGATTGTTGAATTGTCATTATTCCTTCATCCGGGAAATTCATTTCTAGGGGTTCAAATTTTCCTGATGGTGCTTCGGCCAATTGATCTGCAATTCCTTGACCTTCGATAGACTTTTGAGTCACGTAGATGATGTCGAATTGTTGAAGGATCAACTGCCATTTGGATAATCGGCAATTCAACATAGGTTTGTTGAATACGTACTTCAGAGGATCCATGCGGGATATGAGATAGGTTGTGTGCCCATGAAGATAATGTTGTAATCTCATAGTGGCCCATGCTAACGTATAACAGGTCTTTTAAATCAAAGTGTACTTCTGCTCGTCGCTACTGAATCTTTTGTTGATTTAATAGATAGCTCTTTCCTTGCCTCTATCGTCTTTTTGCCCCAACATGAAACCCATGGCATTAGCATTGACTGACATGTACATAAACATAGGAACATTGTCCCTTGGGGATACCAAGATAGGAGCTTTGATTAATTGCTTCTTTATGGAAAGGAAAGCTTTTTGACACTCTTCATTCCACTTCATGGAGGAATTTCCCCTTAACAGCTTAAAGATAGGCTCACACGTTGTTGTGAGTTAAGATATGAATCTACTTATGAAATTTATTCTCCCCAGAAATCCCCGTATCTCTTTTTTTGTTTGGGGCACGGGCATCTCAGTGATGGCTTTAATTTTGCCGGGATCCAGTTCAAAGCCTCTGTTGCTCACTAAAAATTCCAACTTGCCTGATTTGACACTGAAGGCAAACTTGACCGGATTCAGCTTCAAGTTATATTTGAGCAATCGGTTGAAAAACTTTTTAAGGTGGTCGATATGGTCAAATTCCTTTTGGGATTTAAAGATGATGTCATCCACATAGACCTCTATTTCTCTATGCACCATGTCGTGAAAAAGGGCCATCATGGCTGGTTGATAGGAGGCACCGGCATTGATAAGGTCGAAAGATAAACATTTGTAACAAAAGGTTCTCCATGGAGTGATGAAGGCTATTTTCTCCCTGACCTCTTTAGCAACCATGATCTGATGATACCTAGCGAAGTAGTCAACAAAATAATGCATACCATACTGAGCCGTGTTGTCTATTAGTATGTGGATAAAAAGGTACTTGGAATTTATCCTTAAGACAAGCTTTGTTCAAATCCCAGTAATCCACGCATACTCGTACCTTACCTCTGGGCTTAGGAATAGGAACTATATTGGACTTCCACTCGGGGTAGGTTGATACCATGATGATGTCGGCTTTAAATTATTTAACCATTTCTTCCTTGACTTTCAGACTCCACTCAGGTTTTAGTCGCCAAAGCTTCTGTTTGACTAGCTTGAATCCTTCTTTAATGGGCAGTCGGTGGATGACAATGTCAGTAGATAAACCAATCATGTCCTCATGTGACCATGCAAACACATCCTGAAACTGATTTAGTAGAGAAATCAGGTATTTTCTTTGGTTTGGGGTAAGGTCCATGTCAATCTAGATTTCTTTAGGGTTTTCTGAGGTTCTGATATTAATTGAAATGATTTGATCAAGGTTTGGATTGGGTTTGTCTTCAACCCATTCTTTGATCTCCTCAGGCACCTCATAGTCATCTATCTCTTCTTGCTCAATCCCCATCATGTCAAAGTCTCACTCTACATTAAAGTTGTAATCATTGAGGAGATTTGACATTTCATCAGCAAGGCTAGACAAATTCAACTCTGGAGTCCTTAAAACAAAATTCTTTCACTTAATATATGAGGTTGTTTGATCATACAAAACGTTAGCAAAAGCATGACAAAAGTAACTGCTAATACTGTGCAACAAAAGTAAGCAGTCAATAATATCTACACTTCAAGGCAGATGGACTTTCTACCCTTTTTACCCATTTTGGCAGATGCAAGGAGTGCTACTCCAGTTTTCCAAGGTCAAGTCCTTGTGGACAGCTGTGATAAAGGGATAATTGATGTTCTCCTCCTCTTTGATGATGACCATGACTGAATTCATATCAGGCTCAGTACTTTCTTTTGACCGGTTTTCCTTAGCCCTATTTATGCGAGGGGTCAGGATTTGATCTTCTAAATCGTCATCATCTGGGATATCCTCGTTCATACCCTCAGTATATACCAGGAAATGCATCTTTGCCAACTGATTTTTCACTTTTTGCAAGAACCTTTCGTTCCTTTCCTTGTCTTCCTTAACAGGAATATGGATTTCCTTTTCACTGGCTGGATTAACCTTTGGAATTAGCATTCTCGATATAGCCACAGGGATTTTCCTTGTTGGTTTCACGAATCCTGCATCCGTACGGTTTGGTAGCAGAATGGTAGAGAAGGAATCGATGGATGTTTGTGCGGGTTCGGATGGTTTGATCCAGAGGAATAGCCTTATCCAGCCTTCCCTGATTGACTTAGAATTTGAAATGGACTTCTGATTCCATGTTGACTTTTACCTAACCCTTGTCCAGGCCAAAAACCCAAGGATATCATTTCTTGACTAGCTGAAATTACTTCGGTGGAAACTCTAGGTTTTAAAGTAGGGACTCCAATTGGTTGGTGCCAATTGTTGCTCACCTCAAGGGCTTGAAAACTGAAAGGCTCAACTCCCTCATCGAGATTGATTATAGGCATATCGCTTTGTGTATGAACAGGATATTCTGGCTCGACATTGACATTAACCAAATTACCGTTAATGATGTATTTGACCTATTGATGAAGGGTGGACGGAACTGCTCCTGTTGTATGGATCCATGGCCTTCCCAACAACAAATTATATCATGTGGTGATGTTTAGCACTTGATAGCATATGTAGAAGGTATGTGGACCAATCTCCGCTAGAAGTTCAATTTCTCCTACAACATTTCGTCGAGACTCGTCGAAGACTCTTATGACTATGTGGCTGCTTCATATTCAATTGGGATTGGCCTTCATTCTTTCTAACGTATCATAGGGATAGATGTTCAAGGACGATCCTCCATCTATCAACACACCTCCTACCACATATTCTGAGGACATCACTGCTATATACAATGACTTGCAATGACCCGTCCCTTCGGATGGTATGTCATCAGCAGTGAAAGATATCACATTAATGTTAAAAATGTGATCTACCAAATGATGAAACTTCTTGGTATCTATCGACTTTGGTAGGTAAGCTTCTTCCAGTACTTTCACTAATACCTTGCGATGATCATTTGAAGATAAAAACAAATCCAGAATGGATATCTGTTGGGGTGCTCCTTTTAATCTTTGCACCATTTTGGCTTCATTATGCCCCATCTTGCTGAGGAATTCTTCAATTTTCTCCTCGGACACTCTTCCCGTGGATTTAATGACTGGTTTCATTACTCACTGTGGTATATACAGTGGGTTTTCCTTTAATATAGCATCATTTTTATTTGAAGTTAATCCCTCATCTCTCCCATAGTTCTAGGGGACTTATTTCAAGCTGATGATAGGATACTGTGGTCTGAAGGGTAATATTATAGGCTCGGGCACAGCCAATCTCAAAGGGTTCTTTACTCCTTTGACCTTCATTCGTTGGATTGCAAGAGTTGTTACCGATAAGTCTCCTTCAGAGGATATAACTGCTATGACTTCCTTCCATCTTTGTGTTCCAAGAGGGAATATTTCCTCTTATTCAGGCAAGATAGTTCCATTATTTTCCATTTGTAGGTCACCGATTTTAATCATATTCTGGATTAGATGACGAAGTGCCCAACAGCTTTCCTGAAAGTAGTATGCACATAAGCCAATCATGTTTGATGACAAAACATATACTTTGTAACAATCTTATTCATTTATTAATAAAAAAATATTACTTTATTAAATGCTTTTAATTATGTACATGATGCTTCTTTATAATATGTGATAAACCCATAGTTTTAAGCAATGCTTTTAGAATAATGATGATGATCATTCTAATGAGATCTAAATTCTTATAAAGCTTAAAACTAAAATAGTTCCCAATCGTTGGATTACTAAATTGGGGATTAGTGAATCCGGATAGATTGGCACATATGTTTCTTGCTCATTGGATGAGGATGATTGACTTTCATGATCATTTGTGTGGAGACACTAAAGCAAGTATGTAGGTGCTTATTAGAGAATAAGTACACTGAACATGGCTAACTAAGGAAATACCTAGTGGAGTTTTACTTGTCTGTCAATAGGAATTCCTGTAGTGATAGTAGTACAAGTGATCCTTGGACTTGAGATCATCATAGTATCTTGTGTATGATGAGTTATACATTGACTTATTCCTTAAGACCCTTATGGTATATCAAATGGTATGTTTGGGTATAATAAGTTGTACATGGAGATAATGTATGATCAATAAAGAATCTACCACTTCTACTAAAAGAAGAGAAATGTTGTATGTGATTCGATAAATGACAACACAGTAGTCCTTGGCCATGGCAGAATGAAATTAGGAAGGAGTTTCTAATTTGCATTATTTGGAGTTATGCATTTAATAGTCGAAAAACATATAATTAAATAAAGCAAGACTTGACAATAATTCCATGTCTTATATTTAATTGGGACATTGTTTGGTGGAAGGATTGAATTGTACGGTAACTATTTGCTCAAAGGTTCTTTTATGATTAATGTTAAAATCTATATTATCTGAAAAGTCGTTAATCGCTAAGGAGTTTTATCCCTATTGTAAAATAAATATTATTTATTTAAATAAATTATTAGTTTAATTTATTTATTTAAATAAGATTAGAATTGTTCTAATTGATTTATCCACAATCGGTTTAATATGGAGAACCTAAAGGATCACACCATAAAAGGAAGAATAATTATTTAAGAAGCAAATGACATAATCGTAATAATAAGTTAAGTGTATTTAATTTAATCTATGGTGATAGAATAAATTAAATAGCTTAATATTTATTATTTAATATTTTAGAAATATTAAATATAAATCAATAAGAGGAGTCTTATTATTGTTAATTTTTTTTTATTATTTAATTCCTAAAGGAGTTTGGGAACTAATTAATAAAAGTACTCTCATATATTCCTAATAAGATTAGGATGCTAATTAATTAAAAGAGTTTAATTAATTATTCCTAATAAGATTAGGAGGTTAAATTAATTAAAAGAGTTTAATTAATTATCCCTAATAAGATTAGAGAGCTTAATTAATTAAAAAAATTAATTAATTAAATAATACCCTATTTTCTAATTAGATTAGAAGGGTTAACTGATATCTTTATAATATGAGTCTTATATTAGATATCATGACACGTAATTCCAAGAGTTGGGAGAGTAAGCTCTTTTTCTATAGAGATAGAAAAATAGGGTTTGTCAAACACCCATCTTCTTGAATCTTTCTTTTTCTGTGATGGATCACCCATAGAGGCCAAACACTTGGGTGGCTAACATTGATCAAAGGAAAGAACCAAACCTGGTGGATTCAAGTTCAACACGAAAATGATTAGAGGTGAACTTGTACCTGAGGAAGCTTGAATCTTCATGGGTATAATTCTTGTTCTTTATCTTTTCGTTTAATTAATAAGTGTGCATAAAGGATGATCCGAATATATGGTTTGTAAAATTTTAAAACTCTATTTTCATGATTTCGTTTTACTTTGTGCAATTTGATTGCGTCCATGAATCTTACAAACCTAACATTTCTGTGTTATGACCTCGAGTATTAGAATGGTATTTACAGACCCGGTAGCATCAAACCTTTTGGAACGTGGATTTATTGGGGGTAACAGTTCTGTGATCTTCCCTTCATTGATCAACATCTGCAAAATTTCCTCCACTGGTTGACCCAAAGGAGCGAACTTCCTTTGGTCTGCATAGTCCAGAAGAGACTGGGCTCTAATTTTTCTTGCAAGTTTTTCTTCCAATGTTTCATTCTCTTGGACTTGTTGTTGATTCCTTGTGATATGGGAGAGGAGACTTGTGTGCCCCTGTCTAATTAGCTATTAAATTACTCTATGATGATGTATCACTAGTTCTTCCAGTTGATCAACATGTTCTTTGATAGACTTCATTTCTCGCTCTATCATAAACTGAAATTCTGAATAATCCCATTTATCAGAATTATCTTTGCTTGTTTGGGGAGAATCACATACATATTTGAGGTAATTAAAACTTTCTCCACTCCCCTTGCTGATTATATTGACATTCTCTTCCTTGTGTTGAGGCAGAGGATTATCTTGCACATGTGGTTGCTCTTGTTCACTCACCACAATTTCCTCCTTATCTATCAGATCCTGGATTTTGTGTTTGAGAGACCAGCAATCTTGAGTATCATGACCCGGAGCTGTGACACTGCCAAATCAAGGTACTTCATTCCCACAAGACTTGGTGTTCACTTTCCATTCATTCATATCTAACTACCCAAATATAATAAAATTTAAACAATAGATCTTCCCATTAACGAGTTACATAACTTAATCAATAAATCTCCCAGGTTATCTAACCTTTAAAACATACATCAAGTGCTAAAAAATTAAAATATTTACATCACAATGTTTAAAATAAAGTATGTAATCATGAAAGTCAGTAAATTATAAGTCTTCAACACTTGTTCATTTTTCCTTTCCCTTTACTAGTGGTAGGTTCATCGACCTTCTCAACCTTAGCTGCAATGATTATATATATGCAAGAGTGAGCAAAACAAATGCTCACTTAAAAATGACAATGAATAATAACTGCCAATAAACAGGCTCAACAAACTGAATAATATTTTCTATCAATGATATTTAAGAACTGAAATCAAAATGTGAAATTTATCTGAGGGTCACAACACCACGAACTATGTCTAAGGTTATAAGTAATCTTTCAACTTAAACCTAAATAGTGATAAGACTGTAGGGACTCCCCGTACTTAGTGTGATGCCCTTCATACCATGTATTGTGCACAAACATCTAAACATATCGCGTAAATAATTCCCATATAATAGGGTTGTTCTTATCAGTTTTAGAGTACAAGTCCGGACCAAAGAAAGTTTAGTTTGGATAAGCTTCAAGGGTAATTTAGGGTTTAACGATTATCAACTAAGGAGTAGTTGAATCAATAAAGTTCAATATCATTTCAAATGATCGATAACAACATAATCTCGAATAATCATGAATCATCGGTGAATCAACATTATATATCGAAGTTATACTTAGAAATAAACTAGAAAGCATAATCATTGAGTAATACAATAAACCTTGCTTGAACAATATTAAGCTACGGTTATAATCATGTCTAATAAAAGAATTGAATTATTGAACATGCATTAATTGATAACAAGCTCAGAACAAAATTTGCTCATCATAGGAATAATGAAATTTAGAAATTTGCATAATACGAAACAAATTAAAAATAGGAAATCTTCTCTAGATTTTAATAAATCACAACGTAAAGTTTTCATAATTTACTAATTTTACAAATTTGGAACTATCACATACATGATACAAATCTGTTATAGTATCTTTATTACATGCTCACCACATTAACATTTCCATTAGAATAGGTTAAAATGAGCTTTTAAAGTCTGCACACTCAACAGACTTCACTGCCATTATTTTGGCTAAGACGCAGTTGCGCCGTTTATAGCTTTAGAACCAGCACAGCTGCGTCGTTTCTGCTTTTGACACCAGCGCAGCTGCGCTGGTGTACAAACAGAAACTACGTAGACAGTTTGCTTACTCTGTTCAGACCCAATTATCAAGAACTTCATCAATTAAGCAGCAATTTACACACATCCAAATGATATAAACTTCATATAAACATTACCCATCACATATATACTGATTTAGAATAATTAAACAACAACTACAATCAAATTAAATCCTTTAAATTCCATATTTTTGCTAAAACTTCATTTTTGATATCTTTAGCAAAGATCATCACTGAAACTTCGTTACTACACCAAATCAATTCATTCAAATTGTAGTCTTTTTGTTTCCTAATAAATTAACATATTCAAGAATCAATTTACAATTTAGTTCACAAATCAACAATTAATTTTGCACTCCAACAAGCCATATTTATACACACACTCACTATAAAAAATTTCTTTTCTTTTTGAACGTAACTCTCATAAATTAATATCCCAAATCCTTGTTATAACATCACAATTACAAATAAACACAATCAATCACTTTATATATCAAAAGTTCATCAAAATTGCATTACAGAGAGTTCGAAAACAATTTTATTATAATATAGTGAAACTCAAGAACATAAAACTTTTGATATACGTAAAACTAAAGCTTTAGAAATTATACCTTCAATTCTTCCTCTCTTCTATTCTCAGGCTTAAGACAAAACTTCTTACATAAAATAAAACAGACGCAAGAATAAAAATAAAACGTATAAAACTGTCATAACAATAACTCTACTAATTATGTATAAGTTACATTTTTTTAAATTCAAAAGTCATAAGGCCTTGTTTGGCAAAACACTTTTAAAAATAAATACTTAATATTCCGTAAGCCTTGTTTGGTAAACCCATTTAAAACTCCTTTAATTTTTTTTAATAAATCATTTATACTATATTTTATTGTTCCACATTATTTACTTGAATTTTCATATCCAATTTTAATTAAATAAAAACTAATTACAACTTATTAAATCAATTTTTCACTTAACCAATTACCACAAAATTATATTTTCTATTATAATTTTATGTAATAAATTAACACGTCACTTTAATTACTAAATTAAATTAAAACAACATTATAGTAATTCATATAATCCTTATCAATTTTCTAATTTAATTATTAAATTAAATTAGAATATTATCTCATAAATTTAATTAATCACTCTTTTATCTTAATTAAGTTAATTTCTAGAACTCATGAATTATTTATTTAACTAATAAATAATCCAACAAATATTTACTTAGCAACTGTAATGCCCCCAAATCCTACTACTTGAAACCCGAACTCGGTGCTTTACGATACCATTTCTATGACCGGAATAATACTAATACTAATAACAATAATATAAATATCAAATTTAATTTACAAAATTATCAGAGTCTAGCTCCCAAGTACGTAACCTTTAAACATTCATTACAACCCATGATAGATAATATATATCATAATTATCTTAATATTAATATCAAACTATTACATAAGATAATATTTGCATTCAATCAGCAACCTTTCCCTTTCCCTTGGTCTTAGCAGAGCTTTCTGGTCGTTCACACTTAGCTAAAAATATTTAAATTAAGCAAGGATGAGCATTTGAGTGCCCAGCAAGTAATAATAATTATATATATAAGCTGAAAGAATTTAAATATTTTCTTTATACTACCCTTCTACAACGATTCAATAGTTGTGAAGTAATCTGTACCAATGATAATAATATATCAATTCTATACCATATTTTTGAAACTACGTACTGACTATAAATAAGGTTAATGTGACATACTATGAACATTATTTTTATTTTCGAAAAAGGTTAAACAGAACTTCATCTGTAAACCGTCATAACTTACGGGCACGGGGGGTGATCAGCCTGTTGTACCCTGCATTGATCAATAAAGAACGAGGGTATCGTTCACTCTGTCCGCCTTGGGCGCATAAAAGTTTTCCCATGTAGGGATGTCCATACTTGTCTGGGTTCCAAATCAAAGGTTTTATCTTATTTCAACAATAATCTATAATTCAACATATATATATATATATATATATATATATATATATATATATATATATATATATATATATATATACACGGGTAATTGACAAAGGTATATCAACATGCGATTAAAAACAATGATTATTCAAGTGGGGACACTTGTATAATCATTTACAGAAATTAACGAACAGAATATATATATATATATATATATATATATATATATATATATATATATATATATATAATTACCATATACTAACATGTTGATAAGCAATGAGCGTATATAATATAAGGTTAATAATCTATACAGTAATAATATAATTCGTAAATATTCTTACTCATGTCCATTGCATAAAGAAAATGCAAAGGTAAGATACTCGCCTGAAGCGCTGCTTACAGTTTGTAATTTAGATTTATCGCTTATCTCACGACCTATCATTAATAAGATCGTTCATTCGATTAGAACAATATACTATAACACATAACACTGCTTATTGCAGTCAGCACATAACCTAATCACATTGACACATATGTTTAATACCCAGTGAATCACAAATAATCACATATCTAATTAAATTATCTAAGTCCAGATCAAATTCTGAAACATGTCGGTCTACCGACAACTTTATCAGGTAATTATCGAGTCTAAGACTCTATTCTGTAACTTAGTATCAGTCATACTATTTTTAAATGACTTAATATAATTTTAAAATATTTATTATAATTTATAACAAAATTTCAAACATCGGAATCACATTAAAATGATTTAAATACTAATCAATTCTATTATCATTAATATTTAATTAGTATTAAACTATTAATGAAATCATTTTCAAAATATTAAAGTTATTTATAATAACTCAAATTATTTTTAAAACATTAATATTACCCTTAAATGATTTTTACAATATTTAAAATCATTTTTAAATAATTATCATTAATATTAAAGTATTAATGTTTTATTTATCAAAATATTAAAAGTCATTAAGTATAACTTAAAATATTTTTCATTCATTTATATCCTTTTAAATGATTTTTAAATTAATAAAACCATTTTTAAAGTATTTATTTAATATAATTATTAAATAAATTTAATATATTTAATAATAAGTTAATAATCATTAATATTAAATTATTAATGAAATTATCCTTTAAATATTAAAAGTTATGTTTTAGAACTTAAAATATCATTAAACACTTTATTTTTATTTAAAATGATTATTATAATATAAAAATCATTTTTAAACTAAATTATTTAATATAATTATTAAATAACTTTAATATCATTAATAATAATTAATTAATTAAATTTAACTTTAAATATTAAAAGTTATATTTTATAACCTAAAATATTTTTAAATACCTTATTATTATTTAAAATGATTTTTAATATAATAAAATTATTTTTAATTAATTTATTTAATTCATTTAGTAAATAAATTAATTACCATTAATATCAATTTATTAATGAAATTTATCACAAAATATTAAAAGTCATTAAAAATAACTTAAAATATTTTCTTATATCATAATATAATTTTTAATAATTTTTCTAATATTAAAATTATTTTTAAATAATTTATTTAATTACTTTTAATATTCCAAAAATATTAAATATTTATGAAATATATTAAAAATAATTAAAAACTAATTTTCAGAATTTAAAATAATTTTTTATAATTTATTTTATATTTTTAATAATTAAAAACTATTTTTTTCTATTTTTTTATTAATTTCCAGAAAAATAAATAATATTTGTCGCTAAAGGCCACCTATAGTGACGAAACTGTCGCTATAGGTGTTCTTCATGTTCTTTGCCAAACCCAGAAAATGCACAGCAGTGACCGAGTAGGCAGGTTTGACCAATTATAACTTAGTGTGTGTTGTGTTTCTGGGCATGATGTTAGTCAGAGCTTGTAGTGCTAGTGTAGGACTACAAGATCCAACAACAAACATAACCAAACATTGCATAACTAACGAGATCTGAGCCCTTAAACTGGCTATCAGAGCTGTTCTTTATTTTCTGGGTTGCCCAGAAATGAAGAACAGTACGACTGGCCTACTTTGGGCTTCCATAACTTGTAGTACATGTGATGTATTAGTGATCTAAAGCTTTCAGATTACAGAACACATATAAGTCTAGAGATCCATTACATAAAATCACAATAACAATAACAAAATAGCAAGATCTTGTCCGGTCAAACAATGTCAGAAACCACGCTCATGAACTTTCTGGGTTACCCAGAAAGTTCATCCGTGGGCTTTCTGCCTAGTTTGACCATCCTCCAATTCCTGTTTGATTGTGATATAAGCTATATAAAAGCATCAACATGTAGTACATATACAACTCTACAACTTAGATAACACAACAACAATAAAACCTTAATACACTGACAGATCAAGACGGTTTAAAATGTTGTCAGGCCGGTCTGGGTTGTTTCTGGGTTACCCAAAAACTTGGCAAGTCATGGTCGGTCAACGCAGTTTGACCTTCCATAACTTGCAATCTACATCTGGTCTAAGCCTGATTTCAAGTTCAGATCACAGAGCACATATCAGACTACAACTACAAAGTTTCAAAACACAAAATTCGTAACAAATCACAGAGATATAAGGTCTGACATTCGTTCTCAGACCACCAAGAACAAATTTTCCAGATTTTTGAAAAACACAAATTCGAGCTTCTAAATGTTATGGATCCAACATTTAGCAACCCAGATCGTCAAAATGGACTACAACCAACATATTTTAACAATAAAAACTAACGTCTAACACAGAATCGATGGACAGAAATTATGCTAGGGTTTTATACCTTCTTTGATCAATTGATGATTATGTGCTTATGCTATGTTATGGTTGATCGTGAGGCTTTGATTTAGGACTGATATACTTGTATATTTCGGAGGTTAGAGAGAGAGAGAGAGCTTAGTTTGAGAGTTGGGCAAAATGTAAGTAACAAATGAATTATTTCTCTCTCCAATCTATATATAAGCAAGCTAGATACATGGAATGACTGATGTATAATGCTTGTTGCTATTATTTTGAGCACATGGGGTGGTTGAAGTGGTTCACCCACTCAACCTATTGTCAAAACCTATATGTTAGCCAAAATAATACACTAGGGGCAAAGTGGTCATTTGTATTTTCCATTTAATGGCATAATTGAAACTTGGCAAACCCTTAGGATTTGACCCTTAGGGTTTAACCCTAAGGTTTATCACAAAATAGTAATAGGATTTAGCAATTAGAGTTTGCACAAAAATAAATAAAATCAAATAAAAATTAAATAAATTTTAGTTTCTAAAATTTTGAAATTAGGGTTTCCTAATTATGATTAATTATCTAATTACCTTATACCGTAACATTAGAGTTTAGATCATATAATTATCATTAACCTTGCTAAAATAGCAATTAGGGTTTAAGATTTTGATAATTAGGGTAACCGATTATAATTAGGTTTTTCTAATTATCAAATTAAGGTTTTAAAAAAAATTAGGGTTTCTAAAATTAACAATTGTAATTATAATACTTGTTAATTAATCACATTAACATAATTACAACCAATCTCGAACTCTAATTTAAATTTCAAATTAGGGTTCCTCATCTCTAAAAATTATTTAGGGTTTCTAGATTATAATTAGGGTTTACCTAATTAATCAAATCAGTATATAATACACCTCATAAAACATATAACACCGTTATAACAGTCTTAAACTCACAGTTGATTTTCAAATTAGGATTTTCCCCTAGTAAAATTAGGGTTTAACCAAATAATATTAGGGTTTCAAAATTAAACACCATAATTGACCAATCATCATCAATACGTACATACAGTACATATTTATAACACTGAAAAATCAAAATATAATTAATATTATATTATTATTCTCATACCTTGACAATAATTCAAAATTAGGGTTTGGATTCCATATCTGATTTATTCTTCCTATTTAACCTTAATAATTAAGGTAAAATAATTAACTTAATAATTTATATAATAAAATAAGTATTATAATTATTCTAAAAATCACTTCATATATTATTTAAATAATATATGATTATATTTTTATAGAAAATAATTAATAAAACATTTCTACCATAATT
Source organism: Panax notoginseng (assembly GCA_016801055.1). Classification (NCBI taxonomy): domain Eukaryota; kingdom Viridiplantae; phylum Streptophyta; class Magnoliopsida; order Apiales; family Araliaceae; genus Panax; species Panax notoginseng. The sequence continues at coordinate 61,552,599 of CM029023.1, read as the reverse complement.
TAATTATTATTAGAATATACTTTTTAATAATCAATAATTCTAAAATAAATTTGCTTGTAAACATTTATGCAATAAATATATTTTTATTTACCACATAAATACATATACTCATTATCTTGTACAAATCCTCATCCTTAATATAAAAAAAAATTTATACGCAAAATTTCTTATTTATTTATGTAGAAAATATCGGGTTGTTACATTCACCCTCCCTTATAAAGATTCCGTCCCCGGAATCACCGTTTTAAAACATATACATACACGGCACATAGCATACATAATCATTGCAAGTAGATCTCGATCAACTTTGATCGAACTGATCTTTAACTATTCACATAAAGCTTGTCTTTCTGATTAAAAGGAAAAATTGGTTTCTAAAAGTACTCAAATTCCTCCTCAAAATTTCTTTATAAATAATTTACTATATATAGGAAAATTATGTATAAGAAAATAAAAGGCATACGAATAATACCTGGAGTTCCAATGCCAGCTGCTGCCGTATCCTGGACCGTCATGTTGAAAACCCTCACAGTAGATTTTGTTGGCTAGCTTGACGAAGTCGGTCCGGTGATTGCTAAAGTCCCGTTGCCTGTGCCAGTGTTCACACTACCTGCCTCCACCCTCCTCTTTGGTCAATCTTTCACCCTGTGCTCTATCGATCCGCACAGAAAACATCCACTATTCATCCTAGGGTTGGGACAATTGGGAGAGATATGGCCCTCCTGCCCGCACTTGTAGCACACGAACTTCCTTTTCAGACATTCCACTGAGTGGTTCTTTCCACATGTCTTACACGGCACCACCTGCTTCTTAACACCTTCTTGCTTTATCTGCACACTTCCAAAACTGCTCACCTTTCTCTTGCCATCTCCACTCCTACTCCCACTATTCATTCCTACCTTTCCTGCTCCTTCTACCTTGCCTTTGTTCTTTCTCTCCTTGTTGTAGAGGCTCGTGGCCTCACTTCCCTCCTCAGCTATGATTGCCTTCTCCATGAGTACTGCAAATGTAGGAATCTGCAACACTGCCACCTTGTTGTAGAGCCAGGGTTTCAATCCCAACTCAAACCTTCTAGCTTTCCTAGCCTCCGTATCAACTTGATGCGGAGCAAACCTAGCTAACTCATTGAATTTCGCGGCGTATTCTGACACCGTCATGTTTTTCTGCTTTAATTCTAAAAATTTTACCTCCATCCTCGCCTGCATACTAGGTGAAAAATAATTTTCGAAAAATAGTGTTTTGAACCTATCCCATGTAACTACACCTTCTCCTGCCCTTGCCTGATTCGCTTCCCACCAAAAGTTTGCCTCACCCTTCATCATGTAGGTGGCAAAAGCGGTCTTTTGCCCCTCAGCTACCCTAGCTATCACGAATGCCTTCTCAATCTCTTTGACCCAAGTTTGGGCTTCAACAGGGTCAGTGGTACCTTTAAATTCCGATGGTCCAACAGCTTTGAAATCTTTAAAGTTCGCCAAGTGGTTGTCTGGCTGGTTCCCTGCGGCTGGAAATCCTTGTTGCATAGCCTGAGCTATCATGTTCGCAAATTGCTGCATTGGGTCTGCTTGTTGTTGTCCTTCTACGTTGTTGACAGATTCTTCTGCCCTTTGATTTCGAGTTCGACGTCTTGGCGGCATTATCTAATTAAATAAAATCATAAATTTAACTTACATTCTAAATCTTATCATATAAGTTTAATATTCTAAACTTATTTTATTTCTCGAACATAGATTCATATTCATTGAACGAATATTTTACATAACACAGCACATAATGCTTTAAACATCATTCACCCCTTTGTGACTACAAAAGTCGGGATTTACAGTCTTAACTTAATACGAAAGTTGAAAACATTACATTACACAGACATACTCATCATACCTATTACATTAAACATGTCTACACCACAGAACCTATACTACCTATTTATTACACTTTTTTCTTGGACAACCTTTCGCTTGATGACCTTCTATCCCACAGATAAAACATGCTCCTAGTTTATAGTTAGGACAATACAGAGTGGTATGTCCTTCATAACCGCAAAGGTAACAAATTCTTTTCCCTTTCTTTTTATCAGATTTTCCTAAGTCATGATCTTCTATCTTTCTTTTCCCCTTCTTGCTCGGAGCTGCACACGAAGAGTTGCTTGTGGCTCCCATCTGATCAATTTGGATTTTAAGCTTATCTTGTTCTTCCATTGTTTCTATTAACGCCTGACGCAACTGATAGTTCAACAGCTTTTCTATTTCCCACGGCCTTTCCAGAGAAAAAACCTTGTTCCTCAAATCCTGCACCTCCGTTGATGCTTGGTCAGCTTCAACCTTAGTGTCCGAATCACTATCTGTCAGCTCCACCATCTCCGGATCTTGTACGACATTTTCTACGATAACCACATCGTCTGAGTTATTTTCATCGTGAGCCTCTATTTCAGCTATTGGCTTTGATATCAGCTCGGGTGTATGGGTTTGATTCTTCTTCATGCTATATGTATATAACACGCCTTTTCCCCCAGACATCTACAAACATATAAATTATCCTGGTTAGCATATAATATATACACATAGCAAATAAGAGTTTTATATAAGTTATCTTTTATTTTATTTGACGATGAATTTATTCAATTCACCTCTTTTTAAACTCTATATGAGTTATTTATATTTTTAACGTTTTTCTCTGTTCTAAGGTTATAGCCTAAGGTCTAGCCCACCTAAGATTTTTAACCCCTAAGCTCTGATACCAACCTGTAATGCCCCCAAATTCGGATACTTGAAATCCGAACTCGGTGCTTTACGATACCATTTCTATAAGCGGAATAATACTAATAATAATAACAATAATATAAATATCAAATTTAATTTACATAATTATCAGAGTCTAGCTCCCAAGTACGTAACCTTTAAACATTCATTACAACCCATGATAGATAATATATATCATAATTATCTTAATATTAATATCAAACTATTACACAAGATAACATTTGCATTCAATCAGCAACCTTTCCCTTTCCCTCGGTCTTAGCAGAGCTTTCTGGTCGTTCACACTTAGCTGAAAATTTTTAAATTAAGCAAAGATGAGCATTTGAGTGCCCAGCAAGTAATAATAATTATATATATAAGCTGAAAGAATTTAAATATTTTCTTTATACTACCCTTCTACAACGATTCAATAATTGTGAAGTAATCTGTACCAATGATAATAATATATCAATTCTATACCATATTTTTAAAACTACGTACTGACTATAAATAAGGTTAATGTGACATACTATGAATATTATTTTCATTTTCGAAAAGGTTAAACAAAACTTCATCTGTAAACCGTCATAACTTACGGGCACGGGGGGTAATCAGCCCGTTGTACCCTGCATTGATCAATACTACATGCAAGAACGAGGGTATCGTTGACTCTGTCCGCCTTGGGTGCATAAAAGTTTTCCCGTGTAGGGATGCTCATACTTGTCTGGGTTCCAAATCAAAGGTTTTATCTTATTTCAACAATAATCTATAATTCAATATATATATATATATATATATATATATATATATATATATATATATATATATATATATATATATATATATATATATATATATATATATATACGGGTAATTGACAAAGGTATATCAACATGTGATTAAATACAATGATTATCCAAGTGGGGACACTTGTATAACCATTTACAGAAATTAACAAACAGAATATATATATCTGAATTACCATATACTAACATGTTGATAAGCAATGAGCGTATATAATATAAGGTTAATAATCTGTACAGTAATAATATAATTCGTAAATATTCTTACTCGTGTACATTGCATAAAGAAAATGCAAAGGTAAGATACTTGCTTGAAGCGCTGCTTACAGTTTGTAATTTAGATTTATCGCTTATCTCACGACCTATCATTAATAAGATCGTTCGTTCGATTAGAACAATATACTATAACACATAACACTGCTTATTGCAGTCAGCACATAACCTAATCACATTGACGCATATATTTAATACCCAGTGAATCATAAATAATCACATATCTAATTAAATTATCTAAGTCCAGATCAAATTCTAAAATATGTCGGTCTACCGACAACTTTATCGGGTAATTATCGAGTCTAAGATTCTATTCTGTAACTTAGTATCAGTCATACTATTTTTAAATGACTTAATATAATTTTAAAACATTTATTATAATTTATCACGAAATTTCAAACATCGGAATCACATTAAAATAATTTAAATACTAATCAATTCTATTATCGTTAATATTTAATTAGTATTAAACTATTAATGAAATTATTTCTAAAATATTAAAGTTATTTATAATAACTCAAATTATTTTTAAAACATTAATATTACCCTTAAATGATATTTACAACATTTAAAACCATTTTTAAATAATTATCATTAATATTAAAGTATTAATGTTTTATTTATCAAAATATTAAAAGTCATTAAGTATAACTTAAAATATTTTTAATTCATTTATATCCTTTTAAATGATTTTTAAATTAATAAAACCGTTTTTAAACTATTTATTTAATATAATTATTAAATAAATTTAATATATTTAATAATAAGTTAATAATCATTAATATTAAATTATTAATGAAATTATCCTTTAAATATTAAAAGTTATGTTTTATAACTTAAAATATCATTAAACACTTTATTTTCATTTAAAATGATTATTATAATATAAAAATCATTTTTAAACTAAATTATTTAATATAATTATTAAATAATTTTAATATCATTAAGAATAATTAATTAATGAAATTTAACTTTAAATATTAAAAGTTATATTTTATAACTTAAAATATTTTTAAATACCTTATTATTATTTAAAATGATTTTTAATATAATAAAATTATTTTTAATTAATTTATTTAATTCATTTAGTAAATAAATTAATTACCATTAATATCAATTTATTAATAAAATTTATCACAAAATTTTAAAAGTCATTAAAAATAACTTAAAATATTTTCTTATATCATAATATAATTTTTAATAATTTTGCTAATATTAAAATCATTTTTAAATAATTTATTTATTTACTTTTAATATTCTAAAATATTAAATATTTATGAAATACATTAAAAATAATTAAAAATTAATTTTCAGAATTTAAAATAATTTTTTATAATTTATTTTGTATTTTTAATAATTAAAAACTATTTTTTTTTATTTTTTTATTAATTTCCAAAAAAATAAATAATATATGTCGCTAAAGGCCACCTATAGTGACAAAACTGTCGCTATAGGTGTTCTTCATGTTCTTTGCCAAACCCAGAAAATGCACAGCAGTGACCGAGTAGGCTGGTTTGACCAATTATAACTTAGTGTGTGTTGTGTTTTTGGGCATGATGTTAGTCAGAGCTTGTAGTGCTAGTGTAGGACTACAAGATCCAACAACAAACATAACCAAACATTGCATAACTAACGAGATCTGAGCCCTTAAACTGGCTGTCAGAGCTGTTCTTCATTTTCTGGGTTGCCCAGAAATGAAGAACAGTACGACTGGCCTACTTTGGGCTTCCATAACTTGTAGTACATGTGATGTATTAGTGATCTAAAGCTTTCAGATTACAGAACACATATAAGTCTAGAGATCCATTACATAAAATCACAATAACAATAACAAAATAGCAAGATCTTGTCCGGTCAAACAATGTCAGAAACCACGCTCATGAACTTTCTGGGTTACCCAGAAAGTTCATCCGTGGGCTTTCTGCCTAGTTTGACCATCCTCCAATTCCTGTTTGATTGTGATATAAGCTATATAAAAGCATCAACATGTAGTACATATACAACTCTACAACTTAGATAACACAACAACAATAAAACCTTAATACACTGACAGATCAAGACGGTTTAAAATGTTGTCAGGCCGGTCTGGGTTGTTTCTGGGTTACCCAAAAACTTGGCAAGTCATGGTCGGTCAACGCAGTTTGACCTTCCATAACTTGCAATCTACATCTGGTCTAAGCCTGATTTCAAGTTCAGATCACAGAGCACATATCAGACTACAACTACAAAGTTTCAAAACACAAAATTCGTAACAAATCACAGAGATATAAGGTCTGACATTCGTTCTCAGACCACCAAGAACAAATTTTCCAGATTTTTGAAAAACACAAATTCGAGCTTCTAAATGTTATGAATCCAACATTTAGCAACCCAGATCGTCAAAATGGACTACAACCAACATATTTTAACAATAAAAACTAACGTCTAACACAGAATCGATGGACAGAAATTATGCTAGGGTTTTATACCTTCTTTGATCAATTGATGATTATGTGCTTATGCTATGTTATGGTTGATCGTGAGGCTTTGATTTAGGACTGATATACTTGTATATTTCGGAGGTTAGAGAGAGAGAGAGAGCTTAGTTTGAGAGTTGGGCAAAATGTAAGTAACAAATGAATTATTTCTCTCTCCAATCTATATATAAGCAAGCTAGATGCATGGAATGGCTGAACTATAATGCTTGTTGCTGTTATTTTGAGCACATGGGGTGGTTGAAGTGGTTCACCCACTCAACCTATTGTCAAAACCTACATGTTAGCCAAAATAATACACTAGGGGCAAAATGGTCATTTGTATTTTCTATTTAATGGCATAATTGGAACTTGGCAAATCCTTAGGATTTGACCCTTAGGGTTTAACCCTAAGGTTTAGCACAAAATAATAATAGGATTTAGCAATTAGAGTTTGCACAAAAATAAATAAAATCAAATAAAAATTAAATAAATTTTAGTTTCTAAAATTTTGAAATTAGGGTTTCCTAATTATGATTAATTATCTAATTGCCTTATACTGTAACATTAGAGTTTAGATCATATAATTATCATTAACCTTGCTAAAATAGCAATTAGGGTTTAAGATTTTGATAATTAGGGTTGCCGATTATAATTAGGTTTTTCTAATTATCAAATTAAGGTTTTAAAAAAAATTAGGGTTTCTAAAATTAACAATTGTAATTATAATACTTGTTAATTATTCACATTAACATAATTACAACCAATCTCGAACTCTAATTTAAATTTCAAATCAGGGTTCCTCATCTCCAAAAATTAGTTAGGGTTTCTAGATTATAATTAGGGTTTACCTAATTAATCAAATCATTATATAATACACCTCATAAAACATATAACACCGTTATAACTGTCTTAAACTCATAGTTGATTTTTAAATTAGGATTTTCTCCTAGTAAAATTAGGGTCTAACCAAATAATATTAGGGTTTTAAAATTAAACACCATAATTGACCAATCATCATCAATACGTATGTACAGTACATATTTATAACACTGAAAAATCAAAATATAATTAATATTATATTATTATTCTCATACCTTGACAATAATCCAAAATTAGCGTTTGGATTTCATATCTGATTTATTCTGCCTATTTAACCTTAATAATTAAGGTAAAATAATTAACTTAATAATTCATATAATAAAATAAGTATTATAATTATTCTAAAAATCACTTCATATATTATTTAAATAATATATGATTATATTTTTATGGAAAATAATTAATAAAACATTTCTACCATAATTTAATTATTATTAGAATATACTTTTTAATAATCAATAATTCTAAAATAAATTTACTTGTAAACATTTATGCAATAAATATATTTTTATTTACCACATAAATACATATACTCATTATCTTGTACAAATCTTCATCCTTAATATAAAAAAAAAATTATACGCAAAATTTCTTATTTATTTATGTAGAAAATATCAGGTTGTTACAACAACAAACACATCAATTAAATTATTTATTTAACTCAATAAATATTTGAAATTACAAATGAAATTTTGGATTGTTACATCCTTCCCTCCTTACAAGGATTCTGTCCCCAGAATCGAAGACATAGATTAAACAAATAACTCAGGATAGTTCTTCATCATTCTGTCTTTGAGTTCCCACGTAGCTTCTTCAGCATTGTGGTTCCTCCATATCACCTTTACGAAAGGTATCACCTTATTCCTGAGCACTTGTTCTTTTCTATCAACTATCTGGATAGGAACCTCCTCATAAGACAAGTCCTTATCGAACTGTAACGGTTTATACTCGATCACATGTTTGTAATCGGGTTTATACGGTCGCAGCACGGACACATGAAAAACGTTGTGAACATGTTCTAATTCTGGAGGTAGAGCTACCTCGTAATCCACTTCACCTACTCTTCGTAGCACCTCAAAGGGTCCAATTTTAGGAAAATAAAATTTCCTACGTCGAATTCGCGATCTTATCTGTGTTGATCAGCATACTTTCTCTGTCTGTCTTGAGCATCTACCAGTCTTGCTTTGATGAGTTTGATAACTTTAGAGATCTGTTGTACCAATTTTGGTCCTAACAGTTAACGTTCACCAACTTCATCCCAGCACAGTGGAGTTTTGCACTTCCTGCCGTATAATGCTTCGTAAGGCGGCATGCCAATGCTCGGGTGGTAACTATTGTTGTAGACGAATTCTACCAATGGTAGATGATCGTCCTAGCTCCCTTTGAAACCCATGATGCATGCTCTATGTGACGCCCCCAAGATTAGGTATACGTCACCCATCTTGGGTCGCCACTTACATGGTTCAAAATTCAAATACAACTTACTAATACAACTGTCGTGTATAATACGACAAAACATAAACTGTGAGTTTGAATACAAATATTATCTTCTAGAGAGTATTCATACTCAAAAGGAGTCCTCATTACATTTATTAACACACTATTACATAGAATAGTGAGGACTACTAACTAATACTATCATTCGAACCATCACTCCGTTTCCCGACTTGCCCCAGCTACGTTCTCATTTCCTGAAGAGAACAGTGCAAGAAAGGGTGAGCTCAACTAGCCCAGTAAGAAATATTATGACTAAGATAATGCAGAATAAATTATCATTAGCCTTCAACAATGTTAAACTGATAAAATATAATAGACATCAAGTTTAACTGCAGCGGAACAAGCAATCCATTAAAAGAGTCAAGTAGAAAATAAACTCTACTATCTTTTATGATTTAAAAGATTTTCCAACACTGTGATCGCTGAGACTTAGCTTAATAAAATAATCCACATCATCGAATCACCCATGCACTACGGCCAAGGATATTCGTATATTCATTAATGGTCATGATCATGCCAACAACTGTCCATCAATGCACTACGGGCCAATGAGGACTTTTACCACATCATTTGTAACATTACGGTCATGATTATACCGAATAATCCCTAGTCATAATCATACCAAGTCCATCTATGCACTACAGGCCACAGATGACTTTCAACATTTTATAAACATGAGGATGATGACAATGATATAAGAATTCAATAAAACAAGTTCAAGAATTAATTTATCCAAGAATTAACAACGTCCAAATTGTCAACATGATACTGCTTTGTGGAGTAAAATTCAAGAATACTTAGAAGAATATTTTCATGAAAAGATACTGGATGAAACGCAATTATCAAGGATATTCCACAAATTTCATGGAGTATAGAAGTCAAAACTTAACCAATTGAGTACAATAAAGAATGGAATAACAAAAGAAATCACCATGCATGCGATAGACCGCACAAACAGGTTATTCCAACAGAATAATAAATAATGGAACCAGGTCCGGCGTAAACGCACAGACAGGATATTCCGACAGAATAATAAATAATGGAACCAGGTTCGGTGTAAAACACACAGACAGGATATTCCGACAGAATAATAAATAATGGAACCAGGTCCGGTGTAAAACACAGATACAGGATATTCTGACAGAATAATAAATAATGGAACCAGGTCCGGTGTAAAACACACAGACAGGATGTTCCAACAGAATAATAATAAAAACGGAACCAGGTCCGGTGTAAAACACACAGACAGGATGTTCCAACAGAATAATAATAAAAACGGAACCAGGTCCGGTGTAAAACACACGGACAGGATGTTCCAACAGAATAATAGAAGAATGTCACCAAGTTTAGGGTAGATCCGCGTATACAGGTTATTCCAACAGAATAATAAGAAATGGAATAACAACAGTTCTCTTCATGAATAAGAAAGAATAACACCCCTTACCGTTTTAAAGACGAGCTGAAATAAGGAAGTAGTTAAGTAGCAGAATACTCTTCTTCTCTCTCTCTATAGTTTCTCTCTATAGCTTCTCTCTCTAGAGTTCAGTGAATTCGTAAGAAATAATGAAGGAATGAGCTGCTATTTATAGAAAAATAGAATGCATAGTAACTAATCCATGAACGGTCCAGATTGATTACTTTAATCTGACGGTCCATATTTAAAGAAAAATCTTTTAAATAAAATATAATATATTCTATTTATAGAATAACTTTAATAAAGTATTCTGTTTTATATAAAAAGATGTTTCTGTTTTATTACGTTAATAATACGAATAAAACAAAACGTCATTATCGCTAAATAATTCATATTATTAACTGACAATAATTGAATCAAACTGTGTGACTTCTCACATAAGCATTAATAATCAATACTGTGTGCTACTATGCAACCACGCGTATTACTGTACTTTTACTACCGAGTAGTTCAACAGTATCAACGGTAAAACTTCCGCCGTTATTTTCATAAAGTATTTTTGTCGTTTTCTCAATCCGATAATAATTCCGTTGTGGGGTCCACCAATAATTGTACCGTCGTACGGATATTCCCCGATAAAAAGAATATTCTCCGACCAATCGAATATAATATGACAACTTGCATACTTTGTAAAATTTATAAATACTACCCATAACTATTATATCAAATCCACACAATAATAAAAAAAAATTATTTCGAGAAAAATTAAATATTTATTCATAAAATCTGGGGTTTCACAATCTCCCCTCCTTATGGAATTTCGCCCTCGAAATTTACGTACGTACTTGGTATGCCGAACATCGAAATTTACGTACGTACTTGGTATGCCGAACATGTGAGGATACCTTGACTTCACTTCAAATTCTAACTCTTGAGGTATAACCTTTAAGCATCGAATATGATCCTTCTTATCCAAGATGTTAACACGCATCTCCTCATACGTTAAATCTTTCGCTATCTCGTCCGGTTCTAAATTAATAATGTGGTTCGGGTCGTCCACATATTTACGAACATCGATACATAAAAAAAATGTTCTGAACACGCAACATACTTGGCGGTAAAATGAGTCTATAGGCCACAGTTCCTACTTCATCGAGAATTTCAAATGGGCCAATTAAATCGAGAGTTGAGATTTTCTCTCTTCGTCGATTCTTGCTTCTAGAATAACGCCCTCTTGAACCTTCTTCTTCACATTTATCAGCTCTGAGTATGTAGCTTGAGCGGCTTTAACTTTATCGATTAATGTCGATTTTAATCGTATATTCGTTATCTTCACGTGGGTTCGTATATTCGCACTTGTAACCGTATACGATCTTCTACACAACCCGTCAGCTACCACGTTCGCTTTTCCACGATGTTATTGAATGGTACGATCGTAATCTTCAACAGCTCGAGCCAACGTCTTTGGCGCATAATACGTTAGTTTTAGTTGAAGAAATATTTGAGGGTTTAAGAAATGGGTTTTGTACTGGGGTCAATACAAAATTTAATTTTACGCTCTGGGGTAGGCTAAGAAGTCTTCAAGAATACGTCAAGAAATTTATTAACAACAGAAATATCGTTCAAAACTGTGACCCTCATCCAAGACTTGGACAACACGTCACATTGATACCTATCAACTTACCATCGTCATTTACAACGTCTCCTACGGAAAGTCTAGCTTCGGTGCATTCCACACCAGGAAGTCAACAACGAAAGGAACGGGAATTTTTACTTATGGCTTGATATGACAATGATTGACTTTAGTGGTTTGGTTACTTTGAATTTGCATAACAGATTGGTTAGGAATATGAAAGCTAACAACTTTACGAAAAGCATGATGAGCAGTTAACCAATCGTTTTCAAAAATCACATCAATGCAAGTATTTTCAAAGAGATAAGATCAACAGGTAACGTGAAAGTGTTGATTTGAACAAGATTTATAAATAGTGGAGGTAACAAAGGTTTCTCCCAACGGAATTTTAACAGAGAAATCAAAGTCCAACTTCTCCGGAGTTAAGTTCAAATATTGAACACAACTAGGTGAAATAAAAGAGTGAGTAGAACCGGTATCTAACACGGTATAGACTTCGCAAGAGTTTCTGACTAACATACCCGTGATAATTTTATTCAGGTTCCTCGTCACGAAAAAAACGCTCTCTCTTAAACTACTGGCTTTGGCTTTTCTGGGACGGTCTTTGGTGCCTCCATCCTATCTGAACTTGTCTTCGGTGAACGACAAAATCGGGCTAAGTGACCTTCTCTTCCACAATTATAGCATGCTTTGGATGGCATCGCGCAGTTTGGACTGATGTGTCCCTCCCCTCCGCATTTGAAGCATATGATAGGTGGTCGTTCTCCTTCCTTAACAACGGGTGCTGGTGCTGACGTCTTTTCATCATTGTTGAATTTCCTCTTCTTGAAATGTCCATTCTTATTATTTTGACTATGATTACCATTGAAGTGGTTACCATTTCTGGAATGTTGATTCCCTCCATGCTTATTGTCACCGCTTTGATGACTGTTATCACCAGTATTATCATTTTTCCGGCTGCTCTCTTTTGGTTGCATTGACTCGTTATCGCGCTCCACTAACTGAGCCCTATTCACAACATCTGAATATAAACACAGTTTATGAGAAATAAGATATTGACGTATCTCCGGTTTCAAACCTCTTAAAAACATCCGCGTCATTCTCTCTTCATTCTCCACCAAGTGGGATGCAAATCGGGACAACTCGGCAAACTTGGCTTCGTACTGCGACACGGTCATGTTATTTTGTTCCAACTTGATAAATTCCACCTCCTTCATGTGACGAATACTTTCGGGAAAGTACTTGTCATTGAACAGTTCTTGGAACTTCTCCCAAGACATCTTGAGTGCGTCAAGCTGGGTACGTTTTACAGATTCCCACCAGTAATCTGCCTCTTCACGCAACATAAAAGTGGCAAAGGGAACCTTTTGCTCCTCGGAGCATCCCAAGACATCAAATATCTTGGTGATCTGCTTTAACCACGTCTCCGCCTTAAGTGGTTCTGGCTTTCCCAAAAACTCCGGTGGTCCTAGCTCCTTGAATTGCTTAGCAGTGACCAACCGTGGGTTGTCATTGTTTCCTCCTTCATTTTGGATAGGAGCCGCTCTCGCCCGTTGTTGCATGAATTGCTCCTTGAACTGCTTAGCGGTGACCGTCCGAGAGTTATTTTGTTGTTGCATGAATTTCATAAAGTCTCTGACCATCCCATCATTCACCATTTCATCGGTGTTATTATTTTCATGAGGATTATTGTCCTCTGGTTGCACATTACCCTGAGCATTGATCGTTGGTGATTCAATGGTCTCATGTGCTTCATTGTTTATCTCAACATTTTCGGATGCCATTTTCAAATACTGCAACAAAACAAGGGTTAATTAACATATAACATATTATCCATATACTTTGACCGACCAATTAAATACCAAATAAACTTAGGTAGGTCATACTAGCGAAGGAATTCCCCGTCTCTCCCCTCCTAGTTCTATTCTCACATCCTAGCCAGGGATCATATCCCTAAGCTCTGATACCAACTGTGACGCCCCCAAGATTAGGTATATGTCACCCATCTTGGGTCGCCACTTACATGGTTCAAAATTCAAATACAACTTACTAATACAACTGTCGTGTATAATACGACAAAACATAAACTGTGAGTTTGAATACAAATATTATCTTCTAGAGAGTATTCATACTCAAAAGGAGTCCTCATTACATTTATTAACACACTATTACATAGAATAGTGAGGACTACTAACTAATACTATCATTCGAACCATCACTCCGTTTCCCGACTTGCCCCAGCTACGTTCTCATTTCCTGAAAAGAACAGTGCAAGAAAGGGTGAGCTCAACTAGCCCAGTAAGAAATATTATGACTAAGATAATGCAGAATAAATTATCATTAGCCTTCAACAATGTTAAACTGATAAAATATAATAGACATCAAGTTTAACTGCAGCGGAACAAGCAATCCATTAAAAGAGTCAAGTAGAAAATAAACTCTACTATCTTTTATGATTTAAAAGATTTTTCAACACTGTGATCGCTGAGACTTAGCTTAATAAAATAATCCACATCATCGAATCACCCCTGCACTACGGCCAAGGATATTCGTATATTCATTAATGGTCATGATCATGCCAACAACTGTCCATCAATGCACTACGGGCCAATGAGGACTTTTACCACATCATTTGTAACATTACGGTCATGATTATACCGAATAATTCCTGGTCATAATCATACCAAGTTCATCTATGCACTACAGGCCACAGATGACTTTCAACATTTTATAAACATGAGGATGATGACAATGATATAAGAATTCAATAAAACAAGTTCAAGAATTAATTTATCCAAGAATTAACAACGTCCAAATTGTCAACATGATACTGCTTTGTGGAGTAAAATTCAAGAATACTTAGAAGAATATTTCCATGAAAAGATACTGGATGAAACGCAATTATCAAGGATATTCCACAAATTTCATGGAGTATAGAAGTCAAAACTTAACCAATTGAGTACAATAAAGAATAGAATAACAAAAGAAATCACCATGCATGCGATAGACCGCACAAACAGGTTATTCCAACAGAATAATAAATAATGGAACCAGGTCCGGCGTAAACGCACAGACAGGATATTCTGACAGAATAATAAATAATGGAACCAGGTCCGGTGTAAAACACACAGACAGGATATTCCGACAGAATAATAAATAATGGAACCAGGTCCGGCGTAAACGCACAGACAGGATATTCTGACAAAATAATAAATAATGGAACCAGGTCCGATGTAAAACACATAGACAGGATATTCCGACAGAATAATAAATAATGGAACCAGGTCCGGTGTAAAACACACATACAGGATATTCTGACAGAATAATAAATAATGGAACCAGGTCCGGTGTAAAACACACAGACAGGATGTTCCAACAGAATAATAATAAAAACGGAACCAGGTCCAGTGTAAAACACACAGACAGGATGTTCCAACAGAATAATAATAAAAACGGAACCAGGTCCGGTGTAAAACACACAGACAGGATGTTCCAACAGAATAATAGAAGAATGTCACCAAGTATAGGGTAGATCCGCGTATACAGGTTATTCCAACAGAATAATAAGAAATAGAATAACAACAGTTCTCTTCATGAATAAGAAAGAATAACACCCCTTACCGTTTTAAAGACGAGCTGAAATAAGGAAGTAGTTAAGTAGCAGAATACTCTTATTCTCTCTCTCTATAGTTTCTCTCTATAGTTTCTCTCTCTAGAGTTCAGTGAATTCGTAAGAAATAATGAAGGAATGAGCTGCTATTTATAGAAAAATAGAATGCATAGTAACTAATCCATGAACGGTCCAGATTGATTACTTTAATCTGACGGTCCATATTTAAAGAAAAATCTTTTAAATAAAATATAATATATTCTATTTATAGAATAACTTTAATAAAGTATTCTGTTTTATATAAAAAGATGTTTCTGTTTTATTACGTTAATAATACGAATAAAACAAAACGTCATTATCGCTAAATAATTCATATTATTAACTGACAATAATTGAATCAAACTGTGTGACTTCTCACATAAGCATTAATAATCAATACTGTGTGCTACTATGCAACCACGCGTATTACTGTACTTTTACTACCGAGTAGTTCAACAGTATCAACGGTAAAACTTCCGCCGTTATTTTCATAAAGTATTTTTGTCGTTTTCTCAATCCGATAATAATTCCGTTGTGGGGTCCACCAATAATTGTACCGTCGTACGGATATTTCCCGATAAAAAGAATATTCTCCGACCAATCGAATATAATATGACAACTTGCATACTTTGCAAAATTTATAAATACTACCCATAACTATTATATCAAATCCACACAATAATAAAAAAAAATTATTTCGAGAAAAATTAAATATTTATTCATAAAATCTGGGGTTTCACAATCTCCCCTCCTTATGGAATTTCGCCCTCGAAATTTACGTACGTACTTGGTATGCCGAACATCGAAATTTACGTACGTACTTGGTATGCCGAACATGTGAGGATACCTTGACTTCACTTCAAATTCTAACTCTTGAGGTATAACCTTTAAGCATCGAATATGATCCTTCTTATCCAAGATGTTAACACGCATCTCCTCATACGTTAAATCTTTCGCTATCTCGTCCGGTTCTAAATTAATAATGTGGTTCGGGTCGTCCACATATTTACGAACATCGATACATAAAAAAAATGTTCTGAACACGCAACATACTTGGCGGTAAAATGAGTCTATAGGCCACAGTTCCTACTTCATCGAGAATTTCAAATGGGCCAATTAAATCGAGAGTTGAGATTTTCTCTCTTCGTCGATTCTTGCTTCTAGAATAACGCCCTCTTGAACCTTCTTCTTCACATTTATCAGCTCTGAGTATGTAGCTTGAGCGGCTTTAACTTTATCGATTAATGTCGATTTTAATCGTATATTCGTTATCTTCACGTGGGTTCGTATATTCGCACTTGTAACCGTATACGATCTTCTACACAACCCGTCAGCTACCACGTTCGCTTTTCCACGATGTTATTGAATGGTACGATCGTAATCTTCAACAGCTCGAGCCAACGTCTTTAGCGCATAATACGTTAGTTTTAGTTGAAGAAATATTTGAGGGTTTAAGAAATGGGTTTTGTACTGGGGTCAATACAAAATTCAATTTTACGCTCTGGGGTAGGCTAAGAAGTCTTCAAGAATACGTCAAGAAATTTATTAACAACAGAAATATCGTTCAAAACTGTGACCCTCATCCAAGACTTGGACAACACGTCACATTGATACCTATCAACTTACCATCGTCATTTACAACGTCTCCTACGGAAAGTCTAGCTTCGGTGCATTCCACACCAGGAAGTCAACAACGAAAGGAACGGGAATTTTTACTTATGGCTTGATATGACAATGATTGACTTTAGTGGTTTGGTTACTTTGAATTTGCATAACAGATTGGTTAGGAATATGAAAGCTAACAACCTTACGAAAAGCATGATGAGCAGTTAACCAATCGTTTTCAAAAATCACATCAATGCAAGTATTTTCAAAGAGATAAGATCAACAGGTAACGTGAAAGTGTTGATTTGAACAAGATTTATAAATAGTGGAGGTAACAAAGGTTTCTCCCAACGGAATTTTAACAGAGAAATCAAAGTCCAACTTCTCCGGAGTTAAGTTCAAATATTGAACACAACTAGGTGAAATAAAAGAGTGAGTAGAACCGGTATCTAACACAGTATAGACTTCGCAAGAGTTTATGACTAACATACCCGTGATAATTTTATTCAGGTTCCTCGTCACGAAAAAAACGCTCTCTCTTAAACTACTGGCTTTGGTTTTTCTGGGACGGTCTTTGGTGCCTCCATCCTATCTGAACTTGTCTTCGGTGAACGACAAAATCGGGCTAAGTGACCTTCTCTTCCACAATTATAGCATGCTTTGGATGGCATCGCGCAGTTTGGACTGATGTGTCCCTCCCCTCCGTATTTGAAGCATATGATAGGTGGTCGTTCTCCTTCCTTAACAACGGGTGCTGGTGCTGACGTCTTTTCATCATTGTTGAATTTCCTCTTCTTGAAATGTCCATTCTTATTATTTTGACTATGATTACCATTGAAGTGGTTACCATTTCTGGAATGTTGATTCCCTCCATGCTTATTGTCACCGCTTTGATGACTGTTATCACCAGTATTATCATTTTTCCGGCTGCTCTCTTTTGGTTGCGTTGACTCGTTATCGCGCTCCACTAACTGAGCCCTATTCACAACATCTGAATATAAACACAGTTTATGAGAAATAAGATATTGACGTATCTCCGGTTTCAAACCTCTTAAAAACATCCGCGTCATTCTCTCTTCATTCTCCACCAAGTGGGATGCAAATCGGGACAACTCGGCAAACTTGGCTTCGTACTGCGACACGGTCATGTTATTTTGTTCCAACTTGATAAATTCCACCTCCTTCATGTGACGAATACTTTCGGGAAAGTACTTGTCATTGAACAGTTCTTGGAACTTCTCCCAAGACATCTTGAGTGCGTCAAGCTGGGTACGTTTTACAGATTCCCACCAGTAATCTGCCTCTTCACGCAACATAAAAGTGGCAAAGGGAACCTTTTGCTCCTCGGAGCATCCCAAGACATCAAATATCTTGGTGATCTGCTTTAACCACGTCTCCGCCTTAAGTGGTTCTGGCTTTCCCAAAAACTCCGGTGGTCCTAGCTCCTTGAATTGCTTAGCGGTGACCAACCATGGGTTGTCATTGTTTCCTCCTTCATTTTGGATAGGAGCCGCTCTCGCCCGTTGTTGCATGAATTGCTCCTTGAACTGCTTAGCGGTGACCGTCCGAGAGTTATTTTGTTGTTGCATGAATTGCATAAAGTCTCTGACCATCCCATCATTCACCATTTCATCGGTGTTATTATTTTCATGAGGATTATTGTTCTCTGGTTGCACATTACCCTGAGCATTGATCGTTGGTGATTCAATGGTCTCATTTGCTTCATTGTTTATCTCAACATTTTCGGATGCCATTTTCAAATACTGCAACAAAACAAGGGTTAATTAACATATAACATATTATCCATATACTTTGACCGACCAATTAAATACCAAATAAACTTAGCTAGGTCATACTAGCGAAGGAATTCCCCGTCTCTCCCCTCCTAGTTCTATTCTCACATCCTAGCCAGGGATCATATCCCTAAGCTCTGATACCAACTGTGACGCCCCCAAGATTAGGTATATGTCACCCATCTTGGGTCGCCACTTACATGGTTCAAAATTCAAATACAACTTACTAATACAACTATCGTGTATAATACGACAAAACATAAACTGTGAGTTTGAATACAAATATTATCTTCTAGAGAGTATTCATACTCAAAAGGAGTCCTCATTACATTTATTAACACACTATTACATAGAATAGTGAGGACTACTAACTAATACTATCATTCGAACCATCACTCCGTTTCCCGACTTGCCCCAGCTACGTTCTCATTTCCTGAAAAGAACAGTGCAAGAAAGGGTGAGCTCAACTAGCCCAGTAAGAAATATTATGACTAAGATAATGCAAAATAAATTATCATTAGCCTTCAACAATGTTAAACTGATAAAATATAATAGACATCAAGTTTAACTGCAGCGGAACAAGCAATCCATTAAAAGAGTCAAGTAGAAAATAAACTCTACTATCTTTTATGATTTAAAAGATTTTTCAACACTGTGATCGCTGAGACTTAGCTTAATAAAATAATCCACATCATCGAATCACCCCTGCACTACGGCCAAGGATATTCGTATATTCATTAATGGTCATGATCATGCCAACAACTGTCCATCAATGCACTACGGGCCAATGAGGACTTTTACCACATCATTTGTAACATTACGGTCATGATTATACCGAATAATTCCTGGTCATAATCATACCAAGTTCATCTATGCACTACAGGCCACAGATGACTTTCAACATTTTATAAACATGAGGATGATGACAATGATATAAGAATTCAATAAAACAAGTTCAAGAATTAATTTATCCAAGAATTAACAACGTCCAAATTGTCAACATGATACTGCTTTGTGGAGTAAAATTCAAGAATACTTAGAAGAATATTTTCATGAAAAGATACTGGATGAAACGCAATTATCAAGGATATTCCACAAATTTCATGGAGTATAGAAGTCAAAACTTAACCAATTGAGTACAATAAAGAATAGAATAACAAAAGAAATCACCATGCATGCGATAGACCGCACAAACAGGTTATTCCAACAGAATAATAAATAATGGAACCAGGTCCGGCGTAAACGCACAGACAGGATATTCTGACAGAATAATAAATAATGGAACCAGGTCCGGTGTAAAACACACAGACAGGATATTCCGACAGAATAATAAATAATGGAACCAGGTCCGGCGTAAACGCACAGACAGGATATTCCGACAAAATAATAAATAATGGAACCAGGTCCGATGTAAAATACACAGACAGGATATTCCGACAGAATAATAAATAATGGAACCAGGTCCGGTGTAAAACACACATACAGGATATTCCGACAGAATAATAAATAATGGAACCAGGTCCGGTGTAAAACACACAGACAGGATGTTCCAACAGAATAATAATAAAAACGGAACCAGGTCCAGTGTAAAACACACAGACAGGATGTTCCAACAGAATAATAATAAAAACGGAACCAGGTCCGGTGTAAAACACACAGACAGGATGTTCCAACAGAATAATAGAAGAATGTCACCAAGTATAGGGTAGATCCGCGTATACAGGTTATTCCAACAGAATAATAAGAAATAGAATAACAACAGTTCTCTTCATGAATAAGAAAGAATAACACCCCTTACCGTTTTAAAGACGAGCTGAAATAAGGAAGTAGTTAAGTAGCAGAATACTCTTATTCTCTCTCTCTATAGTTTCTCTCTATAGTTTCTCTCTCTAGAGTTCAGTGAATTCATAAGAAATAATGAAGGAATGAGCTGCTATTTATAGAAAAATAGAATGCATAGTAACTAATCCATGAACGGTCCAGATTGATTACTTTAATCTGACGGTCCATATTTAAAGAAAAATCTTTTAAATAAAATATAATATATTCTATTTATAGAATAACTTTAATAAAGTATTCTGTTTTATATAAAAAGATGTTTCTGTTTTATTACGTTAATAATACGAATAAAACAAAACGTCATTATCGCTAAATAATTCATATTATTAACTGACAATAATTGAATCAAACTGAGTGACTTCTCACATAAGCATTAATAATCAATACTGTGTGCTACTATGCAATCACACGTATTACTGTACTTTTACTACCGAGTAGTTCAACAGTATCAACGGTAAAACTTCCGCCGTTATTTTCATAAAGTATTTTTGTCGTTTTCTCAATCCGACAATAATTCCGTTGTAGGGTCCACCAATAATTGTACCGTCGTACGGATATTCCCCGACAAAAAGAATATTCTCCGACCAATCGAATATAATATGACAACTTGCATACTTTACAAAATTTATAAATACTACCCATAACTATTATATCAAATCCACACAATAATAAAAAAAATTATTTCGAGAAAAATTAAATATTTATTCATAAAATCTGGGGTTTCACACTCTAAGCATATCTTTCAATGCCTAGATTATTCATTCAATTTGGCCGTCAATTTTAGGATGGTATGACGTACTCAATCTAAATTGTGTTCCCATGCAATCTTATAGTTTCTTCCAAAAATTTGACGTGAATCTCGAATCTCTGTCTGACATAATTGGCACTTGAACTCAATGTCTCGAAATGATCTCTTTGATGTAGAACTTTGCCAACTGATCAAGATTGAATCTAGTCTTTATTGGCAAAAAGTGTGCTGATTTTGTCAGCCTGCCCACTATCACCCAAATCGCATCGAATACTTTTTGAGTATTTGGAAGACCTACCACAAAATCCATTTGATATGCTCCCACTTCCATTCCGGTATTTTCAAAGATTGAAGTAACCCGCTTGGTCTCTGATGCTCAACCTTTACTCTCTGGCACGTCAAGCATTTCGTGACACATTCGGCAACATCTCATTTTATGTTTGGCCACCAAAAATGTCGTAGTAAATTGTGATACATCTTTGTACTTCCCGAATGAATGGAATATCGTGATTTATGAGCTTCAGTCAAGATTTCATTTTTAATATCCGATACGGCTAGAACCTAAATTCGTCCCTCGAATCTTAGCAATTCCTTGGTATCAATCTTGTACTTGACCTCACTACCCTCGACCACTCTTTTCCTAATTTTTCTGCATTCTTCATCTTGTAGTTGAGCGTTCTTTACCTTATCCACTAAAGTTGGACTAGCTTCCATCTAGAACAATCTTTCATTGGATTCTTTTGGAAGTTTTATTTCCAACTCTAGTCTTGTCATTGCTGAAATAAGCTCCTCCTGGGTAGTTAACAACATCAAATTTTCTCGACCTTTTCTGCTAAAGGCATCGGCAACCACAATTGCTTTGCCCGAATGATAAAAGATCTAACAATCATAATCTTTTATTAATTCCAACCATCTTCTTTAACGCATGTTCAGATCCTTCTATGTGAAAATATACTTTAGACTTTTATGGTCCGTGTATATTTCACATTTCTCCCCATAGAGATAGTGTCTCCATATCTTCAGAGCAAATACCACCGCTGTAAGACCCCAACTTTTATAAATAAAGATGAATTTTTTATAAATATCATTTTTGAATATTATGGAGTTAATTTGATATAATGTTATAGTTGTGGGTAATATTTATAAATTTTGCAAAGTACACAAGTTGTTATATAATATTCGATTGGTCGGGGAATATTCGTACAACGGCACAATCATTGGTGGACCCCGCAACGGAATTATTGTCAGATTGAAAAAACGATAAAAATATTTTATTAAAAATAACGGCGGAAGTTTTACCATTGTTACTGTTGAACTACTCGGTAGTAAAAGTACAGTAATACGTGTGGTTGCATAGTAACACACGGTATTGATTATTAATGCTTATGTGAGAAGTCACTCAGTTTGATTCAATTATTGTCAGTTAATAATATGAATTATTTAGCGATAATGACGTTTTGTTTTATTCGTATTATTAACGTAATAAAACAGAAACATCTTTTTATATAAAACAGAATACTTTATTAAAGTTATTCTATAAATAGAATATATTATATTTTATTTAAAAGATTTTTCTTTAAATATGGACCGTCAGATTAAAGTAATCAATCTGGACCGTTCATGGATTAGTTACTATGCATTCTATTTTTCTATAAATAGCAGCTCATTCCTTCATTATTTCTTACGAATTCACTGAACTCTAGAGAGAGAAATTATAGAGAGAGAGAAGAAGAGTATTCTGCTACTTAACTACTTCCTTATTTCAGCTCTTCTTTAAAACGGTAAGGCGTGTTATTATTTCTTATTCATGAAGAGAACTGTTGTTATTCCATTTCTTATTATTCTATTGGAAAAACCTGTATACGCGGTCTACCCTATACTTGGTGACATTCTTCTATTATTCTGTTGGAACATCCTGTCTGTGTGTTTTACACCGGACCTGGTTCCGTTTTTATTATTATTCTGTTAGAACATCCTGTCTGTGTGTTTTACGCCGGACCTGGTTCCGTTTTTATTATTATTCTGTTGGAACATCCTGTCTGTGTGTTTTACACCGGACCTGGTTCCGTCTTGTTATTATTCTGTTGGAATATCCTGTCTGTGTATTTTACACCGGACCTGGTTCCATTATTTATTATTCTGTCGGAATATCATGTCTGTGTGTTTACGCCGGACCTGGTTCTATTATTTATTATTCTGTTGGAATAACCTGTCTGTGCAGTCTATCGCATGCCGGGTGATTTCTTTTGTTATTCCATTCTTTATTATACTCAGTTGGTTAAGTTTTGACTTCTATACTCCATGAAATTAGTGGAATATCCTTGATAATTGTGGTTCATCCAGTATCTTTTCATGAAAATATTCTTCTAAGTATTCTTGAATTTTACTCCACAAAGCAGTATCATGTTGACAATTTGGACGTTGTTAATTCTTGGATAAATTAATTCTTGAACTTGTTTTATTGAATTCTTATATCATTGTCATCATCCTCATGTTTATAAAATGTTAAAAGTCATATGTGGCCTGTAGTGCATAGATGGACTTGGTATGATTATGGCCAGGGATTATTCGGTATAATCATGACCGTAATGTTACAAATGATGTGGTAAAAGTCCTCATTGGCCTGTAGTGCATAGATGGACTTGGTATGATTATGACCAGGGATTATTCGGTATAATCATGACCGTAATATTACAAATGATGTGGTAAAAGTCCTCATTGGCCCGTAGTGCATTGATGGACAGTTGTTGGCATGATCATGACCATTAATGAATACACGAATATCCTTGACCGTAGTGCAGGGGTGATTCGATGATGTGGATTATTTTATTAAGCTGAGTCCCAACGATCACAGTGTTGAAAAATCTTTTAAATCATAAAAGATAGTAGAGTTTATTTTCTACTTGACTCTTTTAATGGATTGCATGTTCCGCTGCAGTTAAACTTGATGTCTATTATATTTTATCAGTTTAACATTGTTGAAGGCTAATGATAATTTATTATGCATTATGTTAGTCATAATATTTCTTACTGGGCTAGTTGAGCTCACCCTTTCTTTCACTGTTCTCTTCAAGAAATGAGAACGTAGTTAGGGCAAGTCGGGGAACGGAGTGATGGTCCGAATGATAGTATTAGTTAGTAGTCCTCACTATTCTATGTAATAGTGTGTTAATAAATGTAATGAGGACTCCTTTTGAGTATGAATACTCTCTAGAAGATAATATTTGTATTCAAACTCACAGTTTATGTTTTGTCGTATTGTACACGACAGTTGTATTAATAAGTTGTATTTGTATTCTGTACTATGTATCTGACGACCCAAGATGGGTGATGTATACCTAATTTTAGAGGCGTCACAGTTGGTATCAGAGCTTAGGGATATGATCCTTGGCTAAGATGTGAGAATAGAACTAGGAGGGGAGAGACGGGGAATTCCTTCGCTAGTATGACCTACCTAAGTTTATTTGCATGGTATTTAATTGGTCGGTCATAATATAAGGATAATATATGACATATCAATTAACTTTTATTTTGTGGCAGTATCTAAAAATGGCATCTGAGAATGTTGAGAATAGCAATGGAGCACAGGCAACTGTTGATTCACCACATATCAATAATCAGGATAATGTGCATCAAGAAGGTGACAATCCTCATGCAAACAACAACACTGACCAGATGATGAATGATGAAATGTTCAGAAACTTTATGCAGTTCATGCAACAGCAGGCGAGAGCGGCTCCTGTCCAAAATATAGGTGAAAACACTGAAAACTCTCGGACGGTCACCGCTAAACAGTTCAAGGAGCTGGGACCACCAGAGTTTAAGGGAGAGCCAAAACCACTTATAGCGGAAACATGGATAAAGCAGATTACTAAGATATTTGATGTCTTGGGATGCTCCGAGGAGCAAAAGGTTCCCTTTGCCGCCTTTATGTTGCGAGGAGAGGCAGATTACTGGTGGAAATCGATTAAGCGTACTCAACCTGCCGCACTGAAGATGTCTTAGGAGAAGTTCCAAGAGCTGTTCAATGACAAATATTTCCCGAAAGTGTTCGTCACATGAAGGAGGTGGAGTTCATCAAATTGGAGCAGAATAATATGACCGTGTCACAGTATGAAGCTAAATTTGCTGAGTTGCCCCGATTTGCGTCCCACTTGGTGGATAACGAAGAGCGAATGACGCGAATATTTTTACGAGGTTTGAAACCTGAGATACATCAACATCTTATTTCTCATAAATTATGTTTGTATTCAGATGTTGTGAATAGGGCTCAGTTAGTGGAGCGCGATAACGAGTCAACGCAACCAAAAGAGAGCAGTCGGCAAAATGATAATACCAGTGAGAGCAGTCATCGAAGCGGTGACAACAAGCATGGAGGAAATCAACAGGCCAGAAATGGTAACCACTTCGGTGGTAATCAGGGCCAAAACAATAAGAATGGTCATTTCAAGAAGAGGAGATTCAACAATGATGGAAAGACGTCAGCACCAGTACCCGTTGTTAAGGAAGGAGAACGACCACCTATCATATGTTTCAAATACGGAAGGGAGGGGCACGTCAGTCCAAACTGCGCGATGCCGTCTAAAGTATGTTATAATTGTGGAAGAGAATGTCATTTAGCTCGATTTTGTCGTTTACCAAAAACAAGTTCAGCCAAGATGGAGACACCAAAGGCCGTCCCAGAAAAGTTAAAACCGGTAGTGCAAGTGAGAGCGTTTGTTGTGACCACCCAGAAAGTAAGGAACCCGAATGAGGTCATCACGGGTAAGCTTATCATAAACTCTAACGAAGTCTATACTTTATTTGATACCGGTTCTACCCATTTTTTTATTTCTCCTACTTGCGCTCATCGAGTAAATTTGACTCCGGAGAAATTAGACTTTGATTTATCTGTTGAAACTCCATTAGGAGAAACCTTCATTACATCCATGGTTTATAAGTCTTGCTTGGTTCAAGTTGGTACCCACACATTACCTGTCGATCTTATTTCATTAAAAATACTTGCATTTGACGTGATTCTAGGGATTGATTGGTTAACTACTCATCATGCAAAAATTGATTGTTTTCGTAAGGTTGTTAGCTTTCATATTCCTAATCGACCTATTATGCGAATTCAAGCAACCAAACTATTAAAATCAATCGCTGTCATCTCAAGCCATAAAGTTATTCGTTTATTGAAAAACGGATGTCAAGCTTTCTTAGCTCATGTCATGGATCTAAACAAAAATACGTCAGTTTTGAATGATATTTCTATTGTTAATAAATTCCCTGACGTATTTCCTGAAGAACTTCCTGGCCTACCCCCAGAGCGTGAAATTGAATTTTGTATCGACCTTGAACCCGGTACAAAACCCATTTCTAAAACCCCATATCGAATGGCTCCTATTAAACTTCAGGAGTTAAAGATCCAATTGCAGGAATTGTTAGACATTGACTTTATTCATCCTAGTACTTCTCCTTGGGGTGCTCCTGTGCTATTCGTGAAGAAGAAAGATGGAAGTATGCGACTTTATATTGATTATCGGGAGTTGAATCATGTCACCATCAAAAACAGGTACCCATTGCCACGTATTGATGACCTGTTTGACCAGTTGCAAGGAGCACAATTCTTTTCAAAGATCGATTTTCGTTCTGGATATCATCAGCTGCAGGTTAGAACTGAGGATATTCCAAAGACGGCTTTCAGAACTCGGTACGGGCATTATGAATTCCTAGTCATGTCCTTTGGATTGACTAATGCTCCTGTTGCCTTTATGGATATGATGAACCGGGTATTCAAGGAATATTTGGATCACTTTGTGATCGTCTTTATTGATGACATCCTTATTTATTACAAAAGCCGTGAAGATCATGAGCAACACTTGAGGCTGGTACTCCAAAAACTTCGTGAATACAAGCTTTATGCCAAGTTGAAGAAATGCGAGTTCTGGTTGGAGGAGGTAGCATTCCTTGGGCACGTAGTATCAAGTCGTGGAATATCGATTGACCCGGCAAAGATTGAAGCTATTCAAAGCTGGGAGCAACCTAAATCAGTGACCGAAGTACGTAGCTTTCTTGGTTTAGCTGGTTATTATTGGAGATTCGTGGAAGGATTTTCTCAAATCGCTACTCCATTAACTCAGCTGACTCGGAAAGATACAAAGTTCGGTTGGAGCAAAGAATGTGAGAAGAGTTTTCAAGAACTCAAGAGGAGACTCATTTCAGCACATGTTCTAACAATACCATCTGGCTCGAAGGGATTTGTCATCTACAGTGATGCTTCGAGCAAAGGGTTGGGATGCATTCTTATGCAACATGGAAAAGTCATAGCCTATGCATCAAGATAACTCAAGGATTATGAGAGGAATTATCCTACTCATGATCTAGAGTTGGCAGCTGTTGTCTTTGCACTTAAAATTTGGAGGCATTACTTGTATGGGGAGAAGGTGGAGATCTTTAAGGATTATAAAAGCCTCAAATATTTCTTCACTCAAAAGGAACTCAACATGCGACAACGACGTTGGCTTGAACTGTTGAAAGATTATAATCATACCATTCAATACCATCCTGGAAAAGCGAACGTGGTAGCTGACGCATTGAGTAGAAGATCATATGCAAGTACGAGTGCGATATTGTCAACACAAAGACCCATTTTGTGTGACTTGCAAAGGATGGAGATAGAGTTAAAGACTCCAGGGACCCATGTGATGATGGCGAATATACAAGTAGAACCAACTTTAATCGATAAAGTTAAAGCTGCTCAAGCTACAGACCTGGAGCTGATGCGTATGAGGAAGAAAGTGCAAGAAGGTGTTATGCCGGAAGCAAGAATCGATGAAGAAGGAATACTTCGAGTCAACTCCAGACTTTGTGTTCCTAACAACCCTGATTTAAAGTATGAAATCATGATGGAGGCGCACAACACACCGTTTACAATCCATCCTGGAAGTACCAAAATGTAT
Source organism: Panax notoginseng (assembly GCA_016801055.1). Lineage (NCBI taxonomy): Eukaryota > Viridiplantae > Streptophyta > Magnoliopsida > Apiales > Araliaceae > Panax > Panax notoginseng. Next base: position 61,524,334 of record CM029023.1, on the reverse strand, counting down.
CATGATCTTCGTCATACATTTTGGTGGAGCAATATGAAGAGAGAGATAGCGCTGTTTATCTCTAGGTGTTTAACTTGTCAACTAGTCAAAGCGGAGCATCAAGTACCAAAAGGTCCATTGCAACCACTTAAAATTCCAGAATGGAAGTGGGAGCACATTACCATGGATTTCGTTACCGGTCTTTCTAAGGTTTCTCAAGGTATAGATGCGATTTGGGTCATTGTTGATAGATTGACCAAGTCTGCTCATTTCTTACCGATACGAGAAACTTATACACTTGAACGTCTTGCTCGTATGTACATAAACGAGATTGTAAGACTGCATGGTATGCCAGTATCCATAGTTTCTGATCGAGACCCAAGATTCACTTCACGATTTTGGGTTAGTTTACAAAAAGCTATGGGCACAGATTTACGATTTAGTTCGGCATATCATCCTCAGACGGACGGACAATCAGAGAGGACTATTCAAACTCTAGAAAATTTATTAAGACTCTGTGTCCTTGACTTCAAGGGAAGTTGGGACAAGTTCTTACCATTGGTGGAGTTTTCTTACAACAACAGTTATCAAGAAAGTATTGGCATGGCTCCATTCGAAGTATTGTATGGAAGAAAATGTCGTTCTCCAGTATGCTGGGATGAGGTGGGTGAAGCAACATCGTTGGGACCGGAGTTGGTACGTATGACTACAGAAAAGATTCAAACTATCCGACAACGTATAAAAACCTCACAAGATCGACAAAAGAGTTATGCTGATCTTCATCGAAAGGACGTGGAATTTGATGTAGGAGATCATGTGTTCTTATGTGTTGCTCCATGGAAAGGAGTTACGAGATTTGGAAATAGAGGAAAGCTCAATCCTCGATTAATCGGTCCATTTTTAATCCTTGATCGAGTAGGAACTGTGACTTATAGACTCGCTTTACCGCCAAGTATGTCTCGTGTTCATAACGTTTTTCACATATCCATGTTACGCAAATATATGGAAGACCCGAACCACATTATTGAGTTAGAACCGGACGAAATAGCGGAGGATTTGACGTGTGAAGAAGTTCTTGTTCAAATTTTGGATAAGAAGGAACATATTCTACGCTCCAAGGTTATACCTCAAGTCAAAGTTTTGTGGAGAAACCACGATGTTGAGAAAATGACTTGGGAGTTAGAATCTGAAATGAAATCAAGGTATCCTTACCTCTTCGACATACCAGGTACGTACCCTAATTTCGAGGGTGAAATTTCATAAGAAGGGGAGGTTGTAAGACCCCAACTTTTATAAATAAAGATGAATTTTCTATAAATATCATTTTTGAATATTACAGAGTTAATTTGATATAATGTTATAGTTATTGGTAATATTTATAAATTTTGTAAAGTACGCAAGTTGTTATATAATATTCGATTGGTCGAAGAATATTCGTTTTAACAGGGAATATTCGTACAACGGCACAATCATTGGCGGACCCCACAACGGAATTATTGTCGGATTGAGAAAACGACAAAAATATTTTATTAAAAATAACGGCGAAAGTTTTACCATTGTTACTGTTGAACTACTCGGTAGTAAAAGTACAGTAATACGTGTGGTTGCATAGTAACACACGGTATTGATTATTAATGCTTATGTGAGAAGTCACTCAATTTGATTCAAATGTCAGTTAATAATATAAATTATTTAGCGATAATGACGTTTTGTTTTATTCGTATTATTAACGTAATAAAACAGAAACATCTTTTTATATAAAATAGAATATTTTATTAAAGTTATTCTATAAATAGAATATATTATATTTTATTTAAAAGATTTTTCTTTAAATATGGACCGTCAGATTAAAGTAATCAATCTGGACCGTTCATGGATTAGTTACTATGCATTCTATTTTTCTATAAATAGCAGCTCATTCCTTCATTATTTCTTACGAATTTACTGAACTCTAGAGAGAGAAACTATAGAGAGAGAGAAGAAGAGTATTCTGCTACTTAACTACTTCCTTATTTCAGCTCTTCTTTAAAACGGTAAGGCGTGTTATTCTTTCTTATTCATGAAGAGAACTGTTGTTATTCCATTTCTTATTATTCTATTGGAATAACCTGTATACGCGGTCTACCCTATACTTGGTGACATTCTTCTATTATTCTGTTGGAACATCATGTCTGTGTGTTTTACACCGGACCTGGTTCCGTTTTTATTATTATTCTGTTAGAACATCCTGTCTGTGTGTTTTACACCGGACCTAGTTCCGTTTTTATTATTATTCTGTTGGAACATCCTGTCTGTGTGTTTTACACCGGACCTGGTTCCGTCTTGTTATTATTCTGTTGGAACATCCTGTCTGTGTGTTTTACACCGGACCTGGTTCCATTATTTATTATTATGTCGAAATATCATGTCTGTGCGTTTACGCCGGACCTGGTTCCATTATTTATTATTCTGTTGGAATAACCTGTCTGTGCGGTCTATCGCATGCCGGGTGATTTCTTTTGTTATTCCATTCTTTATTATACTCAGTTGGTTAAGTTTTGACTTTTATACTTCATGAAATTAGTGGAATATCCTTGATAATTGTGGTTCATCCAGTATCTTTTCATGATAATATTTTTCTAAGTATTCTTAAATTTTACTCCACAAAGCAGTATCATGTTGACAATTTGGACATTGTTAATTCTTGGATAAATTAATTCTTAAACTTGTTTTATTGAATTCTTATATCATTGTCATCATCCTCATGTTTATAAAATGTTAAAAGTCATCTGTGGCCTGTAGTGCATAGATGGACTTGGTATGATTATGGCCAGGGATTATTCGGTATAATCATGACTGTAATGTTACAAATGATGTGGTAAAAGTCCTCATTGGCCTGTAGTGCATAGATGGACTTGGTATGATTATGACCAGGGATTATTCGGTATAATCATGACCGTAATATTACAAATGATGTGGTAAAAGTTCTCATTGGCCCGTAGTGCATTGATGGACAGTTGTTGGCATGATCATGACCATTAATGAATATACGAATATCTTTGGCCGTAGTGCAGGGGTGATTCGATGATGTGGATTATTTTATTAAGCTGAGTCCCAACTATCACAGTGTTGAAAAACCTTTTAAATCATAAAAATAGTAGAGTTTATTTTCTACTTGACTCTTTTAATGGATTGCTTGTTCCGCTGCAGTTAAACTTGATTTTTATTATATTTTATCAGTTTAACATTGTTGAAGGCTAATGATAATTTATTCTGCATTATCTTAGTCATAATATTTCTTACTGGGCTAGTTGAGCTCACCCTTTCTTTCACTGTTCTCTTCAAGAAATAAGAACGTAGCTGGGACAAGTCGGGGAACGGAGTGATGGTCCGAATGATAGTATTAGTTAGTAGTCCTCACTATTCTATGTAATAGTGTGTTAATAAATGTAATGAGGACTCCTTTTGAGTATGAATACTCTCTAGAAGATAATATTTGTATTCAAACTCACGGTTTATGTTTTGTCGTATTGTACACGACAGTTGTATTAATAAGTTGTATTTATATTCTGTACTATGTATCTGATGACCCAAGATGGGTGATGTATACCTAATTTTGGGGGCGTCACAACCGCAACCAACTCTAAATCATGAGTCGTGTATCATTTCTCATAGTCCTTCAGTTGCCTTGATGAATATGCAATGACTTTACCATTTTGCATAAGGACACAACTTAGTCCTTTATGTGATGCATCACTATACACCACAAAGTTTCTCGTATTATCCGGTAATGACAATACATGTGCCACACTAAGCTTCTTTTTCAATTTCTTAAAACTCTCTTCGCACTTTTCCGTCCAAACAAATTTTACAGATTTCCTTGTCCAATTTGTAAACGAAGTGGCAATATTGGAAAAATCCTGAATAAACCGTCTATAATAGCCTGCCAGTCCCAAGAAACTTGTCACCTCTGATGGAGTCCTTGGTTGTTCCAATTTATTACAGCTTTGACTTTTGATCGGTCCACCGAAATCCAATCTTTGTTAATCACATGCCCAATAAATTGTACACGTTCTAGCCAAAATTTACATTTAGAGAATTTCGCATACAATTTTTCCTTTCTTAGCGTCTCCAATGTGACGCCCCCAAAACAGGTATACATCGCTCATTCTGAGTCGACAAAACATGGTACATAAACAACTACAACTTTATTAATCCAATTGTCGTGCAAAATACGACAACACATAAACTGTGAGTTTAAATACAAATATTATCTTTTAGACAATATCCACACTCAAATAAGTCCTCATTACAATTATTGATATATTATTTTACAAAAATGGTGAGGACTACTAAAATAACTTTCTAGAACCATCATTCTATACCCCGAATAGTACTCGCTAAATTCTCGCCTCTTGAGAAGAAAAATGGAACAAAAAAGAAAAGGGTGAGCTCAACTAGCCCAATAAAAATATTATGACTAAGATAATATAAAAGAAAATATCGTTAGTCCTCAACAGGGAAAAATCTGATAGAATATAATAGACAATAAATTTTAGATCAACAACTGCAGCGAAAACAACATTCCATTAGAAGAGTTAAGTAGAGAATGAATTCTACTATCTTCTAAGATTTAAAAGTCCATCATCAATATTTTATCCCTGTAACATCAATCAATATACATCTTGAATCAAATATTCATCTTTGCACTACAGGCCAAAGATATTCATTTGTATCACCAGTTAGTCATGTTCATCTAAACACCTGTTCATATTTGCACTACGGGCCAAAGATATTCATCAGTTAATCATTCATCTTTGTACTACATGCCAAAGATATTCAATAATATCATCATTTAGGACTGAGGATGATAAAAAAATATTTTAAAGAAAACGAATCCAGTGAGACAAAAGAACAAATATTAAAGATTCGTACTTCGGTTTATCCATGTTCAAAAAAACTCCATAATAACCATTGTGGAGCAAAATTCAAGAATGAAGATCAAAACATGGATACAAGCAAAGATAGTAACAAAATAGACATCTAGGACAAAGAAGAAAATTTATTTTTTTGTGAATAGTGTCGTATTCGTGAATAGTGTCGTATACGTGAATATTGTCGTATACGTGAATAGTAACCCCAACACAAAAAGGTAGAAATTTCACAATAATATTCATATCAATATTTCAGCATAATGATATTAAAAGAAATAATATCATTTATGAATAAAATAACATCCCTTACCTCAAAAGGACAACACTTTTGACTAGGATACTGGATATAGTGCTGAAGAAAACTTGCACCGTATAGCAATACTCAAAGTATCAAAATACTCACAAAAATACGCTCGATAATATAGAGAGAAAACTTCAGTTTCTGATATGATTTTTAATTCTAACGTAATCACCCTATTTATAGGAGAATGTCTAGAACACCGAAGGATAAAATTTAATAAAATATTAATATATTTTTCTTAATTTGCTACGCACACTTTTTTGGTCAAAAACATCAGCCACCAACTCACCAAAAATCACAAAAACATTTTTCTTATTAAAATCATTTAAAACTCCAAAAAAATCAATTATTCCGGAACTTCAATAATTTATAATAAATAACCTTTTTATCAGAAAAATTCAAATCTTATGTACATTCCATAGGAAATTCAATTCTCTACAACTTTGTAAGTTTAAGTCTTTTCTAAATTCCAAATAAAAATTAACCGAAATTCACATACAGACGATTTTACAGGCTATAATCAAATTTAAATCAAAAATGAGACCCACCGACATGTTTACATGTTTTTATCATTTATTACAACAAAAATACTCTTCCTCCGCATTTATTCATATATTACACATTCATTCACTACTACAAAACAGTAAATAGACAACGCGAAAAAAACGTTGTGGTTTCAGTCAGAAAAACGTCGTGGTTAAGGATGTCGTCTATTTGACACCCTTACACAACGTTTTTAAAACGTTGTATTTAAGCACAATACACAACGTTTTTTAGGAAAAAAAACGTAAATTTATTTTCAAAAATTAGCAGAAACTTAAAAACATTGTAAAAGGTATGATTCCACAACGTTTTTTAGATAAAAACGTTGTTGTTTAGTATATCAGACAACGTTTAGACACATTTAAACAACGTTTTAAAAATGTTTTAAATTAAAAAAAAAGAAAAAAAAATTGTGATTCACCTATATTACCAATGCACCTACAATATGCTAATGCCATGATATATAGCTAAAATTACAAAGAATATTAAATACCATACAAAATGTTTACATCCCAATAATTCTTTGTAATGCCAATTACAAAGAATATTAATACCATACAATACATTTACATCTCAATAATGCCAAACTATCCATACATCTCAAATTCACTTTTTAGATAAACAATAGTAATCCTGTTAATTTATAGCTGAAAAGTGGGAAAATACAATTGAACTTTGTCAACAACAAAAAAGGAAGCATTACAGTTTCATGCCCTAAGAGTCGAGAGCAAATCCTCTGTCCCCAAATTTTCTGTCCCCTTGTGTCCCTCCACTTAAATCTTGACACATAGTCTCTTACTTAACACTAATTAATTCTAACATTAAATAAAAAGACATGTGTCAAGATTTAAGTGGAAGGACACAAGGAGGACAGGAAATTTGGGGACAGGATCTGCTCTCCTAAGAGTCCACACACCTTTAGAGATATATTATCTTCAAATGCAGTATAACTTTTCTTCGGACCTTGCTAACAAAGCACCAGAAATTACTTCCTGCCATCAAACAGTTGCACTAAATTATGGAATTAGTGCAAATTCAGCAATAACATCATCAACAATACTTTACAGTACCCAAAAGATTTACGACTAGGTCTCAGATTAAGGAAGCTTTGGCAAAAGATTAGGCTGCAGGACATGAGTTTAGGTAGTATTTTCAGGCACAAAGAAGCATGACAACCAGAATAAAACAAGCATTAAAGATATTTCATGTCTTACTGAAGCTCGGAAAACTTTGGTTGCAGCTAGAAAATCCTCAATTTTTCCACCAGAACAAGATCCAATATACACTCTGTCAATTTTCACATCTTTGCATTCTCTGGCTAATGCACTATTATCAGGAGAATGCGGCTGAAAAACATGTCCACAATATTAATCAATCAATCTTTTGAACATTTGAATGTAGAACAAAATACTTAAAGATGCAAAAATTAACGGATAGGTTCTCTTTTGAAAAAATCAGGGAAAGAAAAAAAGATAATAATATATAGATGCTACTTGGTTCTCGTATATTTAGAAGAGAAACACTCATCTTAAAGGCTCGCATTTTGAAAGAATTTTCTTTCCTTTTTCTTATTCTTAATGAGAAAAAAGGGACATATAGACTAACAACTGTAACTCACCTTTGCCACCAGTGGCTCCAGCTTTGAGATATCAAACCTGTATTCAGAAAGAAATCTAGAAGACACAGACAATTTCGTAAGCAATGGCACATCATGAAGCAACAAAATAAAAATAGTAATATAGAGGATGATGATATTGACAAAAAGCAGAAAATAGAGAAATAATAATGAGTGTGTTCCAAATACAATCACACATTTAGGAGAAAACTTATTGGACTTATAAACATACTCACTTGATTTAACTCCAAGAAATGCAATAATTTTTATTTACTTATATTGACATACAAGAGGCCAACCTATTAGCATATGACTGAAATTGACACTGCTTCATGGAAAAATTCGTTTATAAAACCTCTAATAGGCTAAAGTAAAGTAATAAACTTCGCAATCCCTGTTGATGTCAACTACAACATGAGTCCAGTTTGAGAATTTGTAGTCATATGCGAGAGAAAAAAGAAAAAGTATTTTCTAAGGAATTCCCTAGACATTATATTATAATATGATTAGGTTACTTGCAGAAAGCAAGAGTAGAAAACTCTAGCACCAGAAACAAGGGTCTTGAATGCTTTAGCCATCAATACACTAAATTACGGAGTATAACAATATAACAACTACAGGATGAATATTATAAAATATTGAAGGCTTCACCAATCCATCAAAGCAAGAATACACCATGTGATATATTTAAGCTTATCATGCTTTACAAATAAGGAAGCATTTCAATTCAACAAAAATATATGCCAAAGGAACTAGTTAAACATACTTGTAAGATCAAATCCTTTGCAAGCAAATAGTCAGGCATTTCACCATCCATTACAAATCTCAAAATTGGAGGCACCTGCAATTTCAAGATGCAAGGAAATCATACACAACTGATGCAAAAAAGAAAAGAAGTGCGTATGTAAGTAATGTCACTGCCAGGAGAGATACTGCAGAACACAGAAAGTGTAAGTAGAAGAGGCATACTCTTGAATAAACCTAGCAAATACAGTATAATCTCACTGAAACATTTAGAAATGGAAAGGAATAACATTTTACCCAATACCAATGAATACCAAACTTCGATATCATGCTTCCAAAAGCTTAAGCTATTAGGATAAACAATATGTATCTAGCTTTCACATGCTTATGGTGTTGACTCGAAACTCACTAATTATTAGACATGTAACCATTTGTTGTTTACCAAAAAACCTTCTTTCAGATACAAGAACTTGTAAAATACAGAGAGCTGCAAAGAAAAAGAGGACAGGTCCTCCGGTAGGAAGACAAAATAAGTGAGATCTATACTATTTTCAACAGAGAGCATCCCCTCATTATCTTGGTATACCAAAGCAAGCGAAAAGTCGTCAATTAATCTTAGAAGAACCTCACTCGTGTTTCTCTCCATCCAAAAAGTCCATAAGTTGCCATAAATTGTTTTCATAAACATATCAAAAAATCCATTCCAGTAACACATTCAAACTATCAAAGCAATGCAAATGTGGATATTCAAAATATAAGAAAAAAGGGAGATTATGTACACCAAGAAAAGTAAAAGAAACAAAAAAAACTAGAAAAGATCAATGAAGCTTTTCAATTTTCTACACATGCCTTCTCAGAAACCCATTCAATATAAAGTATCTACAAGATAGAGAAATTAAAATGATTAGAATTACTTCACTTTAGTAAACTCTACTGATAAACCCATCTTAGCCTTGTTCTTGGAAAAATATCACAAACCATGCAGAGCAATTTGAGCCAATTTCCAGTCCAGTACATTTGAGAGCCAAAGAAGCATGTCAATAAAGGTCACCAAAATTGTTGTTGTGAAGGACGAGATATGTTTCTGGTGCAATTTTTGCTATATTTTCATGGGAAAAATATGGGCACCAAAATTTTAAAAACAAGCAAGATAACCACTTAAGCTTTTCCTAGAATTTCTTACTGACTCTGTTAATACAATACATCAGCTGTACAACTTTTGAGGAAAAAAAAGACATCACAAATTTAGTTTTAGAACACGACTTAGATTGCATTATTAGAAATTATCTGTATACATTTATAAATCTAGATCAACTAGATCAACTAGATTTATAAATTTATAAATCTTCTTCTGCAATTCTTCAGCGTCTTCTTGGCGCATCTACCCAAAAACCCATTACAAGTCAAAACATGATGCTTTAGGGAAAATGATAGGTAATGATTGACACTCACAACTTCTCGTGCCTTCTCCACGAATGATAGAACATCTCCCATTCCCAATATCACTGGTATTCTTATAAGAAGAGCCATCAAAATGCAACAATAATAATTCAAGTCCTGTCTATTACACCAAAGAAAAAAGAATCAAGTCTAAAAGAAAACTGAATTTCTTGCACAAATAGAGTATAACAGTATTTAGTAGAAAATCAAACTATAACAAAAGGAGAGCAAGTTAAATTTTAAAATAGTGCAGATGTATTCACAATAACTTCATGCCTTCATCAAATGCAACAACACGAGTACTCTTTTGCAATTCAATCAGTGTTTGCTGTTTGGCAAGCTTACATACCAAATTGCAATGACCAATGGACAATGCTCCAATATTATAAACCAAAGATAGAAAAATCAATACACAAATCAGGCCGAACAGTAAACAAGCTTAGTCAGAGAGATAACAAACAATTAAATGAACTAAATAAACCCTAAATCAGAAAAATCGTGGAGAAATAAGTATCAGGGAGCTTAAAGAATGAAAATAAAGTGTAACGAGAGCATTAGAGCAGGAATCAAAGTAAACAGAGTTTATAAAAAAAACTCACAGTTTCTGGTCGTCATCAATTTCGAGCTTATTCTGGCATCCAGAGGAGCGTCGATGCCGAGGGGTTTGATAAACTTCATGTGGAGGACGGAGTAAACAACAAATGACATGAGGCCGTACAAAATCGCCAATGAAATCAGTAATTTGAAGCGAGATGGAAGCAGGGATGCGACGACGGCGGCGGCGGTGAAGCGGGAGCTGGTAGTGGTGGTGATGGAGTATGAAGAGCGATGAGGACCACCGTTGATGAGCTCCCAGTCGTCTTCTTCTCCCCAACCCGCCGTGGACTAATGAGATATTATGTAAGTCGTCTTTAAGCTTAAGGCAGTCAAGCGAACGAGTAAAATGGTGGAGCTAGGGTTTGAGGATTTTGAAAAGGGGAAGGGAACAAAGGAACGCAATTTTACTTTTCTTAACCGACTCCTAGCCACCGTGTTTTTTAAAGGAGAGGATTTTTGAAAAGAGGCTCCGTGTTTTTGACAAAAGCGATATCTATTTAAAATTAAAATTTATTCAAATAAATATACAACGTTTTTTTACATGTATCTATAATATTTTAATAAAAAACATTGTAAAAAAATATCACAATATTTTTTATAAAAACGTTATCTTTTAAGTGTTGTCTATATACTATTTTGTAGTAGTGATTGTAAAAATATCATCATTATTATATTATTATAATATAATAATATATATAAATGAATTATTTTATCAAAAAAGATAAAATTTTAATTTTCAACAATTGTCAGTTTTAAAAAAATTCCTCCATTTATATCCACATAAAATAAATATTTTTTCTATCATATAAATTAACAATTAATTATTCACAAATAATATTACAATATCACAATACTGACAACCAGGCCGTTCCCAAGAAAAAGAGAGCTTTTCAATAAGGATTTCTCCTTATTGACGCGCAATTAGGTGATCAAACCTCTCCTTAGATAGAACTTTCTAAACATTGCCAATAATGTTATCTAATAATATTATTAAAATAATATGAATTATTGATCTGATAATGGAAAATACTATATATTGATAATTATTGAAATAACAATAATATAAAATATCAACGTAGCAATTATTGAATCAATAAAATAAAATATTGAACAGTAATTACGGTAACAATTATTAAGTAGTGCCTCCTTACGTAAGAATCAATAATTGATGTAATACCGTGTGTTACTGTGCAACACCGCGTATTACTGTATTTTAACCACCGGTTATTCCAACAGTGTTAACGGTAACAACTACGTAAAAACTCATACTTGTCGTTTTCTTCATCCAATCGCTTTCGGTTATGGGGCCCACACAATGCTACGCCGTCGTACGAATATTCCCCGATAGTAAGAATATTCCACGACCAAACGAATATTCCCTGACAACAAGAATATTTTATAACCACTTGCTTATTTAAGATATTTGCGTATTTTACCCATAACTTACCACATTAATCAAATCAACCCTTACTATATCAAAATAATAAATAGAGGAAATTCAATTTCATTTATAAAAAGTTGGGGTCTTACAACCTCCCCTCCTTATGAAATTTCATCCTCGAAATTGACGTACGTACCTGGTATTTTGAAAAGGTAAGGATACTTCGCTTTCATTTCCGTTTCTAACTCCCAGGTCATTTCCTCAATAGCATGGTTCTTCCACAAAACTTTGACTTGTGGTATGACCTTTGTGCGTAGGACATGCTCCTTCCTATCCAAGATCTTAACAGGTACCTCCTTGTACGTTAAGTGTTCGGCTATCTTGTATGGTTCTAACTCAATAATGTGGTTTGGGTCTTTCACATATTTACAAAGCACAGATATGTAAAAAATATTATGAACACGAGACATGCTTGGAGGTAACGCGAGTCTATAGGCCACATTTCTTACTCGGTGAAGAATTTGAAATGGACCAATAAATCGTGAATTGAGCTTTCCTCTCTTCCTAAATCTTGTAACTCCCTTCCATGGAGTAACTCGCAATAATACATGATCCCCAATACTAAATTTCACGTCCTTTCGATGAAAATCCGCATAACTCTTTTGTCGATCCTGTGCCGTTTGTATACGTTGTCGAATCATTTGGATCTTTTCTGTAGTCATACGTACTAACTCTGGTCCCTACAATGTTGCTTCACCCACCTCATCCCAACATACTGGAAAGCGACACTTTCATCCATACAATGCTTCGAATGGAGCCACACATATACTTGCCTGATAATTGTTGTTGTAAAAGAATTCCACCAATGTTAAATACTTATCCCAACTCCCTTTGAAGTCTAGGACACAGAGTCTTAATAGATCTTTAAGAGTTTAAATAGTCCTCTCTGATTGTCCGTCCGTTTGAAGATGGTATGCCGAACTGAATCGTAAATCTGTGCCCATAGCTTTCTACAAGCTAACCCAAAATCGTGAAGTGAATCTTGGGTCACGATCCGAAACTATGGATACTGGCATGCCATGCAATCTCACAATCTCATTTACATATATACGAGCCAGACGTTCAAGGAATAAATCTCTCCTATTTGCAAGAAATGAGCAGACTTAGTTAATGTATCAATAATAACCCAAATCACATCTATGCCTTGAGAAACCCTGGGAAGACCCGTAACGAAATCTATGGTAACGTGCTCCAACTTCCATTTTGGAATCTCAAGTGGTTGCAATGGACCCTTTGGCACTTGATGCTTTGCCTTTACATGTTGACAAGTTAAACACCTCGAGATAAACTTCGCGCTCTCTCTCTTCATATTGTTCCACCAAAATATATGTTGAAGATCACGATACATTTTGGTACTCCCAGGATGGATTGCAAACAGTGTATTATGTGCCTCCATCATGATCTTGTTCTTCAAATCAGAATCGTTAGGAACACAAAGTCTGGAGTTGACTCGAAGTATTCCTTCTTCATCGATTCTGGCTTCTGGGATAACACCTTCTTGTACTTTATTCTTTATACGCATCAACTCCGGGTCTGTGGCTTGAGCAACTTTACCTTTATCGATTAAAGTTTGTTATATGCATATACTTGACATCATCGCATAGGTCCTTGGAGTCTTGAATTCTATATTCATCTTTTGTAAATCACACAAAATTGGCCTTTGTGTGGACAACATCGCACTTGTTCACACATATGACCTTCTACTCAATGCGTCAGCTACCACGTTTGCTTTTCCAAGATGATGTTGAATGTTATGGTCGTAATCTTTCAATAGCTCGAGCAAACATCGTTGCCGCATGTTGAGTTCCTTTTTGGTGAAGAAATATTTGAGGTTTTTATGGTCCGAATATATCTCCACTTTCTCCCTATATAGATAGTGCCTCTAGACTTTTAACGCGAAAAAGACTGCTGCCAACTCTAGATCATAAGCAGGGTAATTCCTCTCATATTCTTTGAGTTGTTGCGAGGCATAGGCTATGACCTTCCCATGTTGCATGAGAACACATCCTAACCCTTTGCCCGAAGCATCGCTGTAGATAACAAATCCATCCGAACCAGATGGTATTGTCAGAACAGGTGCCGAAATGAGTCTCCTCTTAAGTTCTTGAAAACTCTTCTCGCATTCCTCGCTTCATACGAATTTTGTATCTTTCCGAATCAGTTGAGTTAACGGAGTAGCGATTCAAGAAAATCTTTCCATGGATCTCCGATAATAACCAGCTAAACCCAGAAAGCTACGTACTTCGGTCACCGACTTCGGTTGCTCCCAACTTTGTATTGCTTCAATCTTCGTCGGGTCAACGGATATTCCATATTTTGACACCACGTGCCCAAGGAATGCTACTTTCTCAAGCAAAAACTCACATTTCTTCAGCTTGGCATATATCTTATTTTCACGAGGCCATTAAAGTACCAGCTTCAAATGGTGCTCATGATCTTCACGGCTTTTAGAATAGATAAGGATGTCATCAATAAAGATAACAACGAACCGATCCAAATATTCCTTGAATACACGGTTCATCATATCCATGAAAGCCGCAGGAGCATTAGTCAATCCAAAAGATATGACTAGGAATTCATAATGCCCATACCGAGTTCTAAAAGCAGTCTTCAGAATATCCTCAGTTTTAATCTTCATCTGATGATATCCAGAACGAAGATCGATCTTTGAAAAGAATTGTGCTCCTTGCAACTGGTCAAACAGGTCATCAATACGAGGTAATGGATACCTATTCTTGATGGTGACATGGTTCAATTCTTGGTAGTCAATACAAAGTTGCATACTCTCGTCTTTCTTCTTTACGAATAAAACAGGAGCACCCCAATGAGATGTACTAGGACGAATGAAACCGAGTCCAACAACTTCTGTAGTTGGACCTTTAACTCCTAAAGTTCAATAGGAGCCATTCGATATGGGGTTTTAGAAATGGGCTTCGTACCAGGTTCAAGATCAATAAAGAATTTAACTTCACGTTCTGGGGGTAGACCGGGAAGTTCTTCAGGAAATACGTCAGGAAATTCACTAACAACAGAAATATTATTCAAATATGACGTGTTTTTGTTCACGTACATGACATGGATTAAGAAAGCTTGACATCCGTTTTTTAATAAATGAATGGCTTTATGGCTTGATATGATACTGGTTGACTTTAATGGTTTGGTTGCTTGAATTCGCATAACAGGTTGGTTAGGAATATGAAAACTAACAACCTTACGAAAATAATCAATTTTGGCATGATGAGTAGTTAACCAATCAATCCCTAAAATCACATTAAAAGCAAGTATCTTTAAAGAGATAAGATCAACAGGTAATGTGATGGTGCCAACTTAGATCAAATAAGATTTATAAATAGTAGATGTAATGAAAGTTTCTCCAAACGGAGTCTCCACAGATTAGTCAAAGTCTAATTTCTCGGGAGTCAAGTTTAAACGTTGAGCACAAGCAGGAGAGATAAATGAATGGGTAGAACCGGTATCTAGTAAGGTATAAACTTCTCAAGAATTTATGATTAGCTTACTCGTGATCACCTCATTCGGGTTCCTCGCATTTTGGCCAGTCACGATAAACACTCTTCTAGGAACCGCTGACTTTGCCTTGTCTAGGATAGCCTTTTGAGTCACCATCCTCGCTAGACTTAGTTTCGCTACAGTACAATCTCGAGCAATATGTCCTTTCTTTCCACAATTATAACATAACTGTTGTGGATAGTTTGGGCTGATGTGTCCCTTTTTTCACATTTACAGCGTATGACCGGTGGTCGTTCTCATCTCTTAGAAATAGTTGATACTTGTGCTGACGTCTTCACATTGTCATTGTTAAATCTCCTCTTTTTGAAATTTTCACTTGACTCGCCTCTTCTATTATCATGACCACGATTACCACCAGAGTGGTTACCACTTTTGTCTGTATTTTTTTCTCCCAGTTGGTTATCATTGCTCCGATAACTTCTGTCACCAGTATGACCCTGGTTGTGGTCCCTCGGTTGAACATACTCATTATCTCGCTCTAATAATTGAGCCCTGTTGACAACATCTGAATATAGAGAAATTTTATGAGAAATGAGATATTGACGTATGTCGGGTTTCAAACCTCTCAAAAACATCCACGTCATACGTTCCTCATTCTCCATCAAATGAGGTGTAAACCTAGATAACTCCGCAAACTTAGCCTCATACTGGGACATAATCATGTTGTTCTGTTCCAGTCTGATAAACTCTACCTCCTTCATATGACGGATACTTTCAGGAAAGTACTTGTCATTAAACAGTTTCTGAAACGCTTCCCAAGACATATTAAGTGCGGCTGGCTGGGTACACTTCACAGATTTCCACCAATAATCTGCTTCATTACGAAACATAAAGATGGCGAATGGAACCTTTTGTTCTTCCGTGCATCCCAAGACATCGAATATCTTGGTAATTTGCTTGACCCACATTTCCGCCTTAATCGGGTTCGGCTTTCTCCAAAATTTTGGTGGTCCTAAATCTTTGAACTGCTTGGCCGTGACAAACTGTGCGTTACTATCATTTCCACCTGTATTTTGTACACGAGTCTCTCTCGTCTGATTTTGCATGAACTGCAAAAAGCTTCTAAACATCCCATCGTTCATCGTTTGCTCAGTGGTGTTATTTACAGGAGGAACATTGTCTTCCTGTTGCACGTTCTCCTGATTGGTGAGTAAAGGTGTCTCCACGTTCTCATTTACTCAACTGTTAACATTCTCAGTTGTCATTCTCAAATACTGTCACAAAACAAGGGTTAATTAAAGAAATTAACATATCACATAATATCCTTATATTCTGACGAACCAATAAATAAGTTTAGGTAGGACACACTAGCAAATGATTTACTTGTCTCTCCTCTCCTAGTTTTATTCCCCGATCTCCGCCAGAGACCATATCCCTAAGCTCTGATATCAACTGTGACGCCCCCAAAATAGGTATACATCACCCATTCTGAGTCGCCAAAACATGGTTCAGAAACAACTACAACTTTATTAATCCAATTGTCGTGCAAAATATGACAACACATAAATTGTGAGTTTAAATACAAATATTGTCTTCTAGACAATATCCACACTCAAATAAGTCCTCATTATAATTATTGATACATTATTTTAAAAAAATGGTGAGGACTACTAAAATAACTTTCTAGAACCATCATCCCATACCCCGATTAGTACTCGCTACATTCTCGCCTCCTGAGAAAAAAAATGGAACAAAAAAAATGGTGAGCTCAACTAGCCCAGTAAAGAATATTATGACTAAGATAATATATAACAAATTATCGTTAGTCATCAATAGGGAAAAATATGATAGAATATAATAAACAACAAATTTTAGATCAACAACTGCAGCGGAAATAACAATCCATTAGAAGAATTAAGTAGAGAATGAATTCTACTATCTTCTAAGATTTAAAAGTTCATCATCAATATTTTATCCCTGTAACATCAATCAATATATATCTTGAATCAAATATTCATCTTTGCACTACAGGGCAAAGATTCATTTGTATCATCAGTTGGTCATGTTCATCTAAACATCGGTTCATCTTTGCACTACGGGCCAAAGATATTCATCAGTTAATCAATCATATTTGTACTATAGGCCAAAGATATTCAATAATATCATCATTTATGACTGAGGATGATGAAAAAATATTTTAATAAAAACGAATCAAGTGAGACAAAAGAACAAATATTAGGGATTCGTAGTTCGGTTTATCCATGTTCAAAAATACTCTATAATAACCATTGTGGAGTAAAATTCAAGAATGAAGATCAAAACATGGATACAATCAAAGATAGTAACAAAATAGACATTTGGGACAAAGAATAGAAAATTTTATTTTTTTGTGAATAGTACCGTATTCGTGAATAGTGCCGTATACATGAATAGTGTCGTATACGTGAATAGTAACCCCAACACAAAAAGGTAGAAATTCCACAATAATATTCATATCAAAAATTTAACATAATGATATTGAAAGAAATAATATCATTTATGAATAAAATAACATCTCTTACCTCAAAAGGACAGTACTTCTGAATAGGATACTGAATATAGTGCTGAAAGAAACTTGCACCGTATAGCAACACTCAAAGTATCAAAATACTCACAAAAATACGCTCGATAATATAGAGAGAGAAAACTTCAGTTTTTGGTGTGAATTTTAATTCTAACCTAAGCACTCTATTTATAAAAAAATGCCTAGAACACCAAAGAAAAAAATTTAATAAAATATTAATATATTTTTCTTAATTTCCTACGCACACTTCTTTGGTCAAAAACATCAGCCACCAACTCACCAAAAATCACAAAAATATTTTTCTTATTAAAATCATTTAAAACTCCAGAAAAATCAATTATTTCAGAACTTTAATAATTCATAATAAATAGCCTTTTATCAAAAAAATTTGAATCTTATGTCCATTCTATACAAAATTCAATTCTCTACAACTTTGTAAGTTTAAATTTTTCTAAATTCTATACAGAAATTGACCGAAATCCACATACGGACGATTTTACTGGCTATAATCAAATTTTAGTGAAAAATGGGGCCTACCGACATGTTTAACATGTTTTTATCATTTATTGCAACAAAAATACTCTTTCTCCTCATTTATTCATATATCACACATTCATTAAAAAAATATCACCATTATTATATTATTATAATATAATAATATATTTAAATGAATTATTTTATCAAAAAAGATAAAATATTAATTTTTAACAATTGTAACTTTTAAAAAAATTCCTCCATTTATATCCACATAAAATAAATATTTTCCTTATCATATAAATTAATAATTAATTATTCACAAATAATATTACAGAATCGCAATACTGACAACCAGACTGTTTTCAGAAAAAAGGGGGCTTTCCAATAAGGATTTTTCCTTACTAGCGCGTAATTAGGTGACCAAACCTCTCTTTAGACAGAACTTTCTAGACATTGTCAATAATATTATCTAATAATATTATTAAAATAATATGAATTATTGATATGATAATGAGAAATACTGTGCAGTGATAATTATTAAAATAACAATAATATAAAATATCAACGTAGCAATTATTGAATAAATAAAATAAAATATTGAATAGTAATTACTGTAACAATTATTGAGTAGTGCCTTCTTACGTAAGAATCAATAATTGGTGTAATACTGTGTGCTACTGTACAACACCGCGTATTACTGTGTTTTAACCACCGGGTATTCCAACAGTGTAAACGGTAACAACTACGTCGTTATTTATAAAAAACTCATACTTATTATTTTTTTCATCCAATCACTTTCTGTTATGGGGCCCACACAAGGCTGCGCTATCGTACGAATATTTCCCGACAGTAAGAATATTCCACGACCAAACGAAGATTCCCCGACAACAAAAATATTTTATAACCACTTGCTTATTTAAGATATTTGCGTATTTTACCAATAACTTACCACATTAATCAAATCAACCCTTACTATTTCAAAATAATAAATAGAGAAAATTTAATTTCATTTATAAAAAGTTGGGGTCTTATATCCAACGTCAAACGTAAATGTTCCACGTGTTCTTCTTGAGATTTGGAGTATACCAAAATATCATCAATGAATACCACCACAAACTTATCTAAAAATGGTTTAAACACCATGTCCATCAAATCCATGAATGCAAAAGGGGCATTGGTCAAACCAAAAGATATTACCAGAAACTCGTAGTGTCCGTACTGAGTTCTGAATGTCGTTTTTTGTACATCCTCCTTCCTTACCTTTAATTGATGAAACCTACTTCTTAAATCTAATTTCGAGAAGTATCTAGCACCCTTCAATTGATTAAATAAGTCATCTATTCTTGGTAACGGATACCTATTCTTAATATTGACTTTGTTTAAGTCCCTATAATCAATGCAAAGACGCATTGACCCATCCTTCTTTTTCACGAATAACATCGGTGCTCCCCACAATGATACACTCGGCAGAATGTATTTCTTGTCTAGTAGCTCTTGTAATTGTACCATCGGATCCTTCATCTCTACCGGAGCCATCCTGTATAGGGCCTTCGATTTCGGAGCAGTTCCTAGTGCTAAATCGATAACAAATACAATCTCTCTGTCAGGCAGAAGTCTTGGCAAATCCTTCGGAAACACGTCCGCAAAATCCCTAACAACATGCATCTCTTCCAATTTCACACCCTTCTTCTGAGTATCGACTATGTAAGCTAAGTACCCAATACAGCCTTGATTTAATAACTTCTTGGCCTGGATAATCGTTAGACATCTCGCTTGTCTAGGCGATTTGCTACCATAGAAAACTACCTTTGACGGAGTCATAAGATTTACACATTTCTTTTTGCAATCAATTATCGCTCCATAATTGAATAGCCAATCCATTCCCAATATAACATCAAACTCTCCAAGTTTTTATCGGGATTAAATCTATTGTCATAACATTTCCTTTTATGTTCACCCTACAATTCTTGTATACAAACTTAACAGGAATCACCTCCCTATTCGCAATTTCTATGTGTAAAGGGAAATTCAACTCTTCACTAGGCAATTCTAACCTCTTAGCAAATTCATCAAATATAAACAAGCAAGTAGCACCAGAATTAAATAATACATATGCATTTATATCATTAATTGGGATAATACCTGACACAACATATTTTGATTGCACAACGTCCTACATAGTCATGTTTAAGGTTTTGGCTGTAGGTCTGTTCGATGGCGTTGGTCCAGCAATAGCCAATGTACCTCCACTATTACCACCCTTGCTTCCAGTTGTGTCTCCAGCTTTCTTCTTAGGGCACTCGCGAGCAAAATGATCCTTTCACTCGTATGTGTAGCAAACATTCTTCTTTGGTTGATGGCAATTTGGGGCAATGTGACCCTCCTGGCCACAGTTCAAGCATACTCGCTTACCCCTTAAGCACATGCCAGTGTGATTCTTCCTACATGTAGCATATGCTTTAAACTTCTTTTTCTGCTGGTAACTCTGTTGGCTTCCAGCACCCACACTTGCATTCCACTTTCTCTTCAGGTTATTACTACCATTTCCACCACTACTACCACCATTCTTAACCTCACTCTCACCCTTCTTCTTTCTTTATTTTTTATTATACTTTGTCACAACCTCGCCTCCACCCTCAGCGATAATCGCCTTCTCAACTGCCACTGCAAACGTCTTCAACTGAAATATAGAGACCCTGCTGTATAACTAGGGCTTCAGTCCCTGTTCAAACCTCCTAGCCTTGCACTCATCTGTGTTGACTTGATATGGCGCAAATCTCGCCAACTCGTTAAACTTTGCGACATATTACGACACCATCATTGTGCCTTACTTCAGTTCTAAAAATTGCACTCCCATCTAATCCTTTGAACTCTCTGGGAAATAGGTCTCAAAATATATTTCCTTAAACCTATCCCAAGTCATCACTCCCTGACCTCCTCGAGTTTTATTGGCTTGCCACCAATAACTGGCCTCTACTTTCAACATAAATGTTACAAAAGCAGTCTTTTGATTCTCACCGACTCTAGTAACATCGAATACCTTTTCTATTTCCATGACCCAGGTCTGTGCCTCAATCGAATTCATGGACCCACAGAATTCTGGTGGCCCAACCGCCTTGAAATCCTTAAAGGTCGTAGCTTGATTTTGCGGCTGATTCTGTAATGCTCCCGTCAATAACGTCACCAACTGCTGAACTGGGTTAGCTTCGCTATTGTTGCTATTGGTAGATCCCTCAGGGGTTCTTTGTCGTGGTTGACATCTTGGAGGCATTTTCTGTTAAAATACACTCATTAGATTCTTACTCAAATTCTTGTAAGTATTCTCTACTTAACTTGCACTTCATAAAAATCATCACATAACACACACTATCTTGAATAAATATTAACTTTTATTCATTCATCATCTTTTAAAACATAATAATGATAGCATCCTTGCTATCTACATCACTTTCCTGAACTACAAAATTTTTAGGATAACATCATCATCATATCCCATTGGTTACATAACACTTGGGATTTACATCTTATTTATTATATCATTAATCACTCAACAATTACATTCTTTACGATGACCTACTACAATGTTGTATAGCCTTACGACACTCCACTTCCATAATACAGAACATTGTTCGACGATCTAACATGTACCAGGGCAGCGTCTCGAACTGAATCGAATAATACATGACTTAGTCTTGAACTCGGTTTATCACGGTGTTGAAAATTCCATTCATCTCCTCCATCTTGATCTTCTTTGCTTGTACCTCTCTCTCTGCTACCTCGACACACTGAGAAGCTTTCTCGTACGCGCCTTTGACTCTTTCTCTCTTGGTGGATTCTTCTTTCAATTTGTTCTTCAGCTCTACAATCTCCTCTGTTAATTCTCCCCTTCTGTGTGAATCAACTTCCATTCGACATTACTCAGACGCTCGTCCAGATCCCAGATCTTATCGTCCTTCTGTGCTATCGAAGTCTGATGTTCAACCACTATCTCTTCCAACTCCTCGACTCTATCCTAAAGCTCGATATTGCGGTTGTATACTTTGTCGTACATATGAGCTGCGATAGAGTTTGGTGGAAACTCTTCCTTTTCTTCATCCTCGTCCGTCTATGGCAGCTCCACGGGGTCTTCCTCCTCATCCGTCTCTACCACATCGTCCTCATCAGGTAAACCCTCCTGGTCAACTACTGTGACCAACGAAGATGACTCCCGTGGCAGTAGATGTTCCCAAACCGCCTGAATATCTCGAGGCTCCTCTTCTCTAGGTATCTGAGGTCTTTCCTCCCTAGCTTGACTAGATTCTCCCACGTTAGCCATCCTGACAATAAAATTTTAAGTTTTAATTACTAATCGTCACTATTCGACATTCACGAGCACATAGGTTATAACCGCATAAGCACATAAAGTGTTTTATTATTTCTTTCTTAAAACTCAATAAAAGTTTACCACCACTATCTTTTCAATCTCTTGTAAGGTTACTTCATAAGGCTTTTCCCCCACCTAAGGTTCATAACCTAAAGCTTTGATACCAACTTGTGACACCCCCAAATCTGGGTACTTCATTCCCACAAGACTTGGTGTTCACTTTCCATTCATTCATATATAACTACCCAAATATAATAAAATTTAAACAATAGATCTTCCCATTAAAGGGTTACATAACTTAATCAATAAATCTCCCAGGTTATCTAACCTTTAAAACATACATCAAGTGTGGAAAAATTAAAATAGTTACATCACAATATTTAAAATAAAGTTTGTCATCATGAAAGTCAATAAATTACAAGTCTTTAACCCTTGTTCATTTTTCCTTTCCCGACGAGACTGGTCCCTAATTTTTCTTGCAAGTTTTTCTTCCAAAGTTTCATTCTCTTGGACTTATTGTTGATTCCTTATGATAAGGGAGAGGAGACTTGTGTTCCCCTGACTGATTAGCTATTAAGTTACTCAATGATGATGTATCACCAGTTCTGCCAGTTGATCAACCTGTTCTTTGATAGACTTCATTTCTCGCTCTATCATAAACCTGAATTCTGAATAATCCCATTTATTAGAATTATGTTTGCTTGTTTGGGGAGAATCACATACATATTTGAGGTTATTAAAACTTTCTCCACTCCCCTTGCTGATTACATTGACATTCTTTTCCTTGTGTTGAGGCAGAGGATTATCTTGCAAATGTGGTTGCTCTTATGTAGTTACCACAATTTCCCCCTTATCTATCAGATCCTGGATTTTGTGTTTGAGAGACCAGCAATCTTGGGTATCATGACCCGGAGTTGTGACACCCCCAAATCTGGGTACTTTATTCCCACAAGACTTGGTGTCCACTTTCCATTCATTCATATCTAACTACCCAAATATAATAAAATTTAAACAATAGATCTTCCCATTAAAGGGTTACATAGGTTAATCAATAAATCTCCCAAGTTATCTAAGCTTTAAAACATACATCAAGTGCGGAAAAATTAAAATAGTTACATCACAATATTTAAAATAAAGTCTATCATCATGAAAGTTAATAAATTACAAGTCGTCAACACTTGTTCATTTTTCCTTTCTCTTTGCTAGTGGTAGGTTCATCGACCTTCTCAACCTTAGTTGTATTGATTATATATATGCAAGAGTGAGCAAAATAAATGCTCACTTGAAAATGACAATGAATAATAACTGCCAATAAATAGGCTCAACAGACTAAATAATATTTTCTATCAATGATATTCAAGAACTGAAATCAAAATGTGAAATTTATCTGAGGGTCACAAGACCACGAACTATGTCCAAGGTTATAAGTAATCTTTCAACTTAAATATAAATAGTCATAAGACTGTAGGGACTCCCCGTACTTAGGGTGATCAACCCTTCGTACCATGTATTGTGCATAAACATCTAAACGCCTCGCGTAAATAATTCCTGTAAGACCCCAAATTTTAGGGTGATCAACCCTTCGTACCATATATTTTTTTAGTATTAAGGTGTGGATTTGATATAATATTATAGTTGTGGGTAATATTTAAAAATTTTGCAAAGTAAGCAAGTTGTTATAAAATATTTGATTGATCGGGGAATATTGCAAGTTATATTATTGATGAATAATTGTTGTTTAAAAATATGTTTTGTGAAGTCAAGTAAACTGAGATAAATAGAGTGGATTTTTATGAAGTATTTGTTGTGAATTTTGCTTATTATATGGACCCCTATTTACTCATTTTTCAAAAACTATCAGTAGAAAGTTATCTCAGTTTTGTTATATATATATATATATATATATATATATATATGTTTGTCAGGTGGGGGGGGGGGTGTTCACGGATGGAATAAGGGAGGGACTATTATTATTGTTATTATATACATATATATTATAATAAGTTTGGTTTTTTTTTTATAAAACATAGAATATATTATATTTTATTATGCATAATGTTTGCATAGTGTCTGCATAGTATTTGTATAGTAAAATCATGTGAATTTCTAAAAATTCGTCTGTGAATCACTGTGCAGTCCGTGATTTTTCCTTTACTGTGCATCCAAATAGTATCATGTCATTCTCTTATAAATAGAATGCTCAGTTTAAAATTGAAAATCACACCAGAATCAGAGAATTCTTCTTCTATAATATTGAGCGTATTTCTTTTGAGTTTAAGGAAGTTTTGAGTGTAGAAAATAATGAAAGTTTTCTTCAAGAATATATTCGTTATACCAGTCAGAAATACTCTTCTTTTAAAGTAAGGGGTATTATTTATTTCATATTCGCTTACGATATTATTTTTCGTATTCGTAAGAAATTTTATTTCATTCAATATTCGCAAGAAATATTATCTTCGTTTAATATTCGTAAGGAATATTATCTTCGTTCAATATTCGTAAGGAATATTATTTTCGTTCAACAGTTGTAAGGGATATTATTTTTGTTAAATATTCGTATGAAATAATATTTTCTTCCATACTCTGTAGTATGTAAGTAATATTATTTCATTTCAGATTCTGAATTTTACACTTATTTTGTTAAGTATTGCTTCTATACTCCTTGAAATTAGTAGAATATCCTTGAAATTTGTGCTTCATCTAGTATCATTTCTGTAGACACTCGAAATATTCAGCCCTGGAGGTCAAGACAACTCAGTCCCGAAGATAACCCCGGGATGCTCAGTTTGCCATCTTAGAGATATCCCCGAGACATTCAGCCCAGTCCCGGAGACAGCCCTGGGATACTCAGTCTTTTCCATCTCGGAGACAACCCCGAGATATTCAGTTTAAGTCCCGGAGATAACCCCGGGAATTTCAGTTTCAACCTCGGACACAACCCCGATGAATGCAATTCCAGTTCCAGAGATAACACCGGAGAAGTCAGTTTCCATCTTGGAGACAACCCCGAGATATTCAGTTCTAACCTCAGAGATAATCCCGAGAGATACAGTTCAAACCTCGGAGACAACCCCGAGATATTCAACCCAATCCCAGAGACAATCCCAGGATACTCAGTCTTTGCTATCTCGGAGACAACCCCGAGATATTTAGTTCCAGTCCCGGAGATAACCCCTGGAATTTTAGTTTTCAACCTCGGAGACAACCCCGAGGAGTGCAATTCTAGTTCCGAAGATAACACCGAAGAAGTCAATTCCATCTCGGAGACAACCCCGAGATACTCAGTTTCAACCCCAGAGACAACCCCGAGGCATGCAGTTACAGTTCCGGAGATAACCCCAGCAAAGCTCGTTTTAATCCCCAGCGATCAACTTTAACCTCGGTGATAGCCCCGAGGCACTCAGTTCCAAACCCAGAGATAATCCCGGGAGGTCAGGCACACCTTAGAGATAACCCTGAGGACATTCAGCACTTGCAGCAGCCCAATCTTAGAGATAACCCTGAGCAACGACTGGTAAATTAGCTCAGAGCCGAAGATAACCCCGGTATGTAGGGGTGCTCAAAAAATTTGGCTTTTTCCGATTTTTTGTACCGACGGTACCGAATTTTTTCAGTTTCGGTTTTTCAGTTTTTTTATACTTTTCGGTACCGGTAGCAGTAATGAAAATTTTGAATTCGGTAAATACCAAAAAATAAAAAAAATCGAATGAAGTCTGGTAACTGTTATGCATAGTCTGAACCGAATGAAGTCTGCAAGTGCATAACTTTGAATAATATGAATGACTGCCTGTTTAAATTATTCAGTCTAACCTTTTCTCTTTGTTTTCTGCCCAATTAGGATAAGCAAAAATTGTTACCACAATAATGAGTGCAAGATCTTGTCACAAGTCAGTCAGTCTTACCCTTAAAAAGTTTAGCAAATCATTAGCTTATAAAAAGTGGTATGGTTCCATTAGAGTATCTCAAGGGAAAAGTTATCTTTAGGGTGTTTTGTCCCATCTTAAAGTATTGCATGCTTCTTTTATTTAATTGGTAGGCACATCTTTAGAGTGTTTTGTCCAGTTTTAGAATTCATATCTCCAATGTTTAATTTATTGGTAATGAAAAGTAGTGCAAACTTTTTTATATTGATTATCCTTTGTTTGTTTGCCATTTGGTTAATACTTCTTGTCACCTATACATTAATGCTTATTGCTTTTGTTATAGATAGAGAGATGTATGCAGGTCGTGAATTTTATTTTTAAAAAAATTGTTAATATAAAAAAATTTATTTAATTATTGCGGTATAACCGAAAACCGAATCAAAAAAACCGGTACTGACTTTGTACCGAACCGGTTATTCGGTACCGGTACCGGTTCTTGATTTTTCAGGTTTTTTGGTTCGGTATCGATTCAGTTTTTTACCGATGAGCACCCCTACTGGTAAGGGGAAAAATCGTCATTTTTCCACCTCGATCCCACATTCACATCGTCTCAACAACATTTCAACCTACATGTTATACAGAAGTGTCCTACAAGAACCATAGCTCCAATCCCGAGTGACTACTACAAAAGATAGCACACCGGATAGAATTCGAAGACTTGAAGACCTGGGCATGGATCCATCTTCCTAACTTCGTACAACCTCTTATCCCATGCTATTGTGTAACTCTCGACAATAGCATTCCAAAAAGGTATTATACGCCTCCATCGGATGCCCGGATTGAAAGTTATGAAGGTTTGAGCAGACAACACGTTGCACGAGTGTACGTACTTCAAGACGATGGGTCCCATGAAGCCTGGAGCACCCCGGGCAGCCACAGGTACACCTATGGCTCCCCCCCTCTATAAATAGAGGGCTTGGGGTGGCCATTTGTAAGAGAAAAAAGGCAAGGAAGCTCTGTGAATTTTGCTCTGTACACACTATAAATTGAGTGCTTTCTCATTTCAAACACCTGTGAGATTATATTTTGCTACATTTTACCGGTGGGAACCAAGTGTTCATCCATTTAAAGCTATTTGAAGTCTTCTTTGGCAGCCCACTGTAAGCCTTCTCACATTTCTTAAAGCCTTTCTCCACTTTTGTTCACACACAATTATTCACGTTGGGAGTCATGTTGTGTGCGTATGCCTGGACTGTCCGTTTGTGGCTTTTATTGCTTTTCAATATATATATATATATATATATATATATATATATATATATATATATATATATATATATTGTTATAATCAAACTTTGTTTGATTGAGCCTAAATTTATATCTGGTGCGTTTACCGCTTATATATATATATATATATATATATATATATATATATATATATATATATATATATATATATATATATAGAGAGAGAGAGAGAGAGAGAGAGAGAGAGTAAGGATCAAGAGCATTTCCCTTAAATAACATTCTTCCTTAAATAGCACTCTTTTATTAAAACTACGTCGTTTTGGAGTGGCCGCAAGTGACATTTTTGTAAATAAAAGGAAAACAAGTGGGACCACTCTCTTTTAAAAGACTCCAAAACGACGTAGTTTTAATAAAAGAGTGCTATTTAAGGAGGAATGTTATTTAAGGGGAATGCTCTTGATCCTTGCTCTCTCTCTCTCTCTCTCTCTCTCTCTCTATATATATATATATATATATATTTATTTATTTATATTTCTGTCAGGTTTGGAGTTTACTTCGTGGCCATTTACTGCTTTTATACATACATACATATATATATATATATATATATATATATATACATATATATATATATATATATATATATATATATAACTGTTTACAACTTTCATACAAAACTACTACATCATGTGAGCCTAGGAATCGTGTGATCATAGATTCAGTCTCTTGAATCTAGATTCGGTTCCCATGATGGACATTTTCAGCTGTAACCAACTTGTAAATTTTTCACGGTGTTTAAATTTCCTTAAACGGATCTCATACCCACATGGAGTTCGACACTGCTATGTATCTTATTTTCTCAAAGATGTTTCGCATCTCGAAAATAAAAGTAATTCAGCCAAACACATAATAAAATGGAAGTATCAAATGCCTCAATTACTATTGAGCATACAGGTTTGAAAAACCTCTTTTACAAAACGTCACTGCTAAATCTTGTTAAAACTGAATCTTTATACAAAATTCAAACCCTTTGTGTATAGGTGCAAACGAGGTATAACACTACTTCCAGATAATTGCACGTTGACCCCCACATACACACACAATCAGATATAGGTTTAAATTGAAATGTGGTGGTCACCGTATCACCACGGATGTCAAGAGGTGCCTAACACCTTCCTTCCGTATAATCAAGCCACTGGACCCTAACAAATCTTGGTTTCACAGACCAGTTAAATAATGTCACATCACTAGGTCAATGCGTAAACCTTTTCTCGATTGAGTTGGTGCAACCATTTAAAAATACCAACTGGCGACTCTTATAGTCCCAATCGTCGACATATACATGTCAGACCTTTTCACAACTTGTTTTTTTAAACAAATCTTACCTAACATGAGAACACCAAAAGACAAGGACAAAAAAGGGACAAATAAAAATCCCGACGTCGATAGGTGGCGACTCTGCTGGGGACATCTAGTAAGAGGGCTTAAGCCGCTATTACAAACTTTTTAAAATATTTATCTTCATGTATGTGGATGTTGCATTTACATTTGAATAAATGTGTACGAATGCATTTACTTAATGCACTTAGTGCTTTGCACCATATCTGCTTGTGATATTAGTTCTTCGCACATGTTATCATTTCCATACGGTGATACATGTTGTATGTGAATGTATATTGTGTGGTTCCTCCACCAGGAGGCTATCCTGTCGGTGTTTGATTACTAGACTCATAGGAAGACTAATTCCAACTAGGCTCAGGAAAGGCACCGCCCAGATTCGCTCTAGTTGAAGGACCGGATGGATTGGGAGATCCTTACACACATTTGAAGGTATTCATTGGAGAGCTCGGATCTTATGCCGAGGACAAAAAACTCAGAATGCAGCTATTTTAGAAAAGTATGACTGGAGAAGCCAGATCATGGTATACCAGATTAGAGAACTCCAAGATTCATAGCTGGGAGGAGCTAGCTCATGCTTTCCTCAGTCAGTACAGTTTCCAAACTCAGATGGCTCCTGACCGGTACCAAATTACCAAGGTCAAGAAACAAGCTAATGAGTCTTTCAGAGAGTATGCCCAAAGATGGAGGCGTCTGGTTGCTCAAGTTATTCCTTCTATGACTGAGTCTAAAATCGTGATGACCTTCATACATATTCAAGAAGCTCCCTTCTACGAGAGAGTTTTAGCTCGCATTGGGAAACCATTTTTTGAAATGATCAAACACGAAGAAATGGTCGAGATGGGATTGAAGTCAGTAAAGATTCAAGACCTTGCCGCTCTAAAAGCTGTAGCTGAGCACATCCAGTCTAGAAGTTATGGAAACAACCCCCGAAGGGTCCATAAGAAGAAAGATGAAGATGTTTCCTTGATACTACAAGGAAAAAAAGGCAGTCAGAGCATGCCTATTCAGAGGAGAAACTACTCCCCTTTTCCAGCTCAGTCTTCAAAACCCTCCACTGCCAAAAGGTGGAGAAGTCAGACGCACTCGAGTGTTCACACCCTTAGGGGACTCACTCGAGAACATTCTCAATCTTCTGACAACTCAAAAGAAAATTACCCATCTTCTTCCACCAGCCAACCCAAGTGGGAAGGGTTTCCATGCTAACAAGAAGTGTGCTTTATCATACTGGAGCTCCAGACCATGATACTCAGGATTGCTGGGCCTTGAAGCATAAGATCCAGGATTCAATTGAAAATGGTGAGATCGTGGTGACTAAACCCGACCAACCCCATGTGCAGGACAACCCTCTTCCTCAACACAAAGAATAGGAGGTTAACATGATTAATTGGAGCGGTGGACAAACTTCCCACTACAATGGTGGATCTTCCAAAACCAACAAGGATAGTGCTGACAAGTAGAATCAAACACAGTTCCAATTTATGATAGAACGAAAAATAAAGGCTCTTTGCAAGTAAGTTAATCAATTGGAAGTACTGATGGTCCATCAGCACCAAGTCACACGTCAATTATTCTGCCAAGAGCATGCTAGCCTCCTTCCACTTGTTACAAATACTCCACCACGTACTCCAGAAAGTGAAACACTAGAGGATAAAATTGTAAAAAGAGTAAATGCCAAAGCCCGTCAGGATTTAGCCAATAAAAGGGAATTCACCTATTTAGGCCATCCGATGGAAGAGATATTGCAGATGCTGATCAATGAAGGAAGAATCACAGCTCTGCTACCTCCAATCAGCCCGCGATCAAGACGGTTTGATTTTAATGGAGTATTCCAATACCACTCTTACTCTCGCGGTCACAGCACTAAAGAATGCTAGGCACTCCGCCATCTTATTCAGAATCTAATTGACAGCGGTGTCCAATAAATGACAGACAATGACGTTGTATTACTGGAAAGTGGGGACACATTTCCTACAAAGTGGAAGGAAGTCGTTGCAGTTATATCTTTTGAGGCAGATTCAGCTACCCCATTACATACAATTCAACTCAAAGGTGTTGAGAATCCTTTGAAAGTGGCGGCACCAGAGCCAATCATCTTGCCATTCAGACCACAATATCTTGTTGTTAGCCTACAGAAAGTTTTATGGAATATGGAGAGGCTAAAGGATCCACATCAAATATAACTGCTGCAGTGTAGACACTCAAAATTTTCTGTACACCTATCACTAACATTGTAGGAGGGCATAGTCGTCTTTTAAGAGGGAACCCTGAAAGACAATCTATATCCATGTCGGATACTACCGGAAGTTCAGCATCAACCCCGGATCACAATCTGGGAGTAACAATTCCAATCTTAGAGATAACCCCGAGGCATGCAGATACAATAACGGAACACACATCGGAGAAGACCGATTAATCTCAGAGATAGACCCGAGGTATCCAGTCTCAGTCCCAACCATAGGAATAGTCACCAACCTTGGTGATAACCCCAAGGAATGCAATTTCGGCGATAACCCCGGAAGTGCTTGTTACAAATGCAAACAGCTTCAATCTCGGTGCTCACAACGAGATCCACTGTACCAGCCCGGTGATAATATCGGAAAGACAGACACACCTCAAGGATGACAATGAGGACCTTCAACAAATTATAGCAGTCCAATCTCAGCGAAGCTGAGCAACGCCGGCTTTATCAGCCAAATCAGGCGATAACACCGGTGAGGGGCAACATCGTCATCTGACCAACACGATGTCACGCCACGTCGCCTCAACATATCTATGCAACAATGTCCCACAAGACTAATCAATCCCGAGTGACTATTGTGCGGGGTAACGGATGAAAGTTGAAGCTTAAAGACCGGAGGGCACCGTCCCATCTTCAATGACTTTGCACAAACTCTAATCCCATGCCATCGTACAACTCTCGACAACGGCGGTCCGAAATAGGTCCTGTATACCTCAAACGGATGCCTGGATTGTACTTCTGAAAGTTCGAGTGGACATTACAGTGCCCGAATGCACGTACTTCGAGACGACCTGAACTGAAAAACCCAGGCCCACCCGGGTTGCCTCTGGTACACCTGCGGCTCACCACCCTCTATAACTAGAGGGCTTGGGATGGCCATTTTGTAAGAGAAAACGGCGAGAAAGCCCTGCCCAATTTGCTCTGCACTCATCCCAGGTAGTGTACTTTCCTCTTTTAAACACCAGTGACCTCATATATAGCCCTTTTCTACCTACAAAAGTCTGTGTTTACTCACTTTAAAGATAGAGAAGTCTTCTTTAGCAGCCCACTGTAAGCCTTTTCACACACTTTAGAGTTCTTTCTCTTCATCTTTGCACACACCCTTCCACACGTTGAGAGTCGTGTTGCATATTTTGCCCGAACTTCGGTCCGTGGTTTATTTTCAATTTGTATATACATTTATATTTATATATTTATATATATGGACTAACATTATCGAGTTATACCTCGATTGAGCCTAGACTTCGATCTGGAGCGTTTATTTAATTTCCTATATATATATATATATATATATATATATATATATATATATATATATTTATTTATATATATGAACTGCGTGTCGAACTTTGTTCGATGAGCGGTCTGGAGCGTTTACTGCTTTAATATATATATATATATATATATATATATATATATATATATATATATATACTTATATATATTAACTGTGTGTCGAACTTTGTTCGATGAGCCTAAACTTCGGTTTGGTGCGTTTACTTGCTTTCTTATATATATACTTATATATATTAACTGTGTGTCGAACTCTGTTCGATGAGCCTGAATTTTACATTCGGTGCGTTTATATGCTTATATATATATATATATATATATATATATATATATATATATATACATTTCGTCCCACCTGGAGTTTACTTCGTGGTGGTTGACCGTTTTTACAGCTTTCTGTACATTTTGTCCCACCTAGAGTTTACTTCGTGGTGGTTGATCGTTTTTACAGCTTTCTGTACATTTTGTCCCGCCTGAAGTTTCCTCCGTGGCGGTTGATAGCTTTTACACCTTTATTTACATTTCTGATTCCCCATGGAGGTACTTCGTGGTTGGTGATCATGTCTGTATATATATATTTACAGCTTTTATATATATACCTTCTTACTACGTTTATATCAATTGCGGCATCATGTGAGCCTAGGAATCATGTGATCACAGATTCATCCCATTGGATCTAGATTCGGTTCCCGTGATGGACATTTTCAGCTGTAAGCAGCTTGTAAATTATATCTATGATGTTGGGATTCCCTCAGATGGTTTTCATACCCACGAGGAATTTAACACCTTTCTGTAAAGTATTTTCGTACGGATGCTTCACATCTGTCAAATAAAATTAATCCAGCCGAATACGTAATAAAATGGGAGTGTTAAAGGTCTCAATTACTATTGAGCATTAGGGTTTGAAAACCCTCTTTTATAAAATATCACTGCCATATCTTGATAAAATTGAATTTTTACATAAATTCAAACCCTGTGTATATAGGTGCGAACGAGGCCTCGCACTACTTCCAAATAACAGCACATTGACCCATACACACACACACACATTCAGATAGCAGTTTCTTGAAAAGAGGCGGTCACCGTGGTAACACGGATGTTGAGGGGTGCCTAACACCTTCCCTCCGCATAACCAAGTCCCCGGACCCTAATGAATCTTGGTTTCACCAACCCGTTTAGCAGTGTCACATCACTGGGTCAATGTGCAAACCTTTTCTCGGTTGTATTGGTACAACCATTTAAAAAACCAACTGGCGACTCTTATAGTCCAATCATCGACATTATACATGTCAGACCTATTTCACTTGTTTTTTCAAACAAATCTCACCTAAAATGAGAACACCAAAGAACAAGTACCGGAAAGGGACAATTAAAAAATCCCGACGTCGACAGGTGGCGACTCTGCTGGGGACTCCAGTAAGAGGACTTAAGCCGCTATTACAATTTTTTCAAAATTGTTACCTGCTTGTGTGTGGATGTTGCATTTACATTTTTATGATGAATGTGTACGAATGCATTTCCTTACTTAGTGCTTCGCACTATAAATTGCCTGTGATATTAGTGCTTCACACTATAAAATTGCTTGTGATATTATTACTTTGCACTATAAACTGCTCATGATATTAGTGCTTCGCACCATATCTGCTTGTGATATTAGTGCTTCGCACATGTCATCATGTCATACGGTGAGACGCGATGTATGTGAATGTATGTTGTGTGGTCCCTCCACCAAGAGGCTATCCCGTCGGTGTTTGATTACTGGACTCGTGAGAAGCCTGATTCTCCGAGGCTCAGGAAAGGCACCACCCAAATTCGCTCCAGTTGAAAGACCGGATTAACTTCCCGTCAAGTAATTGCGATGATTTGGGAACCTTCATTCCAAAAAGCCGCGAGAGTAACCTAAGATAGGTCAGCCTCTGATAAACCCAAAACGGAGGAAAGTCTCTTCATGCTCTCATTTGAAATTACTTGTAAAGCACAAATACTTGTAATTATCTTCCATATCTATCTCCATGTAATGAGAAATATGAAGAAATGTGTACACATACATGCTATAAACAGCTGACATCCATTTTATAGGATAAAATTACTAAACTAGACGCATCGTATAGCATGTTATTATCCACCTTCCCTAAAGACTAAACTATGCAAGTCTTTTGTAGGGAATCAATCGGACCTACCACCCGTTCAAAGTCCAAAAAGGCAACAGGCCTACAGTCAATCATGTCGTCATCCGACTAGACTGAATTTAATCCAGTTTCTCGAAAAGAAATTGACGGATTAAGCAAACAGATTACAGATTTGGCTGTTCTACTAAAAGAATTACACCAGTCTACGCAGGGTCAGAAAATACCCGTACATGCTGAATCCTCCACACAAGGAGGAACCCAGGTCATTACAATACCTAAACTGCAGTTGGATCCGACCAACAAAACTCATGATGCTGCCCATCCCACTGGAGACCTAGATACTGGTGACATCAAAAAGAAAGTCCTCCAAATGGAAGAGACTCTTCGCACTATCAAAGGAATTAGAACACACGGGAGTGTTTCATATGTTGATTTGTGTATTTTTCCTGGTATTCATTATCTAGAAAAGTTTAAAACTCCTGAATTTGAAAAATATGACGGGTTAGGAGATCCTTACACACATTTAAAGGTGTTAATTGGAGAACTTGGATCTTATGCAGAGGATGAAAAACTCAGAATACAACTGTTCCAAAAAAGTCTAACTGGAGAAGCCCGTTCGTGGTACACAAGATTAGACAATTCAAAGATCCATAGTTGGGAAGAGTTAGCACACGCTTTCCTCACCCAATACAACTTTTAATCTCAAATGGCTCCTGATCGGTATCAAATTACCAAGATCAAGAAACAGTCTAATGAGTCTTTCAGAGAGTATGCTTAGAGGTGGAGACGTCTGGCTGCCCAAGTTAGTCCTTCCATGACAGAATCAGAGATGGTCATGACTTTCATAGACATACAAGAAGCACCTTTCTATGAAAGAGTTTTAGCCGGCATCGGCAAACCATTTTTTGAAATGGTCAAACATGGGGAGATGGCTAAAATGGGATTGAAATCTGGAAAGATTCAAGACCTAGCTGCACTCAAAGCGGTTGCTGATCACATCCAATCTGGAAATTATGGGAACAACACCTGGAGGGTCCATAAAAAGAAAGAAGAGGATGTTTCCCTGATACTACAAGGTCAAAAAGGCAGTCAAAACATGCCTATCCAGAGGAGAAATTACACCCCCTTTTAAGCACAGTCTTCAAACCCTCCAATACCAAAAGGTGGAGAAGTCAAACGACCTCGAGTATTCACACCCCTAGGGGAAACCCTAGAGAATATTCTAAATCTTCTAACAACACAGAAGAAAATCACGCATCTTCTTCCACCAGCCAACCCTAATAGTCGGGGTTTTAATGCTGCTCGGAAATGTGCTTATCATGCCGGGGCACCTGGAAATGATACTCAGGATTGTTGGTTCTTGAAACACAAAATCCAAGACCTGATAGACAACAGTGAAATCGTGGTCACCAAACCCGATCAGCCTCACGTTCAAGACAACCCTCTTCCTCAACACAAGGAAGAAGAGGTTAATATGATCAATTGGAGCAGTGGACAGAGTTCTAATTTTAGCTGTGAATCCTCCTAAACCCCCAAAGATGGTGATGACAGATGGGATTATGCCAAGTTCCAATTCACAATGGAACGAAAGATGAAAGCTTTTTGTAAACAAATTGAGCAATTGGCGAAAATGGTGACTTATCAGCATCAAGTGACTCGTCAGCTAATCAGCCAGGAGCATGCCAGTCTCCTACCTATTATCATGAATATTTCCTCTTCACTTTCAAAAAATGAAATGCTGGAATACAAAGTGACGAAGAGAGCGAATGCTAAGGCCCGTTGAAATTTTGCCAACAAAAGGGAATTCACCCATTTGGGCCAACCTAGGGAGGAAATCCTTCATATGTTAATCAATGAAGGAAGGATTAGTTCCCTTCTACCTCCAATCAATCCCCGTTCAGGACGATACAACTCTGAGGGAGTATGTCAATATCATTTTCAATTTCGCGGTCACAGCACAGAAGAATGCTGGGCACTCCGCCACCTTATTCAAAATTTAATCGACAGTGGCGTACTGCCTCTGGCAGATAACGACACTGTGTTACGGGCAAGTGAGGATTCATGTCCTACTAAGTGGAAGAGTGTATTAGTAGTCATATCCACTGAAAGTGATGGGGTTAACAAGTCACTTGTCATACCAATAATTCAACTCAAGGGAATCAACAATCCTTTGAAAGTGGCCGCTCCCGAGCCAAACAACTTGCCATGCAGAGCACAATATCCTATTGTTAGCTTATGCACAGTTCTGTGGAATTATAGAGAAGGTGAAGGATCCACCTCACATACAACTGCTGTAGTGTCGAAGGAAAATCCACTGTATCTTCCCCAGCGGGTAATAAAGCCTATCATCAAATCTAAGGGAAAAGTACCCATTGAGAAGATTGAAAATTTTCTCTGCACTATGGGTCATAATGAAGCTAAGGTGGTTTTAAGCTTGAAAGAAGCTTCACAACAGATATCAATCTTGGACTTGGTCCTGACTTTCGAGAATCATCGGAAGGTCTTATTAAAGGTTTTAGAAGAAGCCTATCTACCGACATCAGTTGATACGGAAAAGTTTCAACATCTGGTTGCTCACATTTTCAACAACAATGTGATATCCTTCACTGATGATTATATACCGCCCGAAGGGAATGGTCATTGCAAACCGTTGCACATTGCGGTCTTGTCCTCCAGATATATGGTGGCGGGAGTTTTAATAGATGGAGGTTCCTCTATAAATATCTGCCCATATGCTACCTTGGTGAAGATGAATATCAATCCCAATCGAATTCAGAGTAGCCATACCATCATCAAAGCATTTGATGGAGCTCGCCGTAACTCGGTCGGAGTAGTTGAGCTACCAATTGAGATTGGTCCTCATACATTCTCCGTATCCTTACATGTGCTTAAGATAGATTCGGGATACAACCTGCTCTTGGGAGGACCACGGATTCACATGGCAGGGGCAGTCCCCTCCACTCTTCACCAACAGTTAAAATACATCATCAACAATAGCTTGGTCACAGTCAACGCTGAACCAGAGATTCCTCAGTATGGGGACATGTCGCTCATCAATGGCAATAAGGATGTTGAGCCAATTAGTTTTCATGCTTTGGAAATAAGCAATACCCAATACCATGCTATTGGAACGTCATTGCCCGAACCCCAAATTTCTGCCGAGGTAATGTCAGCCACGCAAGAAATGATGTCGTTGGGTCATAAACCGGGACAAGGGTTGGGTAAAGATTGCCAGGGTGTCAAATACCCTGTAAGACCCCAAATTTTATGAAATAAAAGTATTTAATTTTTCTTATAATTACAATTAAGTAAATGGTTAAATTGATAAAAAATTAAAGTTATGGGTGAAATGTGAAAATTTTTCAAAATAAACAAGTGGTTATAAAATAATCATTGTTGTCGGGGAATATTCGTTTGGTCGTAGAATATTCTTTCTGTCGGGGAATATTCGTACGACGGTGCAGCCATTTGTGGGCCCCATAACAGAATAACTGTCGGATGAAGAAAACGACAAATTTGAGTTTTTATAAATAACGGCGTAGTTGTTACCGTTAACACTGTTGGAATACCTGGTGGTTAAAATACAGTAATACGCGTAGTTGCACAGTAGCACACAGTATTGCACAGTATTTTTTCAATTATTGATTCTTACGTGAGAAGACACTACTCAATAATTGTTACAGTAATTACTGTTCAGTAGTTTATTTTATTGATTCAATAATTGCTACGTTGATATTTTATATTATTGTTGTTTCAATAATTGTTGCTGCACATCATTTCCATTATCAGATCAATAATTCATATTATTTGAATAATATTATTAGATAGCATTATTGGCAATGTCTAGAAAGTTCTGTCTAAGGAGAAGTTTGGTCATCTAATTGCGCGCCAATAAGGAGAAATCCTTATTGGAAAGCCCCCTTTTTCCTAGGAACGGCCTGGTTGCTAGTACTGTGATTCTGTAATATTATTTGTGAATAATTAATTATTGATTTATATGATTAGAAAAATATTAATTTTATGTGGATATAGATGGAGAAAATTTTTTAAGTGACAATTGTTGAAAAATGATATTTTATCTTTTCTGATAAAATAATTTATTATTATATTTAATAATATAATAATGGTGATAGTTTTACAATAAATGTGGGATATATGAGTATATAAGGAGGAAGAGTATTTTTTTTATATTAAATGATTAACACATGTTTTGTGTGTCGGTGGACCCCATTTCTTGACTGAAATTTGACTATAGCCTGTAAAATCGCCCGTTTATGAATTTCGGTTAATTTCTGTTTGGAATTTAGAAAAACTTTCTTCTACAAAGTTGTAGAGAATTGAATTTCCTATAAAAAATCGCGAAAGTCGAATTTTTTGATAAAAGGGCTATTTTCTACGAATTATTGAAGTTTCGAAAAATAAAATAATTTTTATTAAATTATAGGGTGGGACCCACTTTGGTTGGTGTTAATAACATGTGGGCTGCTATATTTTTTCAGAATTGATATGCTTGGATGGTTGGTCTTGGATGGTTGGTGTGTAGAAAAGAAAAATAATATTTTATTAGTTTAGTCTCCTTTGGCGTTCTAGCATTTTCCTATAAATAGGTGCTTATGTTAGAATTGAAAATCACACTAGAAATAAGTTTTCTTTCTCTCTATATTATCAAACATATTTTTGTGAGTATTTAGATATCTTGAGTGTTGCTCAGAGTTATATCCGATAATCAAGTCAGAAGTACTGCTCTTTTGAGGTAAGAGATTTTAAGGATTATTATGTTTTTCAGGTCGTACTTCTTCTGACCTTCAAAAAATTCTGAAAAAATTTAAAATGATATTTTGATGAGTTTTATTGATTGTGTCCAAAAATGGTGATTTTTGGATGTATAGATTAAGAGTTATGAATTTTACGGGAAAAAAACAATTTTAAAAGTAACCGCTTATAACTCCTTGTGGTTAACTCCAAAATTGATGAAATTTTTATTGGCAGTATATCTATATAATATCAGTGTACTCTGTGAATTTCGGAATTTTTGGATAAAATTACAATTTATGATAAATATCTAAATATTCGGCTGTTTTGGCCATATGAAAAATAGTAAATGAGTTTTAAAAATTCTGAGAAAAATATATGTTCAATATGGGACTATATTCTGCTAAATCCCAGAAAAAAATATTTTTAAAACTGATTTGGTATTTTTCATGAAAATAGACTAGTTATGAGAATGAATTAAATATGTTATGTGAAGTAAGAAAATTGGAAAATATGATTTTATGGCTTGAGAATCCTATATGAGGTATATGCAGATTTTTGATGAGGGTTTTGGTTATTGGTAATGAAATCTTATGAGTTTGGCATTTTAGGATGATTAAATGCATTATTTAGTAAAGTGTAAATAATTAAAATAAATTGTTTATAAGCTTAAGAAATATTATTCTTTCAATATCGTTATACCGAAATATTGGTATGAATTTTATTGTGGAATTTCTATATTTTTCATGTCGAGTTACTATTCATGAATTAATATTCACGAGTTACTATTAACGAGTTACTATTCTTGAGTTACTATTCACGAGTTACTATTCACGACAAAATTGGTTTTTTTTCCTGACCAAATTATAGTTGATTTATGAATATTACTCTTGAGATTAAATCTATATGTTGATTATATTGATTTTATTATCATATATAATATTTTTATAACCCTAATGATGATATTTCTCTTTGACTTGAGTGTAAAGATGAGTAGATTTTTGGTATGATCATGACTATAGGTTCCCTTTGGCTAGTAGTGCAAAGTTGAATTGTTGACTGGTATGATCATGACCATTGAATTTATAATTGAATATCTTTAGCTTAAGTGCAAAGGTGAATTAATCAACATGGTTAAAATTATTATTTATATAAATTCTGAAATGATTATATATTTCTTTGAGATATTAATATATTTGGCCTATAGTGCAAATATGAACTGTTGATGAATATATTTGGCCTGTAGTGCAAATATGAACTGTTGTTGAATATCTTTGGCCAGTAGTGCAAAGATGAATTGTTGATGAATATCTTTGGCCCGTAGTGCAAAGATGACATGTTGTTGAATATCTTTAGCCAGTAGTGCAAAGATGAACAGGTGTTGAGATGAACATGATCAACTGGTGATGCAAAAAAATATCTTTGGTCGTAGTGCAAAGATGAAGTTATTAGTATGATTATGAACATGAAATGTGATTTGGTGTAACTATGATCTTTGATGTTTCAGGTAAAGATAGGTGATGAAAATTATCTTCGTCTTGGATGAGAAGTGGAATTTAGAACTACAAATATGATTATGAGTTATTCATATGATTGTGGACTAGAATTGTTGATAGATGTTACAGGGATAAAACATTGCTGGTGGACTTTTAACATGGAGAAGATAATTGACTTTATAGTCTATTTGACTCTTCTAATGGATTGCTCGTTTCGCTGCAACTATGGTTGAAATTTTTGTCATCTACCATATGTTCTAAATCTCTGATTTAATTCTGTTGAAGGCTATTGATAACTTATTTATCTTTAGTCATGATATTCTTTACTGAGCTAGTTGTACTCACCCTTTGCTTCACAATTCCTTTTCAGGTAATAAGAGTGTAGCTGGGTCGAGCAAGGGTAACGGGGAAATAGAACGGTGGTCTCTAGCTGTGGAGGTTCTCCCTAAGCAGCATAAAAAGGTGTTGTATACATTATTTAGTAGTTATATTTGGTGAATCAAATAGGGTGAGGCGAACCCAACGTTGGAAGGGTGTTTTGCCACTATCATACAAGATATCTAATGACATACAACCTCGTGTTATCATAAGACAGGGTTGTGCTCATCCACTTGCTGAGTATATCTATGAGCACTACTTATATGATTTTGAAGTTTATTTGAAGTATAATTTTGAAATGGAGACAGTGGGGATAGTTATATGTCAAGAGAAGACTCACCATTAGAAAGTACATGATAGTAATCTTCTCATTTTTCTTTGGGGGTCTATTGGGTCAACCAAGGATAATTATGTGGACATATGATATCTATCATAACCTAGACGCATGGGCTCCCATGTACGAAGGTTTCCTTGAGCACTTCCCAAAGATTCTAATTTCTAAAACAGTTTTTGACTATACCTTTATGATAGGTACCACTGTGAGGTGCTGTCCACGGTTGGGACATGAG
This sequence comes from Panax notoginseng, assembly GCA_016801055.1. Lineage (NCBI taxonomy): Eukaryota > Viridiplantae > Streptophyta > Magnoliopsida > Apiales > Araliaceae > Panax > Panax notoginseng. Next base: position 61,482,522 of record CM029023.1, on the reverse strand, counting down.
TCACAGTTGGTATCAGAGCTATAAGTAAAGAGCCCCGAGCCTCTCGCTGATGACTTCCTGTTGATGGGGGATGCACCGAAGCCAGACTCTCCGTAGGGGACGCCGTTCTACGGTGGCAAGCTGATAGGTACCCTTGTGAGGTGCTGACACATGATGGTGTCCAATGTCACAGTTGGTATCAGAGCCATAAGTAAAGATCCCCCAGCCTCTCGCTGGTGACTTCCTGTTGATGGGGGATGCACCAAAGCCAGACTCTCCGTAGGGGACGCCGTTCTGCGGTGGCAAGCTGATAGGTACCCTGGTGAGGCGATGACACAAGTTGGTGTCCAAAGTCACAGTTGGTATCAGAGCTTAGTGATATGGTCTCTGGCGGAGATCGGAGAATATAACTAAGAGGGGAGAGATGAGTAAATCCTTTGCTAGTGTGTCCTACCTAAGCTTAATTGTTGGTTGGTCATAATATATGGATATTATGTTATACGTTAATTTGCTTAATTAACCCTTTTTTTATTGCAGTATTTGAGAATGGCAGCTGAGAATGCTAACAATGGAGTGAATGAGACTGTGGGGATACCTCTAATCACTAACCATGATAATGTGATGTCAGATGAAGAAGGAATTAGAGAAATCCATGTGGTGAGTGAAGAATTGATAGTTGCACCCGAAATGGTCGCAGAGGTAACAGCTGAGAGTGAGGAAGAAGAGGTACCTGAGGAGAGTTTGTTAGAGGTATTATATGATCAAAATATAGAATTGTAAAATCGTATTCATGAAGAGCAGGCTGAAGAACGACAGGCGGTCGTGGAGCAAAAGGATGCAACAATTCAAGCTTGTGTTACCCGATATGTGATGCTTGAACAAAAGCGTTCTTTGGCAGAGTATAAGATGATAAAGATGGAATCTGAACTGAAAGAAGAAAAAACTGAACGAGTGAAAATAAGTGATGCATGGGCAAAAGCCGCACGACACGTGGATATTGTGGAAAGAGATGTCCGATCTAAGAAGGCTAAAATAGATTATATGAATTTCTCTTTTTGGAAAGCAATTGGGAGAACTCAACATCGAGTTTTGAATTACCCTGTACAGAGCGGTCAACCTGAATTCGATATGGATCGAAGATTAATGATTCGGATCATGAATCAGGAGTACGACGAGGCAGTTGAGGGAGGAATATATCCTATAGAAAAGTATATCCCTACGGTAGTGATGACGCCAAATGCTCCCCCAGACAAGTCAAAGCCGGGTAGTTCAAGGGATGGCGGTTGTCATGACTTCCCAACAAATGAGGAACCCAAATGAAGTTATCATGGGAGATGAGAAATGGCGAAATCATGATGATCTGAGAGATAGAATCTGAAATAAAAGCAAGGTATTCTCAACTCTTCGAAATACCAGGTACGTAAATTTCGGGGACGAAATTTCATAAGGAGGGGAGATTATAAGACCCCGAATTTTATGAAATAAAAGTATTCAATTTTTCTTATAATTACAATTCAGTAAATGGTTAAATTGATAAAAAGTTAAAGTTATGGGTGAAATGTGAAAATTTTTCAAAATAAACAAGTGGTTATAAAATAATCATTGTTGTCGGGGAATATTCATTTGGTCGTGGAATATTCTTTCTGTCGGGAAATATTCGTACGACAGCGCAACCATTTGTGGGCCCCATAACGGAATAACTGTCGGATGAAGAAAACGACAAATTTGAGTTTTTATAAATAACGACGTAGTTGTTACCGTTAACACAGTTGGAATACCTGGTGGTTAAAATACAATAATACGCGTAGTTGCACAGTTGTACACGGTATTGAACAGTATTTTTTCAATTATTGATTCTTACGTGAGAAGACACTACTCAATAATTGTTACAGTAATTACTATTCAATATTTTATTTTATTAATTCAATAATTGCTACGTTGATATTTTATATTATTGTTGTTTCAATAATTGTTGCTGCACATCATCTCCATTACCAGATCAATAATTCATATTATTCGAATAATATTATTAGATAACATTATTGACAATGTCTAGAAAGTTATGTCTAAGGAGAAGTTTGGTCATCTAACTGCGCGTCAATAAGGAGAAATCCTTATTGGAAAGCCCCCTCTTTCCTAGGAACGACCTGGTTGCCAGTACTGTGATTCTGTAATATTATTTGTGAATAATTAATTATTGATTTATATGATTAGAAAAATATTAATTTTATGTGGATATAGATGGAGAAGATTTTTTAAGTGACAATTGTTGAAAAATGATATTTTATCTTTTCTGATAAAATAATTTATTATTATATTTAATAATATAATAATGGTAATAGTTTTACAATGAATGTGGGATATATGAGTATATGAGAAGGAAGAGTATTTTTATTATATTAAATGATTTACACATGTTTTGTGTGTCGGTGGACCCCATTTTTTTTACTGAAATTTGATTATAGCCTGTAAAATCGCCCGTTTATGGATTTCGGTTAATTTTTGTTTGAAATTTGGAAAAACTTTCTTCTGTAAAGTTGTAAAGAATTGAATTTCCTATAAAAAGTCTCGTGATTCGAATTTCTGATAAAATGACTATTTTCTATGAATTATTGAAGTTTCGGAAAATAAAATGATTTTTATTAAATTATAGGGTGGGACCCACTTTGGTTGGTGTGAATAACATGTGGGCTGCTATATTTTTTTAGAATTGGCATGCTTACATGGCTGGTCTTAGATGGTTGGTGTGTAGAAAAGAAAAATAATATTTTATTATTTTAGTCTCCTTTGGCGTTCTAGCATTTTTCTATAAATAGGTGCTTATGTTAGAATTGAAAATCACACCAGAAACAAGTTTTCTTTCTCTCTATATTATCAAGCATATTTTTATGAGTATTTAGATATCTTGAGTATTGCTCAGCGTTATATCCGATATTCAAGTCAGAAGTTTTGCTCTTTTGAGGTAAGGGATTTTAAGGGTTATTATATTTTTCAGTTCATACTTCTTCTGACCTTCAAAAAATTCTGTAAAAATTTAAAATGATATTTTGATGAGTTTTATTGATTGTGTCCAAAAATGGTGATTTTTGGATGTATATATTAAGAGTTATGAATTTTACGGGAAAAGACTATTTTAAAAGTAACCGCTTCCAAAATTGATGAAATTTTTATTGGAAGTATATCTATATAATATCAGTGTACTATGTGAATTTCAGAATTTTTGGATAAAATTACAATTTATGATAAATGTCTAAATATTCGGTTGTTTTGGCCATATGAAAAATAGTAAATGAGTTTTAAAAATTCTGAGAAAAATATATGTTCAATATGGGACTATATTCTGCTAAATCCCAGAAAAGAAATATTTTTGGAACTGATTTGGTATTTTTTATTAAAATGGTCTAGTTATGAGTAAATGAATTAAATATGTTATGTGAAGTAAGAAAATTGGAAAATAGGATTTTATGACTTGAGAATCCTATATGAGGTATATGCAGATTTTTGATGAGGGTTTTGGTTATTGGTAATGAAATCTTATGAGTTTGGCATTTTAGGATGATTAAATGCATTATTTAGTAAAGTGTAAACAATTAAAATAAATTGTTTATAAGCTTAAGAAATATTATTCTTTCAATATCATTATACCGAAATATTGGTATTAATTTTATTGTAGAATTTCTACCTTTTTCATGTCGAGTTACTATTCATAAATTACTATTTACGAGTTACTATTCATGAGTTACTATTCATGAGTTACTATTCACGAGTTACTATTAACGAGTTACTATTCTTGAGTTACTATTCACGAGTTACTATTCACGACAAAATTGGTTTCTTTTCCTGACCAAATTATAGTTGATTTATGAATATTACCTTTGAGATTAAATCTATATGTTGATTATATTGATTTTATTATCATATATAACATTTTTATAACCCTAATGATGATATTTCTCTTTGACTTGAGTGTAAAGATGGGTAGATTTTTGGTATGATCATGACTATGGGTTCCCTTTGGCCAGTAGTGCAAAGTTGAATTGTTGACTGGTATGATCATGACCATTGAATTTATAATTGAATATCTTTAGCTTAAGTGCAAAGGTGAATTGATCAACATGGTTATAATTATTGTTTATATAAATTCTGAAATGATTATATATTTCTTTGAGATATTAATATATTTGGCCTATAGTGCAAATATGAACTGTTGGTGAATATATTTGGTCTGTAGTGTAAATATGAACTGTTGTTGAATATCTTTGGCCAGTAGTGCAAAGATGAATTGTTGATGAATATCTTTGGCCCGTAGTGCAAAGATGACATGTTATTGAATATCTTTGACCAGTAGTGCAAAGATGAACATGTGTTGAGATGAACATGACTAACTGGTGATACAAATGAATATCTTTGGTCGTAGTGCAAAGATGAAGTTATTAGTATGATTATGAACAGGAAATGTGATTTGGTGTAACCATGATCTTTGATGTTTCAGGTAAAGATATGCGATGAAAATTATCTTCGTCCTGGATGAGAAGAGGAATTTAGAACTACAATTATGATTATGAGTTATTTATATGATTGTGGACTAGAATTGTTGATTGATATTACAGGGACAAAACATTGTTGGTGGATTTTTAACATGGAGAAGATAATAGACTTTATAGTCTATTTGACTCTTCTAATGGATTGCTCGTTCCGCTGCAACTATGGTTGAAATTTTTATCATATACCATATGTTCTAAATCTCTGATTTAATTCTGTTGAAGACTATTGATAACTTATTTATCTTTAGTCATGATATTCTTTACTGTGCTAGTTGTGCTCACCCTTTTGCTTCACAATTCCTTTTCAGGTAGTAAGAGTGTAGCTGGGTCGAGCGAGGGTAACGGAGAAATAGAACGGTGGTCTCTAGCTGTGGAGGTTCTCCCTAAGCAGCATAAAAAGGTGTTGTATACATTATTTAGTAGTTATATTTGGTGAATCAAATAGGGTGAGGCGAACCCAACGTTGGAAGGGTGTTTTGCCACTATCATACAAGATATCTAATGACATACAACCTCGTGTTATCATAAGACAGGGTTGTGCTCATCCACTTGCTGAGTATATCTATGAGCACTACCTATATGATTTTGGAGTTTATTTGAAATATAATTTTTAACTAGAGACAGTGGAGACAGTTATATGTCAAGAGAAGACTCACCATTGGAAAGAGCATGATAGTAATCTTCTCATTTTTCTTTGGGGTCTATTGGGTCAACCAAGGATAATTCTGTGGACATATGATATCTATCATAACCGAGACGCATGGCCTCCCATGTACGAAGGTTTCCTTGAGCACTTTCCAAAGATTCTAATTTCTAAAATAGTTTTTGACTAAACCTTTATGTAGGTATCACTGTGAGGTGCTATCCACTGATGAGACATTTGTCACATTACGGTTGGGACACGAGTCACAGTTGGTATATATTTGTATCCAAACTCACATCATATGTGTTGTTGTATTTTGCACAACAATTGTTGTAATAAAGTTTAGTTATTTTCTGTACCATGTATTTGGCGACTCAGAATAGGTTGGGTGGAATGGACTTATTTCGGGGATGTCATATACCCTATTCACTTAACTCAGCAAATTGGGACAGTTGGACTAGGCTATTCTGCCAGCTCTAGTCACAGGAATCCTCATAAGCATCAGCAGATTCCTGCAGCTTCAACCATGCGGTGTTTAGCTTCGCCTTCAAGCTCTGAGTCCGCACAACCTCCCGTAAAGGTGCCAGCCAATATAATGGAAATGTTATTTCTCAAGCCGGTGCCGGTAAAGGAGAAAGAAATCTTTGTTCCAGACCTCGCAGTGGAGGAAGAGGAATGAAGAATCAAGCAAGACGTCATCATGATGATGTCCGATATACGCATCATCGTTCATGATGAGCATACCAACAGATACACCCCAGACGATGATTGCCTAGACGTAATGGCTATCATTCGGGACAGGGAGGATGATGATAATCCCTCTATCACTGCGGTTCACCCGGAATTTGCTCTTGCCAATTGGAACAGCATTCCTTGCATTGGTCGTCAAGGGTAAAGCGGGCAGAAACTCTTTCTGCCCTGTAGATATAATAACAGCTTACTTTTCTGTACAATATTAGCGGTTTATTTTGCCAGTATATGCTAACACTGTGTATGATCAACACATTTCATATATAGTAAGTGAAAGCATATTTTGTTTCAGGACTCTGAATTTAGATGTGCCTGTACTTGCTGATACGGTGCCTCTTCTCCACAAGGATTGTACCTTTGATGTAGAGATGAATTCAGCCTTGGTGGATATACCCGATGATATTGAGGTGCCTCCAGAAATTCAAGAATGGGTCAAAGACAAACCTAAACCTAACCTTGATCAAACCACTCCTTTCAATCTTGGAACCTTAGAAAACCCTAAGTTAATCCAGATTGGTTCAGACCTTACCCCAAACCAACGGAATGACATGGTTACGCTACTAACCCAGTTCCAGGATGTGTTTGCATGGTCTCATAAAGACATGGTGGGTTTGTCCACTGACATTGTCCTTCATCGCATTCCCATCAAAGAGGGATTCAAGCCAGTCAAGCAAAAGCTCAGACGATTGAAACCTGAATGGAGTTTAAAGGTGAAAGAAGAAATTTTGAAACAATTTCAAGCCAGAATCATAATGGTGTCTACGTATCCTGAGTGGATGTCCAACATCGTGCCCGTACCTAAACCTGGAGGAAAGGTGCGAGTTTGTGTGGACTACCGGGACTTGAACAAAGCTTGCTTAAAGGATAGCTTTCCCGTGCCATTTATCCACATTCTCATTGATAATACTGCGCAATACGACATGTACTCCTTTGCAGATTGTTTTGCGGGGTATCATCAGATCATGGTTGCCAAGGAAGATCGTGAAAAAACTGCTTTCATCACTCCTTGGGGAACCTTTTGCTATAGACGGTTGTCATTCGGCCTCATCAATGCTGGAGCTACCTATCAACGAGCTATGATGGCTCTTTTCCACGACTTAATGCATAAAGAGATTGAGACTTATGTGGATGACATTATTGTCAAATCCCGGAAGGAGGATGACCATATAGACCATCTCAAGAAATTGTTCAACAGGTTGCGTAAGTACAACTTGAAGTTGAATCCCGCAAAGTGCGCCTTTGGCGTTAAATCAGGCAAGTTGCTAGGATTTCTAGTCAGCCACAAAGGGATAGAGCTGGATCCTGCCAAAATCCAAGCCATCACTGAAATGCCCATTCCTCAGACAGAAAAGGAAATACGGGGATTTTTGGGAAGAATCAACTTCATTAGCAAATTTATCTCCCAACTCACAGCAACCTGTGAGCCAATCTTCAAGCTATTAAGGAAGAATTCCTCCATGAAATGGAATGAGGAGTGCCAGAATGCCTTCCTTACAATCAAGAAACAGCTAATCAAAGCTCCCATTGGTACCACCCAGGGATGATGTTCCCCTATTTATGTATCTGTCCGTAAGTTACAATGCCATGGGCTGCCTGCTGGGATAGAAGGACGATAGAGGTCTAGAACGAGCAATCTATTACCTCAGCAAAAGATTCAACAACAGTGAACACAAGTACACTCTGATCGAAAAGACGTGTTGTGCTTTAGCATGGGCTGCCATGAGGTTACAACATTATCTCCATGGTCACACAACCCATCTCATATCCCGCGTGGATCCTCTCAAGTACGTGTTCAGTAAACCCATACTAAATTATCTACTGTCCAGATGGCAGTTGATCCAACAACAATTTGATATCATATATGTGACTCAAAAGTCCATCAAAGGTCAAGGAATTGCGGATCAACTAGCCGCCGCACCATCAGGGGATTTCAAACCCTTGGAAACATATTTCCCCGATGAGGGAGTAATGACAATTCAGCAACACCATCAGTACGATACACGCCAAACGTGGAAGATGTATTTCGATGGAGCTGTTAATATGGAAGGTTCTGGAGCTGGAGCAGTTCTAGTATCTGATACGGGGGAGCAGTATCCCGTCGCCGTCAAATTATAGTTTGTCAGCACCAACAATATGGCTGAGTATGAAGGCTGTCTTATGGGGCTAAAACTTTCCCATTCAATCGGCATCAGGAGGTTAACTGTCCTTAGAGATTCGGAGTTGGTAATCAGACAATCCACCGGAATTTATCAAACCAAGGAACTACATTTGCTGCCTTACCATCGACAGGTCTTAAAGATGGCTTTGGGATTTGAAGAAATATCCTTTCTACACATTCCTCGTAATAGGAATGATTTCGCAGATGCGTTAGCAACTTTGGCATCCTTGATTCGCATATCAAACAAGGAGAACTTGCCAATCGTCACAATTTCCCTGCACAAGGCCCCAGCCTATGGGAATTACATTGGAGAAGTATCGGATGAGATACCTCCCATCTAACATCCTTGGTATCAGCATATCAAGGAATATCTACGAGATGGATCTACACCCGTTGAGGCGAGCCCGACTGAGAAAAGGCAGATCCACCGATTTGCTATGAAATTCTACCTGAGTGGAGATGCACTCTACAAAAGAGATGCAACATTGGGTCTCCTCAGATGTTTAGACAAAGATTAAGCCTAAAGGCTTATGGATGAAATCTATGGCGGAGTCTGTGGCCCCCCACATGAGTGGCCCCCTCCTTGTCAAGAAAGTCCTCAGGACGGGACATTATTGGCTATCTCTCAAAGCTGATTGCAATGACCATGTCAGGAGATGCTACCAGTGTCAGATTCATGGGAATGCTATACACGCCCCTCCACGCGAACTTCACAATATGAGTTCACCTTGGCCTTTCTCAATGTGGGGAATGGACGTTATCGGGCCCATTGAGCCTCAAGCCAGTAATGGTCATCGATTTATCTTCACCATGATCGACTACTTCACCAAGTGGGTAGAAGCAGCCTCCTTCCCCAGGGTTACTAAAGAAGTCATCATTGCTTTCATCAGAAACAATGTCATTTGTCGATATGGACAACCAGAGGTGATTGTGTCCGACAATGCCAAGAACCTCAACAACAAAATGATGGGGGAATTATGCATTAAATTCCGCATCAAACACCTCAACTCAGTCATCTATCGTCCGAAGATGAATGGTGTTGTTGAAGCGGCTAACAAGAACATCAAGAAGATTATGCAAAAGATGTCCGCCAATCACAAAAATTGGCCTGACCTATTGCCTCTGACTCTGTTAGCCTACAGAACCTCAATGCACACTTCCACTGGGGCAACCCCCTATGCCTTAACCTATGGGATGGAAGCAGTGCTCCCCATAAAAGTTGAAATGGAATCCCTCAGAGTATTGATAAACGCTCAGTTGGATGAAGACCAATGGGTGCAAGATAGGTATCACCAATTGTCTCTAATAGACGAAAGGTAAACCGCAGCTATATTCCATGGTCAGTTATATTAGCAAAGGATCGCCCAATCTTATAACAAAAAAGTCCGACTACGGCAATTTAGACAACATGACTTGGTTTTGAAGAAAATACTGGACAACCAAGATCAGTCTAAGGGAAAATTCGCTCCTAACTGGGAAGGCCCGTTTGTTGTCAAGGAAGTATTGACAGGAGGCGCTCTCAGATTGCAAGAAATGGACTGCGATGAATTTTTGCAACTCATCAACTCAGACGCCGTGAAATGGTACTATGTCTGAAGTTACCATCAAGTAAACATCCTGGTGGTGGACCATCAGGTCACCAGTCATTCTGGTTCTTTAACCCTTTACCACAAACAACTTTTCTACACTTTGCCCCTCAGGGAAACATACCTTTCAAGCCAGCAGCCTGGCTTTCTTCTTTGCGTTCCTACAACTTAAGTCATCCCATCGTGGATTGAACCTCATGTGTATACAGTTTGGCTACCCATACATTGGATTAAACTTTTCACCTACAGTTTATCCTCAACCTAGGATTAAACTCTCTCCTCCCTGCACTTTGACCTGCACATGGGATTGCGCTTTTCATCTCGCCCCAAGGGGTGAACTACGTCGACCTGATCTCCTCTTCAATAGGAGTACATAGGCAACCATTTCATATGGCTCGGTCGAAATAAAACAAAAACAATAAAAACATTCCTACACCATTCCTGCCACATACAGCATTGAACCTCTTACACCAGGTTCGAACTACGCAGACCTTATCTCCTCTTCAATAGGAGTATGTAGGCAGCCATTCATGGTGCGGTCTCAACCCCTACGAAAACACAAACCCTTGTCAGTTGGTACTGGGATCATCCTTCAATCCACTACATTTCATTCGGCTTCAGACCAAAGGGATGGAATTACCTGAACTCCTCCTAAATAGGAGATTTAGCGACCATCCAAGCGACGGTTGTACCTCGAAGAGCAACACCAATCCATAAGAGATGGAATTAACTAGGCTTCTCCTAAATAGAAGTGCTGGCGACCATCTGTGGTGCGGTCAATCTCAGAGAGGAAAGCCACACTCCTCTCCTCATTTCCATACAGAAACCAGTCCCAAGACACCGAGATATGGTAGGGATACATACAGATCGATGATCCATTCTGAACTATCCAGAGACAACTCAATGTCCATCCACCGAGAAGGAATTCAGAATACATCACGATCACAAGCCCTGAAGCAGCAGGCAAAATATCAAGCAAGTAGCAAGGCATATCTAAAAGGGAAGTGATCAAAAATATAAATTTCCCTATCATATATATAATGCTGTTTGATATACACAATGTAAATTGTACATGACAAAATGGCTAAGCTAGTCTGTGCAGGAAAATACAAGATCATCTACAAGTCAGGGTATATGCGAGCTAACAAGCCCAACATGGCATCCCTCTCAGAAGATGGATATAAAGCTGTGGTCTCCTGTATGAGAATATCAATACGACCCAACAGATCTGTAGCCATCTGCATGGTGGTCGTATGATCATCAATATGTGCGCTCATCTCTGTGATCATGCCAGTGGTAAGGGACCTCCCTGCAGTGCTATCTGTGACGGCTACATCATGGGCAGATATGGCAATATCCCGCTCAACTATCACTACATTTCTGGCTGATATATCCTCATCCCACTCAACGACGGTGGCATCTCTACGAGCCAAGGCCTCGTCTCTCTCCAATAGAGCGGCCTCCCTCCCATCAAGAGCAGTCGACATCATAGATCGAATCTGATCTCTCTCAAAGGTCATCAAATGAAGACTCTGCTCTAAGTACTATGCCGAGTGCTGAATCACAACAGTACTGGTACTAGGAGAATTCAGAAGAAATGCTAGCAACCCAGCATTGGGCTCCTCCTCGATGTAGGTATCAATGTCCTCTATGGGCTCTACATCATCTAACCCGCTCTCCGGTACTGCAGACACTGCTGCAGCCGATAAAATCTCTTTCTCCATCAACGCGGAGTACTCTGTAGAATAATCAGGATGACTGACAGAAAAACCCGCTATCTCGCGCCGATCCCAGCAGGCGTATATTCGAGATCGGTCCTCTGCTGAGAGATACCGAGAAGCTGAACGCTGACCTGTCGCCCCCTCAAAAGGATGAAAATCCTGGAACTGGTCGAACTGCGACATCACGGCCAATGGGTGATAAGTGGTCACTCCCCTCAAACCAGCCAGAGAGAGATAGTTCATGCCCGGAGCATGAGTAATGAAGCTGTATGGTGAGCTAAGCCCCGAACACGACAATATGCTGAATGGATCTCTGATATTTGCCAAAAATATGGACCAGGACAGAGCATCTATACACTCTGATGGCTGAAAAGAGTATGACATAGCTACATCATGGGTAAAGCAGTACCCATGCCGTCTAAAAGTGCCAATCGGTCTCAAGTGTGACATGAACCACACATATAGCATGACTGAACTCCCAGTGAACACTCATGTCGGATACGTGCAACAATATGATGTCGACCGTAGGGTCTCTGCTACAATCATAGGTACAATGGTATGACCCACCCTGAGAGCTCTTACGGCCATGACAACGCCTATATCTATCTCATCCATATACCGCGGCATATACACATATGACAATACACATAGCATCAATACGTCAACTCTGGCCAAGCGCCAATGAGCCTCCGGTGTGGTGAAATCCCCGGAATATCGTGAATAGCTATCCTCCAAGCCAAATTTGTCGTACAGAAAATGCTGGGATATCACGTGGCCAGATGTCAACTCATCCTGTACCACTCTGCGCCTCAATCCTGTGAGAGTCATGAATCGTCTGCTCATGTCTCCCAAAGCCAGATGCACGTAAGGCCTGTCTAGAGGCAGCATCGTCAAACGTGCATACTCCTCCAGAGTAGGAGTCAACTCATGGGTGCCGAATCGGAATACCTGCCTATCCGGTAGCCAATGCTTTATCATCCCGTCCACTAATCCTGCGGGAACCTAAAAAGTCAAAAAGGTCATGGTATGCTGTAATAAATGATCTACAGTCACCCTGTCTGGTGGTGACATGCTATCATACCACGATCTCATACCCGATGCCACCACTAACGGTGGGGTATGATCTATGCGGCTAACTGTCGAAGAAGACATCTGTTCGGGCCGTGTCATAAGACCATCCAGGGGTCAATACCAAATATCTCTGGACATACATACATATGCATAACATGATACATGCATAACAGATAATAGATGGCAATATGATATAGAGAATGAAAAAAAATAGTGCATTCATTCCTAAGTATATCATCATCTAATACATCATCTCTGTACAGCTACAAATACAGGGAAATGGGGCACATCCACCCAATATCTAACAAAGGCCTATCAAAAGATATATCGAGAATTGGGCACAACCACCCAATATCTAACAGAGGCCTATCAAAAGATATAACGAGAATATACATCAGAAGAAGACAATGGTGTCGATATCCACATCATCAATCCTGCCCACCTGATGTAACTCCTCCTGAGTCACTGGATCTCTATCAACAGGGATGTCAGGCCTATATAAAGGAGGATCTGCGCCGACAAAACCGAATGGGTCACCTGAGGGGCTAGCGCCTGAGCTGGAAGGATCAAATGAAGCCGCCTCTGTCGGGTCTCTGCCCAAATGCCGAATAAATATATGTGCCTGATCTAACTGCCGGGTCAAACTATCAATCTGGGTCATATGAGTCAGATCTCAGACACAAGCTATCCAATCCGTCATCATCAAAAATCTTGGAACCATATCCCCCATAAACTGTGTGGCGCGGGATTGAGCTCCAATAGTGCGAGGGGACCACCACCGATGGAACGTCTCCTGAGTACATGGACCCTCTGACAATGCAAAACTGTCAACCCCTAACAATGGGATATCAGTAACGGGTGACTGCAATACAGGCCAATAACGCCTGGCAGGAGGCAAGATCGGTATATGAATCTCCCCTGTGGTGCTCCTAATAGCACGCTCTCCTAAATAGAGCTCCCAGCCTCCATCTGTGAAGAGAGGAACTCTCCTGGTGGAAATCACATACTCGACTCCAGTCGGGCATCCATTCTCAAAACCCATAGTCAGGTGTTCCCCAAAATAGGGAAGCCATGTGATGGTGTCGGCTGTCAGCAACTCCAACTGTATACGGCAATGAGTGAATCCCTCAGCTACAAGGACCTCTGGCAGAATCAAATGATGCCATTGTCTTCCTCGTGGATATGTGTCTAAACCTAACACACTCATGGGACACAAGCATGGAAGCCTCTCATAGGCCCAAAATTGCCAACACAAAGGTAAATATCTGCTATCAGTTAACACTCTTTACCTATACATAGTAAATGACAAGAGAAACACTCACCAGCAGAAATGGGTAAAATCCTAGCCAAGCCTCGGTTAAACCCTGTGAGCATATACGCATGCCCCGGAGAAAATTGGCAAAGGTGTAGGAGCCCCAATCGTACTCTTTAATACGGTCCACATCACGTGTAGCGCTGATCAAAGCGAAAGATACCGTAGAAGAGTTATCTACTATGAAGTAGCCTCTAATGATCATCAGGAACAATCGTCGCAGAATGCAATCCGTGATTCTGACATCATCAGGCATAGGCTCACTCAATAGCCCACTCATAGCATCTACGCTCAAAGGACCTGAACGGATAGTCCTGCCTTTGAGCACCGCCGCCGGAACTCCTAATAAGTATCTAACGGCAGTAGGGGTAATATTTGCCATGCAAGGCACTGGCTCCCCTCCAAACTCCATACCTGTGATAAATCGCCAATCCATAGGCGTCATCATCACCTCACAATCTAGCAGAGAGTGACTGAGTCTAATGAAACCATTCCTCAGACAATGCCCTGAGGTAACCCCAGGTACAACGACGGGGAAGGATAGAGAAGAATGCCCCAAATCCCCACTCATGCACTACCGTTAGGATGAAGCGCCTGATACATGGAGTGAATACTGAACCAGTTCCCTCGAGGCTGTGTAAAACCAGGAACCTGCATGAAATGCAGATCAACATCAAAACCCTTTAATCCTCATCAATAGGAAAGAAGGAAGATCAAAGTCTAACGCCATACCTCATTAGCATACAAATACATCGATGGATGTCTGCCCAAGTCACCCAGCCATTCTGGGTTCACCACCTGAATGGTTAGAAGCTCCCTGCGAGGGACATGTGTAGCAAGAGCGGGATCCTCTATCGGAATATTTGCCTCCTCATCCTCAACGTCTGGAACACCTACCTGGACAGGACATATCACGGCCTCCACCAACTGTCGAGGCTGTCTGACAGAACGGGGACGAGGTACTTCAGAAGCCCTCAGCCGTACACCAGAAGTGGTCCTATAGGAACTACTCGGCTGATCGGGATACATAGTATCTGGACAACTAGTCTCCAAATCACCTCAGAAAGGGTGTGGTATTTCTTTACCTGGAGCTTTGCATTTTATGACTATATGCATGCATGCATTTACTTTAACATATATAGTAGAGTTAAAATGCATGACTACCCAATGCCTACATTTGGAAAATTTTTGCCATAAGTCCTCTCTGAAAATAGGACTATCCACATGCATACAGGCATATCTAGGTGGCCATTCAGTAGCACACCTGCCCCAGAGTCATATACATAATATATGCATTAAAAATTAAAATCATCATGCATCATGCCAACCTCAATATCAGGAGTATTTTGCCTTGCTACCTTATGCTCATTGGACCTCAAATAGGATAAAAATAGCAAAAAAAGGTGCCAATTTGACTGTCTCAAAAGTTAAATTTTTTCACATCATTGTGTTTAGCATGGTTTAATACTAACATTTACTATGTTGAATATTTTTTATCTAGTCGTTTGTGCATACATAATCACTACTATGTGTTTAGATGCATCTCATGCGATAACTCAAGATCCAACGGACAGAAATGAGAGAAAATACAAGCATATGTTACCAGGATAGTGTAGAACACTCGTACGGTGATAGAATTTGCAAAAAGTAGCCCGAACTCAGCAGATCTGAAGATGGCTTACGTATTTTCCTTTGCGCAACAAGTTGAAAGTGACTTGTTAGACCAACCTGCTGGAATTTATCATCCACGGTTGGCCGCAGGCCCATCTGCGGCTACAACAGGTGCACCTGCGGCACCTCCATGCGAGTCCCATCCCTCCAGCTCGGTCCAGTTCGAGTTGAAAAGGAGTTCTTACAAGCTGAAAAGGCCAAACCCGAGATAAAAACGCTACGCGATTGAGCAGAATAGCCTAAAACCTTTGTTTTTCTGGGTCCAACTGTGGCTTTCTTGTCATCCATTGGTATTCGACCGAACACAGGGTTTACTATACCGATGATTCAAGTTTTTGCATACCACATGCGGTAATACTGTATAGAGGTCCGATGCCATCAGCGTAAGGTTGTCACTCCAATCTTTTCACACAAGCTAATCCCCGACGGGGGTTACAACGTGAAATCTGCGGCGGTGTTTACAACGCATGCTCATCCGTTGACACATAAATCAACGAAGGTCAAGCAGACTTGGTATTATTACAGTCGATAGCGATTCAAACCTATCAGAGCTCTGGAGCTATTCGAGGTTTTCACATCCGACCACTCAGATCCCCGACGGGGGTCACAACGCAATGTTCCATTGATTCACACGTCAGTGGAGGTCAAGTAGCCTTGACAGTATATCCTACAGGATTTTTCAGCCGTTGATTCACATGTTGGTGAAGTACACGTCAATGAAGGTCAGGCATCCCTGACAGCATTTACTGTTGGAAGTAAACCCAACAGAATCTTGGCATATTCTGGCGATACTAACCAGGAGAGGTCAATGTCATCAAAGAGGATAGATGATGTAATGTGTTATACACATCCTCAAACAGATCAAGATTTATCCCCAAAGATCTCTTACACATAAGAGGTACATCTGCAGCATCAAGTCATTATCCAGGAAGTTGGTGATAACTCCAACATCAACGTCCTACCAGATTCGGATTACACATCAGAACTAGTCATCGTTGCCAATCCCCAGTTGAAGTAACATGGAGCTAGCAATCATCCCCAGCGTGTTGGGCTACGACCCCGTACACATGCATCATACATGTGCATCATGATGCTATTCATAGTATCATGTTTATCTTGTTGCATTTCAAGTGTCTAAAATTCTTTATCCTACCCATGCATCGCCATGCATGAGTATGATAAAGAGGGGCATCTGTAGACACTCAAAATTTTCTGTACACCTGTCACTAACATTGCAGGAGGACAGAGTCGTCTTTTAAGAGGGAACCCTGAAAGACAATCCATATCCATGTCGGATACTATCGGAAGTCAGCATCAACCCCGGATCGCAATTTGGGAGTAACAATTCTAATCTCGGAGATAACCCCGAGGCATGCAGATACAATACCGGAACACACATCGGAGAAGACCGATTAATCTCAAAGATAACCCCGAGGTATCCAGTCTCAGTCCCAACCATGGGAATAGCCACCAACCTTGGTGATAACCCCAATGAATGCAATTTCGGCGATAACCCCAGAAATGCTTGTTACAAATGCAACCAGCTTCAATCTCAGCGCTCACAACGAGATCCACTGTACCACCCCTGCGATAACATCGGGAAGACAGACACACCTCAAGGATGACAATGAGGACCATCAACAAATTACAACAGTCTAATCTCAGTGAAGCTGAGCAACGCCTGCTTTATCAGCCCAATTCGGCGATAACACCAGTGAGGGGCAACATCGTCATCTGACCAACACGATGTCACGCCACGTCGCCTCAACATATCTACGCAACAATGTCCCACAAGACTAATCAATCCCGAGTGACTATTGTGCGGGGTAACGGATGAAAGTTGAAGCTTGAAGACCGGAGGGCACCGCCCCATCTTCAATGACTTCGCACAAACTCTAATCCCATGCCATCGTACAACTCTCGACAACGGCGGTCCGAAATAGGTCCTGTATACCTCAAACGGATGCCCGGATTCTACTTCTAAAAGTTTGAGTGGACATTACAGTACCCGAGTGCACGTACTTCGAGACGACTCGAGCCAAAAAATCGGGGCCCACCCGGGTTGCCTCTGGTACACCTGCGGCTCAGCCGCAAGTACACCTGCGGCTCCACCGTCTATAAATAGAGGACTTGGGGTGGCCATTTTGTAAGAGAAAATGGCGAGGAAGCCCTGCCCAATTTCCTCTGCACTCATTCCAGGCAGTGTACTTTCCCCTTTTAAACACATGTGAGCTCATATATAGCCCTTTTATACCTACAAAAGTCTATGTTTACATATTCTAAATATATAGAAGTCTTCTTTGGCAGCTCACTGTAAGCCTTCTCACACACTTTAGAGTTCTTTCTCTTCATCTTTGCACACACCCTTCCACACGTTGAAAGTCGTGTTGCATATTTTGCTCGGACTTCAGTCCGTGGTTTATTTTCAGTTTGTATATACATATATATATATATATATATATATATATATATATATATATATATATGGACTAACATTATCGAGTTATGCCTTGATTGAGCCTAGACTTCGGTCTGAAGCGTTTATTTGCTTTCATATATATATATATATATATATATATGAACTGCGTGTCAAACTTTGTTCGATGAGCCTAGACTTCGGTCTGGAGCGTTTACTGCTTTAATATATATATACTTATATATATTAACTGTGTGTCGAACTTTATTCGATGAGCCTAAACTTCGGTTTGGTGCGTTTACTTGCTTTCTTATATATATACTTACATATATTAACTGTGTGTCGAACTCTATTCGATGAGCCTAGATTTTACATCCAGTGCGTTTATATGCTTTCATATATATATATATATATATATATATATATATATATATATATATATATATATATATATATATATATATTTACATTTCGTCCCACCTTGAGTTTACTTCGGGGTGGTTGACCGTTTTTACAACTTTCTGTACATTTCGTCCCACCTGGAGTTTACTTCGTGATGGTTGATCGTTTTTACAGCTTTCTGTACATTTTGTCCCGCCTGGAGTTTCCTCCGTGGCGGTTGATAGTTTTACAGCTTTATTTACATTTATGATCCCCCATGGAGGTACTTCGTGGTTGGTGATCATGTCTGTATATATATATTTGCAGCTTTTATATATATACCTGCTTGCTGCGTTTATATTAATTGTGGCATCATGTGAGCTTAGGAATTATGTGATCACAGATTCATCCCATTGGATCTAGATTCGGTTCCCATGATGGACATTTTTAGCTATAAGCAGCTTGTAAATTATATATGTGATGTTTGGATTCCCTCAGATGGTTTTCATACCCACGAGGAATTCAACACCTTTTTGTAAAGTATTTTCGTACGGATGCTTCGCATCTGTCAAATAAAATCAATCCAGCCGAATACAGAATAAAATGGGAGTGTAAAAGGTTTCAATTACTATTGAGCATCAGGGTTTGAAAAACCTCTTTTATAAAATATCACTGCCATAACTTGCTAAAATTGAATTTTTATATAAATTCAAACCCTGTGTATATAGGTGCGAACGAGGCCTCACACTACTTCCAAATAACAGCACATTGACCCACACACACACACATTCAGATAGCAGTTTCTTGAAAAGAGACGGTCACCATGGTAACACGGATGTCGGGGGGAACCTAACACCTTCCCTCCGCATAACCAAGCCCCCGGACCCTAATGAATCTCGGTTTCACCGACCCGTTTAGTAGTGTCACATCACTGGGTCAATGTGCAAACCTTTTCTCGGTTGTGTTGGTAAAACCATTTAAAAAACCAACTGGCGATTCTTGTAGTCCAATCGTCGACATTATACATGTCGGACCTTTTTCACTTGTTTTTTTTCAAACAAATCTCACCTAAAATGAGAACACCAAAGAACAAGTAACGGAAAGGGACAATTAAAAAATCCTGACGTCGACATGCAGTATCGAAGGAGAATCCACTGTATCTTCCCCAACGAGTGATGAAGTCTGCCATCAAATCAAAGGGAAAAGTTCCCATGGAGAAGATTAAAGAATTCCTCCGTACTATGGGACACAATGAAGCCAAAGTGGTTTTAAGATTAAAAGAAGCTCCACAACTGGTTTCCATATTGGACTTGGTATTCTCCTCAGAGGATCATAGGAAGGTCTTACTCAGAGTTTTAGAAGAAGTCTATTTGCCAAAATTAGTGGATGTTGAAAAGTTCCATCACCTGGTTGATCACATTTTTAACAGCAATGTGATATCTTTCACTGATGATGTCATACCTCCGAAAGGGATGGGTCATTACAAACTGTTGCACATAGCGGTTATGTCCTCTGGATACATTGTAGCAGGAGTACTGATAGATGGAGGGTCATCTTTGAACAACTGCCATTATGCCACCTTGGAGAAGATGAACATCAATCTCAACATGATCCGAAGCAGCCATACAATTATCAAAGCTTTCGATGGATCCCAACGAAATGCTGTCGAAGAGACTAAACTACCTGTAGAGATTTGTCCACACACATTATGCATATCCTTTCATGTGCTCAAAATAGCTACAGGATACAACCTACTCTTGGGAAGACCGTGGATTCATATGGCTGGAGCCTTCCCGTCCACCCTTCATTAGCAGCCCAAATAAATCATTAACAACAACCTAGTTACTGTTAATGCTGAGCCAGAATGTCCTGTACAAGGTGACATACCACTCATCAGTTTCAATTTAGAAGTTAAGCATGTCAGCTTCCATGCTCTGGAGGTGAGCAACACTCACTATCATCCTATTAGGGCGCCACCTATGATACCTAGGGTTTCTGCCCAGGTAATGTCGACAAGTCAGGAGATGATTTCTTTGGGTTTTCAACCTAGACAAGGGTTGGGCAAAGATCATCAGGGCATTAAGCACCCAATTCAAGTTCTTAATCAAACAAGGACAACTGGACTAGGCTATTCTTCTTTCTCCACTCACAGGAATCCTCACAGACATAAATAGGTTCCTTCATTTTTAGCCATACAGCGATTGCTTCAACCTACAGGAACTGAATCTATACAGACTTCGGTAAAGGTTCCTGCCCATGTGATGACTATGTTGTTTCCTAAGCTAATACCGGTCAAAGGAAAAGAGGTCTTAATACCAGATCTGGAGGCAGAGGAAAAGGATCAGAGGCATAAGCAGGACATTGCAAGGCGTTTATCAAACATACGTATCATAGTCCAGACGGACAATACAAATAGAGATACCCCAGACGATGATTTTCCAGACATCATGGTCATCATTCGGGAGAAGGAGGACGACAACATCCCCTTCATCACAGCCGTCCACCAGGACTTCACCCTTGACAATTAGAGCAACACTCCTGGCATTTGCCGACGAGGGTAAAAAGGGAAGAAACTCCTTCTGCCCTGTAGATAGCAATAACTGCTTACTTTTTTGTATAGTATTAGAAGTTACTTTTGTCATTACATGCTAACACTTTTTATGATTAAACAGTTTCATATATTAAGTGAAAGTATTTTGTTTCAAAACTCTAAAGTTAGATGTGCCTAAACTTGCTGATAAGGTGCCTATTCTCCACGAGGATTGTAACTTTGATGTAAAGTTGGACTCAGACTTGATGGAAATACAAGAGGACTATGAGATACCTCAGGAGATCAAAGAATGGGTTGAAGATAAACCCAAGCCAAATCTTGATCAAGCTACCTCTTTTAACCTCATAACCTTAGAAAACCCCAAACAAATCCAAATTGGTATGGACCTCACTCCAAACCAAAGGAATGACATGGTTACACTATTGACCCAATTCTAGGATATGTTTGCATGGTTTCATGAAGACATGGTCGGTTTATCCAATGACATTGTCATTCACCGCCTCCCTATCAAAGAGGGATTCAAGCCAGTCAGGCAGAAGCTCAGGCAATTAAAACCTGAGTGGTGTTTAAAAGTTAAAGAAGAAATTGTGAAACAATTTCAATCCGGCATCATCATTGTATGAACGTACCCTGAGTGGCTATCCAACATAGTCACTGTGCCTAAACCTGGAGAAAAGGTGCTAGTTTGCGTGGATTACAGGGATCTGAATAAAGCTTGTCTCAAAATAGCTTTCCCGTGCCATTCATCCACATACTCATTGACAATACAGCTCAATACGATATGTACTCCTTTGCTGATTATTTTACGGGGTACCATCAAATCATGGTTGCTGAAGTGGATCATGAGAAAACTGCATTCATCACTCCTTGGGGAACCTTTTGCTACAGACGGTTGTCATTTGGCCTCATCAATGCCGGAGCTACCTACTAGCGAATCATGATGGCTCATTTCCATGATTTAATGCATAAAGAGATAGAGATCTATGTGGATGACATCATTGTCAATTTCTGAAGGGAGGAAAACCACCTAGACCATCTTAGAAAGCTCTTCAATAGGTTGCGTAAGTATAACTTGAAGTTGAATCCAGCCAAGTGCGCATTTGGTATCAAATTAGGCAAGTTGCTAGGATTCCTAGTCAGCCATAAGGGGATTGAGTTGGATCCCACCAAAATCCAGGACATCACAAAAATGCCCATTCCTCAGACAGAGAAGGAAATACGAGAATTTTTGGGAAGAATAAACTTCATTAGCCAATTCATCTCTCAACTCGCAGCAACCTGTTAGCCTATCTTTATGTTGTTAAGGAAAAACTCCTCCATGAAACGGAATTCTTAGTGTCAGAAAACCTTCCTTATAATCAAAGAGCAGCTAGTCAATGCTCTTGTTTTGGTACCTCCCAGGGATGATGTTCCCCTATTTATATACCAATCCATAAATGATAATGCCATGGGCTGCATGCTGGGATAGAGGCGATAGAGGCCAAGAGCGAGCTATCTATTACCTCAGCAAGAGATTCAGCAGCAGTGAACATACGTACACTCTGATTAAGAAAACTTGTTGTGCTTTAGCATGGGCTTCCATGTGGTTACAACATTACCTCCATGGTCACACAACCCATCTCATATCCCGTGTGGATCCTCTCAAATACGTATTCAGCAAAACTATGTTAAATTGCCTACTGTCCAGATGACAGTTGATTCTACAACAATTTGACATCATCTACGTGACGCAAAAGTCTATTAAATATCAAGGAATTGCGGATCAGCTGGCCGCCGCACCTTCAGGAGATTTTAAACCTTTGGAAACATACTTTCTCGATGAAGGTGTAATGACAGTTCAACAATGCCATCAGAACAATGTACACCAATCATGGAAGATGTATTTTGATGGAGCCGTAAACATGGAAGGTTCTGGGGCTGGAGCAGTTCTAGTATCCACTACGGGACTACGGGGGAGCAACATCCCATCGCCGTTAAATTATAGTTTGCCAACACCAACAACACAGCTTAGTATGAAGGCTGTATCATGGTGCTAAAATTTGCCTAATCAATGGGTATCAAATGGTTAATTATCTTTAGGGGTTCCAAATTGGTAATCAGACAAACCACATGAATCTATCACACCAAAGAGCTACATTTGTTGCCTTACCATCGGCAGGTTCTATAGATGGCTTCAGAGTTTGAAGAAATATCCTTCCTCCATATTCCTCAGAATAGGAATGATTTTGCAGATGTGCTAGCAACCTTGGCCTCCTTGATCAACATACTTGACAAGGAAGACATGCCAACCATCACATTTACCCGACAAAAGGCTCCAGCCTATGGGAACTACATTGGAGAAGTATCGGATGAGCTACCTCCCATCCAACACCCTTGGTATCAGCATATAAAGGAGTACCTGCAAGATGGATCTATACCCGCTGAGGTGAGTCATGCTAAAAGAAAGCAGATTCATCGAATGGCTATAAAATTGTACCTGAGCGGGGACACACTATACAAAAGAGATGCAGGACTAGGTCTCCTCAGATGTATAGACAAAGACCAAGCTCAAAGGCTCGTGGATGAAATCCATGGTGGAGTATGTAGCCCACACATGAGCGACCCCCTACTTGTTAAGAAAATCCTAAGAATATGGCATTACTGGTTCTCTCTCAAGGCTGACTGTAATGATCACGTCAAGAGATGTTACCAATGCCAAATTCATGGGAATGCTATCCATGCCCCTCCAAGGGAGCTCCACAATATGAGTTCGCCCGGGCCCTTCTCAATGTGGGGAATGGACGTGATCGGGCCCATCGAGCCCAAAGCTAGTAATGGTTATTGATTTATCTTCACTATGATCGACTACTTCACCAAGTGGGCAGACGTAGCCTCCTTCCTCTGGGTTACAAAAGAAGTTATCATTGCTTTCATCAGAAATAATGTCATTTATCGATACGGACAACTAGAGGTAATTGTATCAGACAATGCTAAGAACCTCAACAATAAATTGATGGAGGAGTTATGCAGTACTTTCCACATCAAACATCTCAACTTCGTCATCTACCATCCAAAGATGAATGGTGCTATTGAAGCGGATAACAAGAATATCATGAAGATCATGTAAAAGATGTTCGCCAATCACAAAGGATGACCTAACTTATTGCTTCTGACACTGTTAGCCTACAGAACATCAATGCGCACTTCCACTAGGGCAACCCCCTACTCATTAACCTATGGGATGGAAGCAGTGCTCCCCATAGAAGTGGAAATGGAATCTCTCAGAGTGTTGATAGATGCTCAGCTGGATGAAGACCAATGGTTACAAGATATGTATCACCAATTATCTATAATAGATGAAAGGTGAGCCGCTGCTATCTTCCATGGTCAGTTATACCAACAGAGGATCGTCAGATCCTACAACAAAAAAGTCTTGCTACGACAGTTTAAACTATAATGCCCCCATATCTGTACTCACATGGTATCCGATATGGTGCTTACTATGAATCAATATAATGCATTTAAATCTATACACCCATGGTATCTAATTATAAGCTTATATTAAATTGAGGGACTATCAGATATAATTCTCATAGATCCAAGATTCACAGTATCCTATAATAGATGACAATTCTCATGAGAACTATTACTGTGTTTAAATTCCCTCACTTGGATATATGAACTGTATCTGCTGATAGAATCTATCTATCCAAAATTCAGAGTATCAGTAATAACATGAACAGTTCATATTACTAATACCCTCATCCAGATGTATAGTTTATGCCATGCGAATTTATACTATAGTATCAATAGTAACTATCTATCCGAAATCCAGAGTATCAATAATAACATGAACAATCCATGCTATTAATACCCTCACTCAGATAAATAGTTCCCAAGGATCTCAACTAGATTTGAAGAATTCTAAATTACATTTATATATGTAAGAAAATATGATTGCGAAAATAAAAGATGTTATATATATCATAAATATTAAGGTTCGATTACATGATTCTCATAACGAGTTTCTTATTACAAAGTATTCAACTAGACATGAATATAACCTAATCGAAGTAGGGACGCTTCCCTTTATCTACTCTAGATGTTCCAGGGTTACAATTTAATAGTGCAAAGGAAACAGTTTGCAAGTGTGAGCTATGACATGCTCACCAGGTTTTATATATATAACAATATATGAATTGAAGAAATATAACAATTCAAAGTTTGACTGATAGTTGTTACCATTTTCTAGATTTCTTTTTCAACTATTTCTAGATTTTTATTTATGTCAGTCACACAGACTTAGAAACTTTGTATAGATATGAGATAGGTGTGAAAGCCCCGAACCCGGGTCCCAAATCAATGTGGATCTGGTACAATCATTCTATCACTATTGCGGAAGATATAAACATAAATTATTTATACAATACATTTACACACTATTCCCCAAGGTCGAGTAACCTTCACATATACAAAATTCATAACCTGTTTAACATATTACATTATTATCATACTATACTATTAAAATTTAGCTGCACATAAAATCCCAAGCTGAACTTGGTCTTGCCTTTCCTGTATTCGAACATATTTGCCTTATCTGCAATGTTTATCATGATAAAGCAAGGGTTGGCATAAGCTTGCCCAGCAAGTATAATTTATTTGAGGATTTATCATGATTGAAAGAATTTGAATAATAAGCTGGCTATAATTCACAATATAGTTGTGAATTAGCATGAACAAATTTAATGACTGAACAAGCATTTAACATGAACAAATATATCTGGACCGAATGTTAATGAAGGTGATCAGCCTTTCATACCTGAAGAATACATGCAATGTACATATAGTACGATTCAACAATTTATAGACGTGATAATCATGAATGATTATTCACGAGCGTATACGCAAAATTATAACTAAGGGTTGAGTTAAAGAAAACTTGCATATTCTGTGGATTATCGATACGCAAATTATCTAGCTTTGTCTGAAAACCTAATATAAATAATACCGATCTACACATTAGAATAATATCATCACAGTATTTAAAATAACATAAACACATTATCACAAAACCTTATCAGTTTATAACACACATAAAACCTAACCTCAAGTCAAACTTTGACAGTCTGAGTCAAGTTCGGTACAATTCTGACATTCTGACGGTCTAGTCAGAGAATTAACGAGTTTAAGTTCAATTAAACTCTGTCTAATACTTAACAATTATCTTAGATAATTTTAATATCAGTCAGAATAATTTTCTAAGTCTCATAATAATTTTTAAATAATTATTATCATTTATCAAGATTTTTCAATCATTGAACTCGTATTTAAATGATTTAAATACAACTTAATTCCATTATCATTAATATTTATTTAATACTAAATATTAATGTAAATTATAACATAATATTATAATATTTCAAAGTATTTTTAATACCTTAAAATCACATTTATATGATTTTTAAACCATTAATTCCATTATCCAATAATTGCTTTTAATGTTAAAATATTAATATTTTCATGACAAAATATCAAAAGTTAAATTTTATAACTTAAAATATTTTTATAACACTTAAATCATTTTTATATGATTTGTAAATCATTAATTCTATTTTTTTATAATTTATTTAATATATTTATTAAATAAATTATTTATCATTAATATTAATATATTAATGAAATTATTCACAAAAATATTAAAAGTCACTAAAAATAACTTAAAATATTTTCTTATACCTTAATATAATTTTTGATGTATAAAAATTATTTTTATATAATTTATTTAATATTATAATTAAATAAATTAAATATCATATTTATTCTAAATATATTAAATATTTATGAAACATATTCAAAATTATTAAAAACTCATTTTTAGAATTTAAAATAATTTTTAGGAATTTATTTTGTATTTTTAATAATTAAAAATTATTTTTCTCTAATTATTTAATAAAATAATTATTTTTCTAAGTAAGCTGTCGCTAAAGGGCCCTATATCGACAGAACCGTCGCTATAGGTGTTCTTGAGCTGTTCTTCAGCATAAACCCAGAATTCATGTCAGTGTTCGAGTCATCAGGTTTGACCAGTAATTGATGTAGGTTCTTATTGATTCTGGGCCGATAATTTGTATTATGATTGTAGTATAAGTGTAGCACTACAACTAGAATCAAGTTTCATGGATAAAACATAACATCACAGCAAGATCTAAGCTAGCAAAAATCTTGTCAGACGTGTTCTTGAGTTTCTGGGTTGCCCAGAAACTCAGGCAGTAATAAGGGTCCTACTTTGCAGCCTTATATCTTTGATTCTAGGAATTGTTTATGTGATCTATGAACTCAAACTTGTAGTAGAGGTGTC
This sequence comes from Panax notoginseng, assembly GCA_016801055.1. Classification (NCBI taxonomy): domain Eukaryota; kingdom Viridiplantae; phylum Streptophyta; class Magnoliopsida; order Apiales; family Araliaceae; genus Panax; species Panax notoginseng. The sequence continues at coordinate 61,455,402 of CM029023.1, read as the reverse complement.
AGGGTATAATAACATAGCATTAGATCCATCTTACAACATCACGAGCCGTAGATCTAAGCCGGTCAACGTACCTTTCAGAAAACGGTTCTTGAAGATTCTGGGTTTTCCAGAATCTTCATCTGGGAAGTCAGTAAACGGTGGTTTGACCACTGATATCATCGATTCTGTTATTAATCTACGTGATCTAATAACATGGATTAGTAGGTCATATACCAGTCTACAACATTCAACTAACATCATGACCAAAAACATAAAACACGGCAAGATCAAAAGCATGCAAAAACTTATCAGACGAAAGCTGGGAATTTCTGAGCTGCCTAGAAAACATTTCCGTGATCGGTCAACGAGGTTTGATCGTTTATATCTTGCAATATAAACATGATATGAACCTGATTTTAGTTCCAGATCCTAGTCCACATGGCATACTACAGATCTATAACATAAGACACCACTAACACTTAACACAAAAAGATCTAGAGGCTCTGACATATGACTGTTAGGCCTTATTTTCTAACTTTTCCAGATTTGTGAAATCTTTAGATTCATGTATCTAGGGTTAGTCACCAACCCAAAGATATGGCAAGATTTTGTAAGCTATCTTATAAAAATATAAAAAGGGCAAAATGGTCATTAGACTTTTAAATTTAATGGCATTCATGTAAATGGTCCAAACCCTTAGGGTTTAACCCTTTAGAGTTTAGGGTTTAACCGTTAGGGTTTAGGGTTTAACCCTTTAAGTTTTAAAAATACAATTCTAGGATTTCCAAATTAAGTTTCCAAAAATAAAAAATTAATATTTCTAAATTATAATTAAAATTCTCTAATTATATTAAATTTTACTAATCATAAATCAAGCTTGCTAATTAGGATTAACATTTCCTAATTAAAATTGCTAATTTAGCAATTAGGTTTTATCATTGTACATTAGGGTTTATAACCCAAGAATAAGGGTTTTAAATAAAAATAATAATATTTCTAATTTAGAAATTAGGTTTCCTAATTAAATTAGGGTTTTCTAATTACTTATAACTTTGAAAATTAGGATTAATGTGCCCTAATTAACATTAAAAATATTATAGTAACAATTAGGTTTTTCCTAATTATAAATTAGTGTTTCTAATTTACAAATTAAGGTTTCTAATAATTAGGGTTTCTAATTATTAGAATTCTAATTAATCATTAGGGTTATCCCTAATTAGATTTGTGATTAATACACAAAAACATTATACATTGTATTTAAATCCCCAATTTAGGGTTTCAAATTTCTGGAACTGAAATTAGGTTTTCCAGAACCGGTTTTAAGGTTTCTTATAAATCGTAAGAATTTTTAACTGAACGTTGACGTTCTTAATATAATATTAGGGTTTGCCATTGTCTGGTCAACCACCACATACTGTACACATATAATACCATATACACAGAACATATTCATATATATACTTAATCATGAATAATTCACCACATAATTTTTTTAAAATCACAAAATTCCTTATTGGAAATCTCAAATCCATTCACTTATTTTCTGTCTAGGTTTATTATTTAACCTTAATTCAACATTTTAATATTCTATAAATATCCAAATTCTCGAGTTGTCACATTTACCCCTTCTTCTAAAAATTTCGTCCCCGAAATTTACCTTACACTTTACACCATGCACCATACGCCATTCCTACATAGCATCACATGCTACCCAATACATTCCTCAGCAGAGTAAAAATTTTCAAGTATTGCTGAGGGTTTTATAGACTATTGTCTATCATTTTCGCAAAGGTTTTATGAAAATTCATCCTCAAATCGTCTTAACTTATGAACATAGTGGGTAATTAGCCTAGTATGCCCTGTACTTATAAAGTACTGCTGGTCTGATCTGTTTCTCGTATCCGCCCTGGCGCGCAAAATTGTACCTCAGTCTTTATCGGAATCCGCACCAAAATAGTATGGTTCGGGATAATTTTCATAGAACGCTTAGAGTTTTCATAAAAGTTGGTCTAGCCGAATCGAATAGCTTGGACTCATATCAATAACCAATTTCAATCGAAATACGAATATGTGTAGCCAAAACCCCGTTAGCAAATTAAAATTTTAAAATTAGTTTAAAAATGACGTCATGATGTCGTACTGTATTAACAGCCCGTTTGAGGATGCCGTCATCGAGTGACTTTATCATAAAACATTATACAATAGTGGAATAACGACTTTAGATCAAATTCAACACTAAGTATTCCTGCATTTACAGCTCCATCAACTTTTTATCATCTCTGCACCAGGTTACATGGTACATAAGTGATAAATAAAAATATATTTTGATATTTCAAATCATTATCGTCTAGCTGAAGCAAATAGCATAGACTATTCTTTAAACCGGTCAAAAAATCATTTCAAATCTGTTTTATCATCTCAACAGGTAACGATGTGTCGGTGGCCCGAAGTCCACCCATACACAATGGTCACCCAGAGTTGTGAATAAAAATTCATTTCAAAAAGCACATAGTGCGTTTTTAGCTTGATGTCAAAAATTTTGAGTCTAGCATAGCTAGGATATTTAGAAAACCTATGTCTCCACTAATAATCCATTACCTAATCAATCTATCTGTTCCTATTATCCTCAATATTCCATTCACTCAAAACTATATCCAGTTCGTCAAACTTACCACACTTATGAGTTTAGGAACATGCCACAATCATACGAGTTTAAGAACTTGTCCTAGACAGACCTTTAGCGTCCATTCGCTGAGGGGTTCATAAACATTTCATATAATTATGAGTCACGAACGTACCATAAGTATGAGTTTTAAGAACTCGTACTTAACCTTATATTCTCTACGTATAGTCTATCTATCTGTTATACACATGAGAAAGGAATCACCATCTCAACATGCATATAGCAAATAGCGCGACACAAACATTTCAATGATTATCAGTGCCAGAAACTAAGTGGTTGTTACACCATGTACAATTCAACTCTCATACTAAGAATCGTACAACTTAACTCCTGACAAGAGTCCTCAATTGAAATCTCCACTTAATCCTAACTACATTCTCAATACGAATTTCATTCAACTCGTATTTATGATCCTTTCCTGAATCTGCACCAATTCATAGTACCACTGAAACACAATATTCTTGGCAAAAACTTGTCAATCATTCGCTTAATCCATATCAGATCACGGGGTGATCTCATCGTATATAATACGATTCATTTCTATTCCATGGTCGTCTTATTTTACGACCTCCTATCGCTGTACTTTTAGTCTTTTACACTCTATCTATTCACCATTACGGTTCACCTTTATTATCAGAGTTAGGAAACTCTGTATCTTTTATAACCCGTCGAGATTCGTCTTTAAATCATACCAACAAACTAACTCTATTTGAGTTAGTACTTATCCTAATCACTGCGGTTATTAGTCTCAAGTAACCCTACCTAAGGTTTATAACCTACAGCTTTGATACCAACTATGAAAGCCCCGAACCCGGGTCCCAAATCACCGCGGATCCGGTACAATCATTCTATCACTATTACGGAAGATATAAACATAAATTGTTTATACAATACATTTACACACTATTCCCCAGTCGAGTAACCTTCACATATACAAAATTCATAACATGTCTAACATATTACATTATTATCATACTATACTATTACAATTTAGCTGCATATAAAATCCCAAGCTGAACTTGGTCTTGCCTTTCCTGTATCCGAACATATTCACCTTATCTGCAATATTTATCATGATATAGCAAGGGTGAGTATAAGTTTTCCCAGCAAGTATAATTTATTTGAGGATATATTATGATTGAAAGAATTTGAATAATAAGGTGGCTATAATTCACAATATAGTTGTGAATTAGCATGAACAAATTTAATGACTGAACAAGCATTTAACATGAACAAATATATCTGGACCGAATGGTAATGAAGGTGATCAACCTTTCATACCCGAAGAATACATGCAATGTACATATAGTACGATTCAACAATTCATAGACGTGATAATCATGAATGATTATTCACGAGCATATACGAAAAATTATAACTCAGGGCTGAGTTAAAGAAAACTTGCATGTTCCATGGATTATCGATATGCAAATTATCTAGCTTTGTCTAAAAACCTAATATAAATAATACTGATCTGCACATTAGAATAATATCATCACAGTATTTAAAATAACCTAAATACATTATCACATAACCTTATCAGTCTATAACACATATAAAACCTAACATCAAGTCAAATTTTGACAGTCCGAGTCTAGTTCAGTACAATTCTGACATCCCAACGGTCTAATCGGAGAATTAACGAGTTTAATTTCAATTAAACTTTGTCTAATACTTAACAATTATCTTTGATAATTTTATTATCAGTCGAAATTATTTTCTAAGTCTCATAATAATTTTTAAATAATTATTATCATTTATTAAGATTTTTCAATCATTAAACTCGTATTTAAATGATTTAAATACAACTTAATTCCGTTATCATTAATATTTATTTAATACTAAATATTAATGAAAATCATAACATAATATTATAATATATCAAAGTATTTTTAATACCTTAAAATCACATTTAAATAATTTTTAAAACTTTAATTCCATTATCCAATAATTGCTTTTAATATTAAAATATTAATATTTTCATGAAAAAATATCAAAAGTTATATTTTATAACTTAAAATATTTTTATAACACTTAAATTATTTTTATATGATTTATAAATCATTAATTCTATTTTTTCATAAATTATTTAATATATTTATTAAATAAATTAATTACCATTAATATTAATTATTAATGAAATTCTTCACAAAATATTAAAAGTCAGTAAAAATAAAATAAAATATTTTCTTATACCTTAATATAATTTTTCATGATTTTTAATGTATAAAAATCATTTTTATATAATTTATTTAATATTATAATTAAATAAATTAAATATCATTTTTATTCCAAAAATATTAAATATTTATGAAATATATTCAAAATTATTAAAAACTCATTTTTAGAATTTAAAATATTTTTTAGGAATTTATTTTGTATTTTTATTAATTAAAAACTATTTTTCTCTAATTATTTAATAAAATAATTATTTTTTTAATTAAGCTGTCGCTAAAGGGCCCTATAGCGACAGAACCATCGCTATAGGCATTCTTGAGCTGTTCTTCAGCACAAACCTAGAATTCATGTCGGTGTACGAGTCATCAGGTTTGACCAGTAATTGATGTAGGTTCTTTTTGATTCTGGGCCGATAATTTATATTATGATTGTAGTATAAGTGCAACACTACAACTAGAATCAAGTTTCATGGATAAAACATAACATCACAGCAAGATCTAAGCTAGCAAAAATCTTGTTAGACGTGTTCTTGAGTTTCTGGGATGCCTAGAAACTCAAGCAGTAATAAGGGTCCTACTTTGCAGCCTTATATATTTGATTATAGGAATTGTTTATGTGATCTATGAACTCAAATTTTTAGTAGAGGTGTCAGGGTATAATAACATAGCATTAGATCCATCATACAACATCACAAGCCGTAGATCTAAGCCGGTCAACGTACCTTTCAGAAAACGGTTCTTGAAGATTCTGGGTTTTCCAGAATCTTCATCTGGGCAGTCAGTAAACAGTGGTTTGACCACTGATATCATCGATTCTGTTATTAATCTACATGATCTAATAACATGGATTAGTAGGTCATATACCAGTCTACAACATCCAACTAACATCATGACCAAAAACATAAAACACGGCAAGATCAAAAGCATGCAAAAACTTATCAGACGAAAGCCGGGAATTTCTGGGCTGCCCAGAAAACATTTTCGTGATCGGTCAACGAGGTTTGATCGTTCATATCTTGCAATATAAACATGATATGAACCTGATTTTAGTTCCAGATCCTAGTCCACATGGCATACTATAGATCTATAACATAAGACACCACTAACACTTAACACAAAAAGATCTAGAGGCTCTGACATATGCCTGTCAGGCCTTATTTTCTAACTTTTCAGATTTGTGAAATCTATAGATTCATGTATCTGGATGTTATGGATCTAAGTTATAACAACCCAGATCACTAATTGACATCCTATAACACAACTCTAACCAATAAACAACAACATATTACATCAGATCACTGATTTTTAAGATTTAGGGTGTATACCTCTTTTACAGTTTGATTCTTGATTCTGACCTTTGATCCTAATCTTGGAAAGCTGAGTGGTTATATAGTCGTAACTTAACACTCATATTCACTCTAAATCTTGAAATTATAGAGAGAAAAAAGTCTTGTACAAAATGAAAAGTAAAGTCAGTGGTTTTCTCTCTCTAAATATATAAATATGATATGATACAATGCACTTGGCTGTTTTGAAATGGCTGATGGCTATATTTTAGAGCACATGCTAGGCTAGGGCTAGGGTTAGTCACCAACCCAAAGATATGGCAAGATTTTGTAAGCTATCTTATAAAAATATAAGAAGGGCAAAATGGTCATTAGACTTTTAAATTTAATGGCATTCATGTAAATGGTCCAAACCCTTAGGGTTTAACCCTTTAGAGTTTAGGGTTTAACCCTTAGGGTTTAGGGTTTAACCCTTTAGGTTTTAAAAATACAATTATAGGATTTCCAAATTAGGTTTCCAAAAATAGAAAATTAATATTTCTAAATTATAATTAAAATTCTCTAATTATATTAAATTTTACTAATCATAAATCAAGCTTGCTAATTAGGATTAAAATTTTTTAATTAAAATTACTAATTTAGCAATTAGGTTTTATCGTTGTACATTAGGGTTTATAACCCAAGAATTAGGGGTTTAAATAGAAAAATAATATTTCTAATTTAGAAATTAGGTTTCCAAATTAGATCAGGGTTTTCTAATTACTTATAACTTTGAAAATTAGGATTAATGTGTCCTAATTAACATTAAAAATATTATACTAACAATTAGGTTTTTCCTAATTATAAATTAGTGTTTCTAATTTGCAAATGAAGGTTTCTAATAAATAGGGTTTCTAATTATTAGAATTCTAATTAATCATTAGGGTTATCCCTAATTAGATTTGTGATTAATACACAAAAATATTATACATTGTATTTAAATTCGCAAATTAGGGTTTCAAAATTTTGGAACTGAAATTAGGGTTTCCAGAACCGGCTTTAGGGTTTCTTATAAATCGTAAGAATTTTCTAACTGAATGTTGACGTTCTTAATATAATATTAGAGTTTGCCATTTTCTGGTCAACCCTTGACCCTCAACCACATACTGTACACATATAATACCATATACACAGAACATATTCATTTATATACTTAATCCTGAATAATTCACCACATAATTTTTTTAAAATCACAAAATTCCTTATCGAATATCTCAAATCCATTCACTTATTTTCTGTCTAGGTTTATTATTTAACCTTAATTCAACATTTTAATATTCTATAAATATCCAAATTCTCGGGTTGTCACATTCACCCCTTCTTCTAAAAATTTCATCCCCGAAATTTACCTTGCACTTTACACCATGCACCGTACAACATTCCTACATAGCATCACATGCTACCCAATACATTCCTCACCAGAATAAAAATTTTCAAGTATTGTTGAGGGTTTTATAGACTATTGTCTATCATTTTCGCAAAGGTTTTATTAAAATTCATCCTCAAACCGTCTTAACTTACGGACATAGTGGGTAATTAGCCTAATATGCCATGTACTTATAAAGTACTGCTGGTCTGATTTGTTTCTCGTATCGGCCCTGGCGTGCAAAATTGTACCTCCGTCTTTATCGAAATCTGCACCAAAATAGTTTGGTTTGGGATAATTTTCAAAGAACGCTTAGAGTTTTCATAAAAGTTGGTCTAGCCGAATCGAATAGCTTGGATTCATATCAATAATCAATTTCAATCGAAATACGAATGCGTGTTGCCAAAACCCCATTGGCAAATTAAAATTTTAAAATTAGTTTGAAAATGACGTCATGATGTCGTACTGTATTAACAGTCCATTTGAGGATGCCGTCATCGAGTGACTTTGTCATAAAACATTATGCAATTGTGGAATAACGACTTTAGATCAAATTCAACACTAAGTATTCCTACATTTACAGTTCCATCAACTTTTTATCATCTCTGCACCAGGTTACATGGTACATAAGTGATAAATAAAAATATATTTTGATATTTCAAATCATTATCGTCTAGGTGAAGCAAATAGCATAGACTATTCTTTAAACCGATAAAAATTCATTTCAAATTTGTTTTATCATCTCAACAGGTAACGATGTGTCGGTGGCCCGAAGTCCACCCATACACAATGGTCACCCAGAGTTGAGAATAAAAATTCATTTCAAAAAGCACATAATGCGTTTTTAGCTTGATGTCAAAAATTTTGAGTCTAGAATAGCTAGGAGATTTAGAAAACCTATGTCTCCACTAATAATCCATTACCTAATCAATCTATCTATTCCTATTATCCTCAATATTCCATTCACTCAAAACTATATCCAGTTCGTCAAACTTACCACACTTATGAGTTTAGGAACATCCCACAATCATACGAGTTTAAGAACTTGTCCTAGACAGACCTTTGGCGTCCATTCGCTGAGGGGTTCATAAACATTTCATATAATTATGAGTCACGAACGTACCATAAGTATGAGTTTTAAGAACTCGTACTTAACCTTATATTCTCTACGTATAGTCTATCTATCTGTTATACACATGAGAAAGGAATCACCATCTCAACATGCATATAGCAAATAGCGCGACACAAACATTTCAATGATTATCAGTGCCAGAAACTAAGTGGTTGTTACACCATGTACAATTCAACTCTCATACTAAGAATCGTACAACTTAACTGCTGACAAGAGTCCTCAATTGAAATCCCCACTTAATCCTAACTACATTCTCAATACGAATTTCATTCAACTCGTATTTATGATCCTTTCCTGAATCTGCACCAATTCATAGTACCACTGAAACACAATATTCTTGGCAAAAACTTGTCAATCATTCGCTTAATCCATATCAGATCACGGGGTGATCTCATCGTATATAATACGATTCATTTCTATTCCATGGTCATCTTATTTTACGACCTCCTATCGCTGTACTTTTAGTCTTTTACACTCTATCTATTCACCATTACTGTTCACCTTTATTATCAGAGTTAGGGAACTCTGTATCTTTTATAACCCGTCGAGATTCGTCTTTAAATCATACCAACAAACTAACTCTATTTGAGTTAGTACTTATCCTAATCACTGCGGTTATTAGTCTCAAGTAACCCTACCTAAGGTTTATAACCTACAGCTTTGATACCAACTATGAAAGCCCCGAACCCGGGTCCCAAATCACCGCGGATCCGGTACAATCATTCTATCACTATTACGGAAGATATAAACATAAATTATTTATACAATACATTTACACACTATTCCCCAGTCGAGTAACCTTCATATATACAAAATTCATAACATGTCTAACATATTACATTATTATCATACTATACTATTACAATTTAGCTGCATATAAAATCCCAAGCTGAACTTGGTCTTGCCTTTCCTGTATCCGAACATATTCACCTTATCTGCAATGTTTATCATGATATAGCAAGGGTGAGTATAAGTTTTCCCAGCAAGTATAATTTATTTGAGGATATATTATGATTGAAAGAATTTGAATAATAAGCTGGCTATAATTCACAATATAGTTGTGAATTAGCATGAACAAATTTAATGACTGAACACGCATTTAACATGAACAAATATATCTGGACCGAATGGTAATGAAGGTGATCAGCCTTTCATACCCGAAGAATACATGCAATGTACATATAGTACGATTCAACAATTCATAGACGTGATAATCATGAATGATTATTCACGAGCATATACGAAAAATTATAACTCAGGGCTGAGTTAAAGAAAACTTGCATGTTCCATGGATTATCGATATGCAAATTATCTAGCTTTGTCTAAAAATCTAATATAAATAATACTGATCTGCACATTAGAATAATATCATCACAGTATTTAAAATAACCTAAATACATTATCACATAACCTTATCAGTCTATAACACATATAAAACCTAACCTCAAGTCAAATTTTGACAGTCCGAGTCTAGTTCAGTACAATTCTGACATCCCAACGGTCTAATCGGAGAATTAACGAGTTTAATTTCAATTAAACTTTGTCTAATACTTAACAATTATCTTTGATAATTTTATTATCAGTCGAAATTATTTTCTAAGTCTCATAATAATTTTTAAATAATTATTATCATTTATCAAGATTTTTCAATCATTAAACTCGTATTTAAATGATTTAAATACAACTTAATTCCGTTATCATTAATATTTATTTAATACTAAATATTAATGAAAATCATAACATAATATTATAATATATCAAAGTATTTTTAATACCTTAAAATCACATTTAAATAATTTTTAAAACTTTAATTCCATTATCCAATAATTGCTTTTAATATTAAAATATTAATATTTTCATGAAAAAATATCAAAAGTTATATTTTATAACTTAAAATATTTTTATAACACTTAAATTATTTTTATATGATTTATAAATCATTAATTCTATTTTTCCATAAATTAATTAATATATTTATTAAATAAATTAATTACCATTAATATTAATTATTAATGAAATTCTTCACAAAATATTAAAAGTCAGTAAAAATAAAATAAAATATTTTCTTATACCTTAATATAATTTTTCATGATTTTTAATGTATAAAAATCATTTTTATATAATTTATTTAATATTATAATTAAATAAATTAAATATCATTTTTATTCCAAAAATATTAAATATTTATGAAATATATTCAAAATTATTAAAAACTCATTTTTAGAATTTAAAACATTTTTTAGGAATTTATTTTGTATTTTTATTAATTTAAAACTATTTTTCTCTAATTATTTAATAAAATAATTATTTTTTTAATTAAGCTGTCGCTAAAGGGCCCTATAGCGACAGAACCATCGCTATAGGCATTCTTGAGTTGTTCTTCAGCCCAAACCTAGAATTCATGTCGGTGTACGAGTCATCAGGTTTGACCAGTAATTGATGTAGGTTCTTTTTGATTCTGGGCCGATAATTTGTATTATGATTGTAGTATAAGTGCAGCACTACAACTAGAATCAAGTTTCATGGATAAAACATAACATCACAGCAAGATCTAAGCTAGCAAAAATCTTGTTAGACGTGTTCTTGAGTTTCTGGGATGCCCAGAAACTCAAGCAGTAATAAGGGTCCTACTTTGCAGCCTTATATATTTGATTATAGGAATTGTTTATGTGATCTATGAACTCAAATTTTTAGTAGAGGTGTCAGGGTATAATAACATAGCATTAGATCCATCATACAACATCACAAGCCGTAGATCTAAGCCGGTCAACGTACCTTTCAGAAAACGGTTCTTGAAGATTCTGGGTTTTCCAGAATCTTCATCTGGGCAGTCAGTAAACGGTGGTTTGACCACTGATATCATCGATTCTGTTATTAATCTACGTGATCTAATAACATGGATTAGTAGGTCATATACCAGTCTACAACATCCAACTAACATCATGACCAAAAACATAAAACACGACAAGATCAAAAGCATGCAAAAACTTATCAGACGAAAGCTGGGAATTTCTTGGCTGCCCAGAAAACATTTCCGTGATCGGTCAACGAGGTTTGATCGTTCATATCTTGCAATATAAACATGATATGAACCTGATTTTAGTTCCAGATCCTAGTCCACATGGCATACTATAGATCTATAACATAAAACACCACTAACACTTAACACAAAAAGATCTAGAGGCTCTGACATATGCCTGTCAGGCCTTATTTTCTAACTTTTCAGATTTGTGAAATCTATAGATTCATGTATCTGGATGTTATGGATCTAAGTTATAACAACCCAGATCACTAATTGACATCTTATAACACAATTCTAACCAATAAACAACATATTACATCAGATCACTGATTTTTAAGATTTAGGGTGTATACCTCTTTTACAGTTTGATTCTTGATTCTGACCTTTGATCCTAATCTTGGAAAGCTGAGTGGTTATATAGTCGTAACTTAACACTCATATTCACTCTAAATCTTGAAATTATAGAGAGAAAAAAGTCTTGTACAAAATGAAAAGTAAAGTCAGTGGTTTTCTCTCTCTAAATATATAAATATGATATGATACAATGCACTTGGCTGTTTTGAAGTGGCTGATGGCTGTATTTTAGAGCACATGCTAGGCTAGGGCTAGGGTTAGTCACCAACCCAAAGATATGACGAGATTTTGTAAGCTATCTTATGAAAATACAAAAAAGGCAAAATGGTCATTAGACTTTTAAATTTAATGGCATTCATGTAAATGGTCCAAACCCTTAGGGTTTAACCCTTTAGAGTTTAAGGTTTAACCCTTAGGGTTTAGGATTTAACCCTTTAGGTTTTAAAAATATAATTTTAGGATTTCCAAATTAGGTTTCCAAAAATAGAAAATTAATATTTTTAAATTATAATTAAAATTCTCTAATTATATTAAATTTTACAAATCATAAATCAAGCTTGCTAATTAGGATTAACATTTTCTAATTAAAATTGCTAATTTAGCAATTAGGTTTTATCATTGTACATTAGGGTTTATAACCCAAGAATTAGGGTTTTAAATAGAAAAATAATATTTCTAATTTAGAAATTAGGTTTCCTAATTAGATTAGGGTTTTCTAATTACTTATAACTTTGAAAATTAGGATTAATGTGTCCTAATTAACATTAAAAATATTATACTTACAATTAGGTTTTTCCTAATTATAAATTAGTGTTTCTAATTTACAAATTAAGGTTTCTAATAATTTGGGTTTCTAATTATTAGAATTCTAATTAATCATTAGGGTTATCCCTAATTAGATTTGTGATTAATACACAAAAACATTATACATTGTATTTAAATCCCCAAATTAGGGTTTCAAATTTCTAGAACTGAAATTAGGATTTCTAGAACCGGTTTTAGGGTTTCTTATAAATCGTAAGAATTTTCTAACTGAACGTTAACGTTCTTAATATAATATTAGGGTTTTTCATTGTCTGGTCAACCCTTGACCCTCAACCACATATTGTACACATATAATACCATATACACAGAACATATTCACTTATATACTTAATCCTGAATAATTCACCATATAATTTTTTTAAAATCACAAAATTCCTTATCAAAAATCTCAAATCCATTCACTTATTTTCTGTCTAGGTTTATTATTTAACATTAATTCAACATTTTAATATTCTATAAAAATCCAAATTCTCGGGTTGTCACATTCACCCCTTCTTCTAAAAATTTAGTCCCCGAAATTTACCTTACACTTTACACCATGCACCATACACCATTCCTACATAGCATCACATGCTACCCAATACATTCCTCACCAGAGTAAAAATTTTCAAGTATTGCTGAGGGTTTTATAGACTATGTCTATCATTTTCGCAAAGGTTTTATGAAAATTCATCCTCCAACCGTCTTAACTTACGGACATAGTCGGTAATTAGCCTAGTATGCCGTGTACTTATAAAATACTGCTGGTCTGATCTGTTTCTCGTATCCGCCCTGGTGCGCAAAATTGTACCTCAGTCTTTATCAGAATCCGCACCAAAATAGTTTGGTTCGGGATAATTTTCAAAGAATGCTTAGAGTTTTCATAAAAGTTGGTCTAGCCGAATCGAATAGCTTGGACTCATATCAATAATCAATTTCAATCGAAATACGAATGTGTGTAGCTAAAACCCCGTTGGCAAATTAAAATTTTAAAATTAGTTTGAAAATGAAGTCATGGTGTCGTACTGTATTAACAGCCCGTTTGAGGATGCCGTTATCGAGTGACTTTGTCATAAAACATTATACAATAGTGGAATAATGACTTTAGATCAAATTCAACACTAAGTATTCCTGCATTTACAGCTCCATCAAATTTTTATCATCTATGCACCAGGTTACATGGCACATAAGTGATAAATAAAAATATATTTTGATATTTCAAATCATTATCGTTTAGCTGAAGCAAATAGCATAGACTATTCTTTAAACCGATCAAAAATTCATTTCAAATCTATTTTATCATCTCAACAGGTAACGATGTGTTGGTGGCCCGAAGTCCACCCATACACAATGGTCACCCGGAGTTGAGAATAAAAATTCATTTCAAAAAGCGCATAGTGCGTTTTTAGCTTGATGTCAAAAATTTTGAGTCTAGCATAGCTAGGAGATTTAGAAAACCTATGTGTCCACTAATAATCCATTACCTAATCAATCTATCTATTCCTATTATCCTCAATATTCCATTCACACAAAACTATACCCAGTTCGTCAAACTTACCACACTTATGAGTTTAGGAACTTGCCACAATCATACGAGTTTAAGAACTTGTCCTAGACAGACCTTTGGCGTCCATTCGCTGAGGGGTTCATAAATATTTCATATAATTATGAGTCACGAACGTACCATAAGTATGAGTTTTAAGAACTCGTACGTAACCTTATATTCTCTACGTATAGTCTATCTATCTGTTATACACATGAGAAAGGAATCACCATCTAAACATGCATATAGCAAATAGCGCGACATAAACATTTCAATGATTATCAATGCCAGAAACTAAGTGGTTGTTACACCATGTACAATTCAACTCTCATACTAAGAATCGTACAACTTAACTGCTGACAAGAGTCCTCAATTGAAATCCCCACTTAATCCTAACTACATTCTCAATACGAATTTCATTCAACTCGTATTTATGATCCTTTCCTGAATCTGCACCAATTTATAGTACCACTGAAGCACAATATTCTTGGCAAAAACTTGTCAATCATTCGCTTAATCCATATCAGATCACGGGGTGATCTCATCGTATATAATACGATTCATTTCTATTCCATGGTCGTCTTATTTTACGACCTCCTATCGCTGTACTTTTAGTCTTTTACACTCTATCTATTCACCATTACTGTTCACCTTTATTATCAGAGTTAGGGAACTCTGTATCTTTTATAACACGTCGAGATTCGTCTTTGAATCATACCGATACACTAACTCTATTTGAGTTAGTACTTATCCTAATCACTGCGGTTATTAGTCTCAGGTAACCCTATCTAAGGTTTATAACCTACAGCTTTGATACCAACTATGACAGCCCCGAACCCGGGTCCCAAATCACCGCGGATCCGGTACAATCATTCTATCACTATTGCGGAAGATATAAACATAAATTGTTTATACAATACATTTACACACTATTCCCCAAGGTCGAGTAACCTTCACATATAAAAAATTCATAACATGTCTAACATATTACGTTATTATCATACTATACTATTACAATTTAGCTGAATATAAAATCCCAAGTTGAACTTGGTCTTGCCTTTCCTGTATCCGAACATATTCGCCTTATCTGCAATGTTTATCATGATATAGCAAGGGTGAGCATATGTTTTCCCAGCAAGTATAATTTATTTGAGGATATATCATGATTGAAAGAATTTGAATAATAAGCTGGCTATAATTCACAATATAGTTGTGAATTAGCATGAACAAATTTAATGACTGAACAAGCATTTAACATGAACAAATATATCTGGACCTAATGGTAATGAAGGTGATCAGCCTTTCATACTCGAAGAATACATGCAATGTACATATAGTACAATTCAACAATTCATAGACGTGATAATCATGAATGATTATTCACGAGCATATACGCAAAATTATAACTCAGGGCTGAGTTAAAGAAAACTTGCCTGTTCCATGGATTATCGATACGCAAATTATCTAGCTTTGTCAAAAAACCTAATATAAATAATACTGATCTACACATTAGAATAATATCATCACAGTATTTAAAATAACCTAAACACATTATCACATAACCTTATCAGTCTATAACACACATAAAACCTAACCTTAAGTCAAATTTTGACAGTCTGAGTCTAGTTCGGTACAATTCTGACATCCCAACGGTTTAATCGGAGAATTAACGAGTTTAATTTCAATTAAACTTTGTCTAATACTTAACAATTATCTTTGATAATTTTATTATCAGATGGAATATTTTTCCAAGTCTCATAATAATTTTTAAATAATTATTATCATTTATCAAGATTTTTCAATCATTAAACTCGTATTTAAATGATTTAAATACAACTTAATTCCATTATCATTAATATTTATTTAATATTGAATATTAATGAAAATCATAACATAATATTATAATATATCAAAGTATTTTTAATACCTTAAAATCACATTTATATGATTTTTAAACCTTTAATTCCATTATCCAATAATTGCTTTTAATATTAAAATATTAATATTTTCATGAAAAAATATCAAAAGTTATATTTTATAACTTAAAATATTTTTATAACACTTAAATCATTTTTATCTGATTTATAAATCATTAATTCTATTTTTCCATAAATTAATTAATATATTTATTAAATAAATTAATTACCATTAATATTAATTAGTAATGAAATTCTTCACAAAAATATTAAAAGTCAATAAAAATAACATAAAATATTTTCTTATACCTTAATATAATTTTTCATGATTTTTAATGTATAAAAATTATTTTTATATAATTTATTTAATATTATAATTAAATATCATTTTTATTCCAAAAATATTAAATATTTATGAAATATATTTAAAATTATTAAAAACTCATTTTTAGAATTTAAAATATTTTTTAGGAATTTATTTTGTATTTTTAATAATTAAAAACTATTTTTCTCTAATTATTTAATAAAATAATTATTTTTCTAATTTAGCTGTCGCTAAAGTGCCCTATAGCGACAGAACCGTCGCTTTAGGTGCTCTTGAGTTGTTCTTCAGCACAAACCCAGAATTCATGTCAGTGTTCGAGTCATCAGGTTTGACCAGTAATTGATGTAGGTTCTTGTTGATTCTGGGCCGATAATTTGTATTATGATTGTAGTATAACTGTAGCACTACAACTAGAATCAAGTTTCATGGATAAAACATAACATCACAGCAAGATCTAAGCTAGCAAATATCTTGTCAGATGTGTTCTTGAGTTTCTGGGTTGCCCAAAAACTCAAGCAGTAATAAGGGTCCTACTTTGCACTCTTATATCTTTGATTCTAGGAATTGTTTATGTGATCTATGAACTCAAACTTGTAGTAGAGGTGTCAGAGTATAATAACATAGCATTAGATCCATCTTACAACATTACAAGCCGTAGATCTAAGCCGGTCAATGTACCTGTCAGAAAACGGTTCTTGAAGATTATGGGTTTTTCAGAATCTTCATTCGGGCAGTCGGTCAACGGTGGTTTGACCACTGATATCATCGATTCTGTTGTTAATCTAGGTGATCTAATAACATGGATTAGTAGGTCATATACCAGTCTACAACATCCAACTAACATCATGACCAAAAACATAAAACACGGTAAGATCTAAAGCCTACAAAAACTTATCAGACGAAAGCTGGGAATTTCTGGGCTGCCCAGAAAACATTTCCGTGATTGGTCAACGTGGTTTGACCGTTCATATATTGCAATATAAACATGATATGAACCTGATTTTAGTTCCAGATCCTAGTCCACATGGCATACTACAGATCTATAATATAAGACACCACTAGCACTTAACACAGAAAGATCTAGAGGCTCTGACATATGACTGTCAGGCCTTATTTTCCAACAGTTCCAGATTTACGAAATCTTTAGATTCGTGTATCTGGATGTTATGGATCTAAGTTATAACAACCCAGATCACTAATCGACATCCTATAACACAACTCTAACCAATAAACAACAACATATTACATCAAATCACTGATTTTTATGATTTAGGGTGTATACATCTTTTACACTTTGATTCTTGATTCTGACCTTTGATCGTGATCTTGTAAAGCTGAGGGCTGATATAGTCTTAACTTAACACTTATATTCACTCTAAATCACGAAATTATAGAGATAGAAAAGTCTTGTACAAAATGAAAAGTAAAGTAAGTGGGTTTCTCTCTCTAAATCTATAAATATGATATGATACAATGCACTTGGCTGTTGTGAAATGGATGATGGTTGTATTTTAGAGCACATGCTAGGCTAGGGCTAGGGTTAGTCACCAACCCAAAGATATGGCAAGATTTTGTAGGCTAACTTATAAAAATACAAAAAGGGCAAAATGGTCATTAAACTTTTAAATTTAATGACATTCATGTAAATGGTCCAAACCCTTAGGGTTTAGGGATTAACCCTTAGGGTTTCAAAAATACAATTCTAGGATTTCCAAATTAGGTTTTCAAAAATAAAAAATTAATATTTCTAAATTATAATTAGAATTCTCTAATTATATTAAAATTTACTAATAATAAATCAAGCTTGCTAATTAGGATTAACATTGCCTAATTAAAATTAAAAATTTAGCAATTAGGTTTTATCATTGTACATTAGGGTTTATAACCCAAGAATTAGGGTTTTAAATAGAAGAATAATTTTTCTAATTTAGAAATTAGGTTTCCTAATTAGATTAGGGTTTTCTAATTACTTATAACTTTGAAAATTAGGATTAGTGTGTCCTAATTAACATTAAAATTATTATACTAACAATTAGGTTTTTCCTAATTCTAAATTAGGGTTTATAATAATTAGGATTTCTAATTATTAGAATTCCAATTAATCATTATGGGTATCCCTAACACTACAAGAAAACCAGTCATTGCCGACGGGACCCGCCGTCGCCAATGACCATAGTGCCGTCGGCAGTGAAGTAATTGGCGACAGGCACTGTCGTCGACCCTGCCGTCGCCCCACAGGTCGTCGCCCTGTCTCCCGTCGTCAGCCGTCGGCATCATTGTCATTACCGACAGTGGTCATTGGCGACGGTATAAGGTTATTGGCGACGGCGATGGTGACGGTAATGCTGTCGGCAAAGACTTACAGTTTTTTGAGGAGGAAACCCATTACCGACAGCATGGCCGTCGACATTGACATTGTAGCCGTCGGCAATGACCATTACTTTATGTCTGTCGCTATAAGTCATTGGCGACGGCATAGCCGTCGCCATTATCCCCGTCGGCAATGACTACATAAATTTTGAATTTTTTTTAATTTCAAAATTTCCCTGTTCATTTACAAATATACACCATTTATAAACTAATAACAACCATCAAATCACAACTATACCTCTTATAAACTAGTAACCCAAATCAAATATATAGATAAAAAATATAATGGTCATCGGTACAACTCAAAAACTGTACAAATACATACATGAAACTCAGAATATAACATAAACTAAACTAACTACAACCCGTCGCCTGTCTCCATGTCATCGAGTCTGCGGTCATCACCATGTACTGGAGGAGGCTGCTCGTCATCAACTCGACGGTCATCACCAGTGCCTCCACCTACACGAGTCTCGTCAACAAGACCCTACAAAATTAAAATATTAATAACAAAATCAAAATGGAAACATATTTACATTATTATAGTTTGTGTTCTTCAAGTTAGGCGTACGGGGCTCGAACTCGGTCTCCGTATGTCAGAATCGAGTCCCGTCAGTTGTAATACTTGTCTATTGCCTACGCAGTTCTATGTGTGTGTTTGCGTGTCATTCGGACGGCCGATGCGGGTTTTACCTCTTTTTCGGCTTTTTGGCTAAGTGTTGGTTAGTTTTGCAAACAGGGCTTGAACTCGGTCTCCGTATGTCAGAATCGAGTCTCGTTAGTTGTAATACGTGTCTATTGCCTACGCGGTGCTATTGCATGTATTTGCGTGTTAACTGGACCACCGATGCGGGTTTTGGTCTCTTTTTCGACTAATTTCCTAAGTTTTCTCAAGTTAGGCGTACGGGGCTCGAACTCGGTCTCCGTGTGTCGGAATCGAGTCCCGTCAGTTGTAACGCATGTCTATTGCCTACGCGGTGCTATTGCCTGTGTTTGCGTGTTAACTGGACGACCGATGCGGGTTTTGGTCTCTTTTTCGACTAATTTCGTAAGTTTTCTCAAGTTAGGCGTACGGGGCTCGAACTCGGTCTTCATGTATCGGAATTGAGTCCCATCAGTTGTAACACATATCTATTGCCTACGCGGTGCTATTGCCTATGTTTGCGTGTTAACTGGACGACCGATGCGGGTTTTGGTCGCTTTTTTGACTAATTTCCTAAGTTTTCTCAAGTTAGGCGTACGGGGCTCGAACTCGGTCTCTGTATGTCGGAATCGAGTCCCGTCAGTTGTAATGCATGTCTATTGCCTACGCGGTACTATTGCCTATGTTTGCGTGTTAACTGGATGATCGATGCGAGTTTTGGTCTCTTTTTCGGCTTTTTGGCTAAGTGTTGGTTAGTTTTTCAAACTGGGCTCGAACTCGGTCTCCGTATGTCAGAATCGAGTCCCGTCAGTTGTAACGCGTGTCTATTGCCTACGCGGTACTACTACCTGTGTTTGCGTGTTAACTGGACGACCGATGCGGGTTTTGGTCTCTTTTTTGACTAATTTCTTAAGTTTTCTCAAGTTAGGCGTACGGGGATCGAACTCGGTCTCCGTATGTCGGAATCGAGTCCCGTCAGTTGTAACACGTGTCTATTGCCTACGTGGTGCTATTGCCTATGTTTGCGTGTTAACTGGACGACCGATACAGATTTTGGTCTCTTTTTCGACTAATTTCCTAAGTTTTCTCAAGTTAGGCGTACGGGGCTCGAACTCGGTCTCTGTATGTTGGAATCGAGTCCCGTCAGTTGTAACGTGTGTCTATTGCCTACGCGGTGCTATTGCCTGTGTTTGTGTGTTAACTGGACGACCGTTACGGGTTTTGGTCTCTTTTTCGACTAATTTCCTAAGTTTTCTCAAGTTAGGCGTATGGGGCTCGAACTCGGTCTCCGTATGTCGGAATCGAGTCCCGTCAGTTGTAACGCGTGTCTATTACCTACGTGGTGCTAACTAGTTATTTGACAGTTTATATAAGCAATATAATTACAAATAAGGAAATACATCAATAATAAGTTTTACCTGTCGAATATGTGGAGGAAAGATGTTGGCCAAGAAAACTACACATACACGGATGGCCTCCTCCCGGACTACACCCATGAGGTCGTCAGCGGCAGCTGTAGGATCTATGGAGCTGTGGACAACCTCCTAAGCAAGCTGGTAGATCCGCTCGTGTGATGGTGCACCTGATTGCACGACACTGCTCGACATGCACCCCTCAATGATCCTCCTGAAGAAGTCATCGGATAATGAAGGGCTAGCGCCTGATCCACTCGCACCACTACCTCCGGTGGGTGGGCGACGTCAAGATCGCGCAGCAGGGACTATAGTGTAGGCTGGGACACGGGGAATGCCCATAATTCTACCCTTCTTCGGCCCCCCTGTAGCTTGCAGCCAGTCCTCCATCTCCTCGTCGTCACGCTCAGCATCAGCCACTGGAGTGTCACCTCTCTGGCTGCTCCGGACCACAGAAAGGTCCTCGAACCGTGTATGAAAAAACACATAAATAGGTGAAAAGCAAGTATTTTGCTAAAAGAATACAAAAGGATTTCAAAGCCATCAAATACATACTAACTAAAATAATTAAATTACTTACCGCAATGTGCTCTGCCTCAGGTGAGATATAACCACCGTCACCTTTCTTCTGGTGAGCGTGCCACCAAAACTCGAGGCAGGAAGGTCGGTGCTTTAGACTCACCTCGAGTCTCTCCCTGTAGAGGTCGTACGACTGACTCCCAGTGCAGTGTGGGAGACGACTCTGCTGTCGGGCAGCTGTACGCTGTGCCGACATCTTCTTGTACGCTTCACCCTCCCAAATATTACACATCTGCTCCCACACCGCAGCACCAATGAAATCTGGCCGGACATCTCTAAGTGTCTGTCCATCCGCCATCTTGATTTGGACCTTCTTCTTCCAATCATAGACCCACTTGTGCCAATTCATCTCGAGATACTTCCCGAGAACAGTGCTGCCGTGGGCTTCATGTCCGTCCTCAAAGCGATAATATCTCTGCAATACAACATATGAATATCAGCAATTACTTAATTAGTAGACAACATAAAACAAAGCGGTAACTAAATATTCAAAAGCACAAATTAAAACTAAATATGAATAAATGACATCTTACCCTAAACTCAGCAATAATCAGCCCACGTGTGCGGTCATCCACATCTGCCCACCTCATCAACGGGCTAGATAATCGGTTGCGGACGATCCCAAGCAACGTGTTCCTTGGCGTCGCGTCAAGGATACTAAAAATGAAGGCGGTTAAATTTCCAAATTGCAAAGAATATATAAAAGAACTAAATAATTAATACAAACATAATGTATATATTACCTAGTAATCCCGACACGGCATATAAGTGGCGCCTGGGGGGATTCCCTAGCAATCCACGTGCTAGTCCCCGTGGAGGCCTATGTCGATCACCTATGTAGTGAAATACAACAATATTTATATTCTCGAATATAATGTCAATATTATATAAAATTAAAAACAATAAGATGTATAACAACAAAACTTGTAATTATACCTGATGATCCAGCCTGATCATCACCAATACTACCTCCACGGCCCCCACGGCCTGAACTACCAGCACGTCCACCATGATCACCGTGTGGTGTACGCGCCATATCTGTATATATACTGTTAAATCATCATCAAGAAGATAATATGCGGATACAACTAAAAGGATACAAACACAAATATCAGAATCGTCATGCACATATGCAGATATAACTAAAAGGAAACAACTATGCCATTTGAATATAACATGTAGATACAACTAAAAGGATACAACTATTACATTTGAATACAACTAAAAGGACATAAAGAGTACATACTCCTAATCATTTATATCATCAAAGCCATCAATATCAGAATCGTTATCTTCGAGCAGTAGATCTTCACTGTCGTTGTCATCACCATCTTCGTCATCCTCAACAATTTCTTCAATTATATCTACCTCATCTACAACATCATCTTCACTTTCGACAGCGACAACATCATCATCTTCTTCACTAGACTCACTAATAATTGTCACATCAGCAGATGTGACACCAGTAGACTCGACTTATAAAAGTTCATCGTCTGGACGAGGAGCTGTGCCTTGAAAACCACGGGCTTTGGTGGTTATAACAGCATGCCATGGGATTGCAGGAGTCTTAACACTCCGCGCATAGTACACCTATGTTGCTTGACTTGCTAAAATAAACGGCTCGTCCATACCAGTCATCTATCTTAGTTTTGACTTAACGTTAACAGTCACTCGTCCTGATTTTTTATCTACTTTAACTCCATTCTCAACATCAAACCAATGACAATTGAAGCAAACTAATTATTTATGACCCCAATATTTGAGAACGACAACTTCTAGCAATCATCCATACCAGTCATCCCAAATGTTATCGTAGCAGCTACCTTTCACCACAACACCAGAATCAGCAGAAGCGACATCCCCAATATCACAACACTTAAATCTGTAACCCTTGACAATGCAACATGTATAAGTATCTACAGATCTTTCAGGGCCGTCGGCTATAAGCTTTAGCTGATTGTCAGCTAACTCATCTGTGAGGACCTAATATACATTAACACAACATATTCTAAGGTTAATTACGCCATAAGAATAAATCTATGATGGTAGATTCATTTAACTTGTAAAGGTTAGACTTACATGGTCTTTAAACCATTGCACAAATCTCCATTTCTCAAATTTTGCAAATCCCCATCCGATATACTCGGATTCGCTTCACGTACTTCAACATCATATTAACTACAACACAGTTATTTACTCAATGTTTTTGTAAAGGAAATTAACACAGTTACACCAGACATATATAGTTATGACTACTTACTTAATGTATGGCGCTACTTCATTCATGTTGACAAGTGCATACAATGTCGTTAATTCCCCATTTTCCTCGTGCGCAACAGCCTGATTCTGACGTAACCGATTGTGCTTCGTCTGAACATCCGACTAAAAATTCAACGAGCAGAAATTAACAAGTTCCTCCATAACATACCTTTCAGTAATTGACCCCTCTACACGGGCTCTATTCTTCACCTTTTACTTTAGACGTCACATATACCTATGTGCTATATAGATTAGCAAAAAAGAATGAACATTTTATCGTATTAAAAATATTAATGTCATTACCTCTCGAATGGATACATCCATCTATATTGCACGGGACCGCCAAACTTAGCTTCGTATGGCAAGTGAATGGGCAAATGCTCCATTGAATCAAAAAACGATGGAGGAAAGATCATTTCTAACTTGCACATTATTTCCACTATCTGCATCTCCATTTTATCTATGTCTTTGAGCTGAAGCTCCGTCAAACATAGATCTCTGAAGAAATTAGAAAGCTCTGTCAGTGCTTCAACCACACGTTTCAGTAACTAGTCGATAAATGCCACAGGGATCAACTTCTGCATGAATACGTGACAATCATGACTTTTGAGACCCCAAAACTTCAGCTCTTCGACTTTAAAACACCTTGCTATATTCGAAGAATATCCATCTGGGAGCTTCAGTCCACTAATCCAATTACATATCAATATCAACTGTTCCCTGGTCAAAGTATATTCAGCTTTAGGCTTTACCGTCTTACTACCCTCCTGATACAACCACAGATCTTCCCTAATGTTCATTTCTACCAAATCAAGTCTCGACTTGTTGTTATCCTTTGTTCTACCACTAGCATATAGGACTGTATAAAAAATGTTATCAAATACGTTCTTCTCAGTATGCATCGGATCTAAACAATGATGGATGCAGAGTGTAGCCCAATAAGGTAGGTCAAAGAACATGGATCTGTGTGTCCAGTTGTGAACCTTGCCGTAACCATAAGCTCGCTCCAATCTGTGATTCTTCCCTGGAGGTGGAAACTTCAAACGACTAATCCAACTCAACACTGCTGACCCAGAAAGACGGCCAGGCACTTGACGTTTCTCTATTTTTCGATTGAATTGTCTACTCATCCGTCGATAACGATGTTCAATCGGCAAAAACTGTCTGGATGTTGCAAAGAAACTCATTTTCCCCCCATGTTTGAGCCGCATAGCTTTAACTGACCCCATGCACACGAGACATGACAAGCCCCCGTGAGTCGACCATCCACTAATCATTCCTAACACCGGGAAGTCATTTATTGTCCACAGTAAAGCTGCCCTCATGTCAAAGTTCTGCTTAAGAGATACATCATAAGTTTGAACCCCTTTTTCCCACAACATCTTCAACTTGTCAACTAACGGCCTGAGGTATACATTGATGTCTTTACTCGGACTCTTATCACCCGGAATCAGTAACGGCATGAACATGTAGGGATATTTCATCCACATCGAAGGCGGGAGGTTATACACCACAATAATCGTCGGCCAAGTTGAGTAGGGCTTTGTGTAAGGCCCGTTAAACGGATTAAACCCATCCGTAGCAAGTCCAAGCCTAACATTGCGAACCTCTTCAGCAAACGAGGGGTGCTTGTTATCAAAAAATTTCCACTCAAGCCCATCTGCTGGGTGCGTCAGTTGACTTTCGACTATGTCCCGTGTAGAGTGCCACCTCATATCCTCGGCGGTATGTGTTGACATGAACAACCGCTGAAGCCTCGGGGCAATGGGAAAGTAACATAAGATCTTTCTCGGCACGTCTTTTCCCTTTTTCTTGCGCAGTTCACAGTATCTACTTGTACCACAAATATCACATGACCTCTTATCTTTATTGACATCACCGTAATACAACATACAGTCATTCTCACAAGCATCAATCTTCTCATACCCTAGATTGAGCCTTTTAACCATTTTCTTCACATCATAGTACGACTCCGGTAACTTATTGCCTGCAGGTAAGCACTCCTTCGCAATGCTTAACAGTTCATTAAAACCTCTCTCGCTACAGTCATGTTCGTTCTTGAAGTGTAAAAACTTACGACAGATAAGACGGTGTGCTTTTCATGCCCGTCATACATTGGCGTTGCTGCTTCATGCAATAACTCATAGAAACCCTTAGCCCCATCATTCGGATCTTGCTCGACGCTACTTCCATCCCTGCCTGTATTCCACTGGAAGTATGAACCAGTAGCTTCGACTATCATGTTAGTACAGTCAAAGGTTCGTCACCTTCAGATTCCGGTTCCGATTCATGTTCATCCAACCAGGTGTCCCCATGATAGATCCATGCCGTATAACCCTGCTTGAACCCATACGCAAATAAGTCGCACATGACATCACTCCTTTCCTTCCACACTTCATTCATACACCTCTTACAAGGACATCTTATCTCATCGCCGCTGACTTACTCAAATGCGAAGTTGATAAACTGTTCAACCCCAATACGATACTCAAAGCTAAGCCCACTCCTATTAGTGGCTACCCTACGTTCCATCCAACTTCGATCAACAGACATCTCAAACAACTGTCTGCTATATATATGGAAAGTCAGACAAACACAGTCAAGTCTCCAAGTTAATGTATATGTAAGCGTATGTGTTTCCTAACTTCATCTCCCACTCTAACGGGTCAGGTTTCTATCCCATTCCCGGTTGTGTCGCCTCACTGATGCCAACAACTTGAACACATCTTTAAATTTTTTAGAAATTTCGGCAGCACCTCCCCATGGTCTTCAAGTACACGAAATAGACTAACACATCGTAGTCTAAATATGCACCCGAAGAACATCAAGAGATATATACTGACCGAAAATGCAAAAAATTTAAAGACGTGCTCAAGTCGTTAACACCGACCTAAGTGAGATCGAAACATACAAGAACAGTCCCAAAACGGGGACTATTTGAGATTCACTCCTACTAAGTGAATCTCAAACGGGTTTCTAAACTTCCTAAACTATATGAAAATATGCACGTGTCAAGTCACGTGGAATAATTATAAAGTGTCATGAGCAATCTTCAAATGCTAGTATCAAACTTTGATTGATGTTCAAATGCTCTTTATACATGTAAAATTAATAATTATAAAGTATTATACATTTCTCTAAACTAGTACTGAGAGAATGCCACTTAATCAAGTGTTTCCTTTCACACAACCATTTGTCCTTCAGGGGAATCTCATTTCTATAAATTAATTGGGAAATTTTATGCCTATATATTCACAAACTACTAGTATCAAATTTAGCTAAGTGCTAACTAACACATAAGAGTACGTAACCTGGGAATCACAATCCAAGAACACGCCAGAAAACAATACACAAAACGAGATATTCCTTCAGTTATGAAAATATATTAGATTACCTAAGTAACCCAATACAATATAAATTTTCCATTCAAAAAATATATATCTTTTACAATTGACTGTCCACCAAATATATAGCTAACTCTATTTTTCAATAAACACCACAAACAAATTAAATATTTTTTTTCTCTCTCTCTAACTCTTCACAAAGATAGATATGGCCATTTAACTAAAATATTCACAGGACAGAGATTGAGCATACCTAAAAACAAATTAATTACTACTCATTATACAAAGCAAGTCAGCACATATACCCTCTAAAAATTTCTAAATTAATATAAAATCAGAGCATACCTGAACTTTGATTCAAGAAATAACTAAATTCTTCAACACAATAATTTATCAACACAAGGTGGATATATGTCACTAAGCCATGAAAATCCCAGTTCAGCACCAAATGGAAAGAATGAAGTAATACACTGCAATTGGGTATCTCATGGCACATTAAAATTTTCATAAAAATTTGCAAACTATAAATTTGTAATACACAGCAACTGATATTTGGGGAAAAATAGAGTGAAATCGTAGAAACATAGATTATTAGGTTACATTTGAGAGAAAATTGGATTTGGGAACATACCTTGCACTCGAGAGAGACACAGAGGGACTGCAATGGCGCGAAGAGAGGATGGTGGTGATGGCAAGAACCAGCCAAAGGGCGACGGCAAGAAGGAAGACGGCGACGGCAAGGAGAAGTTAGAATCGCGAGAGGGAAAGAGAAGTAGAAAACAAATGCATAATCAATAAACCAAAATGGGTGAAATAGGTCAACTTTAGAGAATCAATAAATGCAATTTGAGATTCGTGGGGAAATTAAGGACCGAAAATGGCTGATATTGAGAGGGAAAGAAAAATAGAGAAGAAAATTTCATAAAAGAAGTCGTTGCTGTCGAAGAGGTTTTAATTGTCATTCTCGATGGCAGACCCCGTCGATACTGACCCCGTCGCTAGTACATTAATACCGACGGCACCACCGTCGACCCGAAAATAAACATCGTCGCCAATGAGGTTTTCCCTCCACCGGGAATGTCTGGCGCCAAAAAGGTATCATTAGCGACGGTGCGCATTGGGGACGGCTAGGCCGTCGATAATGACTTTATTGTCGACGGGGATTGTGCCGTCGGTATTGAGCCCGTCGTCAATGACTCTTTTTTTTGTAGTGTAATTAGATTTGTGATTAATACACAAAAATATTATACATTACATTTAAATCCCCAAATTAGGGTTTCAAATTCTAGGAACTGAAATTAGGGTTTTCATAACCGGTTTTAGGGTTTTTTATAAATCGTAAGAATTTTCTAACTTAATGTTGACGTTCTTAATATAATATTAGGGTTTGCCATTGTATGGTCAACCCTTGACCCTTAACCACATATTGTATACATATAATACCATATACACAGAACATATTCACTTATATACTTAATCCTGAATAATTCACCAAAGAATTTTTTTAAAATCATAAAATTCTTTCTCGGAAATCTCAAATATATTCACTTATTTTCTGTCTAGGTTTATTATTCAACTTTAATTCAATATTTTAATATTCTACAAATATCCAAATTCTCGGGTTGTCACAATAGGGGATCAACCTACTCATTATCCTAGGAGTATGCATCTCATCCTACTAGTGCTCAAGTGCACCCAAATTAATGTCAATATATTATCGACCGAATCTTGATCCCTTACGGGATACCCAACTTTAGTATAGAATGTATTACCAAACAATTTGGTTTGACACAATAGTTTATGCTCAATAATCAATATGAATAAACAATTTATTTCTTAGTTATGCTGAAACTATAGCGATAACCTTACAATAAGAGGCAATTCAAATGTAGGTATAGTATATCATATCAACAGCATATCAAGATAAAAATCTTGTTCAACGAATAGACAGGGTTTGAGAAATTTACGTAAGTAGTTAGGGTTTAAGAAAAACTTTCCTGCGTAGATCAGTCAAGTTATGCTACTTGATTCATTTAATAAACACCTACGATGTTCATATATATAAATCTAACACGTTAGTATTGATAACAATACTCAAATACAATATTTACATAAGATCGGGTTAGATTCAATAGAGTTTCGGTGTTCAATATCTTTACTGAATATTAAATAAGTTGATATATTAAATAAGTCTCTCTCAAACTAATTACCACATACTAAATAAATTTCCCACTTGACCAAATATCACAAAATTATAATCTCATTATAATTTTATTTAATAACTTAATATACCACCTTAAATTATTAAATTAAAACAATAATATAACATCTCATGTTATATTATAACTCTCTAAATTATAAATTAATTTAATTTAGAATATTATCTAATGAATTTAGATTAATAAATATTTACTAGCAACCATTACATCAATAAAATATTTCTCTCATCAATTTCAACAATAAGCGCATCAAATAAATATTTATATATTAATAAATATTTAATATTATAATTTGAAATTTTGGATCGTTACAAAAAGTATCTCGAACACCCAGAGATGTTTTAAGGAGTCTTGACTGAATTTCTTTTTTGCCCCTTTGTGCATGGTGCAGTTGAACTTTTAGTCGGTGACTAGTTCTCCTCTCATGTTGTAGCATTCCCTCAGCTATATCTGCCCTAAACTTCATTTTATTATTCTCATATTATGTTGTCTTCATTAGTGATGCCATTGCTTCATCATGTTCACCAATCCTCATTAATTGTCCTGCTACTGGATCTTCCTCTTCCTCAGCATCTAGCAGTTGTTGATTATGAAGCAATTCTTCATTCTCTGCATCACTAGCTATAAATGACTCAATTTGTGGTGGATTGTTTACTATCACCATTTCTTCAGCATTGGAGTTGGCCATCTATAAAAGAAAACTCCTTTAATACCGGTATAGAAATTTACACAACATAATATTTTTAATGTTATATTTTATGTATACTTTAAAATATTTACGGACTCGAAGACTATATATTAAGATTTCTCTTCCTTATATCTATAGCCTTGAGGTTTTGATACCAAACTTGTAATGCCCCCATATCTATACTCTCATAGTATCCGATATGGTGCTTACTACGAATCAATATAATGCATTTAAATCTATACTCCCATGGTATCTGATTATAAGCTTATATTAAATAGAGGGACTATCAGATATAATTCTCATAGATCCAAGATTCACAGTATCCTATAACAGATGACAATTCTCAAGAGAACTATTACTGTGTTTGGATACCCTCACTTGGTTATATGAACTGTATCTATGAATAGAATCTATCTATCAAAAATTTAGAGTACCAGTAATAACATGAACAGTCCATATTACTAATACGCTCACCCAGATGTATAGTCTATGCCATGCGAATTTATACTATTGTATCGATAGTAACTATCTATCTAAAATCTAAAGTATCAATAACAACATGAACAGTCCATGCTATTAATACCCTCACTCAGATAAATAGTTCCCAAGGATCTCAACTTGATTTGAAGAATTCTAAATTACATCTATATATGCAAGAAAACACGGTTGCAGAAATAAAAGATGTTATATATATCATAAATATTAAGGTCTGATTACATGATTCTCATTACGAGTTTCTTATTACAAAGTATTCAACTAGACATGAATATAACCTAATCTAAGTAGGGACGCTTTCCTTTAACTACTCCAGATGTTTCAGGGTTACCATCTAATACTACAAAGGAAATAATTTATAAGGGTGAGCTATGACATGCTCAGCAAGTTTTATATATATAACAATATATGAATTGAAGAAATATAACAATTCAAAGTTTGACTGATAGTTGTTACCATTTTCTGGATTTTTTTTTCAACCATTTCTAGATTTTTATTTATGTCAGTCACATAGACATAGAAACTTTGTTTAGATATGAGATAGGGGATCAGCCTACTCATTATCCTAGGAGTATGCATCTCATCCTACCAGTGCTCAAGTGCACCCAAATTAATGTCAATATATTATCGATCGAAACTTGATCCCTTACGGGATACCTAACTTCAGTATAGGATGTCTTGCCAAACAATTTGGTTTGACACAATAGTTTATGCTCAATAATCAATATGAATAAACAATTCATTTCTTAGTTATGCTGAAACTATAGTGATAACCTTACAATAAGAGGTAATTCAAATGTAGGTGTAGTATATCATATCAACAGCATATCAAGATAAAAATCTTGTTCAACGAATAGACAGGGTTTGAGAAATTTACGTAAGTAGTTAGGGTTTAAGAAAAACTTGCCTGAGCGTAGATCAGTCAAGTTATGCTACTTGATTCGTTTAATAAACACCTACGATGTTCATATATATAAATCTAACACGTTAGTATTGATAACAATACTCAAATACAATATTTACATAAGATCGGGTTAGATTCAATAGAGTTTCGGTGTTCAATGTCTTTACTGAATATTAAATAAGTTGATATATGGACTAAATTTTATTTATAAGCTTTATTATATATTTAGATAATTTATATATCCATTATAAAAATTTCTAGAAGCTTATAATAATATTTAAATATTTATTTATCCCTTAAATGATTTTTAAATCATTTATTTCTATTTTTACATAATTAATATTTACTTAGAATTTTACAAAAACTTTGTTTATTATTTTTAAATATTTTATATCCATTTATTATGATTTTTATATCATTAATATTATTTTTCAATAATTATTTAGTATTTATAAATAATTATTCTAATTTCTTTATTATTAAATTAATTTTTAATAATATCCAAATAAAATAAAATATTTATTGAATTTATGTAAAAATATCATAAATTAATTATAATAACTTAATATAATTTTTAAAACTATTTTTATATTTATTTATTAATTATTTCTAATTTTTATAAATTAATTTCTAGAAAAATAATTTTTATCTGTCGCTAAAGCCCTACATTGACAGGAAGTGTCGCTATAGGTGTTCTTGAGCTTCTGGGCAGTCAGTTGGTCATGGTCGATGGATCACTTTGACCACGATCTATCTAGCTACTACTTATGATTCTAGGTTTGGACAAGTAATAGTATTATAGTACTCACACAGTAATACAATATCAAATAAAATTCATGCTTTAACTTATATATAACAAGAAGTTATAGAGGCTCAAAGTCACTGTCAGAGCTGTTCTTGAGTTTCTGGGTAACCCAGAACAGTGGTCATGGTCGGTCAACGATTTTATAGCTTTCATAACTCTGATTCTATGTAATAGATTGTGTTGTGTTTGTAGTAACATGTAGTATATATGTCAAGGTACATATATATAACACTGATTTGGACAAAACATAATTCTAAGGTCTCGATCTATGCTGGTCAAAGCACATCCAACAGCTGTTCTTTGTGTTCATCAGTTTTCTGGGTAACCTAGAAAACTTGGTCGAGCTCGGTCAACGACTTTTGACCATTAATTCCAGTAATCCTATGAGTTGTTTAAGTAATATGAGATCATAGATATGTAGTATGTATATCAAGGTGTTAATCTATTGCAAAAAGTTACAAAAACAACAACTAGAAAGCGATCAAAAGGTTGGTCAAAGTAGCCGACTCAAACTGTTATTGAGTTTTCTGGGTAACCCAGAAAACAGAACTCGTGATCGGTCAACCATCTTTGACCACCTATAACTTGCAATATATGGTTCTAATGAACGTGATTTCTTTTCCAGATTAAAGACCTACTATCAAGCTACAAATAACAGACCTAATCATAAACACATATTAATCTACAAGCTCTGACATGTTTATTGTGTCTAGGCTTATAGAATTCGTGAGTTTACACTAAGCTTGGGTCTCCTTTTATAGAATTCTTCAACTTGGCTTTTTAGTCACTTTTCCACCTACTTGCCTCCTAAAAGATCTGATATGTGACTATCATGGTGCTTGGGAGTTTGGAAGCACGTCATGTGATGTTTTGGGTCTTGTGTGGCTGATTCATAACCTACTTGTAAGCTTGTTGACCAAATTAGTAGCTTAATTATGCCCTAATCTTCACTAATCTTGATTAGGGTTTTGTTTTTAATTAGTAGGGTTATTTAATGATGTTTATTAGTACCTAATTAAAGTTTAGTAATCATAATTAGGTGATAGGATAACCTAATTAGGGTCAATTTAGCTAATTAGGGTTAGGTTTATAAATTAGGGTTAGGGTTTATTAATCTAGGGTTACTAACCTAGCTTTCCCACTAATCCTAACAAGCACGACAAATCGTGTTGTTATTATAAGCACGACAAAATAGCTTGTCCAAATAAATATACCGAAAAGTCCATTTTCGGCAGAAAATTTTTAAGCACGAGGTGTCAAGCACGACAATTTTTTGACAAAATTTTATTTGACCAAATTTGTTAAACAGAGTATATATTAACACATAACACTTTCAGAACGGAGAGATTTTATTAATATAACTGAATTTTTATCCGAGTCTTATTAGGGTTTTGGGTTTTTACATAAACAACATGACTTGGTTTTGATGAAGTTCATTGACAACCAAGATCCGTCCAAGGGAAAATTTTCCCCGAACTGGGAAGGCCCATTTGTTGTCAAAGAGGTATTAACAGTAGGCGCTCTGAGGTTACTGGAAATGGATGGCGATGAATTTCCACAGCTCATTAACTCGGACACCGTGAAACGGTACTATGTCTGAAGTTACCATCAAGCAAACATCCTGGTTTTGGATCACCAGATCCCCAGTCAGTTCAGGTTTTCCAAACCCTTCACTATATACAATCTTTTTCACACCCATTTACCCCGTCAGGGATAATCACATTTTCCAACCAGGAGCCTGGTTTTGGATCACCAGATCCTTCATTCCCCACAAGTTTTCAAAACCTTTCACACCTTCAGTTTATCCCACCAGGGATTAAACTTTTCACACCTTCAGTTTGTCCTGTACATGGGATTAAACTTTTCATCTGTAATTCGTCCTGTACATGGGGCGAACTACGTCGACCTGATATCCCCAATACACGGGAGTACGTAGGCAGCCATTTATATGGTCCGGTCGCACCACAACAAAAACAAAAACAAAAACATCTTTATACCCTCTTTGCCACATACAGCGTTGAACCTCTAGACCAGGTTCGAACTATGTAGACCTGATCTCCTCATCAATAGGAGTACGTAGGCAGCCATTCATGGTTCGGTCTTACCCCCTACCAAAACACAAAAAATTGTCAATGGTACTGGGATCATCCTTCAATCCTCCACAGTTCATCAGCTTCAGACCAAAGGGATGGAACTACCTGACCTCCCCACATAAATGGGAGAATTAACGACCATCTAAGCTGCGGTTGAATCCTCAAAGAGAAACACTAATCCATAAGATATGGAACTAACTGGGCTCCCCCATACAAAGGAGTATCGGCGACCATCTGTGGTACGGTCAACCTCAGAGAGGAAAGCCACACTCCTCTCCACATCTCCATACATCAGTCCCAAGACACCAAATATGGTAGGGAATAAACACAGATCAACGATACATTTTGAAAAATGGAGCGCAGGAAGAGACCTGATTATGAACCACTAAGAATATCTGGGACATCAACTTTATACCCACTTGAGATAATGGGATTATGGGAGTGAAGAAATGAAGCATATTTATAATTCTAAGAACTAAGGCATAAAAAAATAGCAGTCTCTTTACACAATTTTACTTTTCAATCTCATTAAATAGTATTTGTCGCATGCAAATTTAAACATTTTTCGTTGTTGCTCAGCGGATTTATGAGCAATGTTTATAACTTCTTCATTTCTACCAACTTTGTTCCCATTCTCAAAAGAGAACTCAGGTTTTGATGGATCAGAGAACTGATGCCTGAAGTAATAACATGAATTTAAATATAAAAAAAATGGTAAGTTAAATATATATGTATATAAAGTAAAAAATGTGTAGATATTCAAAAGTATTCATCAAATTAACAAATACCCAGATCTCAAAACCTCCCAATCAACCAAGCTAAATCCCAGTTAGGGGTGTTATTTGGTTGATTTGCAAGCTAAATACATACAACAGTCTTAAACTTGCTTGTTTGGGATTTTGCTAAATGCCTAAAATAGTACCACAGTGTGTATGTTTTTGCATTGCAACAGTATGATGAGAGTATTTTACCCCGTGAAAGTAAACAAGTACATTCAATGGGATCTTTATATTGCACATATTATAGACAACAGAGAAAAGATTATTATATAAATAAAATCATACTACCAAAGATGATGCTACTAATAATACTTATGTAAGGGCTAAGGCTAATTAGTCAAAATATGTTCAAGTACTTCCGTTCTTCAATTACATTGGAATATCTAAGTTGAACTGTCTAACAAATAAAGTTGTATATATTTCTACAGGTGAGCACTACGCAGACTTGCTTATCGATTGTGGAGCGCTGAATAACACCAATTTTTTTCCATCCAATCAAACACATTTTCAGATGAATACTCTACATTATTTCCCCAAAGGCCACAAAAACTATTACAAATTACCTTTTTATTATTCCTTGGAAAACAATTTAAACAACAAAAAATTTGAAATTTTCATCAAATTAACAAATACCCATATCTAAAAACCTCCCAATCAACCAAATAACGTAAACCAAAACATCCGATTTCGAGTGCGAGATCTGGATTCAAAGAAGTTACAGCAAAAGAAGAGAAGACGAGAAGAAATTAAGAAAAGGAGGAGGACTCACCAGAGAAAAGAGATTCAGAGAAGAAGCAAGGTTCCGACTTCCGATTCCGAGTTTGAGATCTGGATTCTAGCCTTCTCGGTTTGGGATGAGATTATTCAAAGATTCAGATCGAGACTTGAGAGTTCGACTTTACTCTTTAGAGTCTGGGAGGCTAGGGCTAGGGCTAGGGCTAGTAATGCGCTGAGTAGTGAGTGTTAACTGCTGAGTCATTACGAATTAGTATTAGTCATATTATTATTTGAGTAATGCTACAGACACAAACTATTTTACAAACTGCTGATGTGACGTTCCCCACCTCAGCGTATTGATCAACAAATTGTTTCAATATAGTCTTTGGCCCTACACAATATGCTGAGGTGGAGTATAACACATTAATAATTTATAAAATATTTGTAAAATAGTTTGTCTCTAGCATTATTCTTATTATTTTAAGTGATGTACTGATGTGTGTACTGTGCGTTAGTGTGCAATATTGTTCGGTTATTCGGTTTAACCGAATAACCCAAAAGTGAAACCCATATAAACTATCCAAAAATCGTATATAATTTCGGATATAATCGAAATATTAAAAATAACTGAATTTTTAGAAAATTTCGGTTAGATTATTTCGGTTCGGTTCGGTAATTCGATTATATCCGTTTTTTGCTCAGTCCTAATAGTATTAATGAATGAATGTTAATTTATTTATTTTTAATAAATACAATAACCAATAATCTAAATTACAATACAAATAACTTTTCATCATTTTTGATATTCTACATGTTAATTTTAAAATAAATGCTCTAATTACAATTATAAATAGAATAAGAAAAAAATAATAAATTTTAAAGTATAGTTCATTAATCCTAAATTAATTCGAACATAACACATTTTAATAATAAAATTATATTATCCATTGTTATTGCCTCCTGTTATCGCAAGTAAATTTTGAAAGTACAAAATTTGTAACAAGCTAATACATATATATATAATTAATTTATATATATGTGACTTATTAATTATTGAATATAAGTTAATTATATATATATGGGTTCCAATTCGTGGAAACCGGTTGTTAGGAGTACTATTCCAGCAACCATCACCTCCATCGTTTAATATTATTGATCAATATAATTAATGGTTGAGATTGAAAAAATAAAAGTCTTACCGCTACAAGTTGTAGCGACAGTAATTAAACTTACTTTAGCAATTACACTTACTTTAGTAGATTAGATTACTTTAGTCTCCCAAGTCAGAAATAAAAAATAAATATCTCAAAACGACGTAGTTTTGATAGACTGTGCACAAATAGAATATACACGACAATATATATAGGCCCCCATTCTCGGCAATCGGTTGTCACGGGTATTATTATTATTATTATTATTATTATTATTATTATTATTATTATTATTATTATTAGTAGTAGTAGTAGTAGTAGTAGTAGTAGTAGTAGTAGTAGTACTACTACTACTACTACTACTACTATTATCATGATGACTGTTGTCATCATCATCTTAATTTAAGGCAATATGTTAATAGTCGTTGCAAAAAGTTGTACAAAATATGCAACGAAAATAAAAATTATTGCCAATGAATGTGGTCCATATTAGGCAACGAAATATAGTAATAATAAAACTTTCATTGCCCACGATGAGGAGAAATCAAGTGGTTAGAAATTTTGCAATGTATTTCTAACGAATTTTGTTTCCAAATTTTGCAGCAGCTCATGAATTTCGTTGCAAAAAATGAAAGTCTCACACAATCTACAACGAATGACAAGTTTTGTTGCTAAACATACACTTTTAGCAACGACTTATAAAATTGTTGCTTGAAAAATCGTTGCTAAAGCCCCATTTTTAGCAACAAAAAAACTTCCGTTGCCCAAAATGACAGGAAATCAAGTGGCCGAAAATTTTGCAACGAATTTCTAACGAAATTTTTTCCCGCCAATGAATTAGCAACGAAATTTTGCAACGACTTATGAATTTCGTTGCAAAAAGTAAAAGCCTGACACAATCTGCAACGAAGGACAAATTTCGTTGCTAAACATATACTTTTAGTAACGACTTTATAAGTCGTTGCCCGAAAAATCGTTGCTAAAGGCCCATTTTTTTGTACTGCCTTATATACATATAAATTTTTCCCCTATCTTTCGATGTGGGACTAGGGCGTTACACATAAGGCTTTATTTGGCAAAACACTTTTAAAAATAAAGATTTAATATTGCTTAAGCCTTGTTTGGTAAACCCATTTAAAACTCCTTTAATTTATTTTAATAAATCATTTATACTGTAGTTTATTGTGCCACATTATTTACTTATATTTCCATATCTAATCTTAATTAAATAAAAACTAATTACAACTTATTAAATCAATTTTCCACTTAACCAATTACCACATAATTATAATTTCTATTGTAATTTTATTTAATAAATTAACACATCGCTTTAATTATTAAATTAAATTAAAATAACATTATAGCAATTCATATAATCCTTATCAATTCTCTAATTTAATTATTAAATTAAATTAGACTATTATCTCATAAATTTAATTCATCACTCTATTATCTTAATTAAGTTAATTTCTAGAA
The DNA here is from genome assembly GCA_016801055.1 of Panax notoginseng. Lineage (NCBI taxonomy): Eukaryota > Viridiplantae > Streptophyta > Magnoliopsida > Apiales > Araliaceae > Panax > Panax notoginseng. The sequence continues at coordinate 61,416,842 of CM029023.1, read as the reverse complement.
CTAATGAATTATTTATTTAACTAATAAATAATCTAACAAATATTTACTTAACAATAAACACATCAATTAAAATATTTATTTAACTCAATAAATATTTGAAATTACAAATGAAATTCTGGATTGTTACAAGAGTTCCAGAATAATAAGCACATTTCTTGTTTGTATCAAAATTCCTTCCACTTGGATTGGCTGGAGGAAGGAGTAGGACAATTTTCTTGTGTGCCATCAACAGCTTCAATATATTTTCCAATGAGTCCCCTAAGGGTGTGAAAACTCTTTGATGTCTGACCTTTCCAACTTTTTGTAACGTAGTATTTGACGATTGTGCAGATGCTTGAAATGTGGAATAATTTTTCCTTTGAATGGACAAGTTCTGATTGCCTCTCTGAGTTTGTCCTTGCAGTACTAATGATACATCTTCTTCTTTCTTTTTATGAACCCTCCGAGGGTTATTCCTATAATTTCCAGCTTGAATTTGCTCAGCCACGACTTCTAAAGTAGTGAGGTTTTTAATTTTTTCAAACTTCAACTCCATCTCAGACATCTCTCCATGTTTAATCATTTCTGAGAATGGTTTTCCTATGCCTGCCAGGACCCTCTCATAGAACGGAGCTTCTTGTATGTCAATGAAGGTTATTACCATCTCACTTTCTGTTATTGATGGGATTACTTGAGCAGCCAGACGTCTCCATCTTTGGGTATATTCTCTGAATGACTCAGTATTCTGCTTTTTAACTTTGGTAATATGATATCTATTTGAAGCCATTTGTGATTAGAAACTATATTGGTTTAGAAAAGCATGTCCTAGTTCTTCCCAGCTATGGATTTTGGAATTGTCCAGTCTGGCATACCATGCTTTGGCCTCTCCACTTAAACTTTTCTGGAACAACTGCATCCTTAGCTTTTCATCCCCGGCATATGACCCAAGTTCACCAATAAACACCTTTAAATGAGTGTAAGGATCTCCCAATCTGTCATGAACCCAGGAAAGATGCAAAGGTTTGACTAAGTCACGTTTCCATATGCTCTAGTCCCTTTGATTAACTGGATGGTTTCTTCCATTTGCTGAACTTTCTTTTGAATATCACCAGTTTCCCGATCTTCTTTAAGATTGGTGATTTTAGGGGTTTTTTTTTTGGATTTTTCATGGATTTGAGGTTTAGGTATATGTACTTCATTTTCTTTCTTGTTAGTATCATGGCTTCCTCCTTGTGCAGAGGTTTCTGTTTGAGTAGGTATTTGTTGACCCTGAGTCTTTTTGTTTTATTCTTTCAAAAAGATAACAAATTCTGCTATCTGGTTTTTTAGTCCCTCAAACTCCTCTCGAGAAACAGGAGTAGATTCAGATTGGGCACTTGCAGCCATGTCTGAAGATGGGCTTACTGCCTTTTTAGACTTTAATCTGGTAACGGGACCAATTGTTTCCCTATAAAAAGATTATGTAGTTTAGTCTTGATAAACACTAATAGTCTGCATGTTTTGCAATGTGTCTGTTTTAGGAGTTTTTTAATGTTTTACTGTAAAACAGATGTCAGTTGTTTTGATGACAAGATAGCGTGTCAGGTTTTGATAGGGAATGGAATGTATATTTACATTTTCTTTTCTTTTCTTTATATTTACATGAAATAGTAATTTACACTTAACTGAAATTTACATGGAATTGATAGGGAATGGCATGAAGAGACTTCCCTTCGAGTTTGGTTTATCAAAGGCTGACCTATCTTAGGCTACTCTCGCAGCTTTTCAGCATGAAGGTCCCCAGATCATCGCAATTTACTAGATGGGAAGCTAATGTGACAACCCCAAATCTAGGTACTTCATTCCCACAAGGCTTAGTGTTCACTTTTCATTCATTCATATTTATCTACCCAAACATAATAGAATTTAAATCATAAATCCTCCCTTTAAATAAGGTTACATCACTAAATAAAAATCTTCCCAAGTTGTCTAACCTTAAACATCATATAAGTGCGGAAATAAAATTATTACAGCACATCATTGATTAAAAGTCTATCATCATATCAATTAATAAAATTACAAATCTTCATCACTTGTACATTTTTTCCTTTCCTTTGCTAGTTGCAGGCTCATCTACCTTCTCAGCTTTAGTTGCAATAATTATATTTATGCAAGATAGAGCAAAACAAATGCTCACTAGATATAACAATGAATTAACAAGATAATGATAATTGTCAATGAATAGGCTCATCAAAACTGAATAATACTCTATCAATAATAACCAAAGACTAGAATCAAAATAAGAAATATATATATATATATATATATATATATATATATATATAAGGGTCATAAGACCACGAACTATGTCCATAGTTGTAAGTAATCTTTTAACTTCAACTTTAACATTTATAAGACTATGAGGACTCCTCATACTTAGGGAGAACAACCCTTCATACAATGTATTGTGCATAAATAGCTAAACGCGTTGCGTATCCCCTATAATAGGGTTGTTCTTTTCAATTTTTTGAGTACAAGTCCGCACCAAAGAAAGCTTGGTTTGGATAAGGTTTTAAGGATAATTTGAAGTTTAACGATCAACAGCTAGAGGACTAGTTGAATCAATAAGGTTTGATAACACAACAATTGATCAATAATAACATAATATGGAACAATGAATAATCGAAAGCGAACTAACTATATATTGAACTCATGCTTAGAAACAAATACAAAGCATAGGTATTGAATGACAGTAAACCTTGCTTAAATAATATTAAGCTAGGGCTATGAATTATTTAATATACATTAAGTAATAGCAAGCTGCAAATAAAACTTGCTCATTATGAGAATAACTTGTGTCAAGTAATTGAAATAAGACAATTCACCAATAGAAATTAGAATTCAAGAAAATTGCATTCATAATACACGAATGACAATAAAGAAACTTGTCTAACAATAAACAAGTTAGAATACATCAATAAATATTGGAATTCAAAACTTATTCGAATAAAGTTAAAGTCACAGCTAGCTTGCTCAAATAATGATTAGGAATTCAAGAGTTCGCTTAATGAAAGTTTAAAGTAAGAAACTTGCTTAATGTAAAAAGATAAGGTTTAGAAACTTGCTTAATAATAATAACGTAGAGTTAGAAAACTTGCTGAATGTAAAGAGTAAGAATTAGAAACTTGCCTCAGGTGTAAGCTATAATATTAAAACTATCGTTCACCTACACATAGTATTAGAACCACAATCTATTAGATATACTAACATTCACGTATCAAGATAACACTCTCTTTTAGCTAGACATGTTATTTTAGTTCAAGTCTTTCTTAACCATCTACATTTTAGAAACTCCAAGTGCTAACTTCACAACACTTATCTACCATTCACTATGTACATTAAATCATAACATGTCATTTAAATAATTTACTAAACCTTTAACAATTTTGAAAGTATCAATGACATGACACGGTTCTGTTTTAATCACCTTAATACATGTTTATTACATTAACACATCACTAACTAAGTTCTAATGAGTGTCCAAGGTCTGCATAAATAACAGACTTTACTGTCTGTGATTGGCTACTGGCGCGGCCGCGCCAGTTTTACACTGGATTAGAGCGCCCGCGCGACAGCTCCGCGCCCGTGCCAAGAGGCTGCATGCCCGCGTGATGCATCAGTTTCAGTTTTGCAAAACGTGATTCGACACAGTTTTTAGGCCAACTAACACGAATTTCACCCACAAAACAATGAAACCAACATCTACAATTGATATAAAGCTATCACAAACATGATTGCTATCATATTCAACCAATTAGAATAATTTAACAACAACTAAAACTATTTTAATTTGTCAAATTTAACATTTTCATACATAAACACCATTTTTGAGTTCTTTAGACAAAATCAACATTGTAAACATAATTCTTGTCCAAATTGCTTCTTTCAAATTACGTTATCTTCGTTTCTTAATGAACTAGCATAAACAAGCTTCAATTTGCAGTTTAACCTACAAACTAACCACTAAACATTATACTTACATAAGCTACATACCAAAATATATAGACTGTCATAATTTTTCCTACTTTTAACTTTAATTAGCATGCAATTTCATGTTTATATACAAACTAAAACCTCACCAACATGAGTAATCATCGCAATTTATTTGTATGACAACAATTCAAAATATGAAATTAACAGAGTAAAAAACTTTGTCGTAAACTCATATATGCATATATACATATATATAATACTAAAGCTATGGATAATACCTTTTGTTGCTTAAGAAATCCTTGCTAATCAACTGCTAATTACTTTAAAAACTCATAACTTCTTCACAATTCTCTCAAGTTTTCTCTCAGGTTTCTCTCTGAACTCTCAGACTTAGCAAATGGCCAAAACCCAACTGATATGCGTAGTAATACAAAATTGATATAACCTTAATATTACTACTAATTGTAACATCAGTTACAAACTAATGTATATGTTATAAATATATTATATTTATTATTTTAATTTATTTTTTATTTATTTATCCATATTATTATAATTCAAAATTTAAAAATTCAAAAACCATAAGGCTTTGTTTGGCAAAACTCTTTAATATTAAAGACTTAATATATTTAAGCCTTGTTTGGATTAAATCAAATTAAAACTACTTTAATTATTTTAATATACAATTTAGTTTATAATTTATAATCACATATTATTTATTTGGATCTCCATATCCACCATTAATCAAATAAATTAGTTACACACTATATGTTAATTAAATATACAATTTAAATAAATAACACCAAGATTATAATTTAATATACCATTTAAATTATTAACTCAACACAACAATATAACAACTCATGTTATATTACAACTCTCTAAATTATAAATTAATTTAATTTAGAATATTTCTAATAAATTTAATTCATAAATATTTACTAATAATAACCCCATCAATAAAATATTTATTTCATTAATTTCAACAATAAATACATCAAATAAATATTTATATACTTCAATAAATATTTAATATTACAATTTAAAATTATGGATTGTTACATCCTTACCTCCTTACAAGGATTCTGTCTCCAGAATCACAACTCAAACAATCAAATCGTCACATTCTTCCCTTCTTATAAAGATTTTGTCCCCAGAATCGAAGGCACTGATTAAACAAATAACTCAGGATAATTTTTTTATCATTTTAGCTTCGAGTTCCCACGTAACCTCTTCGACGTTGTGGTTCCTCTATATCACCTTCACAGAAGGTATCACTTTATTCCTGATCACTTGTTCTTTCCTGTCAACTATCTGGATAGGAATCTCTTCATAAGATAAATCTTTACTGAACTGCAACGGTTCATACTCGATTACATGCTTGTAATCAGGTTTATACAGTCGCAATACCTATACATGAAAAACATTGTGAACATGTTCTAATTCTGGAGGTAAAGCTACCTCGTAAGCCACCTCCCCCACTCTTCGTAGTATCTTGAAAGGTCCAATAAACCTTGGGCTTAGCTTTCCTTTCTAGCAAAAATGAATTTTTCCCTTCCAAGGAAAAACTTTTAGGAACACGAAATTTCATGCTTCAAATTTGTAATTTTGCCTGTGTTGATCAGCATACTTCTTCTGTCGATCTTGAGCAGCTACCAATCTTGCTCTGATGAGTTTTATAACTTTAGCGGTCTGCTATACCAGTTCTGGTCCTAACAGTTGACGTTCACCAACTTCATCCCAACATAGTGGAGTTCTGCATTTCCTACCGTATAACGCCTCGTATGGCGGCATACCAATGCTTGCATGGTAACTGTTGTTATATGCAAATTCCACCAATGGTAAATGATCATCCCAGTTTCCTTTGAAGTCCATGATGTAAGCTCTGAGCATATCTTCTAACGTCTGGATTGTTCGTTCACTTTGACCATCGGTTTGTGGATGATATGATGTACTCATCTTTAGTTGCGTTCCCATGCATTCCTGTAGTCTCTTCCAGAAATTTGATGTGAACCTCGAATCTCTGTCTGATACAATTGACACTAGAACTCCATGCCTGGACACGATCTCTTTGACGTACAGTTTTGCCAGCTGATCAAGATTAAACCTAATCTTTATTGGCAAAAAGTGAGCTGATTTTGTTAATCTATCCACTATCACCCATATCGCATCGTATCCTTTCTGAGTTGTTGGAAGACCTACCACAAAATCCATTATGTTATGCTCCCATTTTCATTCTGGTATTTCCAATGGTTGAAGTAACCCGCTTGGCCTTTGATGTTCTGCCTTCACACTCTGACATGTCAAATACTTTACAACGCATTCTGCAACGTCTCTTTTCATATTTAGCCACCAAAAGTGTTGTCGCAAATCTTGATACATTTTCGCACTTCCCAGATAAATCGAATATCTTGAGTTATGAGCCTCTTTCAAGATTTCTTCTTTAATATCCTGCACTGCTGGAATCCAAATTCATCCCTCGAATTTTAGCATTCCCTCAGTATTAAGTTTATACTTCATCTCTTTACCCTCGACCACACTTTCCTTTATTTTTCTACATTCTTCATCTTGTAGTTGAGCATTCTTCACTTTGTCCACCAAAGTTGAACTAGCTTTCATCTGGAACAATCTTTCATCGGTTTCTTTTGGAAATTTGATTTCCAACTCTAGTCTTGCCATTGTTGAAATGAGCTCCTCCTGGTTGGTTAACAACATCAACTTCTCCCGACCTTTCCTACTTAAAGCATCTACAACCACATTCGCTTTGCCTGGATGATAAAAGATCTCACAATCGTAATCTTTTATTAATTCCATTCATCTTCTTTGGCGCATATTCAGGTCCTGCTGTGTGAAAATATACTTCAGACTCTTATGGTCTGTGTAGATCTCATATTTTTCTCCATAGAGATAGTGTCTCCATATCTTTAGAGCAAACACAATCGCCGCCAACTCTAAATCTTGAGTCGGATACCCTTTTTCGTAGTCTTTCAATTGCCTTGATGCATACGCAATGACATTGTCATTTTGCATAAGGACACAACCCAACCCTTTGTGTGAAGCATCACTACAGACCACAAAGTTCCCTGTATTATCTGGTAATGACAACACAGGTGCCACACTTAACTTCTTTTTCAAATCTTGAAAACTTTCTTCACACTTCTCCGTCCACACAAATTTCACAGCCTTCCTTATCAAATTTGTTAACGGATTGGCTATCTTGGAAAAATCTTGAATAAATCGTCTGTAATAACTGGCTAGTCCCAAGAAACTCCTCACCTCCGAAGGTGTCCTTGGTTGTTCTCAATTGATTACAGCTTCCACTTTCGATGGATCCACTGAAATCCCATCTTTATCAATCACATGAACCAAAAATTGTACACGTTCTAGCCAAAATTCACATTTAGAGAACTTCGCCTACAATTTATCTTTTCTTAGTGTCTCAAGCGTCAGACGTAAGTGTTCCACGTGTTCTTCTTGAGATTTTGAGTACACCAGTATGTCGTCGATAAATACCACCACAAACTTGTCTAAAAATGGTTTAAACACCCTGTTCATCAAATCCATGAATGCTGCAGGGACGTTTGTCAAACCAAAGGACATCACCAAAAATTTGTAATGTCCATACCGAGTTCGGAATGCCGTCTTCGGTACATCCTCCTTCCTCACTTTCAATTGGTGATACCTACTTCTCAAATCTATTTTCGAGAAATATCTAGCACCTTTCAGTTGATCAAACAAGTCATCTATTCTTGGCAACTGATATTTGTTTTTAATAGTGACTATTTAATTCCCTATAATCAATCCAAAGACTCATTAACCCATCCTTCTTCTTCACGAATAACACTGGCGCTTCCCACGGTGATACGCTCGGTTGAATATATTTCTTATCTAATAGTTCTTGCAGTTGTACCATCAGTTCCTTCATCTCTACCGGAGCCATTCTGTACAGGGCCTTCGATATTAGAGCAGTTCCTGGTGCTAAATCGATCACGAACTCAATCTATCTGTTAGACGGAAGTCCTAGCAAATCCTCAGGAAATACGTCTACAAAATCCTTAACCACTGGTATCTCTTCCAATTTCATACCCTTCTTTTGAGTATCGACTATGTAAGCTAAATAACCCACACAGCCTTGACTCAACAATTTCTTAGCCTGCATAACCATCAGACATCTCATTTGTCTAGGCAATTTGCTACCATAGAAAACTACCTTTGACGGAGTCATAAGATTTGCAAACTTCTTTTGGCAGTCAATTATCGCTCCATAATTGAATAGCCAATCCATTCCCAATATAACATCGAATTCTCCGAGTTTTATCAAAATTAAATCTACTGTCATAACATTCCCCTTAATATTCACCCTACAGTTCTTGTATACGAATCTTATAGGAATTACTTCCCTATTCGTAATTTCTATGTTTAAAGGCAAATTCAACTCTTCACTGGGCAATCCTAACCTCTTAGCAAATTCATCAGATATAAACGAGCAAGTAGCACCCGAATCAAATAATACATATGCATTTATATCATTGATTGGGATAATGCTTGACACGACATCCTTTGATTGCACCGCGTCTTGCACCGTCATGTTGAAGGTCCTGGCTGTGGGTTTGTTTGACGCCATTGGCCCAGCAATGGTCAGTGTACCTCTACTGCCATTTCCCTTGCTTCAAGCTGTCTCACCAGATTTCTTCTTTGGACACTCGCGAGCAAAATGGTCCTTCAACCCGCAAGTGTAACAAGCATTCTTCTTGGGTTGATTGCAATTTGGAGCAATGTGACCCTTCTGGCCACAGTTAAAGCATACCCGCTTCCCCCTTAAACACATACCTGCGTAAAAATTTTCGCATGTAGCACATGCGCCATCTTCTTCTTCTGCTGGTTACCTTGCTAATTTCTAGCTCCCACATTTGCATTCCATTTCCTCTTCAAATTATTGTTGCCATTTCCACCTTTACCACCACCACCATTCTTAGCTTCACCTTCATTCTTCTTCTTTCTCTACTCTTGGTTGTGTTTTGTTACATCCTCGCCTCCTCTCTCAGCGAGAATTACTTTTTCAAGCACTGCTGCAAACATCTTTAACTGGAACAGGAAACCCTACTGTACAACCAGGGCTTTAGTCCCTGCTCGAATCTTCTTGCCTTGGGTTTATCAGTATCCACTTGATATGGCACAAACCTTTCTAACTCGTTGAATTTTGCGGCATACTCCGACACCGTAATTGCACCCTATTTTTGTTCTAGAAATTGCACTTCCATCTGATTCTTTGAACTTTCTGGGAAATAGGTCTCAAAGAATATTTTCTTGAACCTTTTCCAAGACATTACCCCTTGACCTCCTCGGGTTTTATTGTCTTGCCACCAATAACTAACCTCTGCTTTCAACATAAATGTTACAAAAGTAGTCTTCTGATTATCCCCTACCCTAGCAATATCGAAAACCTTCTCTATCTCCATGATCCAGGTTTGTGCCTCAACCGGATTCATGGACCCACGGAACTCTGGTGGCCCAACTGCCTTGAAGTCCTTAAATATTACAGCTTGATTTTGTGGCTGATTCTATAATGCTCCCGTCAGTAGCGTTACGAATTGCTGAACTAGATTATCCTCAGCATTGTTGTTATTGGTAGGTTCCTGTCATGGTTGACGTCTTGGAGGCATTTTCTGTTAAAATATACCCATTAGATTCTATTCAATATTTTAAGTATTATATACTTAAGTTGTACATCATAAAAGATTATCACATAACACATAACACTTTGAATAAAACCATAACTTTTATTCATTTATAATGGAAACATCAAAACAATAGCATCACTGCTATATACATTACTTCCTTGAACTACTAAAGTTTCAGGATAACTTCATCATCATATCCCATAGGTTACATCACACTTGGGATTTACATAATATTTATCATATTAATAATCTCATATCAGGTACATTCCCTACAATGTCCTACTAAGATACTGCGTAGCCTTATGACGGTCTTCATCCATAATACGAAACAATGCTCGGCGATCTAATATATATGATGGCAGCGTCTCGAACTGAATTGGATAACCCATGACCCGATCTTGAGCTCGATTGATCACGGTGTTGAATACATTATTCATCTCCTCCATCTTCATCCTCTTTGCTTGTGCGTCTCTTCCTGCTATCCCGGCTCATTGATAAGCTTCCTTGTACGCATCTTCGGCTCTTGCCCTCTTCGTAGCTTCTTCTTTCAACTTGTTCTTCAATTCTGTAATCTCTGCTATCATCCGCTCGTTCTCTCCTTCAGTGTGAACCAACTTCTCTTCAACGTTATTCGGACGTTCCTCTCGATCCTGGATCTCGTCGTCCTTCTGTGCCATTGAGGTCTGTTGTTCAGTTACTATCTCTTGTAACTCCTCGACGGTATCTTGAAGTTCCACATTGCGGTCGTAGACTTCATCGTATATACGAGCAGCTATCGAGTTAAGTGAAATCTCTTCCTCCTCGTCCTCGTCATCCTCATTCGACTGTGGCAGCTCAACGGGATCCTCCTCGTCCGTCTCTATCTCATCATCCTCATCAAGTAAACCCTCCTGCTCAACCATTGTGACCAACGGAGCTGACTCCCGTGGCAGTAGTTGTTCCCAAACCACCTGAATGTCACGAGACTCCTCCTCTCTAGGCATTTGAGGTCCTCCCTCCCTAGCCTGACTGGATTCTCCGACATTAGTCATCCTAACAACAAAATTTTAAGTTTTAATTACTAATCATTACTACTCGACACTCTCTAGCACATAAGTTGTAATCACATAAGCATATAAGTGTTTTATTACTTCTTCCTTAAAACTCGATTAGACTTTATCACCACTATCATTTCAAAGATTACTAGGCTTTTTCCCCACCTAAGGTTCATAATCTAAAGCTTTGATACCAACCTGTGACACCCCCAAATCTAGGTACTTCATTCCCACAAGACTTGGTGTTCATTTTTCATTCATTCATATTTATCTACCCAAACATAATAGAATTTAAATCATAAATCCTCCCTTTAAATAGGGTTACATCACTAAATAAAAATCTTCACAGGTTGTCTAACCTTAAACATCATATAAGTGCGGAAATAAAATTATTACATCACATCATTGCTTAAAAGTTTATCATCATATCAATAAATAAAATTACAAGTTTTCATCACTTGTACATTTTTCCCTTTCCTTTGCTAATTGTAGGCTCATCTACCTTCTCAACTTTAGCAGCAATAATTATATTTATGCAAGAGTGAGCAAAACAAATGCTCACTAGATATAACAATGAATCAACAAGATAATGATAACTGCCAATGAATAGGCTGATCAAAACTGAATAGTACTCTATCAATAATAACCAAAGACTGGAATATATATATATATATATATATATATATATATATATATATATATATATATATATATATATATATATATATATATATATATATATGAGGGTCATAAGACCACGAACTATGTCCACAGTTTCAAGTAATCTTTCAACTTCAACTTTAACAGTCATAAGACTATGAGGACTCCTCATACTTAGGGAGAATAACCCTTCATATAATGTATTGTGCACAAACATCTAAACGCGTTGCGTATTCCCTATAATAGGGTTGTTCTTTTTAGTTTTTAGAGTACAAGTCCGCACCAAAGAAAGTTTGGTTTGGATAAGTTTTTAAGGATAATTTGAAGTTTAACGATCAACAACTAGAGGACTAGTTGAATCACTAAGGTTTGATAACACAACAATTGATAAATAATAACATAATATGGAACAATGAATAATCGAAAAGCGAACTAACTATATATTGAACTCATGCTTAGAAATAAATACAAAGCATAGGTATTGAATGACAGTAAACCTTGCTTAAATAATATTAAGCTATGGCTATGAATTATTGAATATACATTAAGTAATAGCAAGCTGAAAATAAAACTTGCTCATTATGAGAATAACTTGTGTCAAGTAATTGAAATAAGACAATTCACCATTAGAAATTAGAATTCAAGAAAATTTCATTCATAATACACTAATGACAATAAAGAAACTTGTCTAACAATAAACAAGTTAGAATACATCAATAAATATTAGAATTCAAAACTTGTTCGAATAAAGTTAAAGTCACAGCTAGCTTGCTCAAATAATGATTAGAAATTCAAGAGTTCGCTTAATGAAAGTTTAAAGTAAGAAACTTGCTTAATGTAAAAAGATAAGGTTTAGAAACTTGCTCAGTAATAATATGGTAGAGTTAGAAAACATTCTCAATGTAAAGTGTAAGAATTAGAAACTTGCCTCAGGTGTAAGCTATAATATTAAAACTCACATTCACCTATATATAGTATTAGAACCAAAATCTATTAGACATACTAACATTCACGTATCAAGATAACACTCTCTTTTAGCTAGACTTGTTATTTTAGTTCAAGTCTTTCTTAACCATCTACATTTTAGAAACTCCAAGTGCTAACTTCACAACACTTATCTACCATTCATTGTGTACATTAAATTATAACATTTCATTTAAATAATTTACTAAACGTTTAACAATTTTGAAAGTATCAATGACATGACACGGTTCTGTTTTAATCACCTTAATACATGTTTATTACATTAACACATCACTAACAAAGTTATAATGAGTGGCCAAGGTTAGCAGAAATAGTAGACTTTACTATCTGTGACTGGCTACTGGCGCGGCCGAGCCAGTTTTACACTGGATTGCAGCGCGCCCGCACGGCAGCTACGCGCCCATGCCAAGAGGTTGTGTGCCTACGCGATGCATCAGTTTCAGTTTTGCAGAACGTGATTCGACACAGTTTTTAGGCTAACTAACACGAATTTCACCCACAAAACAGTGAAACCAACATCTACAATTGATATAAAGCTATCACAAACTTGATTGCTATCATATTCAACTAATTAGAACAATTTAACAACAACTAAAACTATTTTAATTTCTCAAATTTAACATTTTCATACATAAACACCATTTTTGAGTTCTTTAGACAAAATCAACACTATAAACACAATTCTTGTCCAAATTGCTTCATTCAAATTACGTTATCTTCGTTTCTTAATGAACTAGCATAAACAAGCTTCAATTTGCAGTTTAACCTACAAACTAACCACTAAATATTGTACTTACATAAGCCACATACCAAAATATATAGACTGTCATAATTTTACCTACTTTTAACTTTAATTAGCATGCAATTTCATGTTTATATACAAACTAAAACCTCACCAACATGAGTAATCATCACAATTCATTTGTATGACAACAATTCAAAATATGAAATTAACATAGTATAAAACTTTGTCGTAAACTCATATATGCATATATACATATATATAATACTAAAGCTATGAATAATACCTTTTGTTGCTTAAGAAATCCTTGCTAATCAACTGCTAATTACTTTAAAAACTCAGAACTTCTTCACAATTCTCTCAAGCTTTCTCTCAGGTTTCTCTCTGAACTCTCAGACTTAGCAAATGGCCAAAACCCAACTGATATGCGTAGTAATACAAAACTGATATAACCTTAATACTATTACTAATTGTAACATCAGTTACAAACTAACGTATATGTTATAAATATATTATATTTATTATTTTAATTTATTTATCCATATTAATATAATTCAAAATTTTAAAATCCAAAAGTCATAAGGCTTTGTTTGGCAAAACTCTTTAAAATTAAAGACCTAATATATTTAAGCGTTGTTTGGGTTAAACCAAATTAAAACTACTTTAATTATTTTAATAAACAATTTAGTTTATAATTTATAATTACATATTTTTTATTTGGATCTTCGTATCCACCATTAATCAAATAAATTAGTTACACACTATATCTTAATTAAATATACCATTTAAACAATTAACACCAAATTTATAATTTAATAATTTAGTATACCATTTAAATTATTAACTCAACACAACAATATAACAACTCATGTTATATTACAACTCTCTAAATTATAAATTAAATTAATTTAAAATATTATCTAATAAATTTAATTCATAAATATTTACTAATAATAACCACATCAATAAAATATTTATTCCATCAATTTCAACAATAAACACATCAAATAAATATTTATATACTTCAATAAATATTTAATATTACAATTTGAAATTCTGGGTTGTTACAGCTAATCTAATTTTTCAATTGGAGCGGATCTGAGTGGTGCCTTTCCTGAGCCTAGTGGGATTATTTTTCGTAGAGTCCAGCGATCAAACACTAACTGGTTCGCCTCTTGGTGGAGGAATCACACAACATACATTCACATACATCATGTGTCACCTTATGAAATGATGACATTGTGTGATGTACTAATACAAAATGCAGAAATTATGCGAGGCACTAACGTGCAGTGAATAGAGCATTCATTCACATCCATTTAATGTAAAGAAAGCATTCACACACAAGCAGATAAAAAGGTATTTTGAAAAGATTGAAATGCTACTTAAGCCCTCTATTGTCCCCAGCATAGTCGCCACCTGTCGACGTCGGGAAAAATTTCCTTTTTTATTGAATTCCTCTTTTAGTCTTTCTACCCTTTATATTCTCTATGTGTTTTGAATTTTATCTGAAAGGGCGAGTTTGACAAAAGGGTCCCACATAAACTGTCGATAATTTAAAATTTCAGTGTCGCTAGTTGGTAGTACTGAAATGGTTGTACCAACTCAACCAAATTATGAATTTTTTTGCAAAAAGGCCCAATTATTGGACTCTATTTAACATGCCTTGGAAACCGAGATTCATAGAGTTCGGGGGATGGCTTAAGCGGGGGGAAGGTGTTAGGCACCCCCCGACTTCTGTGAAAACACGGTTACCGCGTCTTTTCAATTCCCTAATGTATTTGAAGTATGTGTGTGTGCAGTTAATTGGGCCTAAGTGCATTATTTGAAAGTAGTGCTATGCCTCGTTTGCACCTATATACAAAGGGTTTGATTTGTATAAAAGTTTAATTTTAAGAAAAATGTACATAAATGATGTTTTGAAAAAATATTTTCAAACCCTTATGTTCACATAGTAATTGAGGTATTTGATACTTCTATTTTATTCCATATTCGGCTTGTTTTGATTTTATTCTCGAAATGCGAAACATCTTCGACAAAATAATATACATATAAGTGTTGGGCTCCTTATGGGCATGAAAGCCATCAAAGTGACCTGAGCACCATAAATATGATTTATAAGTTAACTGTACAACTGAAAATGGTCCACCATGGGAACCAGATCTAGATCCATCAGTGGGTTCTTAGATCCCCTGGCTCCTAGGCTCACATAATGTTTTATGAATAACCTGCATAATAAATATACTGAAATAAAAAAATATTTAATCTAAACGTCACAAAATAGAAGATTCATCAGTTAAATATGGCTAGAGTTAGATAAATCTAGTCGACAGACATTAATATCACCGTTTTACATTAAATAAACAGTTAAAACAGATATTTTAATTGCAGTAAACAATTTATTATATATATATATATATATATATATATATATATATATATATATATATATATATATATATATATATATAATCAAGATCTGGTCAGGTCTCCCGGATATTTGTTAAAATCCGAACTTTTATTGTGAGCCATGGGATGAAATCCAACGGTTGGAAAAGGAAATTGGTGGGGAAAAAAACCGCGGAGCTCCAGATGCGAACGGGTCACGGGTTATTCAGATCTGAACTCTATTTCCAATTTTCGATAACCGCATCTCTCTCTCTTTCACCCATTTCACAAATCGTGTCTCTCTCTCTCTCTCAAAGCTCCGAACGAAATCAGATACAACAACTCTGGCCTAAAGCTTCCGGCCAGAAAACTCTATCTCGCTGTCTCTCTATCCCACAAGGTATTGTCTAATTATCTGATAGAAGAATAAACTGAAATCCAAAGCAAATAATCTGCAGTAACAATTTTAAATTTAGTATTTAGTAGTTTTCTTGCCTACCTTTGGGCTTTTCTGCTATTGGAGCCTTTTGTGGAACATCTGGCTGATGCAGTAATTGAAGGTTGTTCTTTTAAGTGTTTTTTATCTTGTTTTCCATTTGTTCAGTGGGTGAACTTCTTGTCCCCATTTTCTTAAATCCTGTGTGTTATGTTCTTTTTCTATAAAAATATAATAATGAACTTGACAATCCAATTTATCAGAATCTCTAACCATAAACTGATGACCATTGTGTAAATTCCATGAACTGGAATTTGGACTAGAGTCACTGAAATTGTAATTTTTGGTCCATAAGCTGCAATTTTTGGTCCACAATTAGTGAAAGTATTTACTATGTGCTATAATATATACAGACTTATAGTTAAAATCTGAAATATGTTATACTATGACATTTCTGTGTTGTGAAATGATTTTCCTGAATTGTACTTCTCAATATCCCATGATTTTTGGTCCACAATTAGTGAAAGTATTTACTTTGCAAAATCCATTAATCCATTATTGTATACTTATTGGCTTTTGCAGAATGCAGCATTATGTAAAAGAGATAGAAACGGTATCATCTAGTTGTTGACTTTGCATTGTGCAGCATTGTTGGAGTGTCGCATGACAAAAGAAATTGTCCAAAACTTGTTGGAGTGTACGATGAGGAGGACGTTGACATTAACGATGATTGTAAGTCTTTGTTTGATTGTTTTCCTTATTGCAATTTTGTCTCCATCTTATATTGATGCTATTCTTGTAGTTGACATGATGACATTTTCGTGTTTCAGGATGGGAGTCTTTGTGGATGTGGCTGCTTTTATTAGTTTGTTTGGTGCTTGTTTAGGAATTTGTATTTTTACTGTATTTTATTAAGTTTATTTGATGTGTGGATCTACGATGTCTACTTGTGCATGTCGGTTCTACTAGACTTATATTCCATCATTATCTACACCTATTTTGGGACAATAACTTGATGTTGCTAACTTATATGTTTATGTTGCTTTAATTTGTGTGAATAGGCAAGCTTGATGTTGCACCTATTTTGGGACGATAGCTTGTATTTTAATTGGTATTACAATTGTTTACAAAAAAAGATTCATAAGCGCTAAAGCTTATAGCACTCACATGCTTCGCAACTAAAATAATTCTTTTGGATTTTATCATTGATACAGGCTCAAACCACACTGTAATACTATACTCTGCAGCCACTGAGAAAAACACATTCAAATTAACACTCTGAATCGAGGAAGCAAACAATGCTCAATCTTCAAAAAGAGCATGTGCAAGAATATGTGAATGAATGAATTCTTTAGTGATTAAGTACCAGGAAACACAAAAGCAAATAAAAGAAGGCAATGCAGTTAAGCAAAGTATGTATGTACAATTATATCTGCCAAAGTCTACAACTCAAGAAATTAGAACCTATAACAATAATGATTTAAGGATTTTTTTGGTCTTTAAAGTGATTGCCCAGTGAACCTCAAATTTGCAAATAAGTGAAGTAACACGGTAACACAGATACGGACAATCATAATGGACATGGCCAAAAGTCTGGGATATACTTAACATCCATATTTTCAGTAAGACAATCATATTCAAGATAATCATTACAATCACTTGACAAGTGCCATGACCGACACTACCAAAGATAGCCCACAAAAGAACACTATGATATTCATTTTTCCTTCTCCCTTGGACAGTCATAGTAAAGCTTTCCAGGATTCTTCTCTGATTTAGATATTCTCACAGCAGCTCTCAGGCAACAATAACACATCTTGTTTCGAAATCGGGTATCATGAGTTTGAATGCTCATGTTGCTTGAAGTAGACATGCATTTGTTGAACCTTATCTGCCAAAACCATCATAAGATTGCAATGTTTTAGAGACATTCCACAATTGGTAATCCACAGATCATGATAATAACACATGAACAAAAATAAACATTTTTTACCAAGTACTGATAGAAACCCTTGCTTCAGAACTACATTTTACTAAGTACTGATAGATTCAGAATTAATATTCTTAGGTCGTTTTCTAACTGAGTTTAAGGAAATAACCTCATAACCTGAATTTGGCTTTTCATGCAAGGGTTTCCAATTATTTTGTCTAAAATTTAGTATTTCAGTGACTTTAGTCCATATTCCAGTTCATGGAATTTACACAATGGTCATCAGTTTATGGTTAGAGATTCTGATAAATTGGATTATCAAGTTCATTATTCTATTTTTATAGAAAAAGAACAGAACACACAAGATTTAAGAAAATGGGGACAAGAAGTTCACCCACTGAACAAATGGAAAACAAGACAAAAAAACACTTAAAAGAACAACCTTCAATTACTACACCAGCCAGATGTTCCACAAAAGGCTCCAATAGCAGAAAAGTCCAAAGGTAGGCAAGAAAACTACTAAATGCTAAATTTGAAATTGTTACTGCATATTATTTTCTTCGAATTTCAGTTTATTCTTCTATCAAATAATTAGACAATACCTTGGGAGATAGAGAGAAAGCGAGACACCTATTTCTGGCCGGAAGCTTTAGGCCAGAGTTGCTGTATATGATTTCATCCGAAGCTTTGAGAGAGATAGAGATGCGATTTGTGAAATGGGTGAGAGAGAGAGACGCGATTACCAAAAATTGGAAATAGAGTCTAGATTTGAAGAACCCGTGACCCGTTCGCATCTAGAGCTCCGCGATTTTTTTTCCACCAATTTCCTTTTCCAACCGTTGGATTCCATCCCATGGCTCACAATAGAAGTTCGGATTTTAACAAATATCCGGGAGACCGACCATATCTTGACTCTATATATATATATATATATATATATATATATATATATATATATATATATATATATATATATGTGTGTGTGTGTGTGTGTATATATATATATATACGAAAGTAAGAAAAAGCCACAGATTTGCAATCCAGGCTCAACTGTTCGATTTGCAATAAGAGCCTCAAATCTGAAAGGATCTTACAGTGTGTAGCGAGAAGAGCTTTAGACAACTTTTGAAGCTTGAAAACTCCGTTTTTACCGGTTAAAATTTGATGCGTTGTAGTATATAAGTATATTAGTGTTTACAAAGAAGAATATCGAAGTTTAGAACACTATAGGAGGGGTTAAGAGCTGAAATGGATGGAATTCCTCTGTTTTCATTTTTTTGGCTGATGGGGGGGTCTATTTATAGACCAAAGTAGCCGCGGGTCTACCTGACGCTTCTCGGGTGGGCCCCGTGGGTCTTGTTGTCTCAAAGTACATGCACTCGGATCAACACAATGTCCATTTGAACCTTTATAACTTTCAATCCGGGAATCTGATGGAGGAGTCTTATACTTTTCCAGAAATCCCTTTTCGAGAGCTACACAATGACATGGAATTTAATATTTTCTGAATCCGAGAAGATGGGTCCATGACTAGATCATTAAGTCTTCGCAGTCCACCCCGTTGAGATGTCTTGTGTTGTTTTCACTCGGGATTGACATTATGGTTTTGCATGACCTCTTTTGCATTGATTTGGGCTGAATTGATGTTGAGTTGACAAAATTACTTTTTTACCCCTCTGGGGTTGGTTCCGGGCTTGATACAGTTGTAGCTAACTATTCTCATGGTTGTCTCAGAGATTAGGCTGTTGTTGACTTTTGTCAGTCCTCAGAGTTATCTCTGAGGTTCTCGGGGTTGTTGCTGGGTTTTTGGCTTGATATCCCGAGGCTATCGCCGGGGTTTGGCTTGATCTCCCGGGGTTGTCACTAGGGATGGATTTGTTCTCCCGGGGTTGTCTCCGGGGTTTAACTTGATGATTTTGACTTCCAAGGATGTCTCTGGAAGATAAAAGACGATTTTGCCTTCTTGCATGGTTAGTAACAGGAATGCAAAATTTTAAGTGTATACAGGTTGTATGACTTCGACGTTAACGAAGGTAGTAAGTAAGATATGAAATTATCAGGAAAGTCATAACGAACGGTAATAAGATTAATAAAAGTCCGAGTGTGAGTCAGATAGAGAATGTTAGAATGAAACGTAAGCGTTAAACACTTTAACCGACGTGAGGGTCTTGAGTGTATGCGAATATTAAATGGGCATAACCTACACACAGTGTATGGTTTGAACGTAAGAGAATAAAGAGTAATGAATAACATAAACGTTGAACGATATGAAGATAAGGTAATGTAAAATGCTTAACGCTATGAATGCATAGTATTAACATTGAATGATTGTTCTGAGTATACAAAAGATTGTATGGCTTAGATGTTAATAAATAAATCCTGAGGTATGACATTTAGTTGCCAGAAAGTCATAAGGAATGGGAAATCAACTTAACGAATAGTATAGTTGTAATAGTTCAGATAAGTTAAGTTTAAGTTGTGGTACAATCGTACTCTTTAATGGTTGACATATGGTAGTTGGGCTAAACAATTCCTTTAGAGAGCAAATGTTAATACGAACTAGCAATCGATCCAACTCGATGTGAAAGACAGTGTAGATGAGACGGGAAACTAATTTGTTGGTTATCTATGGGAAACCACTCAGAGTACTATATGGAATACTGGTATAGACTCGATGTGTACTAAGTATAGAGTATGAATACGTATGATGAAAAGGTGACTCTTTTCATATTTGTAGATGTGTAGGATGAGTTAAGTCCTAGAAATGTTACAAGAAGAAGATGAGAATGTAAATTTGTCGTAAAAGATGAATATAAGGTTTATGCCATCTCCGTATGCCATAATACCAAAGAAGTGAAAGTAAAGTTGGTCGCGTAAACTTAGATTACAAAATCGCGAGCTGTAGGATGTAAAGTTAAGTTTAAACCAATGCGTAAGTCAAGTGTATGACTAACTGGTATGTGTTATTTCCTTATGTAATATATAGGAATTACGGTAAATAGTTCAGCATAAACTATAAGTTGTAACTGTGCTTAAGGCTAGTTTCCTAACCTCATTCATATTCTAAATGAATGTTAGTTTCTTAAACTTTCTCAGATGTTGAACTTGAGAAGTTTTATCTATGTGCAAATGTGTGATATTTGTACAAGGTGGTAGAATGTATGAGGCCTTGTACCACAATTTTAACACTTTGGTATTTCTATGAGATGAACTGTCAATATGAAAATGTTTTGTTTATTCATGAACCGTTATTGTAAAGTCTGTGCTAATAATTCTAGCCAGACACAATGTGTATGAAAAAGGGATAAGAATGAAAGTATTTCAGAGTGAATGTGACTAATGTTTTAAAATAATAGGAATCAGATTTATTCCTATTATTCGAGCTGCTTCTTAACCATTGTTCGGTTATGGAAGATTTTAATAGAATATATGATTCTTGCTTAGTTGTTATTCAATTACTATGACTTGTTGAGCAATTGAATGCTCATACTTGCTTTAAATAAAAACATTTTTAGCGATCGATGTTAGAATGAACTTAAGGATCCCGTAAAGATCAAGTTGACCGGTATCCAGAGGAAGTGTCATTCATTACATGAATGAGTGTGAAGATCAAGCCAACACTTGTAATGTAGAATAGTTTAATTGAACTATAAATTAGTTTAATGAACTGTGATGTATCTTTGGTGGCGGATGAAAGTCACTCTTGTAAGATGTAAAGAATAATGTAATTATCATTATTTGTAATGAACGAGGTTTTAGGTAATAGAACCTGGGATTTGAGAATGTATATTGTTATATTTAGTTATATAATGATGTATGTTTTAAATGAGATGCACTCGTGATATATGGAATTCGGGTGTGAAGATAGACCGGATTTCGGGCCGTCACAAGAAGTCACTCAGTATTTCATTCAATAATTACTATAGTGATAATTGCATAGTATTTCATATTATTGATTCAATAATTATCACAGTAACAATTGAATAGTATTTCACATTATTAAATCAATAATTGTCACGACACAGTAACCATATTATTGAAATAATATTATTAGATAGTATTATTGAGAATGTCAAGAAAGTTCTGTCAAGGAAAGGGGTAAGGTTATCTAATTTCGCGTTAGTAAGGAGAAATCCTTATTGAAAAGTCCCCCTTTTCCTGGGAACGATATGATTATCAGTGTTGTGAGTCTATAATATTAGTTCAGAATAATTGTTGAAAGATTGAAAAATTATAACTAATTGAGTGGCCACAAATGTAAGAAGTAGTGAGCAAATTTATTTTATTTTTAGAAATTTTTTGCCACGTTTTTCCTTTTGAAATTGATAAGATGCTAAAGGATGGAGGGCACAATAATTGAAATTTACAAAAGAATTTTCAAAGTTTGGTTGCCTCACGCAACCATTTTCAACTTTGCATCAAATATAAATATAATATGTATAAAGTTATTTGTTTTATTAGAATATAATAAGAATATATTATATTATATATATAATGTTATTTGTTTTATTAAAATAATATATTATAAAACTTTTAAAACATGAAAAATAAAAATTTATCAAACGAATTTTCTTCATTGCTGTGCTCCGATGAATGGATTAGTCAAACTTGGTGTGCTAACTATTTTACTATAAATAGGTTGCTCAGTTAAGCAATGAAACTCACACCAGAATCACAAAATTTTTCTTCTATAATATTGTGCGTATTTCTTTTGAGTATAAAGATATTTTGAATATAGATAATAGTGCAAGATTTCCTCAACATAATCTCTGTTATTCTAGTCAGATCTAGTCTTCTATTAAGATAAAGGATGTTATTTTCTTTTAATACTGGTAAGGGATATCATTTTCTTTCATACTCCATATTACGTAAGTGATATTATTTCATGTCGTATTCCTAAATCTAAACTTATGGTTAGTATTTCTTCTATAAATTCATGAAATGATTAGAAATTCCTTGAGTTTTGCGCTTCATCTAATATCATTCCATTGGAATATTGGTCTGAACTTTCTTATTAAATGTTAATCTTTTCATGTCAGAGTACTCTTCATCCAGAGTACTATTCATACCAGAGTACTATTCATCCGGGGTACTATTCACACCGGAGTACTATTTACGACAAAATTTAATTTTCTTTTCCTTATCCAAATTATCTTTGAAATATGAATCTTAATTATCATTATTGAATGTTACTCCATAATTGATTATCTTGTTGACAATTTGGACATTCTTGAACTTGGATAAATTAAATTATAAATCTCTAATATTTATCCTTGATCTCACTTTTATTCATCCTTTATATCACTGTCATCATCCTCATACTTGAATTGTTGTGAAGAGTTATCTTTGGCCTATAGTGTAAAGATTAACTATTGATTGGTATGATTATGACCATGAATTGTGTATTGGTATAATCATGACCTTTAATGTTACAGATAAAGGCTTGAGCTGAAAGTTCTCTTTGGCCCATAGTGCAAAGATGGACAGGTGTTTGGCATGATCATGACTATTGGTGATATAAATGAATATTTTTGGCCCGTAGTGCAAAGTTAAAATATTGATTTACATAATTATTGATTGGTGTTATAGGAATAATATATTGATGATAGGCCCTTAAATCATAGAAGATAGTAGACATCATTCTCTACTTGACTTTTCAAATGGATTGTTTGTTCCGCTGCAGTTGTTGATCTAAAATTTATTGTCCATTATTTTTTTTTTGATTTATCGTTGTTGAAGGCTAACGATAATTTATTCCTCATTATCTTAGTCATAATATTCTTTACTGGGGTATTTAAGCTCACCTTTTTCCTTTTTGTTCCATTGTTTTCTCATGAAATGAGAGTGTAGCTGGGACTAGTCGGGGAGTGGAGTAATGCTCTGAGATGGTTACTATAGTAGTCATCACTATTCTATAAAATAGTGTAAAAATTAATATAATGAGGACTTAATTTGAGTTTGGATATTATCGTATTATATACGGTATAATATTTATATTGAAACTCACAACGTATGTGTGGTCGTATTTTGAAAGACAGTTTAATAGTTGTAAATAGAAAAAAATTAATTTTAATTCTGTAGTATGTATTTTGGCAACTCGAGATGGGTTATGTGGACCTATTTTAGGGGCATCATATGATAACCTAGGATATAGTACATGGTCTTGTGACCCTCAGTTATACTTTTGGTCTTGATATCCATTATTGATTCAAAAGCCTAATTTCCCATTGAGCTTATAGTTCTTTATTATCATTGACTGATTTCAGAGAAGGTTATATTATCTAGTTAAAGCTTATCCATTGATCACTCATAAGTTGTTATTATTTATTGTTGTTCTTGTGAGCAATTATTTTGCTCACTCTTGTATAAAAACATTGAAGCTAAGATCGAGAAGCCTGAGGAGCCCTCTACAAGCAAAGACAAGGGCAAGATGAATACATAATGAATTTTGAAGTTGTCTTCTGTTAATGAAGCTTATATAATAAGACTTGATTATGTTAATGTTTTATTATTTTTTGGTGAAGATGTAATAGTTAAGGTTAGACAACTTGGGATTTTAATTTGGATTATGTAACCCTTCAATTGGATTATTATTGTTTATGAAGTTTATTAATATTATCCTTTATTGTGGGTAGATAGATATGATTGTGGTGGACAGTGAGCACCAGATCTGTGGGATTGAATAACCTGGATATTGGGGTGTCACAAGTTGGTATCAAAGCCGTAGGTTATGAACCTTAGGTGGCGAAACCTTAGGAAATAGTCTTATAGGAAATTAAAAACATAGTGGTGGTATCAAACTTTTATCGAGTTCTAAGGAATGAATTAAGGGAAATCATTTAATAAAATGATTTATGTGCTTACTTATTAATAAACATATGTGCTCGCGAGTAGTGTGAATAGTACGTGTAGAAATTAAAATTTAAAAACTTTGTTGCCAGGATGACTGATGTAGGAGTGTCGACGTTGGGAAAAATTTTCTTTCTTTGGAATTTCACTTTTTATTCTTTCTACCCTTTATGTTTT
This sequence comes from Panax notoginseng, assembly GCA_016801055.1. Lineage (NCBI taxonomy): Eukaryota > Viridiplantae > Streptophyta > Magnoliopsida > Apiales > Araliaceae > Panax > Panax notoginseng. The sequence continues at coordinate 61,392,010 of CM029023.1, read as the reverse complement.
CTATGTGTTGATTTCTTATTTGAAAGGGCGAGTTTGAAAAGAGTCCGACACAAAATGTCGACGATTTGAAAATTCAGAGTCGCCACTTGGTAGTAGTGAAATGGTTGCACCAACTCAACTGAATTTGAAAAGGTTTACACAAAGGCCTAATTATTGGACTCTGTTTAACAGGCCTTGGAAACCGAGATTCATAGAGTTCGGCTTTTCAATTCCCCAATTTATTTGAAGCGTGTATGGTTAATTAAGCCTGATTGCATTATTTAGAAGTAGTGCTATGCCTAATTTGCACCTATATAAAAGGGTTTGACTTGTATAAAAGTTCAACTTTAAGCAATATATGCAGAAATGATATTTTGAAAATAGGTTTTCAAATCCTTATGCTCACATAGTAATTGAGGCTTTTGATACTTTCATTTTATTCTGTATTCGGCTTGATTTGATTTTATTCTCGAGATGCGAAACATCTTCGACAAAATAATATATATATATATATATATATATATATAAGTGTCGGACTCCTTATGGGAATAAAAGCCATTGAAGGATGTTCAAACACCACACATATGATTTACAAGCTAATTGTACAGCTGAAAAAGGTCCATCATGGGAATTAGATCTAGATCCGTTAGTTGGTTCTTAGATCACGTGGCTCCTAGGCTCACATAATATTATATGAATATCCTGCATAATGAGGATACTAAAATAAAATAGATATTTAATCTAAACAACGCAAAACAAAGGATTCATCAGTTAAATCCCTGCCTGCGCGTAGCCAAGCTTCCTGTTCCCTCTAGATAACGATCTAGGGTCGCGTGGTTGCTTAATACTTGCAAAATAACTAGAAAGAAAACTAGATTTAAATAACTCGTAGCCATTCTAGCTCAACGGTTCTAGTTTTACAACTTTTAAACCGCTTAAAAGTTAGATATGGCTAGATTTAGATAAATCTAGTCCACAAATTTAAATATTATAGATTTATATTGAATGAACAGTTAGAACATATATTTAAACACAATAAACAATTAATATATATATATATATATATATATATATATATATATATATATATATATATATATATATATATATATATTAAAGAAAGAGAAAGCTTCAAATCTGAAAAAAAATCTTACAGTGTGCTGTAAAGAAGGCTTCATAATACTTTTGAAGCTTTAAAACTCAGTTTCCACCGGTTAAAATTAGATATGTTGTAGTATATATACATGCAAGTATTGAACAGAGTTTTCTCTCTTTTTCTCATTTTTTTTCTTTTATGGCAGATGGGGGGTCTTATTTATAGACCAAAGTAGCCGTGGGTCTACCTGCGGCTGCCCGAGAGGGCCCGGGCATCGTGGGTCCTATTGTCTCGAAGTACGTGCACTCGGGCAAATGCACAGTCTACTCGAACCTTCATAACTTTTAATCCGGGAATCTGATGGAAGCGTGTTATACCTTTCCTGAAAGCCCTTGATGAGAGCTACACAATGACATGGGATTTGACATTTTTTGAATCCAAAAAGATGGGTCCATGACCAAATCTTAAAGTGTTTGCAGTCCATTCGTTGAGCTGCGTTATGTTGTTTTCACTCGGGATTGATGTTATAGTTATGCATGACTTCTTTTGTAGTGATTTAAGCTAAATTGATGTTGAGTTGACAAAATTACTATTTTTCCTCTGTAGAGTTGGTTTCAGGCTTGATGAAATTGTAATTATCTTTTCCAAGGGTTGTATCCGAGATTGGACTGCTGTTGATTTTTACCAGTCCTCAAGGTTGTCTCTAAGGTTGGTTTGATCTCCCGGGGTTGTCTCCAGGGTTTGAACTTGATCTCTCGGGGTTATCTCCGGGATTGTCTCCGGGGTTGTCTTCGGGGTTGGATTTGATCTCCCGAGGTTATCTCCGGGGTTGGACTTGAATTCACGGGGTTGTCTCCAGGGTTTGGATTTGATCTCCTAGGGTTGTTACCGGGATTTGATTTAATCTCCCGGGCTTATCTTTGAGGTTTGACTTGATCTCATGGGGTCGTCTCCAGGATTTGAATTTGATCTTCCGGGGTTGTCACCGGGGCTTGACTTGATCTCCCGGGGTTATCACCAGGGTTTAGATTTGATCTCCCAGGGTTGTCTCTGGGCTTTGACATGATCTCCTGGGACTGTCTCTGGGGTTTAGATTTGATCTCCTAGGGTTGATATCGGGGTTTGAATTTGATCCCCCGGGGTTGTCCTCGAGGTTTGACTAGATGACTTGACTTTCAGGGTTGTCTCTAGAAGATGAAAGACGATTATGCCCTCCTGCATGGTTAGTAACAGGAATGTAAAATTTCGAGTGTCTACAGTTGCCCCTCTTTATCATGTTTATGCAATGTAATGTCATGAACATGATAAAGATTACTAGATACTTGAAATACTACAAGATTTAAATGATGGCATACAATACAGCATGAAGTGATGTTATGGATGCTGGATGTTTTTGGTTGGAATTATTTCCAACAGGATTCTATCACTTACTACTTCCGTCGTTTCTGCTGGGGATGGAATTGTCAATGATGGTCTCCATTGAACCGCTTTGATGTCTTCTCGAACTGTAGTTTATGAAGCTTTCATCACTGGATCTTTCTCGATGCTACGCTGGGGTTGTCGCCAAAGGCTTGAAATGTCCATCAGTGCTATTAAGACTAATTTGATGACAAGTTTGCAGATATGTTTTTCAAGATCCCTGTTGTGAAGGTTTTCCTATGGCTGAGACCATTGGATTTTGACGTTGAGGCTGTCACCAAAGTTCTTTATCTTTAGATGTGCTTTCTCACTTTATTTTTGCTAAAGATATTCCCTTCTTTTACGAGTGACTCTCTGGGGATTATTGATGTTTATCATGATGATAGCTTGCCATGGTTGCCATCATTGGATTCTTCCTACCGTTACGTTGGGATTGTCACCACCGCCCGGGCTTTTTATCATGTTGATACTGATAGCTCCAATGGAGATAGAATTTTTACTGCTTGCTTTCACATCATCCTCACAATGCTTATCGAATGGTAGTTTTGTGAAGGTTAACCATCACCGACTTTTCACGGTGCCTATTTGAACAATAGTTTACAACTGTCTAGAAATCATCGAACCTTTGTGGTGCCTCGACTGGGGATTTATATAACAAATTCCATCATCAGTCCTCTCCGAGGAATATAGTTTTCCACGGTTTTCATCATCAGATCTTTCCTGATGCTATGTTAAAGTTGTCGCCAATGGCTTGTAATATCAGATACTCTGACCTTGGTTGAAGTAGTTTTCAACGGCTTACATCACCGGACCATTCCTAATGCTACACTGGAGTTGTCACCAACGATTTTTAATTTCAAGCATTCTTACCTTTGTTGAAGTAGTTTTCAACATCTTACATCATCGGACCATTCCCGATGCTACACTGGAGTTGTCGCCAACGGTTTGCAATGTCGATCATTTTGACCTTCATTGAAGTAGTTTGTAATGCCTTACATCACCAGATCATTCCCGATGCAATGCTAGAGTTATCGCCAACGGTTTCCAATGTCAATCATTCTGACCTTTGTTGAAGTAGTTTTCAATGGCTTACATCACCGAATCATTCTCGATGTTACGTTGGAGTTGTTGCCAACGGTTTAAAATATCAGATATGCCTGATATCTCTGCTGGTAATATATTTTTGATGAATTATACCCCTAAACAAATCTGGACATTTTGATGCATTCAATACCCACGGTTCATGACATCGGATTCTTCCTTGGTGGATCACCTTTTGAAGCCAAACACTTAGGTGACAAACATTGATCAATTGAAGGAATCAATCCTAGAGATTCAAGGAGATCGCGAAGAACTATGAGTTGAACTCGTACTTGTGGAAGCTCGAATCTATAAGGGTATCATTCTATAACTTCTTATCCTTTATTTTAATTAATAACATGCACAAAGGATAATCCGGGTAACTACTTTGTAAAAAAAATTTAAATTTGATTTTGCCACGCTTCCGCTTATTTTGCAATTTGATTGCATTTATGATTTTCACAAAACCTAATAGAGTATAAACCTAACAGTTCTATCAAAGCAAAACCTTTATGCAGTTATTAATTGTTTAGATTTGATATATATGATTGATATGTGTTTTGTACAAAATTTTTGGGCATAATTATTAGCATAGAATTGAGTTTTTGGAGAAAAACTGTTGAATTCGTAAACTTGAAAACAGTGTTTGCGAACTGGCGCTATAGCGCCTGTTTACATAGTAAACGACGCGCTGCAGTGTCGGGTCAGTTTTCAAAACGGGTCAACCTGCGCTGTAGTGCCTCTTCACAATATAAACTTGGTGCTGCAACGTCACGACCGGGTTTCAGAAAATGGGTTGATCCAGCGCTATAGTGCCCAAGCCCAATACATTTAGGGCACTGCAACGCCGGTACCCTGAAAGTAATAAGAATTGTTTTTATTTATAAAATCTGATTTCTAATTAAAATAAAAGGTTTATTTAAATTAAAAATTAGATTTCATTTTGTTTATTTTGTATTTAGAATATAATTTCATATTGATTAAATAAAGGAGTTTATTTTAAATCATAATTTAAATTGATTTTAATTAAATTTGCCCATTAAATCGATATCAATATATATATTAAATGTTTATTATTCATGAGATGAATGTTTTATTTATTGATACATATGGTGATATGTATGATAATAAATGAGATTGATTATGAACTATTGACCAATGTGATTGGATTTTATTTTGGATGGATGCTTGAATGAATGGGTTTTTTTAAATAGGGTATGTGTACCTCGTCTTTTTTGGTTTTCTTCTTGATGTAGATTCTATCTCTCTCCTATTTACTTCTCCTTGACTGCTGATCAAGGTTTCTATTTAAACTAAATAGTTTATGTAATAGCATTAGTTAAAAATTTTCGAATAACCAGAGATCGGGGAGCAAAGAGCGCTTAAAGACCCGTTTGTAATAGAGCCCGAGTTTAAATGTAATAGTTATATTTAAATGTTAATTCTTGCACCCTAGGGTTTGACCTTTTGATTCACTTGGTGGCTCTAGTGAACCAAACTAAAATAAAAGTCTATATTCAATCCGGAAAAAATATAGTATTCTATATGCATGCTTATACTATATATATTATATATTATGAAATATGTTTCGCATGTAAAATAATATGACGTGTATTATATATATATATATATATATATATATATGTGTGTGTGTGTGTGTGTGTGTGTGTGTGTGTGTGTGTGTGTGTGTGTGTGTGTGTGTGTGTGCATGCGCGCTAAACAAGATGAGACAAATAATAACAAACTCCTCAAAGAAATTATATTAAGTTGTAACGTTCAAAGATATTTGTAATATCAAACGTCGCCTTCTAGCATGATAGATACAATAGAGCATTTAATATTTAATATGAGTTTGTTGTGCACACACAAGATAAGTATTAAATATTTGAGATGTTATTTTTATTGCATATGATGTTTATAAGGAATTGAACATTACCGCTTTATTATGCACACACAAGGGTTGTAGTATTCTCTTCGCTTATATGGAAATATTGGGTCTGACTTAACTTAAATCATTTTAGTTCGGACGTGCACACACTTGACCATTATGATTTAAGAGACCATTATGATTTAAGAAGCAAAATACAAGGAGTTACATGATGGTGTAATTGACAAAAGTTGTCTACCTATTTATTTATATATAATTTGTTGTGCACACAAAAGGCTATATACATTTGAAATAAGATCCTTATTATAACAACCCGGATTTTTATAAGTTATTAAAATAGGAATTTAATAATTAAAATTCTTATTATGAGATGTTATAAGTTTGAATATGTATATATATACGTGCTATATATATTTTGAAATATATGATCTGGTGTGAAGAGAAATATATATTCATATATTGGGAGAGTGAGGTTTAATAGTTAAGTTAACTATTGAAGGAATTAAATGAATTTAGTAATTAACTTTAAATATTTATTGAATTAAATAAATATTTTAATTAAGTTATTTATTGAGGAAATAAATAATTGGTGAATTGTGGAGAATTAATTTAATAACTAAATTGATTAATGTTAATTAAATTGAGTAATGATAATTTTATTTGAAGGATTTAATTTAAGAAAATAATTAAATTAAGTCAATTGCTTAATATTTAAGAAAATAATTAAATTAAATGAATTGTTTAATATTAAAGGAATAAATAAATTAAATAAAGTGATGTGTCTAATTTATTTATTAAATTAGATATACAATTATTTATTATTCATAAATATAATTATAATAGAAATTATTTTAATTACCATTACAAGTTATTAAAGTTAATTGAGCTAAAGTTATTTAATTAACTAAAGGTGTGACATGAAACTATATAATATAAGATTATTTAAATAATTTAGTTTGGAAAAATTTTTGGTTCGCCAAACAAGGCCTTGTAGCCTTTAATTTTTTCAACTGACGTCTTTTATTTTAAAACTTATGAGTACGTGGGTTGAGGGAGGTCAATTATTTTTTTTCTACGCTTCTTATTTTTCCCCTAAGGCTAGATAATAGAACTTCAAGAGAGAAATACAGAGATGAGAGAGAAAGCTTGGTTAGAGAAGAAGGGTTTTGGGGAAAAGGATTGCTCTCAATTTTGCTAGCATACAATCAAGGGTTTAAGGTATAAATTTCTTCTAACCTATATGTTTTGATTTCTTTGTGGTTATTCCCTAAAAACTTATAGTTATGATTGAATTGATATATATACTTGTATATATGGATTATAAATTGATAATCATCATATATGGTTAATATTTATACATGATTGTAATAAGAGAATCCATGAAAATTATGATTGATATTCTTGAATTTTTGGGAATAGGGAAGAAATTGGGAGAATGATTTCTTGGAATAATTGGTAATTATGTTGTAAAGGGTTCATAATATGTTATCTATCCTATGTAGGTGTTATTTGATGATTAAAAACATGAAATTGGGTTGTAGTAGAAAGAATTCTTATAACAGTATTTTTCCATGAACATTGGCTTTTGAAAGTACAAAATTTAATGATCAATAGGTATTATAATCTATAAATTGGTGTTGGATTATGTTAGTATGTGAAGAAATAAAAACAACCCAATTGGAATGAACAAAAACAGATGTAAAACGAATTCGTAGTGAATGAATTTGCTTAATATGTTTAAAACCTGAAAATAGAGTATGAACATGTGTTTTGGGTCAAATTTTAGGATGGTTAATGTTTTTATAAATTGTTAGAATTCTAGTATATTGTATTTCTATGAATTACAAATCTATAGAATCGAAAATGGACTAATTTGGATGTGTATAACTTAAGTTATGAAGATTAGTAGGAGAAAAGGGTCAAAAATCGCAAAACACTATAATCTGGGTGTAGCCAAGCACGGCCGCACATCCCAGGAGCGCGGCCACACAGCTGGGAGCTGCCAAGTCACGTGGGCGTGCTGAAACCATGAAGGAGTTGTGAGGACCCCAAACTCGGATACTTGAAACCCGAACTCGGTTCTTCACGATACCATTTCTATGAGCGGAATAATACTAATAATAATAACAATAATATAAAAGATCAAATTAATTTACATAATTATCAGAGTCTAACTCCCAAGTACGAAACCTTTAAACATTCATTACAACCCATGATAGATAATATATATCATAATTGTCTTAATAACATTAAACTATTACATAACATAGTAATTCGTTCATTCAGCAACCTTCCCTTTTCTTTTGTTCTTAGCAGAGTTCTCTGGTCGTTCGCACTTAGCTGAAAACATTTAAATTTAAGCAAGGATGAGCATTTGAGTGCCCAGCAAGCAGTAGCAATTATATATATATATATATATATATATATATATATATATATATATATATATATATATATATATATATATATATATACGCTGAAAGGATTTAAATGTTTTCTTTGTACTATTCTTCTACAACAAGTCAATAGTTGTGAAGCATTCTGAACCGATAATAATAACATAACAACTCTCTTTCAAATTTTTGAAACTACATAATGACTATATCTGGGGTTATGGTGACGTGCCATGAACATTATTTTCATTTTTAAAAAGGTTAAACAGAAATTCATCTGTAAACCGTCATAACTTACGGGCGCGGGGGTGATCAGCCCGTTATGCCTTGCATTGATCAATACTACATTGCTAGAACGATATTATCGTTCATCCTTTGTCCGCCGGAGCGCATAAAAATTTTCCCGTGTAGGGATGTTCATACCTGTCTGGGTTCTAAATCAAAGGTTTTATCTTGTTCAACAATAATCTATAATTCAATATATCTGTATACGGGTAATTGACAAATATATATCAACATGTGATTAAATACAATGATTATCCAAGTGGGGACACTTGTTTAACCACTTCTAGAAATTAACGAATAGAATATATATGTCCGAATTATCATATACTAACATGTTGATATTCAATGAGCTTATATAGTATAAAGTTCATAATCCGTACAATAATAATATAGTTTAGAAACATTCTTACTCACATCCATTGCATAAAGAAAATGCAAAGGTTAGATACTTGCCTGAAGCGCTGCTTACAACTTGTAATTAAGATCTATCGCTTATCTCACGACCTATCATTAATAAGATAGTTCGTTCGATTAGAACAACATACTATAACACATAACACTGCTTATTGCAGTCAACACATAACCTAATCACATTAGCACCTATGTTTAATAACCATTGAATCACAAATAATCACTTATACAATCAAAATATCTAAGTCCAGATCAATTTCTGAAATATGTCGGTCTACCGACAATTTTATCAGGTAATTATCGAGTCTAAGACTCTATACTATAACTTAACATCAGTACGTATCAGTCATATTATTTTTAAATGACTCAATAAAATTTTAAAACATTTATTATAATTTATCATAAATTTTCAAACATTGGAATCATATTTAAATGATTTAAATACCAATCAATTCTATTATAATAAATATTTAATTAGTATTAAACTATTAATGAAATCATTTCCAAAATATTAAAGTTATGTATAATAACTCAAAATACTTTTAAAGTATTAATATTACCCTTAAATGATTTTTAAAACATCTAAAATCATTTTTAAATAATTATCATTAATATTAAAGTATTAATGTTCTATTTATCAAAATATTAAAAGTCATTATTCATAACTTAAAATATTTTTAATTCATTTATATCCTTTTTAAATGATTTTTAAAGTAATAAAACCATTTATAAACTATTTATTTAATATAATTATTAAATAAATTTAATATCATAACTAATAACTTAATAATCATTAATATTTAATTATTAATGAAATTATCCTTTAAATATTAAAAGTTATATTTTATAACTTAAAATATTTTTAAACATTTTATTTTCATTTAATATGATTTTTAATATAATAAAATTATTTTTAATTAATTTATTTAATTCATTTAGTAAATAAATTAATTACCATTAATATCAATTTATTAATGAAATTTATCATAAAATATTAAAAGTCATTAAAAATAACTTAAAATATTTTCTTATATCATAATATAATTTTAAATGCTTTTTCTAATATTAAAATCATTTTTAAATAATTTATTTAATATTATAATTAAATAAATTAAATACTTTTAATATTTCAAAAATATTAAATATTTATGAAATATATTAAAAATAATTAAAAACTAATTTTCGGAATTTTTAATAATTTTTAATAATTTATTTTGTATTTTTAATAATTAAAAACTAATTTTTTCTATTTAATAATTAATTTCCGAAAAATATTAAATAATCTGTCGCTAAAGACCACCTATAGCGACAGAACCGTCGCTATAGGTGTTCTTCATGTTCTTGGCCAAACCCAGAAATTCATAGTCAGTTGCTAAGGTGTCACGTTTGACCAACAATAATTCAGTGTGTAGTGTGATTCTGGACCAACTAAGCATTAGAGCATGTAGTACTAGTGTAACACTTCAGGCTACAACAACAATCATGACCATACTACATAAACCGAACGAGATCTGGCCTTCCCAAAAACCTTGTCAGAGCTGTTCTTCATTTCTGGGTTTTCCAGAAATGAAGAACAGTTCATACTGCCTTCTCTCGATCTTTATATCTTGCAACACATGAACGAGTTTCGTGATCTTAGGCTTTCAGGTTGTAGAACACATGTAAGTCTAGAGATCCATTACATAAAATCATAATAACAACAACAAAATCAAAAGACATAAGCTGGTCAAACCTTGTCAAAGATCATGCACTTAAGTTTTCTGGGTTACCCAGAAAACTAAGTTCGTGATCTTCCGGCCTGGTTTGACCATCCACTGACTTCGATCCACTAGATATTTAGGCGATATACAAGCTTAATCTTGAAGTCCATATACCATAGTACAAACATATTACAACATCAACAACAAATAAACTAACACCTTCAAGATCCAAGGCCATGAATCTACTGCCAGACATGTTCTAGAAGCTTTCTGGGTAACGCAGAAATGGCCCGGTCAATGCCGGTCAACGTGGTTTGACCACTAATAACTTTCTACTGGCTTACGATCTGACTTTGATTCCAGTTTCAGATCAAAGATCTTATAGCATACTACCAGATCAAAGCTTAAAAACACAAAAACACATAACATGACGAGATCTATAGGACCTGACATTCACTGTCAGAAACAACAAAAATAAATTTCCAGATTTGGGAAATCTTCAAATCCGAGCCTCTAGATGTTATGGATCTAACATCTAGCAACCCAGATCATCATTAGACATCTTATATGACACATTTAACACAAAAAAACAACATCAAAGATCAGATCATGGACAAAAATTAAAGCTAGGGTTTTATACCTTCTTGATCGATTTCTGATTTTGTGTTGCTGATTTGTTTATGGTGGACGTGGGGCTGTGTTTTGGGACTAAAATGCTAAGAAATTTCGTGGGTTTTAGTGAGAGAGACTCAAGGATGTGAGTTTGTGCAAAATAAGTGGCCAAATGGGATTTTTCTCTCTCCAATTCTATATATACACTTGTTAGATGCATGAATGGCTGATGAAAGTAGCTTGTGACTGTCATTTTCAGCACATGGAGTTGTTGGGTTTGGTTCACCAACTAAACCTAATGTCAAAACCTACATATTAGCCAAAATAATGTAACTAGGGGCAATATGGTCAATTGGTAATTCATTAAATGGCATACTTGGAACTTGGCAAACCCTTAGGGTTTAACCCTAAGGTTTTCCAACATTTACTTTTCTAGAATTACATTTTAGGGTTTACACAAAAATAAATAAAATCAAATAAAAAATTAAATAAAATTTTAGTTTCCTAAAATTTTGAAATTAGGATTTTCTAATTGCGATTAATTTTATAATTTCCTTATACAGGAACATTAGGGTTTAAATCATATAATTATCATTAACTTTGCTAAAATAGCAATCAGGGTTTACAAATGGTAATTAAGTTTTATAATTTCTAATTAGGGTTACTAATTATAGAAATTAGGGTTTCTAAAAATTAATATTTCAAAATGTTAACTGGGGTTTACCTAATTATGCATAAAATCACATAACATCGCTACATAATAATCTCGAACTCATAATTGAGTTTCAAATTAGGGTTTAACACTTAAAATAGGGTTTTTAATAAATTTATTAGGGTTTCTAAAACTTTAATTAGGGTTTACCTAATTAATCACTTAATACACAACATAAAACATATAACATAGTTATATAACAGTCTTAAGCTCACAATTGATTTTCAATTTAGAGTTTCCCTAAGTAAGATTAGGGTTTAACCAATTAATACTAGGGTTTTGAAATTAAACACCATAATTGACCAATTATCATCAATACGTACATGCAGTACATATTCATAGCACTGAAAAATCAAAATATAATTAATATTATATTATTATTCTCATACCTTGGCAATAATCCAAAATTAGGGTTTGGATTCCATGTCTAATTTATTCTTCATATTTAACCTTAATAATTAAGGTAAAATATTTACTTTAATAATCCATACAAAAATTCATATAATAAAATAATTATTATAATTATTCTAAAAATCACTCCATATATTAATTAAGTAATATATGATTATATATTTCGTGGAAAATAATTAATAAAAACATTTATACCTTAAAATTAATTATTATAAGAATATACCTTATAAAAATCAATAATTCTAAAATAAATTCATTTGTAAATATTTATGTAATAAATATATTTTTATTTATCACATAAATACATATACACGTAATCTTGTACAAATCCTCATCCTTAATATATAAAAAAAATAAAATATTCACAAAATTTCTTATTTATTTATATAGAAAATATCGGGTTGTTACATTCACCCTCCTTTATAAAGATTCCGTCCTCGGAATCACCGTTTTAAAACCTATACATACCTGGTACATAACATACACAATCATTGTAAGTAGATCTCGATCAACTTTGATCGAACTGTTCTTTAACTATTCACATGAAGCTTGTCTTTCTGATTACATGGAAAAAAATTGGTTTCTAAAAGAACTCAAATTCCTCCTTAAAATTTCTTTATAATATAATTTACTATATATAGGAAAATCATGCATAAGAAAATAAAAGGCATACGAATAATACCTGGAGTTGCATTGCCAGCTGCTGCCGTGTCCTGGACTGTCATGTTGTAGACCCTTGCCGTAGATTTTGTTGGCTTGCTTGACGAAGTCGGTCCTGTGATTACTAACGTTCCACTGCCAGTGCCCATGTTCACACTTCCTGTCTCCACCCTCCTCTTTGGACAATCTTTCACCCTATGCTCTGTCGATCCGCATATAAAACATCCACTATTCATCCTAGGATTGGGGCAGTTGGGAGAAATATGGCCCTCCTGTCCGCACTTATAGCAAACAAATTTTCCTTGCAAACACTCCCCCGAGTGATTCTTCCCACATGTCTTACATAGCACTATCTGTTTCTTAACACCTTCCTATTTCACTTGTACACTTGTAAAACTGCTCACCTTCCTCTTACTATCACCACTCCTGCTCCCACTATTAATTTTCACCTTCCTAGCTCCTTCTATCTTACCCTTATTCTTCCTCTCCTTATTGTAAAGGCTCATGGCCTCACTTCCCTCCTCAGCTATGATCGCTTTCTCCATGAGTGCTGCAAATGTAGGAATTTACAACACCGCCACTTTGTTATAGAGCCAGGGTTTCAATCCCAGCTCAAACCTTCTAGCTTTCCTAGCCTCCGTATCAACTTGATGCGGAGCAAACCTAGCTAACTCATTGAATTTGGCGGCGTATTCAGACACCGTCATATTCTCCTGCTTCAACTCTAAAAATTTAACCTCCATCCTCGCCTGCATACTTGGTGAAAAATAATTTTCGAAAAACAAAGTTTTAAATCTATCCCATGTGACTACACCTTCTCCTGCCCTAGCCTGATTCGCTTCCCACCAAAAATTTGCTTCCCCCTTCATCATGTAAGTGGCAAAAGCAGTTTTCTGCCCCTCATCTACCCTAGCTACCATAAACGCTTTTTCAATTTTCTTAACCCAAGTTTGAGCTTCTACAGGGTCTGTTGTACCTCTAAATTCTGGTGGTCCTACAGCCTTAAAGTCTTTGAAGTTCGCTAAGCGATTTCTCGGCTGGTTTCCAGCGACCGGTATTCCCTGTTGCATAGCCTGAGCTAACATGTTCGCAAATTGCTGCATTGGATCTGGTTGTTGTTGTCCCTCAACGTTGTTGACAGATTCCTCTGCCCTTTGATTGCGAGTTCGACGTCTTGGCGGCATTATCTGATTGAAAAAAAAAATCATAATTTAACTTACATTCTAAACCTTATCACATAAGTTTAATATTTTAAACTTATTTCATCATTTCTCAAACATAGATTCATATTCATTTAACGAATATTTTACATAGCACAAAATGCTTTGAACTTCAGCTATCCCTTTATGACCACAAAGATCAGGATTTACAGTCTTGACTTAATACAAAGTTGGAAACATTACATTACACAAACATACTTATCATATGTATTATATTAAACACTCCTACACAACAGAACCTATACTACCTATTTATTACACCTTTTCCTTGGACATTCTCTCGCCTGATGACCTTCCATACCACAGACATAACATGCTCCTTTTTTGTAGTCAGGACAGTACGGGGTGGTATGTCCTTCATAGCCACAAAGATAACAAATTCCTTTCCATTTCTTCTTATTGGATTTTCCTAAATCATGGTCTTCTATCTTTCTTTTCCCCTTCTTATCCGGAGCTGCACACGATGTGTTGCTTGTAGCTCCTATCTGACCAATTTGGATTTTAAGCTTATCTTGTCCTTCCAATGTTTCTATTAACGCTTGACGCAACTGACTATTCAACAGCTTTTCTATCTCCCACAGCCTTTCCAAAGAAGACACCTTGTTCTTCAGATCCCGCACTTCCGTTGATACTTGATCAGCTTCAACTTTAGTGTCCGAATCACTATCTGTCAGCTCCACCATCTCCGGATCTGGTACTATATTTTCTACGATAACCACATCGTCTGAGTTATTTTCATCGTGAGCCTCTATTTCAGCTATCGGCTTAGATATTGGCTCATTCTTTACGATCCGAGGGTAATCGAATCTTTTTTTCACCTGACATCTACACACATAAATTATCCTAATTAGCATATAGTATATACACACAACAAATAAGAGTTTTATACAAGTTATCTTTTATTTAGTTTGACGATGAATTTAGTCAATTCATCTCTTTTTAAACTCTATATGAGTTATTTATATTTTAACGTTTCCCTCTATTCTAAGGTTATAGCCTAAGGTCTAGCCCACCTAAGGTTTCTAACCCTATAGCTCTGATACCAACCTGTGAGGACCCCAAACTCGGATATTTGAAACCCGAACTCGGTTCTTCACGATACCATTTCTATGAGCGGAATAATACTAATAATAATAACAATAATATAAAAGATCAAATTAATTTACATAATTATCAGAGTCTAACTCCCAAGTACGAAACCTTTAAACATTCATTACAACCCATGATAGATAATATATATCATAATTGTCTTAATAACATTAAACTATTACATAACATAGTAATTCGTTCATTCAGCAACCTTCCCTTTTCCTTTGTTCTTAGCAGAGTTCTCTGGTCGTTCGCACTTAGCTGAAAACATTTAAATTTAAGCAAGGATGAGCATTTGAGTGCCCAACAAGCAGTAGCAATTATATATATATATATATATATATATATATATATATATATATATATATATATATATATATATATATATATATATACGCTGAAAGGATTTAAATGTTTTCTTTGTACTATTCTTCTACAACAAGTCAATAGTTGTGAAGTATTCTGAACCGATAATAATAACATAACAACTCTCTTTCAAAATTTTGAAACTACATAATGACTATATCTGGGGTTATGGTGACATGCCATGAACATTGTTTTCATTTTCAAAAAGGTTAAACAGAAATTCATCTGTAAACCGTCATAACTTACGGGCACGGGGGTGATCAGCCCGTTATGCCCTGTATTGATCAATACTACATTGCTAGAATGATATTATCGTTCATCCTTTGTCCGCCGGAGCGCATAAAAATTTTCCCGTGTAGGGATGTTCATACCTGTCTGGGTTCTAAATCAAAGGTTTTATCTTGTTCAACAATAATCTATAATTCAATATATCTGTATACGGGTAATTGACAAATATATATCAACATGTGATTAAATACAATGATTATCCAAGTGGGGACACTTGTTTAACCACTTCTAGAAATTAACGAACATAATATATATGTCCGAATTATCATATACTAACATGTTGATATTCAATGAGCTTATATAATATAAAGTTCATAATCTGTACAATAATAATATAGTTTAGAAACATTCTTACTCACATCCATTGCATAAAGAAAATGCAAAGGTTAGATACTTGCCTGAAGCGCTGCTTACAACTTGTAATTAAGATCTATCGCTTATCTCACGACCTATCATTAATAAGATAGTTCGTTCGATTAGAACAACATACTATAACACATAACACTGCTTATTGCAGTCAACACATAACCTAATCACATTAGCACCTATGTTTAATAACCATTGAATCACAAATAATCACTTATACAATCAAAATATCTAAGTCCAGATCAATTTCTGAAACATGTCGGTCTACCGACAATTTTATCGAGTAATTATCGAGTCTAAGACTCTATACTATAACTTAACATCAGTACGTATCAGTCATATTATTTTTAAATGACTCAATAAAATTTTAAAACATTTATTATAATTTATCATAAATTTTCAAACATTGGAATCATATTTAAATGATTTAAATACCAATCAATTCTATTATAATAAATATTTAATTAGTATTAAACTATTAATGAAATCATTTCCAAAATATTAAAGTTATGTATAATAACTCAAAATACTTTTAAAGTATTAATATTACCCTTAAATAATTTTTAAAACATTTAAAATCATTTTTAAATAATTATCATTAATATTAAAGTATTAATGTTCTATTTATCAAAATATTAAAAGTCATTATTCATAACTTAAAATATTTTTAATTCATTTATATCCTTTTTAAATGATTTTTAAAGTAATAAAACCATTTATAAACTATTTATTTAATATAATTATTAAATAAATTTAATATCATAACTAATAACTTAATAATCATTAATATTTAATTATTAATGAAATTATCCTTTAAATATTAAAAGTTATATTTTATAACTTAAAATATTTTTAAACACTTTATTTTTATTTAATATGATTTTTAAAATAATAAAATCATTTTTAATTAATTTATTTAATTCATTTAGTAAATAAATTAATTACCATTAATATCAATTTATTAATAAAATTTATCATAAAATATTAAAAGTCATTAAAAATAACTTAAAATATTTTCTTATATTATAATATAATTTTTAATGATTTTTCTAATATTAAAATCATTTTTAAATAATTTATTTAATATTATAATTAAATAAATTAAATACTTTTAATATTTCAAAAATATTAAATATTTATGAAATATATTAAAAATAATTAAAAACTAATTTTCGGAATTTTTAATAATTTTTAATAATTTATTTTGTATTTTTAATAATTAAAAACTAATTTTTTCTATTTAATAATTAATTTCTGAAAAATATTAAATAATCTGTCGCTAAAGACCACCTATAACGACAGTACCGTCGCTATAGGTGTTCTTCATGTTCTTGGCCAAACCCAGAAATTCATAGTCAGTTGCTAAGGTGTCACGTTTGACCAACAATAATTCAGTGTGTAGTGTGATTCTGGACCAACTAAGCATTAGAGCATGTAGTACTAGTGTAACACTTCAGGCTACAACAACAATCATGACCATACTACATAAACCGAACGAGATCTGGCCTTCCCAAAAACCTTGTCAGAGCTGTTCTTCATTTCTGGATTTTCCAGAAATGAAGAACAGTTCATACCGCCTTCTCTCGATCTTTATATCTTGCAACACATGAACGAGTTTCGTGATCTTAGGCTTTCAGGTTGTAGAACACATGTAAGTCTAGAGATCCATTACATAAAATCATAATAACAACAACAAAATCAAAAGACATAAGCTGGTCAAACCTTGTCAAAGATCATGCACTTAAGTTTTCTGGGTTACCCAGAAAACTAAGTTCGTGATCTTCCGGCCTGGTTTGACCATCCACTGACTTCGATCCACTAGATATTTAGGCGATATACAAGCTTAATCTTGAAGTCCATATACCATAGTACAAACATATTACAACATCAACAACAAATAAACTAACACCTGCAAGATCCAATGCCATGAATCTACTGCCAGACATGTTCTAGAAGCTTTCTAGGTAACGCAGAAATGGCCCGGTCAATGCCGGTCAACGTGGTTTGACCACTAATAACTTTCTACTGGCTTACGATCTGACTTTGATTCCAGTTTCAGATCAAAGATCTTATAGCATACTACCAGATCAAAGCTTAAAAACACAAAAACACATAACATGACGAGATCTATAGGACCTGACATTCACTGTCAGAAACAACAAAAATAAATTTCCAGATTTGGGAAATCTTCAAATCCGAGCCTCTAGATGTTATGGATCTAACATCTAGCAACCCAGATCATCATTAGACATCTTATATGACACATTTAACATAAAAAAACAACATCAAAGATCAGATCATGGACAGAATTTAAAGCTAGGGTTTTATACCTTCTTGATCGATTTCTGATTTTGTGTTGCTGATTTGTTTACGGTGGACGTGGGGCTGTGTTTTGGGACTAAAATGCTAAGAAATTTCGTGGGTTTTAGTGAGAGAGACTCAAGGATGTGAGTTTGTGCAAAATAAGTGGCCAAATGGGATTTTTCTCTCTCCAATTCTATATATACACTTGTTAGATGCATGAATGGCTGATGAAAGTAGCTTGTGGCTGTCATTTTCAGCACATGGAGTTGTTGGGTTTGGTTCACCAACTAAACCTAATGTCAAAACCTACATATTAGCCAAAATAATGTAACTAGGGGCAATATGGTCAATTGGTAATTCATTAAATGGCATACTTGGAACTTGGCAAACCCTTAGGGTTTAACCCTTAGGGTTTAACCCTAAGGTTTTCCAACATTTACTTTTCTAGAATTACATTTTAGGGTTTACACAAAAATAAATAAAATCAAATAAAAAATTAAATAAAATTTTAGTTTCCTAAAATTTTGAAATTAGGATTTTCTAATTGCGATTAATTTTATAATTACCTTATACAGGAACATTAGGGTTTAAATCATATAATTATCATTAACTTTGCTAAAATAGCAATCAGGGTTTACAAATGGTAATTAAGTTTTATAATTTCTAATTAGGGTTACTAATTATAGAAATTAGGGTTTCTAGAAATTAATATTTCAAAATGTTAACTGGGGTTTACCTAATTATGCATAAAATCACATAACATCGCTACATAATAATCTCGAACTCATAATTGAGTTTCAAACTAGGGTTTAACACTTAAAATAGGGTTTTTAATAAATTTATTAGGGTTTCTAAAACTTTAATTAGGGTTTACCTAATTAATCACTTAATACACAACATAAAACATATAACATAGTTATATAACAGTCTTAAGCTCACAATTGATTTTTAATTTAGAGTTTCCCTAAGTAAGATTAGGGTTTAACCAATTAATACTAGGGTTTTGAAATTAAACACCATAATTGACCAATTATCATCAATACGTACATGCAGTACATATTCATAGCACTGAAAAATCAAAATATAATTAATATTATATTATTATTCTCATACCTTGGCAATAATCCAAAATTAGGGTTTGGATTCCATATTTGATTTATTCTTCATATTTAACCTTAATAATTAAGGTAAAATATTTACTTTAATAATCCATACAAAAATTCATATAATAAAATAATTATTATAATTATTCTAAAAATCACTCCATATATTAATTAAATAATATATGATTATATATTTCGTGGAAAATAATTAATAAAAACATTTCTACCTTAAAATTAATTATTATAAGAATATACCTTATAAAAATCAATAATTCTAAAATAAATTCATTTGTAAATATTTATGTAATAAATATATTTTTATTTACCACATAAATACATATACACATAATCTTGTACAAATCCTCATCCTTAATATAAAAAAAAAATTTATTCACAAAATTTCTTATTTATTTATATAGAAAATATCGGGTTGTTACAGGAGTTGTGCGCGGTCGCGCCCATAGTGTGCAAGGTGTGACTTTGTTGACCTAGTTTGGTAAAACGGCCATAACTTTTTAATACGAACTCTGATTGAGGTGATTCAAGATGATCAGGAACGAGGACGAATAGACCTACAACTTTTATTCTCTAGGTTTTTCAATTTGAGATCATTAGAAAGGTTAAAACTGGTCATTTTTGGGACTGTTATGTTTTTGGAGGCAATCGGAGGGCGTCGGGCATGCACGTATGCAAATGTAGTGCCTTTGACAATAAAAGCTGTTTTTCTAATTTATAAAACATGAATATTAGTAAATATAATGATACTCAATATTGGTAAATAATGTATTAGATAAGTTGTATAAGCATACTAAGCATATACAAGAGAGATAAATCGGGCGTGTGACGAATAAACGTCGAAACGCCATAACAAGTGTTAATGAACGTAAAAAGTGTTTTAAATCAAACGAAATGAATATTATAAGATATGGAATATTGTTAATATAAAACCAATAATGATTCCTAACAAGACTTAAGCACTTGAATGAACTTCGAGTATGAAATATAGTGAGTTATAAGTCTAAAGTTAACACAATCAAATTGAACATTGTGTATTGATTAATAAGAAGGGTTATCAGATATAGAGTAAAGTTTACATTACAACTACTATGCGTTGCTATGTGACTAATAGTTAATGTGAATGATTATATAATTGTGTAGGGCACGTGAAGTGCAGATAGCTGTAAGCTGTTAAACTATTGTTAGTAAACAACGATCAAGTCAAGTCTTTCAGTTCCTATTTGTTATGTGAAATTGATGATTAACTGTTTTAAATCTTTATTGCAAAAAGCATGATGTGCTATATATATGTTGAAAGTATAAAATGTTAAAGTCAATTTATGACTACGTTGATTTAGCAATGAATGTTGATTGAGTAAGGAACTCATTCTCTTTACTTGTTATATGAACTAAGCATGTATGTTATGTTAGTCTAATATTTATGAGATGTATGATAAACATGTTATTATGTGCTACATGATGCATGAAAATTGTTAGATTTGCTAGGCTGTCGAGCTCAACCTTGCAAATAATTATTTTTACAGGTAAAGGATTGAAGGTAACACTATGTGGTACTTGAAAGACATGAATCAGATGTAATACACAAAGATTAATATTTTATCTAAAGTTGTTATTTCTTTAAACCATGATTAAGATTCATGAGATGTATTAAATGGTTTATGTTGAGTTGTAAAGATGAAGTTAGAGTTATCTGATATGTAAAGGTTATCAGATTGAAATGTAAAATTTTATAGAACGACAGTGATAAAGTGAATCATAAAATAAGATTGATTCAAAGACATGTAGATGATAAAGGTTTTGATTCAGGAAATTAAAGTAAGAAGACATAAAAGTTTAAATTATTTCGCATTTTATTAAGCTTAACATCGAATTATGATGTAAAGTCAAAAGTTAGACGTATTGCTAACGACCGAAGTCGATAATTAAATTGTATGAATTTTTGGGGTCGTTACACTTATTCTCACTAGCATATCTTTAATTAGATATTACAGAACTATATAATAAGGGTAATATAGTTTGAAGAAAATAGTATGAGATACCGATTTAAAATAAGACCTAATTTATTTTGGTAATTAATTAAATGAATGCTTCCTAAAATATTATCTTTTTTACATGTCGAATTTTGAAAATGTCACACTCACTAATATCACTGCGTAGCATATTAGATGCTAACAAACTAATCGGACTGAATTTAACGGACTGGTTAAGGAATCTGAGAATTGTTCTCACTGCTAAAAAGATTTCTTATGTCCTAAATTTGCATGCCCCTGAAAAACATGCTGAAACTGCCTGTGAGGAAAAGATTACTACTTTTAAGAAGTGGAAAGATGATGCATTTGTGGCTTAATGCATCATGCTCGCATCCATGAGTAACGAGCTTCAGCATCAGCATGAAACTATGGATGATCTTACTATATTGCTACACCTCCAAGAGTTGTATGGTGAGCAAAGTAGGACTGCTTGTAAAGCCCGAGAAAAATCGAATTTTATGTGAATTAACTTTTTATTTAATTATTTGAATTAAATGAATTTAATTGTTTATTTACGTGAGTAAACTGTTGAAAGGTCATTCTGTGATCTATAATGTTCGGATGTGGTTAGGATTCTAGTTATGTGCTATGTTTAATTGTTTTGAATTTTCAAGACGAAAATAAAAGTTTTTTGATAAATTTTTGTAAAACACTATTCATGCATTTCTGCTCGGGAATAAATTTTAAATTTCTGAGAAATGGGTAATGATAGAATTCTAAGACGAAATAAAATATGTAATAATATTTCAGTTATGGCAAACGAAGTTTTCACCTGCGGACTTAAAACCTAAGTGTTAGGAAAGTGAGTTTCGAGAATTAAATGACTATGTATAATAAGTATAGTTATTATACGTGAGAAATATGAGTATGATACTAGTTATTATATGAGTATTGTATGAAGGTTTTTGCAACGTATATGTTGGGTAAAATCTATATACGCTCGACACGCAAGTGTACGTGGTCAACAAGTAATATAATAGTAAGAAAAGAATCATTCCCACATAGACTAGTATGAAATTAAACCTAACAATTACCAGTTTTATATTAACCCAATATTATTAAACTACTCAATTTAATGATTATGATTAATAACAACTAAGGAACTAAAAATCTAAACCGATAAACACACTAAGTAACTGTCAATTTCAAGAAAATAATAGAGAATTAGGCTTACAACTTCACTTTAAGTTTTACTTTGATTATCACACCTTATTCAAGTTCAATTCACTATCTTAGTTTATTAATCAAGAACACTCAAGTAGAATTAGCCATCTCTCGATGCACTAACACCGTAGTAACTTAAATCCACAATTTTGATAGAATTAAGCCAAGCACCCTAATTAACTAATTCACTATATCTCTATGTGAATTAAAATCAAATAAAGTTTTAAATTACAAGTTCTTTATGTGATTACATGCGATGCTAGGTATATCTCTATCCTAAACATTCATCAAGATTCTATTAAAGCACATAATTCAAGAACACATGCTAAAGTGACTAAGTCTAGATTCATACTGCATCTCTTGAGTCCATATTGTTAAGTTTGTAATATTCATGAACGCAATCAAATTTAACAAAATAAGCGGAAACGTGGAAAATTAGAGTTTTAAAATTTTACAAACCATATACCCGGATCATCCTTTATGCACAATTATTAATTAAACGAAAAATATAAAGAACAAAAATCATACCCTTGAAGATTCGAGCTTTCTCAAGTACAAGTTTACCTCAAATCTTTTTCGCGTTCAACTTGAATCCACCGGGTTTGGTTCCTTCCTTTGATCAATGTTAGCCACCCAAGTGTTTGACCTCTAGAGGTGATCCACCAAGGAAGAAGAAAGATTCAAGAAGATAGGTGTTTGACAAAACCCAAGTTTTTCTATCTCTCATAGAAAAAGCGTACTCTCCAACAAATAGAATCCCGCATATTGATATCTGATAACAATTCTTATCTAATTAGAAAATAGGGTATTACTTAATTAATTAAATTCCTTTAATTAATTAAGCTCCCTAATCTTATTAGGGATAATTAATTAAACTCTTTTAATTAATTTAACCTCTTAATCTTATTAGGAATATATGAGAGTACTTTTATTAATTAATTCTCAAACTCCTTTAGGAATTAAATAATAATAATAGTAATAATAACAATAAAACTCCTCTTATTAATTTATATTTAATATTTCCAAAATATTAAATAACAAATATTAAGCTATTTAATTTATTCTATCACCATAGATTAAATTAAATATACTTAACTTATTATTACGATTATGCCATTAACTTCTGAAATAATTATTCTTCCTTTTATGGTGTAACCCTTTAGGTTCTCCATATTAAACCGGTTGTGAATAAATCAATTAGAACAATTATAATCTTATTTAAATAAATAAATTAAACTATTAATTTATTTAAATAAATAATATTTATTCTACAATAGAGATAAGCCTCCCTAGCGATTAACGACTTTTCAGATAATATAGATTTCAGCATCAATCATAAAAGAACCTTTGAGTAAATAGTTACCGTACAATTCAATCCTTCTACCATACAATGTCCCAATTAAATATAAGACATGAAATTGCTGTCAAGTCTTAATTTATTTAATTATATGTATTTCGACTCTTAAATGCACAACACCAAATAATATAAATTAGAAACTCCTTTCTAATTTCATTCTGCCTTGGCCAAGGACTACTGGGTTGTCATTTATCGAATCACATAAAACATTTCACTTCTTTTACTAGAAGCGATAGATTCTTTATTGATCATACATTATCTCCATGCACAACTTATTATACCCAAGTATACCCTTTGATATACCCTAAGGGTCTTAAGGAATAAGTCAAAGTATAACTCATCATACACAAGATACTATGATGATCTCAAGTCCAAGGATCACTTGTACTACTATCACTATAGGAATTCCTATTGACAGGCAAGTAAAACTCCATTAGGTATTCCTTAGCGAGCCACGTTCAGTGAACTTATTCTCTAATAAGCACCTACATATTTTCTTTAATGTCTCCACACAAATGATCATGAGATCAATCATCCTCATCCAATGAGCAAGCAACGTATGTACTAATCTATCCAGATTCACTAATCCCCAATTTAGTAATCCAACGATTGGGAACTATTTTAGTTTTAAGCTTTCTAAGAATTTAGATCTCATTATAATGATCATCATCATTATTCTAAAAACATTGCTTAAAACTACGGGTTTATCACGTATTATAAATCATCATCATGTAGATAATTAAAAGCCTTTAATAAATTAATACTTTTTATTAATAAATGAATAAGATTACTGCAAAGTATATGCTTTATCATCAAACATGATTGACTTGTGTGCATACTACTTTCACATATAAATCCACACAGAATTGGTGATCAAGCAATTCATACATTAAAGTGCAAATTACAATAGATAAACTGAATTGATAGTTTATTAAACTAAAATTAAAGCATGACAATCATTGTTCAACAATAAAGATCTATTGCAAGCCTAACTAACAATTTAGTTCATCATGAATGAAATAAAAACTAAAATAAGAAAAGAATACATCATCCCAATTACAAAATTCGAATTAAAGAAGTAGAATAGTTACAAAACCACCTTTCTTCGCCTTCAATTATGTAATCTTTGTGATCTTGACCTTCTTTGCTCTCCTCCAATGATCTTCTCTGAAAATTAGTGCTCAAAGTTGAATCAATTGATTGGTGTGAATTGATTTCTGTTTTGATGTGTTGCCTCCACATAGGTCCTGTATAACACTGATATTATGACGCCCAACATAGTCCTAGTCCATGCCAAATTGTTCCAACCACGCGGCTGCAGAGTTCTAATCAAAGTGAACAACTTTTCTCTCTCCCGGTACCCTCACTCCGGCGGGGGTTTTTGTACTGGATAGGCCCGCCCCGGCAGGGGGTTTATTTCTGCAGTGCTGATTTTTGCTCATCTTGTGCCACTTTCTTGCCATAACGCTACCAGTATGCCACGAATGCTACACAATGCAACCTAAACATAAAACAAACACAAAACAAGTAAAACTGAACAGAAATAGATAGAATCAACACCATTTAAGTCCAAATTAGAAGCCGATTCGTAGGTATAAAACCGACTCATCAAACTCCCCCAAACTTAAATTGTGTTAGTCCTCGTGCACAAAACAAAACGTAATATAATGCAATGGAATGTAATGCAGTTAATCTACATATTAGTACATCATATCAAAATAAATCACTTAATTTTCCAATCAATCATCAAATCTTAGACTGTTATCACTGATATAGTATGTGTGTGCTTAACAACCATGCTAACTTGTATAAAATCAAATTTAACACATAATAGGTCTCTTTGAAGGCATCATATAGTGTAAACTCAAGAAATCCAAAAATGAGCTAGATCCGAATACAATCAAATAATTACCAATATCAAGGGTCAAAATGGGATACATATGCTTTATTTTTCAATTACGAGGGCTTTTTGCTCTTTTTCTCTATTTATTCTCTTTTTTATTTATATTTCTCATGGTTGTGCAATGTCTAATTCCCTTAGCTATTCAATGCTACCTTAGCGAGCCTCTAGGTATAAAGACAGTCCCCTCGGGCTTACTTACTCAAGTAACAAAGGCCATAAAACTAGACTAACCATGGTGTTTATTCATTTTTTTAGATAGCTTATATACCCAAAATTTTCCCCCAAACTTAGGTTCTTGTCTAACTTTAGCCATCACTGTCTATTCACGAGTTCCTTTCATTCAAACTAGAATTATCTTTTAGAGTTCTATTATGTGTCGATTTAAATTCAATCAATCAACACAGTTGTTTTTACTGTGCTAACCTTATTATACCAGTTTCAAACAGAAAAAGATTCAATTCATAACAAGAAATCACGTCAAAGCTTTAATAGTCAGCACTATACTTGTCTACTCAATTTCAATCTCATCATTGGCCAAAATAGACTCTTATTATCTAACCGCTGTAATAATGCAAGATGAACTAAATTTTTGTGATTTTTCCAATTTTTCTTAATTTTTTTATAGAACAACAGAATAAAAATAACAGAATAAGAAACTAATTATTAAAAAACTATTTACAGTACTACACTACTATGCAGTTATACTACATAAATGCAAACATAATGAACCTAAACTAAACATGACAACATATGAAAAGTAAACAAATAGATAACATATACTAAACATGC
The DNA here is from genome assembly GCA_016801055.1 of Panax notoginseng. Classification (NCBI taxonomy): domain Eukaryota; kingdom Viridiplantae; phylum Streptophyta; class Magnoliopsida; order Apiales; family Araliaceae; genus Panax; species Panax notoginseng. Next base: position 61,365,367 of record CM029023.1, on the reverse strand, counting down.
AACAAATAACTATACTAAACTCCCCCAAACTTAGCAGTTACAAATGCCCTTATTGTACGAATATAGCAGTAAGCACAAGAGAACTTCCCTGTATCTCACTAAGCATGATGTGATGGTGGTGATGGTGGCGACGGTGGTTGTGGCACAAATACTTTGCACTCCTATGTATCTAAATCGAATGGTGGGTACTGTGGCATGGGCTCAGGCTGGTGGAATTGGAACTTGGAGGCAACGACAGGGTTTAAACTTTGTAAGGATGCGTGCAATGAGGCAAAGGACGTGTTCGTGGCGTTGAACATATGGTCTTGCCTAGTTGTCAGTCGGGACGTCTTCCTATTAGCGTCTTTATCTCTCTTATCTATCTGTCTCTGAAGTCTACAAAAATGATTGCTAGACATATAATTGCATGTCATGCTACTTCCCGCAGTCTCATCTTCTCCAATCATCTCATCGGCTCTGAACTCATCATCTTTCGAGTTGTCCTCAACATCTTCTTCTTCCTCAGAAGCCTTAGGGAATATAAAACTGACTCCTCATGGGTGTGACTCCACTGCAGGCCAAATAGTGTATTGTGCAATCATTCGGGAGTCTAATAGCTGGGTAGGCTTCTATACAGGCTCATCTCTTGACCATCGAATGCCTGCTTACCTGCACAACCCACATATGAGGGATATGTGTCGTACTCCGCTGGAGAATGGCCCTCGTAGGCATCGCCGTATAGAAAAACTGATGATGAAGCAGATATTTATGTCAAAATCCTTCACAATGGCTTAAAGAAGTAGCACTTTTTCCTTGGTCACCTTACTGGTATGCGTTGAAGGACAAAGCTTTGCGTACAGAAATGCGTACCAGATTTTGCCGTAACGGCTCAAGTCCTTGCTTAAGAAGATAGTGCCACCCTTTCTTCCATTAACCCAAACAGTGCCCGACTTAGATATCTCAGTCAAAATCTGGTCGTAGTCAGGACTGCTATCACGCAGCTGAGTATACTGGTATATGGCAGGGGCTCATAGGCTGTAGTATTCGTTTATGGCCTCTGCACTGGACGACACCTGTTTACCCCGCACAAATACCCTATATGGCGCCCTTTCCTCATCGTTTTCATAAAACTCATTCACCACATTTACTATTGTTGGGTCAGAATCATCTGTCAGTATCTCCCAGCCTTGCTCGTGTATTTGCCTCCTCATCTAGCCATCAAAAGAGTTTGGTGCCAAACCTCGCTCAGGAGTTAGTGTTTTGGGCACTAAATAATCATACTTGTCGGTAGCGTTGGCACTTTTAAACTTTCATCTGTCGAAGGCATGAGTGGGCGGCGAAGAACCTGAACCCTTGTCCCTTTGTCGTTTGGATGGTGTTTTCTATGCCATGTCAGTCAATTACAGTCACTACTCTACCAAACTTCACTTTGGCAATACTACCAGCACTTGGTGTGCATACACTCAGAAAACCTAAATATGAACACTGCAATCTGACTATGGTGCCAAACTGATGAAATCTTGTTAGTAAATGCTTACCCACATCGTATTGACCCAATTGAAGTATGTATTTGTAGTAGGTGATGCCAAATTGAGGTTTTCCCCTTTTTTTTCCTTTTGTAGAACCAACGGTGGCAAACCCTAGGTTTTGGGGTAGTAAAATCTAAAAATAGGTGTGTAATGGTGAATGTTAGGGTTTATGTATATATAGTGTGGAGATGGTATTCAGAATTAATGGAGAATGAGGGATTATGGAGGTAAATTTGTGGGTTAATGGATGATGAGAAGTAGGGAATTCGTGGGTGTATGGAGGGTTATGGGATTCAGTTATGGGAGAAAAGAAGGTAAGAAGTAGAGAAGACTGATTCTGCAGTAGTTGTTTTAAAAAGTTTAGGATCCCGTACCCCCGTCGGGGTGGGGGGTATTTATACTAGAATGGCCGCCAAATCGGGCATGGGCAGAGAACCCACCCTCGCCGGGGCGGGGGTGCCAGGCTTTAATTGGGCCCGCTGGGGCGGGGGTCTATTCTACAGATGACTTTGATTTTTCAATTTCTTCACCTCGTACTTATGTCCAATTACATCCTAAAGACCTGAAATCCATTAGAACACTAAATATGAGATAACATCAAGAAGATTGAGCAAGTAATATAAAAGTTATTGAAAATCATGAACTAACTAACTAGCTATTATACTAAAATAAACTAAGTGATACTAGGATTACGAATTACACTACAAATTGATTAACATAACATAAAAATACTGTAAATGGAAAGAAAACTGGGTTTCCTACCAATGAGAGCTTACTTTTGAGTCATTCAGCCTGACTACTCCATGTTTATGGCGCATCGATGAGTGTGATCGAAGTGCCTTTGTTGTCGATGTCGCCACCCCAGTAATGCTTTAACCGCTACCCGTTGACTTTGAATGTCTTGAGTGGATTTCTATTGTACAGTTCAATGGCGCCATGTGGGAAGACTGTCTTGATAGTGAATGGCCCCGACCATCAGGATTTGAGCTTTCTAGGAAATAACCTCAATTTTGAATTAAACAGTAATATCGATTATCCCGGTTCGGACCTCCTCTGTATAATCATTTGGTCGTGCCACTTCTTGACTTTTTCTTTGTACAATTTAGAGTTCTCATACGCTTGCAGTCAAAATTTGTCGAGTTCATTTAATTAGAGTAACCTCGTTTCTCCTGCAGCTGTTTGATCAAAGTTGAGTTTCTAAATGGCCCAATACGCCTTATGTTATAATTCCACTTAGAGGTGACACACTTTCCCATAGACCAACTGATACGGAGACATTCCTATTGGCGTCTTGTATACTGTCCTGTAAGCCCATAATGCGTCATCCAACTTTAGAGACCAATCTTTTCTACTCGGATTCACCACCTTCTCTAAAAATTTCTTCACCTCTTTGTTGGAAACCTCAGCTTGACAACTCGTTTGGGGGTGATACGCTGTTGCAACCCTATGATTGACCCCGTACTTCGCCAAGAGAGCTGTAAATGACCTATTGCAGAAGTGACTTCCCTCGTCACTTATGATTGCTCTTGGTGTGCCAAACCTTGTGAAGATGTTCTTTTGTAGAAATTTTAGAACCACCTTGGCATCATTTGTAGGGAGTGTTACGGCTTCAACCCACTTTGACACGTAATCCACAACTAGCAAGATGTACAAGTTGTTGAATAAAGGAGGAAAAGGTCCCATTAAGTCCATCCCCCATACATTAAAAACCTCTACTTCCATGATAGTGTTAAGTGGCATCTCATTCCTTTTTGAGATATTACCCACCCTTTGGCATCTATCACAATTTTTCACGAACTGGTGGGCATCCTTGAACATAGTAGGCCAATAGAATCCAACCTGAAGTATCTTGGCCGATGTCTGCTCACTACCATAATGTGCCCCATACGCAAATGAATGGCATTCGTGCAAAATATTTTTCACTTTGCTGTACGACACACATCTCTGAATCATTTTGTCTGCACACTGTCTGAATAAATAGGGCTCATCCCACATGTACCACTAGACATCATGTACGAACTTTCTCTTTTGCTGACGTGACAGATCAGGGGGAAGGATTTTGCTTACCAAGTAATTGGCAAAATCTGCATACCATGGAAACTCAGAGTTTACTCCAAAAAGCTGCGCATCTGGAAATGACTCGTTGATTACACATTTATCTACCCCATCCTTGTCCAGATTTTCTAGTCTTGAAAGATGATCCGCCACTTGATTTTCTGTTCCCTTCCTATCCTTTATTTCCAAGTCGAATTCCTGAAGGAGTAGAATCTATATGATTAGTCTAGGCTTAGCATCCTTTGTCGACGTCGGGATTTTTATTTGTCCCTTTTCTGTTTTTGCCTCATGGTATTCTCATGTTAGGTGAGATTTGTTTGAAAAAATAAGTTGTGAAAAGGTCCGACATGTATATGTCGACGATTGAACTGTAAGAGTCGTCAGTTGCTATTTTTAAATGGTTGCACCAACTCAACTGAGAAAAGGTTTACACATTGACCCAGTGATGTGACACTATTTAACTGGTCTGTGAAATCGAGATTCGTTAGGGTCCGGGGGCTTGATTATGCGGAGAGAAGGTGTTAGGCACCCCCCGACATTCGTGTTACCACGGTGACCGCCACTTTTCAATTAAATTGTTATCTGAATGTGTGTGTGTGTGGGTCAATGTGCAATTATCTGGAAGTAGTAATATGCCTCGTTTTCACCTATATACAAAGGGTTTGAATTTTGTATAAAAGTTCAATTTTAACAAGATATAGCAGTGATATTTTGTAAAAGAGGTTTTTCAAACCTTTATACTCAATAGTAATTGAGGCATTTGATACTTCCATTTTATTAAATGTTCGGCTTAGTTGCTTTTATTTTCGAGATGCGAGGCATCCTCGAGAAAATAAAATATATAGCAGTGTCGAACTCCTTGTGGGTATGAGAGTCGTCTAAGGAAATTCCAACACCGTGAATAATTTACAAGCCATTTATAGATGAAAAATATCCATCACGGGAACCGAATCTAGATTCAGGAAACTGAATTTGTGATCACATGATTCCTAGGCTCACATGATGTAGCAGTTTGAATGAAAGCTGTAAATAGTTATACATATAAAAACTGTAAATATATATATACAGACAATCAACCACCACGAAACACCTCCATGGAGGATTGAAAAAATATAATTATATAAAAGCTGTAAAATATATATATATATATATATATATATATATATATATATATATATATATATATATATATATATATATATATATATATATATGATCAACCACCACGGAGCACCTCCATGGGGGATCGAAAATGTAAAGAAAGCAATAAAAACAATCAACCGCCATGAAGTTAACTCCAGGCGGGACGAAGTGTAAATAAATCAATAAAAGCAATCAACCGCCACGAAATAACCTCCAGGCGAGACTAAATGTAAAAATAAAATAATATATATATATATATATATATATATATATATATATATATATATATATATATATATATATATATAAAAGCGATAAACGCACTGGATATATACCGATCCAGGCTCGTTTCGCTATGTCACGTTTGAGAATATATATATATAGATATAAAAGCGGTAAACGTACCGAATGCGAAATCCAGGCTCAATCAAACAGAGTATGATGGCAATAATATATATAAGTTTATATATATATATATATATATATATATATATATATTTGTACTAACATCTTCGAGTTATGCCTCGATTGAGTCTAAATTTATATCCAGAGCGTTTATTGCTTCTTCGAGTTATGCCTCGATTGAGTCTAAATTTATATCCAGAGCGTTTATTGCTTTTATATATATATATATATATATATATATATATATATATATATATATATATATATATATATATATATATATACAAAAGAAATAAAAAGCCACGGACCGAAGTCAGGGCATACGCACATAACAAGACTCTCAACATGAACAACTATGTGATCAAGAAGTGGATAAAAGGCTTTGAATAATGTAAGAAGGCTTACAGTGGGCTAGCAAAGAAGACTTCAATCTATATAATAAAACAGAACCTATTTTGAATATTTTATTTGACAAAGCACAATGATGGTTCGGATTCATTCTAAGTTAATTTAAAGGCACACATTTCTTCTCGCCCAAATCAAATTCACTCATACACCCTACTCTTTCTCATGTTCACACACAAAATATTTCTCTCTCCTCTCTTCTTCACACACACAAACAAATAATAATAATAATTACTATTGTTATAATAATAATAGTAATAATAATAATTATTCTAATAATAGTAATAGTAATAGTAATATTAATCGTAATAATAATAGTAGTAATAATAATAATAATAATAATAATAATAATAATAATAGTAATAATAGTAGTACTAATAATAATAATAATAATAATAATAATAATAATAATAATAATAATAAAAATAATTTTTATTATAATTATAATAGTACTAATAATAATAATATTAATAATAAAAATTATTATTATTATTATAATTATAATTATTATAATAATAGTAATAGTAATAATAATAATGTTTATAGTAATAATAATAATTATTATTATTATTACAATAGTAATAGTAATAGTAATAGTAATCTATATAATAAAGATTCAGATTTATTCTAATTGATTTGGACGAGAAAGCACATGTACGGATCAGATTTATTCTAAATTTAATTCAAAATAATAATAATTATAATATAATAATAATTATTATTATAATTAAAATACTACTAATACTACTACTACTACTACTACTAATAATAATAATAATAATAATAATAATAATAATAATAATAACAACAACAACAACAACAACAATAATAATAAGTATTAATAATAATAATAATAATAATAATAATATTATTATTATTATTATTATTATTATTTTATTATTATTATTATTATTATTTTTGTTATTATTATTATTATTACTACTACTACTATTATTATTATAATTATTATTACTTTATCACTATTATAACAGAAATAGTAGTAGTAGTAATAATAATAATAATAATAATAATAATAATAATAATATTGTGGTGGTGTGGTGAATTATGATAATTGTTATTGATGATTGTAAGTTTTGTGAACAAGATTAGATTTTTATGTATATATATTTTTAAAGGAAAATTAATTATTGTGGCAGTGTGGTAAATTATGATAATTGTTATATCTGATTGTAAGTTATTTTAAGTTGCAAATAGTCTTTAGGTAATATAGTATTTTTCGAATTTTAATCTAATTTTTCGTTACGTCGTGTCTTCAGGCACGAGCAATTACTAGTAACTTTAAATGGATGAACACTTGGCTCCCGCCGGTAAAAAGTAGCCAAATATAAGCTCACAAGTGTTTGAAATGAGAAAGTATTCAGTTTATAGTGTGTACAGAGCAAATTAGACAGAGCTTCCTCGCCTTTTCCCTTTGTAAAATGGCTGCCCCAAGCCCTCTATTTATAGTGGGGGGAGCTGTAGGTACACCTGCGGCTGATCGGGGTGCCTCGGGCTCTGCGGGTCCCGCCGTCTCGAAGTACATGCACGCGTGCAACGTGATGTCCGCTCGAACTTTTAAAACTTTAATCCGGGCATCTGATTGAGGTGTATAAGACCTTTTACGGTATGTTATTGTCGAGAGCTACTCAATGACATGAGATAAGAGGTTGTACGAAGTCGGGAAGATGAAACCATGCCCAGGTCTTCAAGCTTCAAATTCTATCCGGTGTGCTGTCTTTATGTAGTTGCCACTCAAGATTGGAGCCATTGGTTCTTGTAGGACACTTCTGTGTGTAATGTATGTTGAAATGTTTGTTGAGACGGCGCAATGTAGGATCGAGGTAGCGAAATGACGATTTTTCCCCTCACCAGGGTTATCTTCAGTTTGGGCTGATTTAGCAGTCGTTGCTCAGGGTTATCTCTGAGATTGGGCTGCTGCAAGTGCTGAATTCCTCTCCTCCCGGGGTTATCTCTGGGTTTGGAGCTGAATGCCTTGGGGCTATCACCGAGTGTTGAAGCTGATCGTAGAGGTTTAAAACAAGCATTTTCGGGGTTATCTCCGAAACTACAACTGCATGCCTCGGGATCGTCTCCGAGATTTGAACTATATCTCCCGGGGTTATCTCCGAGATTGGAAATGAATATCTTGGGGTTGTCTCCGAGATGGAATTGGGGATTCTGGGGTCATCTCCAGAACTGGAACTCCATTCTTCGGGGTCGTCTCAGAGGTTAAAAATGAGTATCCCGGGGTTATCTCCGGGATTGGACTGAATATCTTGGGGTTTTCTCCGAGATGGCAAACTGAGTATCCTAGTGTTGTCTCCTGGACTAAAACTGAGCTGACTTCTAGGGTTATCTCTAAAAGACGATTCTGCCCTCCTGCAATGTTAGTAACAGGAATGCAAAAAATTTTGAGTGTCAGCAGATGCCCCTCTTTATCATTTTCATGCAATGTAATGGCGTGGATAGGATAAAGAATACTAGACACTTGAAATGTAACAAGATATTCATGATGTAATGTACTACAGCATGATGCAAATGTGTAAGACCCCAACTTATTAATGAATAAAATCAAATTTTCTCTAAATATTATTCTGAATAATAAGGTGTTAATTTGATATAATACTTTGATTATGGGTGAAATGTGCAAATTTTGCAAAATAAGAAAGTGGTTATAAAATATTCATTTTGTCGGAAAATATTCGTTTAGTTGTGGAATATTCTTGCAGTCGGAGAATATTCGTACGACGGCGCAGCCATTTATGGGCCCCATAACGGAAAACGGTCGGATGAAGAAAATGACAAAAAATGAGTTTTTATAAATAACGGCGTAGTTGTTACCGTTAACACTGTTGGAATACCCAGTGGTTAAAATACAGTAATACGCGTGCTTGCACAGTAGCACACAGTTTTGCATAGTATTTTTGAATTATTGATCCTTACGTAAGAAGGCACTACTCAATAATTGTTATAGTAGTTACTGTTCAATATTTTATTTTATTGATTCAATAATTGCTGTGTGGATATTTTATATTATTGTTGTTTCAATAATTGTTACTGCACTGTATTTTCCATTATTAGATCAATAATTCATATTACTTGAATAATATTATTAGATAACATTATTGGCAATGTCTAAAAAGTTCTGTCAAGGAGAGGTTTGGTCACCTAATTGCGTGCCAGTGAGGAGAAATTCTTATCGGAAAGCCCCCTTTTTCCTGGGAACGGCCTAGTTGTCATAAATGTGATTTTGTAATATTATTTGTGAATAATTAATTATTGATTCATATGATAAGGAAATATTTATTTTATGTGGATATAAATGTTGGATATATTTATTGTGGTTAAAAATGAAGGAATTAATGTTGAGGTGTTTTATCAAGTATTTTGTCGGATTAGAGGTATTAAAAGATCAACTCGGTGTTTTTAAAGCTCTATTGCGTGAGTTATAATTTTAATCCGACCGTTAGATCGTTGTGATTTTTGGATATGTTATTCATATATAAGTTGAGTATATGTCCACAAATTTTGAACCGTTAAAAATGAACGTATGATTTGTTATGAATTTTAAGAGATGACTGGTTCAGCAATTGTTGAAGTTTCAGAATTTATCATTTTGGTGGAAAATTCTAGAATTGGTGGGCCCCACTTTTGGTTGGTGAGAAATGTGCTGGAATTTTTATTCAAATGTGGTGGGTGAGAATAATAGCAGGTAAAGCCATCAGGTTGCAGGTCAAGTCTGCTTCGGCGTGCTAATATTTTCCTATAAATAGAGGGCTAAATTAGAATTGAAAATCACATCAGAATTCATAAGTTTTCTCTCTTTCTCTCTTTATATTCTCGAGCATATTTTGTGAGTATTTTGATACTTTGAGAGTTTCTATTCAGCACAAGTTTCATTCAGCCTCATATACGATATTCTGATCAGAAGTATTGTTCATTTGAGGTAAGGGATGTTATTTTCTTCGTAAATGATATTATTTCTTTCAATATCATTATGCTGAAATATTGGTTTAAACTTTTTATCAAATTTGGAACTTTTTGTGTCGGGATTACTATTCACGTATACGGCACTATTCACGTATACGACACTATTCACGAATACAACACTATTCACCGAAAAATGAAATTTTCTTTTTTTTGTCCAAGATGTCTATTATGGTTACTATGTTTGATTGTATCCATGTTTTGATCATTATTTTTGAGTTCTGCTTCAAAATTTGTTATTACGGAGTATTATTGAACTTAGATAAAATGTAATACGAATCCCTAATAATTGCTCTTTTATCTCACTAGATTCGTTTTTCTTTAAGATATTTTTCATCATCCTCAGTCCTAAATGACGATATTACTGAATATCTTTGGCCTGTAGTATAAAGATGAATGATTACCTAATAAATATCTTTGACCCGTAGTGCAAAGATGAACAGGTGTTGAGATGAACATGACCAACTGGTGATACAAATGAATATCTTTGGCCTGTAGTGCAAAGATGAATATTTGATTAAAGATGGTTATTGATTGTTGTTACAGGGATAAAATATTGATGATGGACTTTTAAATTCATAGATGATAGTAGATTTTATTCTCTACTTAACTCTTCTAATGAATTGTTGTTTCTGCTGCAGTTGTTAATCTAGAACTTGTTGTCTATTATATTCTATCAGATTTTTTCCTGTTGAAGACTAAGGATAATTTTGTTTTATATTATCTTAGTCATAATATTTTTTATTGGGTTAGTTGAGCTCACCCTTTTTCCTTTTTGTTCTATTTTTTTTCTCAGGAGGTGATAATTTATCAGGAACTAGCCGGGGTAAGGAGTGATGGTCCAAGGCAGTTGTTATAGTAGTCCTCACTATTTTTGTAAAATAGTGTATCAATAATTGTAATGAGGACTTATTTGAGTGTGGATATTGTCTAAAAGATAATATTTGTATTTAAACACATAGTTTATGTGTTGTCGTATTTTGCACGACAATTGTATTAATAAAGTTGTAGTTATTTTTATACCATATTTTTGGCGACTCAGAATGGGTGATGTATACCTGTTTTGGGGGCGTCACAAAATGTATGATGTATATGGTCTGTTGGACTATCTTCCAACGGGATGCGATGACCGTTTGATCCCACAAGTTTCGTTCAACCTCATATACGATATTATGATTAGAAGTACTATTCGTTTGAGGTAAGGAATGTTATTTTCTTCGTAAATGATATTATTTCTTTCAATATCATTATGCTGAAATATTGGTTTGAACTTTTTATCAAATTTAGAACTTTTTGTGTTGGGTTTACTATTCACATATATGACACTATTCACTTATACGACACTATTCACGAATACGGCACTATTCACCGAAAAATAAAATTTTCTTCTTTTTATCCAAGATGTCTATTATGGTTACTATCTTTGATTGTATCCATGTTTTGATCATTATTTTTGAATTTTACTTCAAAATTTGTTATTACGGAGTATTATTGAACTTGGATAAACTATAATACGAATCCCTAATAATTGTTCTTTTATCTCACTGGATTCGTTTTTCTTTAAGATATTTTTTGTCATCCTCAGTCGTAAATGATGATATTAATGAATATCTTTGGCCTGTAGTGCAAAGATGAATGATTACCTAATGAATATCATTGGCCCGTAGTGCAAAGATGAACAGGTGTTAAGATGAACATGACCAACTGGTGATACAAATGAATATCTTTGGCCTGTAGTGCAAAGATGAATATTTGATTAAAGATGGTTATTGATTGTTGTTACATGGATACAATATTGATAATGGATTTTTAAATTCATAGATGATAGTAGATTTCATTCTCTACATAACTCTTCTAATGAATTGTTGTTTCCGCTGTAGTTGTTAATGTAGAACTTGTTGTCTATTATATTCTATCAGATTTTTCCCTGTTGAAGACTAAGGATAATTTTGTTGTATATTATCTTAGTCATAATATTCTTTATTGGGCTAGTTGAGCTCACCCTTTTTTCTTTTTGTTCCATTTTTCTTCTTAGGAGGTGAGAATTTAGCAGGAACTAGCAGGGGTAAGGAGTGATGGTCTAAGGCAGTTGTTATAGTAGTCCTCACTATTTTGTAAAATAGTGTATCAATAATTATAATGAGGACTTATTTGAGTGTGGATATTGTCTAGAAGACAATATTTGTATTTAAACTCACAGTTTGTGTTGTCTTATTTTGCACGATAATTGTATTAATAAGGTTGTAGTTGTTTCTGTACCATATTTTTGGCGACTCAGAATGGGTGATGTATACCTATTTTGGGGGCGTCACAAAATGTATGATGTATGTGGTCTGTTGGACTATCTTCCAACGGGATGCGATGACCGTTTGATCCCATAATTTATGATGGGGCCTGGAGTTATCACTGATAACCATGACGAACTGCTTGGATATGTGCTCCAAAGTTCTCAGGAACTTCCAAGATGTTGACGTTGGGGTTATCACCAAAGTCCCTAATCCTTGAAATAGCTTTCCCACCAAAGACGTTCCTCTCGTGTGCAAGAGACTCTGTGGGGATGAAATTCTTGTGTATAACAGATTCCATCATCGGTCCTCCCGATGAGGATGGTCTTCCCTATGTTGTATCGCCAGGTCTTTCCAATGGTCTGTCGGAGTTACTGCCAAAAGTCTATGTTTTGTAGGGTTTCCTGACCCTCGCTGAAATGTACATCAATGACTGGAATCCCTACTGGGGATGACGTCAAGACTGCTTGACCTTCGTCGACATCTGCATCAACGGATGAAATTATCGAATGGCTTTCGATGCTTCGATGGGTTTACATGCCATTGGCTGAGTGTTTGTCAAGGTTGCTTGACCTTCGTCGACATGTGCATCAACGGAAGTAATGTACAAAGTTCCCGCTGGGGAGAAGTGTTTTAGAGCTGCACCCCAAAACTGACTGCATCGGATCTTCGTGAGATATTGCCGAATGTAGTTTGCAACAGTTATGATTATTGGTATAGTAACCCTGTGTCCGGGCGAATATCAATAAGTGACATGTAGACCTGTAATTTGGTCCATGGAAACCAGGATTTTAGGCTTTTTCGCTCAATCGCGTAGCATTCTTTATCCTGATTTGGCTTTTTCAACTTGTGAGATCTCCTTTGCAACTCGAACTGGACCGAACCGGAGGGGTGGGCCACACCCAGGGGAGCCGCAGGTACACCTGCGGCCAGCCGTGGGTTTCCTTTAAGGCAGCTGTAACTTTCACAAGTCATTTTCAAATTGCGCCGTACAGGAAATCTGAGAGCTCTTCTTTAGATCTGCTGAGTTCGGGTGTCTTTCTACAAATTCTGTCACCGTACAAGTGTTCTACACTGTCCTGGTAACGTATGCATGTCTTCTTTTCCAATTTTTCTCCATTGGAAAATGATTTATCACATGAAATGTGTCTAAACACATAGTAGTGAATATGCATGCTCATATGACTTAATAAAAAATATTTAACATAGTAAATGTTAGTATTTAACCATGCTAAACATAATGATGTGAAAAAACTTGACTTTTGAAACAGTAAAATTGGTACCTTTTTCTGCTATTTCTTATCCTATTTGAGGACAAATGAGCAAAAGGTGTCGACGTTGGGATTTTATTTGTCCCTTTTCTGTTCTTGTTCTTAGGTGTTCTCATTTTAGGTGAGATTTGTTTGAAAAAATAAGTTGTGAAAAGGTCCGACATTTATATGTCGACAATTGGACTATAAGAGTCGCAAGTTTGTTTTTTAACTGGTTGTACCTGTTAGGTTTGTAATATTCTTGGACGCAATCAAATTGCACAAAAAAAGCGGAAGCATGAAAAATCAGAGTTTTAAAATTTTACAAACCTTATACCGGGATCATCCTTTATGCGTAATTATTAATTTAACGAAAAGATAAAGAATAAGAATCATACCCTTGACGATTCGAGCTTCCTCAGGTACAAGTTCACCTCCAAATCCTTTTCGCGTTCAACTTGAACCCACCGAGTTCGGTTCCTTCCTTTGATCAATGTTAACCACCCAAGTGTTTGGCCTCTAGAGGTCATCCACCAAGGAAGAAGAAAGATTCAAGAAGATGGGTGTTTGACAAAACCCTAGTTTTTCTATCTCTCATAGAAAAAGAGAGTACTCTTCAACAATTGGAATCACGTATGTTGTGAAAAAGTCAACAACCACCTCCACCCATAATAAGACTCCTCTTATTTATAGATGTGGGCAACCCTCCTTAACAATTAAGGAATTTGGTTTTATTTTAATTAATTAATCTCTTTTAATTAATTAGGCTCCTAATCTCATTAGGATATATGAGAGTACTTTTATTAATTAATTCTCAAACTCCTTTAGAAATTAAATAGTAATAATAATAGTAATAATAATAAGACTCCGCTTATTAATTTATATTTAATATTTCTAAAATATTAAATAATAAATATTAAACTATTTAATTTATTCCATCACCATAGATTAAATTAAATACACTTAACTTATTATTACAATTATGCCATTTTCTTTTTAAATAATTATTCCTCCATTTATGGTGTGACCCTTTAGGTTCTCCATATTTAACCGGTTGTGAATAAATCAATTAGAACAACTCTAATCTTATTTAAATAAATAAATTAAACTATTAATTTATCTAAATAAATAATATTTATTCTACAATAAGGATAAGCCTCCCTAGCGATTAACGACTTTCTAGATAATATAGATTTTAACATTAATCATAAAAGAACATTTGAATAAATAGTTACCGTACAATTCAATCCTTCCACCATACAATGTCACAATTAAATATAAGACATAGAATTACTGTCAAGTCTTATTTTATTTAATTATATATATTTCGACTCTTAAATGCACAACACCAAATAATACAAATTAGAAACTCTTTTCTAATTTTATTCTGCCTTGGCCAAGGACTACTAGGTTGTCATTTATCGAATCACATAGGACATTTCAATTCTTTTACTAGAAGTGGTAGATTCTTTATTGATCATACATTATCTCCATGTACAACTTATTATACTCAAGCATACCCTTTGATATATCCCAATGGTCTTAAGGAATAAGTCAAAGTATAACTCATCATACACAAGATACTATGATGATCGCAAGTCTAAAGATCACTTGTACTACTATCACTACAGGAATTCCTATTGACGGGTAAGTAAAACTCCATTAAGTATTCCTTAGCGAGTCACGTTCAGTGAACTTATTCTCTAATAAGAACCTACATACTTGCTTTAGTGTCTCCACATATGATCATGAGATCAATCATCCTCATCTAATGAGCAAGCAAAGTATGTACCAATCTATCCAGATTTACTAATCCCCAATTTAGTAATCCAACGATTGGGAACTATTTTAGTTTTAAGCTTTCTAAGAATTTAGATCTCATTAGAATGATCATCATCATTATTCTAAAATCATTGCTTAAAACTATGGATTTATCACATATTATAAAACAGCATCATGTAGATAATTAAAACCCTTTAATAAATTAATACTTTTTACTAATAAATAAATAAGATTGTTACAAAGTATATGCTTTATCATCAAACATGATTGGCTTGTGTGCATACTACTTTTAATCTCCCACTTGCACTAAAGCCAATCGTCATGGTATTTCATACTCTTTTTCTCTAAGTGATGATTATCCTGTTATTGGATAAGCTTTAGTTAATGGATATGTAATATTGTTCTTGAGAGTCCACTATCTCTATAGTGATTTTCCATCTTTCAATGATTCCTATAATCAAATAATAGTGTCACACCACATGTTTAGATCCAAGATGAGACTTATAAACTATTCCTAGTTCTGTAATAAACTTTTATCTAAACAATCAACTTGTAGCTTCATTTACAGCTATATACTTTGTCTTTATCACTAAACCAGCAACTCTTTACTGTTTGGAACCTTTCTAATTCACTGCACCACTGTTCAAGGTAACGCTTTACCTTAAAGTAGATTTTCTGTCGTCTTGGTCTGTCTGAAAAAACTTGAGTCTGTTAAGCCCTCTAGTTTTAATTTAGACCCACCATAAATTTTAATCACATCCTTAGTACCGGTTAAGTACTTTAAGATGTTTTTCATTGTCTTACAATGATCTTCTTCAGAATATGACCGATCAACATCAAGTCTCGTAAATTTTATTATATACATGATTGTCACTCATGCGATCTCTCTTTTCAGGAGTCTATGGGGATTATTAAGAGAGATACACTCCATGACTCATCAACATGAGACATCTCTTGGAGTTTGCCATGATAAACAACTTTAGCATCAAATGAATATACGTTCCTTGGGTTAAGCTGAACATCCTTTTAAATCTATCTATATAGATTTTTATCCCCAATTACGATACTCTTCCCAAATCATTCATGAAGGAAGGTTTGGACAACTATATCTTTACTGATTCTAGCATTGGCATGTCATTCCTTATCTGTAGTATATCAATATATAATACTAAGAATGTCATGACGTTCCCACTGACCCTTTTGTACACACTGGGTTCATTCTTGTTTTTGATAAAATCAAACTCTTTTGATTGTCTCATCAAAACCAATGTTCCATATTTGACAAGCTTGCTTCAAACCATTTCTCTGAGTATCTATAACTCTTACCTCATCGTATGTAACTAGATCATCATCTTTTATTATGCTCACCTCATCATCATCATCATCTATGATGAATCCATACCTCCTAGGTATCTTCGGTACTATTCCAGATTTACAATTTGGTTGTGGTACAATGGTATATCTATAAGTTTCTCTTATTTGACTTATATTATTTTGTGGTTGTTGAACTCTTCAAGATTCTATTATCCTCCCACTAGCCCCTTCAATGATAAACATCTTTATCTTAGAAAGCAGCGTATTTCGCAACAAACACCTTTTTGCTAACTACGATTATAGAACATATACCCTAAACTTATTTTAGGATGTCCCATAAATCTATACTTGCCAAATCTTGTCTCAAGCTTATCCTTTGAAATCTTTTCACATAAGCTGGACAACCCCTTATCTTAATTTACTTAAAATTAGGAATCATCCATGTCCATAACTTTTATATGTCTCGGGGCTGGAGTTTGAGGTTATCTTTTCGTAGATATGCAACCATTTCTAGGGCATGACCCCAGAAGGATACTAGAATGTCGGTAAAATCATTATGGATAGCACCATATCCAACAAGGTACAACTTTTTCTTTTAGATACATCAATCAATTATTGCATATCAGGAGGCGTCCATTGTGAGAAAACCATTTGAGATGATCTAAAAACTCATTGCACAATTATTCCTTCCTTGATCCGATCAAAGAATCCTAATACTTTGCTAATTTGTTTCATTTTTAAATTCTTTGAACCCTTCAAATAATTCATAATTGTATTTCATCAAATACACACATTCAACCTTTTGAATAATCATCTCCTTTTTCTTATACTAGTTTGTTCAATTTGTAAAATAATTTTTTTTACGTAAGTCATGTATACAAAATCCATTAAGTAATATTCCAGTTCTATACAAAACATTATTATTATTATAAATAGAACAACAATTGTTCTTAAATATAATACCAAAGATTTTATTATCCAACAACAAAAATGGAAACAATGTTTCTAACGAGAACTAAAATACAATAACAACTTATTGACTTAATAGATTTGCCCGTAGGTTGTGCTAAACAATAAGTTCATATGGCTAATGTAACAACTTTTGATTCATTTCCCACACATAGGATTACTTATCTTTGTTTAGCTTTCTACTTCTGCTTGGTCCCTTCATAAATCAATATTTATGATAACCAAAGTAGGTATCCAATACCCAAGTAGAACCTTGACTTAAAGAAAAAATTTATTTTAAATTATGAACAAAATTATATTTGTAACCGAAACTTCACTAAGCTTCTTCTGGTTAGCTCTGCAAGATGCTTCTTGCAGTTTCTTTTCCAGTGTCCAAGCTTATTACAGTAGAAGCAAACTCCTTTGCTATCTGTATCAGTTTTGTTCTTATTATCCTTTGTTTTTGTCTTTCTATTTACATTCTTTGAATCGTTCTTCTTTTCAGAAGATCATTTGGCCCCTACCAATAAGACTTGGTCTTTCTTGGTTGCAAAGTGACTCTCAACATTTTTCAACATGTTAAGTAAATCAGCGAAGCTGATATCTAACTTGTTCATATGAAAAATTCTCAACAATTGTGAAAGGAGTCCGGGAGTGAGTGCAACATCAAATCTTGGCACAACTCCCCATCCATGATAAAATTTGTTGTCCTAATTGATCAACCAAATTGATTATGTTAAGGACTTTTATCTGTACTGTAGTGTCATCGGTCATTCTAGATCGGAAGAGCTCCTTAGATATCTGATATCTATTAGTCCTATTTTCCTCACCATCAACTACTTGACGTGCATGAGTATAGTAGGAGCATCCATAGTTTCATACTGACGCTGAAGCTCGTTACTCATGGATACGAGCATGATGCATTGAGCCAATTGTGTATCATCTTGTCACTTTCTAAAAGTAACAATCTCTTCCTCAGAGGCATTGTTTACAACCATTGCAGGGATAGGCGTATTTAGGACATAAGATAGCTTTTAAGCCGTGAGAACTTTTCTCAATTTCCTTAACCAATCCATTTAATACGGTCCGGTTAAATAGCATCTAATATGCTTCGCAGTGATAGTAATTTAGACATTGTAAAATTCTGTAAATGAATTTGTAATTAACAATATTTTAGCATACATTCTTTTATTAATTACTAAAATAATTTAGGTCTTGTTTTAAAATGGTATCTCCCCCTATTTTTATCAAACTATATTACCCTCAATATATATAGTTCGACAATATCTAATTGAAGATATGCTAGTGAGAATAAGGATCCCATTTCAAATGTATATAGCCTTGTGGTGACACAACAAACTATATATAAATAAATAGGTAGACAACTCTTGTCAATTACATCAACTATGCAAATCTTTGTATTTTGCCTCTTAGATTATTTTGATCAAGTGGTGGCACATCCGAATCAAAATTATTCAAGTTAAATCCAACCTAGCACTCCATATATTCAAAAAAGAAAAATATTGTCCTTGTGGTGACACAACAAAATAATATTGTTCAATTTTCTTTATAAGCATCAAATGTGATAAAATTAACATCTCAAAGAATTAAGATAACTCTTGTGGTGATACAACAAACTATATAATAATTAATTAATACTCTATTATTTTTATCATGCTAGAAGGCGACGTTCGATAATCCAAATATCTTTGAACGCTTAGGACTTAATATAATTTTTTTTGAGGGATTTGTTATTAATTTGTCTCATTTTGTTTAGCGCGCATGCACACATATATATAAAATACGGGTCATATTAATTAACATGTGAAACATGTTTGCATAATATATATATATATATATATATATATAGTATAAGCATGCACATATAGAATACTATATTCTACCTAGATTGATTATGAACTTTTATTCTAGTTTGGTTCACTAGAGCCACCAAGTGAACCAAAAGGTCAAACCTTAGGGTTGCAAGAATTAATATTTAAATATAACTATTGTATACAAATGAGTCTTCAAGCGCTCCTTGCTCCTTGATCTCCAATTTTTTAAAATTAATTCTAACTATTCCTATTACAAAACTATTTAAAATAAATAGAAACCTTGATCAGCAGTCAAGGAAAAGTACATAGGAGGATGATAGAATTTACATTAAGAAAAATTAGAGAAGACGATGTACACAGACTCCATTTAATAAAACCCATACATTCATATATCCAACTAAAATAAAATCTAATCACATTGGTCAATAGTCCATAATCAATCCCATTTATTGTCATACAAATCCTCATATGCATCAATAAATAATATTCATTTCTGGAATAATAAACATTCAATATATATATATATATATATATATATATATATATATATATATATATATATATATATATATATATCATTTAATGGGCAAATTTAGTTAGTATAAAATCTAATTTTGAATTAAAATAAACTCCTTTATTTTAATTCAAATTTAAATCAAAATAAACCTCTTTTATTTTAATTTATCTAATTTTGAATAAAATAAACTATTTTATTTTAATCAAAATCGTTAATCAAAATAAACTTTTTTATTTTAATTAATTATGGAATCCAATTCCAAGTAAAAAAACAACTCCTTTATTAAAGAAAACAACGATTCTCTTTCATATTCACAAATAAACTCCTTTATTTTGAATAATATGAAATCTTATTCTATATTTAAAGAAACTCCTTTATTTAAGGAAATTAGGATTCTCTTTCCTATTCACAAATAAACTCTTTTATTTTTGAATAATATGAAATCTTATTTCATATCTAAATAAACTCCTTTATTTAAGAAACCATGAAATTCAATTTTAAAATTAAAATAAACTTTTATTATAATTATAAAATAATTAAAATTAATATATATATATATATATATATATATATATATATATATATATATATATACGGAGAGTCTCTAAAGCGAACCTTAAAAAGCGAACCAAAGACGAACCGTCGTCTTTGTTGTCTATGGCGACGGTTAGACCCGTCGCCAAAGACTACATGGCTATGGCGACGGATCGAACCGTCGCCATAGACACCAAAGACGACGGTTCGTCTTTGGTTCGCTCTTTAAGGTTTGTTTTAGAGACGGACCGTATATATATATATATATATATATAATATAAACATTCGTGATACGTGCCACCAGAATAAAAACAAGTTAATATATATGATATAATCATATAATCCGAATATAAAAGTAATGCTGTAATGATCACGTGGGAACCCTTGAATAATTAATGATGCACTTGAAAAGCAAGCGCCTGATCTTGTTAAGTCACTTAACATGAATATATATAATATATTAAATATATAATCACGGTTCATGTATAATCCTGGTGCAGGATCAATGTTTCCGAGGAAAAAAAATCACAGGCCTCGCCATTTTTTTTATACAACAAATTATGTCCAATTAAATTGTTCTAAACACATATTAATATACATATCAAATTAAACAATTAATAATTCGCATAAAGGTTTGGCTTTGATACCACTGTTAGGTTTATAATATTCTTAGACGCAATCAAATAGAACAAATAAAGCGGAAGCATGAAAAATCAGAGTTTTAAAATTTTACAAACTTTATAACCGGATCATCCATTATGCGTAATTATTAATTTAACGAAAAGATAAAGAACAAGAATCATACCCTTGAAGATTCAAGCTTTCTCAGATACAAATTCACCTCCAAATCCTTTTTGCGTTCAACTTGAATCCACCGGGTTTGGTTCATTTCTTTGATCAATGTTAGGCACCCAAGTGTTTGACCTCTAGAGGTGATCCACCAAGGAAGAAGAAAGATTCAAGAAGATGTTTGGCAAAATCCTAGTTTTTCTATCTCTCAAACAAAAGAGCGTACTCTCCAACAATTGGAATCACGTATGTTGTGAAAAAGTCAATAACTACCTCCACCCATAATAAGACTCCTCTTATTTATAGACGTGGGCAACCCTCCTTAACAATTAAGGAATTAAGTTTTATTTTAATTAATTAAACTCTTTTAATTAATTAGGCTCCTAATCTTATTAGGAATAATTAATTAAACTCTTTTAATTAATTAGCCTCCTAATCTTATTAGGATATATGAGAGTACTTCAGGAATTAAATATTAATAATAATAGTAATAATAATAATAAGACTCATCTTATTAATTTATATTTAATATTTCTAAAATATTAAATAATAAATATTAAGCTATTTAATTTATTCCATCACCATAGATTAAATTAAATATACTTAACTTATTATTACGATTATGCCATTTTTTTCATAAATAATTATTCCTCCTTTTATGGTGTGACCCTTTAGGTTCTCCATATTAAACCGATTGTGAATAAATCAAGTAGAACAATTCTAATCTTATTTAAATAAATAAATTAAACTATTAATTTATTTAAATAAATAATATTTATTCTACAATAAGGATAAGTCTCCCTAGCGATTAACGACTTTTCAAATAATATAGATTTTAACATTAATCATTAAAGAACCTTTGAGTAAATAGTTACCGTACAATTCAATCATTCCACCATACAATGTCCCAATTAAATATAAGACATGAAATTACTGTCAAGTCTTATTTTATTTAATTATATGTATTTCGACTCTTAAATGCACAACACCAAATAATACAAATTAGAAACTCCTTTCTAATTTCATTATGCCTTGGTCAAGGACTATTGGGTTGTCATTTATCGAATCACATATGACATTTCTCTTCTTTTACTAGAAGTGGTAGATTCTTAATTGATCATATATTATCTCCATGTACAACTTATTATACCCAAGCATACCATTTCATATACCCCAAGGGTCTTAAGAAATAAGTCAAAGTATAACTCATCATACACAAGATACTATGATGATCTCAAGTCCAAGGATCACTTGTACTACTATCACTACAGGAGTTCCTATTGTCGGGCAAGTAAAACTCTATTAGGTATTCCTTAGCGAGCCACGTTCAGTGAACTTATTCTCTAATAAGCACCTACATACTTGCTTTAGTGTCTCCACACAAATGATCATGAGATCAATCATCCTCATCCAATGAGCAAGCAAAGTATATACCAATCTATCCGGATTCACTAATCCCCGATTTAGTAATCCAATAATTGGAAACTATTTTAGTTTTAAGCTTTCTAAGAATTTAAATCTCATTAGAATGATCATCATCATTATTCTAAAATCATTGCTTAAAACTATAGGTTTATCACATATTATAAAACAACATCATGTAGATAATTAAAAGCTTTTAATAAATTAATACTTTTTATTAATAAATGAATAAGATTGTTACAAAGTATATGGTTTATCATCAAACATGATTGGCTTGTGTGCATACTACTTTCAGTACCAACACAACTGAGAAAATGTTTGCATATTGACCCAGTGATATGAAACTACTAAACGGGTCTGTGAAACCGAGATTTATTAGGGTCTGGGGACTTGCTTATGCAGATGGAAGGTGTTAGGCACCCCTCGATATCCGTGTTACCACGGTGACCTCCACTTTTCAAGAAACTGTTATATGAATATGTGTGTGTGTATGTGGGTCAATGTGCTGTTATTTGGAAGTAGTCCGAGGCCTCGTTCGCACCTATATATAAAGGGTTTGAATATATGTAAAAATTCAGTTTTAAACAAGATATAGAAATAAAGTTTTGTAAAAGAGGTTTTTCAAACCCTTATGCTCAATAGTAATTGAGACCTTTTACACTTCTATTATTTTATCAAATGTTCGGCTGTATTATTTTTATTTTTGAGATGCGAAGCATCTTCGAGAAAATAATGTACAAAGCAGTGCCGAACTCCTCGTCGGCATTAAAGCCATATAAGGAAATCCAAATACGGTGAATAATTTACAAACTGCTTACAGCTGAAAATGTCCATCACGGGAACCGAATCTAGATTCAGTACACTGAATCTGTGATCACATGATTCCTAGGCTCACATGATACCACAGTTTATATGAAAGCTGTAAGCAGTTATATATAAAAGCTGTAAATATATATATACAGACATGATCAACCACCAGGAAACACCTTCATGGGGGATTGGAAATGTAAATATATAAAAGCGGTAAATATATATATATATATATATATATATATATATATATATATATATATATATATATATATATATATATTGACATGATCAACCACCACGAAGCACCTCCATGGGGGATCAAAAATATAAATAAAGTTGTAAAACCAATCAACCGCCATGAAGTAAAATCCAGGCGAGACGAAATGTAAAGAAAGTAGTAAAACGATCAACTGCCACGAAGTAAACTCCAGGCAGGACGAAATATATATATATATATATATATATATATATATATATATATATATATATATATATATAAAGCAAGTAAACGCTCCGGATGTAAAATCCAGGCTCATCGAACAAAGTTCGACACAGTTCATATATATATATATATATATATATATATATATATATATAGAAATAAAAGCCACGGACCGAAGTTCGGGTAAACACACACAACACGACTCTCAACGTGAAGAACGGTGTGTGCAAAGATGATGAGAAATGCTTTAAAATATGAAAGAAGGCTTACAATGGGCTGCCAAAGAAGACTTTAATAACTTGAAAGGGATGAACACTCAGCTCCCGCCGGTAGAAAAGTAGTTATATGTGAGCTTACACGTATATAAAATGAGAAATCACTCAGTTTAGGGTGTTTATAGAGCAAATTGGACAGGGCTTCCTCACCTTTTTTTTACAAAATGGCCACCCAAGCCCTCTATTTATCGAGGGGCTCACCGTAAATGTACCTGCGGCTGCCCGGGGTGTCCAGGGCTCTGCGGGTCCTATCATCTCGAAGTACGTGCACGCGTGCAACATAATGTCTGCTCAAACTTTTAGAACTTCAATCCGGGCATCCGATTAAGGTTTATAAGACCTTTTTTGACATGCTACTGTCGAGAGCTACACAATGACATGGGATTAGAGGTTGTATGAAGTCAGAAAGATGGGACCATGCCCTATCTCTTCAAGCTTCAAATTCTATCCAGTGTGTTGTCTTGTGTAGTAGTCACTCGGGATTGGCACTCCTTGGTTCTTATAGGTCATTGTTGTGTAGAAATGTCTATATGTTGTTGTTGAGACGACACGATGTGGCATTGGTATGGCAAAATAACGGTCCTACCCTTCACCAGGGTTATCTCCGGTTTGAGATGTGCCTGACTTCCCAGGGTTATCTCCAGGCTTGTGGAATGAGTGCCTCAGGGCTTTTGCCGAGTGTTCCGAAGCTGTTTGCATGGATTTAAAACAAGCATTTCTAGGGTCATCTCTAGAACTACAACTATATGCATCGGGGTTATCTTCGAGATTGATACTATCTTTTCCGGTGTTGTTCGGGGCTGAGACTGAGTATCTCAGGGTTATCTCCAAGATGAAACGGTCTTCTCCGGTGTGATTTTTGGTATTTACACTACAGTCCTTGGGGTTATCTCCGAGGTTGAAACTGAAAACTCCCAGCGTTGTCGCCGAGGTTGAGGTTGAAACTTCCGGTGGTATCCAGGTTTGGGCTGGATGTCTCGGGGTTATCTCTGAGATGGTGATATTGAATATCCCAGGGTTATCTCCGGGATTGAACTGAGCTGTCTTCCAAGGTTATCTTTGAAAGACGATTTTGCTCTCCTACAATGTTAGTAACAGGTATGCAGAAAATTTTGAGTGTCTACAGATGCCCCTCTTTATCATATTCATGCAATGCAATGGCATGGATAGGATAAAGAATACTAGACACTTGAAATGTTGCAAGATAATCATAATACAATGTTTAGCAGCATGATGCAAATGCATGTGGTTTGTTGGATTGTTCTCCAATATAGTGGGATGATTTTCGGTTCCCCTTGACTTCTACTGGGATCAGATGTATCTCTCATGTACAAGAGATTCTATGGGGATGCACTTTTCATGTTGTGGATGTGTATACCATATCCCATCATCAGTCCTCCCTAATGAGGATGCTCTGTTAAAGTTACTGCTAATAGTCTGTGCTTGTCAAGGTTGCCTGACCTTCGCTGAATTGTACATCAACTGATGAAATCCCTACCGGGGATAAATGCCACAGCTGCTTGACATTTGTTGATGTGTGTAACAATTGATGCAATCATCGGATGGCTTCTGACGTGTTGTTGGGTTTACTTGCCAATGGCCGAACTGATGTCAAGGTTGCTTGACATTTGTTGATATGTGCATCAACGAATGCAAATACGTGATACCCCCGCCGGGGATATGTACTTCAACACATGAAAATGAGTGATGCCCCCGCCGGGGATGTGTGCTTTGCCACATACAACTACGTGATACCCCCGTCGGGGATATGTACTTCGACATATGAAAACGCCTGATAACCCCGCCGGGGATGTGTGCTTCGCCACATGCAACTGTGTGATACCCCCACCGGGGATATGTACTTCGACATATAAAAATGCGTGATGCCCCTACCGGGGATGTGTTTGAGAATGCGTGTTACCCCTGCCGGGGATGTGTACTGTAGCATGCGTGATGCCCCCAAACTGACAGCATTGGACCTTTGTGCGGTAGTGCCGAATGTGATCTACAACTGCTAAGATCATTGGTATAGTGTACCCTGTGTTTGGGCTAATACCAATGAATGATATGAAAGCCACAGTCGGGCCCAGGAAAACCAGGATTTCAGGCTATACTACCTAATCGCGTAGCGTTTTTATCCCTATTTTGGCCTTTTCAGCTTGTGAGAACTCCTTTGTAACTCGAACTGGACCGAGCCGGAGGGGTGAGACCCATGTAGGGGTGCCGTAGGTACACCTGCAATAGTCGTAGATGGACCTACGGCTAGCCGTGGGGCTTTTAAGGCTGGAGGTTTGCCTTTTCAAGTCATTTTTAAGCTGCACCACGAAGGAAATCTGATAGCTCTTCTTCAGATTTGCTGAGTTCGGATGCCTTTCTGCAAATTCTATCACCATACAAGTGTTCTACACTGTCCTGGTAACGTATGCATGTCTTGTTTTCCAATTTTTATCCGTTTGGAAAATGACTTTTTATATGAAATGCGTCTAAACACATAGTAGTGAATATGCAAGCTCATATGACTTGATAAAAAATAATCAATACAGTAAATGTTAGTATTAAACCATGTGAAACATAATGATGTGAAAAAAATTTAACTTTTGAAACAGTCAATTTGACACCTTTTTCTACTATTTCTTATCCTATCCGAGGAAAAATGAGCAAAAGGTAAAAATACAAAGTAATCATGGTAATTAAACTACCTTTATGGATTGATGACTTTGACATTTAGATGCATATAGTATGTATATGATTGTTGGCAGGTGTGCTACTGAATGGCCACCTAGTCATGCCTATGTGTATGTGGATAGTTCTATTTATAAAGGGGACTATGGCAAAAAATTTCAAAAATGTAGGCATTGAGTAGTCATGCATTTTTAACTCTACTGTAGACGTATGTTAAAGTAATGCATGCATGTAGTCATAAAATGTATTTTTGAAAAGAAAGCTCTAGGTTAAAAATTACCACACCATTTATGAGGTGATTTGGAGACTTTTGTCTAGATATTATTGATCTGGATCAGCCGAGTACTTCCCGCAGGACCATTTCTGGTGTACGGAGGAGAGCTTCTAAAGTGCCTCGACTCCGTTCTGTTAGATAACCTTGTCGTTTGGTGGAGGCGATGATACGTCCATTCCGGGTTGATGTGCCAGACGTCGAGGACGAGGAGGGGGATGTTTCGATTGCGGATCCCGCACCTGCTACACGTGTTTCCCGTAGTGATTTTCCAGGCATTCAGGTGGTGAACCCAGAGCTTCTGGGTGATTTTAGTTGACAGCCCTCAGTTTACCTACACATAAACGAGGTATAAAGTTAGATCTTAATCTTCCTTCTTTCCTATTGATGAGGAGTAAAGGATTTTGATGTTGATATGCATTTCATGTAGGTTCCCGGCTTTACACAGCCTAGAAGGAATTTGTTTAGCATCCACTCTATGTACCAGGCTCTGCATCCTGACTATAAAGCGATTGTGCATGACTGGGGATTTGGGGCATTCTTTTCCATCCTTCCCCACCGTTGTCCCCAGGGTTACCTCAGGGCATTGTCTGAGCGCTGGTTTAACCAGACTCAGTCATTCAATTTACTGGACTGTGAGGTGATGATGACGTCGATGGATTGGTAATTTATCATCGGTATGGAGTTTGGCGGGGTGCTAGTGCCATGTATGGCAGATATTACCTCGACTACCGTTAGATCCTTGTTGGGAGTCTCAGCTGAGGCGTAGATGCTATGAGCGGGTTATTGAGTGAGCCCATACCTGCTGATGTCAGAGTTAGGGATCACATTCTTCGGCGATTATTCCTAATGATCATTAGGGGCTGCTTCATAGCAGACAACTTTTCTACGGTGTCATTCACTTTGATCAGTGCCACGCGGGAGGACTGTGACACCCCCAAAATTAGGTATACATCACCCATCTTGGGTCGTCAGATACGAAGTACAGAATACAAATACAACTTACTAACACAATTGTCGTGTAGAAGATGACAAAACATAAACTGTGAGTTTGAATACAAATATTATCTTCTAGAGAGTATTCATACTCAAAAGGAGTCCTCATTACATTTATTAACACACTATTACATAGAATAGTGATGACTACTAACTAATACTATCATTCGAACCATCACTCCGTTCCCCGACTTGCCTCAGCTACGTTCTCATTTCCTGAAGAGAACAGTGAAAGAAAGGGTGAGCTCAACTAGCCCAGTAAGAAATATTATGACTAAGATAATGCATAATAAATTATCATTAGCCTTCAACAATGTTAAACTGATAAAATATAATAGACATCAAGTTTAACTGCAGCGGAACAAGCAATCCATTAAAAGAGTCAAGTAGAAAATAAACTCTACTATCTTTTATGATTTAAAAGGTTTTTTAACACTGCTATCGCTGAGACTCAGCATAATAAAATAATCCACATCATCGAATCACCCCTGCACTACGGCCAAGAATATTCGTGTATTCATTAATGGTCATGATCATGCCAACAACTGTCCATCAATGCACTACGGGTCAATGATGACTTTTACCACATCATTTGTAACATTACGGTCATGATTATACCGAATAATTCCTGGTCATAATCATACCAAGTCCATCTATGCACTACATGCCACAGATGACTTTCAACATTTTATAAACATGAGGATGATGACAATGATATAAGAATTCAATAAAACAAGTTCAAGAATTAATTTATCCAAGAATTAACAACGTCCAAATTGTCAACATGATACTGCTTTGTGGAGTAAAATTCAAGAATACTTAGAAGAATATTTTCATGAAAAGATATTGGATGAACCACAATTATCAAGGATATTCCACAAATTTCATGGAGTATAGAAGTCAAACCTTAACCAACTGAGTATAATAAAGAATGGAATAACAAAAGAAATCACCATGCATGCGATAGACCGCACAGACAGGTTATTCCAACAGAATAATAAATAATGGTACCAGGTCCGGCGTAAACGCACAGACAGGATATTTCGACAGAATAATAAATAATGGAACCAGGTCCAGCGTAAACGCACAGACAGGATATTCCAACAGAATAATAAATAATGGAACCAGGTCCGGTGTAAAACACACAGACAGGATGTTCCAACAGAATAATAATAAAAATGGAACCAGGTCCGGTGTAAAACACACAGACAGGATGTTCCAACAGAATAATAGAAGAATGTCACCAAGTATAGGGTAGACCGCGTATACAGGTTATTCCAACAGAATAATAAGAAATGGAATAACAACAGTTCTCTTCATGAATAAGAAAGAATAACAACCCTTACCGTTTTAAAGAAGAGCTGAAATAAGGAAGTAGTTAAGTAGCAGAATACTCTTCTTCTCTCTCTCTATAGTTTCTCTCTATAGTTTCTCTCTCTAGAGTTCACTGAATTCGTAAGAAATAATGAAGGAATGAGCTGCTATTTATAGAAAAATAGAATGCATAGTAACTAATCCATGAACGGTCCAGATTGATTACTTTAATCTGACGGTCCATATTTAAAGAAAAATAAAATAAAATATATTCTATTTATAGAATAACTTTAATAAAGTATTCTGTTTTATATAAAAAGATGTTTCTGTTTTATTACGTTAATAATACGAATAAAACAAAACGTCATTATCGCTAAATAATTCATATTATTAACTGACAATAATTGAATCAAACTGAGTGACTTCTCACATAAGCATTAATAATCAATACCGTGTGCTACTATGCAACCACACGTATTACTGTACTTTTACTACCGAGTAGTTCAACAATAACAATGGTAAAACTTCCGCCGTTATTTTTAATAAAATATTTTTGTCGTTTTCTCAATCCGACAATAATTCTGTTGTGGGGTCCACCAATGATTGTGCCGTTATACGAATATTCCCTGTTAAAACGAATATTCCCCGACCAATCGAATATTATATAACAACTTGCGTACTTTGCAAAATTTATAAATATTACCCACAACTAAAACATTATATCAAATTAACTCCATAATATTCAAAAATGATATTTATAGAAAATTCATCTTTATTTATAAAAGTTGGGGTCTTACAACCTCCCCTTCTTATGAAATTTTGCCCTCAAAATTAGGGTACGTACCTGGTATGTCGAAGAGGTAAGGATACCTTGATTTCATTTCAGATTCTAACTCCCAAGTCATTTCCTCAACATCTTGGTTTCTCCACAAAACTTTGACTTGAGGTATAACCTTGGAGCGTAGAATATGTTCCTTCTTATCCAAGATTTGAACATGAACTTCTTCATACGTCAAATCCTCCGCTATTTCGTCCGGTTCTAACTCAATAATGTGGTTCGGGTCTTCCACATATTTGCGTAACATGGATATGTGAAAAATGTTATGAACACGAGACATACTTGGCGGTAAAGCGAGTCTATAAGCCACAGTTCCTACTCGATCAAGGATAAAAAATGGACCGATGAATCGAGGATTGAGCTTTCCTCTCTTTCCAAATCTCGTAACTCCTTTCCATGGAGCAACACGTAAGAACACATGATCTCCTACATCAAATTTTACGTCCTTTCGATGAAGATCAGCATAACTCTTTTGTCGATCTTGTGAGGTTTTTATACGTTGTCGGATCGTTTGAATCTTTTCTATAGTCATACGTACCAACTCCGGTCCCAACAACGTTGCTTCACCCACCTCATCCCAGCATACTGGAGAACGACATTTTCTTCCATACAATGCTTCGAATGGAGCCATGCCAATACTTGCTTGATAACTGTTGTTGTAGGAAAACTCCACCAATGGTAAGAACTTGTCCCAACTTCCCTTGAAGTTAAAGACACAGAGTCTTAATAAATCTTCTAGAGTTTGAATAGTCCTCTTTGATTGTCCGTCCGTCTGAGGATGATATGCCGAACTAAATCGTAAATCTGTGCCCATAGCTTTTTGTAAACTAACCCAAAATCGTGAAGTGAATCTTGGGTCTCGGTCAGAAACTATGGATACTGGCATACCATGCAGTCTTACAATCTCGTTTATGTACATACGAGCAAGACGTTCAAGTGTATAAGTTTCTCGTATCGGTAAGAAATGAGCAGACTTGGTCAATCTATCAACAACGACCCAAATCGCATCAATACCTTGAGAAACCCTAGGAAGACCGGTAACGAAATCCATGGTAATGTGCTCCTACTTCCATTCTGGAATTTCAAGTGGTTGCAATGGACCTTTTGGTACTTGATGCTCCGCTTTGACTCGTTGACAAGTTAGACACCTTGAGATAAACAACGCTATCTCTCTCTTCATATTGCTCCACCAAAATGTATGACGAAGATCATGATACATTTTGGTACTTCCAGGATGGATTGCAAACGGTGTGTTGTGCGCCTCCATCATGATTTCATACTTTAAATCAGGGTTGTTAGGAACACAAAGTCTAGAGTTGACTCGAAGTATTCCTTCTTCATCGATTCTTACTTCCGGCATAGCACCTTCTTGCACTTTCTTCCTCATACGCATCAGCTCCAGGTCTGTAGCTTGAGCAGCTTTAACTTTATCGATTAAAGTCGGTTCTACTCGTATATTCGCCATCATCACATGGGTCCCTGGAGTCTTTAACTCTATCTCCATCCTTTGCAAGTCACACAAAATGGGCCTTTGTGTTGACAATATCGCACTCGTACTTGCATATGATCTTCTACTCAATACGTCAGCTACCACGTTCGCTTTTCCAGGATGGTATTAAATGGTATGATCATAATCTTTCAACAGTTCAAGCCAACGTCGTTGTCACATGTTGAGTTCCTTTTGAGTGAAGAAATATTTAAGGCTTTTATGATCCGTAAAGATCTCCACCTTCTCCCCATACAAGTAATGCCTCCAAATTTTAAGTGCAAAGACAACAGCTGCCAACTCTAGATCATGAGTAGGATAATTCCTCTCATATTCCTTGAGTTGTCTTGATGCATAGGCTATGACTTTTCCATGCCGCATGAGAACGCATCCCAACCCTTTGCTCGAAGCATCACTGTAGATGATAAATCCCTCCGAGCCAGATGGTATTGTTAGAACAGGTGCTGAAATGAGTCTCCTCTTGAGTTCTTGAAAACTCTTCTCACATTCTTTGCTCCAACCGAACTTTGTATCTTTCCGAGTCAGCTGAGTTAATGGAGTAGCGATTCGAGAAAATCCTTCCACGAATCTCTGATAATAACCAGCTAAACCAAGAAAGCTACGTACTTCGGTTACTGATTTAGGTTGCTCCCAGCTTTGAATAGCTTCAATCTTTGCCGGGTCAACCGATATTCCACGACTTGATACTACGTGCCCAAGGAATGCTACCTCCTCCAGCCAGAACTTGCATTTCTTCAACTTGGCATAAAGCTTGTATTCACGAAGCTTTTGGAGTACCAGCCTCAAGTGTTGCTCATGATCTTCACGACTTTTGGAATAAATAAGGATGTCATCAATAAAGACGACCACAAAGTGATCCAAATATTCCTTGAATACCCGGTTCATCATATCCATGAAGGCAGCAGGAGCATTAGTCAATCCAAAGGACATGACTAGGAATTCATAATGCCCGTACCGAGTTCTAAAAGCCGTCTTTGGAATATCCTCAGTTCTAACCTTCAGCTGATGATATCCAGAACGAAGATCGATCTTTGAAAAGAATTGTGCTCCTTGCAACTGGTCAAACAGGTCATCAATACGTGGCAATGGGTACCTGTTTTTGATGGTGACATGATTCAACTCCCGATAATCAATACAAAGTCGCATACTTCTATCTTTCTTCTTCACGAATAGAACAGGAGCACCCCAAGGAGAAGTACTAGGACGAATAAAGCCAATGTCTAACAATTTCTGCAGTTGGATCTTTAACTCCTGAAGTTCAATAGGAGCCATTCGATATGGGGCTTTGGAAATGGGTTTTGTACCGGGTTCAAGGTCGATACAAAATTCAATTTCACGCTCTGGGGGTAGGCCAGGAAGTTCTTCAGGGAATACGTCAGGGAATTTATTAACAATAGAAATATCATTCAAAACTGACGTATTTTTGTTTAGATCCGTGACATAAGCTAAGAAAGCTTGACATCCGTTTTTCAATAAACGAATAACTTTATGGCTTGAGATGACAGCGATTGATTTTAATGGTTTGGTTACTTGAATTCACATAATAGGTCGATTAGGAATATGAAAGCTAACAACCTTACGAAAACAATCAATTTTTGCATGATGAGTAGTTAACCAATCAATCCCTAGAATCACGTTAAATGCAAGTATTTTTAATGAAATAAGATCGACAGGTAATGTGTGGGTACCAACTTGAACCAAACAAGACTTATAAATCGTGGATGTAATGAAGGTTTCTCCCAATGGAGTTTCAACAGATAAGTCAAAGTCTAATTTCTCCGGAATCAAATTTAATCGATGAACGCAAGTAGGAGAAATAAAAGAATGGGTAGAACCGGTATCAAATAAAGTATAGACTTCGTTAGAGTTTTTGATAAGCTTACCCGTGATGACCTCATTCGGGTTCCTTGCTTTCTGGGAGGTCACAACTGTAAGACCCCAACTTATTAATGAATAAAATCAAATTTTCTCTAAATATTATTGTGAATAATAAAGGGGTTAATTTGATATAATACTTTGATTATGGGTGAAATGTGTAAATTTTGCAAAATAAGCAAGTGGATATAAAATATTCATTTTGTCGGGGAATATTCGTTTGGTCGTGGAATATTCTTGCTGTCGGGGAATATTCATACGACGGCGCAGCCTTGTGTGGGCCCCATAACGAAAAGTGATTGGATGAAGAAAACGACAAGTATAAGTTATTTATAAATAACGGCGTAGTTGTTACCGTTAATACTGTTGGAATACCCGGTGATTAAAATACAGTAGCACACGGTATTGCACCAATTATTAATTCTTACGTAAGAAGGCACTACTCAATAATTGTTACAGTAGTTATTATTCAATATTTTATTTTATTGATTCAATAATTGCTGCGTTGATATTTTATATTATTGTTGTTTCAATAATTGTTGCTGCACAGTATTTTCTATTATCAGATCAATAATTCATATTATTTGAATAATATTATTAGATAACATTATTGACAATGTCTAGAAAGTTTTGTCTAAGGAGAGGTTTGGTCATCTAATTGCGCGCCAGTAAGGAGAAATCCTTATTGGAAAGCCCCCTCTTTCCTGGGAACGGCCTGGTTGTCATAAATGTGATTCTGTAATATTATTTGTGAATAATTAATTATTGATTCATATGATAAGGAAATATTTATTTTATGTGAATATAAATAAGGGATATATTTTTGTGGTTAAAAATGAAGGAGTTAATGTTGAGGTTTTTATCCGTATTTTTGTCGGAATGGAGGTATTAAAAATCAGGGTTTTTGAGATATTTTGCGGGGGTTATAATTTTTAATCCGACCGTTGGATCGTGGTAATTTTTGGATATGTTATACATATATAAGTTGAGTATATGCCCACAAATTTTGAACCGTTAAAAATGAACGTATGATTTATTATGAATTTTACAAGATGACTGGTTCAGAAATTGTTGAATTTTCGGAGTTTATCATTTTGATGGAAAATTCTAGAATTGGTGGGCCCCACTTGTGGTTGGTGAAGAAATGTGCTGAATTATATTTCAAATGTGGTGGGTGGGAATAGTAGCAAGGAAAGCCATCAGGTTGCAGGTCAAACCTACTAAAATTTTCCTATAAATAGAGGGCTAAGTTAGAATTGAAAATCACACCAGAAACAAGTTTTCTCTCTTTCTCTCTCTAGATTATTGAGTGTATTTTGTGAGTATTTAGATACTTTGAGAGTTTCTATTCATCAGAGCAAGTTTCTTTCAGCCTTATACCGGTATTCCGACCAGAAGTACTGATATTTTGAGGTAAGGGATATTATTTTCTTCTTAATGATATTATTTTCTTCAATATCATTATGCTGAAATATTGATATGAGTTTTTATCAAATTTGGAACTTTTTGTGTCGGGGTTACTATTCATATATACGACACTATTCACGTATACGGTACTATTCACGAATACGGCACTATTCATCGAAAAATAAAAATTTTCCCTTTTTGTCCAAGATGTCTAATATGGTTATTATCCTTGATTGTATCCATGTTTTGATCTTTATTTTTGAATTCTGCTTCACAATTGATTATTATGAAGTATTATTGATCTTGGATAAACTGTTATACGAATCCCTACTATTTGTCCTTCTGTCTCACTGGATTCGTTTTCTTTAAGATATTTTTCATCATCCTCAGTCCTAAATGATGATATTACTGAATATCTTTGGTCTGTAGTGCAAAGATGTATGATTACTTGATGAATATCTTTGGCCTGTAGTGCAAAGATGAACAGGTGTTGAGATGAACATGACTGACAGGTGATACAAATGAATATCTTTGGCCTGTAATGCAAAGATGAATATTTGGATAAAGATGATTATTAATTGATGTTACAGGGATAAAATATTGATGATGAACTTTTAAATCTTAGAAGATAGTAGAATTCTTTCTCTACTTGACTCTTCTAATGGTTTGCTGTTTCCGCTGCAGTTGTTGATCTAAAACTTGTTGTCGATTATATTCTATCAGATTTTTCCCTGTTGAAGACTAACGATAATTTGTTGTATATTATCTTAGTCATAATATTCTTTACTGGGCTAGTTGAGCTCACCATTTTCTTTTTTGTTCCATTTTTCTTCTCAGGAGGTGAGAACATAGCAGGATCTAGTCGTGGTATAGAGTGATGGTTCTAGAAAGATGTTTTAGCAGTCCTCACTATTTCTGTAAAATAGTGTTTGAATAATTGTAATGATGATTTATTTGAGTGTGAATATTGTCTAGAAGACAATATTTGTATTTAAACTCACAGTATGTGTTGTCGTATTTTGTACGACAATTGTATTATTGAAGTTGTAGTTTACTTTCTGTACCATGTATTTGGCGACTCATAATGGGTGTTGTATACCTATTTTGGGGGCGTCACAACAACAAACGCTCTCCCTTGCACTACCGGTTTTGACTTTTCTGGGACGGCCTTTGGTGTCTCCATCTTGGCTGAACTTGTTTTTGGTAAACGACAAAATCGAGCTAAATGACCTTTTCTTCCACAATTATAACATGCTTTAGACGGCATCGCGTAGTTTGGACTGATGTGCCCCTCCCCTCCGCATTTAAAACATATGATATGTGGTCGTTCTCCTTCCTTAACAACGGGTGCTGGTGTTGACGTCTTTCCATCATTGTTGAATCTCCTCTTCTTGAAATGACCATTCTTATTGTTTTGGCCCTGATTACCACCGAAGTGGTTACCATTTCTGGCCTGTTGATTCCCTCCTCGCTTGTTGTCACCGCTTCGATGACTGCTCTCACTAGTATTATCATTTTGTCGACTGCTCTCTTTTGGTTGCGTTGACTCGTTATCGCGCTCCACTAACTGAGCCCTATTCACAACATCTGAATACAAACATAGTTTATGAGAAATAAGATGTTGACGTATCTCAGGTTTCAAACCTCGCAAAAACATTCGCGTCATTCGCTCTTCATTATCCACCAAGTGGGACGCAAACTGGGACAACTCAGCAAATTTAGCCTCATACTGCGACACAGTCATATTATTCTGCTCCAATTTAATGAACTCCACCTCCTTTATGTGACGAACACTTTCGGGAAAGTATTTGTCATTGAATAGCTCTTGGAACTTCTCCCAAGACATCTTCAGTGCGGCATGTTGAGTACGCTTAATCGATTCCCACCAGTAATCTGCCTCTCCTCGCAACATAAAGGCGGCAAAGGAAACCTTTTGCTCCTCGGAGCATCCCAAGACATCAAATATCTTGGTAATCTATTTTATCCATGTTTTCGCTATAAGTGGTTTTGGCTCTCCCTTAAACTCTGGTGGTCCCAACTCCTTGAACTGTTTAGCGGTGACCGTCCGAGAGTTTTCAGTGTTTCCACCTATATTTTGGACAGGAGCCGCTCTCGCCTACTGTTGCATGAACTGCATAAAGTTTCTGAACATTTCATCATTCATCATCTGGTCAGTGTTGTTATTTGCATGAGGATTGTCACCTTCCTGATGCACATTATCCTGGGAAACATTTCAAAAACTATTCAATGACAAGTACTTTCCTTAAAGTATTCGTCATATGAAGGAGGTAGAGTTTATTAGACTGGAACAAAACAACATGACGGTATCCCAGTACGAGGCGAAGTTTGCAAAGTTATCCAGGTTTGCACCTCATTTGGTCGAAAATGAGGAACGAATGACGAGGATGTTTCTGAGAGGTTTAAAACCCGAGATTCGACAATATCTTATCTCTCATAAATTTTCTTTATATTCAGATGTTGTAAACAGGGCTCAATTATTAGAGCGAGATAATGAGTATGTGCAACCGAGGGACCACAACCAGGGTCATACCGGTGGCGGCAGTCATCGAAGCAATAAAAACCAGTAGGGAGGAAAACATTCGGACAAAAGCGGTAACCACTCTGGTGGTAATCGTGGTCGTGATAATAGAAGGAGCGAGTCGGGAGGAGATTTCAAGAAGAGAAGGTACAACAATGATAACGTGAAGACGTCAGCACAAACATCAACTGTTTCTAGGGGAGGAGAACGACCACCGGTCGTATGTTACAAATGTGGGAAAGAGGGACATATCAGCCCAAACTGCCCACAACAATCCAAGGTATGTTATAACTGTGGAAAGGAGGGTCATATAGCTCGAGAGTGTTCTGCAGCAAAACCAATTTCAGCGGGGATGGTGACTCCAAAAGTTGTCCCGGATAAGTCGAAATCAGCGGTTCCTGGAAGAGCGTTTGTCGTAACTGGCCAAAACGCGAGAAACCCGAACGAGGTGATCACGGGTAAGCTAATCTTGAATTCTTACGAAGTTTATACTTTACTAGATACCGGTTCTACCCATTCTTTTATCTCTCCTGCTTGTGCTCAACGTTTAAACTTGACTCCGGAGAAATTGGACTTTAACTTATCTGTTGAAACTCCGTTGGGTGAAACCTTCGTTACATCTACAGTTTATAAATCTTGCATGATCCAAGTTGGCACTATCACATTACCTGTTGATCTTATCTCTTTAAAGATACTTGCTTTTGATGTGATTTTAGGGATTAATTGGTTAACTACTCATCATGCCAAAATTGATTGCTTTCGTAAGGTTGTTAGTTTTCATATTCCTAAGCAACCTGTTATTCGAATTCAAGCAACCAAACCATTGAAGTCAAACTCTTTCATATCAAGCCGTAAAGTCATTTGTTTATTGAAAAACGGATGTCAAGCTTTCTTAGCCCATGTCATGGACTTGAACAAAAATACGTCTGATTTGAATGATATTTCTGTTGTTAGTGAATTTCCTGACGTATTTCCTGAAGAATTTCTTGGCCTACCTCCAGAGCGTGATATTGAATTTGGTATCATCTTTGAATCTGGTACAAAACTCACTTCTAAAATCTCATATCGAATGGCTCCTATTGAACTTCAGGAGTTAAAAACCTAACTGTAGAAGTTTGTACTCGAGCTTTTATCTGGTGACTTCCTTTGTGGAATGCACCAAAGCCAGACTCTCCGTAGGGGACGCCATATTCGTGCGATAGTAAACTGATAGGTGTCATTGTGATGTGCTATCCAAGGTTGGAATATGAGTCACAGTTGAGAGCAATCTAAGACGGTAATCGAAATACGTAGCTTTCTAGGCTTAGCTGGTTACTATCGGAGATTCGTGGGAGGATTTTCTCGAATCGCTGCTCCGTTAACTTAGCTGACTCGGAAAGATACAAAATTCGTATGGAGTGAGGAATGCGAGAAGAGTTTCCAAGAACTCAAGAGGAGACTCATTTCGGCACCTGTTCTGACAATACCATTTGGTTCGGATGGATTTGTTATCTAAAGCGATGCTTCAGGCAAAGGGTTAGGATGTGTTCTCATGCAACATGGAAAAGTCATAGCCTATGCCTCACGACAACTCAAAGAATATGAGAGGAATTATCCTACTCATGATTTGGAGTTGGCAGCAGTCGTTTTTGCGTTGAAGATCTGGAGACACTACCTGTATGGGGAGAAAGTGGAGATCTATACAGATCATAAAAGCCTCAAATATTTCTTCACCCAAAAGGAACTCAACATGCGGCAGCGACGTTGGCTCGAGCTGTTGAAAGATTACGATCATATCATCCAATATCATCCTGGAAAAGCAAACGTAGTAGCTGACGCATTGAGTAGAAGATCATATGCGGGTACGAGTGCAATATTGTTAACACAAAGGCCCATTTTGTATGACTTACAAAGGATGGAGATAGAGATGAAGGCTCCAAGTACCCACATGATGATATCAAATATACGAGTAGAACCGACTTTAATCGATAAAGTTAAAGCTGCTCAAGCTACGGACATGGAGCTGATGCGTATGAAGAAGAAAGTGCAAGAAGGTGCTATTCCAGAAGCAAGAATCGATGAAGAAGGAATACTTCGAGTCAACTCCAGACTTTGTGTTCCTAACGATTTTGACTTGAAGCATAGAATAATGATGGAGGCACACAACACACCGTTTGTAATCCATCCTGGGAGTACCAAAATGTATCACGATCTTCGACATACATTTTGGTGGAGCAATATGAAAAGAGAGATCGCGGAGTTTATCTCGAGGTGTTTAACTTGTCAGCGTGTAAAGGCAGAGCATCAAGTGCCAAAGGGTCCATTGCAACCACTTGAGATCCCGAAATAGAAGTGGGAACACATTACTATGGATTTTGTTACAGGTCTTCCCAAGGTTTCTCAAGGCATAGATGCGATTTGGGTTATTGTTGATAGATTAACCAAATCCGCTCGTTTCTTGCCGATACGTGAGACTTATTCCCTTGAACGTCTTGCTAGTATGTACGTAAACGAGATTGTGAGATTGCATGGCATGCCAGTATCCATAGTTTCGGATCGTGACCCAAGATTCACTTCACGATTTTGGGTTAGCTTGCAGAAAGCTATAGGCACGGATTTACGATTCAGTTCGGCATACCATCCTCAAACGGACGGACAATCAGAGAGAACTATTCAAACTCTTGAAGATCTATTAAGACTTTGTGTCTTAGATCTCAAAGGGAGTTGGGATAAGTACCTACCATTGGTGGAATTCTCCTACAACAACAGTTATCAGACGAGCATAGGTGTGGCTCCATTCGAGGCGTTGTATGGAAGAAAATGTCATTCTCCAGTATGCTGGGACGAGGTGGGTGAAGCAACATTATTGGGACCAGAGTTGGTACACATTACTACAGAGAAGATCCAAACGATTCGACAACGTATACAAACGGCACAGGATCGACAAAAGAGTTATGCGGATCTTCATCGGAAGGACGTGGAATTTAATATTGGAGATCATGTATTATTACGTGTTGCACCATTGAAGGGAGTTACAAGATTTGGGAAGAGAGGAAAGCTCAATCCAAGATTCGTTGGTCCATTTGAGATTCTTGAGCGAATAGGAAATGTGGCATATAGACTCGCATTACCTCCAAGCATGTCTCGTGTTCGTAATGTTTTTCACATATCTATGCTTCGTAAATATGTTAAAGACCCGAACCACATTATTGAGTTAGAACCAGACGAGATAGCTGAAGATTTAACGTACGTGGAGGTACCTGTTAAGATCTTGGATAGGAAAGAGCATGTCCTACGCACGAAGGTTATACCACAAGTTAAGGTTTTGTGGAGAAACCATGCTATTGAAGAAATGACCTGGGAGTTGGAATCAGAAATGAAAGCGAGGTATCCTCACCTTTTTGAAACATCAGGTACGTACGTCAATTTCGAGGACGAAATTTCATAACGAGGGGAGGTTGTAAGACCCCAACTTATTAATGAATAAAATCAAATTTTCTCTAAATATTATTGTGAATAATAAGGGGTTAATTTGATATAATACTTTGATTATGGGTGAAATGTGTAAATTTTGCAAAATAAGCAAGTGGTTATAAAATATTCATTTTGTCGGGGAATATTCGTTTGGTCGTGGAATATTCTTGCTGTCGGGGAATATTCGTACGACGGCGCAGCCTTGTGTGGGCCCCATAACGGAAAGTGATTGGATGAAGAAAACGACAAGTATAAGTTATTTATAAATAACGGCGTAGTTGTTACCGTTAATACTGTTGGAATACCCGGTGATTAAAATACAGTAGCACACGGTATTGCACCAATTATTAATTCTTACGTAAGAAGGCACTACTCAATAATTGTTACAGTAGTTATTATTCAATATTTTATTTTATTGATTCAATAATTGCTGCGTTGATATTTTATATTATTGTTGTTTCAATAATTGTTGATGCACAGTATTTTCTATTATCAGATCAATAATTCATATTATTTGAATAATATTATTAGATAACATTATTGACAATGTCTAGAAAGTTTTGTCTAAGGAGAGGTTTGGTCATCTAATTGCGCGCCAGTAAGGAGAAATCCTTATTGGAAAGCCCCCTCTTTCCTGGGAACGGCCTGGTTGTCATAAATGTGATTCTGTAATATTATTTGTGAATAATTAATTATTGATTCATATGATAAGGAAATATTTATTTTATGTGAATATAAATAAGGGATATATTTTTGTGGTTAAAAATGAAGGAGTTAATGTTGAGGTTTTTATCCGTATTTTTGTCGGAATGGAGGTATTAAAAATCAGGGTTTTTGAGATATTTTGCGGGGGTTATAATTTTTAATCCGACCGTTGGATCGTGGTAATTTTTGGATATGTTATACATATATAAGTTGAGTATATGCCCACAAATTTTGAACCGTTAAAAATGAACGTATGATTTATTATGAATTTTACAAGATGACTGGTTCAGAAATTGTTAAATTTTCGGAGTTTATCATTTTGATGGAAAATTCTAGAATTGGTGGGCCCCACTTGTGGTTGGTGAAGAAATGTGTTGAATTATATTTCAAATGTGGTGGGTGGGAATAGTAGCAGGTAAAGCCATCAGGTTGCAGGTCAAACCTACTAAAATTTTTCTATAAATAGAGGGCTAAGTTAGAATTGAAAATCACACCAGAAACAAGTTTTCTCTCTTTCTCTCTCTAGATTATTGAGTGTATTTTGTGAGTATTTTGATACTTTGAGAGTTTCTATTCATCAGAGCAAGTTTCTTTCAACCTTATACCGGTATTCCGACCAGAAGTACTGATATTTTGAGGTAAGGGATATTATTTTCTTCTTAATGATATTAGTTTCTTCAATATCATTATGCTGAAATATTGATATGAGTTTTTATCAAATTTGGAACTTTTTGTGTCGGAGTTACTATTCACGTATACGACACTATTCACGTATACGGTACTATTCACGAATACGGCACTATTCATCGAAAAATAAAAATTTTCCCTTTTTGTCCAAGATGTCTAATATGGTTATTATCCTTGATTGTATCCATGTTTTGATCTTTATTTTTGAATTCTGCTTCACAATTGATTATTATGAAGTATTATTGATCTTGGATAAACTGTTATACGAATCCCTACTATTTGTCCTTCTGTCTCACTGGATTCGTTTTCTTTAAGATATTTTTCATCATCCTCAGTCCTAAATGATGATATTACTGAATATCTTTGGCCTGTAGTGCAAAGATGTATGATTACTTGATGAATATCTTTGGCCTGTAGTGCAAAGATGAACAGGTGTTGAGATGAACATGACTGACAGGTGATACAAATGAATATCTTTGGCCTGTAGTGCAAAGATGAATATTTGGATAAAGATGATTATTAATTGATGTTACAGGGATAAAATATTGATGATGAACTTTTAAATCTTAGAAGATAGTAGAATTCTTTCTCTACTTGACTCTTCTAATGGTTTGCTGTTTCCGCTGCAGTTGTTGATCTAAAACTTGTTGTCGATTATATTCTATCAGATTTTTCCCTGTTGAAGACTAACGATAATTTGTTGTATATTATCTTAGTCATAATATTCTTTACTGGGCTAGTTGAGCTCACCCTTTTCTTTTTTGTTCCATTTTTCTTCTCAGGAGGTGAGAACATAGCAGGATCTAGTCGTGGTATGGAGTGATGGTTCTAGAAAGATGTTTTAGCAGTCCTCACTATTTCTGTAAAATAGTGTTTGAATAATTGTAATGAGGATTTATTTGAGTGTGAATATTGTCTAGAAGACAATATTTGTATTTAAACTCACAGTATGTGTTGTCGTATTTTGTACGACAATTGTATTATTGAAGTTGTAGTTTGCTTTCTGTACCATGTATTTGGCGACTCATAATGGGTGTTGTATACCTATTTTGGGGGCGTCACAACAACAAACGCTCTCCCTTGCACTACCGGTTTTGACTTTTCTGGGACGGCCTTTGGTGTCTCCATCTTAGCTGAACTTGTTTTTGGTAAACGACAAAATCGAGCTAAATGACCTTCTCTTCCACAATTATAACATGCTTTAGACGGCATCGCGTAGTTTGGACTGATGTGCCCCTCCCCTCCACATTTAAAACATATGATAGGTGGTCGTTCTCCTTCCTTAACAACGGGTGCTGGTGCTGACGTCTTTCCATCATTGTTGAATCTCCTCTTCTTGAAATGACCATTCTTATTGTTTTGGCCCTGATTACCACCGAAGTGGTTACCATTTCTGGCCTGTTGATTCCCTCCTCGCTTGTTGTCACCGCTTTGATGACTGCTCTCACTAGTATTATCATTTTGTCGACTGCTCTCTTTTGGTTGCGTTGACTCGTTATCGCGCTCCACTAACTGAGCCCTATTCACAACATCTGAATACAAATATAGTTTATGAGAAATAAGATGTTGACATATCTCAGGTTTCAAACCTCGCAAAAATATTCGCGTCATTCGCTCTTCATTATCCACCAAGTGGGACGCAAACTGGGACAACTCAGCAAATTTAGCCTCATACTGCGACACAGTCATATTATTCTGCTCCAATTTAATGAACTCCACCTCCTTTATGTGACGAACACTTTCGGGAAAGTATTTGT
The DNA here is from genome assembly GCA_016801055.1 of Panax notoginseng. NCBI lineage: Eukaryota > Viridiplantae > Streptophyta > Magnoliopsida > Apiales > Araliaceae > Panax > Panax notoginseng. The sequence goes on along the minus strand of CM029023.1, from coordinate 61,321,627 downwards.
CATTGAATAGCTCTTGGAACTTCTCCCAAGACATCTTCAGTGCGGCATGTTGAGTACGCTTAATCGATTCCCACCAGTAATCTGCCTCTCCTCGCAACATAAAGGCGGCAAAGGAAACCTTTTGCTCCTCGGAGCATCCCAAGACATCAAATATCTTGGTAATCTATTTTATCCATGTTTTCGCTATAAGTGGTTTTGGCTCTCCCTTAAACTCTGGTGGTCCCAACTTCTTGAACTGTTTAGCGGTGACCGTCCGAGAGTTTTCAGTGTTTCCACCTATATTTTGGACAGGAGCCACTCTCGCCTGCTGTTGCATGAACTGCATAAAGTTTCTGAACATTTCATCATTCATCATCTGGTCAGTGTTGTTGTTTGCATGAGGATTGTCACCTTCCTGATGCACATTATCCTGATTGTTGATATGTGGTGAATCAACAGTCGCCTATGCTCAATTGCTATTCTCAACATTCTCAGATGCCATTTTCAGATACTGCCACAAAATAAAAGTTAATTGATATGTCATATATTATCCTTATATTATGACCGACCAATTAAATACCATGCAAATAAACTTAGGTATGTCATACTAGCGAATGAATTCCCCGTCTCTCCCCTCCTAGTTCTATTCTCACATCTTAGACAGGGATCATATCCCTAAGCTCTGATACCAACTGTGACGCCCCCAAAATTAGGTATACATCACCCATCTTGGGTCGTCAGATACGAAGTACAGAATACAAATACAACTTACTAATACAACTGTCGTGTACAAGATGACAAAACATAAACTGTGAGTTTGAATACAAATATTATCTTCTAGAGAGTATTCATACTCAAAAGGAGTCCTCATTACATTTATTAATACACTATTACATAGAATAGTGAGGACTACTAACTAATACTATCATTCGAACCATCACTCCGTTCCCCGACTTGCCTCAGCTACGTTCTCATTTCCTGAAGAGAACAGTGAAAGAAAGGGTGAGCTCAACTAGCCCAGTAAGAAATATTATGACTAAGATAATGCATAATAAATTATCATTAGCCTTCAACAATGTTAAACTGATAAAATATAATAGACATCAAGTTTAACTGCAGCGGAACAAGCAATCCATTAAAAGAGTCAAGTAGAAAATAAACTCTACTATCTTTTATGATTTAAAAGGTTTTTTAACACTGCTATCGCTGAGACTCAGCTTAATAAAATAATCCACATCATCGAATCACCCATGCACTACGGCCAAGAATATTCGTGTATTCATTAATGGTCATGATCATGCCAACAACTGTCCATCAATGCACTACGGGTCAATGATGACTTTTACCACATTATTTGTAACATTACGGTCATGATTATACCGAATAATTCCTGGTCATAATCATACCAAGTCCATCTATGCACTACATGCCACAGATGACTTTCAACATTTTATAAACATGAGGATGATGACAATGATATAAGAATTCAATAAAACAAGTTCAAGAATTAATTTATCCAAGAATTAACAACGTCCAAATTGTCAACATGATACTGCTTTGTGGAGTAAAATTCAAGAATACTTAGAAGAATATTTTCATGAAAAGATATTGGATGAACCGCAATTATCAAGGATATTCCACAAATTTCATGGAGTATAGAAGTCAAACCTTAACCAACTGAGTATAATAAAGAATGGAATAACAAAAGAAATCACCATGCATGCGATAGACCGCACAGACAGGTTATTCCAACAGAATAATAAATAATGGTACCAGGTCCGGCGTAAACGCACAGACAGGATATTTCGACAGAATAATAAATAATGGAACCAGGTCCGGCGTAAACGCACAGACAGGATATTCCAACAGAATAATAAATAATGGAACCAGGTCCGGTGTAAAACACACAGACAGGATGTTCCAACAGAATAATAATAAAAACGGAACCAGGTCCGGTGTAAAACACACAGACATGATGTTCCAACAGAATAATAGAAGAATGTCACCAAGTATAGGGTAGACCGCGTATACAGGTTATTCCAACAGAATAATAAGAAATGGAATAACAACAGTTCTCTTCATGAATAAGAAAGAATAACAACCCTTACCGTTTTAAAGAAGAGCTGAAATAAGGAAGTAGTTAAGTAGCAGAATACTCTTCTTCTCTCTCTCTATAGTTTCTCTCTATAGTTTCTCTCTCTAGAGTTCACTGAATTCGTAAGAAATAATGAAGGAATGAGCTGCTATTTATAGAAAAATAGAATGCATAGTAACTAATCCATGAACGGTCCAGATTGATTACTTTAATCTGACGGTCCATATTTAAAGAAAAATAAAATAAAATATATTCTATTTATAGAATAACTTTAATAAAGTATTCTGTTTTATATAAAAAGATGTTTCTGTTTTATTACGTTAATAATACGAATAAAACAAAACGTCATTATCGCTAAATAATTCATATTATTAACTGACAATAATTGAATCAAACTGAGTGACTTCTCACATAAGCATTAATAATCAATACCGTGTGCTACTATGCAACCATACGTATTACTGTACTTTTACTACCGAGTAGTTCAACAGTAACAATGGTAAAACTTCTGCCGTTATTTTTAATAAAATATTTTTGTCGTTTTCTCAATCCGACAATAATTCTGTTGTGGGGTCCACCAATGATTGTGCCGTTGTACGAATATTCCCTGTTAAAATGAATATTTCCCGACCAATCGAATATTATATAACAACTTGCGTACTTTGTAAAATTTATAAATATTACCCACAACTATAACATTATATCAAATTAACTCCATAATATTCAAAAATGATATTTATAGAAAATTCATCTTTATTTATAAAAGTTGGGGTCTTACAAGGTGGACCGTATCGGAGAGTATAATTGGTACTCCTATACCTTTGCTTATTTCCTCATGGGGATGTGCATGCGTTCGCAGGGCTTGACCGAAGCTTGGTTAGGATTTTATCCATTTTTGCTGGTGAGTATTTCTCTTGTAATTTCCCATGTACAGGTGAAGAGCATTTACTGACAGCAGATATTTTGCCTTTGTGTTGGCAGTTTTGGGCCAATGAGAGGCTCCCATGCTTGTGTCCCGTGAGAGTGTTAGGATTGGATACCTATCCACGAGGACGGCGATGACATCATTCCATACTGGCGGAGGTCCCTATAGCTGAGGGTTTTACTCATTGTCGCCTATAGCTGGAGTTATTGACAGCTGATATCATCACATGGGTTTCCTATTCTGGGGAGCACTTGGCCATTGGATTTGAGGATGGGTACCCGACTGGTATTGAGTACGTGATTTCCATCCATAGAGTTCCTATCTTTACTGATGGAGGATGGGAGCTATATTTAGGAGAGCGTGCTATTAGGAGCACCACAGGAGAGATCCGTATACCGATCTTACCTCCTTACAGGCGTTATTATCTTATGTTACAGTCACCCGTTATTGATATCCCATTGTTGGGTGTTGACGGTTTTAAACTGTTAGAGGGTCCCTGCACTCAGGAGATGTTCCAGTATTGGTGGTCCCGTAGTACCATTGGAGCCCAGACCCGCGCCACTCAGTTCATAGGGGATATGGTTCCAGGATCCGTGATGATGATGGATTGGCTAGCCTGTGTTTGAGATCTGACTCATTTGACACAGATTGATAGTTTGACCCAACGACTAGATCGGGCACATTTTTTTATCTGGCATTTGGGCAGAGATTCGACAGAGGCAGATACTTTTGATCCTTCCAGCTTAGGCGCCTGATATCCTTATTGATAGAGATCCAGTGACTCAGGAGGAGTTACATCAGGTGGACAAGACTGATGATGCAGATATTGACACCATTGTCTTCTTTTGATGTATGTTCTCGTTATCTCTTTTGATAGGCCTCTGTTAGATATTGGGTGGCTTCGCCCCATTCTCGCTATATCTTTTGATAGGCCTCTGTTAGATGTAGGGCATCTGTGCCCCATTTCCTTGTATTTCTTGTTGTACAAAAATGATGTATTAGATGATGATATACTTAGGAATGTATGTACAGTTTTTATCATTCCATATATCATATTGCCATTTACTATCTGTAATGCATGCATCATGTTATGCATATGTATGTATGTCCAGAGATATTCAGCATTGACCCCTGGATGGTCTTATGATACGGCCCACACAGATGTCTTCTTCGACAGTCAGCCGTATAGATCACACCCCACCAGTATTGGTGGCATCCCGTCTGAGATTGTGGTATAATAGTATGTCACCTTCAGACAGGGTGACTGTAGATCAGGTATTACAACATACTATGACCCTCTTGATGTTTCAGGTTCCCGTAGGCTTCATAGAGGGTATGCTGGAGCACTGGATACTGGAGACACAGGTTTTCCGGTTTGGTATCCATGAGTTAACTCCTACTCTAGAGGAGTATGCACGGTTGACAGCGCTGCCTTTGGACAGACCTTGCGCGCATATGGCCATCGGTGACATGAGCTGGTAGTTTATGACTCTCACCAGGCTGAGGTAGAGAGTTGTGCAGGATGAGATCACATCCGGCCACGTGATATCCCAGTATTTTCTGATGGACAGATTTGGCTTAGAGGATAGTTATTCATGGCATTGCGGGGATTTCACCACACCATAGGATCAGTGGCATTTGGCCAGAGTAGATGTACTGCTGTTGTGCGTATTATCATTCGTGTACATGCTACGGTACATGGATGAGTTGGACATCAACGTCATTATTGCAGTGAGAGATCTCAGGGAGGGTCACACCATTGTACACCGATGATTATGGCAGAGACGCTGAGGTCAGCCGCATATTGCAGCACGTACCCTGTAGGGGTATTCACAAGCAGCTCGGTCATATTGTACGTGTGGTTTATGTCACACCTGAGATCGATTGGCACATTCAGATTACAGGGGTATTGTTTCACCCATGAGATAGCTATGCCGTATTCCTTCCAGCCTGTAGAGTGTACATATCCTGCATCTTGGTCAGTTTTCCTGGCTAGGATCGGAGATCCGTTTGCTATCTTGCCGTGCACAGGGCTCAGTTTGCCTTACAACTTCATTACTTATGCTACGGGCATGGATTATCTCCCTCTGGCTGGGTTGAGGGGCATGATTACTTATCACCCACTAGCCATGATATGTCAGTTCAACCAGTTCTAGGATTTTCATCCTTTTGAGGGGGCATTGAGTCAGTGTTTAGCTTCTCGTCACTAATCAGCAGAGGATAGATCCAGGTTGTATGCCTGTTGGGATCAGCGTAAGCTAGCCAAGTTTTTCATCAGCCATCCGAGTTATTCTACAGAGTATTCCGCATGGATAGAGACAGAGACAACATTAACTATGGCAGTATCCATAGTGCAGGAGATGGATTCTGATGATGGGTAGCCTATGGAGGAGACTGATATTCCCATCGAGGAGGATTTGACTACTAGGTTGCCAGCAATTGTGATGGATTCTCCCACTACGAGTGCTACTATGATTCAGTATTCAACACAGTATCTGGAACATAGTCTACATTTGATGACCTTTGAGAGAGATCATGCTAAGGCCTTGATGTTTACAACTCTTGATGGGACAGACACCGCTCTATTAGAGAGGGACGAGGCCAAATCAGCCAGAGATGCATTGATTATAGAGAGGGATGCGGTCCTATCTGCCCGGGATGTGGCCGTCACAGATAGTACTTTAGTGAGATCCCTTACGACTGGCATCCTTGCCAATATGAGTGCATACATTGATGAGCATCATGCCACCATGCAGTTAGCCTCAGATCTGCTAGCTTGGGTAGATACCATTGGGCAGGAGCTTGCAGCTTTACCTCCTTCTTCGGAGAGAGATGCTATGTTAGATCTGATAGTACGCATACATACAGATCCGTAGATAGACATATATTTTCCTGCATAGACTAGCTTAGTCATTTTGTCATATAAAACACATATGTATATATCAAACAACATTATATAGGGTAGGGAAATATATTTTGATTCACTTCCATTTTACTTGTGCCTTGATACTTGCTTGATATTTTCCTGTTTCTTCAGGGCTTGTGATCTTGATGCATTCTGAACTCATCCTTGATATGTGGACATTGAGACGTCACAGGATCTTCCAGAACAGATCACTGATATGTGTGTATCCCTACCATCTTTTTGGTGTCTTGGGACTAGTTTTTGTATGTAGATGTGGAGAGGAATTGTGGCATTTCCTCTCTAAGATTGACCGCACCACAGATGGTCGCCAGTACTCCTATTTAGGAGGAGCCTAGTTAATTCCATAATTCCATCTCTTATGGATTGATATTTCTCTTTGAGGAACAACTGCAACTTAGATGGTCGCTGATTCTTTCGTTTACATGGGGAGGTCAGGTAATTTTATCCCTTTGGTCTGAAGCCAAATGAAATGTGGTGGATTGAAGTTTGATCCCAATACTAGATGACAAGTCTTTGTGTTTTGGTAGGGGCTAGACCGAACCATAATTGACTGCCTACATACTCCTGTTGAAGAGGAGATCAGGTCTACGTAGTTCGAACCTGGTGTAAGAGGTTCAATGTTGTATGTGGCAAAAAGGGTGTAAAGAAGAGTGTAGAAATGTTTTTATTATTTTTGTAATGAAAAGGGTGTAGAAATGTTTTTGTTATTTTTTTTATTGCGATCGGGCTATATAAAATGGTTGTCTACGTACTCCCGTGTACCAAGGAGATCAGGTCGACGTAGTTCGCCACTCAAGAAGATTTGTAGTCGAAGAGAAGTTTGAATCCCATGTGCAGGATAAACTGTGGGGGAAAGAAAGTTTGATCCCGTGTTTGGGACAAACTGTAGGTGTGAAAAAGTTTGATCCTAAGTTCAGGAAAAATTGCAAGCGTGAAAAAGTTTGATCCTAAGTTCAGGATAAACTGCAGGTGTGAAAGGTTCAATCCATAGTGGGATAACCGAAGTGGTATGGAAAGTTTAAAATGAAGTGAAACCAGGCTGCTGGCTGGTAGAATATGCTTCCTTGAGGGGCAAATTGTGAAAAAGAGTTGTATGTGGTGAAGGGTTAAAGAACTGGAACGACTGGTGATCTGATGATCCAAAACCAGGATGTTTTCTTGATGGTAACCTCAGACATAGTACCATTTCATGGTGTCCGAGTTGATAAGTTGTGAAAATTCATCGCCGTCCATTTCCTGTAATCTGAGAGCGCCTCCTGTCAATACCTCCTTGACAACAAACGTGCCTTCCTAGTTTGGAGCGAATTTTCCCTTGGACTGATCTTGGTTGTCAATGATCTTCTTTAAAACCAAGTCTTGTTGTTTAAACTGTCGTAGCCGGACTTTTCTATTGTAGGATCTGGCGACCCTTCGTTGATATAATTGACCATGGAAGATTGTCGCAGTTCGCCTTTCGTCTATTAGAGACAATTGGTGATACCTATCTTGTACTCACTAGTTTCATCTAGCTGAGCGTCTATTAACACTCTGAGGGATTCCATTTCCACTTCTATGGGTAGCACTGCTTCCATCCCATAGGTCAATGCGTAGGGGGTTGCCCAAGTGGAAGTGCACTTTGATGTTCTGTAGACTAACAGAGTAAGAGGCAATAAGTCAGGCCATCCCTTGTGGTTGGCGGACTTCTTTTGCATGATCTTCTCGATGTTTTTGTTAGCCGCTTCAACAACACCATTCATTTTTGGACGGTAAATAACGGAGTTGAGATGTTTGATGTGGAATTTACTGCATAACTCCTCCATCATTCTGTTCTTGAGGTTCTTAGCATTATCTGACACAATTACCTCTGGTTGTCCATATTGACAGATGACATTATTTCTGATGAAAGCAATGATGACTTCTTTGGTAATCCTGGGGAAGGATGCTGCTTCCACCCACTTGGTGAAGTTGTCGATCATTGTGAAGATAAACCGATGTCCATTACTGGCTTTAGGCTCGATGGGCCCGATCACGTCCATTCCTCACATTGAGAAGGGCTAGAGTGAACTCATATTGTGGAGCTCCCGTAGAGGGGCATGGATAACATTCCCATGAATTTGGCATTGGTAGCACCTATTGACGTAATCAACGCAGTCAGCCTTAAGGGTAAGCCAATAATATCATGCTCTGAGGATCTTCTTAACAAGTAGGGGGCGACTCATGTGTGTGCCACATACTCCACCATGGATCTCATCCATGAGCCTCTGAGCTCGGTCCATGTCCAAACATCTAAGGAGACCTAGTCCTGCATCTCTTTTGTAGAGTGCATCTCCGCTCAGGTAGAATTTCATTGCAAGTCTATGGATCCACCTTTTCTCAGTCCAGCTCGCCTCAGCTGGGGTAGATCCATTTTTTAAGTACTCATTGATATGCTGATACCAAGGATGCTGGATGGGAGGTAGCTCATCCGATACTTCTCCAATATAGTTCCCATAGGCTGGAGCCTTTGTAGAGCAAATGTGATGCTTGACATGTGTTCCTTATTCGGTATGTGAATTAAGGAGGCCAAAGTTGCTAGCGCATCTGCAAAGTCATTCCTATTACGGGGAATGTGTAGAAAGGAGATCTCTTCGAACTCCGAAGCCATCTGTAAAACTTGCCAATGGTAAAGCAGCAAATGTAGCTCTTTGGTTTGATAGATTCCCGTGGATTATCTGATTACCAAGTCCGAATCCCTAAAGACAGTTAACCGCCTGATGCCAATTGAACGAGCAAGTTTTAGCCCCATGATACAGCCTTCATACTCAGTTGTATTGTTGGTGCTGACAAACTGCAATATGATAGTGACAGGATACTTCTCCCCCATACCAGATACTAGAACTGCTCCAACTCCAGAGCCTTCCATGTTTACAGCTCCATCGAAATATAATTTCCATATATGGCATGTATCATACTGATGGTGTTGCTGAACTACTATTACCCCTTCATCGGGGAAGTACATTTCTAAGGGTTCGAAGTCCCCTGAAGGTGCTGCAGCCAGTTGATCCGTAATTCTTTATCCTTTAATGGACTTTTGCGTCACGTAAATAATGTCAAATTGTTACAGAATCAACTGCTATGTGGACAGTCGACAATTCAGTATGGGCTTACTGAACACGTACTTTAGAGGATCCACGAGGGATATGAGATGGGTTGTGTGACCATGGAGGTAATGCTGTAACCTCATAGAAGCCCATGCTAAAGCACAACAAGTCTTCTCAATCAGAGTGTACTTGTGTTCATTGCTACTGAATCTTTTGCTGAGGTAGTAGATAGCTCGTTCTCGGCCTCTATCGTCTTTCTATCCCAGTATGCAGCCCATGGCATTGTCACTTATGGACAGGTACATGAACAGGGGAACATCATTCTTGGGTGGCACCAAAATAAGAGCTTTGACTAGCTGCTCTTTGATTGTAAAGAAGGCCTTCTGACACTCATCATTCCATTTTATGGAGGAGTTCTTCCTTAACAGCATGAAGATGGGCTCACAGGTTGCTGTGAGTTGAGAAATGAACCTGCTAATGAAGTTGATTCTTTCCAAAAATCCTCATTTTTTCTTCTCTGTCTGAAGAATGGGCATTTCCATAATGGCCTGGATTTTGGTGGGATCTAACTCAATCACTTTGTGACTGACTAGGAATCCTAGCAACTTGCCTGATTTAACGGCAAAAGCGCACTTGGCTGGATTCAACTTCAAGTTGTACTTACGCAATCTGTTGAAGAGCTTTTTGAGATGGTCTAAGTGGTCTTCTTCCCTCCGGGATTTGACAATGATGTCATCCACGTAGATCTCTATCTCCTTATGTATTAAATCATGGAAAAGAGCCATCATGGCTCGCTGGTAGGTAGCTCCGGCATTGATGAGGCCGAAAGACAACCGTCTATAGCAAAAAGTTCCCCAAGGCGTGATTAAAGCAGTTTTCTCACGATCCTCTTCAGCAACCATGATCTGGTGGTACCCCGCAAAGCAATCAGCAAAGGAGTACATACCGTATTGAGCAGTATTGTCAATGAGAATGTGGATAAATGGCACGGGGAAGCTATCTTTAAGGCAAGCTTTATTCAAATCCCGGTAATCCATGCAAACTCGCACCTTTCCTCTAGGTTTAGGTACGAGAACAATGTTGGATATCCATTCAGGATAGGTGGACACCATGATAATGCCAGCTTGAAATTGTTTCACAATTTATTCTTTAACCTTTAAACTCCACTCATGTTTCAATTGCCTGAGCTTCTGCTTGACTGACTTGAATCCCTCTTTAATGGGAAGGTGATGAAGGACAATGTCAGTGGACAGACCCACCATGTCTTCATGAGACCATGTAAGCACATCCTGGAATTGGACTAGTAGTGTAACCATGTCATTCCTCTAGTTTGGAGTGAGGTCTGAACCAATCTGAATTAACTTAGGGTTCTCTAAGGTTCCAAGATTGAAGGAGGTGGTTTGATCAAGGTTGGGTTTAGGTTTATCTTCGACCCATTCTTTGATCTCCTGAGGTATCTCAATGTCCTCTTGTATTTCCATCAAGTCTAAGTCCAGCATTTCATCAAAGCTACAATCCTTATGGAGGGACTTGTGTCTGTACTGTAGTTTCATCGGTTATTCTAGATCGGAAGAGCTACTTAGATATCTGATATCTATCAGTCCTACTTTTCTCACCATCAACTACTTGATGTGCAGGAATATAATAGGAGCATCCACAGTTTCATGCTGACGCTGAAGCTTGTTACTCATGGATGCGAGCATGATACATTGAGCCAACTGTGCATCATCTTGCCACTTTCTAAAAGTAGCAATATCTTCCTCAGAGGCATTGTCTGCAACTATTGCAGGGATAGGCATATTAAGGACATAACATAGCTTTTCAGCCATGAGAACTATTCTCAAATTCCTTAACCAATCCGAATAATTCGGTCCGGTTAATTAACATCTAATATGTTTTGCAGTGATTGTAAGACCCCAACATAATTAATTTGATTGATCAATTAAGAGAACATGTTTTGTCATGGATAGAGAGTTGAGCCAAGAGTTGATCTTGCACTCACTCACAGACTCCTTTCACAATTGTTGTGAATTTTTCATATGAACAAGCTAGATATCAGCTTCGCTGATTTGCATAACATATTGAAAAATATTGAGAGTCAATTTCCAACCATGAAAGACCAAATCTTACTGGTAGGGGCCAAAAGATCTTTTGAAAAGAAGAACGATTCAAAGAAGGTAAATAGAAAGACAAAAACAAAGGATAATAAGAACAAAACTGATACGGATAGCATAGGAGTTTGCTTCCACTGCAATAAGCCTGGACACTGAAAAGGAAACTACAAGAAGCATCTTGTAGAGGCTAACCAGAAGAAGCTTAGTGAAGCTTCGGTTACAAATATAGTTTTTATTCATGATTGAAATAAATTTTTCTTTAAGTTAAGGTTCTACTTGGGTATTGGATACCGGCTTTGGTTATCATAAATATAGATTTATGAAGAGACCAATCAGAAGTAGAAAGCTAAACAAAGAATAAGTAATCCTATGTCTGATAAATGAAGCAAAGGTTGCTGCATTAGCCATAGGAACTTATAGTTTAGCACTGTCTACGGGCAAATCTATTAAGCCAATAAGTTGTTATTGTATTCTAGTACTTGTTAGAAATATTATTTTTATTTTGTTGTTGGACAATGAAATCTTTGGTATTATATTTAAGAACAATTGTTGTTCTATTTATAATAATAATGTTTTGTATAAAACTAGAATATTACTTAATAGATTTTGTATACTTGACTTACGTGAAAATAATTTTACATATTAAACAAATTAGTATAAGAAAAGGAGATGATCATTCAAAGAGTTGAATGTGTGTATTTACTGAAATACAAGTGTGAATTATTTGAAAGGTTCAAAGAATTCAAAAATGAAACAAATTGGCAAAGTATTAGGATTCTTTGATTTGATCAAGGAAGGAATAATTGTGCAATGAGTTTCTAGATCATCTCAAATAGTTTTCTCACAAAGGACACCTCCTGACACGTAATAATTAATTGATGTATCTGAAAGGAAAAATTGTACCTTGTTGGACATGGTGTGGTCCATAATGATTTTATCGACATTCCAGTATCCTTCTGGGATAATGCCCTACAAATGGCTGCATATCTACGAAAAAGGTAACCTCAAAATTCGGCCCCAAGACTCTATAAAAGTTATGGATAGGGAAGATTCCTAATCTTAAGTATGTTAAGATAAGGGATTGTCCAACTTATATGAAAAAGGTTTCAAAGGATAAGCTTGGGACAAGATTTGACAAGTGTCAATTTGTGGGACATCCTAAAGTAAGTTTAGGGTATATGTTCTATAATTCTACTTAGCAAAAGGTGTTTGTTGCGAAATACGTTACCTTCTAACATAAAGGTGTTTATCATTAAAAGGGCTAGTGGGAGGATAATAGATCTTGAAGAGTTCAAGAACCACAAAACACAATAAGTCAAATAAGAGAAAACTGTAGATAGACCTATTGTACCACAACCGAATCGTAAATCTAGAATAGTACCGAAGATACCTAGGAGGTATGGATTCATCATAGATGATGATGATGAGGTACACATCATAGAAGATGATGATCCAGTTACATACGATGAGGTAAGAGTTGTAGACACTTAGAGAAACGGATTGAAGCAAGCTTCTCAAAATATGGAACATTCGTTTTGATGAGACAATCAAAAGAGTTTGATTTTATCAAAAATAAGAATGAACCTAGTGTGTACAAAAGGGTCAGTGGGAGCGCTGTGACATTCCTAATATTATATGTTGATATACTATGGGTAAGGAATGACATACTAATGCTACAATTAGTAAAGATAAAGTTTTCTAAGCAATCCTCCATGAATGATTTGGAAAGAGTATCTTAATTGGGGATACAAATCTATATAGATAGATTTAAGAGGATGCTCGACTTAACCCAAGAAACGTATATTCAATTGATGCTAAAGTCGTTTAGCATGGAAAACTCCAAGAGTTGTCTCATGTTGATGAGCCATCGAGTGTATCTCTCTTAATAGTCCCCATAGACTCATAAAAGAGAGATCGCATGAGTAACAATCATGTATATAATAAAATATACAAGACCTGATGTTGATCAGTCATATTCTGGAGAAGTTCACTATGAGTCAGTGAAAAATATCTTAAAGTACCTAACCGGCACTAAGGATGTGATCATATTCATGGTGGGTCTAAATTAAAACTAGAGGGCTTAACAGACTCAAGTTTTTCAAACAGACCAAGACGACAGAAAATTCGCTTTAAGGTAAAGCGTTACCTTGAACGGTTGTGCAGTGAAATTGGAAAGGTTCCAAACAGCAAAGAGTTGCTAGTTTAGTGATAAAGACAAAGTATATAGCTATAAATGAAGCTACAAGTTGATTGTTTGGATAAAAAGTTTATTTCAGAACTAGGAATAGTTCATACGTCTCATCTTTGATCTAAACATGTGTTGTGGCACTTTCATTTGATTAAAAGAATCATTGAAAGATGGGAAATCACGATAGAGATAATGGATTCTCAAGAACAATATTACATATCCATATACTGAAGTTTATCCAACAGCAGGATAATCGTCACTTAGAGAAGAAGAGTATGAGATACCATGACGATTGACTTTAGTGCAAGTGGGAGATTGAAAGTAGTATGCACACAAGTCAATCATGTTTGATGATAAAGCATATACTTTGTAACAATCTTATTCATTTATTAATAAAAAGTATTAATTTATTAAAGGCTTTTAATTATCTACATGATGCTGTTTTATAATATGTGATAACCCTATAGTTTTAAGCAATGCTTTTAGAGTAATGATGATGATCATTCTAATGAGATCTAAATTCTTAGAAAGCTTAAAACTGAAATAGTTCTCAATCGTTGGATTACTAAATTGGGGATTAGTGAATCCGGATAGATTGGTACATATGTTGCTTGCTCATTGGATGAGGATGATTGATCTCATGATCATTTGTATGGAGACACTAAAGCAAGTATGTAGGTGCTTATTAGAGAATAAGTTCACTGAACGTGGCTCGCTAAGGAATACCTAATGGAGTTTTACTTGTCTGTCAATAGGAATTCCTATAGTGATAGTAGTACAAGTGACCCTTGGACTTGAGATCATCATAGCATTTTGTGTATGATGAGTTATACTTTGACTTATTCCTTAAAACCCTTAGGGTATATCAAAGGGTATGCTTGGGTATAATAAGTTGTACATGGAGATAATTTATGATCAATAAAGAATCTACCGCTTCTAGTAAAAGAAGAGAAATGTCCTATGTGATTCGATAAATGATAACTCAGTAGTTCTTGGCCAAGGCAGAATGAAATTAGAAAGAAGTTTCTGATTTGCATTATTTGGAGTTGTGCATTTAAGGATCGAAATACTTATAATTAAATCAAATAAGACTTGACAGTAATTCTATGTCTTATATTTAATTGGGACATTGTATGGTGGAAGGATTGAATTGTACGGTAACTATTTACTCAAAGGTTCTTTTATGATTAATATTGAAATCTATATTATCTGAAAAGTCGTTGATCGCTAGGGAGGCTTATCCCTATTGTAGAATAAATATTATTTATTTAAATAAATTAATTGTTTAATTTATTTATTTAAATAAGATTAGAATTGTTCTAATTGATTTATTCACACCCGGTTTAATATGGAGAACCTAAAGGGTCACACCATAAAAGGAAGAATAATTATTTAAGAAGTTAATGGTATAATCGTAATAATATGTTAATTATATTTAATTTAATCTATGATGATAGAATAAATTAAATAACTTAATATTTATTATTTAATATTTTAGAAATATTAAATATAAATTAATAAGAGAAGTCTTATTAATATTATTACAATTATTATTATTTTAATTTCTAAAAGAGTTTAGGAATTAATTTAATATAAGTACTCTCATTTATTCCTAATAGGATTAAGAGGGAAAATTAATTAAACGAGTTTAATTAATTATCCCTAATAAGATTAGGGAGCCCATTTAATTAAAAGAGTTTAATTAAATAAATAATACCTTATTTTTAATTAAATAGGGTTACCTGATATCTTTATAAGGAGAGTCTTATATCAAATATCAATATACGCGATTCTAATTGTTGGATAGTATGCTCTTTTTCTATAAAGATAGAAAACTAGGGTTTTGCCAAACACCATTCTTCTTGAATAAATTCTTCTTCCTTGGTGGATCACCTCTAGAGGCCAAACACTTGGGTAGCTAACGTTGATCAAAGGAAGGAACCCAACCCGGTAGATTCAAGTTGAACACGTAAAGGATTTGGAGGTGAACTTGTACTTGAGGAAGCTCGGATCTTCAAGGGTATGATTCTTGTCCTTTATTTTCATTTAATTAATAATTGTGCATAAAGGATGATCCGGGTATATGATTTGTAAATTTTTAAAACTCTAATTTTTCACGTTTCCGCTTATTTTGTGCAATTTGATTGCGTTCATGAATATTACAAACCTTACAAAAATCTGGAGTTGACTCGAAGTTTTCCTTCTTCATCGATTCTTTCTTCTGGAACAACACCTTCTTGCACTTTCTTCTTCATACGCATCAGCTCCAGGTCCGTAGTTTGAGCAGCTTTAACTTTATCGATTAAAGTCGGTTTTACTCGTATATTTGATATCATCACGTGGGTACTTGCAGCCTTTAACTCTATCTCTATCCTTTGTATGTCGTACAAAATGGGCCTTTGCGTTAACAATAACGCGCTCGTACCCGCATATGATCTTCTACTCAATGCGTCAGCTACCACGTTTGCTTTTCCAGGATGGTATTGGATGGTATGATTGTAATCTTTCAACAACTAGAGTAAACATCGTTGTTGCAAGTTAAGTTCCTTTTGGGTGAAGAAATATTTGAGGCTTTTATGATCTATATAGATCTCTAATTTCTCCCCATACAGGTAGTGTCTCCAGATCTTCAACGCGAAAGCGACTGCTGCCAACTCCAAATCATGAGTAGGATAATTTCTCTCATATTCTTTGAGTTGTCGTGAGGCATAGGCTATGACTTTCCTATGTTACATGAGAACACACCCTAACCCTTTACATGAAGGATCGTTGTAGATAACAAATCCATCCGAACCAGATGGCATTGTCAGAACAGGTGCCGAAATGAGTCTCCTCTTCAGCTCTTGGAAACTCTTCTCACATTCCTCGCTCCATACGAATTTTGTATCTTTTCGAGTCAGCTGAGTTAACGGAGTAGCGATTCGAGAAAATCCTTCCACGAATCTCCGATAATAATCAGCTAAGCTCAGAAAGCTACGTACTTCAGTCACCAACTTCGGTTGCTCCCAACTTTGTACTGCTTCAATCTTCGTCGGGTCAACAGATACTCCATGTTTTGACACCAGGTGCCCAAGGA
Source organism: Panax notoginseng (assembly GCA_016801055.1). Taxonomy (NCBI): domain Eukaryota; kingdom Viridiplantae; phylum Streptophyta; class Magnoliopsida; order Apiales; family Araliaceae; genus Panax; species Panax notoginseng. The sequence continues at coordinate 61,305,265 of CM029023.1, read as the reverse complement.
ATGCTACTTCCTCAAGTTAGAACTCGCATTTCTTCAGCTTGACATATAGCTTGTTTTCACGAAGCCTTTGAAGTACCAACTTCAAATGGTGCTCATGATCTTCATGACTTTTGGAATAGATGAGGATGTCATCAATAAAAATAACAACGAACTGATCCAAATTTTCCTTGAACACATGATTCATTATATCCATGAAAGCCGCAGGAGCATCATTAGTTAATCTAAAAGACATGACTAAGAATTCATAATGCCCGTACCGAATTCTGAAGGCAGTCTTCGAAATATCCTCAGTTTTAATCTTCAGCTGATGATATCCAGAACGAAGATTGATCTTTAAAAAGAATTGTGCTCCTTGCAACTGGTCAAACATGTCATCAATGCGAGGTGGCAGATACCTATTCTTGATGGTGACATGGTTCAATTCCCGGTAGTCAATACAAAGTCGCATACTCCCGTCTTTCTTCTTTATGAATAAAATAGGAGCACCCCAATGAGATGTACTAGGACGAATGAAACCGATGTCTAACAACTCCTGTAGTTGGACCTTTAACTCATGAAGTTAAATAGGAGCCATTCGATATGGGGTCTTAGAAATGGGCTTTGTACCAGGTTCAAGGTCAATAAAGAATTCAACTTCACGTTCTAGGGGTAGACCAGGAAGTTCTTCAGAAAATACGTCAGGAAATTCACTAACAATAGAAATATTATTCAAATCTGACGTGTTTTTGTTCAAGTCCGTGACATGGGCTAAGAACGCTTGACTTCCATTTTTTAATAAACGAATAGCTTTATGGCTTGATATGACAGTGATTGACTTTAGTGGTTTGGTTGCTTGAATTCGCATAACAGGTTGGTTAGGAATATGAAAACTAATAACCTTACGAAAATAATCAATTTTGGCATGATAAATAGTTAACCAATTAATCCCTAAAATCACATCAAATGCAAGTATTTTCAAAGAAATAAGATCGACAGGTAATGTGATGGTACCAACTTGGATCAAGCAAGATTTATAAACAGTAGATTTAATGAAAGTTTTTCCTAACGGAGTCTCAACAGATAAGTCAAAGTCTAATTTCTCCGGAGTCAAGTTCAAACGTTGAGCACAAGCAGGAGAGATAAAAGAATGGGTAGAACCGATATCTAATAAGGTATAAACTTCGCAAGAGTTTATGATTAGCTTACCCGTGATCACCTCGTTCGGGTTCCTCGCATTTTGGGCAGTCACGACAAATGCCCTTCCAGGAACCACTGACTTTAACTTGTCTGGGATAGCCTTTGAAGTCACCATCCCCGTTAGACTTGGTTTCGCTATAAGACAATCTCTAGCTATATGACCTTCCTTCCACAGTTATAACATACCTTGGATTGTTGTGGGCAGTTTGGGCTAATGTGTCCCTCTTTCCCGCATTTATAACAAACGACCGGTGATCGTTCTCCCCCCCCTAGAAACAGTTGGTGCTGACTGTCGACATCGGGATTTTTCAATTGTCCCTTTTCGTTACTTGTTCTTTGGTGTTCTCATTTTAGGTGAGATTTGTTTGAAAAAATAAGTGAAAAAGGTCCAACATGTATAATGTCGACGATGGACTGTTAAGAGTCGCCAGTTGGTTTTTTAAATGGTTGTACCAACACAACCGAGAAAAGGTTTGCACATTGACCTAGTGATGTGACACTGCTAAATGGGTCTATGAAACCGAGATTCATTAGGGTCCGGGGACTTGGTTATGCGGAGGGAAGGTGTTAGGCACCCCCCGACATCCGTGTTACCACGGTGACCGCCTCTTTTCAAGAAACTGTTATCTGAATGTGTGTGCGTGTGGGTCAATGTGCTGTTATTTGGAAGTAGTGCGAGGCCTCGTTCGCACCTATATACACAGGGTTTGAATTTTATGTAAAAATTCAATTTTAAGCAATATATGGCAGTGATGTTTTATAAAAGAGGTTTTTCAAACCCTGATGCTCAATAGTAATTGAGACCTTTTACACTCCCATTTTATTCCGTATTCGGCTGGATTGATTTTATTTGACAGATGTGAAGCATCCGTACGAAAATAATGTACACAAAGGTGTTGAATTCCTCGTGGGTATGAAAACCATCTAAGGAAATTCAAACATCACATATTAATTTACAAGCTGCTTACAGCTGAAAATGTCCATCATGGGAACCGAATCTAGATCCAATGGCTTGAATCTGTGATCACATGATTCCTAGGCGCAAAATACAGCAATTTGTATGAAAGAAGTAAGCATGTATATATATATATATATATATATATATATATATATATATATATATATATATATATATATATAAGTTGTAAATATATATATACAGACATGATCACTAACCACGAAGCACCTCCATGGGGGATCAGAAACGTAAATAAAGCTGTAAAAACTATCAACCGCAACGGAGGAAACTCCAGGCGGGACGAAATGTACAGAAAGCTGTAAAAACGGTCAACCACCACGAAGTAAACTCCAGGTGGGACGAAATGTATATATATATATATATATATATATATATATATATATATATATATAAGTATGTAAACGTACCGAATATAAAAATTCAGGCTCATCAGACAAAGTCCAACAACAGTTAATATATATAAGTATATATATATATATTAAAGCAGTAAACGAACCGGATGTGAAATCCAGGCTCACCGAACAGAGTTCGATAGCAGTTCATATATATAATTATATATATAAGAAAGCCATTAAATGCACCAGACATAAGTCTAGGCTCATCGAATAGAGTTCGACACGCAGTTCATATATATAAATGTATATATATATATACAAAAGCAATTAAACGCTCCAGACCGAAGTCTAGGCTCAATCGAGGCATAACTCGATAATGTTAGTTCATATATATATATATATATATATATATATATATATATATATATATATATATATATATATATATATATATATATATATATATATATAAATATATATGTATATACAAACTAAAAATAAACCATGGACCGAAGTCTGGGCAAAAGTGTGCAACACGACTCTCAACGTGTAGAAGGGTGTGTGCAAAGATGAAGAGAAAAACTTTAAAGTGTGAAAGAAGGCTTACAGTGGGCTGCCAAAGAAGACTTCAATATCTTTAAAGTGGGTAAACACTGGCTTTTGTTGGTATAAAATAAGCTATATGTGAGCTCACAAGTGTTTAAAATGTGAAAGAACTCAGTCTGGGGTAAGTACAGAGCAAATTGGGCAGGGCTTCCTCGCCGTTTTCTCTTACAAAATGGCCACCCCAAGCCCTCTATTTATAGAGGGTGGAGCCGCAGGTGTACCAGAGGCAACCCAGGTGGGCTCGAGTTTTTCGGCTCAGGTCGTCTCGAAGTACGTGCACTCGGGCACTATAATGTCCACTCGAACTTTCAGAAGTGCAATCCGGGCATCCGTTTGAGGTATACAGGACCTATTTCGGACCGCCGTTGGCGAGAGTTGTACGATGGAATGGAATTAGAGTTTGTGCGAAGTCATTGAAGATGGGACGGTGCCTTCTGGTCTTTAAGCTTCAACTTTCATCCGTTACCCCGCACAATAGTCATTCAGGATTGGTAAGTCTTATGGGACACTGTTGCGTAGAGACGTTGAGATGACGTGGCATGGCATCGTGTTGGTCAGATGACGATGTTGCCCCTCACCGGTGTTATCGCCGGATTGGGCTGTTAAAGCAGACATTGCTTAGCTTTGCTGAGATTGGACTGCTACAATTTGTTGAAGGTCCTCATTGTCATCCTTGAGGCGTGTCTGTCTTCCCAATGCTATCGCCGGGCTGGTACAATGTATCTCATTGTGAGCATCGAGATTGAAGCTGGTCGCACTTGTAACAAGCATTTTCGGGGTTATTGCCGAAATTACATTCCTTGGGGTTATCACCAAGGTTGGTGGCTATTCCCATGGTTGGGACTGAGACTGGATACCTCGGGATTATCTCTGAGATTAATTGGTCTTCTTCGATTTGTGTTCCGGTATTATATCTGCATGCCTCGGAGTTATCTTCGAGATTGGAATTTTACTTCCAGATTGCGATCCGGGGTTAATGCTGAACTTCCGGTAGTATCCAGCATGGATATGGATTGTCTTTCAGGGTTCCCTCTTAAAAGACGAATCTGCTCTCCTACAATATTAGTGACAGGTGTACAGAAAATTTTGAGTGTCTACACTGACGTCTTCACGTTATCATTGTTGTACCTTCTCTTTTTGAAATCTCCTCCCGACTCGCTTCTTCTATTATCATGGCCACGATTACCACCCGAGTGGTTACCGCTTTTGTCCGTATTCTTTCCTCCCCGCTGGTTATCATTGCTCCGATGGCTGCTGCCACCGGTATGACCCTGGTTGTGGTCCCTCGGTTGAACATATTCATTATCTCGCTCTAATAATTGAGTCATGTTGACAACATCTGAATATAAAGAAAATTTATGAGAAATAAGATATTGCCAAATCTCGGGTTTCAGACCTCTCTGAAACATCCGCGTCATACGTTCCTCATTCTCTACCAAATAAAGTGCAAACCTGGATAACTCCGCGACCTTCGCCTCTTACTGGGACACCGTCATGTTGTTTTGTTCCAGTCTAACAAACTCTACCTCCTTCATATGACGAATACTTTCAGGAAAGTAATTGTCATTAAATAGTTTCTGAAATGTTTCCCAGGATATATTGAGTGTGACTGGCTGGGTACACTTCACAGACTCCCACCAGTAGTTTGCCTCACCACAGAACATAAAGATGGTGAATGGAACCTTCTGTTCCTCCGTGCATCCCAAGACATCAAATATTTTGGTAATTTGTTTAACCCACGTTTCTCCCTTGATCGGATCTAGCTTTCCCACAAATTCTGGTGGTCCCAACTCTTTGAACTGCTTGGCTATCACAAGCCACGCATTGTTATCATTTCCACTCGTATTTTGTACACGAGTCTCCCTTGTCTGATTTTGCATGAACTGCAAAAAGCTTCTAAACATTCCATCATTCATCGTTTGTTCGGTAGTGTTGTTTAAAAGAGGAATATTGCCTTCTTGTTGCACGTTCCCCTAGTTGGTGATTAAAGGTGTCTCCACGGTCTCATTCACTCCATTGTTAACATTTTCAGCTGTCATTCTCAAATACTGCCATAAAACAAGGGTTAATTAAATAAATTAACATGTCATATATTATCCCTATATTCTGACCGACCAATTAAATACCAAATAAGCTTAGGTAGGACACACTAGCGAAGGATTTACTCGTCTCTCCCCTCCTAATTGTATACATAAATAAATCCATCTTTTATATCCACATAAATAAATCCATCTTTTATATCCACATAAATAAATCCATCTTTTATATCCACATAAATAAATTCATCTTTTATATCCACATCAAATAAATATTTCCTTACCATATAAATCAATAATTAATTATTCACAAATAATATTACAGAATCACAATTATGACAACCAGGCCGTTCCCAAGAAAGAGGTGGCTTTCCAATAAGGATTTCTCCTTACTGGCGCGCAATTAGGTGACCAAACATCTCCTTAGACAGAACTTTCTAGACATTGCCAATAATGCTATCTAATAATATTATTCAAATAATATGAATTATTAATCTGATAATGGAAAATACTGTGTAGCAACAATTATTGAAATAACAATAATATAAAATATCAACGCAGCAATTATTGAATCAATAAAATAAAATATTGAACAGTAACTACTATAACAATTATTGAGTAGTGCCTTCTTACATAAGGATCAATAATTCAAAAATACTGTGCAAAATCGTGTGCTACTGTGCAACCACGCGTATTACTGTATTTTAACCACCGGGTATTCCAACTGTGTTAACGGTAACAACTACACCGTTATTTATAAAAACTCAATTTTGTCGTTATCTTCATCCGACCATTTTTCGTTATGGGGCCCACAAATAGCTACACTGTCGTACGAATATTCTCCGACAGAAAGAATATTCAACGACCAAACGAATATTCTTCGACAACAAATGAATATTTTATAACACTTTCTTATTTTGTAAAATTTATACATTTCACCCACAACCAAAGCATTATATCAAATTAACACCTTATTATTCACAATAATATTTAGAGAAAATTTGATTTTATTCATTAATAAGTTGGGGTCTTACATAAGAAATGAGCAGACTTTGATAATCTATCGACAATAACCCAATGTAAGACCCCAATTTTCATAAATAAAGATTAATTTTTCTCGAAATATATTTTTTGAATATTATGGTGATATAATGTTATAGTTGTCGATATTATTTAGAAATTTTGCAAAGTATGCAAGTTGTTATAAAATATTTAATTGGTCGGGGAATATTCGTTTTAACAGGAAATATTCATACGACGGCACAATCATTGGTGGACCCTACAACGGAATTATTGTCGGAGTTAGAAAATGACATAAATATCTTTTTATAAAAATAACGGCGAAAGTTTTACCATTAACTGTTGAAATACCCGGTGATAAAGGTACAAAAATACGCGTGGTTGCATAGTAGCACACGGTATTGGTTATTGATGTTTACGTGAGAAGTCACTCAATTTATTTTAATTATTGCTACAGTAATTGTTGCATAGTATCTCACGTTATTTGATTCAATTATTGTCAATATTTTATATATTATTAAATCAATAATTGAGACGACAAAGTTATTCATATTATTATTTACAATATTGATGATGTCTAGAAAGTTCTGTCAAGGAGAGGTTTGGTCACCTAATTGCGCGCCAATAGGGAGAAATTCTTATCGAAAAGCCAACACTTTCCTGAGAACAATATGGTTGTTACATATATATATATATATATATATATATATATATATATATATATATATATATATATATATGACATATGTGTGCGGAGTGTGTGTGTGTGGTGGGAAGAAAAGGGGGGTGGGGGAAGATGCCTTGGGGGAAAGGGCATGTGTGTGTGTGTAGAAAAATGTGTGTGTATGATTTATGTGGTGGGTGTGATGTGTCCGTAAAAAAATTATTGGAGTGTGGGAAAGGTAAGGTGTGTGTATATATATATATATATATATATATAAGTTTTATTTTTATGAAAATAGAATATATTATGTTTTATTTGAATATTATATTAATATTTTAAAATTTTGGACGACTGAGGATTTTTTTTCGTCGTCCGTGACTTCGCGTATTGCATCCGTGAATTGCAAATTCTTCGTCTGTGATTTTTTTCTTAACAGTACCCCTTCCATTCTCCTATAAATAAGATGCTTAGTTTAGAATTGAAAATTACACCAGAATCAGAGAATTCTACTTCTATAATATTGAGCGTGTTTCTTTAGAGTTTTAAGAAGCTTTGAGCGTAGAAAGCAGTGAAAGTTTTCTTCAAGAATATCCATGCTATACTAGTTAGAATACTCTTCTTTTTAAGGTAAGGGATATTATTTTTGTTCAATACTCGAAAAAATAATATTTTCTTCTATACTCTGTAATATGTAAGTAATATTATTTCGTTTCAGATTTCGAATTCTATACTCATTTTGTTAAAGTTTTGGCTTCTATACTCCATGAAATTAGTAGAATATCCTTTAAATTTGCGCTTCATCCAATATCTTTTCATGGAAATATTATTCTGAATATTTTTTATAAGTTTTAACTTTTTCATGTCGAAGTACTATTCACGGGTTACTATTCCCGAATTACTATTCACGGGATACTATTCACCCAGGTACTATTCACCTGAGGTACTATTCATGATAAAAATTGATTTCTTTTAGGTCCAAATCATTTTTGGTACAATATTATTCTTGAATTTTACTCTACAAAACAGTATCATGTTGACAATTTGGACGTTTTTGAATTTTGGATAAATTAAATTATAAATCTTTAAAAATTTATCATTTTCTTTCATGTAATTGAATTCTTATATCATTGTCATCATCCTAATGTTTATATTGTTATGAAAGTCATCTTTGGCTTACGTGCATAAATGAACTGTTGATTGGTATGATTATTACCAGGAATTATTCGGTATAATCATGACCCGTAATGTTACAAATTATGTGGTAAAAGTCTCCATTGACCTGTAGTGCATTGATGGACAATTGTTGGCATGATCATAACCATTGGTGAAAACACGAATATCCTTGACTTGTAGTGCATGGATAATTCGTGGTCGTGATACTAATGAATATCATTGGCCTGTAGTGCAGGAATGATTCGATGATGTGGTTTATTTATTAAGCTGAGTCCCAGCAATAAAATTTATGATAAAATCTTAAATCATAGAAGATAGTAGATTTCATGCTCTACTTGACTCTTCTAATGGATTACTTGTTCCGCTGTAGTTAAACTTGATGTTTTTTATATTTTATCAGTTTAGCACTGTTGAAGGCTAACGATAATTTATTCTGCATTATCTTAGTCATAATATTTCTTACTGGACTAGTTGAGCTCACCCTTTTGCTTTCATTGTTCTCTTCAGGAAATGATAGTGTAGCCGGGACTAGTCGGGGAACGGAGTGATGGTCCGAGATGATGGTTTTAGTAGTCCTCATTATTTAGTGTGATAATAAATGTAATGAGGATTGAATTTGAGTTTGGATATTGTCTATGAGACAATATTCGTGTAAAAACTCATCTATGTTTTGTTGTATTTTACACGACAGTTGTATTAATTAAGTTTGTATTTAAATTCTGTACCATGTATTTGGTGCCCCAAGATGGGTAATGTATAACTATTTTGGGGGCGTCACAGTTGGTATCAAAGCTTAGGGATATGATCTCTGACTAAGATGTGAGACTAGAACTAGGGAGAGAGATGGGGAAATCCTTCGCTAGTATGACCTACTTAAGCTTATTTGATTATTTAATCGGTCGGTCAGTCTCTTATTTTGTGGCAGTGTTTAAAAATGACATCCGAGAATGTTGAGATAAGCAATGGAGCACATGAGACCGTTGAGTCACCAATGATTAATACCTAGGATAATGTGCATCAGGAAGGCAATAATCCTCAGAAAAATAACAACACTGACCAAATGATGAACGATGGGATGTTCAGAGGCTTTATGCAATTCATGCAACATCAGGTGAGAGCCACTCCTGTTCAAAATATAGGTGGAAACACTGGTAACTCTGGGATGGTCATCGCTAAGCAGTTCAAGGAGCTGGGACCCCCGGAGTTTTTGGGAGTGCCAAAACCACTTAAGACGGAGGCGTGGATAAAGCAGATCACCAAGATATTTAATATCTTGGGATGCTCCGAGGAGCAAAAGGTTCCCTTTGCCACCTTTATGTTGTGAGGAGAGGCAGATTACTAGTGGGAATCTGTAAAGCGTACCTAACTTGCCGCACTGAAGATGTCTTGGGAGAAGTTCCAAGAACTGTTCAACGACAAGTACTTTCCTGAATGTATTCGTCACATGAAAGAGGTGGAGTTTATCAAACTAGAGCAAAACAATATGACCGTGTCACAGTACGAGACTAAATTTATCGAGTTATCCCGGTTTATGCCCCATCTGGTTGATAATGAGTAGAGAATGACGCGAATGTTTTTGTGAGGTTTGAAACCTGAGATACGTCAATACTTAATTTCTCACAAACTGTGTTTGTATTCAAATGTTGTAAATAGGGCTTAGTTATTGGAGCACGATAACGAGTCAACCCAACCAAGAGCGAGCAGCCGGCAAAATGATAATACCAGTGGTAGCAGTCATCGAAGCGGTGACAACAAACGTGGAGAGAATCAACATGCCAGAAATGGTAACCACTTCGGTGGTAATTATGGCCAAGATAATAAAAGTGGGCATTTCAAGAAAAGGAGATTCAACAATGATGGAAAGACGTCAGCACCAGCACACGTCGTTAAGGAAGGAGAACGACCACCTATCATATACTTTAAATACGGAGGGGAGGGACACATCAGTCCAAATTGCATGCAGCAGTCCAAAACGTGTTACAATTATGGAAAAGAAGGTCACCTAGCTCGATTTTGTCGTGTAGCGAAGCCAAATCCAGTTAGAATGGTGACACCAAATGCCGTCCCAAACAAGTCAAAACTAGTAGTTCAAGGGAGAGCGTTTGTTGTGACCTCTCAGAAAGCGAGGAACCCGAACGAGGTCATCACGGGTAAGCTAATCATAAACTCTAACGAAGTCTATACCTTATTTGATACCGGTTCTACCCATTCTTTCATTTCTCCTACTTGCGCTCAACGTTTAAATTTGACTCTGGAGAAATTAGACTTTGACTTATCTGTTGAAACTCCGTTGGGAGAAACCTTCATGACATCCATTGTTTATAAGTCTTGTTTGATTCAAATCGGCACCTACAAATTACCTGTCGATCTTATCTCTTTGAAAAAACATGCATTTGATGTGATTTTAGAGATTGATTGGTTAACTATTCATTATGCTAAAATTGATTGTTATCGTAAGGTTGTTAGCTTTCATATTCCTAACCAACCTATTATGCGAATTTAAGCAAACAAACCACTAAAGTCAATCACTGTCATATCAAGCCATAAAGCTATTCGTTTATTAAAAAACGGATGTCAAGCCTTTTTAGCTCATGTCAGGGATTCAAATAAAAATACGTCAGATTTGAATGATACTCCTATTGTTAATAAATTTCCTGACGTATTCCCTGAAGAACTTCCTGGCCTACCCCCGGAGCGTGAAATTAAATTTTGTATCGACCTTGAACCCGGTACAAAACCCATTTCTAAAATCCCATGTCGAATGGCTCCTATTGAACTTCAGGAGATAAAGACCCAACTGCAGGAATTGTTAGACATCGATTTCATTCGTCCTAGTACGTCTCCTTGGGGTGCTCATGTTCTATTCGTGAAGAAGAAAGATGGAAGTATGCGACTTTGTATTGACTATCGGGAGTTGAATCATGTCACCATCAAAAATAGGTACCCGTTGCCTCGTATTGATGACCTGTTTGACCAGTTGCAAGGTGCCAAATTCTTTTCAAAGATCGATCTTCGTTTCGGATATCACCAATTAAAGATTAAAATTGATGACATTCCAAAGACTGTTTTAAGAACTCAGTACGGGCATTACGAATTTCTAGTCATAACTTTTGGATTGACTAATGCTCCTACTACCTTCATGAATATGATAAATCGAGTATTCAAGGAATATTTAGATCACTTTGTGGTCGTCTTTATTGATGACGTCCTCATTTATTCCAAAAGCCATGAAGATCATGAGCAACACTTGAGGCTGATACTCTAAAAGATTCGCGAAAGAAATGCGAGTTCTGGCTTGAGGAAGTAGCATTCCTTGGGCACGTGATATCAAATCACGGAATATCTATTAACCAAGCGAAGATTGAAGCAATACAAAGCTGGAAGCAACCTAAGTCAGTGACCGAAGTACGTAGCTTTCTCGGCTTAGCTGGTTATTATCGGAGATTCGTGGAAGGTTTTTCTCGAATTATTACTCCATTAACTCAGCTGACTCGAAAAGATACAAAATTTGGTTGGAGCGAGGAATGTGAGAAAAGTTTTCAAGAACTCAAGAACTCAATAGGAGACTCATTTCAGCACCTGTTTTGACAATACCATCTAGTTTGGAGGGATTTGTCATATAAAGTGATGCTTCAGGCAGAGGGTTAGGATGTTTTGTCATGCAATATGAAAAATTCATAGCCTATGCTTCACGACAACTCAAAGAATATGAGAGGAATTATCCTACTCATAATTTAGAGTTGGCAGTAGTCGTTTTCGCACTTAAAATCTGGAGGCATTACCTATATGGGGATAAGGTGGAGATCTATACGGATCATAAAAGCCTCAAATATTTTTTCAGTCAAAAGGAACTCAACATGCGGCAGCGACGATGCCTCGAGTTATTGAAAGATTATGATCATACCATTCAATACCATCCTAGAAAAGCGAACGTGGTAGCTGACGCATTGAGAAGAAGATCATATGCGGGTACGAGTGCGATATTGTCAACACAAAGGCCCATTTGGTATGACTCACAAAGAATGGAGATAGAGATAAAGACTCCAGGGACCCATATGATGATGTTAAATATACGAGTAGAACCGACTTTAATCGATAAAGTTAAAGCTACGGATCTGGAGCTGATGCGTATGAAGAAGAAAGTGCAAGAAGGTGCTATTCCGGAAGCAAGAATCAATGAAGAAGGAATACTTCGAGTCAACTCCAGACTTTGTATTTCTAACGACCCTGATTTAAAGTATAAAATCATGATAGAGGTGCACAATACACCGTTTGCAATCCAACCTGGGAGTACCAAAATGTATCGTGATCTTCGACATATATTTTGGTGGAGTAATATGAAAAGAGAGATCGCGGAGTTTATCTCAAGGTGTCTAACTTGTCAACGAGTCAAGGCGGAGCATCAAGTGCGAAAAGGTCCATTACAACCACTTAAAATTCCATAATGGAAGTAGGAGCACATTACCATAGATTTCGTTACTGGTCTTCCCAAGGTTTCTCAAGGTATAGATGCGATTTGGGTCATTGTTGATAGATTGACCAAGTCTGCTCATTTCTTACCTATACGAGAAACTTATACACTTGAAAGTCTTGCTCGTATATATATAAATAAGATTGTAAGACTGCATGGCATGCCAGTATCCATAGTTTCTGATCGAGACCTAAGATTCACTTCACGATTTTTGGGTTAGCTTACAAAAAGTTATGGGCGTTGATTTATGATTCAGTTCGGGCATATCATCCTCAAATGGATGGGCAGTCGGAGAGGACTATTCAAACTCTCGAGGATCTATTAAGACTCTGTGTCCTTGACTTCAAAGGAAGTTGGGACAAGTTCTTACCATTGGTAGAATTTTCCTATAACAACAGTTATCAAGCAAATATCGGCATGGCTCCATTCGAGGCGTTGTATGGACGCAAGTATCATTCTCTAGTATGCTGTGATGAGGTGGGTGAAGCAACGTTGTTGGGACCAGAATTGGTACGTATAACTACGGAGAAGATTCAAATGATCCGACAGCGTAAAAAACCTCACAAGATCGAGAAAAGAGTTATGCTGATCTTCATCAAAAGGACATGGAAGTTAATGTTGGGAGAGCGTGTGTTATTACGTGTTGCTCCATAGAAAGGAGTTACGAGATTTAGAAAGAGAGGAAAGCTCAATCCTCGATTCATTAGCCCATTCGAAATCCTTGTTTGAGTAGGAACTGTGGCCTATAGACTCGCTTTATCGCCACGTATGTCTCGCGCTCATAACATTTTTCACATATCTATGTTACGTAAATATGTGGAATATCGGAATCACATTATTGAGTTAGAACCGAACGAAATAGAGGAAGATTTAACATATGAAGAGGTACTTGTTAAAATCTTGGATAAGAAGTCCAAGGTTATATCTCAAGTCAAAGTTTTGTGGAGAAACCACGATGTTGAGGAAATGACCTAGGAGTTAGAATCTGAAATAAAATCAAGGTATCCTCACCTCTTTGTCATACCAGGTATGTAACCTAATTTCGAGGGCGAAATTTTATAAGAAAGGGAGGTTACAAGACCCCAATTTTCATAAATAAAGATTAATTTTTCTCGAAATATATTTTTAAATATTATGGTGATATAATGTTATAGTTGTGGGTATTATTTAAAAATTTTGCAAAGTATGCAAGTTATTATAAAATATTCGATTGGTCAGGAAATATTCGTTTTAACAGAAAATATTCGTACAACGACACAATCATTGGTGCACACCATAACGGAAATATTGTTAGAGTTAGAAAATAACATAAATATCTATTTATAAAAATAATGGCGAAAATTTTACCGTTAACTGTTGAAATACCCGGTGATAAAGGTATAGGAATACGCATGGTTGCATAGTAGCACACGGTATTGATTATTGATGCTTTCGTAAGAAGTCACTCAGTTTATTTCAATTATTGCTACAATAATTGTTGCATAGTATCTCACGTTATTTTATTCAATTATTGTCAATATTTTATATATTATTAAATCAATAATTGAGATGACAAAGTTATTCATATTATTATTTAAAATATTGACGATGTCTAAAAAGTTATGTCGAGTAGAGGTTTGGTCACCTAATTGCGCGCCAATAGAGAGAAATCCTTATTGGAAAGCTCCCTCTATCCTGGGAACAATCTGATTGTTAAATATTGTGAATTATAATAATGATGATAAATGTTGTTAAAAATATTAGGAGGATTTTTATGAAGTATTTGTGGTAAGTTTGGCGTATTATTTGGACCCCCACTTACTTATATATATATATATATATATATATATATATATATATATATATATATATATATATAAGTTTTGTTTTCTATGAAAAATAGAATATATTATATTTTATTTAAATATTATATTAATATTTTGAAAATTTGGACGACTGAGGATTTTTTTCGTCGTCCGTGACTTCGCGTATTGCATCCGTGAATTGTAAATTCTTCGTTCGTGATTTTTTTCTTAACAGTACCCCTTCCGTTCTCCTATAAATAGGATGCTTAGTTTAGAATTGAAAATCACACCAGAATCAGAGAATTTTACTTCTATAATATTGAGTGTATTTCTTTAGAGTTTTAAGAAGATTTGAGCTTAGAAAGCAGTGAAAGTTTTCTTCAATAATATCCCTGCTATACTAGTTGGAATACTCTTCTTTTTAAGGTAAGGGATATTATTTTTGTTCAATACTCGTAAGAAATAATATTTTCTTCAATACTCTGTAGTATGTAATTAATAATATTTCTTTTCAGATTTTGAATTCTATACTCATTTTGTTAAAGTTTTGGCTTCTATACTCCATGAAATTAGTAGAATATCCTTCAAATTTGCGTTTCATCCAGTATCTTTTCATATAAATATTGTTCTGAATATTTTTGATAAGTTTTAACTTTTTCATGCTGGAGTACTATTCATGGGTTACTATTCTCGAATTATTATTCATGTGGTACTATTCACTCGGGTACTATTCACCTGGAGTACTATTCATGACAAAAATTGATTTTTTTCGGTCTAAATTATTTTTGGTACAATATTATTCTTTAATTTTACTCCACAAAGCAGTATCATGTTGACAATTTGGACCTTTTGAATTCTGGATAAATTAAATTATAGATCTTTAAAATTTTATCCTTTTCTTTCATTTAATTGAATTCTTATATCATTGTCATCATCCTCATGCTTTTATTGTTATGAAAGTCATCTTTGGCTTACGTGCATAGATGAACTGTTGATTGGTATGATTATGACCAAGAATTATTCAGTATAATCATGATCCGTAATGTTACAAATAATGTGGTAAAAGTCCTCATTGGCCTATAGTGCATTGATGGACAGTTGTTGGCATGATCATGACCATTGATGAAAACACGAATATCCTTAATCCGTAATGCATGGATAATTCGTGGTCGTGATACTAATGAATATCATTGGCCTGTAGTGCAGGAATGATTTGATGATGTGATTTATTTATTAAGCTGAGTCCTAGCGATAAAATTTATGATAAACTCTTAAATCATAGAATATAGTAGATTTCATGCTCTACTTGACTCTTCTAATGGATTGCTTGTTCCGCTGCGGTTAAACTTGATGTTTATTATATTTTATCAATTTAACACTGTTGAAGGCTAACGATAATTTATTCTGCATTATCTTAGTCATAATATTTCTTATTGGGCTAGTTGAGCTCACCCTTTTTCTTTCATTGTTCTCTTCATGAAATGATAGCGTAGCCAGGACAAGTCGAGGAACGGAGTAATAGTCCGAGATGATGGTTTTAGTAGTCCTCATTATTAAAGGCACTTTACCAGCAAGTATAGACACATCTAAATTTAGAGTCCTAAAATAAAATATGCTTTCACTTAATATATGTGAAACTATTTAATCATACAAAGTGTTAGCATGTACGGACAAAACAACTGCTAATACTGTACAAAAAAGTAAGTAGTTATTATTATCTGCTGGGCAGAAGGAGTTCTTCCCGTTTTACCCTTGTCGACCACTGAAATGAGTACTGCTTCAATTGGAAAGGGTGAAGTCTGGACTGAGTGATGGAGGGGCTGTCATCGTCCTCCTTCTCCCGAATGATAACCATTACATCTAGGCAATCATCATCTGGGGTGTATCAGTTTGTATGTTCATCATGGACAATGATGTGTATGCCTGACATCATCATGACGATGTCTTGTTTAATTCTTCATTCCTCTTCTTCCACTTTTGGATCTGGAATAAAGACTTCTTTCTCCTTTACCGGTATCAGTTTAGGAAATAACATGGCCATCACATGGACAGACACCTTTACCAAAGATTATGCGGGATCAGGATTTGTAGGTGGAGATAATCGACGTGTGGCTAAAGCTGGAGGAATCAATTTATGCTTATGAGGATTCCTGCGACTAGAACTAGCAATATAGCCTAGTCCGGCTGTCCCTGTTTGACGTGGACATTGAATTGGGCTCTTGATGCCCTGATTGTCTTTGCCCAACCCTTGTCCAATTTGATAACCCAATGAAATCATTTCTTAAGTGGCTGACATTACTTCGGCAGAAATTTGAGGTATGAGAGGTGGCGCCCCCACATGGTGGTATTGAGTGTTGCTCACCTCCAGGGCATGAAAACTGACCGGCTCAACTTCTGAATTGAAGCTGATGAGTGGCATGTCACCTTGTTTAGGACATTTCGGCTCAGTGTTGATAGTGACTAGGTTATTACTGATAATGTATTTAAGTTGTTGATGAAGAGTCCTAGCCATATGAATCCACGGTCTTCCCAATAGCAGGTTGTATCCTGTATCTATTTTGAGAACGTGAAAAGATACGCAAAATTTATGGGGACCAATCTCCACTGACAATTCAATCTCTCCGACAGAGTTTTGTCGGGATCCGTCGAAAGCTTTAATAATTGTATGGCTGCTTCGGATCCGATTGAGATTGATGTTCATCTTTACCAAAGTAGCATAAGGACATATATTCAAAGATGAACCTCAATCTATTAAGACTTTAGCTAGCATGTATCCGGAGGACAAAACCACAATGTGTAATGGCTTGCAATGATCGGTCCCTTCGGGCGGTATGTCATCACCAGTGAAAGATATCACATTGTTGTTAAAAATGTGATCAACCAAATGTTGAAATTTTTCCACATCCACTAATTTCAGCAAGTAGGCTTCTTCCAAAACCTTCAGTAGAATCTTCTTGTGATCCTCGGAAGAGAAAACCAAGTCCAATATTAAAATTTGATGTGAAGCTTTTCTTAAGCTTAAAACCACATTGGCTTCATTATGGCCCATAGTACAGAGAAAATTTTCAATTTTCTCCATGCGAATTTTCCCCTTTGATTTGATGGTAGTCTTCATCACCCGTTGGGGAAGATATAGTGGATTCTCCTTCAACACTGTAGCAGTTGCATGAGAGGTAGATCCTTCAGCTTCTCCATAATTCCATGGGATTTTTTGTAAGCTGATAACAGGATATTGTGGTCTGAAGGGTAAGCTGATTGACTCTGGCGTAACCACTTTCAAAGGATTGTCAATTCCTTTAAGTTGAATTACTTATATTGTGAATGGTCTGATAGTCCCATCGGCCTCAGCAGATATAACTGCTACCAATCCCTTCCATTTAGTAGGATATGTATTCTCACTCTCAAATAACACAGTATCATCGTCTGCCAGTTGCAGGACACTGCTGTCAATTAGATTCTGAATAAGGTGGCTGAGTGCCCAGTATTCTTTTGTGTTGTGACTGCGAGAATGGGAGTGATACTGACATACTCCGTCAAAATTAAATCGTCCTTAACGGGGGTTAATTGGAGGTAGGAGGGAAGTGATCCTTCCTTAATTGATCAACATCTGAAATATTTCCTCCATAGGTTGGCCCAGGTATATAAATTCCCTTCTATTGGCAAAATCTTGACGGGCTTTGGCGCTTGCTCTCTTCTCAACTTTGTGCTCCAATGTTTCATTTTCTAAAGGCGATGATGGAATATTCATAACAAAATGGAGGAGACTCACATGCTCCTGGCTGACTAATTGACGTGTGACTTGATGCTGATGGATCACTAGTTCTGCCAATTGCTCGACCTGCTTACAGAGAGCTTTTATCTTTTGTTCCATTATAAATTGGAATCATGCATAGTCCCATTTGTCAGCACCATCCTTGCTGATTTGGGAAGATCCACCATTAAAATTGGAACTTTGTCCATTGCTCTAATTAAACATATTGAACTCTTCCTCTTTGTGTTGAGGAAGAGGGTTGTCTTGCACGTGAGGTTGATCTGGCTTGGTGACCACGATCTCACCTGTGTCTATTAAATCCCAGATCTTGTGTTTCAAGGCCCAGCAATCTTGAGTATCATGTCCAGGTGCCCCTGCATGATAAGCACATTTTCGAGTAGCGTTGAAACCCTTCCCATTCGAGTTGGCTGGTGGAAGAAGATGTGTGATTTTCTTCTGAGTCGTCAGAAGCTTGAGAATGTTCTCAAGTGAGTCGCCCAGGGGTGTGAAAACTCGAGGGCGTTTGGCTTCTCCACCCTTAGGAAATGGAGGGTTTGAAGATTGTGCTTGAAAGGGAGTGTAGTTTCTCCTTTGGATAGGCATATTCTGACTGCCTTTCTTACCTTGTAGTATCAAGGAAACATCCTCCTCTTTCTTTTTATGGACCCTTCGGGGGTTGTTTCCATAATTTCTAGATTGGATGTGCTCAGCAACAGCTTTAAGGGCAGCTAGGTCTTGAATCTTTCCTCACTTTAATCCCATCTCAGCCATCTCCCCATGTTTAATCATTTTAGAGAATGGTTTCCCAATGCCAGCCAAGACCCTCTCATAGAAAGGAGCTTCTTGTATGTCTATGAAGGTCATAACCATTTTTGACTATGTCATAGGAGGAATAACTTGAGCATCAAGGCGCCTCCACCTTTGAGCATAGTCTCTGAAAGACTCATTGGTTTGTTTCCTGACTTTAGTAATTTGGTATCAGTCAGAGGCCATCTGATACTGGAAGCTATATTGAGTAACGAAGGAATGAGCTAGCTCTTCCCAACTATGAATCTTTGAGTTGTCTAATCTGGTATACCACGAACGGGCTTCTCCAGTCAGACTCTTTTGTAACAGCTGCATTATGAGCTTTTCGTCCTTTGCATAAGATCCAAGTTCTCCAATGAACACCTTCAAATGTGTGTAAGGATCTCCTAACCCATCATACTTTTCAAAGTCAGGAGTCTTGAACTTCTCTGGATAATGCACACTAGGGAATATACAAAGGGCTACATATGAGACATTCCCGTGTGCTCCGATTCCTTTGAGAGAACGAAGAGTTTCTTCCATTTGAAGAACCTTCTTTTTGATATCATCGGTGTCTAGATCTTCTTTGAGATGGGTGGTATCATGAATTTTGTTGGTCGTATCCAACTGGAGCTCAGGTACTGTACTGACTTTATCAGAACCTTGGGTTCCTCCTTGTGAGAGGATTCAGCATGTATGGGTATCCTTGTACCCTGAGTAGACTGGTGTAGTTCTTTAAGCAGAACAACCAAATCTGTTATTTGTTTACTTAATTCGTCAAATTCTTTGCGAGAAACTGGATTAAGGTCAGTCTGGTCTGATGACGACATAATTGATTGTACGCTCGCGACCTTTTTAGATTTTGACCGAGTAATGGGTCCGATTGTTTCCCTGCGAAAGACTTGCATAGTTTAGTCTTAGGGAATGTGTAAATGTTTACATGCTATGTGATGTATCTATTTTAGGAATATTACCCTGCAAAATGGATGTTAGCTGTTTGTAATACAGGATAACATGTAAATATGCATGTGCACATATTTCTTCATATTTCTCATTACATGGAGATGAATGTGGAATAAAATTACAAGTAATTGATTTTACGAGTAATTTGAAATGAGAAAGCATGAAGAGACTTTCCTCTGGATTTGGTTTATCAGAGGCTGACCTATCTTTGGTTACTCTCGCGACTTTTTGGCATAAAGGTTCCCAAATCATCGTAATTTACTTGACGGGAAGTTAATCCGGTCTTTTAACTAGAGGGAATTTGGGCGGTGCCTTTCCTGTGCCTCGTTGTAATTAGTCTTCCTATGAGTCCAGTAATCAAACACCGACAGGATAGGCACATGGTGGAGGAACCACACAACATACATTTACATACAACATGTCTCACCGTTTATGAAAATGATGAAATGTGCGAAACATTAATATCACAAGCAGATATAGTGTAAAGCATTAAGTGCAGTAAATATATGCATTCGTACACATTCATCATAAATGTAAATGCAACATCCACACACAAGCATATAATAATTTTGAAAAGATTGTAATAGCGGCTTAAGTCCTCTTACTGGTGTCCCCAGCAGAGTCACCACCTGTCGACGTTGGGATTTTATTTGTCCCTTTTCTGTTCTTGTTCTTTGGTGTTCTCATTTTAGGTGAGATTTGTTTGAAAAAATAAGTTATGAAAAGGTCCGACATTTATATGTCGACGATTGGACTATAAGAGTCGCCAGTTGGTTTTTTAACTGGTTGTACCAACATAACCAAGAAAAGGTTTGCATATTGACTTAGTGATATGACACTACTAAACAGGTCTGTGAAACCGAGATTCATTAGGGTCCGAGGACTTGCTTATGCGGAGGGAAGGTGTTAGGCACCCCCCGATATCTGCGCTACCACGGTGACCGCCACTTTTCAAGAAACTATTATATGAATGTGTGTGTGTATATATGGGTCAATGTGCTGTTATTTGGAAGTAGTGAAAGGCCTCATTCGCACCTATATACAAAGGGTTTGAATTTGTGTAAAAATTCAGTTTTAAACAAGATATAGCAATGAAGTTTTGTAAAAGAGGTTTTTCAAATCCTTATGCTCAATAGTAATTGAGACCTTTTACACTTCCATTATTTTATCAAATGTTCAGCTGGATTGCTTTTACTTTTGAGATGCGAAGCATCTTCGAGAAAATAATGTACAAAGAAGTGCCGAACTCCTCGTGGGCATGAAAACCATCTAAGAAAATCCAAACACCGTGAATAATTTACAAGTTGCTTATAGCTGAAACTGTCCATCACGGGAACCGAATCTAGATTCAGTAGACTGAATCTGTGATCACATGATTCCTAGGCTCACATGATACGGCAGTTTATATGAAAGCTGTAAGTAGTTATATATAAAAGCTGTAAATATATATATATATATATATATATATATATATATATATATATATATACAGACATGATCAACCACCACGAAACACCTCTATGGGGGATCAGAAATGTAAATATATAAAAGCGGTAAATATATATATTGACATAATCACCCACCACGAAGCACCTCCATGGGGGATCGAAAATATAAATAAAGCTATAAAAGCAATCAACCGCCATGAAGTAAAATCCAGGCGGGAAGAAATGTAAAGAAAGCAGTAAAACGATCAACTGCCACGAAGTAAACTCCAGGCAAGACGAAATATATATATATATATATATATATATATATATATATATATATATATATATATATATATATAGCAGTAAACGCACCGGATGTAAAATCCAGACTCATCGAACATAGTCCGACAACAGTTCATATATATAAGTATATATATATAAAAGCAAGTAAATGCTCCGGATGTAAAATACAGGCTCATCGAACAAAGTTCACACACACACACACACACACGTATATATATATATATATATATATATATATATATATATATATATATATATATATATATATATATATATATACGAAAGCAAATAAACACTCCAGATGTGAGTCTAGGCTCAATCGAGGCATAACTCGATAATGTTAGTCTATATATAAACATATATATATATATATATATATATATATATATATATATATATATAATATACAACAAAAATAAAAGCCACGGACCGATGTTCGGGTAAACACACACAACACGACTCTCAACGCGAAGAACAGTGTGTGCAAAGATGAAGAGAAAGGCTTTAAAATGTGCAAGAAGGCTTATAGTGGGCTGCCAAAGAAGACTTTAATAACTTGAAAGGGATGAACACTCGGCTCCCGCCGGTAGAAAAGTAGCTATATGTGAGCTTACAAGTGTATAAAATGAGAAAGCACTCAGTTTAGGGTGTTTACAAAGCAAATTAGATAGGGCTTCCTCGCCTTTTTTTCTTACAAAATGGCCACCCTAAGCCCTCTATTTATAGAGGGGAGAGCCGCAGGTACCTGCGACTACCCGGGGTGCCCCGGGCTCTACGGGTCCCGTCGTCTTGAATTACGTGCACGTGTCTAACGTAATATCCGCTCGAACTTTCAGAACTTTAATATGGGCATGCGATCAAGGTGTATAAGACCTTTTTCGACATGCTACTATCGAAACTCCACAATGACATGGGATTAGAGGTTGTATGAAGTCAGGAAGATGGGACCATACCCTATCTCTTCAAGCTTCAAATTCTATCCGGTGTGTTGTCTTGTGCAGTAGTCACTCAGGATTGGCACTCCTAGGTTCTTGTAAGACATTGCTGTGTAGAAATGTCTATATGCTGTTGTTGAGATGGCACGATGTGGCATTGGTATGGCAAAATAACGGTTCTACCCTTCACCGGGGTTATCTCTAGTTTGAGCTATATTACCTATCGTTGCTCAGGGTTATCTCTGAGATTGGACTACTGCAGGTGTTGACCGTCCTTAGGGTTATTTCTGAGATGTGCCAAGTGTTCTGAAGCTGTTTGCATGGATTTGAAATAAGCATTTCCGAGGACATCTCCGGAACTGCAGCTGTATGCCTCGGGGTTATCTCCGAGGTTGATAGTATCTTTCCCGGTGTTGTCCGGGGTTGAGGCTGAGTATCTCGGGGTTATCTCCAAGATGACACGGTCTTCTCTGGTGTGATTTTCGGTATTTGCACTGCAGTCCTTGGGGTAATCTCCGAGGTTAAAACTGAAAACTACCGGTGTTGTCGCTGGGGTTGAGGTTAAAGCTTCTGGTGGTATCTGGGTCTGAGCTGGATGTCTCGGGGTTATCTCCGAGATGATGATACTGAATATCCTAGGGTTATCTCTGGGATTGAACTGAGCTTTCTTCTAGGGTTATCTCTGAAAGGCGATTCTGCCCCTACAATGTTAGTAATAGGTACACAAAAAATTTTGAGTGTCTACAAAAGGTAGTAAAGAAAAGTAATCTTGGTAATTAGGTTACCCTTACGGATTATGACTTTGACATGTTCATGCCTTATAGGATGTTTATGACTGTGGGTAGGTGTGCTACTGAATGGCCACCTATTCATCCCTATACGCATGTGGATAGCCCTATTTACAAAGTAGACTTTGACAAAAATTTTCCAAAAGTCTAGGCATTGGGTAGACATACATTTTTAATTCTACTGTAGGCGTACGTTAAAGTCATGCATGTATGCATGTATTCATAAAATGCATTTGAAAAGCTCCAAGTTAGAATTTACCACACTCTTTCTGAGGTGATTTGGAGACTTGTGTCCATATATTATGGATCCAGATCAGCCTAGTAGTTCCCGTAGGACCACTTCAGGTGTACGGAGGAGGGCTTCTGAAGTGCCTCGACCCCGTTCAGTTAGACAGCCTCGACATTAGGTGGAGGCGGTGATTCATCCTGTCTGGGTTGATGTTCCGGATGTTCAGGATGAGGAGGAGGATGTACTGGTAGCGGCTCCAGCTCCTGCTGCTCATGTTCCCTGCAGGGATCTTTCAAGCATTCAGGTGGCTATTCCTGATCTTCTGGGAGATTTGAGTTGCCACCCCTCAGTTTACTTGCAGGAAAACGAGGTAAAAACCGGGTTTAATCATCCTTTTTCCTATTGACAAGGAGCAAGGATTCTGATATTGATTTGCATTGATGTAGGTTCCCAGCTTTATGCAGCCTCGAGGGAACTTGTTCAGCATACACTCCCTGTATCAGGCTCTGCATCAAGATTACCGAGGTATTGTGCATGATTGGGGATTTGGGCCGTTCTTTTCCATTATCCCCCGCCGTTGTCCCTGGGGTTACCTCAGGGCATTGTCTAAGCACTGGTTTCACCAGACTTAGTCTATCCATTTGTTGGATTGCGAGGTGATGATAATGCCGATGGATTGGTGGTTTATCACCGGTATGGAGTTTGGAGGGGCGCTAGTGCCATGTACGACGAACATTACCCCGACTACCGTTAGATCCTTGTTAGGAGTTTCGACTGACGCGCTCAAGGGTAGGACCTTCCGTACGGGTCCTTCGAGCGTAGATGCTATGAGTGGGCTATTGAGTGAGCCCATACTTGCTGATGTGAGAGACAGGGATCGCATTCTTCGGCGATTGTTCCTGGTTATTATCAGGGGTTGTCTCATAGCAGACAACTCTTCCATGGTATCATTCGCTTTGATCAGCACCACTCGGGAGGTGGACTATATTGGAGAGTATGATTGGGGCTCCTACACCTTTGCCTATTTCCTCAAGGGAATGCACATGCGTTCACAAGGCTTGACAAAGGCTTGGCTAAGATTTTACCCATTTCTGCTGGTGAGTCTTTCTCTTGATTTCCCATATAAAGGTTAAGAGTGTTCACTGACAGCAGATATTTGCCTTTGTGTTGGCAGTTTTGGGCCTATGCGAGGCTCCCATGTTTGTGTCATATGAGTGTGTTAGGTTTAGAGACCTACCCACGAGGACGGTGATGGCATCACTCCATTTTGAAGGAGGTTCTTGTAGCTGTGGGTTTCACACATTGTCGCTTATAGTTGGAGTTGTTAACAGCTGATGCTATCACTTGGGTTCCCTACTCTGCGGAACACTTAACAATTGGATTTGAAGATGGATTCTCGACTGGTGTCGAGTATGTGATATCCACCCGTAGGATTCTTCTCTTCACAGTTGGAGGATGTGAGCTCTATTTAGGAGAACGTGCTATTAGGAGCACCACAGGAGAGATTTGTGTACCGATCTTGCGTCCTTCTAGGTGTTATTGGCTTAAGTTGCAATCGCCTGTTGATGATATCCCATTAATGGGCATTGACGGCTACACTTTGTCAGAGGGTCCATTTACTCAAAGAGGCATTATACTGCTGGTGGTCCCCGCGTACCATTAGAACCCAGACCTGTGCCACTCAATTTATGGGGGATATGGTTCCTGGATCCATGATGATGACGGATTGGATGGCCTGTGTCCGAGATTCGACTCATTTGACACAGATTGACAGTTTGACCTGGCAGTTGGACCGGACACATTTTTTCATCCGGCATTTGGGCTGAGATCCTTCAGAGGCGGATACTTTTGATCCTTCCAGCTCAAGTGATGGCCCCTCAGGTGACCCGTATGGCTTTGTCGATGTAGATCCTCCCTTGTATAGGCCTGACATCCCCGTTGATGGAGATCCAGTCACTTAGGAGGAGTTACATCAGGTGAACAGGATTGATGATGTAGATATTGACACCATTGTCTTCTTCTGATGTGTATTCTTGCTATATCTTTTGATAGGCCTCTGTTAGATATTGGGTGGATGTGCCCCATATTCTCGTTATCTAGTTTGATAGGCCTCTGTTAGTAGTAGGGCATATGTGCCCCATTTCCCTATATTTTTCAGTTTGTACAGAGATGATGTATTTAGATGATGATGTACTTAGGAATGTATATACTATTTTCCATTCCCTACATCATATTTCCATCTATTATCTGTTATGCACGTATTATATCATGCATATGTATGTCCAAAGATATTTAGCATTGACCTCTGAATGGTCTTATGTTACGACCCACACAGATGTCTTCTTCGACAGTCAGCCGTATTAATCACACCCCACCAGTATTGGTGGCCTCACGCTTGAGAGCTTGGTATAATAGTGTATCCCTTTCAGATAGGGTGATTGTAGATCAGTTATTACAGCATTCCATGACCCTCCTGACGTTCCAGGTTCCATTGGGCTTCGTAGATGGCATGCTAGAGCACCAGGTACCGAAGAGGCGAGTTTTTCAGTTTGGGACCTAGGAGTTGACTCCTACGCCGGAGGAGTATGAGCGGTTGACGGCTTTGCCCTTAGACAGACCTTGCACTCGGATGGCTATCAGAGATATATGTCAGCAGTTCATGACCCTCACCGGGTTGCGACGTAGAGTAGTACAGGATGAGATTACATCTGGCCATGTATTGTTTTAGCATTTTTTGATAGACATATTTAGCTCAGTGGACAGTTACGCACGATACTCTAGGTATTTCACCACGCTAGAGGATTGGCGTATGTATATATGACAAAATATATGGATGAGCTGGACATCGGTGTTATCATGCAGTGAGTGCTCTCAGGGAGGGTCATATTATTTCAATAATTATGGTGGAGACATTGAGATCAGCCACGTTTTGCCAAACCTACCCTGTAGGGGTATTTACAGCTAGCTCGGTCTTGTTATACGTGTGGTTCATGTCACACTTGAGACCGATTGGCACGTTCTGACGGCATGGGTATTGTTTTTCCCATGAGATAGCCACGTCTTACTCTTTTCAGCCAGTGGAGTGTGTAGACATTGTATCCTGGTCGGTGTTCTTGGCAGGGATTGGAGATCTATTCGACATTATGCCATGTACATGGCTCAGTTAACCCTACAGTTTTATTACTCATGGATTATCTCCCTCTGGCTAGTTTGAGAAACATGACTACCTACCACCCACTGGTTGTGATGTCATAATTTGACCAGTTTCAGGACTTCCATCCTTTTGAGGGGGCGTTTGGTCAGAGTTTAGCTTCTCACCATTTGTCAACAGAGGACATATCCAAGGTTTATGCCTGTTGGGATCAGCACGAGCCTGCTGAGTTTTCTATTAGCCATTCGGGCTGTTCAACAGAGTATTCTACGTGGATGGAGACAGAGACTTCATCGGCTATGGTAGTATCCACAGTGTCGGGGATTGATCCAGATGGTGGAGAGCCCATGGAGGACATTGATTCTCACACCGAGGAGGAGCCATTCACTAGGTTGCCAGCAGCTCTTGTAGATTCTCCCAGTACAAGTGCTACTATGATTCAGCATTCAGCACAGTACTTAGAGCAGAGTCTTCATCTGATGACCTTCGAGAGAGATCAGGATAGGACCTTGATGTTGACAGCTCTTGATGAAAGAGACATTACTCTGTTAGAGAGAGATGAGGCATTAGCTCATAGAGATGCCGCTGTCATTGAGTGGGATGAGGCCAGATCAGCTAGAGATGCAGTGATTATGGAGCGGGATAACGCTATATCTACCTAGGATGTAGCCATTATAGACAATACCACAGTGAGGTCCTTTACTACTGGCATCATTGTAGAGATGAGTATGTATATTGATGAGAAAAGTGTCACCATGCAGATGGTTGTAGATCTGTTAGCTCGCGTAGAGA
This sequence comes from Panax notoginseng, assembly GCA_016801055.1. Taxonomy (NCBI): domain Eukaryota; kingdom Viridiplantae; phylum Streptophyta; class Magnoliopsida; order Apiales; family Araliaceae; genus Panax; species Panax notoginseng. The sequence goes on along the minus strand of CM029023.1, from coordinate 61,277,893 downwards.
CCCTTGTACAGGAGATCACAGCGTTACCTCCCTCTTCTGAGAGGGATGCCATGTTAGGCTTGATAGCTCGCATATACACTGAATTGTAGATAACCTTGTATTTTCTTGCATAGGCTAGCTTAGACATTTTGTTATGTACAGTTCATATTGTATATATCAAACATCATTATATAACAGGGAAATATATTTTGATTCACTTCCCTTTCAGTTGTGCATTGCTACTTGCTTGATATTTGCCTGTTTCTTTAGGGCTTGTGATCTTGATGTATTCTGAATTCCACCTTGATGGATGGACATTGAGATGTCTCAAGATTTTTCAGAATGGATCATTGATCTGTATGTATTCCCTACCTTCTTTGGTGTCATGGGACTGGTTTCTGTATGTAGATGTGGAGAGGAGTGTGGCTTTCCTCTCTGAGGTTGACCGTACCACAGATGGTCGCCAGTACTCCTTTGTATGGGGGAGCCCAGTTAGTTCCATCTCTTATGGATTGGTGTTTCTCTTTGAGAAATCGACCGCAGCTTAGATGGTTTCCGATTCTCCCATTTATATGGGGAGGTCAGGTAGTTCCATCCCGTTAGTCTGAAGTAGATGAAATGTGACGGATTGAATGATGATCCCAGTACTGTTGACAAATTTTTGTGTTTTGGTAAGGGGTAAGACCGAACCATGATTGGCTGCCTACGTACTCCTACGAAAGATGAGATCAGGTCTGCGTAGTTCGAACCTGGTGTAAGAGGTTCAACGCTATTTGTGGAAAAAAGGTGTAGAAATATTTTTGTTATTTTTATTTTATTGTGACCGGACCATATAAAATGGCTGCCTACGTACTCTTGTGTATCAAGGAGATCAGGTCGGCGTAGTTCACCCCTGGTGTAAGAGGTTCAACGCTGTTTGTGGAAAAAGGGTGTAGAAATATTTTTGTTTTTGTTGTTTTTGTTTTATTGCGACCAGACCATATAAAATGGCTACCTATGTACTCCTGTGTATCAAGGAGATCAGGTCGGCATAGTTCACCCCATATGTAGGGCAGTTTGCAGCCAATGAAAAGTTTGATCCCATGTTCAGGACAAACTGGAAGTGTGAAAGGTTTAATTCCTGGTGGGACAAAACTGAAGATGTGAAATTTTATCCCGAGCGGGACAAACTGAAGGTGTAAAAGGTTTTTGAAAACCTAAATTGAGTGAAGGATCTGGTGATAAAAAACCAGGCTACTAGTTGGAAAGTGTGTTCGTCCCTTATGGGGAAAACGGATGTGAAGAATAGTTATATGTAGTGAGAGAGGTTTAGAAAACCTGAATGATTGGGGATCTGGTGATCGAAACCCAGGATGATAGTTTGATGGTAACTTTAGACATAGTACCATTTTATGGTGTCTGAGTTGACGAGTTGTGGAAATTCATTGCCATCCATCTCCTGTAATCTGAGAGCACCTCCTATCAATACCTCCTTGATAACAAATTGGCCCACCTAGTTCGGGGTGAATTTTCCTTTGGACTGATCTTGGTTGTAAAGAACCTTCTTTAAGACCAGGTCATGTTGTTTAAACTATCGTAGCTGGACTTTTCTGTTGTAGGATCTGGCTATCCTATGTTGGTGTAACCAACCATGGAAGATAGCAGGGGCTCGCCTTTCATCTATTAGAGACAATTGGTGATACCTATCTTGTACCCACTGATCTTCATCCAGCTAAGCGTCTATCAACACTCTGAGGAATTCCTTTTCCACCTCTATGGGGAGCACGTCTTCCATCCCATAGGTTAATGAGTAAGGGGTTGCCCCAGTTGAAGTGCGCATTGACGTTCTGTAGTCTAATAGAGTCAAAGGAAACAAGTTAGGCCATCCTTTATGATTAGCGGACATCTTCTGCATGATCTTTTTGATATTCTTATTAGCTGCTTCAATAGCACCATTCATCTTTGGACGGTAGATGACAGAGTTGAGTTGTTTGATGTATAATTTACTGCATAACTCCTTCATCATTTGGTTGTTGAAGTTCTTAGCATTGTCTGATACAATTACCTCTGGTTGTCCATATCGACAAACGATATTTTTTCTGATGAAAGCAATGATACTTCTTTTGTAACCTTAAGGAAGGAGGCTGCTTCTACCCATTTGGTGAAGTAGTCGATCATGGTGAAGATAAACTGATGTCCATTAATAGTTTTGGGCTCGACGGGCTCGATCACGTCCATTCCCTACATTGAGAAGGGCCAGGCTGAACTCATATTATGGAGCTCCCTTGGAGGGGCGTGGATAGCATTCCCATGAACTTGGAATTGATAACATCTCTTGACGTAATCATCATAGTCAGCCTTGAGAGAGAGCCAGTAATGCTTTATTCTGAGGATCTTTTTAACAAGTAGGGGGCCACTCGTGTGTGGGCCATATACTCCACCATGGATTTCATCCATGAGCCTCTGAGCTTGGTTTTGTCCAGGCATTTGAGAAGACTTAGTCATGCATCTCTTTTGCAGAGTGCGTCTTCGCTCAGGTAGAATTTCATAGCCATTCGATGGATCCGCTTTCTTTCAGCCGAACTCGACTCAGTGGGTGTAGATCCATCTTGTAAGTAGTTCTTGATATGCTGATACCAAGGGTGTTGGATGGGAGGTAGCTCATCTGATACTTCTCCAACATAGTTCCCATAGGCTGGTGCCTTTTGTCCGGCAAATGTGATGGTTGGCATATTTTCCTTGTCAAGTATGTTGATCAAGGAGGCTAAGGTGGCTAGCGCATCCGCAAAATCATTCCTATTCTAAGGAATATGGAGGAAGGTTATTTCTTCAAACTTCGAAGTCATATGTAGAACCTGCCAATGGTAAGGCAGCAAATGTAGACTTTTGATGTGATAGATTTATGTGGTTTGTCTGATTACTAATCCGGAGTCTCTAAAGACAGTTAACCGTCTGATGCCCATTGATCGAGCAAGTTTTAGTCCCATGATACAGCCTTCATACTCAGCTGTGTTATTTATGTTAGCAAACTATAATTTGACGGCGACGGGATACTGCTCCCCCGTAATGGATACTAGAACTACTCCAGCTCCAGAACCTTCCACGTTTACAGCTCTATTAAAATACATCTTCCATGTTTGGCGCGCATCATACAGATGTTGTTACTGAACTGTCATTACCCCTTCATCGGGGAAGTACATTTCCAAGGGTTTGAAATCCCCTAAAGGTGCAGCGGCCAGTTGATCCGTAATTCCTTGACCTTTGATGGACTTTTGCGTGACGTAGACGATATCAAATTGTTGTAGAATCAACTGCCATCTGGACAGTCGGCAATTTAGCATGTGTTTACTAAACACGTACTTGAGAGGATCCACATGGGATATGAGATAGGTTGTGTGACCATGGAGGCAATGTTGTCACCTCATGGAAGCCCATGCTAAAGCGTAATAAGTTTTCTCAATCAGAATGTACTTGTGTTCACTGCTGCTGAATCTTTTGTTGAGGTAGTAGATAGCTCGCTCTTGGCCTCTATCGTCTTTCTGTCCCAACATGCAACCCATGGCATTGTCATTAATGGACAGGTACACGAACAGGGGAATATCATCCCTGGGTGGTACCAAAATAGGAGCATTGACTAGCTGTTCTTTGATTGTAAGGTAGGCTTTCTGGCACTCATCATTCCATTTCATGGAGGAGTTCTTCCTTAACAACTTGAAGATAGGCTCACAGGTTGTTGTGAGTTGGGATATGAATATGCTAATGAAGTTGATTCTTTCCAAAAATCCCCAAATTTCCTTCTCTGTCTGAGGAATGGGCATTTTCGTAATGGCCTGGATTTTGGTGGGATCCAGCTCAATCCCCTTGTGGCGGACTAGGAATCCTAGCAACTTGCCTGATTTGATGCCAAAGGCGCACTTGGCTAGATTCAACTTTAATTTGTTCTTACGCAACCTGTTGAAGAGCTTTTTGAGATGGTCTAAGTGGTCTTCCTCCCTTCAGAACTTGACAATGATGTCATCCACATAGATCTCTATCTCCTTATGCATTAAATAGTGGAAAAGAGCTATCGTGGCTCGCTGGTAGGTAGTTTTGGCATTGATGATGCCGAATAACAACCGTCTGTAGCAAAAGGTTCCCCAAGGCGTGATGAATGTAGTTTTCTCACGATTCTCTTCAGCAACCATGATTTGATGGTACCCCGCGAAGCAAACAGCAAAGGAGTACATGCCATATTGAGTAGTATTGTCAATGAGAATGGGGATAAATGGCACGGGAAAGCTATCTTTAAGGTAAGCTTTAGTAAGATCCCGATAATCCATGTAAACCCGCACCTTTCCTCCTGGTTTAGGTACGGGGACTATGTTGGATAGCCACTCAAGTTATGTGGACACCATGATGATGCCAACTTAAAATTGTTTCACAATTTCTTCTTTAACCTTTAAACTCCACTCAGGTTTTAATCGCCTGAGATTCTGCCTGACTGGCTTGAATCCTTCTTTAATGGGAGTGCGATGAATGACTATGTCAATAGACAAATTGACCATGTCTTCATGAGACCATGCAAACACATCTTGGAATTGGGTTAATAGTGTGACCATGTCATTCCTTTGGTTTGAAGTAAGGTCTGTACCAATCTGGATTAGTTTAAGGCTTTCTAAGGTTCCGAGATTGAATGAAGTGGTTTGATCAAGGTAAGATTTGGGTTTGTCTTTGACCCATTCTTTGATCTCCTAAGGTATCTCAATGTTCTCTTGTATTTCTATCAAGTCTGACTCCGACTTTTCATCAAAGTTATAGTCCTTGTGGAGAAAAGGTACCTCATCATCAAGTATATGCACATCTAAGTTCAGAGTCCTGAAACAAAATATTCTTTCACTTAATATAAGAAACTGTTCAATCGTACTAAGTGTTAGCACATAATGACAAAACAACTGCTAATACTATACAGAAAAGTAAGCAGTTATTGATATTTACATGGCAGAGGGAGTTTTTGCCCTTTTTACCCTTGTCGACAACTGCAAGGAGTGCTGCTCCAATTATCGAGGGTGAAGTCTTGGTGGACAGCAGTGATGAAGGGGTTGTCATCGTCCTCCTTCTCCCGAATGATGACCATGATATCTAGACAATCATCGTCTGTGGTGACCCTATTTGTACTGTCCGTGTGGACTATGATGCAAATGTTTGATAAGCGCATCACAATGTCCTGCTTGCGCTTCTGGTCCTCTTCCTCCGCCTCCGGATCCGGTATCAAGACTTCTTTTCCTTTGACCGGTATCGGCTTAGGAAATAACATAGTCATTATATATACATGAACCTTTACTGAAGTTTGTACAAGCTCAACCTTTGTATGTTTGAATAATTACCGTGTGGTTGAGGATGAAGGAACCTGTTTGTGATTATGAGGATTCCTGTGACTGGAACTAGCTGAATAGCCTAGTTCGGCTGTCCCTATTTGACTGGGAACTTGAATTAGGTACTTGATGCCCTGATGGTCTTTGTCCAACCCTTGTCCAGGTTGATAGCCCAAAGATATCATCTCTTAACTTACCGACATTACCTCGGAAGAAACTCTTGGTATCATAGGTGGTGACCCAATGGGATGGAAGTGAGTGTTGCTCACTTCCAGGGCCTGGAAGCTGATAGGTTCAACTTTTGCATTAAAACTGATAAGGGGTATGTCACCCTGTTCAGGACATTCCAGCTCAGCATTAACAGTGACTAGGTTGTTGTTAATGATGTATTTGAGCTCCTGATGAAGGGTGGACGGGACGGCTCTAGCCATATGAATCCACGATCTTCCTAAAAGCAGGTTGTATCCTGTAGCTATTTTGAGCACATGAAAGGATACACAGAAGGTATGTGGACCAATCTCCATAGGTAATTCAATCTCTCCGACAGCATTTCGTCGGGATCCATCGAAAGCTTTGATAATTGTATGGCTTCTTCGGATTCTGTTGAGATTGATATTCATCTTCTCTAATGTGGCGTAAGGGCAAATATTCAAGGAGGATCCTCCGTCGATCAATACTCTTACGACCAAGTATCCAGAGGACATTACCACTATGTGGAACGGCTTGCAATGGCCCATCCCTTCGAGAGGTATATCATCGTCAATGAAAGATATCACATTGTTGTTAAAAATGTGATCCACCAGATGCTGGAATTTTTCAACATCTACTGACTTAGGCAATTGGGCTTCTTCCAAAAACCTAAGCAGGACCTTCCTGTGATCTTCGGAAGAGAAAACTAAGTCCAGTATGCAAATTTGTTGTGGAGCTTCTCTTAAGCTTGAAACCACCTTGGCTTCATTATGTCCCATAGTACGAAGGAATTCTTCGATTTTCTCCAGGGGCAAATTCCCCTTTGACTTGATGGTAGATTTCATCACCCGTTGGGGAAGATACATTGGATTTTCCTTCGACACTACAGCAGTTCTGTGGGATGTGGATCCTTCAACCTCTCCACAATTCCATGGAACTTTCTGTAGGCTGACAACAGGATATTGTGGTCTGAATAGTAAAATGATTGGCTCTGGCGCAACCACTATCAAAGGAGTTTCAAGACCCTTGAGCTGAATAGGTTTAATTGTATGTGAGGGGTTAGCTGAATCTGTCTCAGAAGATATGATTGCTACGACTTCCTTTCACTTTGTAGGAAACACATCCTCACTCTCTAGTAAAATAGTGTTATCGTCTGCCAGCTGCAGGACACCGCTGTCAATTAAGTTCTGAATAAGGTGGCGGAGTGCCCAGCATTCTTCTGTGTTGTGACCGCGAGAGTGGGAATGGTATTGGCACACTCCATTAAAATAAAATTGTCTTAAACGCGGACAAATTGGAGGTAGCAGAGCTGTGATTCTTTCTTCATTTACCAGCATATGAAATATCTCTTCCATCAGTTGTCCTAGGTATGTAAATTCACTTTAATTGGCTAAGTCCCGATGGGCTTTGGCATTTTCTATTTTTACAATTTTATCCTCCAGTGTTTCATTTTATGGAGTACGCAGTTGAGTATTTGTAACAAGAGGAAGGAGGCTAGCATGCTCCTGGCTGAATAATTGACGTGTGACTTGGTGTTGATGAACCACCAGTTCTACCAATTGGTTGAGTTGCTCGTGCAGAGCATTCATTTATTGTTCCATCATAAACTGGAACTTTGCACAGTTCCACTTATCATCACTATCCTTGCTGGTTTGGGAAGATCCACCAATGGAATGGGAATTCTGTCCATTACTCCAATTAATCATGTTAACCTCTTCTTCTTTGTGTTAAGGAAGAGGGTTATCTTACACATGAGGTTGGTCGGGTTTAGCTACCACGATCTCATCGTTATTAATCAAATCCTGGATCTTGTGTTTCAAGGCCCAGCAATCCTGAGTATCATGACCTGGAGCTCCAACATGATATGCACCTTTCTGGCTAGCATTGAAACCCTTCCCATTCGGGTTGGCCGGTGGAAGAAGATAGGTAATTTTTATCTGAGTTTTCAGAAGATTGAGAATGTTCTCGAGTGAGTCCCCTAAGGGTATGAACACTCGAGTGCGTCTGACTTCTCCATTCTTTGATAATAGAGGGTTTGAAGACTGCGCTTGAAAGGGGGAGTAATTTCTTGTGACGCCCCCAAATTTAGGTACTTGGAATCCGAACTCAGTGCTTCACGATACCATTTCTTTGAGCAGAATAATAACGATTGTGATGCCCCCAAAATAGGTATACATCACCCATTCTGAGTCACCAAATACATGGTACTGAATACAAATATAAACTTAATTATACAACATTAGCTGTGAGTTTTAATACAAATATTGTCTTCTAGACAGTATTCAAACTCAAAATAAGTCCTCATTACATTCATTGTCACACTATTTCACCGAATAGTAAGGACTATTAATGCTACCATCTGGACCGTCACTCCGTTCCACGACTAGTCCCAGCTATATTCTCATTTCCTGAAGAGAACAATGAAAGCAAATGGTGAGCTTAACTAGCCCATGTAGAAATATTATGACTAAGATAATGCAGAATAAATTATCGTTAGCCTTCAACAGTGCTAAACTGATAAAATATAATAAACATCAAGTTTAACTGTAGCGGAACAAGTAATCCATTAGAAGAGTCAAGCAGAGCATGATATCAACTATCTTCTATGATTTAAAAAGTTTATCAAAAGTTTTATCGCTGAGACTCAGCTTAATAAATAATCCATATCATCAAATCATCCCTGCATTATGGCCAATGATATTCATTAGTATCACGACCACAAATTATCCATGCACTATGGGCCAAGGATATTCGTGTTTTCATCAGTGGTCATGATCATGCCAACAACTGTCCATCAATGCACTGCGGGCCAATGAGGACTTTTACCACATCATTTGTAACATTACGGCCACGATTGTACCGAATAATCCCTGGTCATAATCATACCAAATCCATCTATTCCCTACGGGCCAAAGATGACTTTCATAACAATATAAGTATGAGGATGATGATAATGATATAAGAATTCAATTAAAAGAAAGCAAATGATACATTTTTAAATATTTATAATTTAATTTATCCAAAATTCAATAACGTCCAAATTGTCAACATGATACTGCTTTGTGGAGTAAAATTCAAGAATAATATTGTATCAAAAATAATTTGGACCAAAAAGAAATTAATTTTTATCATGAATAGTACGCCGGGTGAATAGTAACTGAGTGAATAGTACCCCTTGAATAGTACTTCGGGAATAGTAACCCCGTGAATAGTACTCCGGCATGAAAAAGTTAAAATTTATCAAGAATGCCCAGAATAATATTTCTATGAAAATATACTATATGAAACGCAACTATCAAGGATATTCTACTAATTTCATGGAGTATAGAAGCAGAAATTTTAACAAAATGAGTATAGAATTCGAAATCTTAAACGAAATAATATTACTTACATACTACAGAGTATGGAAGAAAATATTATTTCATACGAATATTGAAAAAAAATAACATCCCTTACCTTAAAAAGAAGGGTATTCCAACTGGTATAGTGGGGATATTCTTGAAGAAAACTTATACTGTTTTCTACGCTCAAAGCTTTCTAAAACTCGAAAGAAATATGCTCAATATTATAGAATAAGAATTTTCTGATTCTGGTGTGATTTTCAATTCTAACTAAGCATCCTATTTATAGGAGAATGAAACGATACTATTTAGAAAAGTTTTTTCACGGACTGCACAGTAGAATTCATACGAATTCTTCATGGACGATTCCTTCGGTCGAATTTTCTGAAAATTTGATTTACTATGCAGCATTATGTAATAAAATATTCTAATAAAACGAAAACTTTAAATAAAATATAATATATTCTATTTATAATATAATAAAACAAAACTTAATATATATATATATATATATATATATATATATATATATATATATATATATATATATATATATATATATAACATGTGGGAAATCAAAAGTCATGGGCGGGGGAAGAGAGTTGGTCATGGGTGGGAGTCTGATGGTGGTGAATGAATGATGAGAAAGTGTAGGTATATATATATATATATATATATATATATATATATATATATATATATATATATATATATATATATATAATCCCACTTCATACGGCATCATCACCCACACCACTCCTTTCCTCATCCTTTTTTTTCAACATTACCCCACCACACACACACACACTATATATATATATGAATGTTTTCCACCAACATGTCACTTTCACACACACATCACATTCATATATATATATATATATATATATATATATATATATATATATATATATATATATATATATATATATATATATATACTCCATTCTTTTCCACCATTTCCACAATTCCAACATTCCATCCGTGAATATCATCCCCTTCCCTACCCTTCCCTATTTTTCATCCAACATGTGGGCCCCACATGTTGCCCATATATATATATATATATATATATATATATATATATATATATATATATATATATATATATATATATATATATATATATATACCGAATAATTTTCTACCGATTATTTTGAAAAAAAATAGGTAAATGGGGGTCCATATAATAACAAAATTTACATCAAATACTTCATAAAAATCATCTCAATATTTTTAACAACATTTATTCATTATTATTATTATTCGCAATATTTAATAACTAGATCATTCCCAAGAAAGATGGGGCTTTCCAATAAGGATTTATCCCTATTGGGGCGCAATCAGGTGACCAAACCTCTCCTCGACAGAACTTTCTAGACATCGTCAATATTGCAAATAATAAAATGAATAACTGTATCATCTCAATTATTGATTTAATAATATATAAAATATCGACAATAATTAAATCAAATAATGTGAGATACTATGCAACAATTACTGTACTAATAATTGGACAAAACTGAGTTACTTCTCACGTAAGCATCAATAATCAATACCGTGTGCTACTATGCAACAACGCATATTACTGTACTTTTAACACCGGGTATTTCAACAATTAACGGTAAAACTTTTGCCGTTATTTTTATAAAAATATATTTTTGTTGTTTTCTCACTCCGACAATAATTTCGCTGTTGGGTTTACCAATGATTGTGCCGTCGTACGAATATTCCCTGTTAAAACTAATATTCCCCGACCAATCGAATATTATATAACAACTTGCTTACTTTGCAAAATTTATAAATATTACTCACAACTATAACATTATATTAAATCCACACCATAATATTCAAAAATAATATTTATAGAAAAATTCATCTTTATTCATAAAATTTGGGGTCTTACAATCTCCCCTTCTTATGAAATTTCGCCCTCAAAATTAGGGTACATACCTGGTATGATGAAGAGGTGAGGATACCTTGATTTTATTTCATTTTCTAACTCCCAGGTCATTTCCTCAACATCGTGGTTTCTCCACAAAACTTTGACTTGAGGTATAACCTTGGAGCGTAGAATATGCTCCTTCTTATCCAAGATTTTAACAGGTACCTCTTCATACGTTAAATCTTCCGCTTTTTCATCCGGTTTTAACTCAATAATGTGGTTCGGGTCTTCCACATATTTACGTAACATGGATATATGAAAAACGTTATGAACACGATACATACTTGGCGGTAAAGCGAGTCTATAGGCCACATTTCCTACTCGGTCAAGGATTTCAAATGGGCCAATGAATCGAGGATTGAGCTTTTCTCTCTTTCCAAATCTCGTAACTCCCTTCCATGGAGAAACACGTAACAACACATGTTCTCCAACATTGAATTTCACGTCCTTCCGAAGAAGATCAACATAACTCTTTTGACGATTTTGTGAGGTTTTTATACGTTGTCGGATCATTTGAATCTTTTTCATAGTCATGCGTACCAATTTCGGTCCCAACAACGTTGCTTCACTTACCTCGTCCAAGTATACTGGAGAACAACACTTTCTTCCATACAACGCCTCAAATGGAGCCATGCCAATACTTGCTTGATAACTGTTATTGTAGAAGAATTCCACTAATGACAAGAACTTGTCCCTACTTCTCTTGAAGTCAAGGACACGGAGTCTTAATAGATCCTCAAGAGTTTAAATAGTCCTCTCTGACTGCCCATCCGTTTGAGGATGATATGCCGAACTAAATCATAAATCTGTGCCCATAGCTTTTTGCAAACTAACCCAAAATCATGAAATGAATCTTGGGTCTCGATAAAAAATTATGAATACTAGCATACCATGCAGTCTTACAATCTCGTTTATGTACATATGAGCAAGACGTTCAAGTGAATAAGTTTCTCGTATAGGTAAAAAATGAGCAGACATGGTCAATCTATCAACAATGACCCAAATTACATCTATGCCTTGAGAAACCTTGGGGAGACTAGTAACGAAATCCATGGTAATGCACTCCCACTTCCATTCTGGAATTTCAAGTTGTTGCAATGGACCTTTTGGCACTTGATGCTCTGCCTTGACTCGTTGACAAGTTAAACACCTTAAGATAAACTCCGTTATCTCTCTCTTCATATTGCTCTACCAAAATATATGTTGAAGATCACGATACATTTTGGTACTCCCATGATGGATTATAAACGGTGTGTTGTGCACCTCCATTATAATTTTATACTTTAAATCAGGGTCGTTAGGAACACAAAGTCTGGAGTTAACTATAAGTATTCCTTTTTCATCGATTCTTGCTTCCGGGATAGAACCTTCTTGCACTTTCTTCTTCATACGCATTTGTATATTGAGTAACTTTTACTTTATCGATTAAAGTTGGTTCAACTCATATATTTGCCATCATCTTGTGAGTCCATGGAGTCTTTAACTCTATCTCCATCCTTTGCAAGTCATATAAAATGGGCCTTTGCATTAACAATATCGCACTCGTACCCGCATATGATCTTCTACTCAATGCGTCAGCTACTACGTTCGCTTTTTAAGGATGGTATTGAATAGTATGATCATAATCTTTTAATAGTTTGAGCTAACGTCGTTACCGCATGTTGAGTTCCTTTTGAGTGAAGAAATATTTGAGGCTTCTATGATCCATATAGATCTCCACTTTCTCCCCATACAGGTAATGCCTCCAAATTTTAAGTGCGAAGACAATATCTGCCAACTCTAGATCATGAGTAGGATAATTCCTCTCATATTCTTTGAGTTGTCGAGAGGCATAGGCTATGACTTTCCAATGTTGCATGAGAACACATCCTAACCCCTTGCCCGAAGCATCACTGTAGATGATAAATCCCTCCGAGCCAGATGGTATTGTCAGAACAGGTGCTGAAATGAGTCTCCTCTTGAGTTTTTGAAAACTCTTCTCACATTCCTCGCTCCAACCGAATTTAGTATCTTTTCGAGTCAGCTGAGTTAATAGAGTAGTGATTCGAGAAAACCCTTCTACAAATCTCCGATAATAATCAGCTAAGCCGAGAAAATTACGTACCTCGGTCACTGATTTAGGTTACTCCCAGCTTTGTATTGCTTCAATCTTTGCCAGGTCAATAGATATTCCATAACTTGATACTACGTACCCAAGGAATGCTACTTCCTCAAGTTAGAACTCGTATTTCTTTAGCTTGGCATAAAGCTTGTTTTCACAAAGCTTTTGGAGTATCAGCCTCAAGTGTTCCTCATGATCTTCACGGTTTTTGGAATATATGAGAATGTCATCAATAAAGACAACCACAAAATGATCCAAATATTCCTTGAATACTTGGTTCATCATATCCATGAAGGCAGCAGGAAAATTAGTTAATCCAAAAGACATGACTAGGAATTCATAATGCTTGTACCGAGTTTTGAAAGCCGTCTTTGGAATGTCATCGGTTTTAATCTTCAATTGGTGATATCCGAAACGAAGATCAATGTTTGAAAAGAATTTGGCTACTTGTAACTGGTCAAACAGGTCATCAATGCGAGGCAACGGGTATCTATTTTTGACAGTGACATGGTTCAACTCCCAATAATCAATACACAGTCGCATACTCCCATATTTCTTCTTCATGAATAGAACAAGAGCACCCCAAGGGGACGTACTAGGACGAATGAAACCGATGTCTAACAATTCCTACAGTTGGGTTTTTAACTCCTGAAGTTCAATAGGAGCCATTCGATATGGGGCTTTGGAAATGGGTTTTGTACAGGGTTCAAGGTCAATACAAAATTTAATTTCATGCTCTGGGGGCATGCCAAGAAGTTCTTCAGGGAATACGTCAGAAAATTTATTAACAATAGAAATATCATTCAAAACTGACGTATTTTTGTTTAAATCCGCAACATGAGCTAGGAAAGCTTGACATCCGTTTTTTAATAAACGAATAGCTTTTTGGCTTGAGATGACAGTGATTGATTTTAATGGTTTGGTCGCTTGAATTCGCATAATAGGTTGGTTAGGAATATGAAAGCTAACAACCTTACGAAAATAATCAATTTTTGCATGGTGAGTAGTTAACCAATCAATCCCTAGAATTACGTCAAATGCAAGTATTTTTAATGAAATAAGATCGACATGTAATGTGAGGGTACCGATTTGAACCCAACAAGACATATAAATAGTGGATATAATGAAGGTTTCTCCCAACGGAGTTTTAACATATAAGTCAAAGTCTAATTTCTCTAGAGTCAAATTTAAACATTGTGCGCAAGTAGGAGAAATAAAAGAATAGGTAGAACCGGTATCAAATAAGGTATAAACTTGGCTAGAATTTATGATTACCTTACCCGTGATCACCTCCTTCGGGTTCCTTGCTTTTTGGGAGGTCATGACAAACACTCTCCCTTGAACTACTGGTTTTGACTTCTCTGGGACGGCCTTTGGTGGCTCCATCCCAGCTAAGCTTGGCTTCACTGTATGATAAAATCGAGCTAGGTGACCTTCTCTTCCGTAATTATAACATATTTTGGACTGCTGCATACAGTTTGGACTGATGTGTCCCTCCCCTCCACATTTGTAGCATACGATCGTTGTTCGCTCTCCTTTTTTAACAGTGGGTGCTGGTGTTGATGTCTTTCCATCATTATTGAATTTTCTCTTCTTGAAATTTCCACTTTTATTGACTTGGCCATGATTACCACCGAAGTGGTTACCATTTCTAGCATGTTGACTTCCTCCACGTTTGTTATCACCGCTTCGATGACTGCTTCCACTGGTAGTATCACTTTGTCGGCTGCTATCTCTTGATTTGGTTAACTCATTTTCACGTTCCAATAACTAAGCCCTATTTACAACATCTGAATACAAACACAGTTTATGAGAAATTAAGTATTGATGTCTCTTGGGTTTCAAACCTCTTAGAAATATCTGCATCATTCTCTCCTCATTATAAACCAAGTGGGATGCAAACCAAGACAAATCAGCAAACTTAGCTTCGTACTGCGACATAGTCATATTATTTTGCTCCAGCTTGATGAACTCTACCTCCTTCATGTGACGAATACTTTCGGGAAAGTACATGTCGTTGAATAGTTCTTGGAACTTCTCCCAAGACATCTTCAGTGCGGCAGGTTGAGTAAGCTTTACCAATTCCCACCAGTAATCTGCCTCTCCTTGCAACATAAAGGTGGCAAAGGGAACCTTTTGCTCCTCGGAGCATCCCAAGACATTAAATATTTTGGTGATCTGCTTTATCCACGCATCCGCCTTAAGTGGTTTTGGCTCTCCCAAAAACTTCGGTGGTCCCAACTCCTTGAACTGCTTAGCGGTGACCATGCGAGAGTTGCCAGTGTTTCCACCTGTATTTTGAACAGGAGTTGCTCTCGCCTGATGTTGCATGAATTGCATAAAGCCTCTGAACATCCTATCGTTCATCATTTGTTCTGTGTTGTTGTTTTTCTTAGGATTAATGTCTTCCTGATGCACATTATCCTAGGTATTGATCGTTGGTGATTCAACGGTCTCATGTGCTTCATTGTTATTCTCAACATTCTCGGATGTCATTTTCCAATACTGCCACAAAATAAGGGTTAATTGACATGCAACATATTATCCCTATATTTTGACCGACCAATTAAATAACAAATAAACTTAGGTAGGCCATACTAGCGAATGAATTACCCGCCTCTCCCCTCCTAGTTCTAGTCTCACATCTCAGTCAGGGATCATATCCCTAAGCTTTGATACCAACTGTGACGCCCCCAAAATAGGTATACATCACCCATTCTGAGTCGCCAAATACATGGTACTGAATACAAATACAAACTTAATTATACAACATTAGCTGTGAGTTTTAATACACATATTGTCTTCTATACAGTATTCAAACTCAAAATAAGTCCTCATTACATTTATTGTCACACTATTTCACAGAATAGTGAGGACTACTAATGCTACCATCTGGACCTTCACTCCATTCCCCGACTAGTCCCAGCTATATTCTCATTTCCTGAATAGAACAATGAAAGCAAAGGGTGAGCTCAACTAGTCCAGTAAGAAATATTATGACTAAGATAATGCAGAATAAATTATCGATAGCCTTCAACAGTGTTAAACTGATAAAATATAACAAACATCAAGTTTAACTGCAGCGGAACAAGCAATCCATTAAAAGAATCAAGTAGAGCATGATATCTACTATCTTTTATGATTTAAAAAGTTTATCAAAGTTTTATTGCTGAGACTCAGCTTAATAAATAATCCACATCATCGAATCATCTCTGCACTACGGCCAATGATATTCATTAGTATCACGACCACAAATTATCCATGCACTACGGGCCAATGATATTCGTATTTTCATCAATGGTCATGATCATGCCAACAACTGTCCATCAATGCACTGCGGGCCAATGAGAACTTTTACCACATCATTTGTAACATTACGGTCATGATTATACTGAATAATCCCTGGTCATAATCATACCAACTCCATCTATGCACTACGGGCCAAAGATGACTTTCATAACAATATAAGCATGAGGATGGTGATAATGATATAAGAATTCAATTAAAAGAAAGCAAAGGATAAATTTTTAAATATTTATAATTTAATTTATCCAGAATTTAATAACGTCCAAATTGTCAACATGATACTGCTTTGTGGAGTAAAATTGAAGAAAAATATTGTATCAAAAATGATTTGGGCCAAAAAATAATCAATTTTTATCATGAATAGTACCCCGGGTGAATAGTAACTAAGTGAATAGTACCTCGTGAATAGTCCTTCAGGAATAGTAATCCCGTAAATAGTACTCCAGCATGAAAAAGTTATAAATTATCAAGAATGCTCAGAATAATATTTCCATGAAAAGATACTAGATGAAGCGCAAATATCAAGGATATTTTACTAATTTTACTAATATTGAAAAAAAAAATATCCCTTACCTTAAAAAGAAGAGTATTCCAACTGGTATAGCGGAGATATTCTTGAAGAAAACTTATACTATTTTTTATGCTCAAAGCTTTCAAAAACTCGAAAGAAATACGCTCAATATTATAAAAGAAGAATTTTCTGATTCTAGTGTGATTTTCAATTCTAACTAAGTATCCTATTTATAAAAGGATGGAAGGATACTATTTAGAAAAGTTTTTCACGGACTGCACAGTAGAATTCTTACAAATTCTTCACGGATGATTCCTGATCGTGACCCTCTTCCCTCATCCGTTTCTCTCTAATTTTCTTCCAAAAAAACCCTAAACCTGGTATGTCTCCAAATTTAGGGCCATGTTCTTCTTCTATGAAATATCTGTGATTTACAGTCATGTTCTTTTTCTTATTCCCTGCAAACTTCAATATCAGGTACTTGATTTCTTATCTCCTTTTATGGAAGTTGAATGACAAAGTATTACTTATTTCTCCAAATTTTGAAGGAACAAAAGTTGTTCAATACTTAAAATCTGGTATGTCTCCTAACTCCAAAGTGTAAATAACTGTAGTCTAGCTCTCTGATCCGGATTGATATAGACTCTGATTGAATTTACTGAAGAGTTAAATTAGGGCTTGGATGATTTACTGTTTTGTATAACTGCTGTAAGCAAACTATGCATTGTCCACTTGGTGGCTAACTGGCTATTAACTTCAGTTGCATCTAAATAAAGTTCATATGTAACAAACCATTTAGTACAACACTGATCTAGAGTGAATGAACATTAGTACAAAATGGAAAAAAATGTATGCAATATGCGAGCTCAAGGATGCCTATCCGTAAGTGCTAAAGTAGTATTATTTCACAAGTGTTCTACTTTTTTAAGATTATTACATACCATAGAAAAAAATATGAATTGATAAATATCTAAATAGAACTGAAATGGATGTTCAAGTGTTCACTGAGTAGGCATAAGCCAATTTTTAGCATTCCATAGAAATTAGGCTAATACTGATAAAATGTGAATCTGGGGATACGATTAAATTAGGCTAGTACTGATAAAGTGCCTCTAATCAAAACTACAGAAAATAACTGTAGTCTAGTACTGTGGTACAAATCTTAGTGATACAAAACTTCATTGATCTGATTCTGAGAGTATCAGTGTTATAGTAAATATATAAGAAAATGATAGCACCACTTTATCGACAAAGTTTTTCTCAAACCACTAGTATTGATTGCTGACTTTGTTGTGTATGAATATTTATCCAACATACCACTCATTAGTAATTCCAAAAAATTTGATTACTTCGATATTGTTTCTTAATATATGTTGCAATTAGCTCCTTGTAGGTCCATTGCTTCTGCATTTTAAACTCCAAAAGGACCTCAGAGCTCAAATGAAAATCTCTTTTTCCCAGAACCTCAAACACCATTTGATCTGTTAACACAACAACAACATCTTTCGTACTCATTTTGCTCAAGGCGAATTCCAAATTCCTTTTGTATATGAGATGGCTTTGACTTTTGAATAACTGCAGAGGAACTTATAAAAATATGTTGATAATTCAGGTCAATGTGCATGGTCCAAATGCTGATCCAATACACAAGTACCTGAAGTCTAGCATTTTGAGACAAGAAGGGACTGACATTGATAATTTCACTAAGAAGGCATGGCAAAATGCGTTCAATAGGCAAAATGCAAAGGCTCAAATTTATTACGGCACTTGTTTGTTCTTGGTTATTGATTTTAATCATGTTATTGTAGATGGACTAAATATTGTTATTTGGGTTGATTAAACTTCTAGTATAGTTTGTTGTAACCTTGTCCAAAATGGAGTAAATATTGTCATTTGGGTTGTTAACTTCTAGAATTTGTAAGGATTGTTTTGTCTTTGTGCTGAATTCATGTTGATATTGTTACTGAATTCCTTAAGGATTGTTCATTCAGTTTCTTGATGTATTTTGTTACCATGGAGCATAACAATGGCCAGAGTAAAATAGCTAGACCTACAAATTGTACACGTACTATTTCCAAGAAAGGACCTTTTATTTTATACAGTCTTGAAATAAACAAGGTCCTTTATGTAACTTAGTGCTGAAATGTATAGCTTCTATAAACATGGAAACTAAAATATAAAATTGTGTTCAATCCATAATAGTAAAAAAGTGATTCTCATTTCAACTAAATCACAAAGATTAATTGATTTGAGAATCAATACCTATACTCCAATAACTACCTATAAAAAATAAAATGATAAAAAAACATATCCATTTACCATAATTTCAACCACTAACTACAGTACCCTTAATATTAGAATGACACTGAGTAAAAACAAATGCAACTTTAGACCGATCTCATATCCTGGTTGAATACACCAGTAAATAGAAGACATGAAAGCAAAATTCAGATATCCACTTTGCTAAGATTCCAAAGAAATCATAAATGCTTGTAGTCATTACACAAACATAAATATAGAAAGTTAAAGAAAATCAAAGTTTCCCCCAGCACATACAGGTCCAAAAGCAATTAGAACAGCCTAACATGTTGTCATTACACAAACTATAGCTGGATACTCTGATAAAATTGACACTTGTGTACTGTTGTAGCTGTCCACCTCCTGTACTGCTTCAAAAGTAATGATTAGTGGTAATGTCCACCTTCTGTACTGCTTCAAAAGTAATGATTAGTGGTAACCCCCATTGAGTCTGATATTTATCTCCATGAAGGTCTTCATGGTTGATTGAAAATTTTGTAATACTCTTTCTCAACAAGGGATCCATACTATATGAAGAAGGCAACAAAGACAGGAGAAGAATTGCTGGTTTCATTTGTGGACAACCTGAAAGATCCAGCATATAATACAAATATTAACCATCATGAGAACTTATGAGGCATGAAAATCCAACAAATGTAAAGCATTGTAGACAGATGGAATATGTGCATTGGTTTAAGTCTCTGATTTATGTGCCAAAAACAAAATTTTCTCACTCTGTCACAATCTAGGTGACCTCTTTTGTCCATTATATTCAGATTTTCTAAATAAAGTGACTATACTCTGCATAGTATTGCAGTGACGAACAAAAAAAAAGATATATATATCCAATTTGAACAAATGAGTATGCAGAATTATCTCAAAATTTAGATTTAATGATTCACATAGCAATCTCAGTTGCACCTGGGGGTGAATCAATATCATCATTATCTACACTTAGATCCTGAGTAGCATCATCATTTGATACTCCAATTCTACATGTAAACAAATAGTAAAATCAAATTTAAACAAATACCAAAGTCAATTTTAAACAAATAATAAAGTCAAAATACACATACTTGCTTATAGATTATTAAGCACTTCATCAGTACTAGCCTAAAGTATTAGCCTAATTTCTATGGAATGCTAAAAATTGGCTTATGCCTACTCAGTGAACACAGTATAAAAATGATGCACGTCTGGATCATTTATATATGATGCAGACTTGCAGTATATATCCAGTACCATTATCACACATCATTTATCTAAGAATCAAAGTATAAAAACAAATAGAAATGTTAGTTGTGTCTGCTCCTATTTGTTGTCCACTTATAAGCAAAAAAGAATGGCTACGGTAGAATAAGATCATACCCCTATGCTTCTCTTTTCATACCAGATTTTAAGTATTGAACAACTTTTGTTCCTTCAAAATTTGGAGAAATAAGTAATATTTTGTCATTTAACTTCCATAAAAAGGAGATAAGCAATCAAGTACCTGATATTGAAGTTTGCAGGGAATAAGAAAAAGAACATGACTGTAAATCACAGATATTTCACAGAAGAAGAACATGGCCCTAAATTTGGAGACATACCAGGTTTAGGGCTTTTTTTGGATGAAAATGAGAGAGAATCGGATAAGGGAAGAGGGTTACAATCAGGGCTTCGGCTTCATATTTGGCTTCGTTGCTCGTAGATTTTTTCGGATGAGGGAGGAAAGGATTTCGTTCCTTTCAACTTCGGATGAGAGAAATAAGAGAAGACAAAATAAGACGTGTTATGTGAAAGCGAGGAGAGAGAAATTAATAAGAGGCCCCTTTTATAGGTAAGCTCAGTATGCACAATCAGGGGTAAGCCCCTGATCCGGATTGAATATATATATATATATATATATATATATATATATATATATATATATATATATATATATATATACCGAATAACTTTCTACCGATTATTTTGAAAAATTTAGGTAAATGGGGGTCCATATAATAACAAAATTTACATCAAATACTTCATAAAAATCATCTAAATATTTTTAACAATATTTATTCATTATTATTATTATTCGTAATATTTAACAACCAGATCATTTTCAGGAAAGATGGTGCTTTCCAATAAGGATTTATCCCTTTTGGCGTGCAATTAGGTGACCAACCCTCTTCTCGATAGAAAGTTCTAGCTAGACATCGTCAATATTGCAAATAATAATATGAATAACTGTATCGTCTCAATTATTGATTTAATAATATATAAAATATCAACAATAATTAAATCAAATAACGTGAGATACTATGCAACAATTACTATTGTAATAATTGAACAAAATTAAGTGACTTCTGTGAGAACCCAAAATTTCACATAATTCAAATTTTTTCAAATAAATTTTTTTAAAAAAAAAATTAGAAAGTACTTGAATCATATAAGTGTATATGATAATTACGCTAGATAGTTAATTTATTAACTAAGAAGTATACTTAATCATTTTCAAGGAAGAGTAATGAAAGTTATGTAAGAAATTTACATAGCTTGAATATTAGCCTTGATTATTAAATTAAAAGGATTTACGATCCTTAAATAATTGATTATTGATAGGAGTATGTATGCGTTTATCACTTATTAAATTAATTTGGGCTAATAAGTTAATAAACTAGGAGAAATATGTTAGGACATATGTGAATTATATACGTGATTGAGTAAATATGTATGATATAATGTGTATACATTTATTTTGTAAAGAGATGAAAAATAAAGTTATGTAACCTAATACATATATTGGGTATGATAATTAAAATAAACCTAATGGGTTATAACATAAGAGAATGATAGTATTTAAAAACATATACTAACCCTAAGAGATTTATTTTATATATATCTCAACTAATTAATTTTATAACATAAGAATAGCAAGTCTAATTGGGTTATGAAATTAAATATACATGAGTAAGGATTTAAATTACAAAGGAGGGGAATGGAAACACTAACTAAAGGATTAGGATAGCATAAAAATTAAAGAGTATGAAACTATGTTGATTTGCAAGTCCATATAATTAAAATTGCTAGCCCAAAGAATTAAAGGAGTGACCCAACCTTTAGCCCAAGTGGGAGGGGACATGTTGGACATTAAGTAAGTTAATTAAAGCATAAAATGAAACCAATTTTGGGCAAAAGAAAGGCCACTTGGCCGAAATTTAATGAGGAGAAAAAGGGGGGAGGCATGTAATGATGGAATTTACCGACTCTTCACCAACTCTCCATATGTGTTATGATATCTTTAACCCACCATCTTTCACCAAAGTTACATGTAATCTAAGTTTTCAAGCAATCTTACAAATGATGAGAGAGAGAGAGGGAAAGTAGATTATGGTGGGAGAAAACTTAGATAGACAAAATATATCTACACAAATTACTAACACCCAAAACCTATTCCATTTTTTCTCTCATCTCTTATTAGCTAACCCAAAGAAAACCAAATAGAGAGAGAGAAGAGGAAGACCATTTTCGATCAGCCATAGAGAGAGAGAAAGGTAGAGTTTTTGTAAGTTATCTAGCTCCATAATCAAAGTTTAGAAAGAAGGAAAAAGAAAATCAAGCAAAGGTATACCCTAAACTAGATTATGTAATTTATTATTGACTTTTCAAAATCAAAACTTGTATTTATGTTCTTAAACTTCAAAACTCTAGATTTACATGATACAGAGTGTGTTATTTATGGATCTATCCATCTTATGTATTAAAAGTTAGATCTAAAGTATGAAATGGAAACTAGGTCTTTTAAAATGTAGAGAACCTAATTTTTCTTAGCCTTAATTGTGTGTAATCTTGTGTTTGATGCTTGTTTGATGAAAAAAGATCATGCATCATGGTAGATTCATGGGTATATGAAGTATTAGTAGATATTAGGATGAGTTATGTTGGTTATTATGTGAGAACATAGAAGTTTTCTTAGAAACCAC
Organism: Panax notoginseng; assembly: GCA_016801055.1. Taxonomy (NCBI): domain Eukaryota; kingdom Viridiplantae; phylum Streptophyta; class Magnoliopsida; order Apiales; family Araliaceae; genus Panax; species Panax notoginseng. Next base: position 61,254,943 of record CM029023.1, on the reverse strand, counting down.
AAAGGGTTGAAAACCAAATTTTTGTAAAAATGAAACATGAAAATCAAATGACCATATCTCCTATTATATTTAGAATTTTTGAGTGTGGTCAAGTCCTAAAGTTAGATCTGTGAGTTTTCTAACATATCCAAGTGGAATCACTGTAAAATGTGCTGTAGATTTTCGTGTGGACTAATTTTACCAAATGACTCAAAAATAGTCAAATGACAAAAGTAAATTGCCAAAGTTTTTGTATGGGCTGTTTTGGCCACTTAAATTGTGAAATAAATTCCATCCCTTTGGGGGATACAAATATATGGGATAAAGTAGGTTGTGTCAAAAAATGAGCTTATTCTGACTTAAAATGACCAAGCTATGACCATTTCAATATTTGGGTTTTTCGGACGAAAATTACTATAACCGGAGTTCTATAACTCCGATGGCCTTGAAATTTAAACTATAAGCTCACATTAACACGTATAAGATTGTGTCAAGAGATGATAATTTCTGGAGTTGAGCATGATGGGGCTAAATTCTTAATCTACACACTAAAAATAATTTTTGAAAAAAACTAAAGGAAGTTGAAAAATTATGGAAAAATACTTTTTGTGTATGAAATATATGTATATGTGTTTGGACAAAGGATAGAAAAATAATAAGCTGATTTGGTATTTTTGTGAAAAGGATATGGAATCCAGCTTGCTGGATTGAATACTTAATGAATCCAGTTTGCTGGATTGAAAAATCTGATGAATTTAGCTTGCTAGATTGAAAAGAAGTTTATTGAATTAAAAATATGTTGAATTCAGCTTGCTGGATTGTAATCTGGTTGCTGGATTTGGAATCCAGTTTGCTGTATTGTAGTTTGGTTTGCTAGATTTGGAATCCAGGTTGCTGGATTTGGAATCCAGGTTGCTGGTTTGGTATTTGACTTATTATTGTTTAAAGAAGAACTTATAATATATAAGATTAGAGTATTGAATCATAATGTATATGATATAGTGATTAAAGTATTATCAAAGGATGATAATAATACTAATATTGTAAGGTGTTATCTAATATTTAATTATATTATTAAGTGTTAGATAATTGATTGATAAAATAATTGTTTTATGATACAAAGTATGATATGCTGATTAAAAGACTAATCTTATTAATGATAGGTCTTACAAAAGAAGTTAACTTAAATTGCGTAGCAGTAGTCAACGAATCAAGCAAGTTTCCTAACTCAACTTGAGTTACTATTTTTCAAGCATGGTAGTGAATAATTATTGATAGTTATTCACACCTATAATGATTGTTGTAATTTGCACGTAGTGCCATTGATTCTTATTCTATTATTTGAACTGTTTATAAATCATGTCTCAGCTAATTGTTTTGGCGAGACTACTATTTGTTAAAGCATGAAATGTTCTATTATGAACTGAATTGTTATTGGAAGATATATGCCATTGGTTTCGGCTAGATTAGTATTGTTATTAATTATTGAAATCATAGTATTTCTTTGAAAGTAATTCAAACCATATTGTTGTGGTACGAACTCATGACGTAAGACTGAGATGAATAAATTTTAATGTCGTAAATCGACCTATGCCCTATTATTGAGTATTATGCATAATATAGGGTACAAAGGACTTGGCCACTCCAGGTACTTGCAGAAGGGTATAGTTTAGTTTTTATAACAAATTTATATTCTTGTGGTAATTTAGTTTTAATAACTAAATGATTCCTCTATTAGTTCATGATTCTTTTGTGATCACTCAACATGAAATCTGGGTATATCCCACTTTATTGAATATTGTTGTAGTATTGTTAATTCTTCTTATTCAATTGAATGTTATTGAATCTTTGAAAGAATTTTACTCTTTCATCTATGTTATGTTATTCAGTATGAAATGGGAGAAAGTTTTATTATTGAGATTGAATTATTATTCAGCTACTTCAAAATCTTTTGATTATTGTTGAAGTTCTATAGAAGCTAGACTCTTCTATTCATGATATATATCATTTATTGTATATTTTAACTTGTTGGGCAAACTCGTTGCTCACCCTTGCTTGAATAAAATATTTCAGCTAATGCCGATGTAGCAGAAGGTTCTAACTTGGAGAAAGGCAAAGGCAAGGCGCAGGAGTAGTTAGTGTCAACTTTTAGTGGTTATGTTTTATTATGTAAACATTTTGGTTATATAAGAGTATGTAAGTTATGTCAAGGTAAGTTAACCTTGGATATTGTTATAAGTTGTATTAAGGAGTATTATGAATGATGTTATTCGTTAATGAATGAGTAGTTAGATGTGATATATATGATGGATCGTGAGCACCAAACCCGAGGTTAGGAAACCCGAATTTGGGGGCGTCACAAGTTGGTATCAAAGTTGTAGGTTATAAACCTTAGGTGGGTGGTAAAAGCCTTAGGAATATAACCATAATCAGGATAGAGAAAACTCATTTAGAGTTCTAAGTGATGGATTGGGAAAATTCATCAATAGTAAGATATGGGGACACTCAGTGTTTATGGATTATGTTTGATAGTGATGTACTAATGAAGTTATTTAAAACTAGTGACAGGATATCAGGAGATGATAAGATGGTTACGAAAATGTTAACAGCTGCACCAATGCCATTAACCGAGGTGCCAGCTCAGAATGAGTTAGTTGAGGAAGTTTTAAGAGACGAACCTACAGTAAATCTAGCAAGCGATCATGACGAATACCCCGAGATGGAGCTGAATGAAGAGGAAGATGTTTATTCCAAAGAAACTAAGGTGGAGCTAGAAATAAAGATCAAAGATGGGGAATAAGGCAGAGCAGCTATCGAAGAAGGTTAAGCATCTGCGGAAGTTCAAGATTTAAGGACTAAAGTACTTCTCCTGGAGGAATTATGGAAGACAGAAAGAGCATTACGCGAGATGACAGAAGAACGAAATAATCTGAAGGCACAAGTCAATAGAATGAGGGTTAAGTGTAATGTATCATCTAAAGATGTAAGTAAGAAAAAGAAGGGTCATAAAAGGAAAAAAACAACGAGAGTGACAACAACTCAGAGAATTTGCATTCAAAGAAGAAACAAGCATGTGGCAAGTGTGGAAAGAACCATTCGGGGGAATGTATGTGGGGTAAGAATGTGTGTTACAATTGTGGTTAGGAAGGATTTCTATCACCAAATTGTCCTAAACCAAAGAAAGGAGGGTGTTTTGTATGTGGTGGAACGTGTCATAGGGTTAAGAATTGTCCTAAAAAGAAGACAGGTGGAGAAAGTGGACGGAAGAAAGATTATGTGTGAGGAGTATAATCTTTTGAAGTATAATATTCGCTTTGGTATGAATATCAAGATAACTTTATTATGTCTCAACTTTTTGTGTAAAGTTGTAGTAATGAATCCCGACTTTTGTCACAAAGGGATAGTAAACGTTTGTAGTAGTATGTGCTATGTACTGAAAAGTACTATGTACTATTTGCATGAATATAAGTGCAATGTTATGATTATATGCTTGAATAAGTAATTAAATTCTGAGAATTAAATTATTAAGATGATTATCTGATGAATTTGATAATTTAGTAAGCTGAATTAGATAATCCAGAAAGCTGAAATTGGTTTAAGTTTAAAATTTTGTATACTACTAATAAGATGTGGCATAAAGATATAGTATTAATGTAAGTATTTATTTCATCAGATAATGCCGCCAAGACGACAAAATCGTAACCAAAGGGAGGAGCGGTCTGTGAATAATGAAGGTGATCAAGCTGATCCAATGCAGAACTTCGCAGACATGCTAGCTCAAGCTATGCAAACTAGAGCCCCAGCAGCAAGAAATCGACCAGCTAATCAATTGGCTAACTTTAAAGACTTTAAGGCCGTAGAACCATCGGAATTCAAAGGAACCACTGACCCTATAGAAGCCCAAACATGGATGAAGGAGATGGAGAAAACTTTTGTTATTGCTAGAGTAGCGGAGGAGCAAAAGACGGATTTTGCTACCTATTTGATGAAGGGTGAGGCGAATTACTGGTGGGAGATAAACAAAGCTAGAGCTGGTACAGCAGTAGTAAACTAGACAAGGTTTAAGAAGTTATTTTTCGAAAATTATTTCTCAAAAAGTATGCAAGCAAGAATGGAAGTAAAATTTTTGGAGTTGAAGCAGGAGAAAATGTCGGTCGCAAAATACGCTGCCAAATTCAATGAACTAGCGAGATTTGCTCCGTATCAGGTGAACACTGATGTGACGCCCCCAAAATTAGGTATACATCACCCATCTTGGGTCGTCAGATACATGGTACAGAATACAAATACAACTTAGTAATACAACTGTCGTGTACAATACGACAAAACATAACTATGAGTTTGAATATAATTATTGTCTACTAGAGACTATACAAACTCAAAAGGAGTCCTCATTACAATTATTGTCACACTATTTAACAGAATAGTGAGGACTACTAATACTATCATCTGGTCCATCACTCCGTTCCCCGACTCGTCCCAACTATATTCTCATTTCCTGAAGAGAACAGTGAAAGAAAGGGTGAGCTCAACTAGCCCAGTAAGAAATATTATGACTAAGATAATGCAGAATAAATTATCATTAGCCTTCAACAGTGTTAAACTGATAAAATATAATGAACATCAAGTTTAACTGCAGCGGAATAAGCAATCCATTAAAAGAGTCAAGTAGAGAATAAAATCTACTATCTTCTATGATTTAAAAGGTTTTTCAACACTGTTATCGCTGGGACTCAGCTTAACAAAATAATCCACATCATCGAATCACCCCTGCACTACGGCCAAGGATATTCTTTAGTATCATGACCACAATTATCCATGCACTACGGGCCAAGAATATTTGTGTATTCATTAATGGTCATGATCATGCCAACAACTGTCCATCAATGCACTACGGGCCAATAAAGACTTTTACCACATCATTTGTAACATTACGGTCATGATTATACCGAATAATCACTGGTCATAATCATACCAAGTCCATCTATGCACTATAGGCCACAGATGACTTTCAATATTTTATAAACATGAGGACGATGACAATGATATAAGAATTCAATAAAACAAGTTCTAGAATTAATTTATCCAATAATTAACAACGTCCAAATTGTCAACATGATACTGTTTTGTGGAGTAAAATTCAAGAATGCTTAGAATAATATTTTCATAAAAAGATACTGGATGAAACGTAATTATCAAGGATATTCCACTAATTTCATGGAGTATAGAAGTTAAAACTTAACCAACTGAGTATAATAAAGAATGGAATAACAAAAAAAATTACCCGGCATGCGATAGACCGCACATACAGGTTATTCCAACAGAATAATAAATAATGGAACCAGGTCTGGCGTAAATGCACAGACAGGATATTCCGACAGAATAATAAATAATAGAACCAGGTCCGGCGTAAACGCACAGACAGGATATTCCGACAGAATAATAAATAATAGAACTAGGTCTGGTGCAAAACACACAGACAGGATGTTCCAACAGAATAATAACAAAACGAAACCAGGTCCGGTATAAAACACACAGACAGGATGTTCCAACAGAATAATAATAAAAACGGAACCAGGTCCGGTGTAAAATACACAGACAAGATGTTCCAACAGAATAATAGAAGAATATCACCAAGTATAGGGTAGACCGCGTATACAGGTTATTCCAACAGAATAATAAGAACTGGAATAACAAAAATTCTCTTCATGAATAAGTAAGAATAACACCCCTTACCGTTTTAAAGAAGAACTGAAATAAGGAAGTAGTTAAGTAGCAGAATACTTTTCTTCTCTCTCTCTATAGTTTCTCTCTATAGTTTCTCTCTCTAGAGTTCAGTGAATTCGTAAGAAATAATGAAAAAATGAGCTGCTATTTATAGAAAAATGGAATGCATAGTAACTAATCCATGAACGGTCCAGATTGATTACTTTAATCTGACGATCCATATTTAAAAAAAACTTTTAAATAAAATATAATATATTCTATTTATAGAATAACTTTAATAAAGTATTCTGTTTTATATAAAAAGATGTTTCTATTTTATTACGTTAATAATACGAATAAAATAAAACTTCATTATCGCTAAATAATTCATATTATTAACTGACAATAATTGAATCAAACTGAGTGACTTCTCACATAAGCATTAATAATAAATACCGTGTGCTACTATGCAACCACACGTGTTACTGTACTTTTACTACCGAGTAGTTCAACAGTATCAATGGTAAAACTTCCGCCGTTATTTTTAATAAAATATTTTTGTCATTTTCTCAATCCGACAATAATTCCGTTGTGGGGTCCACCAATGATTGTGTCGTTGTACGAATATTCCCTGTTAAAACGAATATTCCCCGACCAATCGAATATTATATAACAAATTGCGTACTTTACAAAATTTATAAATATTACCCACAACTATAACATTATATCAAATTAACTCCATAATATTTAAAAATGATATTTATAGAAAATTTATCTTTATTTATAAAAGTTGGGGTCTTACAACCTCCCCTTCTTATGAAATTTCGCCCTCAAAATTAGGGTACATACCTGGTATGTCGAAGAGGTAAGGATACCTTGACTTCATTTCAGATTCTAACTCCCAAGTCTTTTCCTCAACATCGTGATTTCTCCACAAAACTTTGACTTGAGGTATAAACTTAGAGCGTAAAATATGTTCCTTCCTATCCAAGATTTGAACAGGAACTTCTTCATACGTCAAATCATCCTCTATTTCGTCCGGTTCTAACTCAATAATGTGGTTCGGGTTTTCCGCATATTTACGTAACATGGATATGTGAAAAATATTATGAACACGAGATATACTTGGCGGTAAAGCGAGTCTATAAGCCACAGTTCTTACTCGATCGAGGATTAAAAATGGACCGATGAATCGAGGATTGAGCTTTCTTCTCTTTCCAAATCTCATAACTCCTTTCCATGGAGCAACACGTAAGAACACATGATCTCATATATCAAATTCCACGTCCTTTCGATGAAGATCAGCATAACTCTTTTGTTGATCTTGTGAGATTTTTATACGTTGTCGGATCGCTTGAATCTTTTCTGTAGTCATACATACCAACTCCAGTCCCAACAACGTTGCTTCACCCACCTCATCCCAGCATACTGGAGAACGACATTTTCTTCCATACAATGCTTCGAATGGAGCCATGCCAATACTTGCTTGATAACTGTTATTGTAGGAAAACTCCACCAATGGTAAGAACTTGTCCCAACTTCCCTTGAAGTTAAGGACACAGAGTCTTAATAAATCTTCTAGAGTTTGAATAGGCCTCTCTGATTGTCCGTCCATTTGAGGATGATATGCCGAACTAAATCGTAAATCCGTGCCCATAGCTTTTAGTAAACTAACCCAAAATCGTGAAGTGAATCTTGGGTCTTGATCAGAAACTATGGATACTGGCATACCATGCAATCTTACAATCTCGTTTATGTACATACGAGCAAGACGTTAAAGTGTATAAGTTTCTCGTATCGGTAAGAAATGAGCAGACTTGGTCAATCTATCAACAATGACCCAAATCGTATCTATACCTTGAGAAACCTTAGGAAGACCGGTAACGAAATCCATGGTAATGTGCTCCCACTTCCATTCTGGAATTTCAAGTGGTTGCAATGGACCTTTTGGTACTTGATGCTCCTCTTTGACTCGTTGACAAGTTAGACACCTTGAGATAAACAACGCTATCTCTTGCTTCATATTGCTCCACCAAAATGTATGACGAAGATCATGACACATTTTGGTACTCCCAGGATGGATTGTAAATGGTGTGTTATGCGCCTCCATCATGATTTCATACTTTAAATCAGGTTGTTAGGAACACAAAGTCTGGAGTTGACTCGAAGTATTCATTCTTCATCGATTCTTGCTTCCGGCATAGCACCTTCTTACACTTTCTTCCTCATATGCATCAGCTCCAGGTCTGTAGCTTGAGCAACTTTAACTTTATCGATTAAAGTTGGTTTTACTCGTATATTCGCCATCATCACATGGGTCCCTGGAGTCTTTAACTCTATCTCCATCCTTTGCAAGTCACACAAAATGGGCCTTTGTGTTGACAATATCGCACTCGTACTTGCATATGATATTATACTCAATGCGTCAGCTACCACGTTCTCTTTTTTAGGATGGTATTGAATGGTATGATCATAATCTTTCAATAGTTCAAGCCAACGTCGTTGTCGCGTGTTGAGTTCCTTTTGAGTGAAGAAATATTTGAGGCTTTTATGATCCGTAAAGATCTCCATCTACTCCCCATACAAGTAATGCCTCTAAATTTTAAGTGCAAAGACAACAGCTGCCAACTCTAGATCATGAGTAGGATAATTCCTCTCATATTCCTTGAGTTGTCTTGATGCATAGGCTATGACTTTTTCATGTTGCATGAGAACGCATCCCAACCCTTTGCTCGAAGCATCACTGTAGATGATAAATCCCTCCGAGCCAGATGGTATTGTTAGAACAAGTGCTGAAATGAGTCTCCTCTTGAGTTCTTGAAAACTCTTCTCACATTCTTCGCTCCAACCGAACTTTGTATCTTTCCGAGTCAGTTGAGTTAATGGTGTAGCGATTCGAGAAAATCCTTCCACGAATCTCCGATAATAACCAGCTAAACCAAGAAAGCTACGTACTTCGGTCACTAATTTAGGTTGCTCTCAGCTTTGAATAACTTCAATCTTTACCGGGTCAACAGATATTCCACGAGTTGATACTACGTGCCCAAGGAATGCTACCTCCTCCAGCCAGAACTCGCATTTCTTCAACTTGACATAAAGCTTGTATTCACGAAGCTTTTGGAGTACCAGTCTCAAGTGTTGCTAATGATCTTCACGGCTTTTGGAATAAATAAGGATGTCATCAATAAAGACGACCACAAAGTGATCCAAATATTCCTTGAATACCCGGTTCATCATATCCATGAAGGCAGCAGGAGCATTAGTCAATCCAAATGACATGACTAGGAATTCATAATGCCCGTACCGAGTTCTGAAAGCCGTCTTTGGAATATCCTCAGTTCTAACCTTCAGCTGATGATATCCAGAACGAAGATTGATCTTTTAAAAGAATTGTGCTCCTCGCAATTGGTCAAACAGGTCATCAGTACGTGGCAATGGGTACCTATTTTTGATGGTGACATGATTCAACTCCCGATAATCAATACAAAGTCGCATACTTCCATCTTTCTTCTTCACAAATAGAACAGGAGCACCCCAAGGAGAAGTACTAGGATGAATAAAGCCAATGTCTAACAATTTCTGTAGTTGGATCTTTAACTCTTGAAGTTCAATAGGAGCCATTCGATATGGGGCTTTGGAAATGGGTTTTGTACCGGGTCCAAGGTTGATAGAAAATTTAATTTCACGCTATGGGGGTAGGCCAGGAAGTTCTTCAGGGAATACGTCAGGAAATTTATTAACATAAGAAATATCATTCAAAACTGACGTATTTTTGTTTAGATCCGTGACATGAGCTAAGAAAGCTTGACATATGTTTTTCAATAAACGAATAGCTTTATGGTTTGAGATGACAGTGATTGATTTTAATGGTTTGGTTGCTTGAATTCGCATAATAGGTCGATTAGGAATATGAAAGCTAACAACCTTACGAAAATAATCAATTTTTGCATGATGAGTAGTTAACCAATCAATCCCTAGAATCACGTCAAATGCAAGTATTTTTAATGAAATAAGATTGACAGGTAATGTGTGGGTACCAACTTGAACCAAACAAGACTTTTAAACCGTGGATGTAATGAAGGTTTCTCCCAATGGAGTTTCAACAGATAAGTCAAAGTCTAATTTCTCCGGAGTCAAATTTAATCGATGAGCGCAAGTAGGAGAAATAAAAGAATGGGTAGAACCGGTATCAAATAAAGTATAAACTTCATTAGAGTTTATGATAAGCTTACCCGTGATGACCTCATTCAGGTTCCTTGCTTTCTGGGAGGTCACAACAAACGCTCTCCCTTGCACTACCGGTTTTGACTTTTCCGGGACGGCCTTTGGTGTCTCCATCCTGGCTGAACTTGTTTTTTGGTAAACGACAAAATCGATCTAAATGACCTTCTCTTCCACAATTATAACATGCTTTAGACGACATCGCGTAGTTTGGACTGATGTGCCCCTCCCCTCCGCATTTGAAATATATGATAGGTGGTCGTTCTCCTTTCTTAACAACGGGTGCTGGTGCTGACGTCTTTCCATCATTGTTGAATCTCCTCTTCTTGAAATGACCATTCTTATTGTTTTGGGCCTGATTACCACCGAAGTGGTTACCATTTCTGGCCTATTGATTCCCTCCACGCTTGTTATCACCGCTTCGATGACTGCTCTCACTGGTATTATCATTTTGCTGACTGCTCTCTTTTGGTTGCGTTGACTCATTATCGCGCTCCATTAACTGAGCCCTATTCACAACATCTGAATACAAACACAGTTTATGAGAAATAAGATGTTGACGTATCTCAGATTTCAAACCTTACAAAAATATTCACGTCATTCGCTATTCATTATCCACCAAGTGGGATGCAAACCGGGATAACTCAGCAAATTTAGCCTCATACTGCGACACAGTCATATTATTCTGCTTTAATTTGATGAACACCACCTCCTTCATGTGACGAACACTTTCGGAAAAGTATTTGTCATTGAACAGCTCTTGGAACTTCTCCCAAGACATCTTCAGTGCGGCAGGTTGAGTACGCTTAATCGATTTTCACCAGCAATCTGCCTCTCCTCGCAACATAAAGGCGGCAAAGGGAACCTTTTGCTCCTTAGAGCATCCCAAGACATCAAATATCTTGGTGATCTGCTTTATCAATGTTTCCGCTATAAGTGGTCTTGGCTCTCCCTTAAACTCCGGTGGTCCCAGCTCCTTGAACTGTTTAGCGGTGACCGTCCGAGAGTTTTTAGTATTTCCACCTACATTTTGAATAGGAGCCGCTCTCGCATGCTATTGCATGAACTGCATAAAGCTTCTGAACATTTCATCATTCATCATTTGGTCAGTATTGTTGTTTGCATAAGCATTGTCGCCTTCCTGATGCACATTATCCCGATTATTGATATGTGGTGAATCAACAGTCGCATGTGTTCCATTGCTATTCTCAACATTCTCGGATGCCATTTTCAGATACTGCCACAAAACAAAAGTTAATTGATATGTCATATATTATCCTTATATTCTGACCGACCAATTAAATACCATGCAAATAAACTTTGGTAGGTCATACTAGCGAAGGAATTTCCCGTCTCTCCCCTCCTAGTTCTATTCTCACATCTTAGCCAGGGATCATATCCCTAAGCTCTGATACCAACTGTGACGCCCCCAAAATTAGGTATACATCACCCATCTTGGGTCATCAGATACATGGTACGAAATACAAATACAACTTACTAATACAACTGTCGTGTACAATACGATAAAACATAACTGTGAGTTTGAATACAATTATTGTCTACTAGAGACTATACAAACTCAAAAGGAGTTCTCATTACAATTATTGTCACACTATTTAACAGAATAGTGAGGACTACTAATACTATCATCTGGTTCATCACTCCGTTCCCCGACTTGTCCCAGCTATATTCTCATTTTCTGAAGAGAACAGTGAAAGAAAGGGTGAGCTCAACTAGCCCAGTAAGAAATATTATGACTAAGATAATGCAGAATAAATTATCATTAGCCTTCAACAGTGTTAAACTGATAAAATATAATGAACATCAAGTTTAACTGCAGCGGAACAAGCAATCCATTAAAAGAGTCAAGTAGAGAATAAAATCCACTATCTTCTATGATTTAAAAGGTTTTTCAACACTGCTATCGCTGGGACTCAGCTTAACAAAATAATCCACATCATCGAATCACCCCTGCACTACGGCCAAGGATATTCTTTAGTATCACGACCACAATTATCCATGCACTACGGGCCAAGAATATTTGTGTATTTATTAATGGTCATGATCATGCCAACAACTGTCCATCAATGCACTACGGGCCAATGAGGACTTTTACCACATCATTTGTAGCATTACGGTCATGATTATACCGAATAATCCCTGGTCATAATCATACCAGGTCCATCTATGCGCTACAGGCCACAGATGACTTTCAACATTTTATAAACATGAGGATGATGACAATGATATAAGAATTCAATAAAACATGTTTAAGAATTAATTTATCCAAGAATTAACAACGTCCAAATTGTCAACATGATACTGCTTTGTGGAGTAAAATTCAAGAATGCTTAGAATAATATTTTCATGAAAAGATACTGGATGAAACGCAATTATCAAGGATATTCCACTAATTTTATGGAGTACAGAAGTTAAAACTTAACCAACTGAGTGTAATAAAGAATGGAATAACAAAAGAAATCACCCGGTATACGATAGACCGCACAGACATGTTATTCTAACAGAATAATAAATAATGGAACCAGGTCCGGCGTAAACGCACAGATAGGATATTCGGATAGAATAATAAATAATAGAACCAGGTCTGGCGTAAACGCACAGACAGGATATTCCGACAGAATAATAAATAATAGAACCAGGTTCGGTGTAAAACACACAGACAGGATGTTCCAACAGAATAATAACAAGAAGGAATCAGGTCCGGTGTAAAACACACAGACATGATGTTCCAACAGAATAATAATAAAAACAGAATCAGGTCCGGTGTAAAACACACAGACAGGATGTTCCAACAGAATAATAGAAGAATGTCACCAAGTATAGGGTAGACAGCGTATACAGGTTATTCCAACAGAATAATAAGAAATGGAATAACAAAAGTTCTCTTCATGAATAAGAAAAAATTACACCCCTTACCATTTTAAAGAAGAACTGAAATAAAGAAGTAGTTAAGTAGCAGAATACTTTTCTTCTCTCTCTCTATAGTTTCTCTCTATAGTTTCTCTCTCTAGAGTTCAGTGAATTCGTAAGAAATAATGAAGGAATGAGCTGCTATTTATAGAAAAATGGAATGCATAGTAACTAATCCATGAACGGTCCAGATTGATTACTTTAATCTGACGATCCATATTTAAAAAAATCTTTTAAATAAAATATAATATATTCTATTTATAGAATAACTTTAATAAAGTATTCTGTTTTATATAAAAAGATGTTTATGTTTTATTACGTTAATAATACGAATAAAACAAAACTTCATTATCGCTAAATAATTCATATTATTAACTGACAATAATTGAATCAAACTGAGTGACTTCTCACATAAGCATTAATAATCAATACCGTGTGCTACTATGTAACCACACGTGTTACTGTACTTTTACTACCGAGTAGTTCAACAGTATCAATGGTAAAACTTCCGCCGTTATTTTTAATAAAATATTTTTGTCGTTTTCTCAATTCGACAATAATTCTGTTGTGGGGTCCACCAATGATTGTGTCGTTGTACGAATATTTCCTATTAAAACGAATATTCCCTGACCAATAGAATATTATATAACAACTTGCGTACTTTACAAAATTTATAAATATTACCCACACCTATAACATTATATCAAATTAACTCCATAATATTCAAAAATGATATTTATAGAAAATTCATCTTTATTTATAAAAGTTGGGGTCTTACAACTGAGGTACGAAAGGCGCAAAGGTTTGAGAATGGACTGAAGGCATGGATATATAGCAAGGTAGTTGTGTTGCAGATTAAGACATTTTTTGCCCTGTTGGAAAAAGCAATCATCACCGAAGGAGGAAGTGAAAATGTGTCAAGGTATCATTAAGAGAAGAAGAAAAAGACGAATGAAGGAGGTAACAGTGGAGGAAGTAACTCTAATAAGCGTAAGTGGAAGGACAATACTGAATCTGGAGACAAGTTGGGAGATAATAGGAAGAGAGGTGAAGAATGTGCAAATTCCGGTAAAAAGCATCCGGGAGTATGTTTGAAGGGAAAAGGAGTGTGTTTTAACTATGGACAAGAGGGACACATCTCTCCAAATTGTTCAAGTCCAAAGAAGATATCATGTTGTTTTTCATAAGGATCGCTAGAACATCAAATTCGTAACTGTCCAAAGAAGAATGCAAAAAGAGGAAGCAACAATAGAGAAAACAACAGTGGAACACTGGCGATCAAATGACCTGCTCAGTCGGGAAGACCGATAGCGCGCACGTTCAACATGATGTTGCAAGATGCAGTAGTTGCCCAGGAAGTGGTGACAAGTAATGATTTAGTTGAGTAAATGAATTACGCAAGAACTATTGGGTAAATATAGTTGTGAATGGTTTTCTGTTATAGATCCCAAGTCACAAGTTAGAATATAAAACACAAATTAATATTGTGTTGATATAAATGAATTGATGATACAACTTTAAAGAATATCAGAGAGTAAGAAAGCGGAGATTCTGAGGACGGAATCCTTATAAGGAGGGGAGAATGTGAGAACCCAGAATTCCACATAATTCAAATTTTTTCGAATAATTTTTTTTTTAAAAAAAAGAGAAAGTACTTGAATCATATAAGTGTATATGATAATTAAGCTACATAGTTAATTTATTAACTAAGAAGTATACTTAATCATTTTCAAGGAAGAGTAATGAAAGTTATGTAAGAAATTAACATAACTTGAATGTTAGCTTTGATTATTAAATTAAAAGGATTTAGAATCCTTAAGTAATTTATTATTGATATGAGTATGTATGCGTTTATAACTTATTAAATTAATTTGGGCTAATAAGTTAATAAACCAGGGAAAATATGTTAAGACATATTTGAATTATGTACGTAATTGAGTAAATATGTATGATATAATGTGTATACATTTATTTTGTAAAGAGATGAAGAATAATATTATGTAACTTAATACATATATTAGGTATGATAATTAAAATAAACCTAATGGGTTATAATATAAGAGAATGATAGTATTTAAAAACATATACTAACCCTAAGAGATTTATTTTATATATATCTCAACTAATTAATTTTATAACCTAAGAATAGCAAGTTTAATTGGGTTATGAAATTAAAGATACATGAGTAAGGATTTAAATTACAAATGAAGGGAATGGAAACCCTAACTAAAGGATTAGGATAGGATAAAAATTAAAGAGTATGAAACTATGTTGATTTGCAAGTCCATAGAATTAAAATTGCTAACCCAAAGAAATAAAGGAGTGACCCAACCTTTAGCCCAAGTGGGAGGGGACATGTTGGACATTAAGTAAGTTAATTAAAGCACAAAATAAAACCAATTTGGGCCAAAAAAAAAATGCTACTTAGCCGAAATTTAGTGAGGAAAAAAAGGAGCGAGGCATGTAATGATGGAATTTACCAACTCTTCACCAACTCTCCATATGTTTCATGATATCTTTAAGCCACCATCATTCACCAAAGTTACATGTAATCTAAGTCTCAAGCAATCTTAGAGATGATAAGAGAGAGAGAGAGAGAGAGAGAGGGAAAGTAGATTATGGTGTGAGAAAACTTAGATACACAAAATATATCTACACAAATTACTAACACCCAAAATCCATTCCATTTTTTCTCTCAACTCTTATTAGCTAATCCAAAGAAAACTAAATAGAGAGAGAGAAGAGGAAGACCATTTTCGATCAGCCATAGAGAGAGAGAGGTAGAGTTTTTGCAAGCCATCTAGCTCCATAATCAAAGCTTAGAAAGAAGGAAAAAGAAAATCAAGCAAAGGTATACCCTAAACTAGATTATGTAATTTATTGTTCACTTTTAAAAATCAAAACTTGGATTTATGTTCTTGAACTTCAAAACTCTAGATTTACATGATATAGAGTGTGTTATGTGTGGATATATCCATCTTGTTTGTTAAAAGTTAGATCTAAAGTATGAAATGGAAACTATTTTTCAAAATCTAGAGAACCTAATTTTTCTTAGCCTTGATTGTGTGTAATCTTGTGTTTGATGCTTGTTTGATGAAATAGATCATGAATCATGGTAGATTCATGGGTATATGAAGTATTAGTATGTATTATGATGAGTTATGTTAGTTATTATATGAGAACATAAAAGTTTTCTTAGAAACCACAACGGGTTAAAAATCAGATTTTTGTGAAAACGAAACATGAAATTCATATGACCATATCTCCTATTATATTTTGAATTTTTGAGTTTAGTAAAGTCCTAAAGTTAGATCTATGAGTTTTGTAACATATCCAGTGGATTCACTAGAAAAGGTATTATAGATTTTTGTGTGGACTGATTTTAGCAAAGGAGTCAAAAACAGAAAAATGACAAAAGTAAACTATCAAAGTTTTTGTATGGGCTGTTTCAGCAACTTAAATTGTGAAATAAATTCCGGCCTTTTGGGAGATACAAATATATGGGATAAAGTAGGTTGTGTCCAAAAATGAGCTCATTTCGACTTAAAATGACAAAGTTATGACCATTTCAATATTTGGGTTTTTCGGACGAAAATCGCTATAACTGGAGTTCTATAACTCCGATGGCCTTGAAATTTAAACTGTAAGCTCACGTTAACATGTATAAGATTGTGTCAAGAGAGGGAAATTTCTGGAGTTGAGCATGATCGGGCTAAATTCTTAATCTACAAACTAAAAATGATTTTTGAAAAATACTAAAAAAGTTGGAAAATTATGAAAAAATAGTTTTTGTGTATAAAATATATGTATATGTGTTTGGACAAAGGATAGAAAAATTATAAGTTAATTTGGTATTTTCGTGAAAAGGATATGGAATCCAGCTTGCTGGATTGAATAATTATTGAATCCAGTTTGCTGGATTGAAAAATCTGATGAATTCAGCTTGCTAGATTGAAAAGAAGTTTACTGAATTAAAAATATGTTGAATCTAGCTTGCTGGATTTTAATCTGGTTGCTGGATTTGGAATCTAGTTTGCTGGATTGTAGTTTGGTTTGCTGGATTTGGAATCCAGGTTACTGGATCTGGAATCCAGGTTGCTGGTTTGGTATTTGACTTATTAGAGTTTACAGAAGAACTTATAATATATACGATTAGAGTATTGAATCATAATGTATATGATATAGTGATTAAAGAATTATCAAAGGATGATAATAATACTAATATTGTAAGGTGTTATCTAATATTTAATTATGTTGTTAAGTTTTAAATAATTGATTGATAAAATAATTTTTTTATGATACAAAGTATGATATGTTGATTAAAAGACTAGTCTTATTAATGATAGGTCTTACAAAAGAAGTTAACTTAAATTGCGTATCAGTAGTCAATGAATCAAGCAAGTTT
This sequence comes from Panax notoginseng, assembly GCA_016801055.1. Classification (NCBI taxonomy): domain Eukaryota; kingdom Viridiplantae; phylum Streptophyta; class Magnoliopsida; order Apiales; family Araliaceae; genus Panax; species Panax notoginseng. The sequence goes on along the minus strand of CM029023.1, from coordinate 61,237,701 downwards.
CCTAACTCAACTTGTGTTACTATTTTTCAAGCATGGTAGTGAATAATTATTGATAGTTATTCACATCTATAATGATTGTTGTAATTCGCACATAGTGCAATTGATTCTTGTTCTATTATTTGAACTGTTTATAAATCATGTCTCACCTAATTGTTTTGGCGAGACTACTATTTGTTAAAGCATGAAATGTTCTATTATGAACTGAATTGTTATTGGAAGATCTATGCCATTGGTTTCGGCTAGATTAGCATTATTATTAATTATTGAAATCATAGTATTTCTTTGAAAGTAATTCAAACCATATTGTTGTGGTACGAACTCGTGACGTAAGACTGAGATGAATAAATTTTAATGTCGTAAATCGACATATGCCCTATTATTGAGTATTATGCATAATATAGGGTACAAAGGAGTTGGCCACTCCAGGTACTTGCAGAAGAGCATAGTTTAGTTTTTATAACTAATTTATATTCTTGTGGTAATTTAGTTTTAATAACTAAATAATTCCTCTATTAGTTCATGATCCTTTTGTGATCACTTAACATAAAATATGGGTATGTCCCATTTTATTGAATATTGTTGCGGTATTGTTAATTCTTCTTATTCAATTGAATGTTATTGAATCTTTGAAAGAATTTTACTCTTTCATCTATGTTATGTTATTCAGTATGAAATGGGAGAAAGTTTTATTATTAAGATTGAATTATTATTCAGCTACTTCGAAATCTTTTGATTATTGTTGAAGTTCTATAGAAGCTAGACTCTTCTATTCATGATATATATCATTTATTGTATATTTTAACTTGCTGAGCAAACTCGTAGCTCACCCTTGCTTAAATAAAATATTTCAGCTAATGTTGATGTATTAGAAGGTTCTAACAGGGACAAAGGCAAAGGCAAGGTTCACGAGTAGTTAGTGTCAACTTTTAATGATTATGTTTTATTATGTAATTAATTATGTAAACATTTTGGTTATATAAGGGTATGTAAGTTATGTCAAGGTAAGTTAACCTGGGATATTGTTATAAGTTGTATTAAGGAGTATTATGAATGATGTTATTCATTAATGAATGAGTAGTTAGATGTGATATATATGATGGATTGTGAGCACCAAACCCGAGTTTAGGAAACTCAAATTTGGGGGAGTCACAAGTTGGTATCAAAGCTGTAGGTTATAAATCTTAGGTGGGTGAGAAAAACCATAGGAATATAACCATAATCAGGATAGAGAAAACTCATTTAGAGTTCTAAGTGATGGATTAGGAAAATTCACCAATAGTAAGATATGGCGACACTCAATGTTTATGGATTATGTTTGATAGTGATGTACTAATAAAGTTATTTAAAACTGGTGACATGATGTCAGGAGATGATAAGATGGTTACGAAAATGTTAGCAGCTGCACCAATGCCATTAACCGAGGTGCCAACTCAGAGTGAGTTAGTTGAGGAAGTTTGAAGAGACGAACCTGCGGTAAATCTAGTAAGCGATCATGACGAATTTCCCGAGATGGAGCTGGATGAAACTGGTAACAACTTGTTTACTTTGTAAAATTTATAAATATTACCCATAACTATTACATTATATAAAATCCACACCATAATGTTTAAAAATGATATTTATAGAAAATTTCATCTTTATTCATAAAAGTTGGGGTCTTACAACGATAATATAAATATCAAACTTAATTTACATATATCAGAGTTGTCTAGCCCCAGGTACGCGACCTTTAATATATTACCTTACATGATAAATAATAAATATTAAAGTCTTAATAACGTCTAACTATTACATAAGATACCATATAACTTATCCTGCTAGCTTTTCCTTTCCTTTGTCCTTGTTTGAACATTTAAAGCAAGAATGAGCATTTGGGTGCCCAACAAGTAATAGCAGGCAATAACATTAGCTGAAAGAAGTAAATGTTTTCTGTGAATGACACTTCTACAACGACTCAACAGTTGTCACGTAAGCTGAACCAATATTAACAACATAGCAAATCTATCTCAAATTTTAAAACTACGTACTGACTATTAATGGAGAGCAATCAACAGACTATGAACTTTATTTTTAATTTTTGATATTCAACTGAATAACAAGAACTAATTCTACACAATAACAAAGTGGAATATTTTTCAGAGTTTATGTTGAGTGATCCCTAAGGATCTTGAACTTAATTCTCGAGTAACTATCAAAGATTTGCTTCAATATACCCAGGTGTATCAGATAACCATAAAGATTAAGTCATACCCCTCTGCAAGTATAATAAGTGATCAGCTTCATTATACCTTATACTATGCATAATACTTAAACGCGCGCAATGGCCGAATATACGACTAATAGGTTCCCTTTATATTAAAGGTTGTTCTTCTTAGTCTTACAATCAGGATTTGAATTATAACAACGAAATACTATGATTTCAATATCTAATCGCTTTTTCGATCTAGCAGAAATAATTGGCTTCGACCTGTCAATAATAATTGAGTTCTATCCTTGAACCTATCAAGTTCTAATAAATATTTGTCTAGACAGAATAATTAGCTAAGACATATCTCAACGTTATCTTTAAATCTATGTCTAGTCGAGCCAAATAGCTTAGACAGCTTTTAATTAACATATACAAACTGGAAAACAATAAGTATGTATCAACATGTGATTAAATATAGTGATTATCCAAGTGAGGTCACTTGTTTAACAAATTTTAGAAATTAACGAACATAATATATATATGAATTGTACAATAATACGGAATTGATAACCAATGATCGGATATAATTTAAGAACTGACATATCGACAAAAGTATAGATACATGAACAATAATAATAACAATAGAGTTCTGAAACTGGCTTACACTTATACATGTCCATTGCATAAAGTAAATACAAAGGTTAGATACTTGCACAATGAAAAGAATAGTTCAGATATTCGCTTACGCATGTCTATTGCATAAAATAAATGCAAAGATAGGATACTTACCTGATCTGTTGCTTACAGTTACCCAACTTAGTTTTATCTTTTATGTCGAGACCTATCATTAATAAGATCATTATATCGATTAGAAATATATATCATAACACATAGTACTGCTATTTGCAGTCAACACATAACCTAATCACATTGTCACATATATATAACAGTCATTAGATCACAAACAAACACGTATTTAGCCAAACTATCTAAGTACGGATCAATTTCTTAAATATTTCAGTGTACTGATGGCTTTATCAGATAATTATCGAGTCTAAAACTCTATTATGTATCCCTAATATTATTCTGGATAATTCAAATATCAGTCATACTATTTTTCATAGACTTATAATAATTTTTAAATAATTATTATAATTTATCATGATTTTTCAAACACTAGAATCATTTTTAAATGATTTAAATACTAAATAATTTGATTATCATTAATATTTAATTAATTTTAAATTATTTAATGAAACCATTGTCAAAATATTAAAGTTATTTATAATAACTCAAAATATTTTTAAAACATTAATATTACCCTTAAATGATTTTTAAAACATTTAAAATTATTTTAAATAATTACTATTAATATTTAAATATTAATGCATTATTCATCAAAATATTAAAAGTAATTTATTATTACTTAAAATATTTTTAAATCATTTATATACTTTTTAAATGATTTTTAAATTAATTAAATCATTTTTAATCTTATTTATTTAATATAATTATTAAATAAATTTAATGTCATTAATATTAAATTATTAATGAAATTTATCTTAAAATATCAAAAGTTATATTTTATAACTTAAAATATTTTTAAACACTTTATTTTCATTTACAATTATTTTTATAATATTAAAAAAAATTTTAATTAATTTTTTTAATATAATTACTAAATAAATCCAATATCATTAATATTAAATAATTATTGAAATTTATTGTAGACACTCGAAATTTTCTACATATCTGTTACTGATATCGTAGGAGCGCAGATTTGTCTTTCAAGAGGAAGCCCTGGAAGACGGTTCTCATCCATTCCGGATACCACCGGGAGGAACAGCTCAACCCCGGAACACATACTGGGAGTAACAGCTGAACCCCGGAACACACACCGGGAGTAACAATTCCAACCTCGGAGATAACCCCGAGGCATGTAGATCCAATACCAGAACACAAACCGGAGAAGACCGATTCATCCCGGAGATAACCCCCAAGATGTTTTGTCTCAGTCCTAACACTGGGAATAACAGATTCCAACCTTAGAGATAACCCCAAGGAAGGCAGTGGCAGTTCCGGAGATAACCCCAGAAATGCTTGTTTCAAATGCATGCCATCAGCTTCAACCTCAGCGCTTACACTGAGGCACTCAGTACAAGACAGGCACACCTCAGAGATGACACTGAGGACCTTCAACATTTGCAGCAGTCCAATCTCAGCGATAACCTTGAGTAACGACTGCTTTATCAGCTTAAACCGGAGATAACCTCGGTGAGGGGCAAAGTCGTCATCTTGCCACCATGACGCCACATCACACCATCTCAGCATTTCAGACATACATTTTTACACAACAATGTCCCACAAGAGCCAAGGAAAACCAATCCCGAGTGACTATTATGTAGAACAACGGACAGAATTTGAAGTTGAAGACCAGAGGGCATCGTCCCATCTTCATGACTTCGCACAACCTCTAATCTCATGTCACTGCATAACTCTCGACAACGGCGGTCCGAAATAGGTCCTATATACCTCAGTCGGATGCCCAGATTGTAATTCTGAAAGTTCGAGCGGACATCACGTTGCTTACGTGCACGTACTTTGAGACTGTGGGACCCGCGAAGCCCGATGTGAGACCCCAAATTTTATGAATAAAGATTTAAATTTCTCATAATATATTTTTTTTAATATTATGGTGTGGATTTGATATAATGTTATAATTATGGGTAATATTTATAAATTGTGCAAAGTAAGCAAGTTGTATAAAATATTCGTTTGGTCGGAGAATATTCGTACGATGGCACAATCATTGGTGGACCCCACAATAGAAGTATTGTCGTAGTTAGAAAACGACAGAATTATCATTTTATAAAAATAACGGCGAAAGTGTTACTATTAAAACTGTTGAACTACCCGGTAGTAAAAGTACAGTAATACTCGTAGTTGCATAGTATAACACGGTATTGTTTATTGATGCTTACGTAAGAAGTCACTTAGTTATACTCAATTATTGCTACAGTAATTACTGCATCATATCTCTCATATTATTGATTCAATTGTTGTCACAGTATCATCTGCATAATATGTTATATTATTAAATCAATAACTGAGACGACATAATTATTCATATTATTATTTACAATATTGACAATGTCTAGAAGTACTGTGAAGGAGATGTTTTGTCATCTAATTGCGCGCCAATGGGGAGAAATTCTTATTGGAAGGCCCCCTCTTTCATGGGAACGACCTAGTTGTTAAATATTGTGAGTTATAATATTAATGATGAATAAGTTCGTGTAGATTAAAGATGAAATTGATAGTTCCAATGTGTTGGAATTATTAGTGTTAGTGGAAATCGATATTTATTTTGATAATAATTGATGTCTGGGGGTTATATTGACCAATCGGGTAATTAATCGGATAAATGAGCAATTAATTGATATTAATTCCCATGCTTATAACTATGTATTCACATGTGTGTACTATTGATTCACATGATTTACTATTAGGGGAATTGGTGTAAGATTGATAATACTTGCATGACTAAATTAAAAATAGAGGTATAGTTGAAGGTACTATACTGTAATTAATTTTTTCACATGATTATACTATTAAGTCACATGAATGAACTATTAATTCACATGATTTACTATTAGGGGAGGTGGTGCAAGTTTGATAATACTTGCAGGACTAAATTAAAAATGAAGAAAAAGAGGATGGTATTATACTATAATATTTTGAGCCCCAAAATGTGCAATTATCAAAATTATATTTTCCTATAAATAGAAGCTCATTCTTCCTTCATTTCTCACCAATTCACTAAAGCTATAGAGCAATTATTATAGAGAAAAATCATAGAGAGAAGGAAGAAGAGAAGTCTGCTACCTCACTATTCCAGTTTTTTTCTAAGGTAAGGGGTATTATTCTTTCGTATTCATGAAGAGAGCTTCTGTTATTCCATTCTTTATTATTATGTTGGAATAACCTGTCTATGCGAAGTACCGCATACATGGTGAAATTCTTCTGTTATTACATTCTTAATTATTATGTTGGAATAACCTGTCTATGCTAAGTACCGTATACATGGTGAAATTATTCTGTTATTTCATTCCTTACTATTCTGCTGGAATATCCGGTCTGTGTGGATAACGCATGACCTGGTTCCATTCTTTATTATTCTGTTAGAATATCCTATCTGTGCGTATTACGCATGACCTGGTTCCATTATTTATTATTCTGTTGGAATAACCTGTCTGTGCGGTCTATCGTATGCCTGGTGAATTCTTCTGTTATTCCATTCTTTATTATTCTATTAGAATAACCTGTTTATGTGGATTACCGCATGCATGGTGAATGACCTTTCGTATTCATTCTTTATTAAATTGTGAAAATGATCTGTCTACGTGGATTACCGCATGGCGGATAAAAATTCATTTGCAGTTTCGTATATTCTATTATATTCGTATGCGATATCATTTCTTTTGTACTCGTCATGAAATATCATTTTATTTGGTATTTTATTTACGAGTTACTATTCACGGGTTACTATTCACCCAGTCACTATTCACTCTAGTATTATTCACTCGGGTATTCGGGGTACTTTTTGTGTCGGAGTACTATTCACGAGTTACTATTCACGAATTACTGTTCACCCAAATTACTATTCACCCGAATATTATTCACTCGGGTATTTGGGGTACTTTTCATGTCGGGGTACTATTCACGATGTACTATTCCCGAAATACTATTCACGGGGTACTATTTACCTGAAAAATATATTTCTTTTCTGTCCAAATTATTTTTGGTACATGAATATTATTCTTGAATTTTACTCCACAAAGCATTATCATGTTGACAATTTGGACGTTATTGATTTCTTGTTAAATTAAATTATAAATCTTTAAAATTTATTCTTGAACTTGTTTTATTGAATTATTATGTCATTGTTATCATCCTCATGTTTATATTGTGATGAAAGTTATCTTTGGCTTACGTGCATAGATGGACTTGGTATGATTATGATCAGAGATTATTCGGTATAATCATGACCGTAATGTAACGAATGACGTGGTAAAAGCCCTCATTGGCCTGTAGTTCATTGATGGACAGTTGTTGGTATAATTATGACAAGGGATTATTCGGTATAATCATGACCATTAATGATTACATGAATATCCCTGGCCGTGATGCAGGGATGATTCGATTTTATTTATTAAGCTGAGTCTCAACGATAAAGTTGATGAAAACTTTTTAAATCATAGAAGATAGTAGATTTTATGCTCTACTTGACTCTTCTAATGGATTTCTTATTCCGCTGTAGTTATTGATCTAAAACTTGTTGTCTATTATATTCTATCAGTTGTTATACTGTTGAAGGCTAAGGATAATTTATTCTGCATTATCTTAGTCATAATATTTCTTACTAGGCTAGTTGAGCTCGCCCTTCCTTTCACTGTTCTCTTCGGGAAATGAGAATATAGCTGGGACGAGTCGGGGAACGGATTGACGGTCCAGATGATTGTTTTAGTAGTCCTCACTATTCTATAAAATAGTGTGACAATAAATATAATGAGGACTCCATTGTGTGTGGATATTGTCTAGATGACAATATTCTTATTAAAACTCTTAGATTATGGTTTGTCGTATTTTACACGACTGTTGTATAATTAAGTTGTATTTGAATTTTGTACCATGTATTTGGAGACTCAAGATGGGTGATGTATACCTATTTTAGGGGTGTCACACCCGGGGCACCCCGGGCAGCCTCAGGTACACCTACGGCCTGCGGCTCCACCCCCTATAAATAGAGGGCTTGGGGTGGCCATTTTGCAAGGAGAAACTAGGAAGCCCTATTCAATTTGCTCTGTACACACCCCAAACTGAGTGCTTTCTCATTTTAAACACTTGTGAGCTCACATATAGCTACTTCTGTACCGACGGAAGCCAGTGTTTATCTACTTTCAAGTTATTGAAGTCTTCTTTGGCAGCCCACTGTAAGCCTTCTTACACATTTTCAAGCCTTTCTCTTCACATTTGCACACAACCTTCTTAACATTGAGAGTCGTGTTGCGTGTGTTTGCCCGGACTTCGGTCCGTGATTTTATTTTAGTTTGTATATACATGTGTGTGTGTGTGTATGTGTGTATATATATATATATATATATATATATATATATATATATATATATATATATTTATATATATGGACTAACATTATCGAGTTATGCCTCGATTGAGCCTAGACTTCAGTCTGGAGCGTTTACTTACTTTTGTATATATATACATTTATATATATGAACTCCATGTCAAACTCTATTCAATAAGCCTAGACTTTGGTCTGGAGCGTTTACTGCTTTAATATATATATATATATATATATATATATATATATATATATATATATATATATATATATATTTCGTCCCACCTGGAGTTTACTTCGTGGTGGTTGACCGTTTTTACTGCTTTCTGTACATTTTGTCCCGCCTGGAGTTTCCTCCGTGGCGGTTGATCGCTTTACAACTTAATTTCCATTTCTGATCCCCCATGGAGCTACTTCGTGGTTGGTGATCATGTTTGTATATATATATTTACAGCTTTTATATATATACCTGCTTTATGCGTTTATATCAATTGCAGCATCATGTGAGCCTAGGAATCATGTGATCACAGATTCAGTCTACTGAATCTAGATTCGGTTCCCGTGATGGACCTTTTCAGCTGTAAGCAGCTTGTAAATTTATCTGTGATGTTTGGATTTTCTCAGATGGTTCTTATACCCACAAGGAATTCAGTACATTTTGTACATTATTTTCATACAGATGCCTCGCATCTGTAAAATAAAATCAATCAAGCTGAATACGGAATAAAATGGAAGTATCAAAGGCCTCAATTACAATTGAATATAGGGTTTGAAAAACCTCTTTTAAAACATCACTGCTATATCTTGTCTAAAACTGAATTTTTATGCAAATTCAAACCCTATGTATATTGGTGCAAACGAGGCATAGCACTACTTCCAAATAACAGCACATTGTCCCACACACACACACACACACACATATTCATATAACAGTTTATTGAAAAGTGGCGGTCACCGTGACAACACGGAAGTCGGGGAGTGCCTAACACCTTCCCTCCGCATAAGCAAGTCCCCAGACCCTAAATGAATCTTGGTTTCACAGACCCGTTTAGCAGTGTCGCATCACTGAGTCAATGTGCAAACCATTTCTCGGTTGTGTTGGTACAACCAGTTAAAAAACCAACTGGTGACTCTTATAGTCAAATTGTCGACATTACACATGTCGGACCTTTTTCACTTATTTTTTTAAACAAATCTCACCTAAAATGAGAACATAAAAGAACAGGTAACGAAAAGGGACAAATAAAAATCCTGACGTCGATAGGTGGCTACTCTGCTGGAGACTCCAGTAAGAGGACTTAAGCTACTATTGCAAGCTTTTCAAAATTATTATATGCTTGTGTATAGATGTTGCATTTACATTTATGATGAATGTGTACTAATGCATATCTTTACTGCGATTAATACTTTACACTATATCTGCCTGTGATATTAGTGCTTCGCACATGTCATCATTTTCATAAATGGTGAGACACATTGTATGTGAATGTATGTTGTGTGGTCCCTCCACCAGGAGGCTATCCTGTCGGTGTTTGATTACTGGACTCGTAGGAAGACTAATTCCCGCGAGGCTCAGGAAAGGCACCACCCAAATTCGCTCCAGTTGAAAGACCGGATTAACTTCCCATCGAGTAAATTGTGATGATTTGGGAACCTTCATTCCGAAAAGTCGCGAGAGTAACCTAAGATAAGTCAGCCTCTGATAAACCAAACGCTGAGGAAAGTCTCTTCATGCTTTCTCATTTTAAATTACTTGTAAAAACAATTACTTGTAATTTACATTCCATATTCATCTCCATGTAATGAGAAATATGAAGAAATATGTACATATACATATTAACATGCTATCCTATACTACGAACAGCTAACATCCGTTTTTCAGGACAAAAATTCCTAAAACGGACACACAACATAGCATGTTAATATTTACACAGACCCTAAAAACTAAACTATGCCAGTTTTGTCGCAGGGAAGCATTCAGACCTATTACCTGGTCAAAGTCCAAAAAGGCCGCAGGCCTACAGCCAATCATGTCTGCATCTGACCAGTCTAATCCAGTTTTTTCGCGAAGAATTTGACGGATTAAGTAAGCAAATCACAGACTTGGTTGTTCTGCTTAAAGAACTACATCAATCTACGCAGGGTCCAAAAATACCAATACATGCTGAATGATCAACACAAGGAGGAACTCAAGGTCCTGATAAAGCTATTACAATACATGAACTGCAGTTGGATACAACCAACAAAAGTTATGATGCCGCCCATCTCACAGGAGATCTAGACACCGGTGACATCAAAAAGAAAGTTCTTCAAATGGAAGAGACCCTTCGAGCTATCAAAGGAATTAGAGCACACGGGAGTGTGTCATATGCCGACCTTTGTATAATCCCTGGTGTTCATTATCCAAAAAAATTTAAAACTCCTGACTTTGAAAAGTATGATGGGTTAGGAGATCCTTACACACATTTCAAGGTGTTCATTGGAGAACTCGGATCTTATGCAGAAGATGAGAAGCTCAGAATGCAGCTGTTCCAAAAAAGTCTGACTGGAGAAGCCCGTTCGTGATATACCAGATTAGACAATTCAAAGATCCATAGTTGGGAAGAGCTAGCTCACGCCTTCCTCACGTAATACAGTTTCCAGTCTCAGATGGCTCCTGACCGGTACCAGATTACCAAGGTCAAGAAACAGTCCAACGAGTCTTTCAAAGAGTATGCTCAAAGGTGGAGACGCCTTGCTGCTCAAGTTATTCCTTCTATGACAGAGTCAGAGATGGTTATGACCTTTATCGACATACAAGAAGCTCCTTTCTATGAGAGAGTCTTAGCTGGCATCGGTAAACCATTTTCTAAAATGATCAAACATGGGGAGATGGCTGAGATGGGATTGAAGTCAGGAAAGATTCAAGACCTAGCTGCCCTTAAAGCTGTTGCTGAATATATCCAATCCGAAAATTATGGAAACAACCCCCGGAGGATCCATAAAAAGAAAGAAGAGGATGTTTCCCTAATACTACAGGGTCAAAAAGGCAATCAGAACACGCCTATCCAGAGGAGAAATTACACTCCTTTTCAAGCACAGTCTTCAAACCCTCCAATACCAAAAGGTGGAGAAGTTAAACGCCCTCGAGTATTTACACCCTTAGTGTGACGCCCCCAAAACAGGTATACAACACCCATTCTGAGTCGTCAATAACATGGTACAGAAACAACTACAACTTTATTAATACAACATAAAAACTATGAGTGTAAATACAAATATTGTCATCTAGACAATATCCACACTCAAATAAGTCCTCATTACAATTATTGGTACAATATTTTACAAAAAAAATGGTGAGGACTACTAAAACAACTTCCTAGAACCTTCATTCCATACCCCGACTAGTACTTTCTACATTCTCGCCTCCTGAAAAGAAAATGGAACAACAAGGAAAAGGGTGAACTCAACTAGCCCAGTAAAGAATATTATGACTAAGATAATATACAACAAATTATCGTTAGTCTTCAACAGGGAAAAATTTAATAGAATACAATAGACAATAAGTTTTAAATCAATATTCGCAGCGGAAAATAATAATTCATAGAAAAGTTACGTAGAGAATGAAATCTACGATTATCTATGAATTTAAAAGCACATCATCAACATTTTATCCCTGTAATATCAATCAATAAATATCTTGAATCAAATAGTCATCTTTGCACTACAGGCCAAAGATATTCATCAGTTGGTCATGTTCACCTCAACACCTGTTCATCTTTGCACTACGGGCCAAAGATATTCATCAGAAATCATTCATCTTTGCGCTACATGCCAAAGATATTCAGTTATATCATCATTTAAGACTTAGGATGATGAAAAATATTTTTATGGAAACGAATCTAGTGAAACAAAATAATAAATATTAAGGATTCGTATTTCAGCTATTCCATGTCCAAAAATACCTCATAAATAATCATAGTGGAATAAAATTCAAGAATGATCAAAACATGGATACAATCAAAGCTAGTATCCAGAATAGATATTTTGGACGAAAAGAAGAAAATTTCCTTTTTTGGTGAATAGTAACTCGTGAATAGTAACTCATGAATAGTAACCCCGACATGAAAAGTTCCAAATTTGATAAAAATTCATATCAATACTTCGACATAATGATATTGAAGAAAATAATATCATTTAAGAAGAAATAACATCCCTTACCTCGGAAAGGCGGTACTTCTGACTGGAATACTAGATATAGTGCTGAAGGAAACTTGCACCGTATAGCAACACTCAAAGTATCAAATACTCACAAGAATACGCTCGATATAGAGAGAGAAATAGAGAGAAACTTGTGTTTCTGGTGTGATTTTCAATTCTAACCTAAGCACCCTATTTATAAGAAAATGCTTAGAACACCAAAGCAGAAAATTTAATATAATATTAATATATATATATATATATATATATATATATATATATAATTTTCAAGCCCACCTCAAGACCATCTGAACTCAGCTCATTATGCACATGTTGTAGCCCACAAAACAAACAAAAAACGTTTTCTTTGAAAAATAATAATTAAAACTTCCAAAAATTAATTATTTCGGAACTTCGAAACTTCAATAATTCATAATAAATAGCCTTTTTATCAGAAAATTCGAATCTTGCGAGTTTTTATAGGAAATTCAATTCTCTACAACTTTGCAGAAGAAAGTTTTTCCAAATTTCAAACAGAAATTGACCGAAATCTATAAACGGGCGATTTTACCGTCAATAATAAATTTTCGGTCAAGAATTATGTCCCCCAACACACAAAATATGTGTTAATCATTTAATGCCACAAACATACTCTTCCTCCTCATATACTCATATATCCCACATTCATTGTAAAAATATCATCATCAATATATTATTAAAATAATATATTTAAATGAATTATTTTATCAGAAAAAGATAAAATATTAATTTTCAACAATTGTGACATTAAAAATTTTCTCCATCTATATCCACATAAAATCAATATTTTCCTCATCATATAAATCAATAATTAATTATACACAAATAATATTACAGAATCACAGTACTAGCAACCAGGCCGTTCCCAAGAAAGAGGGGGCTTTCCAATAAGGATCTCTCCTTACTGGCGTGTAATTAGATGACCAAACATCTCCTTAGACAGAACTTTCTAGACATTGCCAATAATGTTATCTAATAATATTATTCAGATAATATGAATTATTGCTCCAATAATGAAAAATACTGCGTAGTGACAATTATAAAATATCAACGTAGCAATTATTTAATTAATAAAATAAAATATTAAACAGTAATTACTGTAACCATTATTGAGTAGTGCCTTCTTACGTAAGAATTAATAATTGGTGCAATATCGTGTGCTACTGTACAACAACGCGTATTACCGTATTTTAACCACCGGGTATTCCAACAGTATTAACGGTAACAACTACGCCGTTATTTATAAACAACTTATTTTTGTCGTTTTCTTCATCCAATCGCTTTCTGTTATGGGGCCCACAAAAGACTGCGCCGTCGTACGAATATTCTCCGACAGTAAGAATATTCCACGACCAAGCGAATATTCCCCGACAACAATGAATATTTTATAACCACTTACTTATTTAAAATATTTGCGCATTTTACCCATAACTAACCACATTAATCAAATCAACCCTTACTATTTCAGAATAATAAATAGAGGAAATTAAATTTCATTTATTAATAATTTGGGGTCTTACAACCTCCCCTCTTTATGAAATTTCGTCCTCGGAATTGACATACGTACCTGGTGTTTCGAAAAGATGAGGATACCTCGCTTTCATTTCCGTTTCCAACTCCCAGGTCATTTCCTCAATAGCATGGTTTCTCCACAAAACTTTAACTTGTGGTATGACCTTCGTGCGTAGGACATGCTCCTTCCTATCCAAGATCTTGACAGGTACCTCCTCGTACGTTAAGTCTTCGGCTATCTCGTCCGGTTCTAAGTCAATAACGTGGTTCGGGTCTTTCACATACTTACGAAGCACAGATATATGAAAAACATTATGAACACGAGACATACTTGGAGGTAACGCGAGTCTATAGGCCACATTTCCTACTCGGTCAAGAATCTGAAATGGACCAATAAATCGTGGATTGAGCTTTCCTCTCTTCCCAAATCTTGTAACTCCTTTCCATGGAGCTACACGTAATAATACATGATCCCCAATGTCAAATTCTACGTCCTTTCGATGAAGATCCACATAACTCTTTTGTCGATCCTGTGCCGTTTGTATACGTTGTCGAATCGTTTGGATCTTCTCTGTAGTCATTCGTACCAACTCTGGTCCCAACAACGCTGCTTCTCCCACCTCATCCCAACATACTGGAGAGCGACACTTTCGTCCATACAATGCTTCAAAGGGAGCCACACCTATACTTGCCTGATAACTGTTATTGTAGGAGAATTCCACCAATGGTAGGTACTTATCCTAACTTCCTTTGAAATCTAGGACACAAAGTCTTAATAGATCTTCAAGAGTTTGAATAGTCCTCTCTGATTGCCCGTCCGTTTGAGGATGGTATGCCGAACAGAACCGTAAATCCGTGCCCATAGCTTTTTGCAAGCTAACCCAAAATCTTGAAGTGAATCTTGGGTCACGATCCGAAACTATGAATACTGGCATGCCATGCAATCTTACAATCTCATTCACGTACATAATAGCAAGACGTTCAAGGGAATAAGTCTCCCGTATCGGTAAGAAATGAGCAGACTTGGTTAATCTATCAACTATAACCCAAATAGCATTTATGCCTTGAGAAACCGTGGGAAGACCCGTAACGAAATCCATGGTAATGTATTCCCACTTCCATTTCAGAATCTCAAGTGGTTACAATGGACCCTTTGGTACTTGATGCTCTGCCTTTACACGTTGACAAGTTAAACACCTCGAGATAAAGTTTGCAATCTCTCTCTTCATATTATTCCACCAAAATGTATGTCGAAGATCACGATACATTTTAGTACTTTCAGGATGGATTGCAAATGGTGTATTGTGTGCCTCCATCATGATCTTGTACTTCAAATCAGAATCGTTAGGAACACAAAGTCTGGAGTGGACTCGAAGTATTCCTTCTTCATCGATTCTTGCTTCTGGAATAGCACCTTCTTGCACTTTCTTCTCATACGCATCAGCTCTGGGTCTGTAGCTTGAGCAACTTTAACTTTATCGATTAAAGTTGGTTCTACGCGTATACTTGACATCATCGCACTCGTTCCTGCATATGATCTTCTACTCAACGCGTCAGCTACTACGTTTGCTTTTCCAGGATGGTATTGAATAGTGTGGTCGTAATCTTTCAACAGCTCGAGCCAACATCGTTGCCGCATGTTGAGTTCTTTTTGAGTGAAGAAATATTTGAGGCTTTTATGGTCTGAATATATCTCCACTTTCTCCCCATATAGATAGTGCCTCCAGATCTTTAGCTCGAAAACGACTGCTGCCAACTCTAGATCATGAGTAGGATAATTCCTCTCATATTCTTTAAGTTGTCGCGAGGCATAGGCTATGACTTTCCCACGTTGCATGAGAACACATCCTAACCCTTTACCTGAAGCATCGCTGTAGATAACAAATCCATCCGAACCAGATGGTATTGTCAGAACAGGTGCCGAAATGAGTCTCCTCTTAAGCTCTTGGAAACTCTTCTCGCATTCTTCGCTCCATACGAATTTGATATCCTTCCGAGTCAGCTGAGTTAACGGGGTAGCGATTCGAGAAAACCCTTCTACGAATCTCCGATAATAACCAGCTAAGCCCAGAAAACTATGTACATCGGTCACCGTCTTCGGTTGCTCCCAGCTTTGTATTGCTTCAATCTTCGCCGGGTCCACAGATACTCCATGTTTCGACACCACGTGCCCTAAGAATACTACTTCCTCAAGCCAGAACTCGCATTTCTTTAACATAGCATATAACTTGTTTTCACGCAGCCTTTGGAGTACCAGCTTCAAATGGTGCTCATGATCTTCACGGCTTTTGGAATATATGAGGATGTCATCAATAAAGACAACAACGAACTGATCCAAATAATCCTTGAATACTCGGTTCATCATATCCATGAAAGCCGCAGGAGCATTAGTCAATCCAAAAGACATGACTAAGAATTCATAATGCCCGTACCGAGTTCTAAAGGCAGTCTTTGGAATATCCTCAGTTTTAACCTTCAGCTGATGATATCCAGAACGAAGATCAATTTTTGAAAAGAATTGTGCTCCTTGTAACTGGTCAAACAGGTCATCAATACGAGGTAGCGGATACCTATTCTTGATGGTGACATGGTTTAATTCCCAATAATCGATACAAAGTCGCATACTCCCGTCTTTCTTCTTTACAAATAAAATAAGAGCACCCCAAGGAGATGTACTAGGACGAATGAAACCGATGTCCAACAACTCTTGTAGTTGGACTTTTAACTCCTGAAGTTCAATAGGAGCCATTCGATATGGGGTTTTAGAAATGGGCTTTGTACCAGGTTTAAGATCAATAAAGAATTCAACTTCACGTTATGGGGGTAGACCGGAAAGTTCTTCAGGAAATACGTCAGGAAAGTCACTAACAACAGGAATATTATTCAAATCTGACGTGTCTTTATTCAAATCCATAACATGGGCTAAGAAAGCTTGACATCCGTTTTTCAATAAACGAATAGCTTTATGACTTGATATGACAGTGATTGATTTTAGTGGTTTAGTTGCTTGAATTCATACAACAGGTTGGTTAGGAATATGAAAACTAACATCCTTACGAAAATAATCAATTTTGGCATGATGAGTAGTTAACCAATCAATTCCTAAAATCACGTCAAATGCAAGTATCTTTAAAGAGATAAGGTCAACAGGTAAGGTTATGGTGCCAACTTGGATCAAACAAGATTTATAAACAGTGGATGTGATGAAAGTTTCCCCTAACGGAGTCTCCACAGATAAATCAAAGTCTAATTTCTCCGGAGTCAAGTTTAAACGTTGAGCACAAGCAGGAGAAATAAATGAATGGGTAGCACCGGTATCTAGTAAGGTATAAACTTCACATGAATTTATGATTAGCTTACCTGTGATCACCTCTTTTGGGTTCCTCGCATGTTGACCAGTCACGACAAACGCTCTTCCAGGAACCGTTGACTTTGACTTTTCTGGGGCAGCCTTTTGAGTCATCGTCCCCGCTGAACTTGGTTTCGCTACCGTACAATCTCGAGCGATATGTCCTTCCTTTCCACAATTATAGCATACCTTGAACTGTTGTGGACAGTTTGGGCTAATATGTCCCTCTTTTCCACATTTATAGTATATGATCGGTGGTCGTTCTCCTCCCTTGGAACCAGTTGCTGCTGGTGCTGACGTCTTCGTATTGTCATTGTTGAATCTCCTTTTTTTAAAATCTCCTCTCGACTCGCTTCTTCTATTTTCATAGCCACGATTACCACCAGAGTGGTTGCCGTTCTTGTCTGTATTTTTCTTTCTCCGCTGGTTATCATTGTTCTGATGACTGTTGTCACCGATATGATCCTGGTTGTGGTCCCTCGGTTGACCGTACTCGTTATCTCGCTCTAATAATTGGGCCCTGTTGACAACATCTGAATAGAGAGAAAATTTATGAGAAATGAGATATTGACGTATGCCGGGTTTCAAACCTCTCAGAAACATCCATGTCATACGTTCCTCATTCTCCACCAAATGAGGTGCAAACCTGGACAACTCTGCGAACTTCGCCTCGTACTGGGACACCGTCATGTTATTCTGCTCCAGTCTAATAAACTCTACCTCCTTCATATGACGAATACTTTCAGGAAAGTACTTGTCATTGAATAGTTTCTGAAATGTCTCCCAAGACAAGCTGAGTGCGGCTGGATGGGTACGCTTCACAGATTCCCACCAGTAGTCTGCCTCGCCACGGAATATAAAGGTGGCGAATGGAACCTTCTGTTCCTCCGTGCATCCCAAGACATAAAATATCTTGGTAATTTGCTTGACCCATGTCTCCGCCTTAATCGGATCTGGCTTTCCCCAGAATTCTGGTGGTCCCAACTCTTTGAACTGTTTGGCTGTGACCAGCTGTGCATTGCCATTGTTTCTTCCTATATTTTGAACAGGAATCTCCTTCGTCTGGTTTTGCATGAACCGCAAAAAGCTTCTAAACATCTCATCGTTCACCATCTGCTCAGTGGTGTTGTTCACAAGAGGAACATTGCCAGCCTGTTGCATGTTCTCCTCGTCGGTGAGTACAGGTGTCTCCACGGTTTCATTTACTCCACTGTTAACATTCTCAGTCGACATTCTCAAATATTGCCATAAAATAAGGGTTAATTTAACAAATTAACAAATCACATAATATCCCTATATTATGACCAACCAACAAATAAGCATAGGTAGGACACACTAGCGAAGGATTTACTCGTCTCTCCCCTCCTAATTCTATTCCCCGATCTCCGCCAGAGATCATATAACCTGGCTCTGATACCAACTGTGACGCCCCCAAAATAGGTATACAACACCCATTCTGAGTCGTCAATAACATGATACAGAAACAACTACAACTTTATTAATACAACATAAAAACTGTGAGTGCAAATACAAATATTGTCATCTAGACAATATCCACACTCAAATAAGTCCTCATTACAATTATTGGTACAATATTTTACAAAAAAATGGTGAGGACTACTAAAACAACTTCCTAGAACCTTCATTCCATACCCCGACTAGTACTTGCTACATTCTCGCCTCCTGAAAAGAAAATGGAACAACAAGGAAAAGGGTGAGCTCAACTAGCCCAGTAAAGAATATTATGACTAAGATAATATACAACAAATTATCGTTAGTCTTCAACAGGGAAAAATTTAATAGAATACAATAGACAACAAGTTTTAAATCAATATTCGCAGCGAAAAATAATAATTCATAGAAAAGTTACGTAGAGAATGAAATCTACGATTATCTATGAATTTAAAAGCTCATCATCAACATTTTATCCCTGTAATATCAATCAATAAATATCTTGAATCAAATAGTCATCTTTGCACTACAGGCCAAAGATATTCATCAGTTGGTCATGTTCACCTCAACACCTGTTCATCTTTGCACTACGGGCCAAAGATATTCATCAGAAATCATTCATCTTTGCACTACAGGCCAAAGATATTCAGTTATATCATCATTTAAGACTGAGGATGATGAAAAATATTTTTAAGGAAACGAATCCAGTGAAACAAAATAATAAATATTAAGGATTCGTATTTCAGCTATTCCATATCCAAAAATACCTCATAAATAATCATAGTGGAGTAAAATTCAAGAATGATCAAAATATGGATACAATCAAAGCTGGTATCCAGAATAGATATTTTAGACGAAAAGAAAAAAATTTTATTTTTTGGTGAATAGTAACTCGTGAATAGTAACTCGTGAATAGTAACCCCGACATGAAAAGTTCCAAATTTGATAAAAATTTAGATCAATACTTCGGCATAATGATATTGAAGAAAATAATATCATTTAAGAAGAAATAACATCCCTTACCTCGGAAAGACGGTACTTCTGACTGGAATACTAGATATAGTGCTGAAGGAAACTTGCACCGTATAGCAACACTCAAAGTATCAAATACTCACAAGAATACGCTCGATATAGAGAGAGAAATAGAGAGAAACTTGTGTTTCTGGTGTGATTTTCAATTCTAACCTAAGCACCCTATTTATAGGAAAATGCTTAGAACACCAAAGCAGAAAATTTAATATAATATTAATATATATATATATATATATATATATATATATATATATATATATATATATATATATATATTCAAGCCCACCTCAAGACCATCTGAACTCAGCTCATTATGCACATGTTGTAGCCCACAAAACAAACAAAAAACGTTTTCTTTGAAAAAAATAATTAAAACTTCCAAAAATCAATTATTTCGGAACTTCGAAACTTCAATAATTCATAATAAATAGCTCTTTTATCAGAAAATTCGAATCTCGCGTTTTTTTATAGGAAATTCAATTCTCTACAACTTTGCAGAAGAAAGTTTTTCCAAATTTCAAACAGAAATTGACCGAAATTCATAAACGGGCGATTTTACCGTCAATAATAAATTTTCGGTCAAGAATTATGTTCACCAACACACAAAATATGTGTTAATCATTTAATGCCACAAAAATACTCTTCTTCCTCATATACTCATATATCCCACATTCATTGTAAAAATACCATCATCAATATATTATTAAAATAATATATTTAAATGAATTATTTTATCAGAAAAAGATAAAATATTAATTTTCAACAATTGTCACATTAAAAAATTTCTCCATCTATATCCACATAAAATTAATATTTTCCTCATCATATAAATCAATAATTAATTATACACAAATAATATTACAGAATCACAGTACTAGCAACCAGGCCATTCCCAGGAAAGAGGAGGCTTTCCAATAAGGATCTCTCCTTACAGACGCGTAATTAGATGACCAAACCTCTCCTTAGACAGAACTTTCTAGACATTGCCAATAATGTTATCTAATAATATTATTCAGATAATATGAATTATTGCTCCAATAATGAAAAATACTGCGTAGTGACAATTATAAAATATCAACGTAGCAATTATTTAATCAATAAAATAAAATATTGAACAGTAATTACTGTAACCATTATTGAGTAGTGCCTTCTTACGTAAGAATCAATAATTGGTGCAATATCGTGTGCTACTGTACAACAATGCGTATTACCGTGTTTTAACCACCGAGTATTCCAACAGTATTAACGGTAACAACTACGCCGTTATTTATAAACAACTTATTTTTGTCGTTTTCTTCATCCAATCGCTTTCTGTTATGGGGCCCACAAAAGACTGCGCCGACGTACGAATATTCTCCGACAGTAAGAATATTCCACGACCAAGCGAATATTCCCCGACAACAATGAATATTTTATAACCACTTACTTATTTAAAATATTTGCGCATTTTATCCATAACTAACCACATTAATCAAATCAACCCTTAATATTTCAGAATAATAAATAGAGGAAATTAAATTTTATTTATTAATAATTTGGGGTCTTACACGTAGGGGACTCCCTCGAGAACATTCTTACTCTTTTTACCCTTAGGGGTTTTAATGCTGCACGAAAATGTGCTTATCATGCCGGGGCACCTGGACATGATACTCAAGATTGTTGGGCCTTGAAATATAAGATCCAAGACCTGATAGACAACGATGAGATTGTGGTCACCAATCCAGTTCAACCTCACGTGCAAGACAACCCTCTTCCTCCACAGAAAGAGGAAGAAGTCAACATGATTAATTGGAGCAGTGGACAAAGTTCCAATCCTAATGGTGAAGCATCTCAGATCATCAAAGATGGTGCTGACAAATGGGATTATGCCAAGTTCCAGTTCTCAATGGAACGAAAAATGAAAGCTTTGTGCAAGCAAATCAAGTAATTGGCAGAACTGGTGACATACCAACATCAAGTCACACGCTAATTAATCAGCTAGGAGCATGCTAGTCTCCTTCCTCTTGTCATGAATATTCCCTCTTCACATTCAGAAAGTGAAACGATGGAGGACAAAGTGGCTAAGAGAGTGAATGCCAATGCTCGTTGGGATTTTGCCAACAAAAGGGAATTTACATATCTAGGCCAACCTATGGAGGAAATCCTTCAAATGTTAATCAATGAAGGAAGGATTAATTCCCTTCTACCTCCAATCAATCCCCGTTCAGGAAGGTACAATTCTGATGGAGTATGTCAATATCACTCCCATTCTTGCGGTCACATCACAGAAGAATGTTGGGCACTCCGCCACCTTTCTAGAATCTCATTAATAGCGGTGCCCTGCAACTAGCAGACAATGATACTGTGCTACGTGGTAGTGAGAATACATATCCTACTAAATGGAAGGGATTGGTAGCAGTTATCTCCACTGAGGCTGATGGCATTGTCAAGCCACTCACTATAACAACAATTCAACTCAGAGGAAACAACAATCCTTTGAAAGTGGCTGCTCCCGAGCCAATCAACTTACCATGCAGAGCACAATATCTTATTATTAGCCTGCACATAGTTCCATGGAATTATGAAGAAGGTGAAGGATCCACCTCGCATACAACTGCTGTAGTGTCGAAGGAGAATCCACTATATCTTCCCCAACGGGTGATGAAGTCTACCATCAAATCAAAAGGGAAAATTCCCATGGAGAAGATTGAAAAATTCCTCCGTGCCATGGGTCATAATGAAGCCAAGGTGGTTTTAAGCTTAAGAGAAACTCCACATCAAATTTCAATACTAGACTTGGTTTTAACTTCCGAGGATCACAGGAAGATTCTACTAAAGTTTTTAGAAGAAGCCTACTTGCCAAAATCAGCGGATGTGAAAAAATTTCAACATCTGGCTGATCACATTTTCAACAACAATGTGATATCTTTTAATGATGATGACATACCGCCCGAAGGGACCGGTCATTGCAAGCTGTTACACATTGCGGTCTTGTCCTCTGGATATATGCTAGCTGGAGTCTTAGTAGACAGAGGTTCATCTTTGAATATCTATCGATACGCTATATTATTGAAGATGAACGTCAATCTCAATCGAATCCGAAGTAGACATACGATCATCAAAACTTTTGATGGATCCCACCAGAATTCAGTCGGAGAGACTGAGCTGCCAATTGAGATTGGTCCCCATACATTCTATGTGTCTTTCCACGTACTCAAGATAGATTCGGGATACAACCTGCTATTGGGAAGACCGTGAATTCATATGGCTAGGGCAGTCCCCTCCACCCTTCATCAGCAACTGAAATACATTATCAACAATAGCTTAATTACAGTCAGTGCTGAACCGAAATGCCCTCAACAAGGTGACATACCGTTCATCAGTTTTAATTCCGATGTTCAGCCGATCAGTTTCCACACTTTGGAAGTAAGTAACCCTCAATTTCATGCCCTGGGAACGCCATTGCCCATACTCAAGATCTCTACCGAAGTAATGTTGGCTACTCAGGAAATGATGTCTTTGGGTCATCAGCCAGGACAAGGGCTGGGTAAAGATCACCAAGGTATCAAATACCCCATCCAAGTAGCCAGTCAAACTGGGATAGCTGGACTAGGCTATTCTGCCAATTCTAGTTAGAGGAATCCTCATAGGCATCAGCAGATTCCTTCAGCTTCAACCACACGGCGTTTATCTTCGCCTTCTAATGCTGAGTCCGCACAACCTCCTGTAAAGGTGCCAACCAATGTGATGGCTATGCTATTTCACAAACCAATGTCGTTCAAAGCAAAAGAAGTCTTTGTTCCAGATCCCACAGTGGAGGAAGAGAAATAAATAATCAAACAAAGCGTCGTCCGGATAATGTCGGGCATGCGCATTATTGTTCATGATGAACATACAAACAGATATACCCCAGACGATGATTGCGCAGATGTCATGGTCATCATTCGAGAATAGGAGGACGATGACGGCCCCTCCATCAATACAGTCCTCCTGGACTTTATCCTTGCCAATTGGAGCAGCACTCCTTGCATTGGTCGACAAGGGTAAAATGGGCAGGACTTCTTTCTGCCCTGTAGGTATAATAACTACTTACTTTTCTGTATAGTATTAACGGTTGTTTTATCTGTACATGCTAACATTATGTATGATTAAACATTTTCATATATATTAAGTGAAAGCATATTTTGTTTCAGGACTCTAAACTTAGATGTGCTTGTAGTTGCTGATAAGATGCCTCTTCTCCATAAGGATTGTAACTTTGATGAAAAGTTGGACTCAGGCTTGCTGAAAATACAAGAGGACATTGAGGTGCCTTCGGAGATCAAAGAATGGGTCGAAGACAAGCCTAAACCCAATCTTGATCAAACCACCTTCTTCAATCTTGGAGCCTTAGAAAACCCTAAGTTAATCCAGATTGGTTCAGACCTTACCCCAAACCAGAGGAATGACATGGTTACGCTATTAACCCAATTCCAAGATGTGTTTGGATGGTCTCATAAAAACATGGTGGGTTTGTCCACTGACATTGTTCTTCATCGCCTTCCCATTAAAGAGGGATTCAAGCCAGTCAAGCAGAAGCTCAAGCGTTTGAAACCTAAGTGGAGTTTAAAGGTGAAAGAAAAAATTATGAAACAATTTCAAGCTGGCATTATCATGGTGTCCATATATCCTGAATGGATATCTAACATCGTTCCCGTCCCTAAGCCTGGAGGAAATGTGCGAGTCTGCGTGGATTATAGGGGTCTGAATAAAGCTTGCCTTAAAGATAGCTTTCCCGTGCCCTTTATCCATATTCTCATTGACAATACTGCTCAATATGGGATGTACTCCTTTGCTGATTGCTTTATGGGGTACCATCAGATCATGGTTGCTGAGGAAGATCGTGAAAAAACTACTTTCATCACGCCTTGGGGAACCTTTTGCTACAGACGATTGTTATTCAGCCTCATCAATGCCGGAGCTACCTATCAGCGAGCTATGATGGCTCTTTTCCATAACTTAATGCATAAAGAGATCGAGATCTACGTGGATGACATCATTGTTAAGTCTCGGAAGGAGGAGGACCACTTAGACCATCTCAGAAAGCTCTTCAACAGGTTGCGTAAGTACAACTTGAAGTTGAATCCAGTCAAGTGCGCCTTTGGCTTTAAATCAGGCAAGTTGCTAGGATTTCTAGTTAGCCACAAAGGGATTGGGCTGGATCCCACCAAAATCTAGGACATCATGGAAATGCCCATTCCTCAGACAGAGAAGGAAATACGGGGATTTTTGGAAACAATCAACTTCATTAGTCGATTCATTTCTCAACTCACAGCAACCTGTGAGCCTATCTTCAAGCTGTTAAGGAAGAACTCCTCCATGAAATGGAATGATGAGTGCCAGAATGCCTTCCTTACAATTAAAGAGCAGCTAGTCAAAGCTCCTATTTTGGTACCACCCAGGGATGATGTTCCCCTGTTCATGTACCTGTCCATAAGTGACAATGCCATGGGCTGCATGCTGGGCCAGAAAGACGATAGAGGCCGAGAATGAGCTATCTATTACCTCAACAAAAGATTCAGCAATAGTGAACACAAGTACACTCTGATTGAGAGGACTTGTTATGCTTTAGCATGGGCTGCCATGAGGTTACAACATTACCTCAATGGGCACACAACCAATCTTATATCCTGCGTGGATCCTCTCAAGTATGTGTTCAGTATACCCATACTGAATTATCGGCTGTCCAAATGGCAGTTGATCCTACAACAATTTGACATTGTCTACATGACTCAAAAGTTCATTAAAGGTCAAGAAATTGCGGATCAACTGGCCGCCGCATCTTCAGGGGACTTCAAACCCTTGGAAACATACTTCCCAGATGAAGGGGTAATGACAATTCAGCAATAACATCAGTACGATGCACGTCCAATATGGAACATGTATTTTGACGGAGCTGTTAATACGGAAGGTTCTGGAGCTGGAGTAGTTCTAGTATCCGGTACGGGGGAGCAGTATCTCGTCGCCATCAAATTACAGTTTATCAGCACCAACAACACAGCTGAGTATGAAGGCTGTATCATGGAGCTAAAACTTGCCCGTTCAATGGGTTTCAGACGGTTAACTGTCTTTGCCGATTCAGAGTTGGTGATCAAATAATCCACAGAAATCTATCAAACTAAAGAGCTGTGATTACTGCCTTACCATCGGCAAGTTTTACAAATGGCTTCGGAGTACGAAGAAATCTCCTTTATACACATTCCTCATAATAGGAATGACTTTGCTGACATATTAGCAACTTTGGCCTCCTTGATTCATATACATGACAAGGAACACATGCCAAGCATCACATTAGCCCTGCAAAAGGAACCAGCTTATGGGAACTATGTTGGAAAAGTATCGGATGATCTACCTCTCATCCAACAACCTTGGTATCAGCATATCAAGGAATACCTACGAGATGGATCTACACCCGCTGAGGCGAACCTGACTGAACAAAGGCGGATTCATCGACTTGCTATGAAATTCTACCTGAGCGGAGATGAACTTTACAAGAGAGATGTAGGACTAGGTCTTCTCAGATGTTTAGACAAAGACCAAGCTCAAAGACTCATGGATGAGATCAATGGTGGAGTCTGTGGCCCACACATGAGTGGCCTCCTCCTTGTTAAGAAGATCCTCAGGACAGGACATTATTGGCTCTCTCTCAAAGTTGATTGCTATGACCACATCAAGAGATGTTATCAATGCCAAATTCGTGGGAATGTTATCCATGCCCCTCCACGGGAGCTCCACAATATGAGTTCACCTTGGCCCTTCTCAATGTGGGGAATGGACGGATCAGGCCCATCGAGCCCAAAGCCAGTAATGGACATCGCCTCATCTTCACCATGATCGACTACTTTACCAAGTGGGTAGAAGCAGCCTCCTTCCCCAGGATTACCAAAGAAGTCATCATTGCTTTCATTAGAAACAATGTCATTTGTCGATATGGACAACCAGAGGTAATTATATCAGACAATGCTAAGAACCTCAACAACAAAAAGATGGAGAAACTATGCAGTAAATTCTACATCAAACACCTTAACTCTGTCATCTACCGTCCAAAGATGAATGGTGATGTTGAAGCGGCTAACAAAAACATCAAGAAGATTATGCAAAAGATGTCCGCCAATCACAAAAGATGTCCTGACCTATTGCCTCTTACTCTGTTAGCCTACAGAACATCAATGCACACTTCAACTTGGGCAACCCCCTATGCATTAACCTATGGGATAGAAGCAATACTCCCCATAGAAGTAGAAATGGAATCCCTCAGAGTGTTGATGGACGCTCAGTTGGATGAAGATCAATGGGTACAAGACAGGTATCGCCAATTGTCTCTAATAGATGAAAGGCGAACCGCGGCTATCTTCCATAGTCAATTACATCAATAAAGGATCGCCCGATCCTACAACAAAAAAGTCCAGCTATGGCAGTTTAAACAACATGACTTGGTTTTGAAAAAGAACATTGACAACTAAGATCAATCTAAGGGAAAATTCGCTCCTAACTGGGAAGGCTCGTTTGTTGTCAAGGAGGTATTGACAGGAGGCGCTCTCAGATTGCAAGAAATAGACGACGATGAATTTCCACAGCTTATCAACTCAGACACCGTGAAACGGTACTATGTCTGAAGTTACTATCAAGCAAACATCCTGGTATTGGATCATCTGACCACCTGTCATTCTGGTTCTTTAACCCTTTACCACATACAACTCTTTTCCATACTTTGCCCCTCAGGGAAACATACTCTTTAAGCCGGCAACCTGGCTTCACTTCGCTCTTACAACTTTGGTCATCCCACTATGGATTGAACCTCCCACGTTTGCAGTCTGGCTACCCAAACATGGGAACAAACTTTTCACCTGCAGTTTATCCTCAACCTAGGATTAAACTTTTTCCTCCCTACAGTCTGACCTGCATATGGGATATCGCTTTTCAACTCACCCTGAGGGGTGAACTACATCGACCTAATCTCCTTGATACACTGGAGTACGTAGGCAACCATATTCTATATGGCCCGGTCGCAATAAACAAAAAACAACAAAAATATTTCTACCCTTTTCTACAAAAAATAAAAACCATAAAAACACTTCTACAACCTTTTTTATCAACAAAGCTTCTACACCCATCTGCCTTTCATAAACAACGTTGAACCTCTTACACCAGGTTCGAACTACACATACCTGATCTCCTCTTCAATAGGAGTACGTAGGCAGCCATGTATGGTTTGCTCTAATCCCCTACCAAAACACAAATACTTGTCAACGATACTGGGATCAAAATTCAATCCGCTACATTTCATTGGTTCTGACCAAAGGGATGGAATTACCCGAACTCCTCCTAAATAGGAGATTCAGCGACCATCTAAGCTGCGGTTGGTTCTCAAAGAGCTACACCAATCCATAAGAGATGGAATTAACTAGGCTCCCCCTAAATATCAAGCAAGTATCAGAGCATATCTAAAAGGGAAGTGATCAAAAATATATTTTCCTACTATATAATGTTGTTTGATATACACAATGTAAAATGTACATGACAAAATGACTAAGCTAGTCTGTGCAGGAAAATACAATCCCATCTACAAATCAGTGTATATGCGAGCTAACAAGCCCAACATGGCATCACTCTCAAAAGAATGAGGTAAGGCTGTGGTCTCCAGTACGAGGATATCCACACGACCCAACAGATCTGTAGCCATCTGCATGGTGACCATGTACTCATCGATGTAACTGCTCATCTCTACGATCATGCCAGTGGTAAGGGACCTCACTGCAGTACTATCTGTGATGGCTACATCCCGGGCAGATATGGCACTATCCCTCTCAACTATCACTGCATCTCTGGCTAATCTGTCCTCATCTCGCTTAACGACAGCGGCATCTATACGAGCTAATTCCTCGTCCCACTCTAATAGGACTGCGTCTCTCCCATCAAGAGCTGTCAACATCAGCGCTCTAGCTTGATCTCTCTCAAAGGTCATCAGATGAAGACTCCGCTCAAGGTACTGTGCTGAATGCTGAATCACGATAGTGCTAATACTAGGAGAATCTAAAAAAGATGCTGGCAACCCAGCACCTGACTCCTCTTCGATGTGAGAATTAATGTCCTCCATGGGCTCTCCACCATCTAAATCAATACTCGGTAATGTGGATACAACCGCAACCGATGCAGTCTCTGTCTCCATCCATGTGGAATACTCTGCGGAACAACCTGGATAACTAATGGAGAAAGTAGCTATCTCACGTTGATCCCAACATGCATACACACGGGATCGGTCCTCTGCTGAAAGATAGCGAGAAGCTAAACGCTGGCCCAGTGCCCCTTTGAAAGGATGAAAATCCTGAAACTGGTCAAACTGCGACATCACGGCCAGTGGATGGTAAGTAGTCATGCCCCTCAAACCATCCAGAGAGATGTAATCCATGCCCGGAGCATAAGTAATAAAGTTGTAAGGTGAGCTGAGCCCTGAGCACGGCAGTATACTTAACGGGTCTCCAATATCAGCTAAGAAAGTTGACCATGACATAGCATCCGTACTCTCTGCAGGCTGAAATGAATATGATATGGCTATATCATGGGTGAAACAATACCCATGCCGTCTGAAAGTGCCAATCGATCTCAGATGTGAAATAAACCACACGTATAGCATGACCGAATTGCCCGTAAATACTCCTGTCAGATAAGTGCAGCAGTATGTAGCTGACCTCAATGTCTTGGATATAATCATAGGAATGATGGTACGACCCTCCCTGAGAGCTCTCACCGCCCTGATAACTCCTATGTCCACCTTATCCATATACAATGGCATGTAGACATATGATAATACGCACAATAGCAGTACATCTACCCTGGCCAGACGCCAATGATCCTCCGGTATGGTGAAATCCCCGGAATGTCATCTATAACTATCCTTAGAGCCAAATCTGTCAAGCAAAAAATGCTGGGATATAACATGGCCAGATGTAAGCTCATCATGCACCACTCTACGCCTCAGTCCAGTGAGGGTCATGAACCGCCGACTCATGTCCCCTAAAGCTATATGCACGCAAGGTCTGTCCAGTGGCAGCATCGTCAACCGTGCATACTCCTCCAGAGTGGGAGTCAACTCCTGGGTTCCAAATCAAAAAACCTGCCTCTCCGAGACCCAGTGCTCTAGTATGCCATCCACGAATCCTGTGGGAACCTGAAACATCAACAGGGTCATAGTATGCTGCAACAAATGATCTATGAGCACCCTATCTGATGATGACATGCTATCATACCACGATCGCATACCAGATACCGCCAATGATGGTGGGGTATGATCAATACGGCTAACTGTCGAAGAAGACATATGCACGGGCCGTGTCATAAGACCATCCAGGGGTCAATGCTGAATATCTCTAGACATACATACATATGCATAACATGATACATGCACTACAGATAATAGATGGCAATATGATATAGGGAATGAAAAAATTGTACATACATTCCTAAGTATATCATCTAATATATCATCTTTGTACATCTAAAAATATAGGGAAATGGGGCATAGATGCCCTACTACTAACAGAGGCCTATCAAAAGAGATAACGAGAATACACACCAGAAGAAGACAATGTTGTCGATGTCCACATCATCAATCCTGTCCACCTGATGTAACTCCTCCTGAGTCACTGGATCTCTATCAACAGGGATGTTAGGCCAATACAAAGGAGGATCTGTGTCGGCAAAACCAAATGGGTCATCTATGGGGCCAGCGGCTGAGCTTGAAGGATCAAACGAATCTGCCTCTGCCGGATCTCTACCCAAATGCCGGATAAAGATATGTGCCTAGTCCAACTATCGGGTCAAACTGTCAATCTGTGTCACATGAGTCGAATCTCGGACATAGGCTAGCCAATCCGTCATCATCACGGATCCTGGAACCATATCCCCCATGAACTGAGTGGCACGGGTCTGGGATCTAATAGTACGAGGGATCCACTAGCGCTGGAATACATCCTGAGTGCAAGGATCCTCTGGCAATGCAAAACTGTCAACATCCAACAATGGGATATCAATGACGGGTGACTGCGATACAGGCCAATAATGTCTGGCAGGAGGCAAGATCAGAATACGGATCTCTCATATGGTGCTCCTAATAGCACGCTCTCATAAATAGAGCTCCCATCCTCCATCTGTAAAGAAAGGAACCCTATGGGTGGAAATTACGTACTCGACACCAGTCAGGTATCCATCCTTAAATCTGATGGCCAAATACTCCCCAGAATAGGAAATCCATGTAATAATGTCAACTGTCAACAACTCTAGCTGCAAGCGGTAGTGAGTGAAACCCTCAGCTATAGAGACCTCCGCCAATATAGAATGATGCCATCGTCGTCCTCGTGGGTAGGTATCCAATCCTAGCACACTCACCAGACACAAATATGGGAGCCTCTCATAGGCCCAAAACTGCCAACACAGAGTCAAACATCTGTTGTCAGTTAACACTCTTAACCTATACATGGTAAATGATAAGAGAAATATTCACCATCAGAAATGGGTAAAATCCTAACCAAGCCTCGATCAAGCCCTGTGAGCGCATATGCATGCCCCTGAGGAAATAGGCAAAGGTATAGGAACCCCAATCATACTCTCAAATACGGTCCACAAGCCTAGTGGCGCTGATCAAAGCGAATGACACCGTAGAAGAGTTATCTGCTATGAAGCAGCCCCTAATGATCATCAGGAACAATCGCCAAAGAATACGATCGCTGACTCTAACATCATCTGGCTTTGGCTCTCTCAATAGCCCACTCAAAGCATCTACGCTCAAAGGACCTGCACGGACAGTCCTGCCCTTGAGCGCCTCCACTGGAACTCCTAACAAGGATCTGACGGTAGTTGGGGTAATATCCACCGTGTAAGGAACTGGCGCCCCTCCAAACTCCATACCTATGATAAATTGCCAATCCATCGGCGTCATCATCACCTCATAGTCCAGTAAATGGAGTGACTGAGTCTGGTGAAGCCACCGCTCAGACAATGCCCTGAGGTAACCCCAGGGGCAACAGTGGGGAAGGATGGAAAATAATGCTCCAAAACCCCAGTCATGCACAATCGCTCTATAGTCAGGATGAAGAGCCTGGTACATAGAGTGTATACTGAACCAATTCCCTCAAGGCTGTGTAAAGCCAGGAACTTGCATGAAGTGCAGATCAACATTAAATCCTTTACTCCTCATCAATAGGACAGAAGGAAGATTAAGTTCTGACGTCATACCTTGTTAGCATGCAAATACATCGAGAGATGTCGACTCAAGTCACCCAGAAGCTCTGGGTTTGCCACCTGAATACTCGGGAGGTCCCTACGGGGAACATGCACAGCAGGAGCGGGGTCCATAATCGGAACATCCTCTTCCTCATCCTCGACGTTCGGCACATTAACCAGGACTGGACGTATCACCGCCTCTACCAACCGATGAGGCTGTCTAATAGAACGGGGTTGAGGCACTTCAGAAGCCCTCCTCCGTACACCAGAAGTGGTCCTGCGGTAACTACTCAACTGATCCGGATCCATAATATCTAGATAATAAGTCTCCAAATCACCTCAGAAAGGGTGTGATATTTTCTAACATGGAGCTTTTCAAAATGTATTTTATGACTACATGCATGCATACATCTATAAGTAGAATTGAAAATGCATGACTACACAATTCCTACATTTTAGGAAAATTTTTCCATAGTCTCCTTTGTAAATAGGACTATCCACATGCACATAGGCATGACTAGGTGGCCATTCAGTAGCACAACTGCCCATAGTCATATACTTACTATATGCATTAAAAATTAAAATCATCAACACATAAGGTTAACCTCAATGCTAGGAGTACTTTGCCTTCTTACCTTATGCTCAAATGTCCTCAGATAGGATAAAAATAGCAGAAAAAGGTGCCAATTTGACTGTCTCAAAAGTCAAATTTTTTCACATCATTATGTTCAGTATGGTTTAATACTAACATTTACTATGTTGAATATTTTTTATCAAATCATTTGAGCATACAAAATTACTACTATGTGTTTAGATGCATTTCATATGATAAGTCATTTTCCAACGGATAAAAACTGGAAAAAAGTACATGCATACGTTACCAGCATAGTGTAGAACACTTGTATGGTGACAGATTTTGCAGAAAGACATCCGAACTTAGCAGATCTGAAGAAGAGCTCTCAGATTTTCTTCGCGGCGTAAGTTGAAAATGACTTATGAAAGCAACCTGTTGGTCTTTATCATCTACGATTGGTTGTTGGTCCATCTGTGGCTGTAGCAGGTGTACCTGCGGCACTCCTGTGTGGGTCCCACCCCTCCGGCTCGGTCCAATTCTAGTTGAAAAGGAGTTCTCGCAAGCTGAAAAAGCTAAATCAGGGATAAAAACGTTACGCGATTGAGCATAATAGCCTACAATCCTGGTTCAGTCGCTGATACACACATCAGCGATGATCCAGTGGAACCCCGGCAGCGGTTACAACGTGCTTGTATATATAAAAATACAACAACCCCCGGCGGGGGTCACAACGCATTGTCATCCATTGGTGTACGTATCAATGAAGGTCAAGCAGCCTTGACGTTATTTTCGCCGATGGCAAGTAAACCCATCGAAGCATCAAGAGATATTCAAGGATTTCATACTTGGGTACTCATATTCCCCAGTGAATCCCCGGCGGGGGTTACAACACGTTCTTCCATTGACACACACATCAATGAAGGTCAAGCAGCCTTGACACTCTGTCCATAGAGTATCAGCCGTTGATTCACACAGATGAAATACAAGTCAACGAAGGTCAAGCAACGCTGACAGCGTATGCTGTTGGCAGTAAACCCAACAGAACATTGACGTACTCTGGCGATAAAAACCAGGAAAGGGAAACGTCATCAAGGAGGATTGATGACGGAATATGTTATACACATCCTCAAACAGACAATGCTTTATCCCCATAGATCTCTTACACATAAGAGGCACTTCTTCGAAATCAAGTCTGTATCAAAGATTCAGGACTTTGGTGATAACCCAAATGTCAACATCCTCAAAGATTTGGATCACACATCTAATTTGGTCATAATTGCCAAATCCCTAGCAAAAGTTATAGGGAGATAGCAATCATCCTCAGCATGTTAGGCAACAACCCTATACACACGCATCATACAGTTGCTTCATGTTATATTTCAAGTGTCTAGGATTCTTTATCCTATCCATGCCATTGCATTGCATGAATATGATAAAGAGGGGCATCTGTAGACACTCAAAATTTTCTGCATATCTGTTACTGATTTCGCAGGAGCGTAGATTCGTCTTTCAAGAGGAAGCCCTGCAAGACAGTTCACATCCATTCTGGATACCACCGGGAGGAACAGCTCAACCCCGGAACATACACTGGGAGTAACAGCTCAACCCCGGAACACGAGGCATGCAGATCAAATACCGAAACACAAACTGAAGAAAACTGATTCATCCCGGAGATAACCCCCGAGATGTTCTGCCTCAGTCCCAATACTAGGAATAGTAGATTCCAACCTTGGAGATAACCTCAAGGAAGGCAGTGGTAGTTCTGGAGATAACCTCAGAAATGCTTGTTTCAAATTCATGCCATCAGCTTTAACCTCGGTGCTCACACCGTGGCACTTAGTACCAGATATGCACACCTCAGAGATGACACTGAGGACCTTCAACATTTGCAGCAGTCAAATCTCAACGATAATCCTTAGCAACGTCTGCTTTATCAGCCTAAACCGGAGATAATCCCGGTGAGGGGCAAAGTCGTCATCTTTCCACCATGATGCCACATCACGCTATCTCAACATTTCAGACATACATTTTTACACAACAATATCCCACAAGAGCAAAGGAAAACCAATCCCGAGTGACTATTATGCAGAACAATAGATAAAATTTGAAGCTGAAGACCGGAGGGCATCGTCCCATCTTCATGACTTCGTACAACCTCTAATCCCATGTCACTGCGTAACTCTAGATAACGACAATCCGAAATAGGTCATATATACCTCAGTCGGATGCCTGGATTGTAATTCTGAAAGTTCAAGCGAATATCATGTTGCCTACGTGCACGTACTTCGAGACGGCAGGACCCACGAAGCCCTGGGCACCCCGGGCTGCCTCAGGTACACCTGTAACCCATTTTGGGCTTGGGGTGGCCATTTTGCAAGGAGAAAAGGTGAGAAAGCCATGTCCAATTTGCTCTGTACGCACCCCAAACTGAGTGCTTTCTCATTTTAAACACTTGTGAGCTCACATATAGCTACTTTTGTACCGGCAAAAGCCAGTGTTTATCTACTTTAAAGTTATTGAAGTCTTCTTTGGCAGCCCACTGTAAGCCTTCTTACACATTTTTAAATTTTTCTCTTCAAATTTGCACACACCCTTCTTTACGTTGAGAGTCGTGTTGCGTGTATTTGCCCGAACTTCGGTTCGTTGTTTTATTTCAGTTTGTATATATATATATATATATATATATATATATATATATATATATATATATGGACTAACATTATCGAGTTATGCCTCGATTGAGCCTAGACTTCAGTCTAGAGTGTTTACTTGCTTTTGCATATATATACATTTATATATATAAACTGCATGTCGAACTCTATTCGATGAGCCTAGACTTTGGTCTGGAGCGTTTACTGCTTTAATATATATTTATATATATTAACTGTTGTCGAACTTTATTCGATGAGCCTGGATTTTATATCCAGTGCGTTTACTACTTTAATATATATATATACTTATATAAATTAACTGTTGTTGGACTTTGTCTGATGAGCCTGGATTTTATATCCGGTGCGTTTATCGCTTATATATATATATATATATATATATATATATATATGCATTTCGTCCCACCTGGAGTTTACTTCATGGTGGTTGACCGTTTTGCTGCTTTCTGTACATTTCGTCCAGCCTGGAGTTTCCTCCGTGGCAGTTGATCGCTTTACAACTTAATTTACATTTCTGATCCTCCATGGAGCTGCTTCGTGGTTGGTGATCATGTTTGTGTATATATATATATATATATATATATATATATATATATATATATATATATATATATATATATATATTTACAGCTTTTATATATATACCTGCTTACTGCATTTATATCAATTGCGGCATCATGTGAGCCTAGGAATCATGTGATCACAAATTCAGTCTACTGAATCTAGATTCGGTTCCCGTGATAGACCTTTTCAACTGTAAGCAGCTTGTAAATTTATCTGTGATGTTTGGATTTCCTCAGATGGTTCTCATACCCACGAGGAATTCAACACATTTTGTACATTATTTTCATACAAATGCCTCGCATCTGTAAAATAAAATCAATCAAGCCGAATATGGAATAAAATGGAAGTATCAAAGGCCTCAATTAATATTGAGCACAGGGTTTGAAAAACCTCTTTTAAAACATCACTGATAAATTTTTATGCAAATTCAAACCCTATGTATATAGGTGTAAACGAGGCATAGCACTACTTCCAAATAACAGTACATTGACCCACACACACACACATTCATATGACAGTTTATTAAAAAGTGGCGGTCACCGTGGAAACACGGATGTCGGGGGGTACCTAACACTTTTCCTCTGCATAAGTAAGTCCCCGGACCCTAAATGAATCTCGGTTTCACAGACCCGTTTAGCAGTGTCACATCACTGGGTCAATGTGCAAACTTTTTCTCGGTTGTGTTGGTACAATCAGTTAAAAAACTAACTGGCGACTCTTATAGTCAAATCATTGACATTACACATGTCAGACCTTTTTCACTTATTTTTTCAAACAAATCTCACCTAAAATGAGAACACAAAAGAACATGTAACGAAAGGGACAAATAAAAATCCTGACGTCGACATTTATCTTAAAATATTAAAAGTTGTGTTTTATAACTTAAAATATTATTAAATACCTTATTATCATTTAAAATAATTTTTTATATAATAAAATTATTTTTAAATAATTTATTTAATGTATTTATTAAATAAATTAAATATCAATAATATTCAAATAAATACTAATATTTATGAAAAATATGCCAAATTATTAAAAGTTAATTTTTATAGCTTAAAATAATTTTTAAAATAATTTTTGTAATTTTCAGAAATTATTTTCTATTTTTAATGAATTTTTAGAAATTTATTTCTATTTTTAATTATTTTCCAGAAATTAGAAAACTAAAATAATTAAATCTGTTGCTAAAGGCTTTAGCGACGATTTCTGTCGTGGTTGGTGTTCTTGAGGCTCAAGAACACTGATAAGCAATTAGCAAGACGTCTCGTTTGACTGCCTTTAATTCACAGCCTAAGCATGCTTTGGAAAATTTTAAATATTGATCATGTAGTAATTATGTAATACTACATGAATCAACATTCATCTAAGTCAAACAATCATGTATCATGAAGATCTAGCCCCTCAAACCCGTTGTCAGAGCTTTTTGAGTTTTCTGGGTTACCCAAAAACCCAGTTAGCTTCGAGTAGGCATTTTGAGGCTCATTAATCTTAAAGTTCTGGTAATTTTTAATGTGTTCTAATCGTTCAGGGTTGTAGTCCACATGACAAGGTACAACTATCATTGTGACGCCCCCAAAATAGGTATACATCACCTATTTTGAGTCGCCAAATACATGGTACAGAAACAACTACAACATCATTACTACAATTGTCGTGTAAAATACGACAATACATAAACTGTGAGTTTAAATACAAATATTGTCTTCTAGACAATATCCAAACTCAAATATGTCCTCATTACAATTATTGAAATACTATTTTCCAAAATAGTGAGGACTGCTAACACAACTGACTAGAACATCACTCCACACCCCGATTAGTTCCCGCTATATTCTCGCCTCCTGAGAAAAAATGGAACAAAAAGGAAAAGGGTGAGCTCAACTAGCCTAGTAAAGAATATTATTACTAAGATAATATACAACAAATTATCATTAGTCTTCAACAGGGAAAAAATTGATAAAATATAATAGACAACAAATTTTAGATCAACAACTGCAGCGGAAATAACAATCCATTAGAAGAGTCAGGTAGAGAATGAATTCTACTATCTTCTAAGATTTAAAAGTCTGTCATCAATATTTTATCACTTTAACAATAATCAATATACATCTTGAGCCAAATATTCATCTTTGCACTACAGGCCAAAGATATTCATTTGTATCACCAGCTGGTCATGTTCATATAAACACATGTTCATCTTTGCACTACAGGCCAAAGATATTCATTAGTTAATCATTCATCTTTGCATTACAGGCCAAAGATATTCAGTAATATCATCATTTAGGACTGAGGATGATAAAAAATATCTTAAAGAAAATGAATCTAGTGAGACAAAAGGACAAATATTAGGGATTCGTACTACAATTTATCCAAGTTTAAAAATACTCCATAATAATCAATTGTGGAGCAGAATTCAAAAATAAAGATCAAAACATGGATACAATCAAAGATAGTAACCATAATAGACATCTTGAACAAAGAAGAGAAAATTTTATTTTTTTTGTGAATAGTGTCGTATTCGTGAATAGTGTCGTATACGCGAATAGTAATCCTAACACAAAAAGGTAGAAATTCCATAATAAAATTCATATCAATATTTCGACATAATGATATTGAAGAAAATAATATCATTTACGAAGAAAATAACAGCTCTTACCTCAAAATAACAGTACTTCTGATCAGAATATCGGATGTAAAGCCGAAGGAAACTTGCACTTAATAGCAACTCTCAAAGTATCAAAATACTCACAAAATACGTTCGATAATATATATATATATATATATATATATATATATATATATATATATATATATATATATATATATATATAGTGAAAAAAAACTTATTTCTGGTGTGATTTTCAATTCTAACTAAGCACCCTATTTGTAGGAAAATGTTAGAACGCCAAAGTACACTAAATAATAAAATAATATTATTATTTTTTCTTTATTCTACGCCCACACTTGCTGAACAAGCTAGAGCATGCCATCATTGAAAAAATTTTAGTAGCCCACATGTTTTAAAAAAACAAAAGTGGGTCCCACCCATAATTTTAATAAAAATATTTAATTTCTGAAACTTCAACAATTCATAATAAATAGCTCTTTTATCAGAAAAATTCGAATCTCATGTGCCTTCCGTAGGAAATTCAATTCTCTACAACTTTGTAGAAGAAAGTTTTTCCAAATTTCGAACAAAAAATATCTAAAATTCACATACGGATGACTTTTATCACCTCTATTCCGTCAAAAATATTGATAAAATACCTAGGCATTAATTCATTCATTTATAACCGCAATAAATATATCCATCATTTATATCCACATAATATAAATATTTCCTTATCATTTAAATCAATAATTAATTATTCATAAATAATATTACAAAATCACAACAATGACAACCAGGTCGTTCCCAGGAAAGAGGGGGCTTTTCGATAAGGATTTCTCCTTACTGGCGCGCAATTAGGTGACCAAATCTCTCCTTAGACATAACTTCCTTAGAAATTGCCAATAATGTTATCTAATAATATTATTCAAATAATATGAATTATTGATCTGATAATAGAGATACTGTGCAGTGATAATTATTAAAATAACAATAATATAAAATATAAACGTAGCAATTATTGAATCAATAAAATCAAATATTGAACAGTAATTACTGTAACAATTATTGAGTAGTGCCTTCTTACGTAAGGATCAATAATTCAACAATAATGTGCAATACCGTGTGCTACTGTGTAACGACACGTATTACTATATTTTAACCACCAGGTAGTCCAACAGTATAAACGGTAACTACTACGACATTATTTGTAAAAACTAAAACTTGTCATTTTTTTCATCCGACCGTTTTTTCGGTATGGGACCCACAAATGACTGCGCCATCGTACGCATAAGACCCCAACTTTTATGAATAAAGAATAATTTTCTCGAAATATATTTTTAAATATTATGGTGTGAATTTGATATAATGTTATAGTTGTGGGTAATATTTATAAATTTTACAAAGTAAACAAGTGGTTAAATAATATTCGATTGGTCGGGGAGTATTCATTTTAACAGGGAATATTCGTACGAGGACACAATCATTGGTGGATCCCACAACAAAAGTATTGTCGTAGTTAGAAAACGACAGAATTATCTTTTTATAAAAATAACGGCGGAGGTGTTACCGTTAAAACTGTTGAACTACCCGGTAGTAAAAGTACAGTAATACGCGTGGATGCATAGTAGCACACGCTATTGATCATTGATGCTTACGTGAGAAGTCACTTAGTTATACTCAATTATTACTACAGTAATTGTTGTATCATATCTCTCATATTATTGATTCAATTATTTTCACAGTATCATCTGCATAATATGATATATTATTAAATCAATAAATAAGACGACAAAGTTATTCATATTATTAAATTGCAATATTTATAATGTCTAGAAGTTCTGTCAAGGAGAGGTTTGGTCATCTAATTGCGCACCAATAAAGAGAAATCCTTATTAGAAAGCCCCCTCTTTCCTAGGAACGACCTGGTTGTTAAATATTATGAATTATAATATTAATGATGAATAAGTTCGTGTTGATTAAAGATGAAATTGATAGTTCCATTGTGTGGAAATTATTAGTGTTAGTAGAAATTTATTTCGATAATAATTGATGTCTGGAGGTTATATTGACCAATCAGGTATTCGGGATACTTTTCATGTCAGAGTACTATTCATGAGTTACTATTCACCTAATTATTATTCATTCTAGTATTGTTCACTCGGGTATTTGGGATATTTTTCGTGTTAAAGTACTATTTACGGGGTACTATTCCTGAAGTACAATTCACGGGGTACTATTCACCCAAAAAATATATTTCTTTTCGGTTCAAATCATTTTTGAGTACAATATTATTCCATGAGAAGATGTGATAATTGTTTAGACAGTTGGTTGAAATTATAATAGTAAATCAATATGGATCGTTGGTTTAAAGTTTTAATAGTAACGTGTCCCTTCGGTTTTTCAAGAGTTACTTGTCCCTTCGATTTTTCAAGAGTTACTTGTCTCTTCGGTGTTCCAAGAGTTAATTGCCCCTTCGAAAATAGGTGTTGTCTCTTCAATATTACCAAGAGTCATTTTGACCCTTCGTTAAGACCAAGAGCTACTTTCAGTTCTTCTATAAATAGAAGTTCATTCCTTCATTATTTCTTACGAATTCACTAAAACTCTAGAGAGAGAAACTTTAGAGAGAAAGAAAAAAAGTATTCTGCTACTTCATTACTCCAGTATTCAGTTTTGCTAAGGTAAGGGATATTATTTATTGTACTCGTAAGGGGTATTATTTCTTTCGTATTCATGAAGAGAGCTTCTGTTATTCCATTCTTTATTATTATGTTAGAATAACCTGTTTATGCGAAGTACCGCATACATGGTGAAATTTTTCTGTTATTCCATTCTTTATTATTCTGTTGGAATAACCTGTCTATGCGGTCTATCACATGCTTGGTGAATTCTGTTGATATTCCATTCTTTATAATTCTGTTGGAATATCCTGTCAGTGCGGATTACGCATGACTTGGTTCCATTCTTTATTATTCTGTTCGAATATCCTGTCTGCGCGGATTACGCATGACCTGGTTCCATTCATTATTATTTTTTTGGAATAACATGTCTGTGCGGTCTATCGCATGTATGGTGAATTCTTCGATTTTTCCATTCTTTATTATTTTGTTAGAATAATATGTCTATGTGGATTACCACATGCATGGTGAATGATCCTTCGTATTCATTCCTTATTAAATTATGGAAATGATCTGTCTACGTGGATTACCGCATAGCTGGCGAAAATCTATTTGCAGTTTCATATATTCTATTATACTCAGTTGGTTAAATTTTTAGCTTCTGTACTCCATGAAATTAGTGGAATATCCTTGATATTTGTGCTTCATCCAGTATCTTTTCATTGAAATATTATTCTGAGTATTCTTGAATTTTACTATACAAAGCAGTATCATGTTGACAATTTGGACATTATTAGTTCCTGGATAAATTAATTTATAAAGCTTTAAAATTTATTCTTGAACTTGTTTTATTGAATTATTATGTCATTGTCATCATCCTCATGCTTATATTGTGATGAAAGTCATCTTTGGCTTATGTGCATAGATGGACTTGGTATGATTATAACCAGAGATTATTCGGTATAATCATGACCGTAATGTGACGAATGATGTGGTAAAAGTCCTCATTGGCATGTAGTCCATTGGTGAACAGTTGTTGGTATGATTATGACCAGGGATTATTCGGTATAGTCATGACCATTGATGATTACATGAATATCCTTGGTCATGGAGCAGGGATGATTCGATTTTATTTAGTAAGCTGAGTCTCAACGATAAAGTTGATGAAAAACTTTTTAAATCATAGAAGATAGTAGATTTTATAGTTTACTTGACACTTCTATTGGATTGCGTATTCCGCTGTAGTTTTTGATCTAAAACTTGTTGTCTATTATATTCTATCAGTTGTTATACTGTTGAAGGCTAATGATAACTTATTCTACATTATCTTAGTCATAATATTTCTTACTGGGCTAGTTGAGCTCACCCTTTTGCTTTCATTGTTCCCTTCAGGAAATGAGAACGTAGCTGGGACTAGTCGGGGAATAGAGTGATGGTCCTAGATGGTGCATTAGTAGTCCTCACTATTATGTGAAATAGTATTATAATAAATGTAATGAGGACTCCATTGAGTATGGATATTGTCTAGATGACAATATTTGTATTAAAACTCACAGCCTATGTTTTGTCGTATTTTACATGACTGTTGTATAATTATTTTGTATTTGTATTCAGTACCTTGTATCTGGCAACCCAAGATGGGTGATGTATACCTATTTTGGGGGCGTCACAGTTGGTATCAAAGCTTAGGGATATGATCCCTGGCTGAGATGTGAGACAAGAACTATGAGGGGAGAGATGGAGAATTCCTTCGCTAATATGACCTACCTAAATTTATTTGATATTTAATTGGTCGGTCAGAGTATAAGGATA
Source organism: Panax notoginseng (assembly GCA_016801055.1). Taxonomy (NCBI): domain Eukaryota; kingdom Viridiplantae; phylum Streptophyta; class Magnoliopsida; order Apiales; family Araliaceae; genus Panax; species Panax notoginseng. Next base: position 61,194,720 of record CM029023.1, on the reverse strand, counting down.
ATATGTGATATGTTAATTAACCCTTGTTTTGTGGCAGTATTGGAAAATGGCATCCGAAAATGTTGAGATAAGCAATGAAGCACATGAGATCGTGGAGTCACCACAGATTAATACCTAGGATAATGTGTAACACGAAGACAATAATCCTCAGGTAAACAATAACACCGATGAAATGGTGAATGATGGAATGTTCAGAGCCTTTATGCAATTCATGCAACATTAGGCGAGAGCGGCTCCTATCTAAAATGCAGGTGGAAACACTGACAACTCTCGGACGGTCACCTCTAAGCAGTTCAAGGAGCTGGGACCACCGGAGTTTTTTGGAGAGCCAAAACCACTTAAGGCAGGAATGTGGATAAAGCAGATCAACAAGATATTTGATATCTTGGGATGCTCCGAGGAGCAAAAGGTTCCCTTTTTCACCTTCATGTTGTGAGCAGAGGAAGATTACTGGTGGGAATCTGTAAAGTGTACTCAACCTGCCGCACTAAAGATTTCTTGGGAGAAGTTCCAAGAACTGTTCAACGACAAGTACTTTCCTAAAAGTATTCGTCACATGAAGGAGGTAGAGTTCATTAAGCTTAAGCAAAACAATATGACCGTGTCGTAGTACTAAGATAAGTTTGCCGAGTTATCTCAGTTTGCATCCCACTTGGTTTATAATGAGGAGAGAATGACACGGATGTTTTTAAGAGGTTTGAAACCCGAGATACGTCAATACCTAATTTCTCATAAACTGTGTTTGTATTCAGATGTTGTGAATAGGGCTCAGTTATTGGAGCGAAATAATGAGTCAACCCAACCAAGAGAGAGCAGCCGACAAGTCGATAATACCAGTAGTAGTAGTCATCGAAAAGGTGACAACAAGTGTGGAGGGAATCAACATGCCAGAAATAGTAATCACTTTAGTGGTAATCATGACCATGATAATAAGAGTGAACATTTCAAGAAGTGGAGATTTAAAATTGATGGAAAGAAGTCAGCACCAGCACCTGTTGTTAAGGAAGGAGAACGATCGCCGGTCGTATGTTATAAATGCGGAGGGGAGGGACATATCAGTCCAAACTGCATGATGCAATCTAAAGCATGTTACAATTATGCAAGAGAAGGTCATCTAGCCTGATTTTGTCATTTACCGAAGATAAGTCCAGCTGGGATGGAGGCACCAAAGGTCGTCCCAGAAAAGTCAAAGCCGGTAGTGTAAAGGAGAGCGTTTGTCGTGACCTCCCAGAAAGCAAGGAACCCGAACGAGGTCATCACGGGTAAGCTTATCATAAACTCTAGCGAAGTATATACCTTATTTGATACCAGCTCTACCCATTCTTTTATTTCTCCTACTTGCGCTCAACGTTTAAATTTGACTCCGGAGAAATTAGATTTTGACTTATCGGTCGAAACTCTGTTGGGAGAAACCTTCATTACATCCACGGTTTATAAGTCTTGTTTGATTCAAATCGGTAACCGCACATTACTTATCGATCTAATTTCTCTGAAAATACTTGCATTTGATATGATTTTAGGGATTGATTGGTTAACTACTCACCATGCAAAAATTTATTATTTTCGTAAGGTTGTTAGCTTTCATATTCTAACCAACCTATTATGCGAATTCAAGAAACCAAACCATTAAAATCAATCACTGTCATCTCAAGCCATAAAGATATTCGTTTATTGAAAAATGGATGTCAAACTTTCTTAGCCCATGTCACGGATTTAAATAAAAATACGTCAGATTTGAATGATATTTCTATTGTTAATAAATTTCCTGACATATTCTTGAAGACTTCTTAGCCTACTCCTAGAGCGTGAAATCGAATTTTGTATTGACCCTAGTACAAAACCCATTTCTTAAACCCTCAAATATTTTCTTCACCCAAAATGAACGTAACATGTGCTAAAGACGTTGACTCGAGTTGTTAAAGATTATGATCATACCATTCAATACCATCGTGGGAAAAACGAACGTGGTATCTGACGCATTGAGTAGAAGATCGTATGCGTTTACGAGTGCGATGTTGTTAACACAAAAACCCATTTCTTATAACTTAAAAATGATGGAGATAGAGTTAAAGACTCTAGGGACTCACGTGAAGATAGCGAATATATGATTAGAATCGACTTTAATCGATAAAGTTAAAGCTGCTCAAGCTACAGACCTGGAGCTGATGAGTATGAGGAAGAAAGTGCAAGAAGGTGTTATTCGGAAAGCAAGAATCGATGAAGAAGGAATACTTCGAGTCAACTCCAGACTTTGTGTTCCTAACGATTCTGACTTGAAGTATAAAATCATGATGGAGGAGCACAACACACCGTTTGCAATCCATCTTGGGAGTATCAAAATGTATCGTGATCTTCGACATACATTTTGGTGGAGCAATATGAAGAGAGAGATAGCGGGGTTTATCTCAAGGTGTCTAACTTGTCAACGTGTCAGGGCGGAGCATCAAGTGCCAAAAGGTCCATTGCAACCACTTGAAATTCTAGAATGGAAGTGGGAGCACATTACCATGGATTTCGTTACTGGTCTTCCCAAGGTTTCTCAAGGCATAGATGCGATTTGTGTCATTGTTGATAGATTGACCAAGTCTGCTTATTTCTTACCGATACGAGAAACTTATACACTTGAACGTCTGGCTAGTATGTACATAAACGAGATTATAAGATTGCATGGTATGTCAGTATCCATAGTTTCTGATCGAGACCCAAGATTCACTTCAAGATTTTAGGTTACTTTGCAAAAAGCTATGGGCACAGATTTACGATTTAGTTTGGCATATCATCCTCAAACGGACGGGCAGTCAGAAAGAACTGTTCAAACTCTTGAAGATTTAGTAAGACTCTATATCCTTGACTTCAAGGGAAGTTGGGACAAGTTCTTACCATTGATGAAGTTTTTCTACAATAATAGTTATCAAGCAAGTATTGGCTTGGCTCCATTCGAGGCATTGTATGGAAGAAAGTGTCGTTCTCCAGTATGTTAGGATGAGGTGGGAGAAGTAACATTGTTGGGGCTGGAGTTGGTACGTATGACTACGAAAAAGATTCAAACGATCCGATAACGTAAAAACACCTCACAAGATCAACAAAAGCGTTATGTTGATCTTCATCGAAAGGATGTGAAATTTAATACTGGAGATCATGTGTTGTTACATGTTGCTCCATGGAAAGGAGTTACGAGATTTGGAAAGAGAGGAAAGCTCAATCCTCGATTCATTGGCCCATTTTTAATCCTCGAGCAAGTAGGAACTGTGACATATAGACTCGCCTTATCGCCAAGTATGTCTCGTATTCATAACATTTTTTATATATCTATGTTACGTAAATATTTGAAAGACCCGAACCACATTATTGAGTTAGAACCAAACGAGATACAGGAAGATTTAACGTATGAAGAGTTACATGTTAAAATCTTAGATAAGAAGGATCATGTTTTACGCTCCAAGGTTATAACTCAAGTCAAAGTTTTGTGGAGAAACCACGATGTGGAGGAAATGACTTGGGAGTTAGAATCTGAGATGAAGTCAAGGTATCCTCATCTCTTCGACATACCAGGTATGTACCCTAATTTTGAGGATGAAATTTCATAAGAAGTAGAGGTTGTAAGACCCCAACTTTTATGAATAAAAAATAATTTTCTCGATATATATTTTTGAATATTATGGTGTAGATTTGATATAATGTTATAGTTGTGGGTAATATTTACAAATTTTGCAAAGTAAGCAAGTGGTTATCTAATATTCAATTGGTTGGGGAATATTCATTTTAACAGGGAATATTCGTACGACGACACAATCATTGGTGGACCCCACAACGGAAGTATTGTCGTAGTTAAAAAATGACAGAATTATCTTTTTATAAAAATAACGGCAGAGGTGTTACCGTTAAAACTGTTGAACTACCCGGTAGTAAAAGTACAGTAATACGCGTGGTTGCATAGTAACACACGTTATTGATTATTGATGCTTACGTGAGAAGTCACTCAGTTATACTCAATTATTTCTACAGTAATTGTTGCATCATATCTCTCATATTATTGATTCAATTATTGTCACAGTATCATCTGCATAATATGATATATTATTAAATTAATAATTGAGACGACAAAGTTATTCATATTATTAAATTGTAATATTTACAATGTCTAGAATTTCTGTCAAGGAGAGGTTTGGTCATCTAATTGCGCGCCAATAAGGAGAAATCCTTATCAGAAAGCACCTTTTTTCCTGGGAACGACCTAGTTGTTAAATATTGTGAATTATAATATTAATGATGAATAAGTTCGTGTTGATTAAAGATGAAATTGATAGTTCCATTATATGGGAATTATTAGTGTTAGTAGAAATCGATATTTATTTCGATAATAATTGATGTCTGGAGGTTATATTAACCAATCGGGTATTCGGGACACTTTTCGTGTCGAAGTACTATTCACGAGTTCATATTCACCCGGTTACTATTCACTGTAGTATTGTTCACTCGAGTATTTGGGATACTTTTCGTGTCAAAGTACTATTCACGGGATATTATTCCTGAAGTACTATTCACGGGGTACTATTCACCTGAAAAATATATTTCTTTTCTGTCCAAATCATTTTTGAGTACAATATTATTCCATGAGAAGATGTGATAATTTTTCAGATAGTTAGTTGAAATTATAATAGTAAATCAATATGGATCGTTGGTTTAAAGTTTTAATAGTAACTTGTCCTTACGATTTTTCAAGAGTTACTTGTCCCTTCGGTTTTTCAAGAGTTACTTGTCTCTTCGGTGTTCCAAGAGTTAATTGCCCCTTCACAAATAGTAGTTGTCTCTTCAATATTACCAAGAGTCATTTTGACCCTTCGTCAAGACCAAGAGCTACTTTCAGTTCTTCTATAAATAGAAGCTCATTCCTTCATTATTTCTTACGAATTCACTGAAACTCTAGAGAGAGAAACTATAGAGAGAAAGAAGAAAAGTATTCTGCTACTTCACTACTCCAGTATTCAGTTTTTCTAAGGTAAGGAATATTATTTGTTGTACTCGTAAGGGGTATTATTTCTTTCGTATTCATGAAGAGAGCTTCTGTTATTCCATTCTTTATTATTATGTTGGAATAACCTGTTTATGCGAAGTACCGCATACATGGTGAAATTCTTCTATTATTCCATTCTTTATTATTCTGTTAGAATAACCTGTCTGTGCGGTCTATCGCATGCCTAGTGAATTCTGTTGATATTCCATTCTTTATTATTCTGTTGGAATATTCTATCAGTGCGGATTACGCATGAACTGGTTCCATTCTTTATTATTCTGTTGGAATATCCTGTCTGTACTGATTATGCATGACCTGGTTCCATTCTTTGTTATTATGTTAGAATAACATGTTTGTGCGGTCTATCGCATGCATGGTGAATTCTTCTATTATTCCATTCTTTATTATTCTATTGGAATAACCTGTTTATGTGGATTACCACATGCATGGTGAATGATCATTCGTATTCATTCCTTATTAAATTGTGGAATGACCTGACTCCATTCTTTATTATTTTGTTGGAATAATATGTTTGTGCGGTCTATCGCATGCATGGTGAATTCTTCTATTATTCCATTTTTTATTATTCTATTGGAATAACCTATCTATGTGGATTACCACATGCATGGTGAATGATCCTTCGTATTAATTCCTTATTAAATTGGGGAAATGATCTGTCTACGTGGATTACCGCATTGCAGGGCAAAAATCCATTTGCAGTTTCATATATTCTATTATACTCAGTTGGGTAAAGCTTTGGCTTCTATACTCCCAGAAATTAGTGGAATATCCTTGATATTTGCGCTTCATCCAGTATCTTTTCATGGAAATATTCTTCTGAGCATTCTTGAATTTTACTCTACAAAGCAGTATCATGTTGACAATTTGGACGTTATTGGTTCCTGGATAAATTAATTTATAAAGCTTTAAAATTTATTCTTGAACTTGTTTTATTGAATTATTATGTTATTATCATCATCCTCATGCTTATATTGTGATGAAAGTCATCTTTGGCTTACGTGCATAGATGGACTTGGTATGATTATGACCCTGGATTATTCGGTATAATCATGACCGTAATGTGACGAATGATGTTGTAAAAGTCCTCATTGGCCTGTAGTTCATTGGTGGACAGTTGTTGGTATGATTATGACCTGGGATTATTCGGTATTGTCATGACCATTGATGTTTACATGAATATCCTTGGCCGTGGAGTAGGGATGATTCGATTTTATTTATTAAGCTGAGTCTCAGCGATAATGTTGATGAAAAACTTTTTAAATCATAGAAGATAGTAGATTTTATACTTTACTTGACTCTTCTAATGGATTGCTTATTTCACTGCAGTTTTTGATCTAAAACTTGTTGTCTATTATATTCTATTAGTTGTTATACTGTTGAAGGCTAATGATAACTTATTCTGCATTATCTTAGTCATAATATTTCTTACTAGGCTAGTTGAGCTCACCCTTTTGCTTTCATTGTTCTCTTCTGGAAATGAGAACGTAGCTGGGACTAGTCGGGGAACAGAGTGATGGTCCTAGATGGTGCATTAGTAGTCCTCACTATTCTGTGAAATAGTGTGATAATAAATGTAATGAGGACTCCATTGAGTGTGGATATTGTCTAGATGACAATATTTGTATTAAAACTCACAACCTATGTTTTGTCGTATTTTACACGACTGTTGTATAATTATTTTGTATTTGTATTCAGTACCTTGTATTTGGCTACCCAATATGGGTGATGTATACCTATTTTGGGGGCGTCACAGTACGAATATTCCCCGATAGCAAGAATATTCCACGAGCAAACGGATATTCCCCGACAATAATGAATATTTTATAACCACTTGCTTATTTTGAAAAATTTGCACATTTCACCCATAACCAAAGCATTATATCAAATTAACACCTTATTATTCAAAATAATAATTAGAGAAAATTTGATTTTATTTATGAATAAGTTAGGGTCTTACAACCTCCCCTTCTTATGAAATTTCGTCCTCAAAATTGACGTACGTACCTGGTGTTTCGAAAAGGTGAGGGTACCTCGCTTTCATTTCTGATTCCAACTCTCAAGTCATTTCTTCAATAGCATAGTTCCTCCACAAAACCTTAACTTGTGGTATAACCTTGGTGCGTAGGACATGTTCTTTCCAATCCAAAATCAGAATAGGTACCTCCTCGTACGTTAAATCTTCGTCTATCTCGTCTGGTTCTAACTCAATTATGTGGTTCGGGTCTTTCACATATTTACGAAGCATAGATATGTTAAACATATTATGAATATGAGACATGCTTGGAGGTAATACGAGTCAATAGGCCACATTTCCTATTCGGTCAAGAATCTCAAATGGACCAACAAATCGTGGATTAAGCTTTCCTCTCTTCTCAAATCTTGTAACTCCTTTCCATGGAGCAATACGTAATAATGCATGATCCCCAGTATTAAATTCCACGTCCTTTCGATGAAGATTCGCATAACTCTTTTGTCGACCTTGTGAGGTTTGAATATGTTGCCGAATCATTTGGATCATTTCCGTAGTTATGCGTACCAATTTTGGTCCCAACAACGTTGCTTCACCCACCTCGTCCCAGCATACTGGAGAACGACATTTTCGTCCATACAACGCCTCGAATGGAGCCATGCCTATACTTGCTTGATAACTGTTGTTGTGGGAGAATTCCACCAATGGTAGGTACTTATCCCAACTCCCTTTGAAATCTAAGACACAGAGTCTTAATAGATCTTCAAGAGTTTGAATAGTCCTTTCTAATTGCCCGTCCATTTGAGGATGGTATGCTGAACTGAATCGTAAATCCGTGTCCATAACTTTCTGCATGCTAACCCAAAATCGTGAAGTGAATCTTAGGTCACGATCCAAAACTATGGATACTGGCATGCCATGCAATCTCACAATCTTATTCACGTACATACGAGCAAGACGTTTAAGGGAATAAGTATCCTGTATAGGCAAGAAATGACCAGACTTGGTTAATCTATCAACAATAACCCAAATCGCATCTATGCCTTGAGAAATCTTGGGAAGACCCGTAACAAAATCTATGGTAATGTGTTCCCACTTCCATTTCAGAATCTCAAGTGATTGCAATAGACCCTTTGGCACTTGATGCTCCGCCTTTACTCGTTGGCAAGTTCAACACCTCGATATAAACTCCGCGATCTCTCTCTTCATATTGCTCCACCAAAATGTATGTCGAAGATCATGATATATTTTGGTACTCCCAGGATGGATTGGAAAAGGTTTGTTGTGTGCCTCCATCATTATTCTATGCTTCAAGTCAGAATCGTTAGGAACACAAAGTCTGGAGTTGACTCAAAATATTTCTTCTTCATCGATTCTTGCTTCTGGAATAGCACCTTCTTGCACTTTCTTCTTCATACGCATCAGCTCCAGGTCCGTAGCTTGAGCAGCTTTAACTTTATTGATTAAAGTCGGTTCTACTCATATGTTTGATATCAACACGTGGGTACTTGGAGCCTTTACCTCTATCTCCATCCTTTGCAAGTCATACAAAATGGGCCTTTGTGTTGACAATATCGCACTTGTACCCGCATATGATCTTCTACTCAATGCATCAGCTACTACGTTCACTTTTCCAGGATGGTATTGGATGGTATGATCGTAATCTTTCAACGGCTCAAGCCAACGTCGTTGCCGCATGTTGAGTTCCTTTTGGGTGAAGAAATATTTAAGGCTCTTATGATCCGTATAAATCTCCACTTTCTCCCCATACAGGTAGTGTCTCCAGATCTTCAACGCAAAAATGACTGCTGCCAACTCTAGATCATGAGTAGGATAATTCCTCTCATATTCTTTGAGTTGTCGCAAGGCATAGGCTATGGCTTTTCCATGTTACATGAGAATACATCCTAACCTTTTGCCTGAAGCATCGCTGTAGAGAACAAATCCATCCAAACCAGATGGTATTGTCAGAACAGGTGCCGAAATGAGTCTCCTCTTGAGCTCTTGGAAACTCTTCTCGCATTCCTCGCTCCATACGAATTTTGTATCTTTCCGAGTTAGCTGAGTTAACGGAGTAGCGATTCTAGAAAATTCTTCCACGAATCTCCGATAATAACCAGCTAAGCCCAAAAAGCTACGTACTTCTTTCCCTGACTTCGGTTGCTCCCAACTTTGTATGGCTTCAATCTTCACCGGGTCAACAGAAACTCCATGTTTTGACACCACGTGCCCAAGGAATACTACTTCCTCAAGCAAGAACTCGCATTTCTTCAGTTTGGCATATAGCTTGTTATCGTGAAGCCTTTGAAGTACTAGCTTCAAATGGTGCTCATGATCTTCCCGGCTTGTGGAATAGATGAGGATGTCATCAATAAAGATAACAACGAACTGATCCAAATATTCTTTGAACACACGGTTCATCATATCCATGAAAGCAGCAGGAGCATTAGTCAATCCCGACATGACTAAGAATTTATAATGCCCGTACTGAGTTCTGAAGGCAGTCTTTGGAATATCCTCAGTTTTAATCTTCAGCTGGTGATATCCAGAACGAAGATCGATCTTTGAAAAGAATTATGCTCCTTGCAACTGGTCGAACAGGTCATCAATGCGAGGTAGTGGATACCTATTCTTGATGGTGACATGGTTCAATTCCTGGTAGTCAATACAAAGTCACATACTCCCATCTTTCTTCTTTAAGAATAAAATAGGAGCACCCCAAGGAGATGTACTAGGACGAATGAAACCGATGTCCAACAACTCCTGTAGTTGGACCTTTAACTCTTGAAGTTCACTAGGAGCCATTCGATATGAGGTTTTAGAAATGGGCTTTGTACCGGGAAGTTCTTCAGGAAATACGTCAGGAAATTCACTAACAGTCGAAATATTATTCAAATCTGACATGTTTTTGTTCAAGTCCATGACATGGTCTAAGAAAGCTTGACATCCATTTTTCAAGAAACGAATGGCTTTATAGCTTGATATGACAGTGATTGATTTTAGTTGTTTAGTTGCTTGAATTCGCATAACAGGTTAGTTAGGAATATAAAAACTAACAACCTTACGAAAACAATCAATTTTGGCATGAGGAGTAGTTAACCAATCAATCCCTCAAATAACATCAAAAGCAAGTATCTTTAAAGAGATAAGATCAGCAGGTAATGTGATGGTGCCATCTTGGATCAAACAAGATTTATAAAAATTGGATGTAATGAATGTTTCTCCTAACAGAGTCTCCACAGATAAGTCAAAGTCCAATTTCTCTGGAGTCAAGTTCAAACGTTGAGCACAAGCAGGAGAGATAAAAGAATGAGTAGAACCGGTATCTAACAAAGTATAAACTTCGCAATAGTTTATGATTAGCTTACTTGTGATCACTTCGTTCGGGTTTCTCGTATTTTGACCAGTCACGACAAATGTTCTTCCAGGAACCGCTGATTTTAACTTGTCCGGAACAACTTTTGGAGTCACCATCCCCGCTGGACTTGGTTTTGCTACAGAATAATCTCGAGCTATATGATCTTCTTTTTCACAGTTATAACATACCTTGAACTATTGTGGGCAGTTTGGGCTGATATGTCCATCTTTCCCGTATTTGTAACATACGACCGATGGTCGTTCTGCTCCCCTAGAAATAGTTGATGTTGGTGCTGATGTCTTCACGTTGTTATTGTTGTACCTTCTCTTCTTGAAATCTCCTCCCGACTCGCTTCGTCTATTATCATGGCCACGATTACCACCGGAGTGGTTATCGCTTTTGTCCGAATGTTTTCTTTCCTGCTGGTTTTCATTGCTCCGATGACTGTTGCCACCGGTATGACCCTGGTTGTGGTCCCTCGGTTGAACATACTCATTATATCGCTCTCATAATTGAACCCTGTTTACAACATCTGAATATAAAGAAAATTTATGAGAGATAAGATATTGCTGAATCTCGAGTTTTAGACCTCTCAGAAACATCTGTGTCATTCGTTCCTCATTCTCTACCAAATGAGGTGCAAACCTGGATAACTCTGTGAACTTCGCCTCGTACTGAGACATATTCATGTTGTTTTGTTCTAGTCTGATGAACTCTACCTCTTTCATATGATGAATACTTTCAGGAAAGTACTTATCATTGAACAGTTTCTGAAACGTTTCCCAAGACATGTTGAGTGCTGCAGGCTGGGTACGCTTCACAGATTCCCACCAGTAATCTGCCTCACCATGGAACATAAATGTGGCGAATGAAACATTCTCTTCCTCCGTGCATCCCAAGACATCAAATATCTTGGTAATTTGTTTAACCCACTTCTCCGCCTTGATTGGATCCGGCTTTCCCTCAAATTCTGTTGGTCCCAAATCTTTGAACTGCTTGGCTGTGACAAGTCGTGCGTTGCTATCATTTCCACCCGTATTTTGTACACGAGTCTCCCTCGTCTGATTTTGCATGAACTGCAAAAAGCTTCAAAACATTCCATCATTAATCATTTGTTCGGTAGTGTTGTTTACAAGAGGAATATTGCCTTCTTGTTGCATGTTCTCCTGGTTTGTGATTAAAGGTGTTTCCACGTTCTCATACACTCCATTGTTAGCGTTCTCAGCTACCATTCTTAAATACTATCATAAAACAAGGGTTAATTAAACAAATTAACATATCACATAATATCCCTATATTATGAGCGACCAACAAATAAGCTTAGGTAGGACACACTAGCGAATGATTTACTCGTCTCTCCCCTCCTAGTTCTATTCTCCGATCTCCGTCAGAGACCATATCCCTAAGATCTGATACCAACTGTGGCGTCCCCAAAATAGGTATACATCACCTATTCCGAGTGGCCAAATACATGGTACAGAAACAACTACAACAGTATTACTACAATTGTCATGCAAAATACGACAATACATAAACTATGAGTTTAAATAAAAATATTGTCTTTTAGACAATATCCACACTCAAATAAGTCCTCATTACAATTATTGAAACACGATTTTACAAAATAGTGAGGATTGCTAACACAACTGACTGGAACATCACTCCACACCCCTGCTAGTTCCATATTCTCGCCTCCTGAGAAAAATGGAACAAAAAGGAAAAGGGTGAGCTCAACTAGCCCAGTAAATAATATTATGACTAAGATAATATACAACAAATTATCATTAGGCTTCAACATGGAAAAATCTGATAAAATATAATAGACAACAAATTTTAGATCATCAACTACAACGGAAACAACAATCCATTAGAAGAGTTAAGTAGAGAATGAATTCTACTATCTTCTAAGATTTAAAAGTCCATCAATATTTTATCCCTGTAACAACAATCAATATACATCTTGAGTCAAATATTCATCTTTGCACTACAGGCCAAAGATATTCATTTGTATCACTAGTTGGTCATGTTCATCTAAACACCTGTTTATCTTTGCACTACAGGCCAAAGATATTCATTAGTTAATCATTCATCTTTGCACTACAGGCCAAAGATATTAAGTAATATCATCATTTAGGACTGAGGATGATGAAAAATATCTTAAAGAAAACGAATCCAGTGAGACAAAAGGATAAATATTAGGGATTCGTACTACAAATTATCCAAGTTCAAAAATACTTCATAATAATCAATTGTGGAGTAGAATTCAAAAATAAAGATCAAAACATGGATACAATCAAAGATAGTAACCATAATAGACATCTTAGACAAAGAAGAGAAAATTTCATTTTTCTGTGAATAGTGTCGTATACGTGAATAGTGTCGTATACATGAATAGTAACCCCAACACAAAAAGGTAGAAATTTCACAATAAAATTCATATCAATATTTCGGCATGATGATATTGAAGAAAATAATATCATTTACGAAGAAAATAACATCTCTTACCTCAAAATAACAGTACTTCTGATCGGAATATCGGATGTAAAGCCGAATAAAACTTGCACTTAATAGTAACTCTCAAAGTATCAAAATACTCACAAAATACGTTCAATAATATATATATATATATATAGAGAGAGAAAAAAAAACTTGTTTCTGGTGTGATTTTCAATTCTAACTAAGCACCCTATTTATAGGAAAATGCTAGAACGCCAAAGCAGACTAAATAATAAAATATTATTATTATTTTGTCTTCATTCTACACCCACACTTGCTGAATAAGCTAGAGCATGCCATCATTGAAAAATTTTCAGCAGCCCACATGTTTTAAAAAAACAAAAGTGGGTCCCACCCATAATTTTAATAAAAATATTTAATTTTTGAAACTTCAACAATTCATAATAAGTAGCTCTTTTATCATAATAATTTGAATCTCATGTTCTTTCCATAGGAAATTTAATTCTCTACAACTTTATAGAAGAAAGTTTTTCCAAATTCTAAACAGAAAATATCCGAAATTCACATACGGATGATTTTCAGCACCTCTATTCCACCAAAAATACTGATAAAACACCTCAGCATTAATTCCTTCATTTATAACCACAATAATTATATTCATCATTTATATCCACATAAAATAAATATTCCCTTATCATATAAATCAATAATTAATTATTCTCAAATAATATTACAAAATTACAAATACTGACAACCATGTCGTTCCCATGAAAGAGGGAGCTTTCTGATAAGGATTTCACCTTACTGGCATGCAATTAGGTGACCAAACCTCTCCTTAGACAGAACTTCCTTAGAAATTGTCAATAATGTTATCTAATAATATTATTCAAATAATATGAATTATTGATCTGATAATAGAGATACTGTGCAGTGACAATTATTGAAACAACAATAATATAAAATATCAACGTAGCAATTATTGAATCAATAAAATCAAATATTGAATAGTAATTACTGTAACAATTATTGAGTAGTGCCTTCATACGTAAGGATCAATAATTCAACAATACTATGCAATACCATGTGCTACTGTGCAACCACGCGTATTACTATATTTTAACCACCGGGTATTCCAACAGTGTTAACGGTAACTACTACGTCGTTATTTATAAAAACTCAAACTTATCGTTTTCTTCATCCGACCATTTTCTGTTATGGGGCCCACAAATGACTGCACCATCGTACTAATATTCCCCGACAGTAAAAATATTCCACGACCAAACGAATATTCCCCGACAACAATGAATATTTTATAACCACTTGCTTATTTTGCAAAATTTGCACATTTCACCCATAACCAAAGCATTATATCAAATTAACACCTTATTATTCAAAATAATAATTAAAGGAAATTCAATTTTATTTACGAATAAGTTGGGGTCTTACAATCGTTAATTAGATTAGTCAAACAACATCAGAATCATAATTTAGCATCCGGTCAAACCTGGTCAGAGATAACAGTCTTAAGTTTTCTAGGTTACCTAGGAAACAGTAATCGTGATCCTTCATGCTAGTTTGACCATCCACTACTTTGGTCATGTTCGTCATATAAGTGATCTAAAGGCATGTATCTACAGTGCACATAACAGACTACAACTTAGTTATAACAACACAAACAAATAACATAACACCTGACAGATCGCGATCTAGGAAAACCTTGTCAGGCCTTTCTGGGTAGTTTTTGGGTTACCCAGAATTGTCCAGTCATGGCCGATCAAGAGTCTTTGACCACTAATAACTTACAATCTATGCATGATTTGACCTTGATTCCAGTTCCAGATCATAGTCCTTACAACATACTACTAATACAAACATTTAAAACACAAAAACTATAAACAGAACGAGATCTATGAGGTCTGACATTTGGTTGTTAGACTTCATTTTCCAGATTTCCAGATTTTGTAAAACATCAAATTTGAGCCTTTAGATGTTATGGATCTAACATCTAGTAACCCAGATCATCAATTTTCACTATAAAGAACATGTTTTAACACTAAATCATAACATCTAACACATCATTAAGGGTCAGATTCTTAGTTAGGGGTTTATACCTTTCTTGAGCAGAACATGAATCTAATGCTTCTGATTTGTTAGTGGATGAACTATGGACTGGATATGGGACTGATATGCTAGATAATTTCGGAGGTTTGGTGAGAGAGAGTAGGTTGAGTATTAGAACACAAATAAACTAATTTTATGAACTATCTCACTCTTAATCTATATATATTACTTGTTGCAATGTATTGGCTGATGATGTAGCTGATGTGCTGGAGATTTTAGTACATGAGTAAGTCAAGGGTTAGTCACCATCCAAAGTTATGGCCAAATCTATAAGTTATTTCATAAATAATGCAAGAGGGGTAGTTTGGTCGTTTGGCTTGTGATTTTAATGGCAATATAGTCAATTGGCTAACCCTTAGGGTTTGACCTTTAGGGTTTAACCCTAAGGTTCTACAATTTCATTTCATAAGATTTTACAATTAGAGCTTAAATAGAAAATTAAAGTTTCTAAAAAATGGAAATTAGGATTTCCTAATTATCTAGACTTACAAATTAGGTTTAAATACTTACTAATTAGCATTAAGATGACTAAATTAGCAATTAGGGTTTATAATTTAACAAATACGATTCCTAATTTAGAAATTATGGTTTCTAACAATTAGGGTTTTCAAATATTAATTAAGATTTCTCTAATTAACATTAAATCCTATTATATGCAACGTAAATCATATCACACCATCACTACACAGTCTTGAACTCCTATCTGAGTTTTAAAATAGGGTCAAACAAATTAATGCTAGTATTTGGTCATGATACAACATAATTGACCAACCATTATCTGTCCACACATACATTACATACGTAAAACTCTGGATTTTATGAAATGAAGGTATTCAATTAATTATTATTCTATTTAATGGTTAAATTGATAAAGGGTTAAAGTTAAGGGTGATGTATGAAAATTTTGCAAAGTAAGCAAGTTGATATAAAATATTCGTTGTGTCGAGGAATATTCGTTTGGTCGGGGAATATCAATACGACGACGCCATCATTAGTGGACCCCACAACGGAATAACTGTCGGAGTTAGAAAACGATAGAAATATATTTTTATAAAATAATGACGAAAGTTTTACCGTTAAAATGTTGAAATACCCGGTGGTAAAAGTACAGTAATACGCGTGGTTGCATAGTAGCATACGGTATTGATTATTGATTTTTACGTAAGAAGCCACTCAGTTTATTCAATTATTGCTACAGTAGTTGCTGCATAATATCTCTTATATTATTGATTCAATTATTGTCACAGTATCATCTGCATAATATTTTATATTTTTAAATCAATAATTGAGACGACAAAGTTATTCATATTATTATTTGTAATATTGACAATGTCTAGAAAGTTCTGTCGAGGAGAGGTTTGGTCACCTAATTGCGCGCCAATAGGGAGAAATCCTTATCGAAAAGCCCCCTCTTTCCTGAGAATGATCTGGTTGTTAAATATTGTGAGTTAAAATATTAATGATGAATAATTGTTAATATATTAAAAATGTGTTTATTAAAGACAAGTAATTTGTGGTAAATATTTATTCAATTTTTGATATAAATAGAGGGGTTTGTTATGAGGTGTTTGTTATAAGTTTGGCTTATTATTCCATGAGGAGATATGCTAATTTTTCAAACCGTTGGTTGAAGATATAATAGTAAATCAATACGGATCGTTGGTTAAAGATATATTAGTAAATCAATATGGACCGCTGGTGGAAAGTTATAATAGTAAATCAATATGGATCGTTGGTTTAAAGTAAATCAGTATGGACCGTTGCTTTAAGTTTTAATAGTAAATCAATATGGACCGTCTTTTTAAAAGTAAATTAATCTGGGTCGTTCATGAATTAGTTATTATTCAGCCCTTTTTCCTATAAATAGAAGCTCATTCCTTCATTATTTCTTACGAATTCACTTAAACTCTAGAGGGAGAAACTATAGAGAGAAAAAAGATGTGTATTCTACTACTACCCTACTTCAGTATTCAATCTTCTACTAAGGTAAGGGGTGTTATTTATTTCATATTCACTTACGATATTATTTTTTGTATTCGTAAGGAATATTATCTTCGTTCAATACTCGTAAGGGGTATTATTTCTTTCGTATTCATGAAGAGAGTTATTTTCTTTCAATACTCGTAAGGGTTGTTATTCCATTCTTTGTTATTCAGTTGGAATAACCTATCTAAGCGGACTACCGCATGTATTGTGAAATCTTTTTGTTATTCTATTCTTTATTATTCTGTTGGAATAACCTGTCTACGCGAACTACCGCATGTATGGTGAAATTCTTATGTTATTCTATTCTTTATTATTCTGTTGGAATAACCTATCTACGCGGACTACCGCATGCCTGGTGAATAACCCTTCGTATTCAATTGTTATTAAATTGTGAAAATGATATGTCTACGCGGACTACCTCATGACAGGTGAAAATATATTTACAGTTTCGTATATTATTTCTTTTCATATTCTTAAATCTAAACTTACTATGGTAAGTATTGCTTCTATAATTCCTAAAATTAGTGGAATATCCTTGAGTTTTGCGCTTCATACAGTATCGTTTCATTGGAATATTGATTTAAACTTTCTTATTAAATATCAATATTTTCACCCGGAGTACTATTCATGAGTTACTATTTACTCAGTTACTATTCACTCGAATATTATTCACTCGAGAATTTGGGGTACTTTTCATACCAAGTTACTATTCACGGGTTACTATTCACTCAAGTACTATTCACTCGTGTATTAATCACTCAGGTATTCGGGACATTTTTTGTGACCCATCTTGGGTGGCCACTTACATGGGTCGCCACTTACATGGTACAGAATTCAAATACAACCTACTAATACAATTGTCGTGTACAATACGATAAAATATAACTATGAGTTTGAATACAATTATTGTCTACTAGAGATTATACAAACTCAAAAGGAGTCCTCATTACAATTATCGTCACACTATTTAATAGAATAGTGAGGACTACTAATACTATCATCTGGTCCATCACTCCGTTCCCCGACTCGTCCCAGCTATATTCTTATTTCTTTAAGAGAACAGTGAAAGAAAGGGTGAGCTCAACTAGCCCAGTAAGAAATATTATGACTAAGATAATGCAGAATAAATTATCATTAGCCTTCAACAGTGTTAAACTGATAAAATATAATAAACATCAAGTTTAACTGCAGCGGAACAAGCAATCCATTAGAAGAGTCAGTTAGAGAATAAAATCTACTATCTTCTATGATTTAAAAGGTTTTTCAACACTGTTATCGCTGGGACTCAGCTTAATAAAATAATTCACATCATCGAATAATTCCTGCACTACGGGCCAAAGATATTCATTAAATTATCAATGGTCATGACTATACCGAATAATCCCTGGTCCATCTCTACACGTAAGCCAACGATAATTTTCATCACCATATATATAAGCATGAGGATGATGACAATGATATAAACATTAATCAAACTAAAACAAGGATAAATGTTACAGACATTAACTTTATCCAAATATTATCAATCACATAATAAATTCATAATCTAATATTATTAATATCATAACAATATTTTAATCACTTCTTAAACTTATAAACAATTTATTTCAGTTGTTTACACTTTACCAAATAATGCATTTAATCATTCAAACATGTCATACTCATAATATTTCATCGCCAATGATCAAATTCCTTATCAGCAATCTACATATACCTTATATAGGATTTCTAAGTCATAAAATCCTATCTTCTAACTTTGTTACTTCACATAACATATTTAACTCATTTACTTATAACTAGATCATTTTCATGAAAAATACCAAATCAGTTCCAAAAATATTTCTTTTCTGGGATTTTGCATAATATAGTCCCATACTGAAAATATATTTTTCTCGAAATTTTTAAAATTCATTTACTATTTTTCAAAAATTAATTTCTAATTAATTCCTTAAGAAATTAGCTACCTCAAGTTTAACTCCATAAATCCCCAAATCTTGGTAGGATCTTACACATGTTAACGTGAGTTCCCAGTTTAAATTTCATGATCATCGGAGTTATAGAACTCCGGTTATAGCGTTTTTCGTCGAAAAAACCTAAATATTGAAATGGTCATAACTTGCTCATTTTAAGTCGGAATGAGCTCATTTTTGGACACGATGTTCTTTATACCATATACTTTCATGTCCCAAAAGGCATGAATTTTTCTTACTAATTAAGTGGCCGAAACAGCCCTCACAAAAACATGGCAGCAGCTTTTTGGCCATTTTACAGTTTTGACTCCTTTGCTAAAATCAGTCCACACAAAAATCTACAATACCTTTTCTAGTAATTCCACTTGGATAAGTTAGAAAACTCATAGATCTAACTCTAGGACTTGACCACACTCAAAAATTCAAAATATAATAGGAGATATGATCAATTGAATTTTATGTTACGTTTTTACCAAAATCTGATTTTTCAACCCTTTGTGATTTCTAAGAAACTTTCTTGTTTTCACATAATAACCAACATAACACATCATAACACTTACTAATACTTCATATACCCATGATTTTCATCAGTCTAATACTTTTATTATGACTCTCATCATAATCAACGTAAACAGATCATTTTTACAATTTAATAAGGAATGAATATAAATGATCATTCACCATGCATGTGGCAATCCACATACACAGGTTATTCCAACAGAATAATAAAGAATGAAATAACAGAAGGATTCACCATGCATGCGATAGAGACCACACAAACAGGTTATTCCCAACAGAATAATAAATACGGAATAATAAATGATGGAACCAGGTCCGGCGTAAAATACACAGACAGGATATTCCGATAGAATCGTAAATACGGAATAATAAATGATGGAACTAGGTCAGGTGAAATTCACATCGACAGGATATTCTGATAGAATCGTAAATACGGAATAATAAATAATGAAACTAGGTCAGGTGAAATTCACACCGACAGGATATTTCGACAGAATCGTAAATGCGGAATAATAAAAGAAGATCACCAAGTATTGGGTAAACTGCATATACATGTCATTCAACCAAATATAGGGTAAACCGCGCATACTGATTATTCCAACAGAATAATAAAGAATGGAATAACAGAAGTTCTCTTCATGAATAAGAAAGGATAACACCCCTTATGAGTACAACAAATAATATTCCCTACCTTTGAAAGAAAAGTATTCCGACTAGTAGGGCGAGGATATACTCGAAGAAAACTTGTACTACACTCAAAGCTCTCTTAAACTCTAAAGAAATACGCTCAAGATTATAGAAGAAGAATTCTCTTTATAGTTTCTCTCTCTAGAGTTTCGGTGAATTCGTAAGAAAATAATGAAGGAATGAGCTTCTATTTATAGAAAAATAGAATGCATAATAACTAATCTATGAACGGTCCAGATTGATTTACTTTAATCTGACGGTCCATATTTAAAGAAAAATCTTTTAAATAAAGTATAATATATTCTATTTATATAAAAAGATTTTTACTATGCAAACACTATGCAACACTATGCATAATAAAATATAATATATTCTATTTATAAAATAAATTTAATAAAGTTTTCTGTTTTATATAAAAAGATGTTTCTGTTTTATTACGTTAATAATACGAATAAAACAAAACTTCATTATCGCTAAATAATTCAGATTATTAATTGACAATAATTGAATCAAACTGAGTGACTTCTCACATAAGCATTAATAATTAATATCGTGTGCTACTGTGCAACCACACGTATTACTGTACTTTTACTACCGAGTAGTTCAACAGTATCAACGGTAAAACTTTCGCCGTTATTTTCATAAAATATTTTTGTCGTTTTCTCAATCCGACAATAATTCCGTTGTGGGGTCCACCAATGATTGTACTGTCGTACGGATATTTCTTGACAAAAAGAATATTCTTCGTGAATAGTAACTTGTGAATAGTACTCCGACACAAAAAGTGTCCTAAATACTCGAGTGAACAATACTAGAGTGAATAGTAATTTGGGTGAATAGTAACTCGTGAATAGTAACTCTGACACGAAAAGTGTCTCAAATACCCGAGTGAACAATACTAGAGTGAATAGTAATTTGGGTGAATAGTAGCCCGTAAATAGTAACCCGTGAATAGTAACTCGTGAATAGTAACTCGTGAATAGTAACTCCGACATAAAAAGTGTCCTAAATACTCGAGTGAACAATATTAGAGTGAATAGTGACCAGGTATTTTATGACAACTTGTTTACTTTAAAAAAAATCACATATCACCCTTAACTTTAACCTTTTATCAATTTAACCATTTACCAAAATAGAAAAATTGAATACTTTTATTTCATAAAATTCGGGGTCTCACAATCTCCCCTCCTTATGGAATTTCGTCCTCGAAATTTACGTACGTACCTGATATTCGAAGAGATGAGAATACCTTGCTTTCTTTTCGGATTGTACCTTTCCGGATAATTTCGCTCTATCATGATTTTCCCATTTCTCATCTCCTGTATTTCAGATATCATTCTAGAATATACCTTCAAAACAAAGGTTAATTGACATATCACAAATTGTCAATTTATCCAGAAAAATTTCGGCTTAGGTAAGTCACACCCTAGCGAAGTATATTACTCGTCTTCTAGACTAATATCTCCGCTAGTGGCCATATCCCTGTAACATCAATCAATAATTTCTGTCCACAATCATATGAATAACTCATAATTATAATTGTGATTCTGAATTCCTTTTCGCACCCAGGAAGAAGATAATTTACATCACATATCTTCACCTGAAACATCAAAAATCATGGTTATACCAAATCACAATTCCTGCTCATAATCATACTAATAAATTCATCTTTGCACTACGGCTAAAGATTTACAACTGTATAACCAATAATCAACAGTTAATCTTTGCACTACAGGCCAAAGATATACAACTATAAAATCAATAATGCTAAGACTCAGCTTAATAGTATCACGACCACAAATTATTCATGCACTACGGGCCAAGGATATTCGTGTTTTCAATTACGGTCATGATTATACCGAATAATCCCTGGTCATAATCATACGAAGTCCATCAATGCACTACGACCAAAGATGACTTTTACCACATCCATGAATTAATATTTCATTGATGAGACTCAGCTCAATAATTAATCCACATCATTTGTAACATTACGGTCATGATTATACCGAATAATCCCTGGTCATAATCATACCAAGTCCATCTATGCACGTAAGCCACAGATGACTTTTACCACATCATTTATAATATTACGGTCATGATTACACCGAATAATCCCTGGTCATAATCATACCATGTCCATCTATACACGTAAGCCACAGATGACTTTCAACACAATATAAATATGAGAATGAGGTATTGACGTATATAGGGTTTCAAACCTCTTAAAAACATTCGCGTCATTCGCTCCTCATTATCGACTAAATGGGATGCAAACCGGGATAACTCCGCAAACTTAACCTCGTACTGCGATATGGTCATATTATTTTGCTCCAATGCTTATCTCAACATTGTTAGATGTCATTTTCAAACACTGCCACAAAACAAGGGTTAAATCAACATGTCACATATTATCAATATACTCTGACCAACCAATTAAATAACAAATAAACTTAGGTAGGTCATACTAGCGAAGAAATTCCCCGTCTCTCCCCTCCTAGTTCAATTCTCACATCCTAGCCAGGGATCATATCCCTAAGCTTTGATACCAACTGTGACGCCCCCAAAATTAGGTATACGTCACCCATCTTGGGTCGCCACTTACATGGTACAGAATTCAAATACAACCTACTAATACAACTGTCGTGTACAATACGACAAAACATAACTATGAGTTTGAATACAATTATTATCTACTAGAGATTATACAAACTCAAAAGGAGTCCTCATTACAATTATCGTCACACTATTTAATAGAATAGTGAGGACTACTAATACTATCATCTGGTCCATCACTCCGTTCCCCGACTCGCCCCAGCTATATTCTCATTTCTTGAAGAGAATAGTGAAAGAAAGGGTGAGCTCAACTAGCCCAGTAAGATATATTATGACTAAGATAATGCAGAATAAATTATCATTAGCCTTCAACAGTGTTAAACTGATAAAATATAATAAACATCAAGTTTAACTGCAGCGGAACAAGCAATCCATTAGAAGAGTCAGGTAGAGAATAAAATCTACTATCTTCTATGATTTAAAAGGTTTTTCAACACTGTTATCGCTGGGACTCAGCTTAATAAAATAATTCACATCATCGAATAATCTCTGCACTACGGGCCAAGGATATTCATTAAATTATCAATGGTCATAACTATACCGAATAATCTCTGGTCCATCTCTACACGTAAGCCAACGATAACTTTCATCACCATATATATAAGCATGAGGATGATGACAATGATATAAGCATTAATCAAACTAAAATAAGGATAAATGTTACAGACATTAACTTTATCCAAATATTATCAATCACATAATAAATTCATAATCTAATATTATTAATATCATAACAATATTTTAATCACTTCTTAAACTTATAAACAATTTATTTCAGTTGTTTACACTTTACCAAATAATGCATTTAATCATTCAAACATGTCATACTCATAATATTTCATCGCCAATGATCAAATTCCTTATCAGCAATCTACATATACCTTATATAGGATTTCTAAGTCATAAAATCCTATCTTCTAACTTTGTTACTTCACATAACATATTTAACTCATTTACTTATAACTAGATCATTTTCATGAAAAATATCAAATTAGTTCTAAAAATATTTCTTTTCTGGGATTTAGCATAATATAGTCCCATACTGAAAATATATTTTTCTCGAAATTTATAAAATTCATTTACTATTTTTCAAAAATTAATTTCTAATTAATTCCTTAAGAAATTAGCTACCTCAAGTTTAACTCCATAAATCCCCAAATCTTGGCAGGATCTTACACATGTTAACGTGAGCTCCCAGTTTAAATTTCATGATCATCGGAGTTTTAGAACTCCGGTTATAGCGTTTTTCGTCGAAAAAACTTAAATATTGAAATGGTCATAACTTACTCATTTTAAGTCGGAAGGAGCTCATTTTTGGACACGATGTTCTTTATACCATATACTTTCATGTCCCAAAAGGCCTGAATTTTTCTTACTAATTAAGTGGCCGAAACAGCCCTCACAAAAATGTGGCAGCAGCTTTTTGGCCATTTTACAGTTTTGACTCCTTTGCTAAAATCAGTCCACACGAAAATCTACAATACCTTTTCTAGTAATTCCACTTGGATAAGTTAGAAAACTCATAGATCTAACTCTAGGACTTGACCACACTCAAAAATTCAAAATATAATAGGAGATATGATCAATTGAATTTTATGTTACGTTTTTACCAAAATCTAATTTTTCAACCCTTTGTGATTTCTAAGAAACTTTCTTGTTTTCACATAATAACCAACATAACACATCATAACACTTACTAATACTTTTATTATGACTCTCATCATAATCAACGTAAACAGATCATTTTCACAATTTAATAAGGAATGAATACAAATGATCATTCACCATGCATGTGGCAATCCACATACACAGGTTATTCCAACAGAATAATAAAGAATGGAATAACAGAAGGATTCACCATGCATGCGATTGAGATCGCACAAACAGGTTATTCCTAACAGAATAATAAATACGGAATAATAAATGATGGAACCAGGTCCGGCGTAAAATGCACAGACAGGATATTCCGATAGAATCGTAAATACGGAATAATAAATGATGGAACTAGGTCAGGTGAAATTCACACCGACAGGATATTCCGACAAAATCGTAAATACGGAATAATAAATGATAGAACCAGGTCAGGTGAAATTCACACCGACAGGATATTCCGACAGAATCGTAAATGCGGAATAATAAAAGATGATCCCCAAGTATTGGGTAAACCGCATATACAAGTCATTCAACCAAATATAGGGTAAACCGCGCATACAGGTTATTCCAACAGAATAATAAAGAATGAAATAACAGAAGTTCTCTTCATGAATAAGAAAGAATAACACCCCTTATGAGTACAACAAATAATATTCCCTACCTTTGAAAAAAAAGTATTCCGACTAGTAGGGCGAGGATATACTCGAAGAAAACTTGTACTACACTCAAAGCTTTCTTAAACTCTAAAGAAATACGCTCAAGATTATAGAAGAAGAATTCTCTCTATAGTTTCTTTCTCTAGAGTTTCAGTGAATTCGTAAGAAAAAAATGAAGGAATGAGCTTCTATTTATAGGAAAATGGAATGCATAGTAACTAATCTATGAACGGTCCAGATTGATTTACTTTAATCTGACGGTCCATATTTAAAGAAAAATCTTTTAAATAAAATATAATATATTCTATTTATATAAAAAGATTTTTACTATGCAACACTATGCATAATAAAATATAATATATTCTATTTATAGAATAAATTTAATAAAGTATTCTGTTTTATATAAAAAGATGTTTCTGTTTTATTACGTTAATAATACGAATAAAACAAAACTTCATTATCGCTAAATAATTCAGATTATTAATTGACAATAATTGAATCAAACTGAGTGACTTCTCACATAAGCATTAATAATCAATACCGTGTGCTACTATGCAACCTCACGTATTACTGTACTTTTACTACTGAGTAGTTCAACAGTATCAACGGTAAAACTTTCGCCGTTATTTTCATAAAATATTTTTGTCGTTTTCTCAATCCGACAATAATTTCGCTGTGGGGTCCACCAATGATTGTACCGTCGTACGGATATTTTCTGACAAAAAGAATATTCCCCGTGAATAGTAACTTGTGAATAGTACTCCGACACAAAAAGTGTCTCAAATACTAGAGTGAACAATACTAGAGTGAATAGTAATTTGGGTGAATAGTAACTCGTGAATAGTAACTCCAACACAAAAAGTGTCTCAAATACCCGAGTGAACAATACTAGAGTGAATAGTAATTTGGGTGAATAGTAGCCCGTAAATAGTAACCCGTGAATAGTAACTCCGACACAAAAAGTATCCCAAATACTCGAGTGAACAATATTAGAGTGAATAGTGACCAGGTATTATATGACAACTTGTTTACTTTAAAAAACTCACATATCACCCTTAACTTTAACCTTTTATCAATTTAACCATTTACCAAAATAGAAAAATTGAATACTTTTATTTCATAAAATTCGGGATCTAATATTTTTCATGCCAGGGTACTATTCACAAAGTACTATTCATAAAGTACTATTCACAGGGTACTATTCACCTGGGTACTATTCTCCCGGAGTACTATTCATGATAAAAATTTATTTCTTTTCAGTCCAAATCATTTTTGATACAATATTATTCTTGAATTTTACTCCACAAAGCAGTATCATATTGACAATTTGGATATTATTAAGTTCTTGATAAATTAAATCATAAATCTTTAAAAATGTATCCTTTGCTTTCTTTTAATTAAATTCTTATATCATTGTCATCATCCTCATGCACATATTGTGATAAAAGTCATATGTGGCTTATATGCATAGATGTACTATTGATTGGTATGATTATGACCAGGAATTATTCGGTATAATCTTGACCGTAATGTTACAAATGATGTGGTAAAAGTCCTCATTAGCCCGTAATGCACTGATGGACAGTTGTTGATTTGATCATGACCATTGATGATTACATGAATATCCTTGGCCCGTTGTGCAGGGATGATTCGATGATGTAGTTTATTTATTAAGCTGAGTCTCAGCGATAAAGTTGATGAAAAACTTTTTAAATCATAGAAGATAGTAGATATCATGCTATACTTGACTCTTCTAATGGATTACTTGTTTCGCTCCAGTTAAACTTGATGTTTATTGTATTTTATCAGTTTAACACTGTTGAAGGCTAATGATAATTTATTTTGCATTATCTTAGTCATAATATTTCTAACTAGGCTAGTTGAGCTCACCATTTTCCTTTCATTGTTCTCTCTAGGAAATGAGAATATAGATGTGACTAGTCGAGAAACGGAGTGATGGTCTAGATGTTTGCATTAGTAGTCCTCACTATTCTGTGAAATAGTGTGATAATAATTGTAATGAGGACTCCATTGAGTGTGGATATTATCTAGAAGATAATATTCTTGTTTAAATTCTCAGCAATGTTTTGTCGTATTTTACACGACAGTTGTATAATTAAGTTTGTAGTTATATTTTGTACCATGTATTTGGCGACTCAGAATGGGTGATGTATACCTATTTTGGGGGCGTCACAACATATTTATAGCACTGAAATATAATTAATATAATATTAGTATTCTCATTCCTTAGTTAAAATTCAGATTTAGGGTTTGGATTTCATATATGATATATCTTTCATATATACCATTATTATTTAAGTTAAAATAATTAACTTAAATAATCTGAACTAAAATTCATATAATAAAATAGTAATTGTAATAATTCTAATAATCATTTCATATATTATTTAAATAATATATAATCATATTTTCATGGAAAATAAATAATAAAAATATTTTTACTACAAATTAATTATAAAAATATAATTTATAACGGTCAATAATTCTAAGAAAATTATTTAAAATTATTCATTTAATAAATAAATTTTATTTATCGCATAAATATATTCACTTTACTTTGAACTTATTCCCGCCCTTAAAAAAAATTATATGCAAAATTTCTTATTCATTTATATGGAAAATAACGGATTATTACATTTCTCCTCTAGATAGGCATATTCTGACTGCCTTTCTGACCTTGTAGTATGAAGGAAACATCCTACTCTTTCTTCTTATGGACTTTCTGGGGGTTATTTCCATAATTTTCGGACTGGATGTGCTCAACAATAGCTTTCAGAGTGGCTAGGTCTTGAATCTTTCCTGATTTTAAACCCATCTCTGCCATTTCTCCATGTTTGATCATTTCGGAGAATGGTTTTCCAATGCCAACTAGAACTCTCTCGTAGAAGGG